>LR738557.1:12798333-14197500 GCA_902685375.1 Neostethus bicornis | reverse complement strand
CAGTCTACATCCCAAAGTTGGTTTGTGTACTCGGCTCAATGATGTTTTTTTTAATGAGGCAGATTCATCTTAGCTGTCGGGATTTTACTGGGCAGAGCACAAGCCGAGCAGCTTGTGCTGAAAATAAAGAGAATATTCAATAAACGCATGCATTGCTGCTGTTTTGCTTTCTATTTGCCTTTTTTTAAATTCATGCACTATTAATGTGCCTGCTTTTGGCAGAATGAGCAAACATTGTGAGCAGAAAAATACAAGAACCGACTTATTGCAAAGTGGAAAGAGTTCCTGTTGTCTTTGAAAATGCACACAAAAATGCACTAAACAGCATTAATGCCCCATCACATATGTGTATTTCTGAGCAAGACCATCAAAAAAGTGTTTTTGCTGTCTTTTTGTGAAAAGAAGAGATCCATTTATGAGCTATATCTGGCTGACAGAACCTTGAATTGTCAGGCCTTGTCTATTAAAAAAAGAAATGAATGACTTATAACTGACAACAAATAACGAACATGACAATTTGCCTGTTTTATGCAATCTAATTTCATCTCTTTTTGTGCTCATGAAACTGAATCCTTAAAAGGAAAAGGCCCAGCACAAAAAAAACACATTGGATCTGTACAAATTAGGTGAAACTAATCTGATTTAAGCCATTGGGTGCACAGCAGGTTTGGTAGCCTTGAAACCAAAGATGTCCCAGCTCTAACTAAACAGGTAATCGGCCATTAATTGGCTAACAAAAAGATGACTGACTGCTGGTTGGCCGACGTGTAGGGTATCATGTAACCTGACTTGTCTGATCTGTTTGTGTAGTTGCATTAATCCAATTTCAGCTCTCAGGATCTTCAGCTTTTATGGAATCATGCCATCTGCAAACAAAAACAAAAATGTGTCACTCTGATGAAAGAAAGAGGGAAAGGATAGAAGAACCATATTCACTTATTTTCCACTGAGACTTGTGTCCATCCAATCATTGCAATGACCCGGTGTACCACATGGATACATTTCAATAAAATGTGCCCATGTGGTACAGCAACGTCTTTTTAGAGGATTTGAAATATCACAAGATAAACACATTTTAGTTTAATAAAAACATGAATAAAATGCACAAAAATAAATAGATGAAGTACGTCATGATAAAATAATGAAGATTAGGATATTTATTTTATTCTTTAACTTGTCTGCTAAATTGCTGATTTCTCCCAGTCTAGTAACAAGAAAAGCAAAGTGCAGTCTCAAATCAGTAAAAAAAATATTTGACAATAATCTCAGTGGTCTTCAGCAAGCAACAGAAGCACACAAATGTAAACGTACCAGAAAAAAGACACAAATCTCACAAGTTAGGTTGTGAGGATACTTGTTGATAGGGTGGACAGGCCTGTGTTTACCAAAGATAAATTATTTCCTTTTGGTGATTATTCATTCAATCATTCACCTTCTGAACCGCTTATTGCCAACAAGATGCAGGGGCTGCCTGAGCCTATCCGGTAGATGACAGGCAGGAAGCAGGTTACACTCCAAACAGGTCGCCAGTCTGCTGTGAGCCACACAGACAACCATCCATATTCACATACACTTTGTTGATTATTTTTGTTCAATAACTGCTGGTCACTTTCTTAACTTTAAAACCATTTTTAAAAAGAGATAATTTAGAGAAAAGATGACGGTTTGATGAATAGGACAACCTTTACAAACAGATCATGTTACCCATTTGTAACATCTTGAAAAAGTTTTAAAGATGGTGTTTTGTGCTAACTCCTATCTCATAGAATTTATGGATAAACATGTTTTTTTCCTTTTTTTTTCTTTTAGCTCAGACTCATACATGCCAAACACGATAAATTTCCCGCTCCTCTTGTTCCCTCCTTTGACCCAACACCTGGATGCTTGCATGGCATGGCCTAAATTTTGTCTGAAGTTGTAAATACAGTGTAAAGTGCATCAAGTAAGCAAAGAGTCAATTAAATTGTCCACATCTGTTCCTTGAAAAAACAACAGAACTTTTGTCAGAATCTCCTTTCCATTTCTAGGTTGTTCACATTCCACATTTGTGAACAAGACAAAGTGACTGATTGGTTGATTTTCCACTGAAACTGTTAAAGTCTCCAAAAAAAAAGTCCAAGAACATATTTGCTTCTAAAAAGTTTTATTGAAATTTCCCATACTACATGTAGAAAAGGTGAAAAGATTCCAATTATATTTGAAACATGCAGCAGATCATTGATTTAAATAAAATGCAAACACACACACACACGCTCATAAAAAAACACATTAAAAAAATAATGATATGTCAAGAGTGCGATAGAAGGATTAGGCTACCTCGAGTTGGCGGGTGATGTATTACAGCATGTATTGCACTATTAGGCACAATTTTGAGCATTTAAAGTGATGAAATCTTAAATAACTCAATATTGAAGCTCTTTTCCAACTTTGTTAGTCATTCAGAATTTATATCAATTGTGGTAAGACTTAAAGAGCCCCTTGGGACGTTTCTTTAAACTGCTTTAGTCTTATAGACAGGCTCATTGGCTATGATTTAGTGTGCATCTTTTCATAAACCCCACTTATCAATTAACTGTAAGTGTGCACCAGTGGGAATATCCTCAGTCGTGTCTGCCACATTAACATCCATTAGATGTGAATCACCTGTCTGGGCTGTAGCTCCTCTCATGCTGAATGTTTTTCTCTGGGCTGCAATCTGTCAGAGCGTAGCAAGAAGACTAGTAAGATAATAATTTGCAGCTGCTCAATTTTAACAGCTCAAACTTAGAAAATGAACAATTTTCTTCCAAATAAATGGAGGACATTAGGAAGGATTCCTGTAGCTATGACTGAACCTGATCATGGAAAATGAAACTTACGTTGGTGTTAGTGCTAAGGGATGTTCTTTTCAAACTAATTAATAATCAAATGAGTAAAAAAACTTCTGCTGTTACTTTGCAAATACCTCAGAACTGGAGGGTGAAAGACATTAGCGCTAAGTCAATTAGAAGTGCAGGAAAGACTTTGATAAGACATGAATGGAGCCGTGGGATTAGAGACGTGGTGTACTACAAACACAACAAGACATAAAAGCAGTTAACCAACAGGTTAGGTTACTTTATCTTTAGCAAGCTGACAAATGTCCATCTTTTTCTCAAAAAAAGATATTTGTGTAGTAGCCTCACAGTAAAAAGGTCAGGGTTTGAGTCCCAGAGTTGGGTGAGGCTTGGAACGCGATGCTTTCTATGTGGAGTTTGCATGTTCTGCATGTGTATGCAGGGTTTTTAACCCCAGGGATTCCTGCTTCCTCCCGCCCTTCTAAAACATGAATGTTAGTTTATTGGCTGCTATAAAATTCCACCTAGGAATGAGTGTCTGTATGGATGGTTGTGTGTGTGGCCCCACAACAGACTGGTGATCTGTTTGGGGTGTACCCCGCCTCTTGCCTGAAATCAGACAGGATAGGCTGAAAGGCAGGAAAGGCACATCTGCATCCCCTTTAAAGATAACCGTTGTAGAAGACAAAACAAATCAAAGGCATTTGTGTTATGGGAAATTTTTGAAGTAAATAGAATCTTCGGTGAGTCAAATTGAACTTAATCAGTAACAACTTCTGTCTCTAAGCTGCCTTCAAACACCTGACATATGTAGCCTTTTTTTATTTGTTTTTGATATGCACGCCTTGGGATTACCTTAAAGGTGCACAATGTGACAAAATCGGACATAAAATGACTGAATCTGGTTATTTAGTTGTTTTCTTTTCTTTTTAGTGTGGGTGTTACAATCTTCAGAATGACAAGTTTGGTCTTTTTCCATTTTCACATCAAAGGGCATTTCTGTTACATTGTTTACAATCTGGCATATTTGCTGATAATTTCCCCACTCCTAGAACGTTGTCAATGAAGTTGCTTTATTTCATGTAGCAAGTTTCATCCTGAATAAGTTACTGTCGCAACCTTGAAGCAAATGATATTTTGATGGTGGCAAAAAAATATGAACAGTCAAAGTCCATCTTTTGTTGTTATTCCTCGATTACAAGATAAAATTGGAGTTTTATACACATGTTTAAAATGATGGTGTACTTTTCACACTATCTAGAGACTGCTAGCTTCTTTCTGTATTTTACACACCCAGCCAAGATGTTGTACACTCTTATCAATTGGGTTCAGTAGCTAGGTGACCAGTAAATCAAAAAATCCTCAGCTAATTACTTACACTTGAATGTGATGATTTGATTTCAGCTACAGTTACAATCATTTAATTTTCATCAGCGCATATTTGTGTCTTCTCCTTCTGTAAGTACCAGAAATAAGGAGTTTTGTCTTCTCAACCGCTTATCCTTTACAAGCTTGCGGAGCATGCCGGAGCCTATTCCTGCTGATTCAACATGTGAGGCAGGGTGCACCCCGAGCCAGTCAACAGTCTATCGCAGAGCCACACAGACAACCATCCCCACACACACTCATTCCGAGGAGTAATTTTATAGCGGTTAATCAACCTAACAGGCATGTTTTTGGAGGATGGGAGGAAACCAGAGTACCTGGAGAAAACCCACGCATACAAGGGGAGAACATGCAAACTCCACACAGAAAGTCCAGTGTTTAGAAATACAAAGTAAGTAAAATAATATTGAAACAAAACAACAAAAAAAGAATGAATTATGCCAAACAAATGGTGACTTATACCCAGAGAGATCTTTTTGATTTTTTAACATTGACAATTAACATAAATGCGAGTACAAAACTCTTAACAAATGCAGGTTTTCATCATCAATAGAATAAATAGAAAATACTCAATTTTGTGTGAAAACGGGCAAACACATCCCTACGGTGTAGCGTGTGTCGCATTTTGGTTGCCTTTCATTTCTTTTTGTTTCAGTTTCTTTTCTCGAACTTCTTAGACATTTGTCAAAAGTAGGGATAAATATACAGTGAGATGTGATGAAATCTCTGAGCTACGCTTGAATTAATAGCCTGTTCTGTAAGCTTTCAGATAAACAAGAAGAGTTTCATCACCACTGCTGATCTTGTATAGGCTCAGTCTTCTACGTTTGGATGAATATGACAGTTAAAGAGCCTTCTCAGCGAGTCAAAAGCCCCTCTCTGGCAAAGCCGATGCATTCTAGTCCAGGCATTTTGCTGGGGACCCAAGGGTAGCATGTGTTAAAAACGTTGAATTCTAATGATTACTGCCTGCTTTGTCTTTCTCATTTTTAAAGCAGGAGGCTTGTGCCAGGCTCCCACCCATGCCAAGATGTTAAGTCTCTCAGACTGAAACAGTATTAGTCACATCTTGGCAGGTTTGCTCACATTGGGGGGGTTTATGAGCAGGAAGTTTGAGGTTTGCTTGGTGGTGGATTAATAGTCTGTCATCTCTACTGGACCCGGAGAATCACTGTACAACACCTATCCAACTATAACTGATCGATTGTGTTGCGTCTTGACCTCTGAGAACTTTCAGGTCAATGCAAACTCCCGGAAGAATCGGATTTAGTTTTAAAATAGAATAGGAGCTTCTGCCAAATAATTTGTTTAAAAGGATCCAATTTATGCAGTTACTTTGCAACGAGAACGAGAGAGTTGAATTCACAATGAAAAACAAAAACAGACCATGTTGTCTCAGCTCTCCCCCTCCATATTACCTCCAGTTTCATCACCTCTTGGTAGATGAGGGATTTGTCATTGACAGTGTGAGGCGAATACTCTGTCACTGTCTTTTAGCTTTCCTCTGCACTGTAAAGTTTGCTCCCATCTTGTCCTTGACAGAGGAGCTTGCCACCCTCACACAGTAATTATACCAGAGCTGACATCTCCTCTTTCCATTGAATTATTGAGAAGGTGGAGAAGAAACAAGATCCTATGTAGAGAGACACATCTTTGTGGCCCCAGGGTAAAAATCCAAAATGGACACTGTTTTGCAGCAACAGACTATATTCATACAATATTCCTACATATTTTTTGCCCCAAAAATTATTGATGGCAAACAGTCTCAATTTTTAAATGTTTATCTATATATTAAAGCTCTACAAAATGATTCAATCTGTATGAATAGAAAAAAAAAAGCCAATTATTTTTTAAGGCACCGTAACGAACGTAACGATGAATCAAGCTGTCTGGAAGATGTCGGGAACATATAACCCTATAGATGCCTATAGATGCAACCACATAGTGTGCACTGATTTATCAGAATCAGAATATACTTTATTGATCCCACACAGGGGAAATTTGTGAAATTTATAGTCCTATCGGTGGTAGATGTGCAAGAATGAACGATATTTTTTACTAAATTCCACAAAACCTCTGATTGCAATTAACCCTAAATTTATTGTATCCACTGATTTTCACAAATGAGACAAATTAGTAGGAAAATTGTTATGTTTAGAATTCTTTGAAAATTTACGTTATTTTTTTTTCAGTCAAATTTTTTTTGTCATTCGAACCTCCAATGCAGGGGTGTCAAATTCACATTCCCAGTGAACCAAAATCCAATATTTTGACAGTTGTGAGCCAACACTGATAATAATAAAGAAATTTTACTTAGATGTAACACTGACCCTGTTCATATAAATCTAAACAGGATTAGTTTAATATCTGAATCTGAAACATGCAAAGTATACATATAATTCAACTTTGCAAATGCTGAATTACATGATGCTAGTGTTAGGTTGCTATGACAGTTGTCGTCCTGTCAAATCATGTGCATCAGCAGAAGATTCTGATATTTGCATGGGCTCACAATGCTCTACCAGCTCTAATAGTGTTTGGTATAGCTATGTTGGCTAACTTTATGCTGTAGACCAGATTTGGTTTGCAGGCCAGAGTTTGACATCTAGCATGTGAACTTTAGTACAATGTGTTTAACTACCTCTGAAGTGTCCACCCGATTACTTATTAAAGCTTGAACTGTACTGAAGTGTGCCATGAATTTATAATAGCAGACGTTTGCAGACTGACGACTTCCAGCGTTGCTTCAAAATCTACATTATAAACATTTTGCACATAAAGAAATATAAAGAGGGCTCTTACTCGGAGATCAGGTGAGGAGCTCTGCCATCCGGGAAGAGCTTGGTGTCGAGCCGCTCCTCATCCAAGTCGAGAGAAGTCAGATTGGGTGGTTCAGGATGCCCCCCGAGCGCCTCGCTGGTGAGGTGTTTCAGGCACGTCCCACCGGGAGGAGACCAGGAGGCAGACCCCGGACCCGCTGGAGAGGCTATGTCTCACAGCTAGCTGGGGAACAACTCAGGATCCTTCCGGGTGTGCTGGAGGATGCAGCTGGGGTGAGAGAAGCCTGGGCTTCCCGTCTAAGGCTGTTGCTCCCCCAACCCAGCCCCAGATAAGCAGAAGACGACGGAACGGAACAAAAATATATTTTTTTTTCCCAAAATGCTAGAAGAAAAAATGCTTACCATAATAACTTAGTTTAATGAGTTTGAAAAACAAATCAAGATTCAAGATAATTTTTTGTCACAAAGCAAGCATAATGAAACTTTGACAGGGCAACGGTGCTAAAAAGAGTGAAAAGAACTCATTTAAAGAACCTCTGGTACCATCACTAAAACCTCAATAAATTCTCTTTTTAAATCTGTTGGAGTCAGGCTTTGCTTTGAAAATGTTAATATGTTATATGGTTGAGGTTTGGTTTTAAAACTCTATTTAATATCAAACCATAATACATTTCATTTCTTTTTCATTCACAATAAGTTTCCCCCCCATATCGATACATTACTATTTAAAAGTATTGACTAATTCTTTCCGTGGAAGTATGGCAACCAATACAAAATAAAGATTTAGAAGAAGAGTCATACCTGTATTTGTTTCCCCCCATTTTTCACCTGGAGTAAAGTATGGCATCTGGATTAGTTTTTACGGAAATCTTAATATACTTGAATCAATTTAACAGATTTTTTTGTTTTGTTTTATTGTTTGCACTTATTATTCTGATATACTTCCGTTATCTGGCTGTGTCTGACCATTAAACTGATACCTTTCCTTTCTGCTGCTACCTGTTTGTTTGACTCGAGTCTGCAGGAAAATTAAAGAATATCAACATGAAAGATTGCATTCATTTCCTTCTTCTGTTCTGAGAAGGTTGTAAATCAGATGAGGCCAAAGCAATGACTGTTTCCTGTAACAAACCAGCTGAAAAAAATGTAAAATGTCAAACCCTGGAACATAATTATGGTTGACATTGAGTGCACTTTAGTGCTCCGCATCACCGCGAGCAGGTAATATGTAATGCTGTGTTCATCCTGGTGAAACCTTAGTTATAACCTCATCATATTCAGCCTTGGTTTGTAGTCAAATAAAACACCAGTTAGTCCCTTCAATCATGTTTTAGATGCACATGCACTTTGGTTATTATGTTAAAAATGTCAGTAGTAGTCATAAATCTGATTTATGTTGCACTTTTATGGATTTCCAATGTGCATCGGATTAGAAGGAGAAGAAAAATCTACGATTGAAAATTAAATGTAGGGAAAGAAAGTTTTTCTGTGCAAATGTTTGATGCAGCAAGGACATTTTTAAAAGATAAAGTATTCGAATAATACTTCAGTTAAAGTTTTCTGCCTTTTAATTAAGCATAAATCTGGTTCTGTCTGTTTTCACTTTTTCAGCATGATCACAAATCAACATGCGGCACATGGTAATTATACATCCACATTCTTAGACTCAACTAAAAAGAAGAGTTCAAAAATTTAAAGCTCTCTAGTTCATCTCATAATTTTTTAAATAAAATGTTTTTGAATAGTTCTCAACTATGCAAGAATAAAATTAAGGTTTTTTTTTTGTAAAATGAATCCACAATTCAACTGCACTGATCATGTATAGTAAAACATAAAAACAGAATATTTTAGTTTTAATTATCTGCTACTTTATATTTGATTATGTGTAACAGGAAGCAGTTACACGCTTGTAAAGTGACTTGTGAACTCAGCTTAAAAAGAAATCGTCACTGACTGTCGTTAAACTTTGACTCACAACGCAACTTTATTTTTTTGTGTAAACATACAGGAGACCATTTTTTTTTTCACAAAATCCCAGACCAAAACCTCTTAAAATGAACACTGATGCCACAACCAAACACGTGCAAAAGGCAAACCTTCCTGAAGAAAATGACACACACCCAGCCAGAGAGGAAGTTGTTGCTTCCTCACACATGTGGACATTCACACTGCTATTCATCTTTTCATCTTCTGAACTGAATATCCCTAATGAAGTTGCGGGGGGGAGCCTATCCTGGCTGATTTCGGGCTAGAGGCAAGGTACACCCCAAACAGGTTGCCAGTTAGTTGCAGACCCACACACACTCCTTCTTAGGGGCAATTTCATGGTGGCCAATTAACCCAACATGTATGTTTTTAGAAGGTGGAAGGAAACTGGATACAACGCATACAACAGGAGAACATGCAACCTCCTCACAGAAAGGCCAGTGTTTCAAGCCTTAGCTATTCAATAGTATTGACAAAATTATGATTTAATATAAACTATAATTTTATTAAATAACTAAAAAACCTCAAAAGAAAAATATACTTTTTGTTTCATCAAACCTGAGATTTGGTCCGAGCCAAAAAAGAAATTATTTGAACAATTTGAGTAAAAGGATTTATAAATAATGATTCATACTCTTTTTGACTCCCCCAGTTTGTTTTTTTAATGCACAGAAAAACAGCTCCAAACTTATTTGTTCCAAACTTTTTTGTGCACCACCAGAGGAGCTCTAATGCATTTACCCAACACAGCGAAGTGCTTCTCTGAGATAAGACATAAGAGATAGACATCTTTGTCCTTTGCAGACGGAGCAAATGCCAGCACAGCAGTCTTTAGCAGCAATACCCCTAAGACAACAAGTGTTATTACAAAGAAAATCCCACTATGTGTCTCTAAAAAGGCAGCCTCTGCTTGTGGCATTTACAGTATTTATATATTTTATGAAGTGCAGAGTCCCAGCTGAGCTACAACACATTTCCCCACACACTGCTTCTCTAAACAATTTCCTACAAAGAAAGGTTAACACACTTATTTTTTTGTTAAGCTTCTCATTTCATTGACTGTGTTTTCTCACACAGACAAGAGGTTTTTATTTTAATTCTCTTGTGAGCAGCCGAAGGTCATTAAAATTCAGTAGAATTTGGTCCCTTTCATAAAGGAGAATAACCCCTCCCCTGCTTCAGGTAACTAGCAATGACTCGTATTTAAAACCAGTGGGAAATAAATTAAAAGAAAAAAAATCATTTTTAGTGTGAATAAAATACTCCAGCTAAGAAAATGGTTTTATAATCAAATAAAGACGATAAAAGGCATTTCATTACCCACAGTTTGCAAAAAAAAAAATCTGTCACCCACTTAAAGTCTGCAGCTATGCACTGCACATCCTGGTTGCCATGGTTTCATAAAGCTTGTAATGCATGCACCGCTGTCTTTTCTTTTGCCCCATTTTTTTTACAATATTCAGTTCATAACTTATATTGTACTTTATAAAATTTAAATTGAAAAGGTGCAATTATCCAACAAAGTGGTCAGATATTTATAGTGATGGAAAAAAAATGGAAAGAAAAGTTTGACAAAGGTGGCTGTTGAGACTCAAAAGAAATGCAAAGAACACAATTCGTACAGTGGAAAGAAAGCTCATTCAGTTTTAAATATTTATCACACCAAAAAGTTCTGTTTAAATGAGTATTTTTAATAACTGATCCACGCATGCAGTTGACTTACATTATCTCTTTCATGGGATCTTTTGGAAAAATTATGTTCAAGTGCAGAAGAGAGAATTCATATATGAGTATTTAATTTGGTATTGACTCACATATGGGAAACAGGGACACATAAGAGTGTTTCAGAAAATCTTGCCTTAGTTCAGTGCCTCTGTGTCCCTCCCTGTCAGAGCAGTGAATGGTCCTCACTCAAAGCTGTATTGGATTCAGTCAGCCAAGCGTCTCTCAGCTCTGGAAAACACAAGATGTTATGATGCTAAGATGCACTTGGAAATGCATTGCTCTCCCTAGGGTAGAAGAGAAGAATGGAAAGTTATTTAAAATAGCTTTTTGGTAATTCCTGGTTGTCCAGAAGCTGGAGGTTGTGCATCAAGCAGGAAGGATGGAAGGATTTTTTTGATAGCAAAGAATCAAACGAAAGTTTGATTGTCTTGTTTGCGGATTGTCTCAATGGATCAATTTAATGATTGTGAATTGTTTAAAATATATAGTTTAACATAAAAAATGTACTAATCAAGTCAAGGTAATACGACTTTGTGAATACTGTTCACATTAATCAGTGTACATTTGTTGTTTAAGAAATGTAACACCCTGCTAATCATAGAAATTCATAGCGGTTCTAACAGATGCCATTCTCTAATAAACACAGTGTGAATATTTGCTTTCATATTTTTTCAAATGTCTTTATCAAAATCAAAAGTACTAAAAATTAGTCACTTCTCATTGGCTCATACTGTACCAGTACTTCTGACATCTCTGCATGAAGCACACACACAGAGCTGCAATCCAATCTGACATTTTTCACCTAAACAGTGACTTTTTCCCCACAATCACAGAGAAAATTGTAGCATGTGTGAGTGAATGTCTGAAAGATGCTTTTCTGTGCACAGACGAAAATGAAACATTATTTTGTCATTCATTTCTGTCAATGGGCGTCCTGTGATGGTAGACAGAAGAAAATGAAAAACAGTGGGTGTGTGAAGGCAGAAAATCCAATCCTGCTTTCTGCTTCACTCCCCATATTAGACAGAAAATGATGGAAAAGTGACTCTTTCATTCATCGGTCTGAACTGAAAACATCCGCCATGTGAGTGACAAGGTGCAAACTCTGCAATCCTACATGCTATTAAGCAAAAATGAAAATAATAAAGACAACAGGGCTGCAGTCTTGCTCTATTGTTAAATGTCTCCATCTCACACTTCTTTGTCTTATCACAGTCTCTCTCAAACACACACAAGCCCAGAAACCTCCTCTGCTCTACACGCACTTATCTCATGACCTTGTGCGCAGGGTAAAGATATCCCCGTTTGACAAAGCTAATTGGCCGACGTGTCAGAGGATGTTTAGCAGCTTAGTAAATCACATCTGTCCATTGATTTCCCCCAACTACACCCCTCCATCAGACATTGTATTGCTTAATCCAGTCAACAACTCCATTGTGTGGAATCCTCAACGGATTCCCAGGCAGAGGAGGAAGAAAGACAGCGAGCGGAGGAGGAGGAAAGGGTTAGCATAGAGAAGGAGTGATTAGGAGGCACTTGGGATTGGGAAGGCAAATTAGAGACAGTGGGTTAGAGGGAGAGATCAAGAATCAAACAACAGTGCAGATGCAATCAGAGAGATCAGGATGCTAAGGAGAGGGCAGGCCGGGGCTTACAACCTTCCTCCTGGGTTCTGAAACACGCTTATGGACATGAGGCAGTCATAAGGTTTTTTTTTTAACCATCACATGCTACTATGGTGTGAAAATTTTTTTGAACAGTAGATTTTTTTTTAACTTTAGTGAGTTTTTCAACATTTTGAAACACATCCTCATAGGTAAACAGTGCATGTATTCTGAATAGAAAGCAGAATTAGAAACGATAAACCATGAGTACCTATAAACATGAGCGGTATCGACCCTTTGAAATGACTTCTTTTTATACTCATATTGTGTAGAAATAAAATGGGCTCCAATGCACTCGCACATTCAGAGTACGAGTCTCTTTTACTTGCCACTGTTGTCGCTATGGAAACCATGTACGTCCAGTTTTTTTAAAAAGAGCCTTTCTCTACTTTTAATCTTGGTTTGCTGACTGAAATTTAAAGTCTGGAGTTTGTAAGCATCAACTTTCTTTTAAGCCACATCAATTTATTGGGTAGGAAATCAAAAGATTTTAAGTTTTTTTTTTTAAAATGGCATAAAGGAATAAAAATGGCTTATCTAAAACACCTCAGATTTCCAAAACATTTCTTTGCATGTGCTGCTACTCAGTCACCACCACAATACAACCATCAGGGCTGCTATTTCCTCCTGTCATGGTTAAATAACATTCCTTGAAACAAAGGCGACAGTAAATGTAAAATTAAATACAGCTTTTAGGGAGGGTTGTCCTGATCTCTTGAGCAGTGAAATAAGTGCTTTATTGCCGCAGCTAGACCACATCAGAGACAAAGCTTCAAAGGAAGATAAAATCCTTTAGATTTTTCCACTCAAGACGCCCAGGTTTGAACAATCACAATAAAATCACCAAGTAGTAGTGTTCTGTTTGACTTAATCCATCCACCAATGACTAGTTTATGTTTAAGAAAAAATATTTTATGACAAAAACGCAGAAAAACCTGATAAAAAACTTAACAAGAAATGCCTGTAGTCAGCAAACAGCCACTGTGAGGAACCAAAATTTCCATTGCAAGAACTAAACAATGTTTTCATTTTTGCAACTCGCTATAACTGCTTTATGTTAGCTTCGCTGATTCAGTTTTTTAGCATCTAATTAGAAGGTCTAATCAATATGGCATGGCTATGAGCCATTCGGAAGCTTTAAGCCAAACAAATAAAAAGTCTGATTGGTTAGAGCAAAGTTTGTAGATGTACAAGAGTGTCTTTAAAAAAAAAAAAAGTGAGGTCCCCCTTGGCAGGTTATGCTGGTTTAGACTTTGAATGGCAACAAATTAAGGCTGAAATGAGATTGAAAATATGCTTTAATCTAAAAAATATTTTGGGAAGCAGCGTCGCCATTGCATGAAAAAAAAAAAGAAAAGGAATCAAACTAAGACTATGCTCTAGTACGAATGGTGAAACCCTATGTGAGTACGTCAGGGAGCTGGGAGGGGGACAATCACACTCAGCTTAGTTCATGCCAACCCTACTTAGAGGGATTACACCTTTACGCTAAGAGCTCATCAATATGAAAAAAGATGACAGAAGCAGCAAAGATATGCCAATGGTCGTTTCTTTATTTGCAACATAATCTTTCAAAGATCATTCTAATGACTCATGATTAATAACATGAATAACAATTCGTGGCCATACCAGCCTGTCAATGCCTGATCCTGTCAGACCTCAGAAGCTAAGCAGGCTGGGCCTGGGCTGTACTTGGATGGGAGACCGCCGGAACCCCAGGTGCTACAGTGGGATGGCCGTTGAGATTAAATTGCCGTTGTGTCCCTGGGCAAGACACTTCACCAACGTTGCCTAGTCTGAATGGTGCGTGCGCGATTGGTTGGTGATGGTCAGAAGGGCTGATAGTGCAAAATGGCAGCCTCGCTTCTGTCAGTTTGCCCTAGGGCAGCTGTGGCTACAACAGTAGCTTGCCATCACCTGGTATGGAGGGAATGAATAATGAATATGTGAAGTGTCTTTGAGAGTCCTGAAAAGCGCTATATAAATACAATGCATCATTATTATTATTAATTATATGAATTGTGGCGTTTGATCTGTGGAAGTGATACGGTTGTTTCTGTTAAAGTTCAAACCCTGACCTCCCATCTCTTGATCCTAGCACTAAACCATCTGTAAACACTGGTATGAGTCTTGATTCTGAATGGTTTCTAAGCTGTCAATGAGCCATGACGTCTCGATGAATCAATCAGCAACCTGCTGTCAGATGTGTTAGAAGTTAGATCGTACCTGTAGAGTTGGAACCAGCTGAGACCAAACGTCACCTGTCTCAGATTCTTTTTTCATCAAAATGTACTTACCAGATGTTGATCTAAATACAAGTTTGACTTGCTTTTTACTCCAAACTTTGCTTTGCTTGCAGACCCCCACTGCCCTTATTCATTTGTACTACTTTTCTCAGCAGTTTGGAGTGAGAAGCAAATCATTTAACTCCACGTGTGTCTTTTGAGATAAACTACTAAGCTCATACCAGACATTTCTTTCTTTTGGGGGGAGAAAAGTGAGGAAAAGAATGCGGAGGTATGAACACTTAGATCAACAGAACACAGGTATAAATTTTGTGGGTCCAGGAGATTAAAGACATGATGTCGAAAACAAACACAGCGACTCTCCATGCTGGCACATTAGCATACAAGTGACAAACAACGGGAACGTGTAAGTCCACCTGCTGAATTTAGGGGTGGTTTTTTGCCTTTGATGACCTTCCTTTTGATCGCTGCAATATTTTTTCCAGTATAACAAAAAGCAACACACTTGATTGATAATGTATGCGCTGCTACTACTTGGCTTTGATCTCCATCAAAACTGAATGAGGGGAGTTGATCAAATGTAGGACAAGCCTCATTCCGCAGGGTCAAAAGGAACTTGTGATGCTGAAAACAAATGGTAATAACCATCAACTGCACAACTATGGCAGATAGACACACAGAGACTGTTTAAAAACTAAGCTGTCTAAATCCTGACTGAAATGATGCTCTCTGTCATTCTCCTCAGGGCTGTGCTGGCCTCTCTTTCACCTAAGTGGGAATCTCACCACCGAGCTCTGCCTCCTACTCCTGCTGAGAGACTAAAAGCAAAAAAAGATCTGTGTTTGACTTGGAACTGTCGACTCGAGACACCTCCGCATGCACAAACTCTATAAGCTACATCTTCAGTCCTGTGACAGCTTTGGCCTTTCAGAACAGGGACTCCAAGACCAGACAGTCTTTAGCACAGACCTAAACAGACACACAAACAGCATCTCATGTGCTTCTTTTGTCTTCCCCCTCTTTTGCTTTCTCCATCTAACAGCGCTGCGAGAACATGCATGTATTATTCATTTAGCAACTAGCTTGATGTGGGGCCTTGTCAGGAACTGAACCCACCACAGCGCTCAGCAGAGGAGAGCAGCGGAGGGGGTTGGGAGCAAGAAATAATGAAGAAAGTCACAGAAATGATGGAGGAACGTCTTTCCTTGCAGTCATAGTTCACCATGTGTACTCCCCATATAGAAACCTGAACCAACAACCTCACCGAAACCTTAGTGAATCGTCTTAGAGGTTAAGCGCAAAGCTGTGTCTCAAAGTGCTGTCACTGAAGCAAGGCACAGCCTCAGAGATGCTCTGTTTCTCCCCTGTGTGGCCAATCTTTAACAGCAATCTGACTGGCATTTCCTTCTCGCTCAAACTGTCACTCCAGAGATGTTTGTGTTTGAAAGGGTTGTAGTTCCTGCACCGAAAGAGCCTTTTCTTGGAAGAAGGGTAGCTGTATCTCAGTGGGAAAGACAGAGAAAAAGGAATAGTAAAGAAAGATGGAAGATGGAGGTTTGAGGACAAAGGTAAGAGAAGGTCAAGTGTAGCTGATGTAGAGGGGTAAGATGATAAGGGAAGGTAAAGAGAACGAGGATTTAGTTTGGACATTGCATGTTGGAAATAAAACAGAAAAAAAGAATTGTTTGAGTTGTCAAGAATTTTTGATGCATGTAAAAAAATAAAAGCCTATTATTTCATTTTGACTGCAGAGATAAAACACTTCTTTTATGGAATCAAATCTTTAATATGCTAATTGTGCTAATTAAAGCAAGTGCAGTAGATGTTTTTGTAACGGGGTCACTACCATTCATCAGAAAACATTTTCTCTCAGCCACTTCAGTCGAGTGTTTTTCCACAGCTTTAAGTTTTTTTTATTCAGGGTCGTAGCAGAAATGTTTCCAAATTTAGAAAGTAGGTTTTGGACCAAAGAAACATTTGTAAGCTGAGCTGACTGTGAACAGCACACAAGTAAAGTTAGAATTGCTGATGAAAGTAGAGCCACATTTAGGTACAGAAGACACATATTTCCAACTGAAGTTCATAAAAACCACATTGAAGCAATAAAAACTTTAGGATATGTCTGAGGAGAAAAAAAGACAGCCAAAGAATCTACATTCATCACTTATATTTCTGATCTTGTTTTTTCGGTCACCACCTAGAGGTGGCAATTATCAGAATCAGAATATATTTTAATGATCCCACACATGGAAAATTTGTGTGTCACAGCAACAACTTCCTATCTGCTAAGTGAGTCGTTGTAGAGCCCGATCACGTACGGGAAGAAAGACCTCCGGTAATGAGATGTTCTCGAGCGGAGCTGTCTGAGCCTCTTGGAGAAGGAGCTCCGCTGTTCGTCCAGGAGTGGGTAGAGAGGATGGTCATGATTGTCCAGTATGGACAAAAGTTTGTTCAGTGACCTCCTCTCTACCGCTGCCTCAAGTGAGTCCTGTTTGAATAAGCGTTGAATAATTACTGTATGAATAAGGGTTCAAAAAAAGATCAACTGGTAAATTCAGAGCTTCACTTTTTAGCCTAGATTTTGCCTCATAATGAAAGACCAATGCAACGTCCTAAATACTGTGGATGCCACACTAATCCACTGGTTGACCTGCAGAGTCATGCTGTCTGTTTAGAGTTACTCTGCATCAGTAAATGTCCAGACTGTAGTATAAACTAAACTTGAAGAAAATGACAGAAATGTGTTTGTTTTGTGATAAACATAGCAAAGTATTATTTCAAACATATGCAAATTTATATTTACTATGCCAGTTATTTCTTCACATTAATTACTGGAACTAAATTCCTTTATAATCTCAGTCTTCTCTCTGATGTTTCCTGTTGTAATTGTATTCTTGCTGAATTGATTCGAGCAAAACATCAAACGCTCTGATTAACAGCCAGGGAGAAATAAGGAATTCTGTCAAATATCATTTTAATTCTGAACGTTCGTCATTGTAATGAAATACATCTCACTGTCAGAGAGAAAATAAAAACAAGTCAAATTTACAGAGTTTTAAGGAAAGAAGCTTCAGTTCTTCCCATATTGTGTCCTGCAGGAAAAAAATTAGACAAAAGTAAAGAAATAATTCCATTCATTATATTCAAATTAAGGCTAAAAAAAAAGTTTTGAAAAGCAGCACAAATCAGAGACATTCGTTTCAGCTTCTAAACTGCTTGTCCATAAATGGTTTGCTTGTCCCTAATAGGTCTGTGGGGGTGCTGGAGTCTATCTTGGGTGATTTAATGCAAGAGGCATGGTATACCCCCGATGAGGTTGTCGCGGTGCCACACACACTAACCTGCATGTTTTTGGAGGGTAGGAGGAAACTCGAGTACCAGAAGAAAACCCATGCATACATGGAGCGAACATGCAAACTCCACACAGTAAGGTGTTTCAAATCTTGTCAATCAGAAACATATTTAAAAAAAATTTTGGTTAGCACAGTGGTCTCACAGCAAGAAGGTTGTGGGTTCTGACCCCGGGTGGGGGACGAGGTTTGAAACACTGACCTTTCTGTGTGGAGTTCGCATGTTCTCCCCAGGTATGCATTGGTTTTCTCCAGGTACTCCAGTTTCCTCCCACCCTCCAAAAAACATGTGTGTTAGGTTGAGGACCCCCTCAAAAACGAGATGTTGCATCTCAAGGGGCCTATCCTCCCAATAAATAAATTAAAAACAAAATGTAATTACTGTAATTATGTCCTCCCAAATGCTTGTTTTTTTTTTCTTTGATAAAGTCTTAATATTCATTTTATGTTGTGCTATTTTAAATGATGTTTCATTAAGATATAACTATTTCTCTATATTAAGTTGGTGAAGATGCATGTCACAGATTAGTCTGGGGTATACGTATCTCTTATTTCATAGCCACAATGTCTCTTATATAACTATGCTACAGACTTGTTAGCTGTGCAGAGTCACATGTCTCAAGTTAGGAGCTTTTGCTTCCCACACACAGGTAAAAAAAAAAACCTGCACTTTTCAACTTCATCCTTTGAAATCATTACAACTGAATTTTCCTGTACAAGCTGACAAGCAAACATATACTTATAAGGTGTGTAGAATCAGTAGAAACAGCAAAAAAGAATAGACAGGCCAGATAAGTAGACGTGACATCGGGATAAGACTAACTTGTATTGGCAGGGTGAAGTTGTTGTACGAATGGAAATCAAAATGAATGCCAGGAAAGATGTCAATAGCAGGCGTATCAGAGGGAAAAGTCACAGAAAAAAGCAGTTTGCACTCTTAAACTGCACAAGAAACAGTTGTTTCTAATCTAACATAATTATAGGATGTGTGGGGAAAATGAACATGTTCTTTTATGAACCAATGCCAGCTACCACATGAGAGGAGAAACTACTTGGAGTGAAAGTCACAACCATAACCAATTCTCACAGGTTATTCAAGCCAATGGACATAAACAGGTCTATGTTTCATCTACAGAGAAAAATATACATTAGCTAACAAGAATCCCATATGAGTCCAGGGGGACTGCTATTACAAAGATTTCAAAGTATAGTATCTCTGATTCAACACGCTACACTCATAAAATAGCCACAAAATACGGGACACAAATGCTTTTTTTTTTTTTTTTTTACAAAACATCTGTTAAAACAGAAAAAATTGAAACCAACAGAAACAAGGAGGGATATTTCTGACCTCCATATCAAGGCATTTGATGAACAATCAGTGATACGTTAAAAATTCAAACAAGGAATAAAAATGTTTTGCCGTCATGAGAATAAAACAGGTGAACGATACTGCAAAGGTTTTAAATTCCTCAATTGAATAACTCCTTTCTTGTGAGGATATAATTTATTGATCTTCAACACGATCAGGTTCAATTGTCTTTTCTGCTCAAAGTATTGTTGTTGTTGGCATCCTTCTTTCTCCAGAGATAATGCAGTCTGCACCTGGATTCGTACCTGTTTGTGCAGCATCGACAGAAATAAGCCGATGCGGCAGCCGCAACTCCTACCACATACGTATACTGCGAATGTGATAGGCGGTATGACTCATACTGCTCGATGTATATTACATTACAAACTGGATTGTGGTTCTAGTACTTTGTAGATTATAAATTTATTGTTGAACACGGGTGTGTTTGACTTAAGGTATTTCGATAATTGTAATTTAAAAAGTAGAGAATGTAAGAAAGAATACAAAATCTTTGCTATTCTTAATGGAAATTTATTTTAATGAATAGAAAAGAAACAAAAAAAGCTTTTTTTTTTTTTTATTTCCCGTCCAAGGGGGATTTTTTTTACGTGGTTTACACATTGACTATTAACTCTATGTGGCTGTAATTAGAATTAATTTTCAATTAATCTGACATGGTGCAGGCAACAAAAGGAACACAAAGCAGATTAGCTCTAAAATAAGTTGTTGTCACTTTTGATCTGCACCGCTTTGCAGATGGACGACATCTGTGAAAAAAACAGCACCTCTTTGAGTAAAAATTGGGCCAAAGTAAGACCATGTGGCCCACCCTGACAGTTATCAGAGCACAAGGACACATCAGCACAATCACATTGTCCGGGATAAATGTGCAGCTTGCACCAGAACATGTGTGAATTCTTCATGACAAAGGGCCGCCACATGAACCAATCTTTGGAAAGTTGGGAGGCTGTTGATAACACTGTGTGTGTGGTTTCCACTTGTGGTTATTACGCCCTCAAGCAGGGCTAAAGACAGCTGCACAGTTTTGAGGACAGTAGAGAACAGTAAAGGCCTACAGTGAGCCATTTCTCTACATTGAACCCTCATAAACCGGTGCCTTGTGGCCTGAGAAATACTTGAACTATTTTATCTACGAACATATTATGTGACACAACAAATTAATCATCCCCACCGGCTTTTCTTTTCTCATTTTTCATGCTAAGTCATAAAGAGACAGTCTGTGTAACATTTATAACCACAAAGTGTATCGTTGTGCTGTGTTTGTCACTGAGAGCCTCATATGTGCATCAGTGGGCTGATTGGATAGAGTTAAGCTGAAGAGTAGTAAAAACCTTGAAGCAGGTTCTATTTACTCCTACCTTCACGAAAAACTAGTTCGGCTTTCAACCGTTAATCCTGCCCTGGGTGTAAGTGAGAGTTGTTGGCAGGTATCATTACCCAGTAGCCCCCAGGGAATGTACGATCCACAAACAGGAAATGATAATATTACATGCCCCCTCCTCCCTCCACCCAGGTTGTAGAATTCTGCCAAGTCTTTAAGAACATTACTACTTACACAACAATTTTTTGTTGCTACCATCACATAATATCATTGGTTTAAAAATAAGAATCACCAACATTTTTGAGCATTACAAGTACTCACTGAATAAAAAATGTTTTTAGACTTGACTTGGAGGTGGAAATAATGAGACATGTTAACTTTCCTTCAGGTGGTGCTCCAGGCTGGATCAGGAAGTGCCACCAGAGTATCCCTTTGAGAAGGAAATGCACAGGAGGTTGGTCAGGTCCTTGGACAAAATCCTCCAGGAATCTGCAGGAATAGTTAATCTTATAATAACTTTTGGTGATGGAAAGAGTCAGATTGGTTTTCTCAGCTTGCTAAAGGAAAGGAAGGTAAGAGAAAAAGGAAAAGAAGAATTGAGCAGGAAGAAGAAGTCTGGGATATCTCTACTGGACCTGGGGCAGTGTAATTATATCGAAGGGTGAGATAAATGTCCTTGCAAAAAAACACTCCATTGCATACACACACACAGATCCCAGGTAACATATAGATGTTTCAGACCTTGGGCATTTCTCCACAAGTTTCCCGCAGTGTGAGTGATTTCTCTAAACTGCACCCCTGAGCCAGTGTATGAGCATAAGCCAGCCTGTCAGGAAAGTGCACATTTGGTTAACTTCCCAGTCCAGACACACACATGCAGTGACACACACACACACACACACACACACACACTGGCAATGTGGGACGGTACTGGCGTGAGGAGGGAAATGGGTGATAAAATCCTCATTTTCTTTCATTACCGGGTCGTTTGTCTTCGTCACGCAGGCGGTTTGCCAGTCATAGAAAGGCCGGCCAGCGACGTAGAGCTGAGTCATGTCAGTCCTTCATCCATCATTTTACTGTTTACTGTTACTTTCACTCCTTCATTTGTTAGGCCTTTCTCTCAGCTGTCTGACTACTCGCATGCTTTGCTGCTATATTACACTTTCTGAAACTCAATGGACTCAGAGCAGTACTCTTAAAAAGCTTTCGGCATTTTTTTTCCTCATTAGGCTTTGATAGTTTACGGTAAATATTCAAAAAATGTGGAATTTCTATTGTGAGGTTATGGACTGAAAAAAGAGTACGTAACCTAAGATAAACATTTTGAGATATGCTGTCAGCTGGGGAAAAAAAGTGTTTTACTCAGCATTTGGCTGAAATCTGCACTTCCTCATATAAAACCCAAAACACGTCAGCATGCAGCTCACATCTGGGAAATTTAGTGGCTTTTGTTAAAGTTGACGTGATTGAATAGTCAGACTATTTGTTTTTACCTTCCAGTACTTTAACAAATAGTCAGTCATCATCTGCATACTGTTGTTTGGAATGTTGACTTCAAGAAGAAAAACTCCTATTTCAATTTCTCATAAATCATCAATAAAAATATTTTATTTGTAATTGTGAAATTTTCTTGTTTCACATGTTAATTGAAAAAAAATTCCAAAATTTTGCAGTGAAAAACAGAACTTAAGATACACTTTATTGCCACATTCTTCTCGAGCCGCACTCTTCTTTTCCTACTAAATAAGTACTAATATGGTTCCTAATTTGTAACAAACAGAAATGCATTTCATGCATTTTTCTTCCACTGGTTTTTATTAATCTTAAGTTAGTTTTGATACACACTCTCATATGGAAAAGAATATGTTTCATCACAAAAATTTTAAATGATCTTTGGCTGATGTTTTGCGATGGCTCGCTTATGTATTTAAAATCTAACATTCTAGTATCATGTCTACTGGTATAATGCTAAAATTTGTTTTTATTTACCAAGAACATATGCAAATCTGACAAGTTGGAAAAACAACAAAAGGTTGTGAAATGTTGGGAATTTGTCTTCTCCGGGTTGAGAGAAGCGATATGGGGTAGTTCGGGCATCTGGTTGGGATGCCTCTCGAGCGCCCTGCTGGTGAACTGTTTAAGACATGTCCCATTGGGAGGAGAACCAGAGGCAGACCCCGGACTTGCTGGCGAGACTATGTTTTGCAGCCGGCTTGGTAATGCCTCGGGATCCACCCGGGTGAGCTGGAGGATGCACCTGGGCTTCCCGTTTAAGGCTGTTGTTCCCACGACCTCTTCATTTCTGCAAACGTCTCATCAGCTTGTTGCATAAGAAGCTTGCTGCTGGTCATTCAGAGAAATAAATGTGTAGCAAAAAATAAAAAACAACTAGGGACAGGCCAAAAAAATGATTGCGTTTGCAGAAATGTTTGGTACAAAGAATTGATACCACTGATCTTTTTGGTTCTTTCAATTGAGGGATGGGTTCATTGTGAACTGGTCTTTCTTCTCACAAACAACACGAGATCTAATCAAACGGTTATCTGGGGAATTGGAGCCATGATGAACACATCTTGTGCTCTTTGTTGTCTTCCTTTCGAGGGTTTCTAGAAGCTGCTGTGATGAGAAATGCTACGACTCGGCAGGGCAGTCACTGCTAGGAAGGATAAGTTGTTTGCAAAATCATTTGGCTTACCAAAAAGAATCAAAAGAAGCATCCATTATCCACTGAGATTCAAGCTTTACCAGAAACAGGAGTGCACAACTTATGTGTCATTGTTTTCAGGTGCTCTAAAGAGGACTGATAGACTGACTAGAAATCTATCAACAGTTCCAGTCAGGCTCAACAGGCTATGCAAGAAACAAAGATGGAAAGTTTTCTTTCTTTTATGGCTTTTTCTCACTTACAAACCCACATAGAATGATTTAAACTCTGACTCGCTGTTTCCGGCATGTTCTAAATCTAATACAGTAACACTGGGAAACACCGATCGAAATCCAGCTGATAAGTAATTCCAGCTAAAGGTGCAGGCAGACAGGTGTGGGAATTTCTCAGCCAGCTGCCAGGGTGCTTTATGCTTTGCTCGTTTACTCCCTAGCCATTTCCCTGCAAAGTTCATGATTCAAACTGGCTGCCAACTTGCTTGCCTGTGACCAAGAGGCCACTTCATGCTGCTGCATTTGTAATTTTAACTCCACTATATTTATACTGCGAGTGAACTTCTTAACCTCCGCACACAGGAACAAGTTATTTATTGACTTAAATCATAAAGTCAATAAATAACTTTTGTTGATGGTATATCTTTAAATGAAAGATTGGTAAACTAACTGCCGAGTCGTCACATTTTCCTTTACTTGGTGTATTTCTTGTCATTTCTATTTGATAAGCCCCATTTTGTTCTTGCCAACTTTTTACTGAGATGAAAAACCTACAAAACATCTGGTGCTTGACTGGTTTTAAGTCCTTGCAAATGACTCTGCAGTGGAGACGGTTTAATTGGCTCTGGCTTGGCTTGCCATCAAAGGGAACACAACACCAGGGTGTGCATACTTACTTTTACTGAGGATGCTGTGGCCAGGGCAACAAAAGCAGACACAGTTCACAATTCCTGAGCAGGAACACACACATCTATCACCTGATTATGTTTCACCAGAGGCTGTAAAACAGACAGCAAGTTTAAAACTCTCCCCCATTATTCCCCATTGATTTATTAAACTTCCCATTAAGACACCTGGATTTTTTTTCATTTGTCCAGTTAGAGCGGAAGAAGCGATAAACTTCCTTTAAAATGCTGAAAGTGGATTATCTGGTGAGATACTGTAGCTGTCTTTTGGGATGGGTACTGAACTGGTAAAGTATCATTTTGAAGAAATAGTTCTGATCATTTGTTGGCAAATGTGGGCACTGGTATGCCCAATTATGAACCTCAGCCAGCTGCATCCTGTTTTTCTTAAAGGTGCAAAGGAGTGTAGCACCAGGCTTTAAATGGAGAACTCACATACTGATGAAAGTGGACAATATTAGCCTTTTTATTTGGCTCTTTTTGTGTGGGCTTTTTAACCTCTAAGTCCTTCTCTGCATAGTAAAAAGGTTGGATTGGCTAAACATGAAGCACAACATGCTCTCTTTTGAATTTTCTCTTCTTGTCATTATTTAAATATAAATTAAATATAAATGAGTTACTCTATTCATCCCTCACCAGGGAAATTTGTGTGCTGCACTCCTTACACCGCAGCAAGCTGCCCTTCTACGGCGCCAATGGTGGGAGAAGCAGGGGTTAGGTATTTTCTTCAAGGACCCTAGACGTGCTCTCTTTGGGACGCAAACCCGCAACCTTCCGGTCCGCGCGCGAACGCTCTAACCACTGAGCTGCCGTCTCTTCCCATTTACAGTGACACAATGAAGTAAAAACTTTTACAATTGGAACACTTTAGGTACTCTCTCTTTGTAATATTGATAGATGGCAAATAGATGAAAATGTTTGAGTCTTACAAACATACCCACACATGAATGTAGTGGCATAGAACAAAATCTGCCCAAAAGCAATTTTGAGCACTTGTGAGTCCACAATAACCAAACCATGTCACATAAATCTGAAACGTACCAACACATTTAAGAGTTAGGTTTGAGGTCAGATCAGCTGTTGTTATTCATAGTGCAGACATTATGTAGTTATCCAAGTATCTAGTCCCATGTGGCTTCAAACCAAAGGAATTTGAACACAATAGCCTTGTTTGCTCCGCAAAAAGAGAAAAAAGTAGAAGAACAGATCAATTCATCTTCGTTGAACATGTGGTTTTTTACATTGAAGCCCTAGAGACCCAAGACAGAAAGGGTCACCAACACACGCTGATTCAAACATGCAAGTTTTCTTTAACCCTAGACAGATACTTTTCAGAGACATGAACTACACATTCATTGTTTGCTGTTCAGAAACTTGCACAACTACTAAAACCACAATTCAAACACAAAAGCATTCCTCGGTAACGCAACTCTGCTATATTTTTGTAAACAGACTGAAATATAGGTTTGTTTCTGGAAGTTGATTTTTATTCTTTGCTACCACTCTGATGTTTCTGTTTCTATTCTGCTTCACATACCAGAGCTGGTTTCTACTTCACAATGCAGGCAAAGAATTTGTTTCATCATTTTATTTCTCTTGTACATCGTCTCTGCCAGTCATGAATAGATGCAACATTTTGCAAAAGAAACAGAAAAAAGTTTGACTCCTGGTTTGGTAGAGAAAACAACTTTAGCTTATGTTTCTGCTAAAATAACAGAAGCACACAGATTATTTTCACTTTTTTGAGCAGTAATGAGAAACTTTCTGTACAAACATTTTTATCATTCCTCAGTACTGTTGAGAAAATAAAAACTTCTATGTTTTTAACATATTTATTTTTTTACTCATGCCACTGAAGACTCTAATTCAGGGGAGTCAAGATCCAGTCCTGGAGGGTTGGTGTCCACATGGCTTTCATTGTGTTACTGGTTCATAACAGCCTACAGGACACTAACCCTCCAGGACCTGAATTTGCACTCCTCTAAATAATTCGTCAGTACAAAGGTGAATAATTTGGCTTTCTGGAGATACCAAGATGAAAGCAAGATCTTAAAACAACTTAGTTTTTGTGCACATATGTATTGGACATAATTTACACCATTCTTCTATGCTACAAAAACTTCAGAACACATTGGTACAAAACTATACAAAACTTAGCAGATAATTACGGACATTTTTACAGTTGCTTTTATTTGGACCAAAGCTTTAAAGCAACATACAGTCTTACAATGCTGATATTTTACTAGGCAGAGACAATGAAAACAACATTGGCAAGTAAAGTAGTTCCGGTTTTTTGTCTTTCCCTTCTAGACAAACAAAACACATACACCCTTAAAAAGCGAAATGCAGAAAAAAGTGCTCCACATCAGTCCAAAAATCTAGCAGGAAGACTTGAATCCTTCACAGCGCACATGGATTGATTATACTTGTAGATGGTGAGGAGAGTCTGCAGCAGTAAAACAGGAAGCCTACGAGGCTGCATCTGTAGCTCTGCAGATGAAGGCAAGAACAATCTGGAAAACCAGCATCTGTCTCATGAATTAAAGTTTAAGTTGTCAGAAAGAGTGTCCCAGAGATGGTAATGGACCAGTGTGTGTGTGAACAGAGAAAAGGCTTAAGGCTTAAATGACACACAAATTCTGCACCTATGACCAAACAAAACGTTGCAGCAGATCCTGAAACACCTCCATCTCATTAGTATTTAGTTGAGGTACATCACATAACTAACCATGTCATGCTTCTTTTATAAAAAGATTTTTCACCAAAAAGCACAATAAAACCAAGAGAACATTCATCTGAATCCCCTCCGACAATATTTTAGATATGCTGTGTATAAACCAGTGTGCACCTCTTTCTGGAGTGTGTAAATGTGAGTTTGGGCGCATGTTAATCATGCCTGGCTGCACATGTGTCTTGGCTGCTGTGAATAGCAAGTGACAGTAGGTACCAGACCAGAACAGGGAGGACCCTAAACGTGTAGCGGGACGAAGGGGAGGCGAGAGATGGGGTGAGAGCCCTCGAGGGGGTTTCCATGGTGCCGGGCAGGATGTGAAGGTCATGTCGCTAAGCATCAGATCAGCTGGGCCGCTGGCCTGGGCGGGGTGCGTTCCGTAAAGAATGATATCATGAAATGCTCTTGAGGCTTCTTATTCTTTCTTTGTACATTCAGGTCAGCTGGCTTGAAGCCTCCTGAGGAAAATCGGAAGGAAAGATTTCAAAGCTAAAAGGTTTTTGTTGTTTGGACTTAGAAGTTTTTGAAGTGAATTGTTTGTGCAACTTCAAATACTAAAGTTAGAATATTTTTTTTTTACTAGAGTTTACATTAAAGAAATCTAGAGATTTTTTTTGCTCTCACTCTGGATTGTAGGAGTGCTTATCATTATGAATTACAAATGGGGTTGGGGACACAATCTAGTGAGATACACTGCCACACCAGCGTGGCTACTATGGGACTCCAAAGGTTTCCCTACCTGTAATCAGTCTAAGCTACACAATAGAAAATGTTTCTCAAATGAAACCAGCGTTCATGTTGTTTTCTTGTTTCTTGACTTTTTAGTTTCATGTTGTTTTTCTGAATGAGGATTTATTCCTGCACTCACTCGCTGCATGATTTCAAATATCTGCTACGTGCTTTGACTAAATATAGTGTAAGCTACAGACTTCTTGAGGGCTGAATAGATGCTAAAACCGGGTATTGCCTGCGAGCTATATGCTAAATTTATTTCCCTTATTTATTCCACATGCACTGGCATCATCTAGCTCATGCTTTCTGAGCTAAATGTGTATGTTCAAGTGTATATAAATATTTTAGTATACAATACACTACATTTACCATTGCTAGAAGTAGGAATTAAAAGTATTGATGCTTTTCTTCTCAAACATTTCTACTATATTGAAAGTAGAAATGTACCTTTTTTTAATTCTATTTTATTGTATTGAATTCTTTTCTATTGAAAGCTATTCTACTTTGTAAAAAGAGCTGGGACAAAAAAGCAAAGCTGTCTATGATCTACATTCCCACCCTCACCTATGGTTACCAGCTGTGGGTGGTGACCGAAAGAACGAGATCCCGCATGCAAGCAGCTGAAAAGAGCTTCCCCCGCAGTGTGGCTGGCTCTCACTCAGAGATCAAGTGAGGAGCTCTGTCATCCGGGAAGAGCTCGAAGTATAGCCGCTGTTCCCCCAGGTCGAGAGAAGCCAGGTATTTCGGGCATCTGGTTAGGATGCCTCCCGAATGCCTCGCTGGTGAGGTGTTTCGGGCAAGGCCAATGGGAGGAAATCCACAGGCAGACCCCCGATCTGCTGGAGAGAGCATGACTCCCAGCTGGCCGGGGAATGCCTCGGAATCCTCCCCGGGTGAGCTCGAGGATACAGCCAGGGTGAGCGAAGCCTTGGTCTCCTGTATGAGGCTGACTGTTGCCCCCATGACAATGTCCCAGATAAGCAGAGGACACCAGAATGGCACATTTCTACTTTGAGCTTTCTGTTACATATGGATTTAGAAGTTCAACTTAGCCAAAAGAACTTGTAAATAATTTGCACACGCACACATTTTCTACATTTGAATGTCCTACAAAAAGTGTCTTATGGTAAATATATGTCTTTTCAAGCTTACTGTATTACTGCATTCCAAATATAGTAACCAAAATCCCCCTGTAGGTGGGCCTCCTTCAGCGCTTAGAAGGGTGGATGGAAGCTCAGGCTTTGTGGGCCCCCTATGCCGGGGGTGTGTTGGGGCCTGGGATTTTTATTTCCTCTTTTCTTCAGCCTGGCCATTCTGGGTTGAGAAGAATTTAGTCTACACAATGAAGACATGGTATACTACCATACAATACTCACACAGGAATATAAACCCACTTTCAGATTGTTTTCTGTCTTCAATGTCCCTTGTTTGCCATCCACAGTGTTGCTATGAAATCATCACATTATCTATAGTTTAATCCACAGTTATTGTAAAATGTGGTTTTAGAATGCGTCTTTTTCCTGCCTCGTTTAAACATTTTCTTTTTAATTGATCTTGCATAGACACTGTTGAGCTCATCACTGTACTAAAAAAGATACTAATAGAAAAACTTCAGATAAATGTGTAAGTTTTATATCTTCACATTTTAATATGACAACTTTAACATTGCATCACCATGGGTCACTGTTCTTGTTCAGACTTGTGAAATCTCCAAATGGCACAAAATGCAAAATACCAGCAATTAGCTGGAGATGTCATGTTTTTTATATGGAAGGCAGAAAAACGGTCCCACACATGCAGACGTGTCAGGACAGGTTAAATATTTTCTGAGCAGATTGTGGGCAAACTGCAACAACACAATAATCTTGCAGCACAGTGCCACACGTCCTGTGTGACAGTTAGACCAAAAACAAAACCATGATGGCAAATTTAAATAAAAAGGCACATAAAGATTGACTTAGAAGTCGTAAAACGTGAGAGCAGAGTGTGCGTCATAAATCCCACAGCGGTCTGATGATATCTGGTGAACTTCATCTCTGACTCACACACAAATTGACATTTGGATTTGATGTTCATTTGGGTAACGAAGTAAACAAATCTAGCAAAAAGATTGTGAAAATGTATGTTTGTTTGATTGAACTTATTGTACAGAAAGAGACGGGCTAGTGAACTAGTTTTAAAATGAGAGAGTTAGAGTAACCCCCTCTCACACATTTTAATAGGAGTGGAATCAAAATAAAGAAATGATTCAATACATTATGTCTGGAATCGATGGTCTTTCATCAGGTGATATAAATTTATCCCTGAATTGTCAATTGCACATTTAGTGAGTCTTTGTTTCAAAAATTATTTTGCACGGCCCAATGTGAAATCACATTTTTGAATTATAGGGCGGGTCATTCTGCCTTTGTTCCTTCCTTAAATGAAGTTATTCTGCTGTAAATGAGAATTAATAATGTAAGTTTTGTTCCGCTGTCTTCCGCTTTTCCAGGGCTGGTTCGCGGGGTAATAGCTTCGTACTAGAAGCCCAGGCTTCTCTCGCCCCAGCTGTATCCTCCGGCTCACCCAGGAGGATCTCGAAGTGTTCCCCAGCCAGCTGTGAGACATAGGCTCTCCAGGTGGTCTGGACCTACCTCTGAGTCTCCTCCGGGGTTGATGTGCCTGAAACACCTCACCAGCCACGCGCTTGGGAGGCATCCTAGCAAGACACCTGAACCACCCCCTCTGGCTATTCTCGACCCGGATGGGCAACAGCTCTACGCAAAGCTCCTCATTCTATAATAATGTAAGTTCACTTGGTAAATAAAGTGGAAAGCCAGTTCAATCCTCTGTAAAATCCCTTATTTTTTAAAACTTTTTTCAAACTCTATTATTTGCTGTTAATTTGTAAATGAGGTCAACATTTTTAACTTGTCACCTGAAAGATACAGTAGCAATACAGTTTAATTCGACTTTATTTTACCTCTATTTACGTATGTGCAACAGACTAGAGCAGCTGAGTACCGTTTATTTTATACCTCTTGACATATGAAATTGTATTAAATCAAGTGAGATGGGGTAAAATCACATTACGCAGCCCTGAGAAACTGTTGTACAGACTAGATCCACACTTCTTATCAGATGAAAACTATGTGGTGAGTCAAATATGAAGAGACAGAGAAAAGGGAAATTTTACAGCTCGATGGTAAAAAAAAATAAAATAAACCCCCTGACTTGCTTGGTTGATGTTCCTCTCATTGAGAGAGAAAATATTCAGATGTTTGATTTTTCCACATGTGGGTGTGTGAATCTGTCAGTGAATCAACACAACTCTTCTTCACCAGCTCAATAAATAACTGTACCCAAAAATGCCCACTTTACTCGCAGGTCAATTTCCCCTGCAGCCAGACGAGAGGACTCCCCACGGGGAAGGAAATGAGTCAAGGCACACAGGCTGCTTTCCAGTGTTTAGAGAAAGTGTCTAAGATGCAGTGACTCACCAGTCACACAAAATTTTGCTCCGTCTTAATAAAGACTTGCCTCCCCCTCTGGTCGCTTGCTTTAGAAGAAACTTGGCCTAACAAAACCGCAACGTATGCCATATATCTGAACACATAATACATAAAATAATGATAAACAAAACATCATAATCAATATATATTTACAGCAGTAGATGACTCTGTAAGATTTAGTTCATCAAAGAAGAACAATAAGAAGGTTTTTAATTTCCAGTTATTAAGAAACTGCAAAGTTAGAGTCTCATTTTCCACTTTTAATGTCTATTCAGCTTTACAACTTAATCACAGCTTTAAAGGACTTTGACCATGCTTGGGTTCTTCTATAAAAAGGAACGGATTTAATTCATAATTCAAAAAGCATCCCCGAATCTTAGTTTTAAAACACACACAGTTCTTGCTTTCCCGCATGCCTCAACAAAAACAGCCCAATATGAAAGCTTTACCAGCTACATTATATATCAAGCATACGTTAGAGAGAGAAAAAAAAGGTCAAAGACTGAAACTAGAATATCTCCTGTGGTGTTATGTGCCATAACACCTGACGGGCGCTGACAGGTGTGGCTGGAAAGAAGCTGAAGGGCAGTAAATTAGTGCTGGGTTCACCTAAAGGTAGAAACTGCAATCCCAACACTCCCACAGGGATCTGGAACTGACCTTGATCACAAACGCAGCAGCGTGTTGTTCGATTCATGGATGTACGTTTCCTCCACTCACTGTCTCAAGAAAATGCACGTAAAGCACACTTTCTAACCTGATTTAAAAAAAAAATGCATACAAAAATATGTGAATGTGTTATTGTAAAAAAAAAAAAGATGAATTAGTGAAGAATCAATTCTTCAGTTTTTTACTTTTGCTTCAGGGTTCACCACAGCCTGTTAGTTTCTTCCATATAATTCTGTCCTCTGTATCTTCTTTGAAACTAAATGTGTTCATGTCCTTCCTCACTACCGTCATAAACCTCCTCTTCCATCACAAATCACACTACAAACTTCTTTTCATCTGTTTTTTCATCTGTTTCATCTGCCTGCACATGCTTTTTCACCTCTTTTCCACATTCGCCATTGCTCCAGTCAAGACTGATGAGCGTAGGTACTTAAAATTCTCCCGCCTCTTTTAAGTCCTCTCCTAGTAATCTTACTTTCCCATTTGGGTCACTCTCATTTGTCTCACTCTGCCTCTGTGAAGCTACAAAGGTAGAGGTTTGCCCAAAAAACCTTCAATTTTTCCTCCAATTGTTCCATATCGTCATTACAAGTTACTGTAGCATCTGCAAACATGTAATTCATGTAATTCATGTAATTCCTCATTTGTTCATGAGTGATTCATCGTAGATGAGGCTTCTATGTTCTCTTCTCGACAGTGTATTGATGATCGAGACGTTTCGACTTGCATCCAGAAATCATTTTCAATCTGAATGATCATCAGTTTAATCATCAGATTGAAAATTATTTCTGGATGAAAGTCAAAACATCTTGATCATCAAATACACTGTCCAGAAGACAACTTTGAAGCCTTTTCTATAGTAAAAGAAAAACATTTAAAAGACACTATATACAAATATGAAGTGAGCCGAGCAGAAGTTTACTGTGTATTTTTATTTTGAAGCAACTCTAAATGACCTTTTAACTTTGAAATGTTGTGCTTCTGACTAGTTTTGATAACAAATTGATAGTCAGTGTGAAAAATTCTGGAGCTTTTGTTCTCCTGATGTGAACCATCAAAAGGAATAATTTGAGTTTTTCTTTTTTTTCAATCTCAGCCGTAAAAGAAATCAATAGTTTGTTTTAAAATGAAGAAAAGAAAAAGATAAAAAAAATATACAGAAGTCTTGGTATTTACAACTAGCAACAAAAGATGGAACCGATTCAACAACGAACCAAGTCAAAGGGTGAAAATCAAGAGACATACAGTATCTGAGTGATAAAAAGAGTAAATTATAGGTTACGACCAATAGAAGAGAATAAATAGAGGTATTCATGTTTTTGCAGACGAAAGAATCAAGATAAAATCTCTCCTAACAGGTGAGATTTAATGTTGAGTATTAGTAATCTTCTGAATCCTATTATTTCAAATTAAATCATTCTTCAAAAAGGAAAATTACATTTCAGTTTCACTTTTTGCTACAGAAACGAAAGAAAAGAAAGACAGGCCAAAAAGATTGTACTGAGAGATATTTAAATGAGAAATCTTTGCCATCAGAACCTCATTTTTAAAATGATACCACTGCACAATTTAACCAAACATTCTACAACCTCATTTCCACTCTGTAGCGATTAAATCTTATTTTATACTTCAATCGTACTTTAGACGAACAAAAATAATTCTTATTTCTTTCATGATTTTTTTTTAGGTCCTTATCAAAAACTGACTGAAGCAAATTTTGTATAAACACTAACGGTGAACTATGAAGGTGCAAGTCGTCTTTTGAACGAACTAAATGACAGTTCTAAATACTGGTAGATATGCATGAAAGAAGAGGGGTTTTTTCTGTTTGAGACATCAATTTGACAATATGGCTGAGGGAGTTCAAGTCAGAAAATCCTTAATTAAATAGTTTGAAAGTGAATGTGAGAACATCTACAGAAAAAAGAATAATTGCATCATTGGCTTCAAGAATAACGTAGACTCAAAGAGTAATTTTCAGAGATACATAAATTCCATGTACAAATAGGTACATCAGTTTGGGGTCATCTGTGACATCTGTGGGGTCATTTATAGCCTCTCAAAATTTATCAAATTTTGAGAGGCTATAAATTACTATATAACCTCAAAATAATAATTATAATCAAAAAGATCACCCGTTTGGACGAAACAGCATGACTGGTCTCAAAACCGTGGTGAGACCGACCATGCTGTTTGGTCAAGAGACAGTGGCACTGAGGAAAAGACAGGAAACAGAGACGGAGGTAGCAGAGATGAAGATGCTGAGGATCTTTCAGAGAGTGACCAGGATGGACAGGATTGGAAATGAGAATATCAGGGGAACAGCACATGTTAGAGGTTTTGGAGATAAAGTCAGAGAGGTCAGACTGAGATGGTTTGGACATGTGTAGAGGACAGAGAGAGAGTACATCAGCAGAAGGATGCTGGTTTTAGAACCACCAGGAAAGAGGCCTAGAGGAAGACCTAAGAGGAAGTTCATGGATACAGTGAAAGAAGACATGAAGATAGTAGGCGTGACCGAAGAAGATGCAGCAGATAAGCTTAGATGGAAGAAACTGACTTGCTGTGGCGGCCCCTGAAGGGAAATGCCAAAAGAAGAAGAAGATCACCTGTTTTGTCTTATTTCTTGATGTTTCATTCTGGATTTCAGGTTTACTACAGGAATGAGATGCACTCAGTTTCAGAACAGCTGGGAAGTTCTTCTCTGTGGCTTTTGTCCCAGCAAACAGCTACATCTGCCATCCAGGACTGGGCAGAAAGACCAAAAGATCAAACATTAGCATGTGACCTCTGCAAGTTGGCAAAATGAAATCAAGCTAGAGGCTTTTAGAGAAACCCATTTAGATCTGCAGACACTGTGAACAAAGCCCGGCATAGACACTCTGACAGTTTTCACATCCAAACACCTGAGTATGCCCAACGCCTGCCATCAGAGCTCCTAAAAAAAAGAAATCACACAAGCACGCACCAACACATACGCACAGATAATGTGCCTTGATAACATTATGAATGGATGAGTGAGCAGCACCACAGAGCAGTGATTACTGACTGCAGTGTGTGAAAGGAAATAGATTAGTCACTGTCTGAGCTCCCTCCCTTTTAATAACACAACATATAACACTCCTTCATGCTGTCTGAGTGGGGAAAATAAACTCAAAATTTAATGTTAGGCTCCAGGGGAAGTGCTTTTTAATAGAGTGGAAATAATTCAAACTACCCGGATATCCACTCCATCTTCATCAATGTGTCTGCTTTACTTAATTACACAAATTAAAAAAAGATCTCTCTCTCTTTTTTTCTATCTTTTAACAAACATCTGCATTACTCTGTAAATCAAAAACTGCTACAATTAAAGTCACATTCATGTCATCTGCTCTTTTCTTTATCTTTCCCAAGGCCTCCTGATAACGTGCAGCAAGAGTCATTTCGATGAGTGAAAGCTGCAAAGAAAAAGAGTGAAAGATGGCTGCAGCCACAGTGGGTTTTAAGAGATGTGATTGCAGAGGAAAAAACAAGGCTGAATGGACTCATTTTTGTTGGTTGTTCAGTGTTGTTCTCTCCCGTCTCTATATTATGAACATTGAAGAGATGAACCCTGCTGAGGACCAATCCTTGGGATAGAATAATGAACAGTTCATACATCCAGTTTAATAAACAGGAACTCATTTAAAAACTACTTCTTTAACATACATAAAAAATCTCAACTCTGAAATCCATTCTCTCTTCATCCTGGATCAATCAGTAGAACTGATTTATTGATGTAGGAGTTGATTGATGGTGAAGTTAGTAATGAGTTTGACATCATTTTCCCTCACAGAAGCCACAAAAGCTTGATGCTGATGAGCGTGGTGCCGCAACCAATCCTACAAAAGACCTGGTGACAAGGGAACACACACACAGACACACACACACACGGTAGGTGTCAAAGAAACAACAGCAGCAACAAAAGGTCTTGTTTATTAAAAGAGCTTGTGAGGTGACAAATGAAGCATGAAATGAGTATCTCACACAAAACGCCAGACGTACCAGGTACTATATGGCGAAAGGACATGGAAAAGAGGGGGTGCCGTTTGTGTCACGCTGGGAAAATGCTCACAAACATACAGATAAAAAGAATCAATTTCATGGGTTGTGATAGTAAACAGAATGAAGAAGCATCTGTACAACAGACTGCGTGACCCAGTTTATTTGGGCTGGGGGCTGGTACGTATACCAGAAGGTCTTTGGAGGGGTTTTTTTTTTAGGATCTACACAGAGCTAACAGTGAAAATCAGTTTTAAAAGACACATTGTAAGGCACAAAAAAGTAACAATTAAATACCTTAATTAGTTACAGAGGGTGTTAGTTTATAGATAGCTCATCTAATTGTAAACTAAATATGAGTTTAAAAGGTTCAGACAAAACTAAGCTTTTTTGGAGGGAGGTGGAGAAGGGGTTTGTAATGTCACACCTGTCATAATAAATTTATCATGTGGGTGGACCACTGAAAGCATCAGGAGGAAGTTGGTGACGGCCAGCCAGACAGAGAAGTGAGAAACCGGAATGTATTAATTTCACATCACAATAAATTAAATTCCCCATCAGTGATAAATGTGGGCACAGCCACCACAGATTTGTCAGATTGAGATTGAACGATATCTGCAATAAGTGATTTTGCGTGTGACAGCAGAGGGGAAGTGTGTGTGAGAAGAAGAGAGAGAAGGGGAGCGGCCGTGCTGACAGACTGAAGGTTCTCAGCCAAAATCATGAGAATAATGAACAGAAAGCATACACAGGTTTTTGTGGTAGGGCAGGTGTGTGACAACGGTACGGTCTGGTTTTTCCTCAGGGTGTTGCAGGGAAATTTCTGCAATCTGTTGAAAATATAATGAGAAGAAAAAGTTTCACAAAATTTTCAATGAAGCTTGATCAACAACTTCTGCAACCCCAGTGCTCAAAGGAACAATACAGGAAATCATTTCAGCAGTCCTTCATCGGAATGTTTAATTGTCTCGTCTTCTAAACTATTTATCCCAAATAGGGCGGGGAGTTTTGGGGCTTTCGTGAATTGAGAGTTTTGAATAACTTTTAAGGTATTTTTTTCTGGTCTTTTTCTTTTTTGCTCATTTATTAAAAACTATTTATTTTTTTGACAAATTATTTTTGTCCTACTTTGAGTCTAGTTTTCTTTCAATTTTATTTTTGTGGATAGTTCTAAATCTATCAAAATTAAGTTATATCTTTCTAACAGAATACCTGAAGCTATTATTGACCTCTTAACCTTCGCTATGCGCAATTGTTGAGTCAAAAGTGTTTTTTTTTTGTTTTTTTTATTAGAGAATCCAAACTAGAACCCAGAAAATCGTCAGCTTTTTCTTCTCATCTTTGAAAGAACTGCAAAGCCCACGCTGCCCAGTAAAAAACACACAAAACATTTTGCTAGACCCATCATACCCTAAACACTCTGTTAGAACTCTTACCTTCAGGCAGAAAACACAGGACAATTAAAGCAAGGACAAACCAAAAAAAAAAGCCCGTTTTTATCCAAGAGCTAATGTCACCTTAAGCATGGCTAAAAATTTAAATTCTGAATGAAAGATGGATCAATTTATTTAAGAGAACTGTGTAATAGCAAATATGCATGCATGTGCTTGTACATGTGTAACTTCCGTTCCGTTGCGTCATCTTCCGCTCATCCGGGGCCGGGTCGCGGGGCCAACAACCTCAGACAGGAAGCCCAGACTTCTCTCACCCCAGCTGCATGCTCCAGCTCACCCAGAAGGATCCCGAATCGTTCCTCGGCCAGCTGTGAGACATAGTCTCTCCAGCAGGTCCGGGGTCTGGCTCTCGGTCTTCTCCCGGTGGGATGTGCACGAAAAACCTCACCAGTAATGTGCTCAGGGGGCATCCTGACCAGATGCCCGAACCACCCCATCTGGCTCCTTTCCCTTCCCCCACTCGTGAACAAGACTCCAAGATACTTAAACTCCTCCACTTGGGGCAGAACCCTGTCCCTGACCCACAAGGGGCATTCCACTCTTTTCCGGGAGAAGGCCATGGTCTCGGATTTGGAGACACTAATTCCCATCCCAGCCGCTTCACACTCGGCAGCAAATTGATCCAGTGAGAGCTGGAGATCACGGTCCGATGAAACCAACAGGCTTTGTAACTTAATGGTGTTTTATTTAACTAATCTATTACTAATAGAGCAGCTTTTAGATGATTTTTACAGAAATGATTGCATTTTAATTTTGGTCCATGAAGAATGAGAATGATGTCTTATTTTTTACATTAGAAGTTAAATACTTTGTATTTGTGACCTGTTTCATTATAAATGGATAAAAGAACTTTGATTAAATTCTGAAAAAGCAGCAGTAATGTAAAGACGGACTCTCAGCAGAGATGAAGATGCTGAGGATCTCTCTGGGAGTGACCACGATGGACAGGATCAGAGGAACAGCACATGTTAGAGGTTTTGGAGACAAAGTCAGAGAGGCCAGACTGAGATGGTTTGGACATGTACAGAGGAGAGAGAGAGTACATCGGAAGGAAGATGCTGGGTTTTGAACCACCAGGAAAGAGGCCTAGAAGAAGACCAAAGAGGAGGTTTATGAATGTAATGAAGGAGGCATGAAAATGGTTAGTGTGACTGAAGAGGATACAGCAGATAGGGCTAGATGGAAGAAACTGACTTGTTGTGGCGACCCCTGAAGGGAAATGCTGAAAGGAGAAGAAGAAGACTGTAAAGAAAGACCCTCAGAAAGTCTATAAGCTAAGGGCTGAGAAACAAACTAACCAAAAAGAAGAAATGATAATAAAACCTGGGGGGAAATCACTGCACCTAGAATCTTACACAACAAGATGGAATTGCTTGAGAACAAAAACACTCCATTGATTTGATAAAATTAAAATAGTAAAAGTCTTACAATCCCTTGACTTTAAAAAGTCAAGATGTTCCATTGGTTTGAGATAGGGATGGCCAGCTCGAGCAGCCCTACTCGAGTAGTATCGAGCAGAATGAAAAAAAAGTCCCGCGAGTTTTGCTTCGAGCAGGGCAAGCAAACCTTCCAACCACGTGACCAGAGCTCGGAGTCTGCTCGTACCTGAGATCAGGTTTCGAGTAGCTCGCTGGTGATTCGAACTGGGCGGAGTTGTTCAATCAGCAGGAAGATATAAAAGAGATTCATTCAGGAAATGTGGGCAGAAGAAGAACAGAAAGAAGAGATTCTTCTACATCCAGGTAAGCTATCACAAACTTTATTTCATTTAGATTTATTTTTCTGGTGTTAAAATCCATTCTGCTTTATTAGTCACAACCGGGTTCCTCTTCTACAGAGGATCTTCTGGACAGCCGGGTTGGTGCTTCTGATCAGCAACATGACCTCATCTTATATGGCTTAACAAACTAAATTCATTTTTCTTTTTGGGTGAAACCCAGCGAATAAATTGCGCCTCGGCGAACGCGACGGTGGAGGTCCAGCGATATCTGTGGCAGAGCCCCATCTCTCCAGAGGTGAAGACCCGCTCCAGTACTGGGCATCGAGGGAAGCTGTGTATCCCAATTTGTATAAACTGGCCAAGTACTATCTGCATATGCCAGCAACACCTCGGTGCCCTGCGAGCGGTGCCCTGCGAGCGGTGCCCTGCGAGCGGGTCTTCTCCAAAGCTGGAGAGGTTGTAAACTAAAAGAGGAGCAGACTGAAGCCTAACACCGTGGAAAAAATTCTATATTTAAATAAAAAATTATGAAATAAAATTTGTGGATAAAACATTTGTTTGAGTTTGTCTTATTTCAGTTTTTTTCTAATAATGAGATTGTTTTCGTTGTGTGGGTGGGCGTCACAAAGCCCTGCTCACATTTACCCCAAATGTTAGTGTCTGCTTCTTTAATGTTGGTCCGCAGTTTTTTTTTCCATACTTTAAGTTTTTCAGTCCTCTGAGGGACGGGTTCCCAACCTTTTCTGCACCTCAGACTGGTTCAGTGTCTGACAATAATTTCACGGACTGGTCTAAAGGTGTAGCAGAAAAACTAAAGACCAGCCTAAAACTGGCTTTTTAAGCAATAACAAACTTAATTCCACTTTGTCTTAAAGAGAAAATTTATTAGCAGCGTCTTTATAACATTGAAACATTCTCTCTGCTCGAACGTACTCTGGTTGTTATGGTAACGGTAAACATACCTTCAAAATAAAAGACATCACAAAAACAAAGTGAATAAAAATACTAGTTAGATTATTCACAGTAAGACTAGATCAGTCAGAGTTGAGTTTGTTTTGCTGGAACCAGACAGTCCCATCTTGACCTGAAGTGTGTTCTCATTTTACCAGTGTTAGAGGTTTAAATTTAATGGAATGATGTATCAATGGTGAGTGATTGACGGACGTAAGGAAGAAAATCCGGTGACTTTTCAAATTAAAACATCTTTATCTCGAAGATGAATTATGGAATAAAAACCAAATGGAAATAATGGAAGTTATTTCTTCTGTCTGTGCGGCCCGGTACCGGTCCGCGGCCCGGTGGTTTGGGACCACTGAACAAAGGCTCAGTTCTCTTTAATGATTCATATTGATGACAGGAGCGCGCGGTGTGGTCAGTCTGTGTTTTATTAAACACAGAGTCATAATTTAAATGAACAGAGTGGAATATTTCTTTTATTTGTTTTGGGAGAGTAAAATTTAAATTAACATACAGTATCGACATACGTAACTACTGTATGACACCGGTGAAAAAATATTAGCAAAGAATAGGAAGCAGAAAACCTCGCGGAATCTTAACCACTTTTCTAATGACTTGAGACTTGGAGCGTATTATTCATCTTTCTTTTTTTCTACTGGATTTTTCTTTACATCCCGCAGCCCGCAGATGGAGCTCTTTGTGAGCTCGAAAGATTCGAATCTTTAGGTCTATTTGAGGAAATTGGTTCGAAATTACTCGATGGTTCATGGGGCTTCGGATTTACCATCCCTAGTTTGAGATTTAAAACCTCTCTTTAATACCATTTGAGGTCTAATAATATCAATGGAGAACAGCTGAAGAGAGTGGTGTGCTGCAAAAGGTGTGACACTCACAGAGTGTAACACTGCCATCTTTAGGTCAGGACTATCTCTATTCAAACACACTGCTGCATTCTACTAATCAGACAGAAAAATATCAATAAAATACTAATTTATTTATTCATTTGTGGATTCTGTGCTGCAGAATATTAAAAGGAATGTCTACAAATAGAATATATAATCAACGACACAGCTTAGAATTTATTAAATTAATCTAGTACAAATGGACCTGAGGTTGCTGCTGACTGGCACTCAGTTGCTGTCATCTCTGGTCAGTTTCTCACCTGTTTCCAGCTTTTAGGAGGAAAAAACCTCAAGACAGCAACATCCAAGACATTTCACACTCTGTCATCTATACACAACTAAACAAACACCTTCTGTTCTCTGAGTGGTAACCCTTACAATATCCACAAAGGTGTCACCTCTCAGACTATAGAAACTGTCAGATCAGGAGGGCAGAAAAATATTAATTTCTTTTTGCGGCTTTAGGTTGCTGAAATTGATGGATGCAGCCTACACGGCCATCATCAGTGGCAAATTGATTTCTGTGTGGCTGATGCACATCGTATGATGTCAAGAAAAGCTCCTCAGTTATGACCGCTAGCTGAAGGAAGGTCAACTAATTGGAAGTTTGAGGTAAAAATCACAGTCAGCCGGAAATTCAATTGGATGTTTTTATGTTTGTTTTTCTCAATGGTGCTCCAATCTGTATGTGATTTTATATCCAAAATATCTAACCTAAGAGGGAAAAAAAATGAGAATAAATAATAAGACTTTCATTCATCTTCTGAACCGTCCATACCTAGCATGGTTGTGGGAGGTGCCAGAGCATATCCCGGATGATTCGAGGCGAGAGGCAGGGTACATCCCAAACAGGTCGTTAGTCTGTTGCAGTGCCACATATACACACTCATTCTTAGGGGCAATTTATTAGTGGCCAATCAACCTAATGTGCATGTTTTTGGAGGGTACAAAAAGACGCTGCATCGGTCCGTCGTGGTAAAGAGAGAGCTGAGCCGAAAAGCAAAGCTCTCGATTTACAAGTCGATCTATGTTTCTACCCTCACCTATGGTCACCAGCTGTGGGTGGTGACCGAAAGAATGAGATCGCGGATACAAGCGGCCGAAATGAGCTTCCTCCGCAGGGTGGCTGGGCTCTCACTCAGAGATCAGGTGAGGAGTTCTGCCATCCGGGAGGAGCTCGGTGTCGAGCCGCTCCTCCTCCAGGTCGAGAGGAGCCAGATGGGGTAGTTCGGGCATCTGGTCAGAAGGCCCCTCGAGCGCCTCGCGGGCGAGGTATTTCGGGCACGTCCCACCGGGAGGAGACCAAGGGGCAGTTCCCGGACCTGCTGGAGAGACTATGTCTCACAGCTGGCTGTGGAAAGACTTGGGATCCTTCCGGGTGAGCTGGAGGATGCAGCCGGGGAGAGAGAGGCCTGGGCTACCGGTTTGAGACTGTTGTCTCCGCGACCCGCCCCCGCGACCCGACGGAACAGAACCTAATGTGCATGTTTTTGGAGGGTACAAAAAGACGTCATAACAGAAAACCCAAGTGTTCTTTTTTGAAGTCTTTAGATGTAGACATTATTTTCTTATTTGATTGAATGTATTTGGCAGAAGATGTAGTAGTGCCTGTTCTCTGTTGATTCAAGGATCATCTTGCTCATAAATTCTTTTGGAAATGGCAAACACAGCATCTCCTTTCTCTGTGTGACAGACAAAGCAGATAGCTGCTTATCTAATCTATTTTGATAATAGGATCACTCTATAACCCCCAGCCAATCATTATTGGCACTGTGTATGTGAGAGTATGGATGGCACTCAGAAGGAATAAGAGTTAGCATGTAGGAAACCTTATAATCTCCCTTTTAAAGTGGAATTTTTACTATTTCATCTACAGCTGTTTCATCTGAGGTTGAGTTGTGGGGCCTATGTGGGTAACTTCAAGCTTCTCTCAACCTAACCACATCTTCCTACTTGCTCATCTTGGTGAATCATGAGGCATTCCCAGATTAACAGGAAGAACTAGTACTTCCTGTAAATGGGGTTTTTATTGGTTTCAGAATACCTCACCAGTAAGACGTCAAGTAGGCATCCTAACCATGTGCCTGAACCAACCCATCTGGCTTGGAGGAGCAACGGTTCTACTCAGAGCTCCTCCTCAATGTCTGAACTCATCACTCTATCTCGCAAATCCTACAGAGGAAGCTCATTTCGGCCACTTATGTTCGGGATCTTGCTCTTGCAACTACCACCCAGATCTGGTAAATTAAGAAACACTTTGCATTTTGATCAGGCGTCTGCCCCAAATGCCCCATCCATTCTGTTAACCTATACTACATCGTTCCCTTACTCAGAAACAAAACCCCAACATGATTAAATTCCACCACATGGGACAGAACTAGAAGGCAATCCCATTTCATCTGGTTGGAGATTCTGGACTTGGATTTGGAGAATGATTCTAGTGTTTTTGACCACAAATCAAATAGCAACACATTTCTATGCATACAACAAGAAAACTTTTCACATAAATTGTTCTTTGTGTGACCTGGGACCTGTACATCTGTAACAAACTAGAAAAACAACTTTGTAACAGACCATTGTGATATGTTTCTTTTTAAACTAGATCTTACAGTATATTCCTCTAATAGTTTGCTGCCTGACAGTCCATGCTTTTATTTTTTAGATATCAAACCCTCAGAACTTCTATAGCTCTAAATCAAAGGAGTCTCAAAGGATTGCAAACAGAAATACTTTTTTCTATTTTAAAGGGATTTACGAGCTTTCTAGTTTGTAAGAGTAAAACTGTGACCTGAAGCAGAAAACACAATACAATATTGTTTATGACCGTGTTGTTCTTTGTAGAAATGCTCAGACCAACACATCAATAGTTGGATTATATCAACTCTGTTAAGTCATTACTAATGTGACCGGCCATGCTGTTTGGTCTAGAGACAGTGGCACTGAGGAAAAGACAGGAAACAGAGATGGAGGTAGCAGCGATGAAGATGCTCAGGATGTCTCTGGGAGTTACCAGGATGGACAGGATCAGGAATGAGCATGTCAGAGAAACAGCACATGTCAGAGGTTTTGGAGATAAAGTCAGAGAGGCCAGACTGAGATGGTTTGGACATGTGCAGAGGAGAGAGAGAGAGTACATCAGCAGAACGATGCTGGGTTTGGAACCACCTGAACAGAGACCTAGAGGAAGACCCAAGAGGAGGTTCATGGATACAGTGAAAGAAAACATGAAGATATTTGGTGTGACTGAAGAAGATGCAGCAGATAAGGTTAGTTGGAAGAAAGTTGCTGTGGTGACTCCTGAAGGAAAAAGCTGAAAGAAGAGGAAGATTACTAATGTTTTAAACAAAAAAACATGATACATTGGGCACACATTGAGAATGACACGCTACAAATTGGTTTGATAATCATTATACTACATAATAAATAAGTAGACATGTACATCCATTTATATTCAATGACAAATACGCCTTCCATTGATTTTTACCTTTGGCACACTGTTGGAAAAAGAAAAATGGATGGGGAAAAAGTAGCAGCTGTTGATTTCAGAGGAGTGTTTTTTTTATCATCTGTAACAACTCAAAACCAACAAAGAATACAAAACAGTTTAAGTGAGCTGTAAAAAATGGAACGTTTACACACCATCCTGCTGACATTAACTTTGTCAGTAGTTTTTCAACCAGCAAAGACGGCCTGCCAAACACGTCAGCTAGCGTAAAATTCTCTTGTCGTAGTTCCAAATGGGGATTAGAGACAAGAGCAGACGCAAATAGGCAGCACCTTTAACCTACAACCAATGCCCTATTGCAGTCTACCCATATTCACCTATCTGTTCATCTCCTCTGTTTAGTTCCAGGAGAATAGATTTTCCGCTGTCTGGCTACTTTCTGCAGCTTATCGAAGCAATCCCCCAGTGTTTCAACGTAAGCCAGGGGACACAGTCCTTCCAGCATGTTCTGGATCTTCTCCTGACTCTCCTTTTGGTGAGACAACCTGGGGAAAACCCTTCTCAAGGGGTATCCTACCCAAATGTCTGAGCCACCTCATCTGGTTCTTGATGATATGAAGCAGCAGCCACACTCTAAGCCCTTCCCGAATGACCAACCCCCTCACCTTATCTACAATACTCCCCATATACACTCTGGGAGAAACTTATTACAGCTGCTTGAATTAAAATCTTCTATTTTCTGTCTCTGCTTAGAGCTCAAAAACTTAGGGGAGGTTATGAATGTGAACTGACCAATAAGTAGAAAGCCCCACCTATTTGCCTTAGCTGCTTCTTCTCTACAACAGACTGATGGGGAGTCTTCATTATGCCGGATTGCGTTCAGATTCCCATCATGTCTGCTTCATACTCAGCTACTAATCACTATAGTTGAAGATCACAATTGTGTGAAAACAACAAAATCACATCATCTGCAAAAAGAAAAATCCTAAGATGATCAAACCAGATTCCCATAATATGTTGGCTGCACCAATAAATTTGTCCTTACAATGTATTTTAAGAAAAGCTGACAAAGGACAGTATTGAAGAGTGTCCATTACTGGAAATTAATTTGATCTACTGCCAACAACGCAGACAAAGCTTGGGCACTGGTCGTAAATGGCCCATGCGGTACATACTGTACTCTCAGATCACCTCCATCAAAGTTCTCTGGAGTACAATTCTGAAAGCTTTTTTTGAGTCCACAATGAACATGGAAGCTGCCAATACAAACTCCCCAACCCTTCACAACTTTGTGTTCAAGGGTATGCTCTGTCATCTACAACCATAACAAAATCACAAATGTATCCCTTAATCCCACCTCAACTATTTATTTGACCAACTATTTGACCAAGCTTCGGTGTTACAGAGGTTTTACAAGGCCTCTGATAGACTTTAGAAAGAACCAAATCCAAGCATGAGTCCAACTGTAAAAAATCTCCAGAACCAATGCAGGTGATTTACTATATGGATGCCATTAAAAAATTTAGATGCCTTCCTTTCTTATTTTGGGACAAACTTTAATAAAAAACTGCATTAGATAAAAGAAACATATGATTTGATTTTTTTTATTAAATCAGATACAAAAAAGTCTATGATTTAATGCTTTTTGTTAAAAGTTAAAGTGACACTATTCCTGGCACAGCATAATAAAATCCCAACTTGCCAAAAGCAAATGGGACTTTTATGGATGATATCAACTTTTTTTTCTTCTTCCCATTGGCTGTCTTCAGACTCTCCTTACAGCTTGCCAGTGAAGCCAGTAGAATTTATGTTTGTCATGGCTGTTGGCATGGGAGAAGATTTAGGACCATAAATACAAAACACTAAAATATGTAAGTCTGAAACTAAGGACAATGGTAATAATAGGCCTGTAAGATGCAGAAAAGTGCAGAGGGTGCGGTGGGAAAAGGGACAAAAGTGTGGAAAAGTGAAGAAAAATGATAAGGCTGCCGGCTTATTCTAGTTACTGGGAAAGGATTACCCGAAGCGCTGCTGTTTTGGTGATGCAAGCACTTTCACACATACTTGCATGAACAGTGTTTCGGGCACATCCTTTCATTCCGTCACCCTATTGAACACAAACTTACACACATTCATGCACGTACGGAGTGGGTTCAAATTTTGTGTAACCCTTTGAGTCAGTCTTACTGGACTCTAATGCCTTTGAAAGAAGTTGGGATGTTTTTATCTGCTCGGGTAATGTAGTAAAGATGAGAAGAGTGAGAGATTTTCTATAGGCTGCATCGACCAAGCTTTTTTCATTTTTGTAACTTCCACTAGTCTTGTTCATTAGCTTTTCTGCTCCCAGCTGAAATACTTTGGATCTCCTTAACTTTGACCTCTTTCCCTCTCTGCTTCGCCTTTATCATCTTCCATGTATTAACTGAGGTTCAGTTCCTGTTTTTCTTTTTGTTTCCTTACTTACAAGGTTGCAAAAATCTACCTGATCTGAAGGTGACAAAGGAGTTCCCAACTCGGCCCATGCTGCTTTACTTCTGGTTCGACTCGCTGTAGTTCATCTAAATTTCTCATCATTTGGTCACTAAAACCAAACGGAGAAACCAGCATCTGAAGAGACAAAAACCTGCTGTATTGCAGTTATTGACTGATTCATTTATTTCATTGGAGGAAAAATAATATATAGCAACGTATAAAGTTTTTTTGATTTATTAAACAGAAATAGTGAAGTCTTATTCCAAATGGCAGTGACCTCTTTTCAGGACAAAAACATGTCTTTTTTTTTATATATAGTTAAATCTGTTTTTGAAGCATAATTAGATATTTTATCTTTCTTTTAAATGTTTGTTTAAAATACGTTATTCAAAAATTAGGTAAACTTCCAACAAACCATAACAAAAATCATGTCACCTTCTTAACCGTCTGTCCCATTCTGAGTTGCGAGGGGTGCCGGAGCCCGTCCCGGCTGATTCAAGACGAGGGGCAGGGTACACCCTGAACAGGTCACCAGTCTGTCCATTCCTAGGGACAATTTGGCACTGGCCAATCAACCTAACATTAATGTTTTTGGAAGGTGGAAAATAAATTCTTGATGAGGTGTTTCCTTCCACCACGTTGCTGCACTGGATGTGTAACTGGATCATAATCAATTTTTGGTAATCGTGGAGAGGTTTTTCCCAATAAAGTTTTCTCTTCATATGTATAAAACATAGGCTATAATTATAATTCAATTGTTTTTTATTATTATTTAATTCAGGCTATTTGTGTTGCATATTGTAAACTGTGTGTTAACAAATCTAATTTATTGATTTGCAAAGTACGCTGTTTGGCCTTGTGTTTCATTTAGTCTTAAAAATGTAATGTAACACTTTGCCTGTTGGTTTTCTATTTCTGTTTTCAAATTACTTCAGAATTGTTTTTAACATTATTTCAATATCTGTAAAGTTCAGCTCGTACCTTCATAGGCCATCATTGTGGTAAAAGTACACAGGGGCAAATCTGGCAGGGGTGAGGGGATTTGAAGAAGAAAGGAAGAAAAGAAGAATAAAGGAAAGGGGACTAGTCGAGCTATCCACTTGCAGGGCCAGCAAATGGGCCACCAAAATGCAGGGAAATGACTCATATTTTTCAAAATGTTCTGGGGGGGAATGCTCCCAGCCCCCCATACTGGCTTTGTCAATGACCTAACACCCTCCACCCCCTTTAGAAAATCCTTGATCTGCCCCTCGTACAGTAGTCAACTCTGGAGTAATTTAGTTTAATCCATTCACTCTTGCAATCCAAAGCCAATCACAAAATCAAACCTAGAATTGCTACAACTTATAACCTTTTTTTATAGGCTTTAAACATACAAAATGTGACTCAATAAATCATTTCAAATAATAAATATCAACTTCAAATGATAAAAAATCATTACTCCAAAACTGATGAAACACTGATTGTTCTGAAAATTTACATCAGAGTATCAGTGCAGTTTTTCACCATTGCATTATCCCTTCTTGACTCTACTGTAAGTTTTGGGTTCCATCCTTAGAACCTGTATGTAGTTCCTTAACCCTAAGCGGTCTCCTTTCCAGGTAGACTATTCCTGAACACAAGAAACAACACGTGAGTCACCAACAGTGACTCACCTACAGTCACCTACGGGTGCTGCCAACCATGCAGGCAAACATATTATTTCAAATGTATAAAATTTGTTTATCAATCACTCATTGGCTTTTTTTCCTGATGAAACCACTGCTTGTTTTGACGGTATCACATATTAAACCATCTCCGCTAGTCATAATGTTCTCTTCAATCTGCAAAATCATATTTTATAGTTTGCAGAAAAGCTGGTCTCTTACTGAATAAGATGCTCATGTACAAGGAGAAATCAACGAGCGAGCTGGAGGAGAACAGATAAACAAGATGAGTTCTCAGAACAGTCACTCTTATGCAGTTGGATTTGAAGAAATTTTACACTTGAAGGGTGTTTTACACATTTTTTGACACTTTCCACAACACTTGAAATTGTTGCTCAAAAATAAAGACTAATGCACTAACTGCTCGTGGTAACAAGTTGTTGATTAAAATTTTCTAGTTATATTTAGTTCTGTCTTTCGGTATTATCCTCTAAAAGATTTACTACAACGACCTAATCATTAAAACACAAATATAAAGCATCAAATGAATGGATCGTGGATAAAAAGCACATATCTTTATTATTTTAAATATATGAGCATGCAAAGTTTTACTGTTTTGTTTAAAAGGAGTTTGGTTTTGCAAAATAGTTGTGTATAAAAATCAGTTTAATTAGACTCAACAGGTTTGTAACGTGATTTCTTTCACTGTAAATTCATTTACATAATGTGTCAATACATTTTTCAACAGTGTTACTGTCATTTTCACAGAAACTCTCTGGTAACCACAGCCGCCAACATTTTCCTGTAAAACTACAGTATTTTTCTGGGGTTTTTTACACTCCAAATGATGCCAAGTTGGCTGATTGAAGAGAGTGAAAGAGAGAAGAGGAGAGTGGAAAAGTCTGGCACTGGGTGAATTCCAGAAAAAAAGTTGATATATGTGGGCAATAGGATTTTATTATATTAAAAATATATTTAAATAATTTTAAAGAGAGACAGTTTGGAATCAATTTGATGTAAAGTCATTGCATAAAATAATATCACACTCATTTCATCCTCAAATTCAAACTAAGAAAACTCCAATCCTTAAGCAAGCATTTAAAAAAAATTAGGACAATTTCTTTGTGCTTGCTGTAAAAAGAGCATTGCACCCTGCAATTTCCTCTGCATAACACACACTTTCTACAACTCGTACTCAAGTTGGTCTGGTAATTGTCTGGAAATCAATAGTAGCATTGTAAGACGGGAGCAGCCATCGCCTAACCTTGCGCCATGCAGCTGTCTCCCCCAATCAAAGCTGGCCTGGTTTCCACAGCAACCTCAATCCCACATCTTCCACATTAATAAGGCGGGAAAAGAAAGGAAGGGTGGCGAAGGTGTGGGGTTGAAAGAGATCTGGAGAAGGCGGGTGTGAGTTCCAGCTGTGCTATGTGTTTGATCCTTGGGAAAAAAAAAAAACTCAAGCTTCCATGAAAAGTAATGAAATAAATAAATAAAAAAAACCACAGCCTGCCACCATCAAGATTGCATTCATCTCATTTCAGGGACAATCTGTATTTAAAACATCTCATAACGCCTATTCTTCTTTTTTTTTTTTGTCCCCCACTATTGTGCTCTTCTTTTCAATATATTTGCAAAATATTCCTGATATTTTTGTAATTCAGCCAATTTAATTAAAGGGGTGGGTTTCTAATAAAAGCCAAATGGCAGATAGGAGTGTCTGGGCTTTCCAGCAGCTTGTTTAATCAGAGAATTGTTGAATGGGAGAAAGCAATAACAGAGTGAATAGGGGCTGGTATTTGTAAAGAAATGCCAGAGAGGAAAAAGGGGATATCAGAGTCACGGACTAAAACCTCTAATATGATGTTGGCTTTAATATCAGTAATATGGAGCCTAAAGGGTCAGAGCAGCCTAATACCTGGAAGAAAAGGTTTGCAGCTTCACGTTTTCACTGACTGAGAAGTCAGACGTTGACAGCTATGCTCGCACACACAATTTTCACCATTGCACTTTGATTTGCCTAAATTTTTGTAATAGAACACAACATAGTATGGATCGGTTAGTGAATGTTGCAATCGATGCTACAGAGGCAAGTTGGAGTCAAACTGCGATCGATAGATCACTCCTCACAGCCATCATTATCAAACACACTCCACTATGTTCTCATTGACTGCCACTTGTGTGAATGTGGGCTTATATTCAGAAACAGGCGTCGGGGTTTGTTACAAAACCATCAATATTCTGTGCGAGTCTGCTGTGCACACACACACACAAAAAGAGAGCTTATGTGTGCGTGCTCGTGATAATAAGCTGCTGTCATTCCAAGGGTGGCCAACCATGTCCATATAGAAGTGGAAATGCATCTTGAGAGAGTCCGTCTCGTTTATTCAAACACACACACATACACACTTAAGTCAGAGTACCGCTGTGAGCTGTGGCTCTGTTTGCTGACCTTCAGGGTTATCTGGAAGGTTCCTCCACACCTTGCTACCGCCACAGACCCCTGTTGTCACCATGGAAACACAGCTAGCAGGAACAATATGCGCCCTGTCCAGTGTGTTGCTCATGTGCAAGCAGTCATGCAAGCACCTTTATATGAAGACATGTAGCCTATGGCTGCGGTATTCTGGGAAGACGCATGAAAAGAAGCAGACACACACACACGTTAATACATGCACAAATCACTCTTCACTGTCCTACACTTCATTTATCCCTCATTCCTGTCACTCTCAACTCCCCTCTACCTTAATGAAGCAAAAATCAAGCCCCCGGGCCAACACCGCTTTGTCAGGAGGGTGAGCGCGACCCCATTTTCAGCAGTGGAAGCATTATTAGCTTGCTGTGACTAGAGACAACCATTCACCATCTCACCGTGTGCGCACACACAAATAACAGATACAGAGACACACAACCCGCTGCCTCATCACCACTGGATCACTTGAATTTATTTCAGCGGCAGCAGGGGTTGTGTGCTCTGTCACAACTTGACAATAAATCAACACATTGTACACTCAGGAGTGACAAGTCAAGATAATGGACACAGAATCATAAAAGATGGTGAGCAGGAAATAGGACGAGTTTATTTTTTGATAAAAGAAGGGACAAAAAAGAGAATAGAAGATAATATGAAAGCAAAATATAAATACATATGGACGAATGTGGTGTACTCTTCTTCTTCTTCACTGATTCTTCTGTTGCTTCAATAAGTTGGGGTTTCTCAGCCATGATTTGTCGAAGAACTCTAAAAAAAGAAGAAAGAAAGACAGAGACGGGGTGTGAATAATAAGACAGTATGTCAAGTTGTAAATTTTATATTCCCTGAAGTCAAAGAAAATTTCAGGATGCACTGCAAGAAACTCACATAGAAAGCAGAAGATAAAATCATACAGAACACCTGCATATCAGTGAAAGGTTATTCTTCTAGTGTGAGGACATAAAATTTTGATGATGAAATCTTAACTTTATACTTTTTCTTCCTTCTGTCTGAAGGGGGAAACTAAAAATCTAAAATTCAATCTGCTTCAATATTTTGTCTTAAAACACTTTAAATCAACAAATGTTGATATCAAATTGCTAAAAATATATTAGTGTTAAAGCATTTTTTTGTTTAAATTGTCTTTATTATTCATCTTTAATTATATATTGTTTTAAAAGGATGTGTGTGTATGCCACAGAGGGGCTGTGTTTGTTTTGTGTTTAGTTTGGGTGAGTTTGAACTATTTCAGTCTACAGCAAAGAACTCCGCTCGGCGGATACGCGGTAGGCGCTATGTATGATGTGGGTTTTAGTTCATTTTCAACTTTTTTTTTTTTAATACCATTTTATAAGTAGGTGGCAGCAAGGCATCAAGAAGCTGTTTATTTAAAATAGTACATTGTACCTCAAAATCAGTTTTAACAACATTGAGCATGACAATATCCCGGTTCTGTCATTTAAAAAAGAAAATGTTTAAATCAAAAAGAAAGTTGGAACACAGTAAGACAACTTTTTATGACTGACTGTGAATTATACAGGAGATACCATCCAGTGATAGTAAATTAACTGTACTTATACAGCGCTTTCTAATACCTGCAAATATTCCAAAGTGCTCGACATGGTAACTGTTTTTCACCCTTTCACTCACACATGCATACCTGATGGTGGGAAGCTGCCATGCAAGTTACTAACCACGACCCACCATGAGCAACAATGTGGATAGAGAATACTGTATTTTTTAAATTTTTTTATTTTAATATACTTTATTAATCCCTGACCGGGAAATCAGTGTGCTGCACCACACCGCAGCAGGCTGCCACCTATGATGGTGCCAATGGTGGGAGATTGGTGGGGGTTAGGTGTCTTTTCCAAGGACCCTAGACGTGAACTCAGTGGGATGCGAACTTGCAAACTTCCGGTTAGCTTCCGGTCCACGGGCGAACACTCTAACCACTGAGCCACCGTCTTCCCCAGGATAAATCAGACAGGAAACCGTGTATTTTTGACGATATAACTTAACATCACATTTCCCATTTCACACACAGTCAGTCAGAAAAACTTCATATTGAGAGACAAAGGGATATAATTTTACTGGACTAGGGACAAAGAGTTTGATGAAGTGGTATACTGGTAAATTCCTACCATCATTAATATTCTCTTTTGACAATCAACCTGTTTTGTTATCATCATGTCTTCACTGTATGAAACTACTGACTAAATTATCTTTAACTCCAAATATCCTAAACTTAAAAATGTTTGGCCCTCTATTTTTATCTGGAGAAAGACACAAATTTAAAAAGAGATCATCTTAAAAACAGCAGTTCGGTAAAGTCACACAAATCACAGGTTTTCTGGTAGTAATGGTTGTGATAATTACTTCAAATACAAACACATGCAAAGACCCATGAATACTAAAATAAACTATAGCAGCAGATTGCTCTAATCATGATTAGACATCTTGATTAAATTAATATTGGATTCCCATCTTAAGTACCAGATGGAGAAATTATGAAAAGGAAGAAAAAAAATCTATGAATAAGCAGAATATAAAATTAATTAAAAAATAGCCAAGTGCATTTAAGAGTAAGAAATAATCACGTACTTTAAAAGTTACTGGAGGTTATCACTCATTTGTGCACACAAATCAAGAAAAAAAAATCAATAAGACCACATAATTAGGTATTTGGTATAATTAGGTATTGAGTATTCTCAAATATCCCCTTGCAGGAGGAAAAAAGTGCTTTCAATTTATTTTGTTTTTGTTGATGCACAATTTTAGAAATTATTTCCTGGGCTGCATGGTCCATCGCTACTTCTTTTGTTGCAACACACGTGCAAACGAGTCAGTAGAAGGAACTCAGAGCAATATGGGGTTAGTGAAGCATTAGCTTATGGCCAGCGGGTGGGCTAGTTGGCATGCTAACTGCTTCTGTACTCGGCTGGCAGGCAGATATGCTGGTGGGCAGGTTAGCTGTTCACTTGCCAAGTGCATCCGAGGGCATCGCTGCCTGCGCCTTTGAATTGGAGATGAGTGGCAAATGTGACATGGAGATTTAGTTTTACTGTTCCACTCACGTTCAGGGATATAAAATGAGGACAATGTGTGTCTGCATGCTCCCAATTCATGTAAAAACTTATGCCTGCAATAGTAGGCTGGGAATGTAAGAGTGGGGTGACAGGGTAGTTGGTGTTGATGGACTCATTCAAATGTCTAATGCAGAGTTTCTGAAGTAGTATGTGAATATCTAACTGCACTCTTGTACCTCTTCAGAAGTGTACACAGCTAAATTTGAACTTTTACAATCCACACACATGTATAATTTTAAGACTGGGGAAGCTATTTGTCCACAACACCCAGAACAGAGAATGGAACTAAATTTTCTATCTCCAGGTTTACACCAATGACTTGAGCCGTACAAATTGGGCATATAGAAAGTTGCTTAAGCCTGGGTGCCATGGGTAGTACATTCTGCTCCAAAAAGCCTAAGAACCTTCCATTGCAAAATTTGTAGCTTTTAATCACTATTTTCACATTAACAATTCTGGCTCTTTTATCTTACTTCAAAAACGCATCCTCCATTGTCCTGAAATGTTTTGCCGTTAGTTGTTCCACGCCTGTGGCGGCTGGTGGTAAAAAAAACGGGGGGGGCGCACATTTTTCAAACACACACAAAAAAATTTTTTTAGATATATTTTATAAAAGTATATGTATAAATATATATATATAAAATAAATATAAAATTATTCGTGACAATATGTGTCTGTTTTTGGTGACTTCTTCATTATGTTTCCTTATGCCAGTTCGGTAGCCTTCATTTAATTGTGCCAGGATGTTACTACAGCCAAAAACACCTAGCTTATAGCTACTATCAAGATGGGTGCGGCAAGTTTCATGACGTTTGCACTTTTCAGACAAATGCTTCAAGTCACTCACCCTGTTGATATCCACAACTTTTCAGTTGCTGCTGAACTAAACAATCAGCAGGGGAAACAAAAAAAGTAATTCTCATCCAGTTAGCCACTGCCACTTTTCATAGACCTTCATTATCCTCTCACATGAAAACGGCCGCAATCTCCACTGTTTTGTTGCACAGTCAAATCTGGGGTGTCCAGTCCAAGCTCCTTCACTCTCCTTTTTTCTTCTTTAGAACGCTTAGAAAACGAATTCTGTAGAAGGGACGACACTGAATTCTCTTTAAAAAAGCCACAAGCATTGTTAGCAACTGAACTAGCTTCCGACGCCATGATGAAGACTCCCAGAATTCCGCAGTGAAAAGAAAGGGCGTGGCGTAGGTGGGATTTATAGGTCAGCTTATACAGTAGCTAATTGATTGGTTCATGTAACAGACTGACAGAGGGGATAACCTATAACACACCCGATGGGCGGAAAATATCTGCGCCCCGCGGGCGTGGTTATGGTTTGCAATACACATGAATGGGAAAAAATTTAGAGCTGACGTCACGTTTTTTCCATAAAAACCGGAAGCCACATACACACTAATACGTTTTCCTGGTGGGGCGTTCCTACCCTGCACCCTCGTTCCGGTTTGCACAGGAAGTAAGAAAATAAAATAAACAGAGGTGTCAAAAGTACCAACATTTTCTACTCTAGTAGAAGTATAAATACCGAGTTAAAAAACTACTTTAGTAAAAGTAGAAGTATCAACTCAAGTTTTCTACTTAAGTAAAAGTAAAAAGTAACCTATTTTAAAACTACTTAAAGTAAAAAAAGTAAAAGTAATTTTCCGAAAAAAAGGAATATTGTTAACAAAAGCGTATGAACATATTTTTTAACTATTATCACATGCTTTAAGGAGCAGAAAATATGATAATAAATGAAAGTGTTATGGTGTGAAACTTTATGAATAGGAAACATTTATTTCTTTATTCGAAATCGATTAATGAACACAATCAAATGTATTATCATAAGCAGGACATTATGTAACGTCCCTTCAGCTATCAAGCTTCACTCTGCATCACCTAATTTAACCAACTTCAGCAGACACAAACACACTCAATGTAAAAAAAATAAATAAATAAATAAATGAAAAAATAAATAACCAAAAGGCTTTTTTAAGCCTTGAAGGCAGCTAGTTTTCAAAGTTCTTTGAGGCAATACTGAACAGTCGTTTTAATGTCCTCAGTTCGTCTTTATAAACTAATCAATAACATTTTGGATGCTTTTAAGCACAAATACTTCATCCACTACTATTTATGGATGAATCAGTTCAATTAGCTTTGTTTCTAAAGACAAAATAGTACGTCACAGATCAAAGTTATTTTTATAAAAATACCATCTACAACATTTTCAGCAAGACGTTTACAATAACCGCAGACTGAAAATAATAATAATAAAACATTTCTTTGCTGTTGTTTTTTTTAAAAAAACTGATAATTCAATCAAAGTTTCAGCATCAGAAACACTTTGATTTCCGAGCCCGCAACAAGTCTCAAACACGCAAATTGACGTTCCTGTGCTTTAAAAGTTTGTGGGCGGTGCTACTCACCCCAAAGTAATGATTGACTGGACCTTTCAGCCAATCATTCATCTGTTCCTTTGTTTGATGCATTCAAGGTTCATAAAAAAAAAAACTCCGACAAATAGTCGCGTCTTTTTAACGTGACAAAATGGCGAAAGTAGCGACTACTTTTTATAAAATTAAAGAAGTAAAAGTACAGATAATTGCATAAAAAAGTAGTGAGTAAAAGTAAAAAGTAGACAAAAAAATAATTACTTCGTTAAAGTAAAGATAACGAGATTTTCTACTTGAGTAAGGTAACGAAGTAGTTCTACACCGCTACTTGACACCTCTGAAAATAAAACGGTGTAAAACATTATTAAAATGCATGTAATCTTCACACTCGACAGTTTTGCATATTTATAAACACATACATGTTTATATATGTATATATAGATATATATGCATATATATATATATTTTTTTTTTTGGTGATCAGGTCGGGGGGGGGGCGGCGCCCCTGCGCCACACGTCACCAGCCGCCACTGTTCCACGCCATAAGTTATTCAAGTTAATGACTGACCAATCAGACAAACTGACTAAAAAAAATGTAGCAGATGTTTACCCCACATGGGGAAGATTGATCAAAATTTTACTTAGCCAGTGACAGCAGGAAGCCAGACCACAAGTCAGATGAATTGGCAGTTTGCCGCTCTCCATCGCAGAGGCATGTACGTATATTCAAAAATCTTGCTCCAAGTCGGCAAGGTGGTTGCCATGCAAATGCAGACTGGACCAATGACTACATAATTTCAGCTCCAGAAACTCAACATGGCACCGCACGTGAGGCAGAAAACAGTGAAACAGCATGGGTGACGTCACTTAGGAGTTCTACCCCTTTTATATCAATGTCTACAACCAATTTTTGGAGTTCAATCAGACCAAAACCAAAACATAACAACTACAGTATATTTCTTTACGTTGGAAAAAAGTAACCCTACACAAGTGGACTTTGATGGCAACCAGTGTCTAAAGGCTAATGGCCACATTGTTCAGCTGGACATACAGTCGCACCATGAGTCTGATAAAGCTAGACATTGACAACGTTATACTAGTCCTCAGCTAAAGTTTGAATGAATACACAAACAATTCCCAGTATTTTCCAGTCTCTATCCAATTAGTGAGTGGTATGAAGAACCCGTAGATGTTGTGTTAGTGATAGATGTTGTGTTCTTTGGCTGGAGATCGGCTCACAACGTCAACAACATGGACACAGCTACGTGCACACGCCATGAATGCTGACAAGTCCACAGCTATAAGCTAATGGGCAGCATCCACACTGCAGACACATGAGATCCCATCTGCAGAAAATACAGAACCCACGCTCGCAGACACATGAGAGCACACACACAAAAACACACCTGCGCACACTGGCCATGCTCGCTTGTCTATTATTTTTATTTTTTACTGGGAAAAGACAAGTAGAAAATCAATAACTGTCTTCTCTGCTCAGTGCTAACAGCTCTCAGCTCTCTTCTTTCCTCAGGGGGATGGAGACAGTTACCAAGCAGGACTGTCCATGAGGCACACACATGACCATGGCCATGACTGCTCTTGTCACCAATAGTCAATTACACTATCACAAAAGACTCGTAGCTAATCAGATAATTGATTGTATTTCTTTCTGTTCTTTGTTATTGTGTGGTCAGCACAGTGGCCTCACAGCAAGAAGGTCGGAGTTTTAGTCCTGGAATGAGGGCAAGGCTTGAATCACTGGTCTTTCGGTATGGAGTTTGCATGTTCTCCCTGTGTATGCGAGTTTTCTTCAGGTACTACGGTTTCCTCCCACTCTCCAAAAACATGTGTTTTAGGTTGATTGGCTGCTACAAAATTTCCCCTAGGAATGAGTGTGTGTATTTTTGTCTGTGTGTGTAGGGTGGCTCTGCAGCAGACTGGCGACCTATTTGGGGTGTATCCTGCCTCTTGCCTGGAATCAGCCGGGATAGGCTCCGGCACCACCCGGTACCCTGTTAGATGTAAGCAGTTCAGAAGACGAAAACAAAATAAAACTGAGGTTAATTTGAAATAGACGACATTGTGTACTCCCCACTTTGTGATCAACCTACTATGTCAAGCCCATTGAAACAATTCTTCTTCCGGCATTTCCCTTCAAGGGTCGCCACAGCAAGTCAGTTTCTTCCATCTAACCCTATCTGCTGCATCCTCTTCGGTCACGCCAACTATCTTCATGTCTTCCTTCACTGTATCCATGATCCTACTCTTTGGTCTTCCTCTAGTCCTCTTTCCTAGTGGTTCCAAATCCAGCATCCTTTTTCCGATGTACTCTCTCTCTCTTCTCTGCACATGTCCAAACCATCTCAGTTGTGTTGTGATAATGGGCTGTACAAAACTAATTGAATTAACTATTTAAAATCCCAATAAGAAAAACCAATTCTCTTATAAATGTAACTTTAAAATATTTTCCACAAAGGGTTACTTTGCATTAGACTAAACAGTTGGTCAACTTGTGTGGTAGTCTGATTTTTCTTTTCCACTGAACACACAAAATGAAAAAAAAAACCCTGTTGAGTTTGTCTAACTCTCCTGCAATCAAACAGATAAGTATAGTTATTTGTATTTCTGTACTATATTCTTTAAAGCTGACAGACTAAACCACGCTGACAGCGGGTGCAGAAACATTTCTTTATTATTGTTATTTAGCATCACGACAGGCTTTTAAGACGTTCCCCTGACGCTTATGTGCTCAACAGAAACTCAAAACAGAAAAACAAACTAAAATGTTACTGAACAAAAACAGTGAAGCTAGATTATAACTTTGTTGGTGTTCCATAAAGTAGTTCTAATAACACATTTATTATTTTGTTCAGATATGAGTGCATTTTCAGATATTGTAACTGAGGAGGTAATCAGTCTCATTTTTATCCAACTTGTATTTTCTGCAAGAAACAAGTCTGTGTTATTTCCTGTGTCATTTCACTTTATTTATTGTAACTCAACCTGTAAATTTAAATGTTCTGATTTATTTGTATGAATTCATTATTTGACTTGTTGACTATGTCTGGTGTAAATTTTGTGTCAATAGCCCACTTAGAAATACTCTTACTGATGAAAATGCAGACAAGTCAAATATTTATTTTCCCCGCTGTAAATGGTTATGTTCCTGATTATTAACATGCCAGGTTTCACAGCTACCGGTAGATTGTTTTGGTCAATGCTGAACGGAGTTGGTTATGTTGTAAATCAACAGTTGTGTAACTGTGCACTCCCAGTAATGTCATTTATAATTTGTGACTATTCAAAAAGCCCAGGTGATACAAAACAAAAATTTACAAGGTCATTTCTAACATTTAATTGCACTTACAGAAGTATATTAAAGTACTACCAACTTTAGGAAAAAAAAAATCTTATTTTTCTGATATATTCACTATCGCCTTAGTGCGGCCCGCTGTGTGTATTAGAGGAAAAATTGGAACATCACATGGAGAATGTCCTGCTGAGTTTATTTTTACGTAGCAAAAAATTATATGACACAGGTTTATATTTATTTGATTTTGTTGACTAGATTTTTTTTAACTAGCTTATGCAGCCGAGGATCTGACCGCCAGTGTCCCCGCCGTTGGCTGCCACCCATCTCCTCCTTCACCTGACCCGTATGGCCCCTCCTGCAGATGGTGAGTCTGCTGGAAGGGCGGCCCATGCCCCTGTTCGGACTGAGCCCGGCTGGGCCCTGTGGGTAAAAGCCCGGCCACCAGGTGCTCGCTCTCGTGCCCTACCCTCGGGCCTGGTTCCAAGGGGGGCCCCCGGTTCTTATTGGTTCTTTGTGTCAGGTGACCCATCAGAGAAAAGTACAGGTGCTGGTATTTTTGTTGTTGGAAACAACATATTTTACAGAAGTAAAACGTGGAAAAAAAATCCTAATATTTTGAAACGTGCTGCACAAACTTATGCTTATCACTACGTTAGATTTAACCTTGTCACGTCAAGCGAATCAAATTATTTAAAAAATCCCAGTAGACTAATAGCACTGAATAAAATCAAACATATTCACAATTAATTCCTTAAAACAACCATTTTGGGCTAAATCAGGTCTCATTTATTTAACATTACGGATTTGTCGTTTTTAGGCCAATTTTTACACTTTTATCTTGAACAAATATTACTTTATACTTAATATCAACAGTCCAAAGCAAAAAAAATTGTGGAAAAGAGATGAAGAAGCGTATTCAGGCAGGATGGAACGGGTGGAGAAAACCATCAGGTGTAATGTGTGATAGAGGAGTTACAGTTAAAATGAAAGGGAAAGTGTACAAAATTGTGGTCAGACCGGCCATGCTGTTTGGTCTGGCAACAGTGGCACTGAGAAAAAGACAGGAAGCAGAGATGGAGGTAGCAGAGATGAAGATGCTCAGGATCTCTCTGGGAGTGACCAGGATGGGTAGGATTAGAAATGAGTATATCAGGGGAACAGCACATGTTAGAGGTTTTGGAGATAAAGTCAGAGAGGTCAGACTGAGATGGTTTGGACATGTGCAGAGGAGAGAGAGTACATCGGCAGAAGGATGCTGGGTTTGGAACCACCAGGAAAGAGGGCTAGAGGAAGACCAAAGAGGAGGTTCATGGATATGGGGAAGGAAGACATGAAGATAGTTGGCGTGACTAAAGAAGATGCAGCAGATAGGGTTAGATGGAAGAAACTGACTTGCTGTGGCGACCCCTGAAGGGAATGCCGAAAGAAGAAGAAGTAGACCTTGAACAAATATTTGCTCCAAAAATTCTTTACCGGTCTGCTCCTAAAACCAATAATCGGTGTTCGTTTTGGCCCTTAAAAAAAGCCAAATCAGTTCATTTTTATTTCTTTTTATATAAAAAACAGTATTAAACTTGAAAAACTTAAAAATATATACTCTTTGTAGTGTTTCTAATGATTGCTCACATGTTACGTTGGCTGTGACAGTCCCTTTAGAAGTCAAATACTTCTGTCTTCACACAGCAACTCTCATTAGTCACAATATCCACAAACACATCATCCTTACACAAATGAAGTAAGACACATGGCGGAGTGAGCCCGGCAGGACGAAATCAATCGCCGAGGAGATGGCGATCACTAGAGTGGAGCAGCACGGATGAGATATTTGGCTAGATGCTGATAGAGTGCTATATAGATTTGAGGTAGAGAGAGTTTGAAGATGGAGGGGAGGGACATGATAGAGAACAGCTAATCTTTACGTGGCCTGTGCCTTCCTGTGACGGTTGTCTTGGAGATGACGGATGTGAAGGAAAGGTGGAATTGAAAGAAAAGAACTCGGCAGAGACATAAAGAGACGGAGATATGTGAGCAAAGTGTGTATGAATACATAAAAAACGACACACACAGGGGGTAAGGAAATGTTTTTGTCGCAATCACTCCGGAGCTATAATCAGTAACGAGGCATGCTAGTATTCTAAAAACAAATATTAATAGTGGGATATTTATAGGATGTGCAAATGATTGGATCTGCGTCTGTTTGTGTGAGTGTGTTTTAGGAATACATGAGTGCATGTGTGGGAGCAGATGATGGCTGAATAAAAGTTGCCGTTTTATCAGATTGGAGTTAAAAGGCAGCTCAATTCACAGCGGGGCTCACCACCTGCTCCTCTAGATAGAGCTCATTTATTTATTTCACAATTTTCACCTCCAAAAATCTTGTTTTGTTTCAGTCTTGGCTTAAAACAGTGAGCGACAAGATGTCCTGCCTTCCTATCCCTCCTCGTTTACTAATTCCTCTTTCAGTTCTCTCTGCCATACCCAGAGAATTTCTTCTCTTTATTCATCTTCCCTACGTTTTCTTCATCGTGTGCTCATTTATTCTCTCTCTTATACAGTTTTCTATTAACCCTCTCTCACTGAAAGAATTTCTTAAGCGTCAGTTTCTGCTGTTTTTCTCCGTTTCATCATCGACCATTTATTTGTCTACTGATGGCTCTTTCCTCTTTTATCCCTCCCACAAAGACAAACTTTTTGTAGATTTTTTTTTTTTTAAGAACAACTGAATTTTTCTACTGATTTTGAGTCAACTTCATCATTTGGATCAAATGAGACGCTTGGAAATGATGCGACAATTTTTACTGGAATTTATTGAAACACAAATGTGACCAAAAAAAAAAAATTCCACTACTAATAAAGTCACATTTTAATATATTTTTTCAATTATACAAAAAAAAGTTTAATTTACTTGTGAGTTTTATAAGTTTACTTGTTCAATTTACAAGTCGATCTACGTTCCTACCCTCACCTATGGTCACCAGCTGTGTGTGGTGACCAAAAGAATGAGATCGTGGATACAAGCGGCCGAAATTAGCTTCCTCTGCAGAGTGGCTGGACTCCCACTCAGAGATCGGGTGAGGAGCTCTGCCATCCGGGAGGAGCTCCGTGTCGAGCCACTCCTCCTCCAGGTCGAGAGAAGCCAGATGGGGTGGTTCGAGCATCTGGTTAGGATGCCTCCCGAGCACCTCGCTGGTGAGGTGTTTCGGGTGCGTCCCACCGGGAGGAGACCAAGAGGCAGACCATGGACCCGCTGGAGAAACTATGTCTCACAGCTGGCTCGGGAACGACTTGTGATCCTTCCGGGTGAGCTGGAGGATGCAACCGGGGTGAGAGAAGCCTGGGCTACCCATCTGAGGCTGTTGGCCCTGCAACCCGGCCTTGGAAAAGCAGAAGACGACGGAACGGAACAAAATAAGTTGTGGACATGTACTTTGAACTAAAAGGCATCTCTACAACTCTTAAGATCCTGCTTTATTTTCTTCTCGGAAAAAAATAACGTAATTTGTGGAGAAATGTAAATAGAGTAGAAAATATCAGTAAAATGATTGCAAGTAGGGGGAGGGTGCAACGATGGTAAACAAGATACAAAAATACAGACACACATCAACACTAAACACATGGCACCCGTAATGGAAGTGTGACTGAGGGGGAAAAACAACAATGTAGCTTGAACACAGCAGGATGCATCCACAGGCCCACGCACTTATGGGACTCTCTAATACACACATTTACCACGAACATCATTTCTTTCATTCGGTCTTCTCTAACTACATCTCTGAAATGGCACTTTAAATAAAGAATGTATTTCAGCCTTTCCATGACCTGTATTCAGAATTAAGACCTTTATTAAAATGCAACGTGTTTCTGCTTCCATTTAGAGACAGCTCAAAATGTGATTGCGTTACTAACCTTTAGTCTGGCTGAGGATCAGCTTAAAAAATACAGTGGTCCTTTCTCTTTTACATGCAGAATCTTTTCCTATATTGTTGATTATTTTTATTTTTTTTTAACTTTTTTATTAATACAGAGGACGCTGCATCAGTTCGTTGTGGTAAAGAGAGAACTGTGCTGAAAAGCAAAGCTCTAGATTTACAGGGACGGATCCAAGATTTTCTAAAGGGGGGGAGTGAGATCATTGTCAAAGCCAGTATAGGGGGCTGGCGGCATCCCCCCGCCCCCAGGACATTTTGAAGAATAAAAGTCATTTTCTGGCATTTCGGTGGTCCATTCGCTGGTCCTGCAAGGGGATAGCTTGACTAGTTGACCTTTCTTTCTCATTTTTTTTTTTTTTTGTGAACCAAAAAGGGGGCAGGGAGTTACCACCCACTGTGGGTGGTGACCGAAGGAACAAAATCATGGATACGAGCAGACGAAATGAGCTTGCTCTGCAGGGTTGCTGATAAAGTGAGGAGCTCTGCCCTCCAGGAGGAACTCAAAGTAGAACCATTGCTCCCCCCGGGTTAAGAGAACCCAGATGGGGTGGTTCGGGCATCTGGTTAGGATGCGTCCTGAGCCCATCGCTGGTGAGATGTTTTGTTCACGTCACACAGGGAGGAGACCCAGAAGCAGGCTCCGGACATGCAGGGGAGACTATGTCCCACAGTTGGAAAGGGAACGACTAAGGATCCTCCCAGGTAAGCTGGATGATGCAGCCGGGGTGAGAGAAGTTGTAAAAATGCAACATTTGCTACATCTGATTAGAGCACTGTCTGCTATTTTCGAGGCTTTAAAGCCCACTAAAGATATGCCACGTATGTCAACAATGTTGAAGTTGTAACATGCTGTCATTGTCTCAAACTAAACGTGACTTTTTTTGAGTTCCCTTACTTCGATAGCAGCTGATTTTACCCTTTAAACATTATATCAAGACACATTTTACTGCTCCAATACCACCAGAACCAAAACAACCACTCTTCATCTGGTATGTAAGAAGACAGCATCAAGAAATGATACTAAACACACACAACAGTCTGGAGAATTACTGGTTCAAGAGGGTCAAGCATGTGGGTTACAGTGAAAGGTGTTGAGCTTCGAGCTCCTGCTGATGACATTTATTTAATACTACAAACACCAACATTAGCATTCCGCTCATGGACAGCCTGAAAGTACTGTGCAGGGTGACACACACTCTAAGTGGTGGTCACAGAAGTATTTGCCCTTGGATAAGACTTTGAAGATGGTCGTGTTGTTTAACTCCGATTGAGGTTGAAAGGAAAGAAAAAGAATGAACTCCCAGTTTTTGTGCCAAGTTTATGTGGTTTGAAATAAATTTACATTTCTGTCGATTTAATCACACTAAATATAAAAACTTCAGAAAAACTTGAAATCCGTCACAAAATGCTATAGGTTAATATAACATCATGTAACATACAGTTTCTCATATTAGAGGTCCAAGTTGATGGCTTGACAGAACCGAGACAATACGGAGAAAGATTTTTACTGGAAAGTGAAATCTAAAATCAAATCAGTCCATATGTGAATAATAGAACATCAAAAACTTCCTGAGTCTGAAGAGGGCTGCACTTCTGCGGATAATAAACTGGATTGGCTTCAAACAGGAGACGGAAAGGCACTGACAGTTATTTTAGGAATGTGGAGATTCAAATTTTAGGAGAAAATAAAGTTTCTTATTTATTTTGTTCCGCTTATCCAGGGCCGGGACGCAGGTAGAACAGCCTCAGACGGGAAGCCCGGACTTCTCTCACCCCAGCTGCATCCTCCAGCTCACCTAGAAGCTTCCCAAGTCATTCCAGCACGGATCAGAACGGAATTTATATTGTCAGAAGACTGAAAAACACACTGTTTGACAGTGAGTGCACAAATACGCAGCTAAGTCTAGACCAGGCATGGGCAAACTACAGCCTGCGAGCCATGTGCGGTCCGTTAATCTTTTTACTCCGGCCAGCGTAATTGAAATAAATAAATAAATAAACCCTGTATTGTTTGATTTTCCTGCAATTCTGATGTATTCTCACTACATGCCACACTTTATAATATTGAAAGCTATTGGGCCCAATAAACGCACGTAAACAAGAGTGTTAGGCGTTAAAAATAAGCAAAATGTTACATCAAGCGCTTCGATTTCAAACCTAGCGCCGCTAGATGCACCTTTTTAAGTGCTATCGCACTAGATTTCAGACCTAGCGCCGCTAGATTTGAAATTTAACGCTCTTGATGTAACATTTAGTGCGCTTCTTTAAAATCGAGCACGCTATTCTATCGGTCTAATCTAGTGGTTAACAAAGCAGGTCATCCATCTGCTCTTGTTCCGGCCCCTTTGTCAAATGTTAGAATTCAATGTGGCCCGTGAATCAAAAAGCTTGCCCACCTATGGTCTAGACTGATTAAACCCAAGAGAGATATTCTTTATCTTCCGGTTGAACTTCCGGTTGAACTTCCGGTTGAGCAGGAAGACAGCAGATCAAACTTTTCTCCGATTCTTTTTTTATAAAACTTTTCTAAACAACGTTTAAAGTGGTTCTAAGATAGAATCTTCACGGATAACCAGACTGGGTATACAAAGGATCTACACATGAAGGTAGAAAGGATGAAAGAAACGCAAGAGACACAGATAAAGAGAGCGCCCATTAGTTTTTAGCCTATTAGCTATTAGCCTATTAGCTCTTAAGCTTTTAGCGGCCACCAATTCTGTGTGTTTTTGCTCCTGATTTTCTGAAATTATGGCACCAAGAAAGTCACAAGAAAGTCACAAGTCACAAGTTGCCATTGACGAAGAATTACAAGAGATCCGCAAATCGCTGACTTTTATGTCGGAAGAAATGACTACAGTAGTTCAGCAGCAAAAGAAGCTAATAGCCCTGATGAATGAAGTGGCAGAATTAAAGCAAATAATAAAGACGAAAGACGCCGTTATTTCTGGACTGGAACGAAGAGTCGATGACTTGGAACAGTATACTCGGATGGAGGATATTATTGTGAGTGGACTGGAAACTAGACACCGCAGCTATGCTAACGCTACAGCACAGGCCGAAGAGGAGAACGCGACGCCAGAGGAGCAACAAACTCTGGAGAGGCAAGTCATTCAATTTCTGGCAAATAAAGACATAAAAGTTGATCCAGAGAACATATCCGCTTGTCACACACTTCCGAAGAAGGAAAAAAAACGCAAAACCAAATATTATTGTGCGTTTTGTTAACAGGAAACACAAAATAGAGCTATTACGACAAGCTAAGAAGTTAAGAGGCACGGGAGTATATCTGAATGAACACTTAACAAAAAGACGTGCAGACATTGCAAGACATGCAAGAAACTTGCGAAAACAGAAAAAAATACAAGCTACGTGGACTCGGAACGGGCAAGTGATGATTAAACTCAATGGTACGCCAGAAGAAGCGAAAGTGATCACGATAAGAGAGCTGAAAGACCTGAATCCGTATGAATAATTATTTGGATTATGTTACTTTAAAAAAGGATTATGATTTCTCGGAAGATTGTAAAGAGCGCTTGATGATGCACGGATTACGCATCGCAGAAAAGGAGACAGGTGAACATATGTGCACTGAACACAAGACAAACTATGACTTGTATCGATCAACAACTTGATCCAGAATTATATTTCTACAATAACTTGGACTTAAGCTGTGACTATTACACAAGCGAACAATTTAAAGAGAACGTTAAACTGGAGAAAAACTTTTCAGTGCTACATATTAACATTAGGAGTCTCTGGAAGAACATATCAAAAATCAAAGACCTACTGCATATGTACGGTAAATTTAATATTATAGCCGTATCTGAAACGTGGCTGGACGAGCTAAAGCACCCTCTAACACTAGTAAAGATAGAGGGATACGAACTATTTACAGTCACCAGAAACAACAAAAAAGGAGGTGGAGTTGCCCTCTATGTGGACTCAAACTTTAACTGTAAAATCATTGAAGATAAATCAGTATCTGTTCACAATATAATGGAATTAATCACTGTCGAAATTGAATTTAAAAAAACAAAAAATGTACATGTTACTTGTGTATACCGAACACCTGGTTCACCGATTGATACATTTAATGAAAAAATGAATGAAATTATAAATATAAATGGATATTCCACAAAGGAATTAATAATATGTGGAGATTTAAATATAAATTTGCTTAAAGCAACTTCCCATGGGAAAACAACTGATTTCATAAATATGATGCATTCAAATATGTTACTACCAATTATTGATAAACCCAGCAGGATAACGATTGATTCCTCCACTCTAATAGATAATATTTTTATAAACAATATTGAAGCTAAAATTGTTGGTGGCCTTCTTGTCAGTGATATAAGTGACCACCTACCAGTTTTTGCTATATTTCAAAATAAAATTATAACTGATGACAAAGAAAACTCTGAAACATTCAGATATATTAGGCGAGTGACAGACCAAACTCTAAATAAACTTAAAGAAGACTTATTAAAACAGAAATGGGACGAGGTCTACAACCAAACTGATCCAAGTGAAGCGTATGAAATTTTTATATCCATGTTTTTAGAAATCTACAATAAAAACTGCCCATTAAAAAAGGTAAGACTTAAAGAAAATTCTAAAATAAAGCCATGGATAACAAGTGGATTACAAAATGCATGTAAGAAGAAAAATATGTTATATAAAAAGTTTATTCAACACAAAACCAAGGAATCTGAAATAAAATATAAAAATTATAAAAACAAATTGACTAGTATTTTGCGGAAAACCAAAAAAGAATACTTTCATAAATTATTTGAAGAACAAAAAGAAAATATTAAGGGAACATGGAATGTCATTAATAAAATAATTAAAATAAAAGATAAAAAATATAAAATACCAAAACAATTCATGAACAAAAGCTCAATGCTGGAAAATATAAAAGAAATTATAGAAGGATTTAATCATTATTTTGTTAATGTAGGAAATACCTTGGCTGAAAGTATTGAGAAGCATAACATAAGTCCAAGTGATGCTGTAAACAGAAATCCTTTTACATTTTATTTAAACCCAACAAATGAAAATGAAATAATTAAAATAGTAAAGCAATTTAAATCAAAAACATCTAAAGATACACTTAACATTGATATGAATTTAATAAAGAATACAATAGAACATATTGCACAGCCTCTAACATATATTTGCAATAAGTCTTTTCAAATTGGTAAATTTCCTGAAAAAATGAAAATAACTAGAGTTATTCCAGTCTATAAAAATGGCAATAAACAATTATTTTCAAATTATCGGCCTATATCCATACTTCCACAGTTTTCAAAAATAATAGAAAAAGTATTTGTAATAAGATTAGATAAATTTATAGAGAAACACCAGCTCCTTAGTGACAAACAATATGGGTTTAGACAAAACCGATCCACTAATATGGCTGTTACAGAACTAATAGAAAATATTACTACATCAATAGACTCAAATAATTATGGCATCGGTATTTTCATAGACCTTAAGAAAGCTTTCGACACCATAGATCATAATATATTACTGAGCAAACTAGACAGATTTGGTTTTCGAGGAGCTGCATATACATGGCTTCAGAGCTACTTAGAAAATAGATATCAATATGTACAAATAAAGGAGGAAAAATCTGATTTATTAAAAGTCATATGTGGAATTCCACAAGGCTCAACGCTGGGGCCTAAACTCTTTATCCTGTACATCAATGATTTGTGTTACACATCCAAACTAATAAATTATGTACTGTTTGCAGACGACACTACTCTTTACTTTTCAGGAAAAGACCTGAACCAAATGATACAATCAGTTGAAAGAGAATTGAGTAAAATAAAAATATGGTTTGACATAAATAAATTATCATTAAATATTGAAAAAACGAAATTTATAGTATTTACAAAATTAAAAGTACCTAAACAAATTCAAATTATGCTTAATAACACCCCATTGGAACGAGCTTACGACAGTAAGTTCCTTGGAATGATTATAGATCACAAATTAAGCTGGAAATCACACATAAATTATACAAAAAATAAACTGTCTAAAGTAATAGCAATCATTTATAAATTCAGATTTGTCCTAAATAAAAAAAGTTTGTTTATGTTATATAATACATTAGTACTTCCATATATAACTTATTGTATCGAGATTTGGGGAAATACGTACAAAACTAACACAAAACCAATTTATATTTTACAAAAAAAAGCAATACGAGCAATAACATTCTCATCTTATAATCAACCTACCAATAATCTATTTATAAATTTAAAAACATTAAAGTTCTATGATTTAGTGGAATTACACACTTTAAAATTTATGTTTAAGATAAAAAAAAACATGATGTCAAACTCTCTACAAAATATGTTTATTATTAGGAAAAGTCCATACGAACTAAGAGGAAATGATGTGTTCATTAAAAATAAATTTAGAACAAATGTTAAAAAATTCTGTATTTCTATTAAAGGTGTGGATCTTTGGAATAATTGTAATGATGAACTTAAATTGTGTTTAAATCTTTTATGTTTAAAAAAGAAATTTAAGTTATTAATACTTAAAAAATATGCAAGTCTTGATGGTTAAATTCAAGCTTCTATAAAAAGTAAACAATTATGATGTGTTATGATTATGATTATGTGTTACGAATATGTGTTATGATTATGTTATATGTTATGATGTGTTATGATTATGTTATGATGTATTATGATATTATTATGTTATGTGTTATAACAATTATGATGACTTAGTATTTACTTATGTCTTTTTGCTTTTATTATGACATAAAAAAAAAAAAAAAAAAAGGGTCGGCGTAATAAGCGTTTGCTTCAGCCGTTACCTTTTCGGTCCTTTGCTGGAATATGGTTGTTTTCTTTATTTCATTGATATGAGGTTGCACTGTGACCGAAATAAATAAAAAAAAAAAAATCTCAGAATATAGCGACTGACAGAGAAAAAAAAAAATGAAGAGAAAATTAAGACATATTATTGTCTTAATTGAGATGTGGTTAAGTGGTTCAGAAGACGAAATGAAATGTATACGCACATCAACATAATTTTATAAACGACTCTCTTGTATAAACATCAAAGTACTGGTACTACCAGTACCACCAATCTGATGCACTATAAAAGTAATAAGAAATGTGGAAACTTTAAAAAACACAAATAGAATAGCATCCTCTATCTAAGATTCATATAAATTGGGGGTGATATATATTTATTAAGTGATGTATAAATAAAGAAGAAAAGTTGCAAAAAGAAGCCGTGTGTAGGCGGGAGAAAAGGCACTGGGTGGTAGTGTAGCAGCTGAAATCTACCTCTTTAAAACTTAATCAAAAGAATCTCAGCTGGAAGCTTCTGCTCATGTCACTTTTGCAAAACTTGCTTCTTTGAAAAAAGTGCTATTAAAAAAATGCCAAAAATGCTGCGTGTAACCGTAACTTCAAACAGCTCCTTCAAGCAACGACTGGGTTACTAACCCACATATCTGACTAATAAAAAGGAGAAGATCAGTGGAGGTGCCACCAGAGGCTTCTGATCAGTCAGCTTTAATGAAAAATAAATTAGACCTAAGACCCCTCCGGACATGCACGACTCTGTCCATTCTACTTGTCTATAAATGGATTTGACAGGACTGACTGCTTCAGAGTGCAGAACCGTTGTCTGAGAGTTTTACTAAGAAAAGTTTCAGTATTTTCTCCAGGTAGTTATAGGTCATCATGCAAAGAGATTCACAATCTCTGGATTGAATTGTATTGTATTGATTTGAACAAGAAATTATATCCCAGGGGTTTCACTACCAAATTAAAATGACGTCATCCAATCGTCTAATTTAATTCTGCTTTACTGACAGATTTTAAATACATTTTTATCGGTAGACTGTAAACATGTGCGAAGGAGTTAAGCCACAGTAACAAAGTTGCAGAATATTCTCAAACTTAAAACCTGCTTAAGACCACCAAAGACCTGCTTACTTTGGAACAGCAAAATATATAACTAATTATACCATATATATATATATATACAGTATAAGTAGGGAAAAACACAAACAAAAAAATTGTTGAGAGAAGCCAGATGAGGTGGTTCAGGCATCTAGCTACGATGCCTCCTGAGCAACTCGGTGGTGAGGTGTTTCGGGCGCACCCCACCGGAAGGAGGCCCAGAAGCAGACCCTGGACCAGCTGGAGAGTCTATGTCTCACAGTTGGCCGGGGAACGCCTTGGGGCCTCCCGGGTGAGATGGAGGATGCAGCTGGGGTGAGAGATGTCTGGGTTTCCCGTCTGATGCTGTTGCACCCACAACCCCGTGTTCTGTCGAGATCTGTGACCGTCGAGAGTTGCAACTCTGCGCCTCTGCGCATGCCCAGAACTAGTCATCCACCTCCCCCTCCCTTCCAGAACATCTAAACATCGAGGCCTGTGACCAGCATGACGCAGCCCATGACGCTGACGCTATCCCACCCCCTTCCAGTAAAGTTTTTATAAAAAATTTTTAATGTGATCTAGTCATTTCTTAAGTGGAATAAAGTTTAAACAAAGTTGTTTCCGCTCTTTAAAATCCATTGCTTTTACTGTTAAAAGTAATCTCGCACATCTCTCACATCTCGCGATGGGTCGCAGATTCAGACAAAACCTTACTTTTCTGAACACCGATCTATCAACAACTGTGACCGGTTTGAGATCCCGACGAGCAGATCTCAGAACACCGGCCCTAGATATGCGGCAGAGAAAAAAAGGAACGGGAGAAAAAAAAAATATCACATAAAGTATTTACATTCATTTACATGTGCTTTATATTGAAGTTTAAATGCTTTATTATTGAACTCTTATTGTATCAGTCTATAATCCTCAAATTTTGATAAAGAATAAGGAATAATCATAATAACTGTGAACATCTAACGCTATATGCATCAAAAATGTGGTGCAGTTTAAAGCTAATGAACTGGTTAATGTGAAAATGGTGTTGAATAAAGCCAGTTAGCGATGCATCGATTTAGCATGCTTGCAGGCTAGGGGCTGAGAGAAACGAGATAGATTAGTGGTGACAACTTCAAGAGGGATTCAAGGATGAGCAGATAATACACAGAATGAGTGGATTAGAAACCAAGTCCTTCTGGATATACAGTTCCATAAGTAAGTTCACTCATGATGATTATGGGTATGACTGTCGGTGCATCACTCGTAGTTAAATCACTCTTTCAGCTGTTCTCTTACAATTTCAAATCAACTACTAGGAAAAAAATGGCAAATGAATTTTTATTTTTTCAAGATTTTTTTTTAATTAACAAGATGCAGCAGTTGCGCAAGATTAAAAGTAGTTTAGTTTTATTTAATTGTTACGTAAGGTGTGAAAATATGTGATGTTACATAATCGAGCTGATAAGAGAGCTGAAAGACCTGAATCCGTATGAATAATTATTTGGATTATGTTACTTTAAAAAAGGATTATGATTTCTCGGAAGATTGTAAAGAGCGCTTGATGATGCACGGATTACGCATCGCAGAAAAGGAGACAGGTGAACATATGTGCACTGAACACAAGACAAACTATGACTTGTATTGATCAACAACTTGATCCAGAATTATATTTCTACAATAACTTGGACTTAAGCTGTGACTATTACACAAGCGAACAATTTAAAGAGAACGTTAAACTGGAGAAAAACTTTTCAGTGCTACATATTAACATTAGGAGTCTCTGGAAGAACATATCAAAAATCAAAGACCTACTGCATATGTACGGTAAATTTAATATTATAGCCGTATCTGAAACGTGGCTGGACGAGCTAAAGCACCCTCTAACACTAGTAAAGATAGAGGGATACGAACTATTTACAGTCACCAGAAACAACAAAAAAGGAGGTGGAGTTGCCCTCTATGTGGACTCAAACTTTAACTGTAAAATCATTGAAGATAAATCAGTATCTGTTCACAATATAATGGAATTAATCACTGTCGAAATTGAATTTAAAAAAACAAAAAATGTACATGTTACTTGTGTATACCGAACACCTGGTTCACCGATTGATACATTTAATGAAAAAATGAATGAAATTATAAATATAAATGGATATTCCACAAAGGAATTAATAATATGTGGAGATTTAAATATAAATTTGCTTAAAGCAACTTCCCATGGGAAAACAACTGATTTCATAAATATGATGCATTCAAATATGTTACTACCAATTATTGATAAACCCAGCAGGATAACGATTGATTCCTCCACTCTAATAGATAATATTTTTATAAACAATATTGAAGCTAAAATTGTTGGTGGCCTTCTTGTCAGTGATATAAGTGACCACCTACCAGTTTTTGCTATATTTCAAAATAAAATTATAACTGATGACAAAGAAAACTCTGAAACATTCAGATATATTAGGCGAGTGACAGACCAAACTCTAAATAAACTTAAAGAAGACTTATTAAAACAGAAATGGGACGAGGTCTACAACCAAACTGATCCAAGTGAAGCGTATGAAATTTTTATATCCATGTTTTTAGAAATCTACAATAAAAACTGCCCATTAAAAAAGGTAAGACTTAAAGAAAATTCTAAAATAAAGCCATGGATAACAAGTGGATTACAAAATGCATGTAAGAAGAAAAATATGTTATATAAAAAGTTTATTCAACACAAAACCAAGGAATCTGAAATAAAATATAAAAATTATAAAAACAAATTGACTAGTATTTTGCGGAAAACCAAAAAAGAATACTTTCATAAATTATTTGAAGAACAAAAAGAAAATATTAAGGGAACATGGAATGTCATTAATAAAATAATTAAAATAAAAGATAAAAAATATAAAATACCAAAACAATTCATGAACAAAAGCTCAAAGCTGGAAAATATAAAAGAAATTATAGAAGGATTTAATCATTATTTTGTTAATGTAGGAAATACCTTGGCTGAAAGTATTGAGAAGCATAACATAAGTCCAAGTGATGCTGTAAACAGAAATCCTTTTACATTTTATTTAAACCCAACAAATGAAAATGAAATAATTAAAATAGTAAAGCAATTTAAATCAAAAACATCTAAAGATACACTTAACATTGATATGAATTTAATAAAGAATACAATAGAACATATTGCACAGCCTCTAACATATATTTTTTTTATTTTTTTTTTTTTTTTTTTTTTTTTTTTTTTTTGAATAAAAAATAAAAAAATAAACAAAATAAAAAAAAATAAAGAATACAATAGAACATATTGCACAGCCTCTAACATATATTTGCAATAAGTCTTTTCAAATTGGTAAATTTCCTGAAAAAATGAAAATAACTAGAGTTATTCCAGTCTATAAAAATGGCAATAAACAATTATTTTCAAATTATCGGCCTATATCCATACTTCCACAGTTTTCAAAAATAATAGAAAAAGTATTTGTAATAAGATTAGATAAATTTATAGAGAAACACCAGCTCCTTAGTGACAAACAATATGGGTTTAGACAAAACCGATCCACTAATATGGCTGTTACAGAACTAATAGAAAATATTACTACATCAATAGACTCAAATAATTATGGCATCGGTATTTTCATAGACCTTAAGAAAGCTTTCGACACCATAGATCATAATATATTACTGAGCAAACTAGACAGATTTGGTTTTCGAGGAGCTGCATATACATGGCTTCAGAGCTACTTAGAAAATAGATATCAATATGTACAAATAAAGGAGGAAAAATCTGATTTATTAAAAGTCATATGTGGAATTCCACAAGGCTCAACGCTGGGGCCTAAACTCTTTATCCTGTACATCAATGATTTGTGTTACACATCCAAACTAATAAATTATGTACTGTTTGCAGACGACACTACTCTTTACTTTTCAGGAAAAGACCTGAACCAAATGATACAATCAGTTGAAAGAGAATTGAGTAAAATAAAAATATGGTTTGACATAAATAAATTATCATTAAATATTGAAAAAACGAAATTTATAGTATTTACAAAATTAAAAGTACCTAAACAAATTCAAATTATGCTTAATAACACCCCATTGGAACGAGCTTACGACAGTAAGTTCCTTGGAATGATTATAGATCACAAATTAAGCTGGAAATCACACATAAATTATACAAAAAATAAACTGTCTAAAGTAATAGCAATCATTTATAAATTCAGATTTGTCCTAAATAAAAAAAGTTTGTTTATGTTATATAATACATTAGTACTTCCATATATAACTTATTGTATCGAGATTTGGGGAAATACGTACAAAACTAACACAAAACCAATTTATATTTTACAAAAAAAAGCAATACGAGCAATAACATTCTCATCTTATAATCAACCTACCAATAATCTATTTATAAATTTAAAAACATTAAAGTTCTATGATTTAGTGGAATTACACACTTTAAAATTTATGTTTAAGATAAAAAAAAACATGATGTCAAACTCTCTACAAAATATGTTTATTATTAGGAAAAGTCCATACGAACTAAGAGGAAATGATGTGTTCATTAAAAATAAATTTAGAACAAATGTTAAAAAATTCTGTATTTCTATTAAAGGTGTGGATCTTTGGAATAATTGTAATGATGAACTTAAATTGTGTTTAAATCTTTTATGTTTAAAAAAGAAATTTAAGTTATTAATACTTAAAAAATATGCAAGTCTTGATGGTTAAATTCAAGCTTCTATAAAAAGTAAACAATTATGATGTGTTATGATTATGATTATGTGTTACGAATATGTGTTATGATTATGTTATATGTTATGATGTGTTATGATTATGTTATGATGTATTATGATATTATTATATTATGTGTTATAACAATTATGATGACTTAGTATTTACTTATGTCTTTTTGCTTTTATTATGACATAAAAAAAAAAAAAAAAAAGGGTCGGCGTAATAAGCGTTTGCTTCAGCCGTTACCTTTTCGGTCCTTTGCTGGAATATGGTTGTTTTCTTTATTTCATTGATATGAGGTTGCACTGTGACCGAAATAAATAAAAAAAAAAAAAAAAAAAAAAAACATACAGTATGACTGTTGAATATTCATAAGTGAGGATAATAATTGACATTATCTCAACATCTTTTATAAAGTCGTAATTGATCGAGTTACATATGGATGAGTAAAGGTAAAGCTTTCAATAAAATGTGTGAATGTAGTGCCACAAGTTTATTGGAAACTTATGGCAGAAAATTTCTGCATTAAATTATCGCAATGTTTCCAAAGGTGTAAAAAAAGAGTACATTTGCATCAAGAAAAGAAAATATAATAAATATTAATAACGAAAAGAGCTGAGCCAAAAAGCAAAGCTCTTGAATTATCAGTCAGTCTACGTTCCTACCCTCACCTGTGGTCACTGAAAGAACAAGCTCACTGATACAAGCAGCTGAAATGAGCTTTCTCTACAGGGTGGCTGGGCTCTTACTTATAGAGTGAGTGGCTCTGCCATCTGGGAGGAGCTCGGAGTAGTCGTTGCTACTCCATGTCAAGAGAAGCCAGTTGGGGTACTTCGGGCATCCGGTGAGGATGCTTCCAGAACGCCTCCCTGTTGAGGTGTTTCGTCCACATCCCATCCGGAGAAGACCCAGGAGCAGGCCCCGGACCGCCTGGGAGGACGAAGTCTCGCGGCGGGCCAGGGAACACCTCAAGATGCTCCCGAGTGAGCCGGGGGATGCAGCAGGAGTGAGAGAAGCCTGGGTTTTCTGTTTGAGGCTGTTGCCCCCGCGACCCAGCCCCGGATAAGCAGAAGACATCTCAAATACATTTTTTTTTTCAAATTCTATTAAAGAAAGTGTAAGTTTTCATTGAACGCTAGTTATTTTTTTGTCAGGTTTTCAGAAACAAGTAGTCACTTTTATTTTTAAAGTAGGGGTTTCATGCTATACAAGATTTAGTCTGTCCTGCATGCGCACAAGGGAGGGACGGAGAAGAAATTCAGTGTCAAAACGGAAAAAAATGTATTGATAAGCGAATTTATACCAAAAATTGCATTTCTGTGCAAACAAAAGTTACCGTGTCAGTCTGTAAATGCTCTGACACAAGAATTACTATCCAACAAAAGAAGAATATCTTCTCATTAAATCAGATTTCAAACCAATGATACAGTGACAAGTTGGTTTTTGGAATCCACCCTTAAACTGAAAAAAATCCCCCGTCTGATGATTTTAAGACCTTTAACTCTGGAGATTGTCACATTTACCAATTTGACACAAAGGGACTCGGGACATCGAAATTGTAGGAATAAAGGTTAAAAAAATCCTGTTGAAAAACATTAGAGATCAGATTTCTTTTATTGAACAAAACAAGTGTGAATCCAGCATAGACCACAAAAAGACGAACCAATTAAAACTGAATTGTGAAGACAATGTGTCATACATCCAACTCAGATGTTTCACTTAATGCCCAACCATAAAAATATCTGGTTCAAGAGTAAAGAAACTTTTAACCTACTCGTTCTATAAGCGTTTTTTTTTGTTTTTTAAGAAAAGTTTTTAGTATTATCAATAGTCTGAAGTAATTTATTGAAATTCACATAAACTTTAAACTGTTTTGCTTTTTAAATAAAGAACAGTTGCATTAATTCTGCAAAAATAGATAGTAAAAAATCAATTAAGATAAAACTTAATTTGAAAATGGATGTTTTTTTTTTCTCACAAGACACATCATTGGTATTTTCAGACGAAAAAATATATATTTTCTCAAGTTAATGTCACATGAATCTGAAATCTTTCAGTCTTAAAGCTTTCTATCTCATATCTGCAAATGTTTCGATATCCTTTTGGGATTGAGATCGGGATAAAGAAACTTTTCTGAAGCCTTAAAGGTAAACTCAAAATCCTCTTCACAACAGAACTGCAGGCCACTTTAAAATGAAAGATTAGATTGATTTAATCTCTGGCAGATTATCCCTATAAAGAAAGGTTATCCAGAGATGTTCTTGATAAAATGTCACGGGTCGAGATTGTTTTTCTGAGAAACAGAAAGCAGCAATATCATTTTAAAAAGACATTCTCCTGGTGTTGCTAATTCCAGTCAAGCTGATGGGGTTTTTATGTTTATTTGCACGTGTTCCATATAAAATAATTTTGTTAATTTAAAAAGTGGGATAAATTAATACAAAATATCAGACAATCATCCAAAGAATATGTTTAATTTACAGGTAACTTCTAGCGATTAGTAAAAACTGACGCAACAGACTCTCAGAGTGTGTTTCGAATTAAAGTATCTGTTTTTTTTTTAATTAAAATAACCTTTGGCTATCATCGCACTGGACTGATTCCAAACTTTTGCTTCTGACTCCAACTTTTATTATAACTGATCCCTTGAAATAACTTGAAATTAAACAGCCAGATGTGGTAAACAACTCCCATTTTAATTTAAAATGCACAAAAAAAAAAAACCTCACTATACGAGATGTTTTTTTGTGTGACGGTGCCGTCCTTCTGGCAAGTCAATCTTTTGGACCAATTTAAAAACAATAATTGGTTTTATTGTGAGCTTTCGCTTTTATCGACCAATGGAACTGCCAAACCCAACAGTTGTTTTGTGTCTTTTATCTGCTCTGGAGCCGTATCAATGCATTTTGTCGTCATAATAATGTGCAAATTGGACTGTTCAAATTTGTTTTTTGATGGTGGAATTGGGTAAAATAAGCACTTTGTAGATAAGAATGGGGTTTGAACAGTCTTTGCAAAAACATCAGTAAAGGGCAAAACGCATGTCAAAGTACTGAATGCAGAAAAATCATTTAACGTGCTTGTTATAGACTAATCCTTTTATCAAAACATTTTAAAACATAAGCTATGGCTGACAACTAAAATCATGTGAATTAGTGGGTTTCTGTCATTCTGTACATAGTAAAATCAACCAGCCTTGGTTAACTGTAAGAATTTATTGGAGAATTAATTATATTTTCCCAGTTTTGAATTTAAGGTATGAAAAATGATAAAAAGAAAGTTTTTTTACCTTCCTTGCTTGTTGAACACAGGTCATGTACTGTTTGGCCAGACTGGAGCAGTGCAGGGTCTGCTGGGGATTGTCTGTGTAGCATTGGAGTACCTTAGCTTGCAAATCTGTGCACAAAGACGATGTTGGCCGTGGCCTGAAAGCAAAACATAGAGACAATGTTCAGTAAAGTCCTCACTTATCCATGCTTCCATTTGGAGTTTGTTTTTTGGAAAGTGATGCTGAAGACATGCAGAAGTTGCATCAGCTAAAAGTAGCACAGAATCTTAAAAGTCTTTATTCTTACAGTTATTATTACAATCATTTTAAAATCATTTATCAAGTTGAAATTCAATATTTTTCGGAAAGCCAAAAGGATGGGAAAAAAAACAAAAAACAAAACAAAAACAGACCAAAGGGTAAAATTTAGACAAGACAGTCAGTAACACGCTTTCTTTTAAGTTTTCTTTTGTCTTCTGAACCAGTGATTGCAGGTGACAGGAGGGTACACCCCGAATAGGTTGCCAATCTGCTGTGGAGCCACACACACACATTCCTTGTGGCAATTTCACAGTGGCCAATCAATCTAATATGAACATTTTTGGAGGGTAGGAGGAAACCGAAGTACCTGGAGAAAATGCACACATACACTGGGATAACATGCACACTCTACCCAGAAAGGCCAGTGTTTCTCAAGCCTTGTTCCCACTCAGGGACTCGAACCCCAACCTTCTTGCTGTGAGACCACTGTGCTAACCACAGCGCCACCGGGCAGCCAATTTCTTCTAAGTTAGTTTGGTTAAAAGAATTGCAACTGTACAAATACACCACCGTTTTTCCATATTTCAGTGTGTTCTTCCCTCTACTTAGATGAGAAAATTTGCATCTCTGAGGACAATACAGTAAGTGCCAAACGAACAGTTAACCAAGATAACAACTACTAATTAACTTCAATCCAACCCTAATGCTAATTTGATGTTAAGGTAAATGCCAATTTAATGAGACCTTCCTCTAAGGTGATTGAGAGCACGTGGAAGATGTGATCAATTGGTCTAAATTGGGGGAATGACATAGTCGGATAAGATAATATGGACTTGTTTTGTCTTCTGAAACACTTATCACTAAAGGGCTGTGGAGGGTGCTGGAGCCTATCCTGGCTGACTTCAGGTGAGAGGCAGGGTACACCCCAAACAGGTCACCAGTCTGTTATAGTGCAACACACTCACAACCATCCAGACACACACTCATTCCAAGGGGTAATTTTATAGCGCCCAATCAACAAAAAATGCATGTTTTTGGAGGGTGGGAGGAACCAGAGGACCTGGAGGGAACCCAAACATACACTGAGAGAACATGCAAACTCCACACAGAAAAAACAGTGTTTCAAGTCTCGTCCCCACGCGGGGCTTGAACTCTGACTTTCTTGCTGTGAAGCCACTGTGCTAACCACAGCGCCACAGTGCTGTCTTTGATGTTTTCATTTTCGCAGCATCCTCCATTGCTACTTATTATCGTATAAAATCTCATTTCAGACAAAACTAGGAAAAAAAGTTTAAACTTTCGGGCTGGAAACAGGTATCTGGTTTGTGACAATAAATTTTATTATTACCAAATTAGAATAAAAAGAAACCAAACTTGACATTCTGGTTTGTTTTAGTTCCAGTTGAACAACCAGAAATAATTTCAAAAGTTCTGCTTGCAGAAAAACATGAATTATGCATAAACAAAGCAGCTTAGCAGTCGACGTCAAACTTTCCCTTTTCATCTCATCTGTCTCACACACACTATACACACATGTGCTGTCAAAAGCAAACAATTGTCACCACACCAGGAGAAATAAAGGTGCATACACACTTCCACAAACCCCCACTAATCCTTTATAAGGGTAATCCTTGAGTGCTCTGTTGCGTGTGGTAATTTACCTAGTGTTGTGACAGAACTCATAACGATAGGAACTGGGTTATGAATCAGAAAATACACACTACACACAACCAGAAACATACATCTAGATAGAGATGTAACCTATCACTGGTAATCTATCATGTCCTTGCTGTGGTCATTGGAGGTCTCCAATCACGGCTCAAAACAAACGGATGATGTGACCTGTTGTTTTCCTAATGCGACTGTCTATGCAAATGACTGTTATGAAGTTACAGCTTTTAATGCTCATTAACATGCACATTGCAGTTTTGAAACTGGCATCTCATGAAAGTCAACGCTGTTTGCAAGAGTAATATCTTAATCCACACCGGGCCACATGGCAATAATAAATATATGCAGGTATGTTTATTAGTCCCAAACCGGTGGTATCTTCTGTAGAGAAGAAATTCTACTGATGCTACTTACCCTCAATTCTTTATCTTCTTCAACATGAATCACTTTAGAGCCGCAAATTTCCTTTTTATAACGATGTTTGTTTATTTGCAAACCATGGTTGAAGCAACCATGGTTCCTCCTCCCTGATTTATAGTGAAAACTCATAGTGAAACTCACATGAGTTCTAACTTGGGGTTCTGTCCTCTAATTCTATCTACTATTCACTGCCAGACTGTCTTGGCTCTTTCCCCCTACCCCCTACTCTAACCCTCTACCCTAAACCCCTGGCTTGCTATCTCATTCATTGTTCTAAATTGTCTGTTTATTTAGAATTACACTGCTAGTTGGTACAATACAATTCACATGTTGTCCACCTCTCTCCCTCCTTTCTGGGAGAGAGCCCCATCCAGGACTCTGCGTTCCTGTCCTGGGCATGGCCACACCGAGGAGACCTCCGCGCTTCTTCATCCCCGCTCCATCAGGACGAAATCCATCTACTCATCTCTGCCGTGGGCATCGCTGGGCTGAGGAGTCTCCCGTGTCTCCATCAGGATGAAGAACATCTACTCATCCCCGTACTGGACATCTCCGGGCTGAGGAGTCCCCTGTGTTTCCATCAGCATGAAGAACATCTACTCATCCCCGTTCTGGACATCTCCGGGCTGAGGAGTCCCCCAGTGTTTCCATCAGGATGAAGAACATCTACTCATCCCTGTACTTGACATCTCCGGGCTGAAGAGCCCCCCGTGTTTCCAACAGGATGAAGAACATTTATTGACTTCTTTAGATATTTAGCTGTAGATTAGATTAAGCTAATATTTAAACAATAATCTTTGACACATTGTTTGCTCGTCCCGGGGGAGGGATCTCTCTTTCACGTGGATCCCCATGAGGTTTCTTATTTTTTCCCCACTGATGGGTTTTTTAGGAGTTTTTCCTCACCGAGAAGGAGAGTCTAAGTGCATTAATGTGCTAGTCTTGTTTAGTTAGCATTTGTTAGTTATTTTTCTTGCTGTGTATTTGTGTTAATACATTCCTCTTTTTCTTGTGAAGCCCATTGAGACGGACATTCTGTGATTTTGGGCTATACAAATAAAATTGAATTGAATTGAACTCTGTTTCCTAGAAAAGGGATATGCAATCAATAAATTTGTGAACAAATAATAATCAAGGGTTCTAAATCTGAGTCTGATTGATGTGGCATTTAAGATAAACAAATTAGGAATGACATTTTTAAAACACTGACAAAGTACAGATGAATACAAAAGTCATCTAAAGACTTTTTTAAATAAAAGTCATAAATGAAAGTATCTTAAAGTGTTCCGTTTCATTGTCTTCCACTTATCCACAGCCGGGTTGTGGAGACAACAGCCTCAGATGAGAAACCCAGGCTTCTCTCACCCCGGCTGCTTCCTGCAGCTCACCTGGGAGAATACCAAAGTGTTCCCTGTCCAGCTGTGAGACAGTGTCTCTCCAGTGGGTTAAGGGGTCTGCCCCCTGGTCTCCAACCGGTGGGACGAAGGTGTTCGGGATGCATCCTAACCAGATGCCCGAACTACCCGATCTGGCTACTCTCGACCGGGAAGAGCATTAGCTCCACTCCAAGCTTCTCTCTGATGGTAGAGCTCCTAAATCAATCTGTGAGCGAGAGCCCAGCCACACTAGATAGATCTCAAAATCTTCAACTTGAAAAACTCTGTCCATTTAAGGAGCAAAATAGAAGCAAGACCATTGCTTTTTATGCTGAGACGTCTTTACATAAAGGTCTAACATAAACTGTACAGTTCTGGGGTGACATAATGCTCAGGGCAATAGAGAGAATGTGAAAGAGAGTGTTGAATTTGATAAGAACGTCCATGTTCTTGTGTCAAATAAAGATTTGAAGCAAACCACTTGACATCCACATACACAATAACACAGATACAAAAGCTGGTGCTCACACACATTCACTACTGCCCTCATAGCACCCCTGAAAGCAATTACAGAATCATGCCTCCTTCACATATGAATGAGCTCAGTAGTTTCTGCCTTCACTGACAAAACCAGAATAAAACTGTGCAGGGGTGTGTGCCTGTGATCAGTGCTTTGCAAATCCACAGCATGTGTGCCCGCGTGAGATAAACCGCACACAAATAAGAGTACAGGAGACATTCCTCACCACTGCTATGACCATTGTGCAGCCTCGGTGTGCAAGGCTGTGTGCGCTTGTGTGTGCAGTGGAGGGGAAAGCAGCAGGATTAAACAAATCACTGGCGTGGAGAATATTCATGAAAAGAGAAGTGAATACAACCTGAGAGAGAGAGAATGTGACAGTGATGTATTAAATGATGAATAACCGCTGTAGCTTGCATGGACAAACAGTGGTCCCTGGCAACCATTGCAATCTGCTTCTTACCTCTACTTCAATGTAAAGTGCAAAAAGACACAAAACACACCAAATGTTTGGTGAATGTTTGCTCATTGGTCATTTAGTTGCATGCAGGGACATCATTCTAAGGCGGTTGATAGTTCTGCTGGGGCAACAGCCTCAGACAGGAAGCCCAGGCTTCTCTCAACACAGCTGTGGACCAGCTCACCTGAGAGGACCTCGATACAGCCATCTGTGAGACATTGTCTCTGAAGCAGGTCCGAGGTCTGCCTCTGGGTCTCCTCTCAGTGGGACGTGCCCGAAACACCTCACCAGCGAGGCGTTCGGGAGGCATCCGAACTAGATGCTCAAACCGCCCCATCTGGCTTCTCTCAACCCGGAAGAGCAATTGCTCTACTCAGAGCTCCTCCCAAATGGCAGAGCTCCTCACTCTATTTCTGAGTGAGAGCCCAGCCACCCTGCAGAGGAAGCTCATTTCAGCCGCTTGTGTTTGCAATCTTGTTCTTTTGGTCACCACCCACAGCTGGTGACCATAGATGAAGGTAGGAATGTAGATCGACTGGTAAATTGAGAGCTTTGCTTTTCGGCTTAGTTCTTTCTTCACCATGACAGAACGATGCAGCATCCTAATTATTGCGGACGCCACACCAATCTGTCTGTAAAATGTTAAAAAAAAAAAAAAAAAAGAAAAGTCAAATGTAAAAGAACCAAAAAAACAAACGATTGGTGGAATTAAGATACATAAAAATTATTTTGTTTTTGGCTGGATGAAGCCCATCTCACACATATGTAGTGTATAGTGTTACTACACATCCTACATGGAGTTCATTCTGAGAGAGGATTGTTTCCTCAACTCAATCTTTATAAGGTTTCTTTCTTAATTCTCTTGACTGGGTCTTTAGGAGTTCATTCTTCTCCATATAAAAGAGTCTAAGGGCAAAGATGTCATGATTAAACTTAGTTTAGATATCGCTTGTGTGAAGATGCGTGTGCAGGCAGGCTGGAACGGGTGGAGAAAAGTATCAGGTGTGATGTGTGAATGAAGAGTTTCAGCTAAAATGAAAGGAAAAGTGTACAAAATAATGGTGAGACCGGCATGCTGTTTGGTCTAGAGACAGTGGCAGTGAGGAAAAGACAGTAAACAGAGATGGAGGTAGCAGAGATGAAGATGCTGAGTATCTCTCTGGGAGTGACCAGAGGTCAGAAAGGCCAGCCTGAAATGGTTTGGACACGTTGCGAAGAGAGAGAGTGTAATTTGGCAGGGAAATACAGAAAGAAGAAGAAGATATCGCTTGTGTTTATATTGACAAATCTTATTGTGTCTTCAGTTTTGATTAACTGTGTGTGAATCCATCTGAGAGGACTTTGTTGTAGTACCACGCCTTATTAATAAAATGGAATTGAACTGAATTCAAATATGAATGAAAATAGTGAAACTAGTAAAGATTTGTATTGTTGCCTGGAGATGAAGATGGTGTTGTTTTGTGGTTCAGCCAACAAAACTTTCAATTACATGATTAAAATGATAAGACTGGTCGATGTTTCAATTCAAACCTTACAATAGGTCTACATTCTGGATTATTCACTAAGTACGGAGGATAACAGCAACAACAGCCTAAAGGTATTATTCCAAATGAAGGAGAAAAAAAAAGTCCAATTCTTTTTTTTCTATTCAACACAGAAACTTTCTGATAGCAATGAGTGTTTTAATAATGGAATCTGAAGCAGAAAATTGCCTGAGCTAATCTGCACCAACTGACTCGTTCGACTGAAATTAAAGGTGAGCTCTTATAAAGCATTAGTCGACACTGCTAGTTTGATAGCTCACTTCTTTTAGAGAAAACAGGCAAAACAAAAAGTCAAATTGCTTCCAGCTGATCATGTTTTGCTTAGATGCCAGCAGATTTGAGGGTTAAAGATGAAACTGGAATCATTAAAATTTTCTCATTATTTTTTGCTCCCACTTTTGTAACGTGTGGCACTTTATGGAGAGCAGCAGCTTTGTGTTGCAGCAATGCATGACATTGGGGGAATAAAGTAACAAGAAGAAAAAGATCGAAGGGGAGAAGCATTTTATTATTCTCTAAGATGGCATTGTTTGTGCTGGGTGTGTGTGTGTGTGTGTGTGTGTGTGTGTGTGTGAGAGAGAGAGAGAGAACAGTTATTGATGTATGATGACAAGGATTTAGGATGCTCTAAAGCAGCAGCAGTGGCATTATTTCACTTTTTTTATATTAAGCAGAGTAGAGAGGAATAGAAAAAAGGATCAAAGATTTTATGGCAGCAGTGAGATCAAAGCAATGACAGATCATGCATTTTGTATAGCAAGAAGCTTTCAGAAAGTCTTCATCTAACAATATCAGGGATGTGCTTGCAGAAATGTTATTCCCCAGTCATAAAAAAACAGAAAAATTACCGTAGTTTAAAAACTTATAAGAGGACGGTTATAATTTAGTATTCAGGATTACTTGTCTTATCTCTGCTAAGCTTGGACACAAGTTTTATTGCTGAATGAAAAAGCAGAGACTCAATCTTGAGGCCACCAAACATGATCTACTCCACCCACCACCAAGGCTGCACCTAAAAATTTTGCCTTCTAAACCACTTCACCTCAAAAGGGTCGCATGGGGCTGGAGCTTGCCCCAGCTGATTTCAGGTGAGAGGCAGGGTACACCCTGAAAGGTCACCAGTCTCTTAAGGGACTATACACTCAAATCCATCCACACACACAGTCATTCCAAGGGGAAATTCCATAGCAGCCAATTAACCTAACATGCATGTTTTTGGAGGGTTGGAGGAAACCCACGCATACAAGGGGAGAATATGCAAACTTCAAACAGAAAGGCCAGTGTTCCAAGCCCCAGCCCCATTCCTGGACTTGAACCCTAACCTTCTTGCTGTGAGGTCACCATGCTAAATACTGCGCCACCTTGCAGCCCCTCTAGAGAATTTTTTCATAAAAGTAATCAACAGAATCTTTGACAGAGAGCAGCATTGGTGGCGTCCAACTCCAACTAGAAACGGGTCAGACTTAAAAACAGCAATGCGGACCGAGCTCTGATCTAATCCTGAAGTTGTGTTAAAAAAATATAACAGTCTAAAACTTGACAAAGTTTTCCCTTTAACTTTACTGAGAAGCACTCTATCTCTCACGGGAACAACATTGGAGAACTATAAGCCCCAGAAAGAAAAAGCTCACCTCTATCTTTTTTACTGACACACAAAATGCAGAGGCAAGATGGAGTAGCAGGATAAAAATTTGCACTCAGTTAGCCGGGCTGATTGATCCCGACCAACCCCACTTTGTGGGGACAGAAAAGAAGAGAGATGGAAGATGATAAAGCAGTGTTTCATTAAAAAAATAAAGGTGACATGCAGTTACAAGATAAGAGGAAAATGTGCACGTGTGATTGTGTGCGACATCTCATTGCTGATAACCGTTCAATCAGGAAAACTCCCGGTTGTACGACTTACTCGAGTTGGGAAGGATATGGGGCAGCTATCAGTGTCTATCTTTAGCCTTTTTATCAGCAGTTTCAATTCCAGTTTTGGTTCACAGTGTTGGTTTCGTTTTAAAAAAAAAAAACACTTTCACATTTCTCTGGAAAACCAGAGTTAAAGTTCATACACATTGATTCTGTTCAGAAAAACACCAGAGCTTGTTGTTACTGCTCCTCAATCTGTGTCACTATATAACATTTATTTAAAAGAGTGTTCTTCAAATTTTGTCTTTAAAGAGGACTTTTAGAGTCTAAGTATGTGAAGGAATCCAGCCCTCTGTTTAAATTCTGTGTTTTTAGTCACTCAGTCGCTCATGTTATTGTCAGTGACGTTAGTAATCTGGAGAGAGGTCGGCGTAATGGAGTAATGAGGGGAGACAGTGGCTCAGTGGTAGAGCATTCACCCACAGTCCGGAAGTTTGCGGGTTCGATTTCCAATTACGTCTAGGGTCCTTGGAGAAGACACCTAGCCCCCTGTTTCTCCCACCATTGGCGCCATTGTGGCAGCCTACTGCGGTGTAGTAATGCACCCCAGTGACGGATCAATAGAGTATGTAAAAAAAAAAAAAAAAAAATCTGAATAGGCATAGAGATCTTTAAACTAAAATTCAATCCTGCTTCATGGACCAATTTTTTTCCAGAGAAAAATAGACAAAAAGAATAAAGGCAAGAAAAACAAATTGTTATAAAAGTAGAATTTGAACTTAAAACTAGATATGATATTCTACTGTAGATACACATTGTGTACATTTTTAAAATTCATATTTATCACGTCTGTATTCTTTGTCCATGTTCATGTGTCCTTGTTTTAGTTACTTGTGTATATATTCTGATTGTGATGCGGCAGTAAACTAATTTCTCTCAGGGGGGATTAATAAGGTATTTTATAATTCTAACTTTAAAGTGCCGGAAGTGATATTTTAGGGAATCCTTACACACTCATTTACTTGAGCTTTACTCAGTTTGCAAACACCTTGAGAGCAACCAGGTTTTTAAAGAGGATTAATGGATTTTTTTTTAGATCTCGAGGTAAGGTCTGCAGCTATGCTTTCTGCCTTCTATGGCGTCGAGGATAGAGGTACTAAAATATTTCAAGGCCAAACTAAAAGAAACTCTGCAATGTGCCCTTTTTTTTTTTTTTTTTATAAAATACCAAATGGTAAAAGTTTTGTCTTGTGAACCACTTATCCCTAAAGGTGTTGCGGGGGATGCTGGAGCCTATCCCGGCTTATTTAAGGCGAAAGACAAGGTACACCCCAAACAGGTCAACAGTCTGTCGCAGAACCACACACACACACAACCATCCACACACTTATTCCTGGGGACAATTTTATAGTGGCCAATCAACCTTAAATGTATGTTTTTGGAGAGTGGCAGGAAACAGGAGTACTTGGGGGGGAAAACTCACGCGTATACGGGGAGAACATGAAAACTCTACACAGAAAGGCCAGTTTTCTAAGCCTCGTCGCACCCTGGATTTGAACCCCAACCTTTTTGCAGTGAGGCCACTGTGCTAACTACTTCGCCACAATGCAGCCCTTGCAATACATTGTGGAAAGGCTAACTACTACATGTACCGCACACATCCACATCGTAAAGTGATCTTCTAGCCTTTTCTATGTAGCATAAAAATATGACAAATCCTTACAGATTTAATCATTTGGACAAAATGGTCGAGTTTAAGTCGTTTGTGGCAATCCTCAATAGAATAGTTCAGGTGCATGAAGATGTTTGTGTTGTGGATGAGGTCATCATAGAGCACAAAACGAAATGACAGAGCACCTACTTTATTCTTTTTGGACAGTTCTACAATCCATTTCTGTAAAACTCAAAATAACAGTAAAAATTGCCATCTGGGACAGTTTTGGAAAATTGTTATGCCTAATTTATTGCGTGTGTGATGCTCTGCAACAACTGTGAATTCAACTGCTACCTGTTTTATGTGATGGAAAGAGAAATATATATGCATACATTTATGTGATAAACTATATGTGATCAACTCATTGTAAAACATTTACAATCTCCGTTTATTTGAGTTTAATTTTTTAAAATCCAAGTGTTTTAAACAGCTTTTCAATTGGTCATTATTTTAAGCATAAATTTCCCCTCATTATCCAATAAAAAGGTAATAAGTAAATCTAATAAAAGCTTAATGTGTAAAGTGCACGGAGGAAAAAAAAGCAGAAATTATTTCAAATTAAATAACCAAATTAATATTAAATTGTACTATTCTGCAGGGAGACAACTGAGTGTTTAGTATTCGGCCGTGTGTGTGCTTCAGGTGAATTTTGAAACTGGTATAAATTTAACTCAGCTTGGAAGAATAAAATAGCTTTTATAAAATTTAATTAGACTTTAGTAAAATACTGCAGAGTAAATCAGAGCAGAGGAGAAAAAAATGTGTGCTAATGAAAACTAAAAGGAAAATGAAAGGCTTTGGAAGAAAATGACAAAAATGGAGTGAGAATTAGAGTTATGGAGGTGCATAAATTTGCAAGTTCCATTTACTGCAGTAGCGTCAGGAAGGCAGCACCTCATCATTGATTAAACCTGACATGCTTCCTGACAACAGGTGAGATCTGAACTTTGATATGAGGCTTGAACACCTGTGATCTCACAAAGTAACACTTTCTTTTTGTTTGGCACAGACTGCTAACAATGACAAAATGCTTGAGTTCTTTGTTGTTTCTAATTTTAAGAGTTAGGATTGGAACGTTGGAGGGATATCCAACTCTCACTGGATTGATTTGCTGCCGAGTGTGAAGCGATCGGAATGGGAATGAGCTCCTCCAAATTCGAGACCATGGTCCTCGCCCGGAAATGTTTGGAACGCCCCCTCAGTCCAGGATTAGGGTCCTGCCCCAAGTGGAAGAGTTCAAATATCCCGGGTTCTTGTTCATAAGTGGGCGAAAGATGGAGCGGGAGATCAAAAGACGGAACAGTGCGGCGTCCGCATTAATCAGGATGTTACCTCGGTCCGTTGTGGTTAAGAAAGTGCTGAGCTCTCAATTTACTAATCAATCTGCGGTTCTACATTCACCTATGGTCACTAGCTGTGGGTGGTGACCAAAAGAACCAGATTGCAGATACAAGCAGCTAAAACGAGCTTCCTCCCCAGGGTGTCTGGGCTCTCAATCAGAGATAGAATGAGGAGCTCTGCCATCCGGGAGGAACTCAGAGTACAGCCGTTGCTCCTCTGGGCTGAGAAAAGCCAGATGGGATGGTATGGGCATCTGTGTAGGATGCTTCCTGAATGCCTCGCTGGTGAGGTGTTTCAGACACGTCCCACTGAGAGGAGACCCAGAGGCAGACCCCAGACCCAGAGAGTTAGTCATAAACTCTCTTCTAAACTAAAAAGTACGATTCATTATTAATTGTTTTTGTTACCAAAATTTAATGTGAAAATGCCACTTTCTTAATGGGGTTAATTGGGTGTAAGAGCATTTTAATTTAATGGCAGCGTTTTGTAGAGGAGAAGACAATAAAATAGAGCAATTTCTGTTATTCGTTGCTCATTTCCCTTTGGAATTCCTCTTAATTAATAAGCAACTGCACTTAATAATAACAAAGAAAATGATTCTTTAAGTAAATGACAATTTCGCTCATTATTTTAAGCCCATGTTTTTCAGGGTCAGAGGAATTGCAGTCAATCCGTGTGTGTATTTGATAAGAGGTCTGGCGCTCAGACCATGTCACAGCTGTATGACTAACACAGACAAAAAGAATTTAAATGTTTGACCAGCTGGTTGCAAACGCACCAATTTTATATTTGTGATTTACACAAAAAAATGAGGAGCTGCCACATTAATACTGTCAACACAAAATCTCTTGGTTTGGATGACTTAGTATTTTCTGTTTGGTCTCATACTGTATAACACAAAAGCAGTTAAAATCTTCATCCTAAAAATCCATTTAGCCTTCAACTAAAATTAAGGTAATCATCATTTTGCTTAAATGCTTACCTTAGATTGACCCTTACTGTTCTTGCTAGAAAAAAAATAGAGTCATAAACTGACGTTTGCAGAGGAAAACATCTAGAACCGATTGTACCTCTCATCTGTTTTGTAGTTTACCAAGTTTAGAATCTTGCATATTGTTTGGAATATTTCATTTTGTCTTCTGAGTCACTTATCCCTATAAGAATTACAGGGGGCATTACATGTTATTTTAGGCAAGAGGCGGGGTACACCACAAACAGGTTGCCAGTCTGTTGCAGAAACACAAACACACTCATTCCTTGGGGCAATTTTGTAGCAGCCAATCAAGCTAAAAATGCATGTTTTTGGAGGTTGGGAGGACCTCAGAGTACCTGTAAAAGCCCCCACATACAGTACACGGGGAGAACATGCAAACTCTACGCAGAAAAGCCGGTGTTTCAACCCTCGTCCTCACTCCGGGACTCAAACCCTGACCTTCTTGCTGTGAGGCGACTGCGCTAACCACTGCATCACCGTGCAGCCTTTTTGAGATTTTGATGTATGTAGATCATGTGTTGGAAAAAAAAATCCTGGGATGCTAATAAATAATCATTATTGTAATAAATAACCAATATTAATTCTTAATATTAATTCATAACTAAAAGTAACTGGTGACATATTAATGTGAGAAATGTGTCAAAATATTTTAATGAAGAAAATAAGAAGTGATAATATTAAATTATCACCCACCGTCACCATTGTGTGTGTGAATGTGTTTTAACAGGCAACTCCACGAGGTGTGGTATTCACATTAACACCGCACCAACCATGCAAATGGCCTTCACATCCCAATCTGACCACATCTGTTTTCTCACATCTGTTTGAGCGGCTTTCATACAGTGATCCACAAAAAGTTTTCGGCCTTGTGTGCAGCAGTCTCTAAACATCCTGCATGATTTTTTTCTGTACATGTATTTGTATCATATCCTTTTCAAATGTGATATTTGGTTCAGTAGAGGACTGTACACAAATTATTATAAGCTGTCATTCGCACGCAGTGTGTGCGCATGCATACACTGCGCGCAAATGACAGGACACAAAGTTTTATGCACACAAAGTTTTGTTTTGTGCGTGGTTGTGATTATTTCTGCAGGTAAGAGTAAATAAGCGTGTATGACAGTTATGGCATAAATGTGACGTCATGAACCAATCTCTGACGAGTTTCCTCACTGATATCAAAATCCTCCCTCAAAAAAAAAAAAGATTGTGTTTATTTTACCGATTGATTAGTGGTAAAATAAATAAACAGTTTAATTAACAAGTAAAACGGGCAAATGGTTTTGCATTTGTTCCATTACTGTACTGAAAATCACAACCTCAAAACAGAGTTACATATCGAACTGGGATTTTTAAAGATAAATTCAAAGTATTTACCGTATGTGAGCTTCAGCTTTAGTGGCTGCCTCGTCGTATTGTTCAGCTGTCTGCTTGTAGATGTCCAAGTTCTGCAGGTAAAAAAAAAGAGAAAGTAGGAAATAGTTGACAATAGGAATTTTATACTTTAAAACTAAACTCGACTGCCCACCAACAAGTGACAGTAGTTGTATATTCTTGATGATTTCTTAATGATGGGATAAATTTACTTTTATACAGTCTAAAAAGGTTTCTGGACACACAGCTAAATGTGGTTATCACTATGAAATTCTTTAAATCTCCAGTTGGTTTTCCATTAGGTTTTTTTTTTTTACATTTATATTTGTCTTGTCTTCTAAACTGCTTATCCCTGACGGGGTTGGAGAATGCCGAACCCTAACCCTATTTACACAATAGTCATAGACACATTGGATGCTCGACCTGAAGGGTGGGGGTGGGGGACTCTATTTCATGTGGATCCCCATGAAAGACTCTCTTTCATGTGGATCCCCATGAGGTTTCCTATTTTTCCCCATTGATTGATTTTTAGGAGGTTTTTCCTCACCGTGAAGGAGCGTCTAAGAGCAGGAATGTGCTAAAATTATTTAGCTAGCATTTGTTAGCTAGCTTTTAGCTGTGCATTTGTGTTTATACATTCTTTTTTTTCTTTGTTTTGGTTCTTTTTGAAACTGCAATGTGAAGCCCGTTGAGACAATAATTTTGTGATTTTGGGCTGTACAAACATAGTTGAATTAAATCCCGACTGATTTCAGGTGGCCTTCAGAGGCATGGTACATCCCAAACATGTCGCCAGTCTGATGTGGGGCCATACAGACGCACAACCATTCCACACACACACTCATTCCTGGGGGTATTTCCATAGCGGCAAATCAACCTGACATGCATGTTTTTGGAGGGTGGGAGGAAACTAGAGTACCTCGAGAAAACCTTTGCATACAACAGGAGAAGATGCAAACTCCACATAGAAAGACCAGTGTTTCAAGCCTCGTTCCATTAAGGGATTTTTTTTTTTTTTTTTTTAAATTGAAAATTTAAAATTTTTTAAAAAATTTTATAGGACGGCACCTTTCTGGATTCAGTGATGTTCCTTTCAAGCTCACATCATTTTAAAAGTAAAGAAAAAAGTGGCGTAAATCGACATGTAACAAAACAAATTGCAAAAATTTGATGAACCACTTTCTTAACAGCATAATATGATCACAATGGCTCCAACACTTTCCGCTTTAATTCTGGCACCAGTGAAATGCCTAAAACACTGATGGAAATGTCACATTTCATAAATTAGTGACCTTTGGATTTTACAGCCTGCTTACAAATCTGAATATTGACGGTCTGGTGGTACTTCATAATGTTTTATTTCATGCGAGAAAACTCTGGCATTTAAATAGCAATTACAGCTCAGATGCAGCTTGTGCCCAGTGGGTAAGGTCATATATAGCCCACCTTTAGTAGAATAATCAGAGGTCACCGTGTTAACCACATCACGATACAGCATGAGCTGCACATAAGTTTATGTACAAAATATATAGACACTAAAAAGATTTAGAAAAGATGTTTTAAAAACTGTATAAGCTGTACAGATCTGGAGGTGAGAGTTGGAAGAAGAGTGTTAAAAATTTCACTGAAATGATCAGGTTATAAGACATTTGAGAGAAAACAAATACAATAGTGAGTGTGAAATCCTCCAAACACAAAGCAAATCTCTCCTACTATCCTCTCAAACACATTCAGTGTGCAGTAATCACAGATTTAAACCAATAACTGCACTACTCAAGCTTGGACTTAATTATTCCCTATATTCCCAAAAGATGAGGTGATAGAAGAAGATAATTGAAGTGACTGAGCGAAGAAGAGATGGGATCAAATATAAACCTCCCCCACAATCCTTTGCACTCCGGTCCTTCAGTGCAAGCAAGAAATTTTTATATCCTATTATTTCAAGCTTATTCGGTTGAACTGAATGTCTGGTGTTGGAGACGTCTTCTTGAATGTTATGATATAAACATATCTTTTACCTGCTTCATTCTGCAGCAACGCTTGTATTATTTTATTCTTTGTTTTCCTGTTTTTATAGATTTATTCTTACTTGCTCTGTATCTTTTTTGTCTTTTAATTTCTCCTGTGATAGGATTAACTGATTGAAGTGATTTTGGTCTCAAAACAATTGTCTTGATCGGGAATTGTGCAAATCTAAATATGTCATTTACAAACTACCTGGACATTTGCTCAGTTGTTATAGTTAAATTAACTTGTTTCATTCGTTCCATTCTATCGTTTTCTGTTGATCTGGGGCCGAGTCGCAGAGGCAACAGCCTCGGACAGGAAGCCCAGGTTTCTCTCACCCCAGCTGCATCCTCCAGCTCACCCGGACAGATCCCAAGTCATTCCCCAGCCAGCTGTGAGACATAGTCTCTTCAGCGGGTTAGGGGTCTGCCCCTTGGTCTCCTCCCGGTGGGACGTGCCCAAAACACCTCACCAGCGAAGCGCTCGGGAGGCATCCTAACCAGAAGTCTGAACCACCCCATCTGGCTTCTTTCGACCTGGAGGAGGAATGGCTCGACACCGAGCTCCTCCCAGATGCCAAAACTCCTCACCCGATCTCTGAGTGAGAGCCCCGCCACCCTACGGAAGAAGTTCATTTCGGCCGCCTGTATCTGCGATCTCATTCTTTCGAGGTGAGGGTGAGAACGTAAATCGAGAGCTTTGCTTTTCGGCTAAGCTCTTTCTTTACCACCAGGGATTGATGCAGCGTCCTAGTTATTGCTGATGCCACACCAATCCATCTGTCGATCTCCCGCTCCATCATTTTCCCACTCATGAACAAGATCTTTTTTATTGTTTTTTCCGACAAAATACATTAAAAAAAAAAAACAAGACCTTGATGTTATGATGATTTATTAATTTCATCTTCTGGAGTCTAGGAAAAAACACACGTATACATGGGGAGAACATGCAAACTCCACACAGAAATGGCAGTGATTCAAGCCTCGCCCCCACTCCAGAACAGGAACCACCGACCTTCCTGCTGTGAGGCCACTGTGCTATCCACTGAACCACCGTGCAGCCTGTCATCATTTATTTATCTTTTAAATACAAACTGCTTCCAAAAAATGACCAACTTCAAAAAGAGAAGCGAGATTTGTAAGAAGCCATATGACTTTTGTCCTGTTTTGGTAACTAACTTATTCATTTTTTCTAACAAACTTAGCAGCGTGACAGTCATTTAACCTTAAGTCCCAGGTCGATAGCTCCGTAAGTAAAGTCATAGTGAAGTAGAACTGAAACTTGAAAGTCTTTCGTCCCCATGTGGAACATCAAGAGTTCAAGTAAAGATGATAAAAAGCCTCCGCTGAGACCTGAAAGCTCGGGCCTCTTTGATTATACAGGATGTGGGTTAAAGCGCCACAGAAAGTTTTGTCCTGAAAGGTTTTAGAGGAATCAGGAAGGGATTTAGTGATTGCTTTTGCTCAGTAAATAACAGAAAAAAAATGTAAATAAAAAGTTGTGGTATACATCACAGGACAATGTAAAGCACAGAATCTCGTTTTGTCTTCTGAACCCTTTATTAATAATGGGGAAACGAGGGACGCTGGAGAAAACCCACACATACACGAGGAGATCATGCAAACTCTACACAGAAAGTCCATGGCTTCAAGCTTCGTTCCACTTGGGACATGTGAGGTGAGGGCAGCAACAAAAATTGACAGGTAAATGGAGAGTTTTGCTTTTCCGTTCAGACAAAACGTGTACATATAGAATAAATAATAGTTGTGTAATGATTCAACAAGAAATGAAATGCTAGGCAACCATGAAACTTTTTGTGTTTCCACATTTCAACACGTGATACTGACTCTGTTTACCAGAACGGATCAAAGTTAAAGTCTCAGCTCAGCTTCAATGTCACCAGAGAAGAGAAGTCACTATCACTGGTACACATATTCTGGGGTCTTCCCAGTCGTTTCCACCCATTGGGACGAAAGCCCAAAGCGGAGAGAAGGAAAGAGGAAGATTTGGGGAGCTGTAACGGATGATAACCCTCTGAGGGGAAAGCTAGGTTCTGAGGTTGTTGGAAAGGCTCGTGGAGGGGATTAGTGTGCTGCATGTGTGCTCTGTTTGTGTATAATCTTACATACATGCAGGTGTGTGACTAAATCTGTGTTTCTCTGTGTTCAGAAGATCCCGGCATGCACACTTGTCTGAACATCCTCTCGAAGCTGTGGACTGAGATGGGCTGATGTCAGGATTTTGAGGGAGAGGTTGTTTCACGCGCCACGCTTGGACGAAGGCGGATTAATTTTTCTTTCTCAGGGGGAAGACGACAAAGAGGAGGAAAGAGGTGGAGGAGGAAGAGGGGATTAAAAGAGGTGAATTTTAAACTAAGACTTGTTTACACAGTCAGAGAGTATGTTGCCACAAGAAGACAGATATACTCCACCTATACACTGCGAAAAGAAAGATTAAGAAGTCCTCCAAAAATAAATGAGAGCAAGAGGAAAGGATTGGGATAGAGGAGAATTAGAGGATGTGCCGGGATGTTTAGTACATGCAATCTCATGTTTGTTTGACTATGCATATGCAGCATTGGAGAAATGAATGAAAACCAAAAGCTGTGCATTGGATCAGCAACGTCATAACTACTCGAGTGATAGATCGCACATGATCTTGTCACAATAACACATTCACACCATGGCAACCACACACACTCAGGTCGTTCACACATTTATGTCAGAAGTGAAGTCAAATGACATTCAAAGCCTTTAAACAAATGTAGTAGTCAATTAAAATCATTCATCCTTCAAGCAAACTGGACTCTGGAGTGAACGTGTTTGTTTTTGCATCAGTAATGAACTCAATACACACAGATTTATGAGCCTTGGATAAGCGCCATCTATAAGGAGTATTGATTTAAAAAAAGATCAAACATTAAATGTGGAATTTTCTGTAATATTTCAGCTTAATCTTTGACTCAGACATCTGAGAAACATTTAAAGGCATAAATCAATGAACATATGTTAGAAAGTATTTTCTGGCTTGTAGACAGGATGTAATCAGATGTAAGAAAAGCAATAGTCTTTAAAATATTTTTTCTGAGTCTCTTAAAGGAGCACATCACTGTTTTTTCATATTCCAATATTTTATCTTGTCATTTTAGACGAGTTGATACATACCTGTCTTGTTGTGGTTTATGGCCTCAATCACTCTAATGAACGGCGACACTAAATTTGCATTTAAATTAGCATAAACTTTCACAATGTCAATTAGCGGCGACACACTATTTTCGAATCCCGTGTGGCGTTAAGCAACGTGGTAAATACAAACTAAAAAATATTGAAAAATGAAAAACAGTGATGTTTCAACATCTTTAAAAGAAAAATTTATGAAACTTTTTCTAAATGGATTCAATCGTACAGCATGGCACACAAAACTTTTTTTTTTTTTTGCACATCCAGACACATGACCTGTTACTCATCATTTTTCCTTTTAAGTTGTTCTTTTATTTTAAACCCAGTTTATTTTAGCAATATAAATAAAAAAATGAAGGGAAGACAAAAAAAATGCCAGAGAAGGTGTGCAAGAAAGGCCAGATGAATGAAGTGTTGGACTGCAAAATGATTGAAGAGAAGGTGGGAATGGACGCCACCTCGAGATAGACAGTCTGTTTAATGCATAGTCCGTACTGCCTCTTTATCTCATCCACTCAGTCCCCGTCTTCCTCACTCCCTCATCCACATGCAGGTCAGCAACGAGAAAGTAAAGGGTAGAAAATATAAAAAAAATGGAAAAAAGGGACGGTGGCGGCAGGCAGAGAGAGATATAGCATTCTGCCCTCTTCTGCCAATCAGTCTCTTCCGTTCAAGCATTGCTGCGTTTGCCGCTTGCTGCGAGTCGTGCAAAGGTCCTTCCATTTAGCTTTCCTATGTTAAAGGTTTTCTCAAAGGCCTAAAAGAGGTGAGTGCCAGAGTCTAGATAAGGTCCCATCTGCCTGATGGACCTGCCTCAGGGAGGGAGGGCTGGAGAGGAATGGTGGAACGTCTTCCAAATACTTAAACGGAGATGTTTAGGGGTAAGCAGAGACAGAAAAATAGCCATAAGATGAGAAATGGATGAAGAAGTGCCTAAAAATATCCCTTAAGGCTTGTATGGACATGCATTTGTATTTTTCTGCCAGTCCATAAATTTTGACATCATCTCTGCTCAAAAATTTAATATGTGATATTTCTGTTTCACTACGATACTTTTTACAGACTCTTCTTGCACCTTTTTAACCCTAAAAGACACTGTTCTCAAAAATCACAAACACTAACCGTGCCAGCGCTCACAAATCGTGCCCATCCAAACATCTGTAGGTATCGTCACACCACATTACATACAGCTTTTACAAAGAGTACGACATCAGTGATGCATCAGTTAACTTGAAAAATGATGTCTTAAAAGCACTAAACAAGATGCTTTTAGAGTTATTTTTTCTCCATTTTTTAAGCCAATTTAATTTTTGTAAAAGGACATGGTCATATATGAAAGAAGTGACAGTTTATTAGTCTCTTGAGGTTGTCTAGGAAACTATTGCTGAGTGCAGGTTATTCACAGGATGTCTTGAATCTGATCGTCCTGCTGAGATGTTCAAAAAATTTACATAAAGAAAAATTTAATACAGAGATGACATTTTAAATGTTTGAAAAATAAACAGCAGTTCAGTTAAAATTTAATCTTCTGGGATACCGTACATTGGGTCACTTTTTTTCTCTCTGTTTTTAGTGTCAACTTTTAATGAAATTACAAAAACGACAAAAAAAATCACTCTAAAAATAACACGAATGGTAAAAAAGAAAAATTCGAGTAGACATGGAATGTGATTCAACAAATGAACACAGGCTGCCCGGTGGTGCAATGGTTAGCACAGTGACTTTATAGCAAGAAGATCAGGGTTTGAGTCTTGGAGTGGGGGGAGGATTGAAACACTGGCTTTCTGTGTGAAGTTTGCATATTCTCATATGGATTTTTGGTTTCCGCCAACTCTACAAAATCATGCAAGTTAGGTTGATTAGCCACTATGTACTTGCCCCTAGGAGTGAGTGTGTGGGAATGGTTGTGTGTGTGGACTGGCGACCTGTTGAGGGTGTAACCTGCCTCTGGCGTGAAAACAGCAAAAGAGATAAGTGGTTCAGAAGACGAAACAAAGCCAAACAAACAAATGAATGTATCAAATCTGTCAGTTATTTTTAAGGTGATACTTTGTAATTTTACTAAAAATAGTTTATACCTTCTTTTCTTGTTTTTCCAAGAGATCTTTGTAGAAAGTGGATAGTGAAGCCAGTTCTTGCTCTTTCTTCTCCAGCTGTCTGGCCTGTAAAAAAAAAAAAAAAAAACGGTCAGAAAGAGAGAAAATACAAGTCTTTAAAAAAAACAAAAAAATAGTTCAAAATAATTTTTTTTAAATGGACCAATTGAATTTTTATTTATTTATTTATTTTTTATTTATTTAAAAAAAGTTTCTTGACTGCAAAATATATGCAGAAAAAAGGGAGGAAAAATGAGATTTTTTTTTTTTTTTTTTAAAAAGGCAAGTTGCACACGCCATTTTTTAAAAAAATTTCATTTTGGATTTTACTTAACTGAACGTCTGTGGTAAATTGATTTCCCTACGGCAATTAATAAAGTCAATGTCATCTCTCTTCTATTAAACTTAAACAGCATGTTTTTATCTTCAGAAAACAAAGATCAATATTGAAGTAAAAAGACTCCAGGCAACTCGAGTAAAAGCAGAAATCTCATTTTTGACTTACTGAGAATTCACAGCATAGAAAACTACAGACCTAACCCAAATCTTAACTCCCTTTTTTCAACAAAACATCAATCAACTCCACGCCGCTGTGTAATATTTTCCTTAAATGATACCTCGTAGCAGTTATTATAATTTCATGCCTACTTGCATACATCACATTACAGAGTTTCAAAGTATTTGAAAAATCTACATCTCACATCTACAATTGTTTCCACTGCTGTGCAATCAGAGGTAGCACACTGGTGAATTATGGGTAGCTAAGCAACAGGGTGCTCCAGGTATTTCCACCAACTATGACAAACAAGACGACTTTTGCAGAAAATATTGTTTTCTCGTACCGTTCCAAACATAGAGCAGTCTAAGCAAATATAATATCGTAGCTGTGTATTGTGTGCAATGCAGTTAAGTACGATGCATTCATACAAGTTAATCTCATGTCGGCATAGTTTACCCAGACTTACTAACTACTGAGGTGAATTGAGACTGGCACAGCAGTGGCAGGAGCTGACATGGCATCAGTGGCATTAGGATGAGTTGAAAGTCTTTAATAAGCCCGCTGAGTCAAGATTTGACAGGCAGCAAGATGGAAAATCAGCAGTAGGAACGCCCACAGACGGTGCCATGGCAAAGCAGCATGCAAGCAGAGGACAGAAGACAGATGTCAAAATGAGGCACTGTAAAAATAAGTCAGCACATGAAGTTTGAAGACATGCAATGGTGGTGTCAAACCAAAAAAAAAAAAAAAAACTGATGTGGAATATTTCAGTAGAGATTAGATGTGACTTCTGAGATTAAGATTTCTTCTTAAAGTGAAAAAGCAAATGTTACAATTAGATTACTTCAGGTTTTTGTTTTTTGTAAATGGAATAAAGTAGAATTACACAAATATGCAGTAAGAATGATTAAATAAATCTAAAAATTTAACAAGTTTTCCTTTTTGTTTCGTCTTCTGAATTAATTATCCTTAGCAGGATCTTCGGGGGAGCCAGAGCCTATCCCGGCTGATTTAATATGAGAGGCAGGGTACACCGTGAACAGGTCGCCAGTCTATCACGGGGCCACACACAGACAGACAACCATCCACACAAACAAGCATTCCTAGGGGCAATGTCATAGTGACCAATCAACCTAACATGCATGTTTTTGGAGAAAACCGGAACACTGGATGAAAATTTAATCTTGTGATTTTGCAGAAATTTATCAAAACAATGCCACAGTGAATGTGTCCGCAATCAAAGCTAAAGGCGGCCCAACAAAATATTAGAGTGTATCACCCTTTTTTTTAGTGGTGACTTTTTTTTTGGCCAGGCAGTGCATTTTCGTATTCCTTTTCCAAACAAGTGATAAAATAATCTATCACTTACTTTTTCAAGTTTAACTTTAATTGCATATTAAATGTTCAAACTTTACTCAAACTAAAATGCTGAAGTGAGCGGCTCCACTAAAACCCTCGTGGGCTATTTAAGTACCTCGGTGTTGAAATATTTTTGTAAACATGGAAGATGAAAGAGGATCTGCAACAACTATGAAATCTGAAAAGCATATGATGGCGATATTGCAGCATCCTTTGGACACATATTTAAAAATCTAGTGGTTGAACTCTCGCCAGAATGCTTGCAGCTCTTCAAGGCTGAAAACACCGTACGGCTGTCTGCATTTTAAGCTGGATGCCAGTTAGTGCTTGGGAGGAAAACTCGTGACCACACATGATTTAAAAGCAACATGAGTAATGAGCATGCAAAGCTACAAAAGTGAAAACACGACATGAGGCATAAACACCAAACTATTTTAAGTGAGACAGAAAAAGACAGTAATAAGTTGAGTTTATCGAGTAAATGTAGAACTAGAATACAAACCAGTTAAGAAATAAAACATAGTTATACACACTTGATAGAATAATGATTGAAACCAAAGGTATGCATTTAGTGAGCCAAACATAAATCATTTGGACCAGCATCAATCTAGACTGAGCTCACTTTTATTTCTTACTAAAATCTAAGAAATACGATGGCAGACTTGCCCACTTAGACAGACATCCCAATCATTGTAGTCCAATGTAATCTAATCCGAGCTCAACCAAAACTGCATCTGCATGAAGAACATCTTTAAATCCCCATCTTGCACTCACTGCGCTTCTTCTTTCTTCTTCTATAGAGACTGTTTGATGCTTCTGGGATGTGTGTTTGCATGTAAAATCACCTCTGCCAGCAGCTCAGATGATGTGTAATTTTCTAGCTGAATACCTCGCAAAGTGTTGTTGTGTGGAACGGCGGTAGCGGCATACTTGCAGACTAGCTTTAAAGCACAATGAAAACATGACATTTGAACAGAAAAAAAAGAGGCTGAGAAGGAAAACTACGAAGGCAACGGTATAGTCGCTTACCCACAAATCCAAATCTGCAGGCTGGAGTGGATAGAAAGAACAGTGGTTAGATGGATAGTGGAAGGATTGGAAGAAAAACAGCTTGTAATTTATGAAAGCAGAGAGGGTAAAAAAGGAAACAATAAATTAAGGAGAGTGGCAGTTGGGTTTATCCGTCTTTGTATCCTTGTGTGTTTTTCACTCAGTTGAGAAACATCTCATTCCATCTACCAGGAATTTGGCATTTGAACCGAGGTAAACGCAAAGAAGTGTCTTTTTAAGTCATTTGAATAAACGGCCATCGCACATTCGCTGGCACAAAATGAATAGAATGGATTCAGAAAGTTTTAAAGCATCAGTTTCTGCTGGAAGAAGTTTCACAAAATCATCTAACTTTCATCATTAATATGAAGATTTACAAAAAAGTGTTTAATTTTGTAGTAAATAACTTTATAAATTAATATTGTAAAAGTCACAAAAAGGGCAAAAACAAATTGAAACAATAAAAAACTTCCAGCTTTAAACAAGTTGGACGTGATCAACATCACTGTTCTTGTTTTCATTTTAATTTGGATACTTTAAGACGAGTATCCAAATGTAAGTGGAGCACTTCCTTCTTTGCTTTTTTTAATAATAACTTTTGGCTTTTGATTATGCTCACCAGCTGTGGGTGGTGACCCAAAGAACAAGATCACAGATACAAATGGTCAAAATGTCCTATCAGGAGGAGTCCAAGAAGCAGACCTCAGACCTGCTAGAGAGACTATGTCTCACACCAGGTCGAGGAACACCTCAGGATCTTCCGTGTGAACTGGAGGATGCAGCCAGGGTGAGAGAAACCTGGGTTTACCGTCTGAGGCTGTTGGCCCTGCGACCCAGCCTCGGATAAGTGGAAGACAATGGCACGGCATGGTTACTGGTTTTGAGGCCCATCACACAAGAATCTTGAGGTACTTGCCCTTTTGGTGAGGAATTTATTTTGTGATTTCAACGCTCATGCTCTTCTGTAAAACCTTTTTTGAATCAAAACAAAATGTGGTTTGAATCAATTTTGTCTCATTACAAGTAAAATTATTCGGTCTTTTTTAATTGTATAATTAATATTGTAATTATTAATGAGTAAAACATGTTTTAAAGCAGATATTTAGGTACTTCTAAGGATGTGGTTATTACTTATGCTACAACCTGTCTTTATCGTGAATGAAGAACGGCTACACTTGGTTTACATCTATATAATAATCTAAAAACTTTAACAACTTTGAGTCTTAAATTGAGTTATAAAACACCTTTTAACCGACTGTGCTTGGATACCCCCAGCCAACTATTATTCAGAAAAGCACAAAGGAGAGCATAGTCAGACTTTCCTTTACTGCCAAGTGCTCCCAGTTTGGTATTAGACACAGAACAGAGAGGGACAGATTAGAACAGTAGGTGGCTCTAATGTTGCCATGCCTCATAAAAACACTATTCAGTTAAATGAGGTGGTCTCAAAAACCCAGTTGCTGGTGAATCCATATGTGTGCTTTTGGGTAAGCTGTGTAACAAATACAGTTGACACCATCTGTTAACCCTCCCTGCTCTTCAATAGCTGGCCCAAAAGCGAATATGTTCGCGAGTGGATGTGTGTGTACACGGAAACCCCTGCGGGGTGCTCACTGGAGTGTGGAGGTCCCATTTCCATAGATGAAAGACTTTAAAAGAGAGGTGAAGGAGCTTCTTGTGATAGAGACTCAGATAAACACACACCCAGGCAGTCCGGTGCAGTCCACTGGCTGCAGCAAACAAAAGCTTTTCAGGTACATTCACTCGCTGGTTTTGTGGCTCTGAGCTCCCTGATGAGCAGCGGTCCACAGCCTCACGGTGGAGATTAAAAGTCTAAATCAACTGTGCAAGCAAAAAACACAGCCAGTGAAGAGGGCAATTAGACTAAAACTCATTTCCCTGGACGATCAAATTCATTAGGCTTGTTTGTTTGGTATTAATGTATCACCCCATTAACTTCTAAAGCTCAAGAAAAATAAATAAGACTGAAGACTAATAGTTTAGTTGTCGAATATAACAAAGTTTAAACCAATATTTTTTATCAGAAATAACCTGGATGTGCATGGACACTCAAATCCGCTTGAATATGGTTCCTTTCCATTCTCATTTGCTGAAAGGTTTAAACTTTGAAACCAAGTGGGTCCAAAGCTGAACATTCATTCCTTTAATTGTGGTCTTCAAAGGTGCTAGACCAAGAATTAGTACTTTTAATCCAACTTTCTACAAAATTTTTCACTTACTCCCACTAAATTTAGATAAAGAGAAGCCACTAGTTTTTTGTTTTTTTTTTGCTTGTATCATTAAAACAAAAGGCCTATCAACAAATCTAATTTTTACATGAAATGAACCAAAAACATATTCCAGCCAAAAAGAAATTAACGGCACTCCTTCTATATAAGCAGACCAATTTCACGGGTCTCGATGTATTTGATTATGTATGCTTAGTTGATTATGTTTTCTGCGTGTAGCACGCAGGTCACCAGATGCACCAGCTTGGTAACGCTTCATGCTTGATTTGGATTTGAAATCTTCACCACGCAGCAACGCAGCGTGTTTGTGTCTGTGGAAAAGAGAGTGCAACACTTCAACAAAACTATGTGTGTGTGTGCTTGTGCATGTGTGTATGTGACAGAATAAGACCTTTTGGTCTCTGAAATCACCTCACATGGTGAGAAACGCTGCCTTGAAAATCAATTATGTAAATGCTAACTCATGCAAATGGCACATTTGAATAAATCTTTGGGGAGAAAAGATTTTGGTGTGGTTTTATACTCTGAGGCAAAAGAGGTGGAGAGAGAAAACTAAGAGAGAGAGAAAAAGAGCGAGAAGGGGCTAAAATGAGGATTAGTCTGGAGAATGTCACTGGCAAACAGTGTATGCAGTTAAACTCCTGATTTGGCTTTTTAATTAGGCAGAAAGAAGTGAGGAGGAAAGGAGAAGGACAAGAGAGGAGAAAAACGACTAATTCACTGACAGGTTTCCTCTTGTCACGTCGAGGGAACCGTGAGCACATTAATCATGTGTACCCATAACAAATCTAACTGGTAACCGCTGAGTGCTTCCACTCTACCTTTGGTTTGGTCAAATAAATGTATTTCCACTTTTTCCTCTAAAGGCCCACTCAATGATGAGCAGCAGCTTTCTTCATACACACACCCAGCGAGGCATAACTTCAATCCATACACAGGTTGTGGTAATATTTTAACTCTGACACTCACAAAGAAAAAAACGAGAAACACTTCATTAACCGCAATGATTAGATACAAGATGAAGCTGTTAATCTCTTCTCCTTTATTGAAAAGAAGATGCGTGTTCACTATACATCACAATGGCTCACTGCTAATCTTCTGTTATTGGTATAAACTACAACAGCATGCAGGGGTCTTTATTTATCAGCAGCTTCATGACAAATAATCCCAACTTTCCTCATTACCTGCTCTCTGACTCGGAATGCATGTCAAATGTTTCTCCCCTCTTTGTTTACAGATGGACAAAGAACTTGGTGGAACTTGTTTTTTTAGCCCCTATGATGATCAATTATCCAATGTAGATCATCATGTTGGACAGGATTAGAAATGAGTACATCAGGGGAACAGCACATGTTAGAGGTTTTGGGATAAAGTTCGAGAGGCCAGACTGAGATGGTTTGGACATGTGCAGAGGAGAGAGAGAGTACATAGGAAGAAGGATGCTGGATTTGGAACCACCAGGAAAGAGGGCTAGAGGAAGACCAAAGAGCAGGTTCATGGACGCAGTGAAGGAAGACATGAAGATAGTTGGTGTGACCAAAGAGGATGCAGAAGATAGGGTTAGATGGAAGAAACTGACTTGCTGTGGCGATCCCTGAAGGGAAATCCCGAAAGATCATGTGAATGTAGATACCTTGGATTATAATTAATACCTTAGAAGCTATCGTGTGGGCTTACAAATTTGGGTCGTAGGCGAAAATACCAAAAAATTCAATGATATGTTCCATTTTGTTTCGTTGTCGTCCATATATCAAGTGCAGGAAACAACCTAAGATGGGAAACCCAGGCTTTTCTCACCCCGTCTGCATCCTCCTGTTCACCAGGGAGGATAACGAAGCGTTCTTTGCCCAGCTATAAGACAGTCTCTCAAGCAGGGACCCTGGGTCTCCTCCCAGTGGTATGTGTCCGAAACACCTGGAGGCAGATGCCACCCCATCTGGCTTCTCTCGACCCGGACGAGCAACGATTCTACTCTGAGTTCCTCACTCTATCTCTTAGTGAGAGACCAGCCACCCTGCGAAGGAAGCTACTATGAGTGCTTATAAATTTGGGATCTTTCTTCATTCAGATCTAGATTTTTTTTTCCAGTTATTAGATGTCACTAAATGCATGTCGTCTTATAAAACTACGGGGGTGTAAAAGCATCTATCTACAAAATAACACCTGTGGCAGATGCACACATTGGCATGCACCCACAAAAACACAAAAAAAGACACATACATCTACTTAGTGTGTGCACATGGTGCAATTAGCTACCCAACGCATAAATTTGTTAGCCTGTTTGCTCATTACATGTGCATTTTTTGTCACATAATCATGGGAGGTTTAATAAATTAACACTTTATCTTCAGCCTGATTTGACACCTTCATAGGGCACAAAAGCACAAAAGAGGCTACCAGGGAGATGGTAACAAAAGAATAGAGAGACAGATATGTCTCATTTGATTCCTTTTGAGACTTATGCTAAAGATCCCGCTCAATATTGTCACAAAATGAGAGATGAATCAACTATTGTATTGTAAATATCAGTTAAAAAGTTTTAAATGGACCATTTGAAACGTTTTTTTTCAAATGGTCCATTTGTGTATTTTGAAAAAACACAAAAATTGAACTGAGTCACAGGCGGCATGGTGGTGCAGTGGTTAGCAGAATGGCCTCACAGCAAGAAGGTCAAGGGTTCAAGTCGTGGGTGGGACAAGGTTTGGAACGCTGGCCTTTCTATGTGGAGTTTGCATGTTCTACCTGTGTGAGCATGTTTTTTTCCAGGTACTCTGGTTTCCTCCCACCCTCCAAAAACATGCGTGTTGGGTAGATTGGCCGCTGTAAAATTGCCCCTAGGAATGACTGTATGTGTGTGTGGCCCTGCGACAGACTGGCAACCTGTTCGAGGTTTCCTCTGCCTTTCGCCTTGAATCAGCCGAGATAGCCTTCATGCAACCCCGGGATGGACAGTTCAGAAGATGAATGAATGAACTGAGTCACAAGAAATGCCAACATTTCTGACTAATAAGTGCAACTGAGTACCGTTGATATGAAAACCCTCAACACACAGTTTGATTGTTCACAAATGAATAGTTGCACTCCTCTCTCAGAACCATTGCTTTGGCAAGATTTCTTTTCCTTTGGATAATAAGTCTTGACCAGCTGTCTCATTACATCACAACTGCTCTCGGTGGAGAGAGGTATTTTGCTCCTACACATTTGTTCTTTGAACCGACAGGATTTGTGCTCGGCTCTTTCTTGCCGCTCTGCACCGATCAAAATCTCCCCATTCGGTGAGCGCTCTGCTCGTCAGCAATTACCACTGCTCAAAACGATGGGGGAGCTGTGTAAGTGTGTGAGAGAGCGTGCACAAAGGGCTTAGCTGCTTTAACATGCAGAAAAGATGTCAAGTCTGTGATAACACAGGCTGATAACATGTGCTATAGACATACATTAGTGTGCGTGCCTGAAGCATCTGCATAGTTTAGTCCATTTTTATAAAACAAAATTTAGATTGTGTTTGTGTTTCATCATCAGATGTCCCACAAACACGCTCAATGTTCATAACAACAATGAGGATTTATGGTCACACAATCAATTTAACACTCGTCTATCCCTGCCTATTGCTTGTTTTAAATTGTTTTATAATTAATGATGTTTTATTGATCCATTTTCCCCATTCGTTTTCTTTTATCTGTCTCGTCTCTCTGCCTCGTACAATCACATTCTATGTAATCTCCAGAGCAACAATGTGCAAATGTCTGATAAAACCAACGGATCTGGGATTATCTCCGATATACAAAGTACATGGTCATTCTAGCTCGAGTAAGAAAAGTCCATCACAAGATTACGGATGTTTAGCTTGACCAACATATTTAATCTGAGTGTGTAAGCCACCTAAATTGAAAGCTATTGGAAAAAAAATAAGGCTACCACAAGCAGAGGCACGGGTTAGTAAATAAATTATTATGTTAATTAAAAAAAAAAAAAGAAGGGGTGCTGGTGCTGTTTGCAATGGTGAAGATAAAGAAAATTTAATTAAAACACAATGGTTGAAAGAAAAAAAATCAATTCAAGTTTAGAAATGTGCTGAAGCAAGAACATGTAAATCAGACAAATGCCAATTAGACTCTGACAACAGGGGGTCTACTGGTTAGCGGGAACATCTTGTGACTGAAAGCTGCATTTTCACAGCAGAAAGCAACATTTAGAGCCTTGTGAGGCGTCATTTCAGAGTGACTCTACACAGCAGCTTGGCAATATTGTTATAGCATGTGTGGCATCGACTGCTGGGGTCCGAGTGTTTATCAGTGTGGGTTTGACTTTAAAGAATGTGGAGCTTTTCACCCTGGTTTTCATCATCACTCTTTCGGACAGTGTCAGATGCTTCTTTGTGAGTCATCATTCACACACACACACACACACACACACACACACACACACACACACACACACACACACACACACACACACACACACACACACACACACACACACACACACACACACACACACACACTGTGGAGCAATAAAAAGATGAGAGACAGGAGAAGGACAGAGTTTTAGAAGAACATGTTGCCCTGCAGCACATGTTAAACTAGAGGATTTATCCTTTTCATTCTTTCACTGAACCATACATAACTCAACAATGCCACCTTGTGACCATTCACTGGTCACAGTGCTGTATTTTGATGAGTGTCTTAAAAAAACACTCCATAAATAACCTAAATTATTCTGCAAGTGAATGGAAAAATTTAACGAGTAATAGAAAAATGCTTAAACCCAAAGAAAGAGAAGTAAAACACCAGTAAAGAAAAAAGATATTTAAAATTTTTTAGTGCTAAATACAGTCTCAAAGTGTTGTCTCAAAAAAGTCCACAAAAAATATATTAATTGTGGTTTCATTTCGTCTTCTGAACCGCTTATTCCTAATAGGCTCATGAGAGGTGCTGGAGCCTATCCCGGCTGATATCAAGTGAAAGGCAGGGTACACCTGGAACAGGTCGCCAGTCTGTCACGGGGCCACACAACCATTGATACACACACTCATTCTTAAGGGCAATTTTACAGTGGCCAATTAACATAACATGCATGTGTCTGGTGTTAAAATGATAAAACAATCTAGCTTGACTATTAAGAAGATATAAGTGAGTACAGACATTAAAAAGAAGAATTATTTTATCTTATATTGTGCATTTTTTCAAGTTGTATTACTAGTTATTTCATTTTGCGAAAGGTTATATGACACAATGATGTGCAGGACAAATCAAGACAGAAGAATAAGAAGTATTTGCTAAAGATGCAACATTTAAACATTTTTTATCTCGACAGACGAGACAACGGGTGGGCAAACTTTTTGATTCGCGGGCCACATTGAGTTCTAACATTTGACAAAGGGGCCTGAACAGGAGCAGATGGATGGCATGCTTTGGTAACCTCACCTCATTGGAGAAAAAAATACACATCTCGTGATATGAAGAAAAATGTGCTTTAATTTCCAATGAAAATGAAGAAAAGCATTAAAAGAAAATCTCTGGCTTTGAAATGAGTCTTTAAACACTGTAAAATCAAATCAATAACTATTTTATATTAAAGCACTGGGTTTAAAATGTAGGTTTGAAATGTAATGATATTTACGTGCGTGTATTGGCGCACACTGTTAATTTTGGCAACGTTCTTATCACAGAGACATTTTAATGGAAGCAGTGTTGTTGTTTTCTCATCAAAGCCAATACATCTAGAGTGCGCCATCTAGTGAGGAAACATCAGAATTGCAGGTGAAATAACACATCAACATGGTTTATTTCATTTTTTCAAGTCCCGGTGGGCCAAATTAAAATGTTTAACGGGCCGCGTGTCGCCCGCAGGCAGTAGTTTGCCTGTGCCTGGACTAAAACGGCAAATGTTTCATTTTACTGTCAGAAAACTTGTGGCTTTTATCTGGAGTTTGTTGGAGCAGAGAAAAGTTTACTTCAGGTTTGAACACAGTAAAACCATGAATAAGGTCACCAAGTCACAGGTCGCCAACTTTTTTTCTGAATGCTATAGGCTCATTTTTGGACAACTAGTGGGATTCGGTTAATCTTAGTTATACTGTGGATTGGAGTAAGAGCTTGCCGTACTACTCTATCTAGAGACAATCAATGCAAACAATGTCTTATACGGATTTGGAATTGAAAAATATTCAAACAAAGTGTTTTTGTAGTGAAGGAAAAAAGAGGAGAAGCAGGAAATTCCCATCTGTATGTGAAAAACCAAAGCTATGCAGAAAATATAAAAAAAACAACCGGAAACTAATCCATTATTTGTAAATTAACCTTGCACCACAGAGGGCTTAAAAGAAAAGTAAGCTACCTAAGATATGCCCCTAAATGATTATTTTATGAAAGAAGAAAAATCATAGCAAAAAATACAGTACAAAAAAATACAGTAGTTAAAACCCCCAAATGTTACCATTAGCATTAAGTCTAAATTTGCTCAATCCTATTTTCTAATTTGTTTACGTTTACTTCTGTCTGCTTTATTTCTGAAGTTTATTCAAAGCGTGTAAAAAATTATTCCTCAAAGCGGCTCTAAATTAAAACTCAACTCGGTAATCGCAGTGTTTCTGTTTTGTAGTTGAGAAATTTTAACAAATAAAAGATCTCTTTACTTAATAAAAACAAAGATTTTCTTTAATCAATGCAGTCCGTTGACACACCCAGGGTCCTAAAATTTGCGATATAAAAGCAGCTGCTTGTTTTTGTCTGTGTGTGTGCTGCTTGGCACTGAATACTTGTGCATACTAATTGCATCTTACTTGCAGCAGGAATGACACCTTGAAGGTGGAGAGAATAGGCAGGAGGCAAAAAACAAACACAGGAGGTGGATAAGATGAAAGGATGTGTTAATGTAACTTTGCATCTCTTCCCTGTCGCCACTCAAGGTGTAAATGTTAAATATAGTCTCAAGATAAGAGAGACGTCACACCGATACCAGCTGTCTCTCATAGGTGTGAAAATTGATGTAAAAGAGCTGCTGGTTATTCAGTCTGGCTATAATTAAGTTGTGTAAAAAATATACAATCACAAACTAATTATTATTTGAAATGTGTGTTTTTAAATTGATAAACATATTATAACACTTATGCAGTTAATTTGAGCTTGGAAGCCATCAGCTTTAATCAGTCACTCCTACACTTTTTCTCCAGATGTTGAACATCAGAATGAACTCTCTGTAAAACAACATAACAGAGAGAACATCAACAATTACATTAAATTGAAAATTTAAATATGATACTTCTTTTGTTACAACTTCTTTTGTTACTTCTTTTGTTACTTCTTTTATTTTTATCATTCAAAAGTGTCAGTAGTTGATGTGATCCCCCAGTTTGACCCGCTGCCATAAGACACAGTTTTATTTTATGTAAGCTAAGAATCAGAATATTTTATTAATCCCTGAGGGGAATTTCCTTTTGTTACAGCACAAGCAGTAGGAAAATTAGAGTTACAAATTAAAATTACAGCAAAATGTACAAAAATGGGATGTGATGGCTGTTTGGGGGTATCCCCCAACTTTCCATTTATCTGTAAGTGGGGGTCTGAAACTTTCCTTTCCTCCCACCCCCTTACTCTGTAAGAACATGCCTCTTGTTTTTGATTACTGTATAAATAAAACAGGCACGGATGCATTTCTTTGTAGACACTCCAGTCTGGAGAGAATGCTACCCTTGTGACAAGTAAAACAGAGAGTCTCTTGTTTGTTCTCTGGTCAGCACAGTTTGGGATAAAGATTAACAACCTTTTCATCTAACAAATTAGCACTAAGTAGATAAAAACAATGCTCAACATATCAGACTTTTATTTTTAATATTACTGAACAGAATAATAAAATAAAAAGAAAATGAGAGGTAGTAAGTGACCTGCAAATGAACTTTGCCCCACAACACATAAAAATTCCTCCAATGTACATTCACAGAGTTGGTTTACACACAAGAATGCATATTTAAGGACACATACACACAGCGAGTCCCATCAGAGGATGTCTGTGCTGAGGCAGGGCTAAATGGCTAATGTGAGTGCCTGTGACAGGAAGCCTGAGGCGGTGTGGGGAGCAGCTCATCTCCTCGACAGGTACAGCCTTTCACACATCCCTTCTCTCCTTCCCCTCTTCACCATTTCAGTGACACAAAGCCTGCATGCTGGGGAGCTAGGAGAGCACGTGATAAAATGTGTGTGGAAATGTGGTAGCATCATGGTTGAGTGTGTGTGAATGTATGTATTTCTGTTTTCTCCAGAGAAATAATTCAGCTTCCCACCTACTCAAAGTGGAGTGTTTTATGGAGAATAAAAGATGCAGAGGGTAGAGAAATGTGTTGCTTTGAGCTTCCAGCTGTGTTGTTGCTGGCTAAGGAAAGGTCCTGGATAATGCAGGAAAAAAGGAGAGAAGCCCACCTGCCAAGCAGATAAATGGGAAAACCCAGAAAGCTTTTAAATCAAAACCATGACTTTTCAGAATCTCTTCAGAGGGAGAGGCTTTACTACAAAGTCAGAAACATCTTTGTTTAGGATCGAGGAATTGAATTTTAATACCTTTTCGCTTGTCTGAGCAGGAGTTCTTTAGTCAAGTTGGGTAAAAATAAGTGTTAGAAAAAAAAACAAGTATGGAAGGAAAGTTGAGAATGAATAAAAGAGAGTGTGGAGATTTGTAAGTCATTATTATTTTCTTGTCCTAAAACACAATTTTGCCTTCTATTTCAAATTTATTAGCAACTCAAAGCAACAAAAGACTTCACAAACTTCCCAATTCTGCTTCTACCCAGCATTCAATCGCTTTTTCCTTATGATGTACACACTTGCAAACCTCATACCAGTGCTTCTTAAGCTCTACAATCACTGACTAATATCCTTAAACATTTTTCTTCTCAATACAACCACAGAGAGACAACGCCACCAGTTTCTTTGTACGTCTACACACACTAACAAGTTGCATTGACTTGTTCTGACAGAAAAGAAGGAGTATTTTGAGGAAAAGTGCTGAGTTATCACTGTGCTGCCACATTATTAAAGATTTGAAGTCTATGCTGATGTAAACTAAGCCATCGGCTTCATGCAGTATTCATTACAGCAAGCTGATAGACTGGAAAACACAGCACTGTTGGACAAATCAATTAGAGAGGAAGTCAGATTAGACGAAAACACTTGAAAACTCACAAAGGTCAGTTTTAGAAAAACTTTAGAGAGAAGTGTGGGTAATAACCGTTACCAAAGCATGGTTAGGTAATCTCACATTAAATGTCTCTCAGATTTGAATATTTTTCCTAAAATTGTGTTAAAGTTCTTGTCTGGACCACTTGATTTAAAAAGGAAGTGACAATTTGAAATTTGGACCGATTTACTGCAGAGTGTGAAGCAGCCGGGATGAGAATTAGCGCCTCCAAATCCGAGACCATAATCCTCAACCGGTAAAGGGTGGAATGCCCCATGCAGGTCAGGTATAGGGTCCTGCCCTAAGTGGAGGAGTTTAGATATCTTGTTCACGAGTGGGGGAAGGATGAGTTGAGAGATAAACAGGCGGATCGGTGCAGCATCCACAATATTTAGGACGCTTCATTGGTCCGGCGGGGTAAAGAAAGAGCTGAGTCTAAAAACAAACCTCTTGATTAACCAGTCAAACAGCATTCCTACCATCATCTATGGTCACCAGCTGTGGGTGGTGACCAAAAGAACAAGATCATAGATACAAGCGACCAAAATAAACTTCCTCCACAGAGTGGCTGGGCTCTCACTCAGAGATAAAAGGGAGGAGCTCTGTCATCCGGGAGGAGCTCAGAGTGGATCTGTTGCTCCTCCGGGCCGAGAGAAGCCAGATGGGGGGGTTCGGGCATCTGGTAAGAATACCTCCCAAACACTTTGATGGTGAGGTCTTTCAGGCACGTCCACCAGGAGGAGACCCAGAGGCAGACCCCGGACCCGCTGGAGAGACTATATCTCACAGCTGGCTGGGGTGGCCAAACTGGAGGATGTCGGGGTGAGAGAAGCCTGAGTTTACAGTCTAAGGCTGTTGCCCCTGCAACCCGGCCCTGGATAAGCAGAAGACGACAGAACAATTTGCACAAACAATTTGCTCTAACTTTCATACTGCAAAACTGCATTTGTATTGTTGAGATAATGATGCATTTGTTGATTTGATAGCGTTATCAGTCATAAAGTTCTGATTGTGCAAAGTTTATTCAATCCGTAATCTTCTGACCTGCTTATCCCAACTTGTGCAAAAGTTAAAGTAAAAAAAAAAAAATTTGAATAAAATTTTAGGGCTAACTACTAATAATTAAAACATCAATGTAATTGCCTTAATAATGTTGTGTTTTATTACTTATTACACAGTTTTGGTGAAGCTATGGTCATCCTGCATTGGTTTAATTCCTCCACTATCTAGAAAACTTGAGAAAAAAAAGTGCAAACTTCCAAGATTATGTATCCAATTATCTAGCCGATACGAGAAAAACAATTTGGACAATGAGGTCATTTGGACCTTCATTTTTTCCGGGCATCGCCATCTTTGATGAAGTCATCGTCCAAATTATTTTTTAAAAAAACTAAAACAGCACAAACGAACATTTTTACAGCACATAACAGCAAACACATAGAACAAAGAATTGACACCATTTTTAGGAGTTTTCTCGCATTTTTAAGCAAAATGAGGCGCTGGGTGACCCCAGATTGACCAATAAAAGACTTAAAAAAAAAAGGTTAACTCACCAATGTGAGCACCACTTTTAGCTAAACTACTACCAGATTATTTGTGTATCTGTTTTAAAATATCTGCAGAAAACTATTCTGCTATTTTGTTGAAAAATAAGTATAAAAATAAAAAAGGAGGATTTTCCCATCTATGTTCATCTTAAAACCATGAATATTTTATTGAAGCTCAACAATAATATTTAAGATTTACACACACAGAGTGCACCACTTACCAGCAGCTTAGCCTTTTCCTGCTCCTCATGGACCTTTCCTTTTTCCATAACAATGGCGTGGGTCAGAACATCCAGACCTGTCTTTGCTGCAGTCTCTTTTTCTTTCTGAACCAACTTTGACATCTCCTCTTGGATCAGAGCCTGCTGATGCTCAAAGCTAAAGCACAGAGAAATATTATTACAAATTAAATTAATATATTACAAATTAAAATGAGTCAACTTTAGACAGTGTACGTATTTCCACCATTCATAAATAGAACTTTGAGGAACCTATCCCACTTTCTGTTTTATGTTGCTTGTAGTATCTTAGATATGACTGCAGGAAGCAGTATAACTGTGAGTTGATGAGGACCTTTACACTTTCTAACACATTACTCAATATCAGATTGTGACAGAGCATTGGCATTCCAACAACATAGCACCATGCAAGTTAGACCGACAGAGTAAATCTGCAGAGCCAGTGCTGACAGGTTGCTCAGCATGTTGGCCAACCATGCTCGCTAATTCATATGTATGCCACAGGAAAATGAACCAAGCTGACTGTGTCAACACATTGACTCACTATGCATGTAGGAGAAAATATTTGCACTATTTCTCACCAGCATAACAAATACAAAAGCATATATTTGATATTAAAATAGAAACTAAACAGAACAAAAATGAGTCTGTGTAATCCTTCATTTGTCAGGAGTGATCCGTCATAAGAAGAGTTTCAAAGTTGTCTTTTGGACAGTGTATTTGATGATCGAGACATTTCGACTTCCATCTGGAAATAATTTTCAATCTGATTTAAAAATGAAATGAAAATGATTCCGGGAAATGATTTCTAGATGGAAGTCGAAATGTCTCAATCATCAAATACACTGTCTAGACGACAACTTTGAAACCCTTTCTACAACAGAACAGAAATATTATTCAATTGCCGCTGCACGAATCCTAAAAAGAACGAGAAAATACAATACGTTGACATTAGTCCTGTGCTCAGGACTCACCACTGGCTTCTTGTGACTCAGCGAATACACTTTAAAGCTCCTCTGCTTGTGTTTAAGTGTGAAATGTTAGTGTCTTATGAACCATCTAGGACCTCTGAGGACCTCCTGCTGGTGTCTGGAGTCGGGACTAAACATGGTGAACAAACTTCCTGAGGCTGTGAGACAGGCCGACACTGTCATAAACTTGGCTGAAAACAGTTCTGATTAATCATGCATTTGACTGAAGATCAATCACTCTTTTTTATTTTTTTTTATATTTTGTGATTTTAATGTATATTTCCCATCTTGTAAAGAACTTTCAATTGCTTTGTGTATGAATTGTGCCACAAATAAACTTGCCTTGCCTAAAATGTAACAGCTTCTAAACCCAAAACTATACGTAAGAATACAACTGATTTGCAATGTTGACACTTTATAACATACTTAGAAACATGTCTAAATCATTGGGCTTTAGTTTATATAAAACATAATTAAGAATAGGATCATAAAATATGAGAAATACTTACTTTTTACGCATTTCATCTTTGATCTCCGTGGGTGGTTTTGCACCTGAAAATAAAAAAAAAAATACAATAAAGAAATAAACACAATTAAGTTTGATTTTTGGGAATTAGCGCCTCCAAATCCGAGACCATGGTAATCGCCCGGAAAAGGGTGGAATGCTCCCTATGGGTCAGGGACAGGGTTCTGCCCCAAGTGGAGGAGTTAAAGTATCTCGGGGTCTTGTTCACGAGTGGGGGAAGGATGGAGCGGGAGATCGAAAAGCAGATCGGTGCAGCATCAGCAATAACCAGGACGCTGCATCGGCCCGTAGTGGTAAAGAGAGAGCTGAGCCGAAAAGCAAAGCTCTCGATTTACAAGTCGATCTACGTTCCTACCAGCTGTGGGAGGGGACCGAAAGAATGAGATCGCAGTTACAATCGGCCGAAAGAAGCTTCCTCCGCAGGGTGGCTGGGCTCTCACTCAGAGATCGGATGAGGAGCTCTGCCATCCGGGAGGAGCTCGGTGTTGAGCAGCGCCTCCTTCAGGTCGAGAGGAGCCAGATGGGGTGGTTCGGGCATCTGGTCAGGATGCCCCCCGAGCGCCTTGCGGGTGAGGTGTTTCGGGCACATGCCACCAGGTGGAGACCATGGGGCAGACCCCAGACCCGCTGGAGAAACTATGTCTCACAGCTGGCCGGGGAACGACTTGGGATCCTTCCGGGTGAGCTGGAGGATGCAGCTGGGGTGAGAGAAGCCTGGGCTTCCCATTTGAGGCTGTTGCCCCTGCGACCCGTCCCCGGAACAAGCGGAAGATGACGGAACGGAAGTTTGATTTTTTTTCTAATGCACTAATAAAAATAATCAAATTGCAATTCATAAATTCAAAAATTATTTTTAAGAGGTATATGTATGAAAATTTCTGGTGCAATTGATTTGCAAAAAAACCCCAAAAAACTATTCTTTCTGATTAAGACATACTTGCTGGTGTTTTCTGGGGATCAGGTTTGGGATCATTAGATTCCTGAGGTTCTTTCATCCTTTGCAACACATCTCCTGACAGCTGGACAAGAAAATGGACAAATGTGATGAAGTAATTACAAATCAACTTTTGAAATTAAATGCATTCAACATCATCCTGCAAAATTAAAACATTCAGATCAGTGTACACCATGCTGCATGTTGTTGACATAGCATGCTAGCTAGTACATTAACATGAAAATGTGTGATCTACCTGCTGGAAACATCACTATTCATAGGAATAATTTATTCTAACATCTGATCTTGTTTAAAATAACAGAACTTTGTATTTTGATGGAGAGGAAATAAGTGATTCCTACGGTTCATCCAAGGACATGGATCTGTCAGTCTGTCTGCATGCTGCACTAAGATCCACCTTTATTTAACCGCTATTATAGTATTTAATGCAAAATAATATCTTTTTAACAACAAATGTATTTATTTAATACCTTTACTCCCTCAACTACAGTGACCTTCTCCTCTTCGTTCAGACCGTATGAGACATTCTTCGCTGTACTTCCAGATCCTCCCATTATTACAAAGCTGCTGTTTCAAACCGAATCACAAGAAATCCTAAAAAATCAACAAGACATCAGGGAAGAGAAGACGTAAATGAAATGTCAAAGCGATCGGTGGTCAAACTATTTTTTTCTGAAATAAAGGTCATTCCTGCGTGGTTAGTACCCACAAAGTTCATTGGTTAGCGTTTCAAATCCAATGAAATTGCGTTGACCGTCGCAAGTGTTCATGGGAGTTGTAGTTCGGCTCTTGTCAGACAGTGTGAAGGGTGAAACAGTCAGACAGTCCAAAGTAGTTAAAAAAAATCTATCTAATTTATACTTCAAGATCCAACATTCAAATTAATAAGACAGAATATGTAAATAATAAATGCAAATACTAAATAAAAAAAAATCAGGTTTTTTTTTTTGTCACAAACACAACAAAGTACCAGTAAAGACATGATTGTGTTTGTTTTACAGCTAAGATAACTAAAATATCTTGCTAATCAAAGTTAAACATTTATTTCTTAAAAGAATAAGAAGCCCAGCCAACGTTCTCCACAGAGTGTCTCTGCTCTCACTTAGATTTTGGGTGAGTAACTCTTCCATCCACAGGAGCTCAGAGTAGAGCCCTTGCTCCTCCGAGTCGAGAGAAGCCAGATGGGGTAGTTCGGACATTTGGCTATGATGCCTCCCTGGTGAGGTGTTTTGGGCATGTTCCACAGGGAGGAAGCCCAAAGGTAGACCCTGGACCCGCGGGAGAGACAATGTCTCACAGCTGGACAGGGAACACCTCAGGATCCTCCCGGGTGAGCTAGAGGATGCACCCGGCATGAGAGAAGCCTGGGTTACCCGTCTGAGCATGTTGCCCCCACAACCTGGACCCAGATAAGTGGAAGACGACGAAACGCAAAGAATAATCCACAAAAAACTCACAAAAGTGAAATAATCCAGTTTATTTTTCAGATCATGGAATGGTTCAACACACTTCATCAAATACAGTTTAACATTACAACCAATGCACTTAAGAAGAATAAAGGCAATTTAAACTATTTGCAAAACTTACTCCCTCAAAGCTGTGTGAAAGGAATGTTCTTCTGGTCGGTAAATAAATTAAACAAAATTATAATTCTATCAATCTCCAATATTTGATCTCTCACATTCATCAAATCTCAAAATATGGTATTTCAGATGAAGTAATTGCTACAAATTTAGGAACGTCAATACTGTTGGGTGGATTACAAAAGTTAACACTAGTCACTATACTATTTGGAATAAATAGAAACAGGTTTTGTCAGAAGACACAACTTAGTGTGGGAGAATGTGTCCATAATGATTATCCCCTTATGTAGATTTTCATCAAATGAATTGGATGCAATCAAATAAGACAATATCAATCCAAACAAATTAAACTACTTAAAGCAATCTATTGTTTTCATTATTTGTTATATTTTTTATATGAACCGAACTTCAAGAATTCAGGTTCTTGCAAGCATTTCTAAAATGTCATCTTATTTTAATTTTCATACTATGAGAATCAACATTTTTCTGTTTCATTTTAAGGAAAAAGACATCAAAGCTGCATTTGTAACCTTTGGGAAAAAAAATAAGTTTTCACTGTTGAAGACACACAAAGTAATAAATGAAAAACAATGTTTATGCAAGCTTGGAGTGATTTATCTTCTATAAGAAATTAAATACAAAAGCAGAAAATAATGGAAAGTAGTGAGTATCTTAGTTTTAAAGTTAAAGGAGCATTTCTGCTTCTCAGCCATTGCTGATAAACAGCATACTACATTTTCTCTGACCTGCAAATGTAATGTTTGTGTGTAGGATTTACTAATGCACTTATGATATTTACGGACAAACATAAAACACATTACATTCACCTGTCACTAGCGTGAGGATGGATCATTACTGAAATAACAAAAACAAACAATGAAATTTTCTTAGTAAATTTTGATTAACAAACTCAGACACAAACCTCAGCTTGTGCCAAAAAAAAAAAGAAAAAACATAATGAGCAATTTGGAACGTTTTACAAGGAATGTACAAATGCCAAGTTCAGTGCCAAATAATGTAGTTTGTTTTTTTTTTGGGGGGGGTTTGAATTTTTTTAAAAGGAGTAAAAGCGCTTTCAATGAAGATTAAGCGGGTGCTTATTATTAGTGTGAGAATAGCCAAAAAAAAACTTGTAAAGCACTCATATTTAAGAGCATGTGGAACTTCATTATCAAGATTTTCAGCACCACGATCAAGAACAACACCGTACATCATCAGTGTTCTCTAACAAGTGTTACAAAAGCAGATTTTATTTTGTGTCCTTCAGAATTAGGTCAAAAAAGCTCTCTTCGTTTATGTCCACACCAACTTATTTTGGCATCAAATTAAGACCAAGATTGCTCCTTTTTGTCTGTTTAGTTGGGTGGTCAGTCTTGTTTCCCCCAACTCTTCACTGATTGCCATCCTGACAAATTCCTTATGTATGCAAAGTTTATCTTTCTTGTCTTTGTCCTTTCATACATTGATAGGTCTCCAGCGATCAGCTTCAATGCTGTTAATGCTGTTGGACCCATAGGGTCCAGATGCAACGTCATCAAGGTATGCTCCAACCACACGAGAGCTGCTGGGACCAGAGCCATCGATCTGGGTGGAGGAATAGTACAGACCCTGATCTGTTAGGTCCTTTCGACCAAGGCCTGCGATGACTGTGGGAGGAAGGTGGACGTCACTTTCGTCCGGTTCGTCCACCTGAGACTTATAGGAGAACAAAATCTTGGGTTCTGAACTGTGTGAAAGAAGAGAAACACAAACTGTCAGTTAAATGGGACATATAGCTGTGGTATAATAAATTGTTTCACTTAGGTACATACCCAAAGAAGCCTTTGAGGAATGTTACATAAATGAGGGGAGCAAAGGCAGAAAAGTACAGGAATGTGGTGACATCCACACAGCTGGGTCAGGAATAGAAAAAAAAAAAATCAATGATCTTAAAAAAAAAACTTTGGTGATTGTAAAGATTATTGAAAGACGAGCAAACAATGTTTTACTGCTAATACTGATTTTTAGAGCAATGCCTACTAGCGAGAACAACAAAAAAAAAATATGAATACTATCATAACAGTTAGTTATCAAGTCCCAATTTAACTAACTAATTTGAACTTACAGTCTGTATTGACCTCAATGTTGTCACATTATTCCTTCAATTTTTTTATTTTTTTATTTTCCTTCTTGTACAAACCGGATTCCGAAAAAGTTGGGACACTTTAGAAATTGTGAATAAAAACTGAATGCAATGATGTGGAGGTGCCAACTTCTAATATTTTATTCAGAATACAACATAAATCACAGGTCAATAGTTTAAACTGAGAAATTGTATGATATTAAGGAAAAATATGCTCATTCAAAATTTCATGGTGTCAACAAATCCCAAAAAAGTTGGGACAAGAACCTATTAGAGGCTGGAAAAAGTCATTTGAGCATACAACAAACACCTGGAAGACCAATCAGCACTAATCAGGTCAATTGGCAATATGATGGGTATAAAAAGTGCTTCTCAGATTGGCAGTGTCTCTCAGAAGCCAAGATGGGTAGAGGATCACCAACTCCCACAATGTTGCGTAAAAAGATAGTGGAACAGTATCAGAGAGGTGTTACCCAGCGAAAAATTGCAAAGAGTTTGCAGTTGTCATCATCAACTGTGAATAATATCATCAGAAGATTCAGAGAATCTGGAAAAATCTCTGTGCGTAAAGGTCAAGGCCGGAGAACCATACTGAATGCCCGTGATCTCCGGGCCCTTAAACGACACTGCATCAAAAACAGGAGTGCTACTGTGAAGGAAATCACAGCATGGGCTCAGGAGTACTTCCAGAAACCATTGTCAGTGAACACAATCCACCGTGCCATCCGCCGTTGCCAGCTGAAACTCTATTCTGCAAAGAAGAAGCCATTTCTAACAAAGATCCACAAGCGAAGACGTTTTCACTGGGCCAGGAGTCATTTAAAATGGAGTGTGGCAAAATGGAAGACTGTTCTGTGGTCAGACGAATCACGTTTTGAGGTTCTTTTTGGAAATCTGGGGCGCCATGTCATCAGGACCAAAGAGGACAGTGACAACCCAAGTTGCTATCAACGCTCTGTTCAGAAGCCTGCATCTCTGATGGTATGGGGTTGTATGAATGCGTGTGGCATGGGCAGCTTGCACATCTGGAAAGGCACCATCAATGCAGAAAAATATATTCAGGTTCTAGAGCAACATATGCTCCCATCCAAACGTCGTCTCTTTCATGGAAGACCCTGCATTTTTCAACAAGATAATGCCAGACCACATTCTGCATCAATCACAACATCATGGCTGCGTGGGAGAAGGATTCGGGTACTGACCTGGCCAGCCAACAGTCCAGATCTTTCACCTATAGAAAACATTTGGCGCATCATTAAGAGGAAGGTCAGACAAAGAAGACCCAAGACGATTGAACACTTAGAGGCCTGTATTAGACAAGAATGGGAGAACATTCCTATGTCTACACTTGAGAAGCTGGTCTCCTCAATGCCCAGACGTCTGTTGAGTGTTCTAAGAAGAAGGGGGGGTGTCACACAGTGGTGAAAATGGCCTTGTCCCAACTTTTTTGGGATTTGTTGACACCATGAAATTTTGAATGAGCATATTTTTCCTTAATATCATACAATTTCTCAGTTTAAACTATTGACCTGTGATTTATGTTGTATTCTGAATAAAATATTAGAAGTTGGCACCTCCACATCATTGCATTCAGTTTTTATTCACAATTTCTAAAGTGTCCCAACTTTTTTGGAATCCGGTTGTATATATACTGTCTATTTCTTTCTTTCTTGTTTGCTGCTGTAACGCACAAATTTTCCAAGTGTGGGATCAATAAAGTAAATCTAATCTAATCTAATTTTGAGTTATTATTCACAAAAACAATTTGAGGTGTTTTCAATTAGCTGTTTCTGAAATATCAAAAAGAAAATATTTAGGGGAACAATAAACTTGGGCTCTCACTCAGAGATAGAGTGAGGAGGTCTGCCATTCGGGAGAAGCTCGGAAAAGAACTGTTGCTCCTTCGGGTTGAGAGAAACCCGATGGGGTGGTTCAGGCATCTGGTTAGGATGCCTTCTGAACGCCTCGCTAGTATGGTGTTTAATGCACAGCCCATTTGGAGGAGATCTAGAGGCAGACCCAAGACCCACTGGAGAGACTATGTCTCACAGCTGGCTGGGAACACCTCAAGATCCTCCCGGGTGAGCTGGAGGATACAGCCAGGGTGGGAATGCCCAGCCCCCACACAAGCGGTAGGAAACAGAACATTACACTTGATTTTTCATCAAACCGTAAAATCTAACTATCTTAAATATTACTTTCTTATGATAGGAATTACGTGTAATTATAACACAATGAACAGAATAATACTAACCATAGTCCCTCTATGATCCCAGCACATAGCAGAGCACTACCCAGGCCCTGAACAAAGTTCAGTAAAGACAGGATGGCAGCATACACGTAGAAACTCCTCTTTGCTAGAGAATCAAAACAACAACAACAAAAAAAAAACATTGAATACTACGTGGTGATTAGACTGTGTTTCAATGTTGTTTTTATTACATATGCAGAGTAAAGCCAGTCAGTAACTTTTAAATGTAAAACTTACATGGCAGAGAAATCCTCCCCCTCACTGGAGTTTTAGGCAGAATCACAATCAAAGAGTAAACCTTTACAAAAAAATACATTAAAAGTTAAAAGTGCTGAGCTAAAACTTTTTTTTTATTTAGTCTTAGTCTGTTTTTCCTGGAGATCACTGACCAGAAAGAAGAAGCAGGAGCTCGCCAACCAGAAGTGTCGACCTCCATGACCGTAGATGTTGAAATCCTCAGCAGACAGGTGACTGTCCGGATACAAAATCTCAAGGGTGCCCTGAGGGAGTGCATAAGTTATTTCAGTAAAACGCTGAGTAACAACAGAACATTTGCCATGATTGGTCAAAATGCAACAGTGAAAAATGCTTCTCCTCTTGTCATGTATAATTTACCTGTGTGATGGAATATGCCAGAGCCAATACAGCGGTAATAGCCAGCACACGCTTTATACTGGACTTACTCTCTAAGTGACCTGTTCGTGAAAAAAAACAAGAAATCAAATATTAAAAAACACATAAAACTGAATTTTAAAAAATCTGTCTTGGGAGCAAAACTAGAAAAATGAAAATGGCTCACATGAAATGAAAGAGGAATTGAAACAGTAAACTTACCAAAAGCCAAGCCCAAGATGATCACACTGAGCTCAATTGCAAGTAAGAAGAAACGTGTGATTTCCCACAGCACCTAAAAGAGACAAATTTAAGATTGTTGAAGCCACTTTATTACAACACATAACGACCTATCACACAGATATAACTACAGTCTTTACAACAAGTATGTAAAAACCATGATCTTTTTTCAACATGAGCGGACTTGACTTTGTTATGAGAAAGTTGACTCATCCCTATGAACTTCACTGGGATCTGTCTGGTATGTATGGAATGCAACTCATATCTGTCACTGTGGGTGGTTTAGAAAGTTATCTCTGGCAGAATTTGTTTTTCCTTGTGAGAGTATGTATGTCTGTAAATATAAAACTAAACTAAACCAAAACAACTTAAGTTATGGAAAAACAAGTGTCAATTCAAATCCAGTATTTTTGTAGAATTTTCTTTTCACAACAAAAAATTTATTGCATTAAATCCAAATCTTTAAAAGCGTATTTGCCTTGAACTTATCTCTAAATTTAATCATGTAGCATTAGTGTGGAACAATGTTAAAATAAACAACTCTTTTAAAATACAAATGCTGGCTTAGTCATGTGTAAAATATAATCTGAAAGTCTGTGAAAGCAATCATTATAGAATTATTTTCTGATAGTATGGTATTCATTAAAAGAAAAAAAAGGCTTACTTTGTCTACAACAGTGGCAGCACTAGATGAACTGACAGTCATGGACACAATAGCTCTGGTTATTCCAACTGCTGCGACAACGAAAACCTTAGAGATTGAACACACAATATGTTAGACAACATCAAACACTCTATATACCCTAAAGCAAACACGAGACTAAAGACTAAAGCCCGGCTGACAATGATAGAGTTCAGCCTGACATGAATAGTACACACAGCTCCTCTGTTACCTCGTCACAGCTATAGTGTCATTAGCTCAATAGTAATTTAATAACAAAAGAACAGCCACACAGAGGGCATTTAATTGGTTGACAGAGCCTTTTGTTTGGGAGCTAATGCAAAAGATAAAAGTAAAAAAGGAACTGTAACAATGGCCTTAGGGTATTTTTTATTTACACAAGCTAAACAAATACAGGTTGATTGTTAACTCTGCAACTTCAAACACTAACTGAGACATTTCTGTACTGTCATCTTCTGTCTATTCAGGGATGGGTTGCGAGGGCCTCTGACGGAAAACCCAGGGTCCCCTCACCTCCTCCAGCTCACCTGGGAGGATCTCAAGGCGCTTCTTGTCCAGCTGTGAGACATAGTCTCTCCAGCGGGTCAGCATTTGGGTCCCCTCCTGGTGGGACGTGCCCGAAATACCTCACCAGGGAGGCATTCTAACCAGATGCCCAAACCACCCTATCTGGCTTCTCTTGACTTGGGGGAGCAACGGCTCTACTCCGAGACATATACAAACTTATTTTTCAGTCAGTACTAATTACAAAAACTTTTATTAAGACATTTTAATCCATAACAATTTTTTTTCTGACTTACCAGCAAGTAAAAGGTGACAAAGATCGGGCTAGAGTTGAGTCTAATCTTTGCCCTGGCTGAGGGCAGCTTCCACATTAAGAACATAAGAAAGGCCACATTAGGCACCAGCAGGAAAATATCCCAGAACCGCACCCTTGAAAGAGAATGTGAAAGTGAAGTAGATCAATTGGGATTTCCATAAACATGAGAGATATATACATTTGCAATGTATTTTTAAATGATTCAAACAAAACCAACCAAAGGATTTTTTTATTGCTATAAAAAAAGCAGCCAAGTGATTACCTGGAGTCTCCAATATCTTCATAGAGAACTTGCAGACATCTGTGAGGTTTGCTGATGTTGGCTTCAGTGTCATGATGCCATGTTGGGATTACAGATGTGTTTTCAGGTAAAGTTGGTGAGACAGTGCCATTGTACTGAGCATACTTTACCACAGCTGTCACTGTGGGCAGCATGGTGTCAAAACCTATGTGAAAAATATTAAGATCAAACGTCAAATCCAATAGTAAAAGTTAATTACAAAAAAAAATTCATCTTCTTACTAAAGAGTGTTTAGATTTAATCCTGAAGTGAAACAGATTACAATCTTAAAGAAGGATTATGTACCTATCAATCCTAAATGCACATTATGTAAGAGGGCTTGTTTACATAAAGAAATCTAATCTTTTAAAAAGATTTAAACAAATAAATCAGAAATAACATATTACTATACTTTATTAACGATTGTTTATCTTGACAAAGTTTTTATTTAACAAAGATTGTGATGAATAATTTTGTAGTTTCGATTAGCAGAGGGGATTTCAAGCATGAGCTACTGCTGCTAGCTTAACACCACTCGTCGAAAAAACAATGTTTTGATTGTAAAATATCACCCTTTCTATTAAATTTACTAGCGACAGAAAGGATATTGGTGACTACAAAGCTGGTGGGTTTAATGGAATTAATTCACACGAAACTAAAGTACAGTAAAACGAGACCATTTGGTGTTAGCATCACAACAAATATGACACTGGAGAGGAAACGTAGTGACAAATAATCACCACTTACCAATATGGAAGACGAGGTTTTAACTATGTATCTCCTTTAAATATTATGGTCACTCATATAACAGCGTTAAATCTAAACGTTGTCATTCACGGTGTAATCGAAATAAACATTGATCAGTAATGTACGACATGGCTGGATCTGATTCACACTTCCTGTGTGTGCAGTCACTTCACGTCCAGTTTCGCGAGATTGCAGTCGTTTGACGTTAGATCTCGCGAGATCACAATGAACCAGTTCTTTTTTTTTCAAATTGTAAAAAATGCAAAAAAAATAAAAATTAAACATTGTTTAAATTCTTTATTGTGCTACTAATTAATATAAGTCAAAACAATTATTTTTTAAAAATAATTTAAATTTTTTTTTTTCTATTTAATTTCAATGCATATTTAATTGTTTCAATTTAATAAATACCTTGTCACATAAATGTCATTTAACAGGGAGAGGAGCTTGTCTGTAATGGTCCAGTTTTTATTTAAATCTTGGCTACTATTGTGAATCCATACTTATTTTGGTATTTCCCTTCAAGGGTTGCTACGGCAAGTCAATTTCTTCCATCTAACCCTATCTCGTGCATCCTCTTCGGTCATGCCAACTGTCCTCATGTCTTCCTTCACTGTATCCATGAACCTCCTCTTTGGTCTTCTGCCTGGGGATTACAAACCAGCAACCTTCTGCCTATCTACTCCCTCTCTCTCTTCTGCACATGTCCCAATCATCTCAGTCTGACCTCTCTGACTTTATCTCCAAAACCTCCAACATGGGCTGTTCCTCTGATATACTCATTCCTGATACTGTCCATCCTGGTCACTCCTGGGGAGATCATCAGGAAGAACAGCATCAGGAACGGTTTTATCAGTAAATCCATACTCTCTAGCAAAAAAAAAAAAAGGTTAAAAGGCATTGTAAAGGCTTATTTCACAGTATGACATTTTAAAGGCTAAAGAAATCAACCATATTTTGTAAATTAATTTATTTAGTGGAAGTTTGCAAACAAAATGAAAAGGACAGAGATGATGGAAATATGCAAAAAAATATTGTCTTGCATTTAAACTGAACTCCATTGAGTGCATTCTAGCTGGAGAAACATTTTCCAAGCCTTCATTAGAACATAGTGGTAACTACGATCCCACTATTTGTCATTGACAAATGCAACAAACTGCAGAGATTCTCACTGTCAGTCATTATAAGCTATTTTGTATCTTACTTTTGTTAAAATGAAATGTTTGCACAAATTAAGTTCCAACTTTGATGTTGAGATGACTTGTCTTTATGAGGCCCGTTATCCATTTCAATCAGTTATGAGCAAATTGAGACCCGAGCTTGAGGATGGCCCGACATCATCCTGTAAGCAAGGTGCACTGGCTCACTCAGGTTAGCTTTAAATGTGTAGATGTGAGTCGTCCCACTTGTAGGACTGACATTGTAGAAGCTCAGTCTGTGGGTTTTAAAGCTCAGCTTGATCTCTAGTCTTCGTGATACGCTGGTTTTCTTCAGGGGTACGCTGTGACTCTGTTCAAAGGCAATCAACAGATTATTGTACCACATCAGACACCAGGAACAGCGACTGCTTTCCAGTGCAGAAGGCAGCCCACTGCGCTCTAATTTCCCACTGTAGCAAAAACCAATGATCCACGGAGAGCCTTCCACCTCCACCTCCCAGCAGTGCTCGCCTTCAGAGAAACTTTGTGAACTGAGAACCTGGAAGAAGCTGGTAAATCTCTTAGGTGAGGATGGGTAAGGCTGTTTGACAGAACTGAAAGTCACTGTTTTCAAATCCTCTGAAAGAAGGAGATTAGGATGAGCTGTTTCTGGATCAAAGGTCAATTCTGATGGGTTGAAGGTTTTCCGAAGACCGCGTTGGATCTCTCCAAATCTTTCCTTCAGCTCAGTATTCATTAGCTCTAGTTTTGGACAAGCTTGTGAAGGGTTGATTTTTACTTCCTCATGTTCTTCGTCTTCTTTTACTGGTCTTACCAGTAATTCCGCAATCTGTGGTTGTAGACTTTGGAGGTCATTTTTAAATGTGGTCTCATCCATTTCAGTTAGCAGGGACTCTGTTCTGACTACAGTTTGCCTAAGCTCTTTTGTCAGCTCAAAGGCTTGACTCACTTTAGTGTCTATTTTGGCCTCACCTGGACCCAGCTCGTCCTCAACTATCTGCATCGCCTGCTCACTGTATCTGTGTACCAAATGCTTCATCTGCTCTAAAAGTTCAGACGCTTTCTTTCTCAGCTGAGAATTAGCTAGAGTTGACTCAAATTTCCATGCTTCTTCTTTTTTCAGGACGAGCTCCGCCATCTCTAACTTGAGGTTTAACTCTGTGAGTTGGGATGCCAGTTCAAACTTAGCTGCATGCATTTTGTCATGTCCACTTGCTTTTTCTTCTTTCAAATGCTCCTTGGATACCTCTGCCTTGCATTCTGCATCATTTGATTGACTTTCTCTGGCTACTGCTAAGTTGTCATGATCTCTAGGGGCTGAATCCCCTGCAGCAGAGATATTACCAACATCAGAGTGGTCCACAGTTGAAATGATTTTCCCTGCAGTGGCTTTGTATGTCTCTACAATACTACACATTTTAAAGTTTTTCACAAGGGCTTTCGTTTCCTTGTACTCAGCTTGACACTCAGGACAACTGTGTTGGTCAAGGCCTTTTCCCATGGTCTGAAGACACTTAAGGCAGTAGATGTGACCACAAGGAAGAGATACAGGCTCTAAGTACAGCTGTAAGCAGATGGGGCATGTAAGCTCCATAGCCAAAGAATTTGAGTTATTTTCCATAGAACTATTGACTTCATCCTCAAACACGGACATGGTGTAAGAGTCCGGAAATCTGAAAAACAAACAAAAAGATACATCTTTTGGTTTTCTGAACAGCTTATTCCTAACTGGGGTACCTGAGCATACCCCAGCTGATTACAGGCGAGAGGCAGGATAAACCCTGAACAGGTTATCAGTCTGTTGCTAAACCATATGCTCAGTTCCTTGGGGCAATCAACCTAACATGCATATTTTTGGAAGGTGGGCGCAAGCTAGAATACTTGGACAAAACCCACTAATATGCAAATCAACACTGAAAAGCCAGTGTTCCAAGCCAAGCCCCACTCCAGTAATCGAACCTTGACCTTCTTTCTGTGACACCACTATGCAGCCAAGAAACATTGTTTCAAGTGTAAATGGTCAAAAAGAATCAGTTATCAGGTTATCATGTGCATATTTTGTCAGGGACTTTGATTATTTTGCAACTTTGTGCAAGTTAATCTTGGCTTTGAAACAAATGCACGGAAAAAAAATCTTTTTTTTTTAAACCAAATAATCAAGTAGCTTGTCTTTAACTACGTTTCTAATAAAGAGGTGTTTTGTAATGAATGTAAAATATAGTAGAGGTGAAAAACAGGAAGTTAGATCTTTAACCACGTGGTCAAAGTACAAACATAAGATCACTTGAAAATGATTGATTAATAACATATCATTTTAAATTTACATTAAACTTAAATCTGATTGAACACTTGCTAAAAGTAAGTCAGTAAAGAAGCTAAATAAAGTTTCAAATAATCAAATGTTGGTCTTTTAGTTTGAAAAGTTAAGTTTCGTTTTCCACTAAAAGGAGCAAATGTTTCCTCCTTTTTCAAGATCAGACGTATATAAATCAAATTATTTAAGTATTTAATCAGCACACTATCCATACCTCACTATTCCCCTCACTCTATTTTATTTTTAACTTGCATATGTAATTAATCGTTATTACTACTTAAAAGCGCAATAGTTTATAATAAACTTTAAACACTGACTAGATTTTTAATAAAAATATAAATGTAAGAATCTATGTGAATACTGACCTGGTTTTAGTAGTGTTTAGATGTGAAGAAAGTCTTCCTGGTCCAGGTAAAGAGTCAACAAAGCACAGAAGCAGGTGTGTCACTGCTCACAAGTATTTGATTGTGCAATAAATTGACGTATTCATTTATCAACGTGGAATAACGACCAAGAGAAGTAGGACAATCCCACTAAACCCAAATTTAGAGTTAAGTTTCTAGCAGTGATTCAGCTGGAGGTCTAAATGAACTTAATCATTCACTTGTGTTTTATTTTATCTTAAAAAATCCTTTTAAATTTATATCCTCTTTAAAAAACAGACTCATTTACATGTGCTAATCTTTTTTAAACTCCGAGCCCCTGGTTCTTTTGTCTAGTATATCACAGACTTAATCAAATTGCTCACATCACTTAAATTTTTTTTATTTATCAAGATGAACTGTTTGGATATCAAATGTCCCAGCGACTGTTATTCTCGTTCTTTCCTCTAGGGGTCGCCACAGCAAGTCAGTTTCTTCCATCTAACCCTATCTTCTGCATCCTCTTGGGTCACACCAACTATCTTCATGTCTTCCTGCACTGTATCCACGAACCTCCTCTTTGGTCTTCCTCTAGGTCTCTTGCCTGGTGGTTGCAAACTCAGCATTCTTCTTCTGATTTAATCTCTCTTTCTTCTGCACATGTTCAAACCATCTCAATCTGGGCTCTATGATTTTATCTCCAAAACATTTAGCATGTGATGTTTCTCTGGATATACTCATTCTTGATTCTGTTATCATGTGTAATTTCGTCTTATGTATGCTGTATTTATACGACTTATTTGCAACTTTAGTCATCGCTTCAGTTTTTACGTAATAATACAACTACAAAGCCATAAAATATTCTTATTTTTACGTTTGTTCTTTCTTTATTACTTGTACTATTTCATGATTACAGTGCTACAGCTGTAACACACTGATTTCCCAAGTGTCAGATCAATAAAGTAAGTCTGATTCTGATTTAGGCTAGGGAAAAAACTCAGTGCAGAACTTCACACTTTCTATAAACACTTGAGTTAAGATGTCAAAGTCTAAAGGTAAAAAAGATTACTCCAAAAGACTTTAAACCCTCAACCCTAAAACAAGACAAAAGTCTTTCTCTGCTCTTGCTCTGATGAGTCATGTTTTCAAGATTACCATGTCATACTTTGTTTCAAATTGCTATCACTGAAACAGAACAAATGTATTAGTAAGCATCATGCTTATGAAGATACCACATTAAAATGATCATCCAGCAAAAGCATATTTCCTCTTTAAAATCTTTTGAGCCATTAAAAATGAAAAGATTATTATCTGAGAATCAAGAGTGACTTGTGCATATTTGGTGACCTTGTAAATATTCAAAACTATCATCAGATCATCAAAATGCCAAGCTAATATTCTGAAATCGTTTTGCATTTACATGATTGTTCCACTACAGCAGGTCACATTCATTTAACTTTAGTTTCCGTTCCGTCGTCTTCCGCTTATCTGGGGCCAGGTCATGAGGGCAACAGCCTCAGACGGGAAGCCCAGGCTTCTCTCACCCCAGCTGCATCCTCTATATCACCTGGACGGATCCCGAGTTGTTCCCTGGCCAGCTGTTAGACAGTCTCTCCAGCGAGTGCGGGGTCTGTCTCTTGCTCTCTTCCTGGTGGGACATGCTCGAAACACCTCATCCGCAAGGCACTGGGGGGGCATCCTGATCAGATGTCCTAACCACCCGATCTGACTTCTCTCAACCAGGAGGAGGAGCGGCTCGACACCAAGCTCCTCCCGGATCGTAGAACTCCTCACCCGATCTCTGAGTGAGAGCCCAGCCACCCTGCGGACTTTTATTTGATCAAAGCATAAAAAACCTAGCAACATTCATTCTGTATGACAAACCACACAAATATTTGTTGAGAGTTGATTTATTTGCATTTACAGCAAAATTCAAAGGTTGAAGATGACAGACATGCATAAATAACAGTGTTTTGACAAAATAAAGACTTGGCGCCACCTAAAACTTTGCTTTCATCTGTGATAAAAATCATAATTTCATTTATACTAGTTTTTGATGTAGTGTGTGAACTAAGTAAGAAAAATGATTGCATAAAAGGAAGACAATAATGCGGTCGCTGCAATTTCACAGCGTCTGGCATTTCATTCAATCCAGCAGTTCTCACACATTAGAGAAAATATAAAACATTTACTAGTGTTCAATTATAAAAAAAAAAATCATGATAAAACCATTTCTGCACCAACCTACAAACAATCTAAGATAAAAAACAATCTTTTTTAAAAAATAGCTATAAAACTAAGCACTTTTTGTTTCACACGCAGTTATAAATCCCACCGCCCCTACAAAACTATATCTAACCTCCTCAAAGTGGAAGGTCTTCTGTTGGTCATTTGCTTGAGCTTAATTGGTCACATAGTTGATTGGAACATTGCGCAAGGCACTGAATATTTTAATATTTGGATCATCTTCTGAACCGCTTATTCCTGATGGGGTTGTGGTGTTTGTTGGTAACTATCCTGGCTGATTTCAGGCCGAATGCAGGGTACACCCCCAAACAGGTTGCCAGTTTGTTGCAAGGCGACACACACAGACAACCATCCACACACTCACACTCATTCCTATGGGCAACTTGGTAGCGGCAAATCAACCTAAGACACATGTGTTTGGACAGTGGGAGAAAACCAGATTATCTGGAGAAAACCCACACATGCACGAGGCGAACATGCAAACTCCACACAGAAAGGCAAGTGTTTCAAATCTCACCCAAACTCTGTGACTCAAACCCCAACCTTCTTGCTGAGAGGCCACTGTGCTAACCACTGCACCACCGTGCAGCCAATATCTGGATCATTTCAGCATACTTGAAGGTTTCCAATATTGAATTTATTTCTGCTCGGTCTATTTGAAACTTTTGGTCCATGATTACAGCTAAAAAGTCAAATTTAAACACAATAATGTACAACAAAAAAAAAATCCAAAAAAGTGAAAATGTAAGACTTTTACTCTGAAGTATTAATATAAAATGGTCCACACACTCATTATCATCTGTTCGAGTTTATGGTGGGACAATGCTCTCTTTTAGTTTTTTTATTTAGTGGATCATCATCTAACATTATAGATCTAACATTAGATCTAATAATAATAAAAAACTATGCAGAGAGCATTTGAAAACATGCATGGTTTTTAGGTAAATTATGTGTGCGTTTTTAGGTGCTGTAGATGCAGAAGTGTGTCTATCATATTTCATCCAGGTTCACTGTTGGCAGAGGTTCCTTCCAGAAGGAGACACTGCTGAACTCAGGATAGTCAAGAGAACAGCCACCGGTTTCAGAAGTCAGCGCGGGAAAGAAATGCTCCACCAACTCACTGAGATGGCTGTATCTACAAACATATTGAGGGACGTGGCTTTCATTTTTATCTTTACAGTACAGTAAACACTATTCAGACAATTAGCAGAGAAATCTAACCATTTAAAACTTTGTTTCTCATACTTACGATGTTTTGGAGAGTTTAGCTTGCTCCCGGATAAGCTCTCCTTTTGGGTTAACGGTGAATATTCTGGATTCAGACACTCCGACTTCCCTATAAGCATAAACATCCTGCACAAGCAAAACATCACAGTTTGCTTCATACTGTTCATGTATGGGCAATCTTATCCCTCAAATAATTCAAGTAGGAATTTGTATCACCAAATAACCTCTGGACAATCATATCAGGAAACCCTGTGTTGCCTGAAGACACTGTTAAATAAGGAGTTAGCATGGAGCGTTACTTACGTTGGTCTTGTTGCCAAAGGCTGCATAGAAAGGCTTTCGAGTTGGGTTGAATAAGTCTCTTATATCACTGAGGCAGGTGATTTTAAATAACTCCGGCTTCTTTTCAATCACCTCCCTGCAAGTTAAAACAGTTTCTATCAGAGACACCTTCCTAAATATGATCTTATGCAAGAATATTTTAAAATTTTTCGGGGAAGTAATAGAATTTAATTCCTCTTCTTCTTCTTTCGGCTTTTCCCTTTAAGGGTCGCCACAGCAAGTCAGTTTCTTCCATCTAATCCTATCTGCTGTATCCTCTTTGGTCCCACCAGCTATCTTCATGTCTTCCTTCTCTGCGTCCATGAACCTCCTCTTTGGTCTTCCTCTAGTCCTCTTTCCTGGTGGTTCCAAATCCAGCATCCTTCTTCCTATGTACTCTCTCGCTCTCCTCTGTACGTGTCCAAACCATCTCAGTCTTGCCTCTCTAACTTTATCCCCAAAACCTCTAAAATGTGCTGTTCCCCTGAGGTACTCATTTCTAATGCTGCCCATCCTGGTCACTCCCAGAGAGATCCTCAGCATCTTCATCTCTGCTACCTCCATCTCTGCTTCCTGTCTTTTCTTCAGTGCTACTGTTTCTAGGCCAAACAGCATGGCCGGTCTCACCACGGTTTTGTACACTTTCCCTTTCATTCTAGCTGAAACTCTTCTGTCGCACATCACACCTGATACTTTCCTCCACCCGTTCCAGCCTGCCTGAACACGGTTCTTCACCTCTTTTCCACACTCTCCATTGCTCTGGACTGTTGATCCTAGATACTTAAAATCTTCCACCTTCTTTATCTCTTCTCCCTGTAACCTCACTTTTCCATTTGAAACCCTCTCATTCACACACGTGTACTCTGTTTTACTCTGACTAATCTTCATTCCTCTTCTTTCTAGTGCAAACCTCCACCTCTCCAGCTTTTCCTCCACCTCTTCCCTTCTCTCACTACAGATCACAATGTCATCTGCAAACATCATTGTCCATGGGGATTCCTGTCTGACCTCGTATGTCAGCCTGTCCATCACCACAGCAAACAGCAAAGGGCTCAGAGCAGATCCCTGGTGCAGTCCCACCCCCACACTGAACTCCTCTGTCTCACCTACAGCACACCTCACCAGTCTTACAGCCCTCATACATGTCCTGGACCACTCTAACATACTTCTCTGTCACACCAGACTTCCTCATACAATACCATAGTTCTTCCCTAGGTACCCTGTCATACGCTTTCTCTAGATCTACGAAGACACAGTGCAGCTCCCTCTGGCCTTCTCTGTACTTCTCCATCAGCATCCTCAAGGCAAATACTGCATGTGTAGTGCTCTTTTTAGGCATAAAACCATACTGCTGCTCACAAATTGGTACTTCAGAACTTAGCCTACCTTCGACAACCTTTTCCCATAATTTCATCGTTTGACTGATCAGTTTTATTCCTCTGTAGTTACCACAACTCTGCACATCTCCCTTGTTCTTAAAAATAGGAACCAGCACACTTCTCCTCCATTCATCAGGCATCTTCTCACTTTCTAATATCCCCTTAAACAGCCCAGTCAGAAACTCAATTGCCACCTCACCTAAGTATTTCCATACTTCTACAGGGATATCATCAGGACCCAGAGCCTTTCCACTCAATAGAATTTAATAAAATTTAATTAACAACCTAAAAATGTTTCCAGCCTCTCTCAAAATTACGATATAGAATGATGTACAATAAGAAAAATTCAGACTTTGGGCTGGTTAAAGGGCTGTAGCAGGAAATCCATCATGTAAATCAAGATTCTGCTATGTCCCATTTGAAGAGGACAGAATTCCCTACATTTTGATGTCAAATGTGTGGCTGTAGGATAAAAATTGATGGAACTATGGATGTTTTTTTTTTAACTTCTGAATCACTAAAAAAAAAAAAGAATGGATGTCTTGCTCCTTTTTGGTTGAGCAATGGGTTTTTTCTGCACATTTTCAATTTTTACACTTTTTTTAAACCGTCATTTCTCAAAAAATGTATTACCGTATTTTCCGCCCTATAAGGCACACTGCATTATAAGGCTCACCTTCAATAAATGACTATTTTTAAAACTTTTTCCATATATAAGGCGCACCGCATTATAAGGCGCTACAGTAAAGGCTGTTCAACTTTGTCCTCTAACTGTGGCCATTTGTTCCGCGGAAACTCTGTTTAGTCTTGTTTACTTGGCGCAGCGCATCCTCTTGCTTCCTCCACTTCTTCACCATTGATTCATTGATGTTAAACTCTGTCGCTACGGCCAGAGGTAAGATCTTAAGGCGGACCCAAAATTCGGGCTTCTCTCTCGCTGACTTTTTTTTTTTTTTTTTTAATATATGTTTATAAAATGTAAACTGAAACGAGGTATGTGTACTAAACTAAGGAATACTTGTTATAAAATTAAAACAGAGAAGTAATGTTTAACTACTAAACAGGATCCTCAGAGCCAGCTCATGTTCTGCGCACATGAACACCTCCTCTTAATTTGGTAATCCTCTCCTGCGCACGTCTTTATTTTATTTATTTTGAACTGGTATCCCCGAGATGAAGGAGTAAGAAGTTAAGGATAAACTAAAGGCAGGAGAACTGAAAAGACAACCACGTACCGGTAAGAGTGAGGTGTGGAAAAGATTCTAATTTATTGTTCAAAATGCTACAGAACCTTGCGTTGGCTTCACTGGATGTAGTCAATGTGGCGCATTGCTTTCATACAACACCAAAAAAACTGGCCTGCACTTTTAAACAGCTGGACTGGCAAAAGTGATGATCGTTAAAGATCTATTTTATAATTTGTTTCAAAGACAGTCCCTCCTCTTCGCACTAAGCAGGACATCACAGACAAGTGTGTTAGGGTCCGATAGTGTGATTTTTTTTTTTTTTAATAAAAAAAAAAAAAAGCGTGTTCTTGAAAATGTTCCAATTTATAATTTTTTATAAATAATATATCTTTTTACCGTGAGCCCGCGGGCCCGCGATTTTAATGTCCGCGGGCTTGGGTCGGGCTGGATTTTTTTTAGGCCCGATCTCACCACTGGCTGTGGCTCTGTTCCCGTGTTCTACTGCGTGACCGATAGCCTTGAGTTTAAACTCTGGATGTAACAGTGTCTCTTGGTAGAAGCCAATTCCGGGTCTTTACACAAACACACAAATGGAAATGAGACGCCCTTTCATGTATCCCAGCATGCACCGCGCACTACTTCTTCTACGGGGCAAATGGAGTCGGCGGCTGCTTACCGCAGTTGCGACACCTGTTGTAGCTCAATATTAATCCATATATAAGGCGCTCCAGGTTATAAGGCGCATTGTGGACTTTAGAGAAAATTTATGGTTTTTAGGTGCGCTTTATAGTGCTGAAAATACGGTACTTATCGCAATTATGTTAGATAGTAAATCCTATTAAATCCTTGTGAGCATTTTAAAGGTAAAATTGTGTTTCTTGCTGAAAGTACACTTGAGATATTGAGATTTGAAGAGCATAAAAATTTTGGGTAAAATTTCAAAATTCCACTCATGTCAATGGAGGAAAAAAAAAAACTTAAATATTTAAAAAATTAAGCAAAAATGTACAAATCTTTCCCGACAAAAGCTGGTCGTTTTGAGACCAAAATTGTCCAAATTGGTCGCTGCTTCTAAGACTAGATAGTCGTCAAGTAACGTACAGAAGAATTACGAAAGAGTACATACATAAAGACAAACAGGAAAACACTACTTGATGCGTTTCCAGGCATAAAGCAAAAATCCACATTGTCATTCTGAAAATACCAGACAACTATTTTTGACAATGTTTCTCTTTGTCTCTCTTATTTGGATCTAACTTCAGCTAACCCCTGCCAACCGTCATATTTCAGTTCAATTAGACATGGCTAATAGTAAATCCTTTTTCACTGAGATGAGTTGGTGCAGTTCTTACCTGTGTAGAGCTGAAAAAAGGCTACTAGGGGCCAGTAACAAAGGACCTTTAGGGAGGATGATGCCTTGGTCGTTAACCCACTCCAAGTAGTTTTTAGTGACCCCCGCCATCCCAATAGCCCTCGCTGAACAGTATAGGAACTTGTATCCATTTCTATGAGAAAAGAATGGCAATATTTAATTTTTGAAAGTTGAATATCAGTGAGGTTATTTTTTTGGAATCCCCAACGCCATCTCTGGAACCATTGCATTTCTCAACAATTCAAACAAATTAATTTTAAATGAATGTAAAAGTTGATAGCCAGTTAAAGTATGTTTCTACAGCATTTTACTTGCTGAATGTTGAGAAAAACAGAAATAGTGTGAACAAACTGAATGTATTAAATCACAAGCATAATTTACAAGTTAGGTGTGTTCCGTTCGTTCGTTCCGTCATCTTCCGCTTGTCCCGGGGTCGGGTCGCGGGGGCAACAGCCTCAAACGGGTAGCCCAGACCTCTCTCACCCTGGCTGCATTCTCCAGCTCACCCGGAAGGATTCCAAGTCGTTCCCCGGCCAGCTGTGAGACATAGTCTCTCCAGCGGGTCCGGGGTCTGCCCCTTGGTCTCCTCCCGGTGAGAAGTGCCCAGAACACCGCGCCCGCGAGGCGCTTGGGGGGCATCCTGACCAGGCTCCTCTCGACCTGGAGGAGGAGTGGTTCTACACTGAGGTCCTCCCGGATGGCAAAGCTCCTCACCCAATCTCTGAGTGAGAGCCCAGCCACCCTGCAGAGGAAGCTCATTTCGGTCGCTTGTACCCGCGATCTCATTCTTTTGGTCACCACCCACAGCTGGTGACCATAGGTGAGGGTTGTAACGTAGATTGACTTGTAAATCGAGAACTTTGCTTTTCGGCTCAGCTCTCTCTATACCACGACGGACCGTAGGTGTGTTCGTTTTTTTAAAAAACCAAATCCATGTGTTTAAAAGAATGAATACAATTGTCTGGTTTTGTTTATTTCAAGTGATGTAATGTCATTTTACAAAAAAGAAAGAAAAAAAGTTGCATACTGGTGTATTTTGTCGTACAGTCTGGCAATGCCTTTTTGTGTCCAGTCTTTTCCAAACTGAGGTAAAATATGCCCAAGAGCATCTGACCTGCAGAGAAAAGACACCAACAAATACTTTCCTAAATGATCACCACACATAGAAAAATAATAACAAAATTATATCTAAATATCTTTATACAGTTCATCTAGTTAAGATTTTTTTTTTTACCTGGTGATTGTACCATCAATGTCTGATATTATTATACGATCTTTCCAGTTCCAGAGGTAAATAGTAGCCTCACAGCGACAGGTCCCTTGATATTGTGTGGTCACACTAAACACCACTTTATTGGCCCCATCGTGCAGCTTTAGATGCTCCTGTTTGCATAAAATGTTACAAACCATGATCGTTTTCTCTACAAATGTAACATAAAGTGTGTGTGTGTGGTTAGACCCTTACTATCTGTTTAGAAGTCAGACGCAGTGATTTGTGATACATCTGGCCGACTGACTTTGTGGCATCATTATCTGTCGACAAAGTGGTCGGGGGACTGATTTTTCGGCCGAGTCCGATAGCTTCATCATCGTCCATATCGTCTGTTGTTGCTCTGGAGAAACAGTAAGTGGCATATATGTATCTATCCGTATATCTATCAACTGGATATACGGTGTTATTTTATATGTTTATTTGAAAATCCTTAATGACATTAATTTCACTTAAAAAAAAAGCTAATAGTAGAGGCTGAAAAAAAATGCTGACCTTGGCCTAAAAGAAAAAAGTTAATTCCAAAATTGTACTGAACTACAAAACCAACTGATTGCAGAGAATATTACTGCAACAAAAGGTTTTGGAATTAATGTTTCCAAACTTTTACAACATTATATAGGAGCAACTAAATGGATATCCTAATCAAAAGGACTTACACTGATGTGCGGGAACCTTTTGAACGTTGCTCTTCCAGGTCGGCTATTGACCTCTTTTGCTAAAAAAAAAAAAAAAAAAACACAGTTTAGAGTATTAGCTCCAGCTTCTAATGTTGTTTGTATTTTGCTTGACAAACAGAAAGTATTAAATGACACACCTACATCAAAGTTACTCTAAAAAATAAGTACTGTATGTTGTCTTGTTTGTGCGATATGCAAGTGTACGTGTACCAATGATTCCACAATTGAATAATACTTTTGTGTGCAGACACCTGGTCTTTGTCCATATCCTTTCGTCTCCAGGAGAACCACCATCGTCCAGACCTTTTAGACATCTTGTCCTTTACTAGTCGTTCTATTGTTTTCTGTTGACGCATAGTTAAGGAGAAATGTATGCATCCAGGCAATCAGACCCACTCACACATTGGTATCACCAAAAAGAATTACTCCTAACAGCAGAAACCTTTTCTGAACAATGTTTGTAAGTTTTAGATTGATGCGATACCTTTGGTAAGGTTTTCTGGAAAGCTGTCATTGACAGGACGATAGGACCTGCGACTGCCCAGTTGTAATAACTGTAAGATGTTCAGATGAATCACTATCGGAATCAGCTAAATTGGTAGATTTTATAGAAAAAAAATACAGTGAAAGGATAATCCATAAATCTTACTTGGAATTTATGCAAACGACAAGACTTGGATCGTCTATGATTCCTGGTTTTTTAACAAAGTCCTGGTACGTGACAAGATGTTTCGTGAATTTTTCTAAAAGGGAGAAACACGGTGAGAGGTCTAGTGGAAGTAGCTGTTCGTTAATCTCTGGGTATTAGTGACAACGTCCCATCATTTAATCTTACCTTTGGTGATCTGACTGGTGTCTCCTTCCTTTCCACAGAGAGACATGCTGACATCCAAGTTGTAACAGTTAGAGTCGGAAAGGTACTCAGTACCGCTGTCGATAGCTGCACTGCCAACTGACTGGCCACTGCCAGCTGACTGAGGGGATTGGCTACCTGAGCCAAAAACCTGCTCTGCACCCTGCTGAGGTGCCCCCTTCGTCTCACTGCCGGCACACCAGAGGTTATGTAACTAACATTTCATCTTCCAGCAATATTAAACTATACTGACATTTTACATCGCAGAGATAATTACATTTCCATCATGTCACCTTTTGGGAAAGTAAAGGGCAGCCATCTGAGGGTTAAGAGTAGACAGTTCATCCAAATAAATATCAGATGGTTCAAGATGTTGGTTTCGTTTCCCTAAATGCAGTCATACAAAAAAAAAGATATTATCTGGGAAACTTTTCTCCAATCCAAATTAGGCTGAACCAAATTGAGTACGTCAAAAAAAGAAAACATTTGCCCAAATTCTCAATTACATCAACATCAAAAAAAAAAAAAAAGCAGGCAACCAGGTATTTATCAGAAAATTTCTAAGCAGAAAGCGAAACAGAGAAACAGAGAGAGAAAACACAGCCTGTGCAGTTTGCTTTTTTTTTTCCTTCAACATACCAGTAACTCACAGGGTCCGGCAATTGACCGGATATGAATGAATCTGACCCGGAGCTGATCGAATCTTACAGATGACTTAATTGGGGTTAAAATGATTACTTACTGGTGCAGCCGCTGCTTGTAGTGTTTACATTCCACCAAGCCAGCGCTATGGTGCCACGATGAGCAGGGGTTGGTTTTTGCATCAGAATTCCACAACGACTGAGGTTACTTGGATCTCCGGGTAGAGTCCAAGTCAATACTAAATCCGGTCAGATTCGCTCACATCTGGTCAGACTCAAGTAATTTACAGGACCACCATAAATAGTAACATACTGTATAGTATATTCTGGATCAGATCTGGTAAATTGCAAGACCCTTCTGGTCCTTTTGTAGGATAGTAATTCTTATTTCATTGCATGCAGGTAAATACAGTACTATTGATAGCTCAGAAATGGGATGTTTGCCAAAAAAAAGAGCTTATTAACACATTTATTCAGTTTCACTTCAGTTTTCGACACTATGAATTCCTCCCAAGTCCCTGTTCCAGCTTAGTGTCCACCTGCTGGAGATGTGGATGGAAAAGCATAAATCTCGTTTGAGACTGCAAATATGGTATAAAATGCATCAAGGAAGCTGGAGAGCACTTATATAAAAATAGCACTCCCTACTGGGGCCGGGTGTGAGAAGAGGGGTAACATGCTGCAAAATACTTCCTGCTTACATTAGAATGTGGGTGTGGCAGAAAACAAATTCCGTGGCCAAGAACTTAGCGTTTGAATAGTTATTCGAGTACTGGACAGGAGAGCTCGTAAATTCCTCAAACACGCATAAACAAAATAGAGAAACAATACCGGTACGTTTTTGACGTGGGAATAACAATCTAAAAAACTCAAATAAAGTTGATGAAAACCCCTCCTTTACCTTTCTTTTTGTCTTGCTGTTCCACTTTGGAGGACTTTGGTGACCCGTCTGCAGCAGCAGAGCTGACTTCGCTGTTTTTTTCTTCTGCTTTTGTTGGAGTTTTTTCAGTTTGAGAACTTGTTGATTCATTGGTCAGGTCTTCTTTCTCAAACAAAGGATCTAAACCACTGTCACTTTCACCATTGACTGAACTTTCATCGGCAAAAGCTTGCTGGTGCTCCAATTTCTTTCTATTTTTCCTGATACTTTTTTCTAATGCTGTGAAATCTAATGCTTTGAAGTTAACACTTTTTCTTTGTAGCTTTTCTTCCTCATTTATCTTTCTAAATATATTATTGCTATTTGAAATCAAAAATTGTTCTTTATTCTTCTCCTTTTCACAGCTGCCATCAAGTGTCTTTGCTAAATCTACATTATCACATGGTGAACAGTGGTCGCTAGAGAGAGCAAAAGCGGCACGGGGGTTTTTCTCAAGGGATAATTGACTGTTGTCTAAATCAAGAGGTTTCGTCCAGGGCTGAGGTTTAACCACGGTTACACTCCCTACTCTTTCAGAGTCGATCGCAGGGTCACTATGATCTGCATCAAAGAACTCCTCCCTTTCAATGATGCGGAAATGAGAAGAACTTGAATGTGGGATTGTTTCTGAAGGAGGTGGAGTCTTGTCTGGAGGACAAACCTGAGAAAAATCATATTCTCAGAATTTCAATTCAAAGATTTGTAAATCACAGACCGAGTTTAAAGCTCTAACATGTCTGTAAGGGTGTATTTTTGTTGCCATACCGTAGGAAAGCTTCCCCAGTTCCACTGAATTTGAGGCTCAGAGGCATCTTCATTTATAGGCATCAACTCAGATTCGCGTTCAGGTGATGTCTGTTGAGCATAGAATGCGGGACTGAACAGGAAAGAAGAATCATCAGTTGTGCATAATACAGCTTGAAAGATTAAAATGATTTTTAAAAATGTAATACCTTTCATCAGTGGGCTGTTCAGCTGCATCTGGATGTGTGTTTAAGTTCGTTTTAGAAAAATCCTCATCTGCCTCCTCAGACATGGAGTAGTAAATTGATTGACTTCAAAAAAGACAAATACAAAAACAGCACTTTAACACTTTGAACTTACTGAAATGCAGAATGCCGGACTGTTATTCAACGAATATGGGAGAAAATCTGTTAGCAAAAACTTTACTGAAAGGAAAAGTTTGCTCCACACGAGGCTCTAAAAAAAGAAAACCTCACTTGATCAAATCTGGAATAATTTCAGTGCACATTTTCACAGTAATTTTAGTGTTCTAGGTTCTCTTTTTTCATTATTTCTCTTTCTGTTAAATTGTTGGAAAATAAAGGTCAATAGATTCTAACAATAATCACAGCATTGTTATTAATATTAATATAGTTGCTGCATTAATAGAAGAGCTACATTTTAAAATAATTCAATTCAAAAGCTCTTACATTTTATTGATAATAAAGATTGCATCACTCAGTTTGAAATAATAAAAAGGCGCGCATAAAAGTCTTAGATTTTCTTCTACATGTGTGGCATGCCCTATTGTGCAGCACACCATGTGTTTGTGTGTTGTTGTTGTAAGGTGGACGTAGTAGAGAACACCAGGACAACATTAAATTGGGAAGTGTGGGCGTGTTACAAAAGTATAAAAGTTGTATATAAAAGAACAGATATATGCGTTAAGCAGAACATCATTATTTTAACACCGCTGGAAATGGCAAAGAGACATAGTTTAAAATGACATCTATCAACTAAGCGAGGAACGTAAAAATCGAGTAGTGGCGACAGAATGTAAGATTAAGTTCGCAATTGAAGGAAGCTGGAAAACGAGCTGCAACAGGTCATAAAGACATAAGAGTCATGAAGCTGAGTTTCCACGAACATACGGCGAGGTGGCTCGAATTGGAGTAAAGATTCAAGCCATGGATCAATGAGTGAGAGAAGCATTTCGACTAAAAGCCGTAACGCCAGCAGAAAAAATTAAAATTAAACATTTCCAGGAAGATCCGTCTTGGTGCTTTCCTTTCATCTGGACAAAGACTACGGTGTCTCAACAACTTCCAGTGGATTAGAATGAAAACTCAGTTTTGCTCAGTTTAGTTCTGTATGTTTGCATGCCCACGCCTATTGATGTTGATAGATGGTTAAACTTTTTAATCAATACTTACGTCGTAAAGAAGACCATGAGAATGTTAATGAGGGAAGTGTGAATGTGAATTGTTTGTAAAACCCACGCCCTTTCAGGTGGGCCTTATGTATGTGTTAAATACAAAAATGACACACAAAAATGAGACTGCGCCTTTTAGTATGGTGCGCCTTACAGTGGTAAAAACACCATATATATACAGTATATTACTTTTAGTAATATATGGCTCATGTGAAAGCATAAGCTTGACAAAACCAATCTAAAATCCCATGTGGCTTGTGGTTCATGTGGACAATTTAATTATGTATACCTTCATTTGAAATTAAATTCCACATTTACTATATTTTTATAGGACCGTCTACTGACCTGACTTGAAAGACTGAGGGTAGCAGTTCTGGTGGAACGTCAACATCATTGTCTCTCTCTTCAGATGAAGAGAGGTTGTCTTCTCTTATTTGAAGTCCGGATCGCAGTCGTCTGCGTCGCCGTTTTTTTCTGCGGGTTGAGTTGAGAACAGCCCCGTCAGAACTTCCCTCCACATCCTCAAAGGTTTTCAGAAGAATAGGGGAGGTGCACAGATGGAGCGGGACCTAAAGAAAAAACAGAAATGAAACTCCAAAACCCAATGCAGTCAGTTCAACAGCAAAGAAAAGATAATTGTTCATTTAGTCCAGTTTACCTCCTCATTTTCATTTTCTTCCACAAAAAATGCTTCTCCATTGTCCCCGAGCTTCATGTGCAGGTTAACAGGTTCTCCATTGATTTCAATATCTACCTAAGGAGGGCCAAGAAACAACAATTTCTTTTTAAACATGACATGTTTAAATATAAAATGTGTCTTAGTAAAGAAAAAAAAACTAACAATTTTTTCCTTGGAGCGTAGCACACCGAGTTTCCCGAAGCGAACATGAAAAGGGGAACACTGGAATGATCCGTCAGGCTGTTGGACCACGATGACATCGATGCCACCAGTGAGAGTGGCAGGATTAAGATTACGATATAGCTCCTTCACAGTTACAAACACAGACTCAGCAAACTGACCAACAATGTTCATGGTTTGAGACTGGAGAAGAAAAAAAAAAAACATGAAGTGAGACTTTATTTAACATCACAGCAAAACTAAAAGTGTCTGCTCTGCATTTAGGTTTTTCTGTAGACTAAAATGCTTGAGTTGTAAAAGATTAAAAGACTAGATAAAAAACATTAGTGCAAATCACATACTGTATATGTGGTATAAAGCATATTTAATCTACAAAAAGATTTGAAATGTGGCACATACAATAATGGTCAAAAATTTGGACAAAATTTCTATTAGATACTGTTGGATAGTCTCAACCTATGAAAGTCCTAAATTACAAGTCAATAAAAACAATGTAAGCATCACAGAAATGTCTTACTTTTCAACTGATCTAAGCTCCGAAATGACGAGTGTACTGAGAATAATTATCCAGCAGGAATGTCTAGTGTTTTAGGTTAAACTTACTAATCTTTGGAATAAGATCATTACAACTAAAGATAAAACCAACAAGTCGAAGGTAAGATGTGATCTGGACAAAGTCTTAGACGCTTCATTTTGTAAGACTAAAGAATTTCCTGATGTCATTTTCTCGCCTTATTTGCTCATCATCTGGAATGTTTTACTAGGTAGAGTTAAAGTCGACACAACCCTTAGAGCAAACTAAGTAATCCGACCACACACATCACTTCTGTTAAAGGTTAGAAGATAAATCCTGAAATTTGTTGACTTGTAAGAACAAAAACTTAAATAATTTTCAATGTGCTTTCTTTGTTCAAAATGTAGGGGCTTGAAAAGTTAAATTGAATTAATCAAAGGAGACTTAGAAATAATTTTTTTTCCAGTTTGTACAGTTAAATGGTTATTTGTTCTAAAAGTAAATAAGCAAAACCAGTTTTAAGGGTCTTTCAAAACAGTTCTAGTAATGTCAATAAAACATGTTTTTTCAGTGTCAACTTTGCTTTCAAAATCATCTTCTCTAGAAAGACTTCTGATCCCACACATTTGGAGACACTTGGAAAAATTAAAGGAACATTTTATATAATCTTTCATTGATTTATTTTCCATGGATTCATTTTTAAATGAATTTAAATCCATTTTAAAAAATCCCAGAAAAAAAACTTAGTCAACAAATGGGTAAGTTGTTTGGGGTGTACCCTGCCTCTCGACTGAAAGCAGCCAAGATAGGCTGCGGCACCCCCTGCGACCCAGTTAGAGTTAAGACAAAACAAAAAAAAATTGCTATCAGAATCAAAAGTGACATCATCCCCATATCCGATGTCCACATAAATAAAAGCTCTTCTTACCCAAAGAGAAGGATGAAGGTCTCTCCGTCCAACAAGGTTGTGTTGCACTGACCTTTTCTCTGCCATCAGGATCACTTTATGAAGTTTCTAACTTAAAACTCATAAAATGCTTGAGGAAATTTTACCTCCATGTCCTTCTGAGGAACCTGGTAACTCGGTTCCACATTATTAGGTCTTTTCTCTCAAAAATGATGCCTGCCATATCTGTTTGTGAATATTAAGCTATAATTAACTGGTTCAGAGACATGGCTCCTCAAGTTTAAACAGCTGATTACATCTGCTGAGCTCAACCAGATATTCCATGTAATCAGTGATTACTGAAGATGATGGCGTTCTAACGCTCCCTGAGTAAGTCGACAAAATACAAAACTCAAAGAGAAGTCGGGTATGTTCCTTTCATGCTGATGCTTCCTCTATCACACAAAATTTCACAAACACATCCCACTGCCTCTTTCAATTCATACTTCCCCTCTAGCATAGCGCATGACAGCTAGACCAGCAGTTTCTGAAAGGATTGGGTAGGCTATTCAATCACACCTGGCATGAAAACACACACATACACAGGGCACAGAGTTTCTGGTTAGGACCACAGCTTTCTGGGACATCACAAATGTGAAGAAAGACTATCAATAAAATCCTTTACAAGAGCTGGAAAATCCATCGCACCACCAGCCATTTGAAAAGGAACTTCAGAAAAAGCTCACAAATATGGAATGCATTTTACTTGAGCTGCGAACGAAGAAAAAAAGATCAAAAAGGTAGGTTTGAGACAAGAAAAATATCTAACCTATGTTAGATGTTTTGTTACAGTTCACTACATTGTTCACAAAACTGGAACCATATAAACATGTCTTGACGTACAGTACAAAATATGAAGGAATGTGTATCTGCAGGTCAATTCATGTGGTTATAAATAGTTACTTATCTGTTTTCATAATGTAAATCATTTGAAGGGAGTGTATCAAAATGACTGAATGAGCTGGACAATAAAAGCAGAGAAAGGAAGCTTGCAGTGAGAATTACATACATGCAAATAATATGTTAAATTATTCAAATTACGTGGACATGTTGAGCTGATGATTTAGTAGTATTTAGTCACATGTCCTTATTTGAAAGTTCACATTCATATTGGACACATGTTAAATGTGAGATATATAGATTGTTTTGATCTTTGCCTCTAATTATAAGCGCTTTACTTTTTTAATTATTAGATCTATGAACTTTTCTTAACCGTGCATTTTGATGGGTGAATGTGAATGAAGTAATATCCCTTGGGATCAATAAAGTATTTATCTATTCATCTACCCAGCCATCCATCCATATGCATCATATCTGTCCATCATATACATCAGGGGTGCACATTACGTCGATCGCAATCAACGGGTCGATCACAATCAACGGGTCGATTGCAACCAACGTGTCGATTGCAAAGGCATTAAAAAAAAGTAAAAAAAAACTTTCAAAAAAGTGTCACAATCTAGCAGATTTTCTGCTGTTACTGGTGATTTGTGATACTGGTGAAATGTTTTCAGCCTTTTTTTTAAACGTCTCAACGCCTTGTGGAGCCCTCAAGCTCTCAGGAAGAGCGTTCCAGAGCCGTGGAGCAGCTGCCTGGAAGGCCCTGTCCCCCATAGTGGAGAGTTTGGTCCTTGGTTGGTGCAGGCAGTAGGAGAAGGAGGAGGGCAGGTCTCGTACAGTGGTGTGAAGGGTTAGGAGTTCTTGGAGATAAACAGGTGCAGTGCCGTGTATGCACTGATGGGTGAGGAGGCAGAGCTTGTACTGAATTCTGTATTTATCGGGTAGCCAGTGGAGGGATTTGAGGATGGGGGTGATGTGGTCATATTTGTGCCTCCATCCATCACATGATATATCCAACATGTCTATCATGCCCATCAATATCCATCCACATCCATCACATACCTCCACATCCATCTGATACCCCCACATCCATCTGATACCCCCACATCCATCTATAACCGATCACACCGATCATATTGATTATGTCCATCCACATCCATCAGTTATCTACCATATAGCTATCATCCATCCACCTCCATTCCATCCATCCATATCCAACTAGTGGGGAGTATATAGTGAGAAGGATTGGTAAGTTTTAAGCTGCCAGGAAGGTGACCTAGAAGAAGACCACATACTGTAAAGGTAGATGGTGTGAGACAAAATTATGTAGAGGTAATTAGACTGAGTAAATTAGTTTTTTATAAACCCCCCAAATGAGAAAGATCAAGAGTAAAGGAGAAAACTATCATGATGCAGAAGCTCTCCTAATAGGTTAACACACTGTTTTTCTAAGATCAAACTAGTTTTAAGACTATTTAACGATGGGTGCATTATTAGAAACATGGATTAAAATTAACTTCCGCAACGTTTTTGTGGGATCTGAAACGTTGACGGACAAAACAAGATTATTTTACCATCGAAAAACACTCCAAAAATAAGTTTAAGAGCTTAAGTTGTCCAAAAACAGTTCATTTTAACTAATTAAACCAGTTTATGATTAATAACCTGCACAATCATGTAAAACTAACTAGTTCAGTAACTTAAACAATCAGGGAAACAGTCTGTTAAGCAGTCATATTTCTGGTAACGTAAAAAAAATTATGTGGCAATATATGTTAAATAAAGTTAACTTTGTAAATTAAAAAAGAAATGACAGATTAAACTTACTTTATTTACCTCGGTGGGTCTTTTTTCACAGTAAATAAAAATCCATTTTGAGCACACTGCGCCTGCGCACAAACCTGTCACTCATTCTGACAACCAATGAGAATAGAGGTGTTAAGAAAATCCCGCCTTTAAGATCAAGCAAGTACACAAAGTTTTTTTAAACTTATATATGGAAGAAGCAGAATTTTCTTCATGGTCTCTTAAAAATAATAATTAAAAAAAAATAAAAAATCTTTTTTTTTTCACCCCATATGGATAAAAATAATAATAATATTTAAAAAAAAAAAAAAAAATCAAAATTTGCACATCTGACAAGGTTTGATGTTAAAACTATTATTGGATCTTAAACATGATCATATTTTAGGGAAATAATGCAGAAATAAAATTTTAATGTTAAGTTTGGTTGGTTTTGATTTTTTAAAAATTCACAATTAGTGGGAAAACCAATTTTTTCAACATTTGTTACAACCAATTATGTTTTGAAAAAATACATTTTAAAATGATTTCTTAACAGATTCAAAATATTTTCCAGATCATTTTATGTCAATTATGTTTATATTAAAATGATCAATTTTAATTACAATAATTTAATTTATTATTGTAAATTATATCATACATTAATCTCACTAACCAGCAGAGGGCGGCATAGCACTTCGACAGCACTTTAATGTTTTTTTTATTAAATAAATATATTTTTTTTAATTAAATATTCTTCTTGTTAAATATTTTCTTTTTTTTAGATTTTAAATAATATTTTTGGCAATAATAAAGGGATATTACAAGATCAAGGGGTATTGATTTTATACAAAAATCACAAAGTGATCCAAAAGCACATTAATTTTCATAACTGTTTGTTCTTCACAAAAATAAAATGGGAAATAGCTTCAAATAAAAACTCAAAATTTGAAGCAGAAATAATGCAATCAAATAGAGATCAAATTGCAAAATTTCCTGTTTTAAAATATGTTTTTTAACACATTTAAAAAATAGGTGAGAATGTGAGAAATAGGTGAGAAAGTGAGAAAATATACAGTATAAGAAAAAAAAGTACAATATAAAATCTATGGCATTCCAAAAATTTCACATCTTAAGTGTGTGATTTTTACTACAAATATAAGTAAAAACTTCAAGTTTAACATTTTCCTTATGATCAGTTTGAGGTGTTTTTCTAATTTTATGATCACCATCCTCACTGACTATTTAAGGAAAGCCTGATCCTTTAAACAATCATGTTGTCTGCCTCCTCTCACATCTCTCCCTCCTTTTTCCTGTATGTCTCCATGTCCAGATCTTTGTAATGTTTAGGCTCTTTTCTCTAAATAAGGCAGGCTTATCCTGGTTCCTGTCATTTAGGCCTTTTCCCCAAACAGTTAGACTGTGGCTGACTGCAGCAGGCAGGCTGAAGCCTGTGCATTCCTTCTCCTTGTATGGAGAAATGTCCTGGGATGGGATGTCTCTGAAAGAACCAGTCTCCTGTTACTATTGGTCATGAGAGAAAAGGGGCAGAACTTGTGATGAGTCTGATTTTTTAAGCAAACTTTTCAGCAGGGCTGCTTGCTTCCTTTCTCACTACTGTAAGGGGATCAGACAAAAGGGCTTTGAAAGACTCCCAACTATTTCTGCCTGAAGCCAAGGTGAGAGTTGAATCTAATTTTTTTAACCCTCATTTCTACTAAATACATCATCAGAAAGTGTAATTTAGTGCATTTGATGTGAGGGATTGCTGTAAATAATCTTTATTTAGTGGTTTATTTATGTCCTGTTGATTATGACTAATGGATATGTTCTAAAGTGAACTTTTTTGCTGAATGGAAAGTTAGATTAAACATATAGCACTGCACGCATGCATCATTCCTTCCATCTGATCACCATGCCAGCTGACCCATTTAAACCTATTTGGCACACACTCATACAGACACACCTCTGATGCTGTCTTATTATAGACATGATGAGGTTACATACCTCTTTTCCATGTTTGTTTTTGAAATTCTTGACCGTTGGCCTTGCAGTCTTCACTTCACTACTAGGTGACCCAGATGACCTGAAAAAAAGAGTGATAGAGATGACAGCCTTACTGTTTGGCACTATCAAACAGTGTGTGGGTGTGTTCTTGTGAGAAGGGACAGAGGAGCTTTGTCAAAAGGGTCCACTGAGGAACTGTGGTGACCAGTGAATAAATACCATTGTCGGTAGAAGCCAAGCCGAGGTAGGTCAGGCAATGGCTTGTGTTACAGAGGTCGAAACAGTTGTTTTCTCTCTGTTCTTGAATAATCATGACTTTGATTTTATTAATTGAATTATATTTGTACAGCCCGACATCACAAAATAATAGTCATAATGGGCTTCATATTGTAGATTAAAAAAAGAACAAAGAAAACTCCAGAAAACCCAGAGAGAAAATAAATCTCATGCGGACCCACATGAAAGAGTGATCCCTCTCATGGGATGAGCAGACTGTTAATGAAATATTAGCTTATTCTATTGTCCAGGTTTATTTCTGAAGAAATCAGACTATTATCATTGGTTTAAGCTGGTACTAGAAACTTGACATTATCAACCATTCCATCATTAAAGCAGCAACAAGTGTTCACATATAAAAATATGTACTGTGTTTAAAAGACTACCATAGCAGGAAAGGAAAAGTCTCCTTTCCTGACAGCTTAATGTGCAGCTAGATGCTGTTTTGTTTCCAGCTTCCTCTGTGATTGCAAAGCATGAAATAGAAGGGCTCGGTGCCAGCAGCACACCTTCCTTTAGTCTGGCATATGAAGGAAGTAGGAGCCAAACAGTAGTTCAATTAAAGGAAAGACTTGATCCAATGGGTTTTGGGCCACAGAAATGATCGGGGACTGTTTTTTTCTTAACCTGGAACAAACACAACATTTTTCTTCTTGTAATTTTCTTGCTTTATTTTAAAAGCCACTGCAGAACCCCAAAGTCTTTATATAAATCCCATAGATGATTTAGAAGTACTTTTTTAGATAATAAACTTGGTCAGTCTGCAGTTGCATTCATTTGTTTGCATCTGCAAAAGAGAAAAGTGTGTTTAATAAGAAGAAAAAAAAGGACTGAGAAGCTTGCCACTACTTGCTTTTCTCTGAAAGCCTCTTTTATGCTTCAGTAAATATGAAAAAAAAAGGTACCATCTCTCTGGATCATTAACTTAAACACCAAAAAAATAGAGCTTCACACAGTTCTACGAATAAAGTAAAAATGGTAAAAATGGTCTTTATTCATTTAAACTTGAATAGGATCTCAAAAGATTTGATGTTTAAATTCTTCAATGCAACAACCAACAGTCATTATTTTAGTTTCAAGAGGCCTTCTTGTTTTTGTCCATATAGAAAAATAATGTACATCTTATTTAAATTAAACTTTGATATCTAACTTATAGAAATCTAAAAAGTAGTTTTATTGCTTTTTAAGTATCTTTACATTATTTTTATTTTTTATTTTATTATTTTTTATTTTTTATTATTTTTTATTATTTTCATCTTATAATATTGCACAGCTGTATCAAAGCAAGTTCCTAGCCTCTGATATTCTCATTGACATGGCAATAAAAAGCATTCTGATTCTGATGACCATTTTAATGAAAAGTATATCCAACATTTTAGAAACTATTTCAGCTTTTTTAAGGAGTTTAATTCAACTAGTACTTTTCATCCAAAAGACACTGTTAATAATTAATCCCTTTAAGATGTTCTATATGAATTTATCAAAAGGAGATTGTTTGCCAATTTTGGGGCGAGCACGAAGTCTTATAACAAGAAAATGTGATGCATAAATATTTATGCACAAAAAATATTTGCAGTTGTGTTTCCTTAAATTAAAAAACTGGTGAAACACTGAAGAAGTCAGAAAAGCAACCAGTTCAATAGAAATAGCAACAAAGATCTTTGTTGCATTTGTCAATGCATGTACCCACTTCAAATTGTTTCCTTGGGTGGACAGAGATTAAGAAGCTGGAAAGGGAGCTGGAAGCGAAAGTCAAGTTATCAAGACTCAAACTGATCAGATGACTGTAAATAGGTCTCATGGAAAAATCTAGTGTTAAAATTTCTGATTCAGTCAAATAGAAAAGAACAAAAAGCTGCCAAAATCCAAAGTAAAACTTCAGCAATTTTTTGGGGGAAACGGTTCTATGAAATGAAAGCAAAGAGATGCCACCAAGAAAGAATCCTTCAGCAGGTTCAAGTTGTGTTTGAGGAAACAAAACGGGAAAAATGCACATATTGTTTTAAAGTTGAATTTTAAAATGAGGTATTATAAAAGTAATGCAAACTTTTTTTGTTTGACTCAAACCCTGTTAACCATCCTGACTTTTTTTCCCCACATTTGCCATTTTGCCATTTTCAGACTTTAAATTGAAACACTGAACCAAAAATGTATTTAAAATAAAATACAGGAATTCATTTAAACTTATTTAAAATATAACTCTAACAAGGGATGACTATTGATATAAATCTAGTCACATCACTTTGTGTCCAATGAGGGCATGTCATTCTTCTGTAACTAATCATCTTCTTTCACCTGCCACTTCCTGCACACCCTTGTCTGTCTCTGTCTATTTACCCCAGGGTAAAATGCAATCATCGAGAGCCCTCATACAATTGCACACCAAACTGACAAATCCCTGTAGACCTGAATGTGAGTGGCAGGTCTAATTTTGGACAGATCAGTAGTTGGTTCCATTGTGCACCGTTAGAGATGTCATTTTCACATCTATCACACTTGCTGACATTTGCAAAAAAAATATGATTCTCTCTTCTTGGAGGGCACGAGACAAAGATTCCCCTGTATAACGTAAACCACAGCTACATGTAGAAGAAACTCCTGTAGAAGAAACTGTATGATTAAATTTCTGTAATTTATCAGAGATCTGCTTAGTCCTTATACCTATGAACGTTGTCTGTACAGATCCAGATCCGGTCGCCACCATGTCAAGCAAACGTGCAAAGGGAAAGACCACCAAGAAGCGCCCTCAGAGGGCCACCTCCAATGTCTTCGCCATGTTTGACCAGTCCCAGATTCAGGAGTTCAAGGAAGCCTTCAACATGATCGACCAGAACAGAGATGGTTTCATTGACAAGGAGGATCTGCATGACATGCTGGCTTCTCTGGGTAAACAACTGAGCTTCAAACTAACACCTTTTAAAAAAGGGGGATAGCTTTAGTTTGAAAGGTTATGTTCAAAAGCTATTTTGAATCATAACTTTGACAGATTCATGGTATTAAAAATCTATCACTGGGTTCCTAAACCTGTTCTGGATTTCTCCAGGTACTAACTACATTTACACTGACAAGAAAACATGTAGATAAGTCATTGTTGTTGTTCCTCAGGTAAGAATCCTTCTGATGAATACCTGGAGGGAATGATGAGTGAGGCACCAGGACCCATCAACTTCACCATGTTCCTCACCATGTTTGGAGAGAGGCTGAATGGAACAGATCCCGAGGATGTCATCCGTAATGCCTTTGCCTGCTTTGATGAGGAGGGATCTGGTGAGTTAAAACGGGTCATAAGTAAATACGGTGTGGCGAGAACGCTCGTACTCACCACTTTCATATCCAAGGTGTGATCCATGAAGACCATCTGAGAGAGCTGCTGACCACAATGGGAGACCGTTTCACAGACGAAGAGGTGGACGAGCTGTTTCGTGAAGCGCCGATTGACAAGAAGGGCAACTTCAACTATGCAGAGTTTACACGCATCCTCAAACACGGCGCCAAAGATAAAGATGATGAGTAGACAGAGATGATTGCTTCTTCTGGAAGCATCCCCCTCTGCTCGCTCACTGCACCAGAAATGTACTCCTATTTTTCCATGAACCTAGTATGTTATATTAAAAATAAATAAGATGTTTTATATTGGAACAGGTCAAAAAGTACTCTCCTGGGTTTTTGTATTTACTATTTACGTATAATCTAAGCATCCCAAAAAAGAAACTTTGTCACATTGATTGTAGTCAGATGCACTCATGGGAAGTTTGGAAATGTATTTTTGCCTAAATGTATGTGAGGTGTGTTGGTGACCATCCAGCCCTCTAATTCTTCAGTTTGCTACCACACCTGCTCTCCGCGCGACAGCACAGCCTCATTCCTCTGTAAAAATGACATATAATGAAAAGCATAGAATTGTATTCATTTTTGACAATCAAATAGGATTTTATCTCCTTTTCTAGAAGTTAGTTGAATTGTTTGTCATAACTAATGTCTTGTCACGTTTAATACTGTGTGTTGGAGCGATCAGCTTTGGGTTGAAGGAATTTGATCGTGAACCTGCTCTTGATGTAAGAGATGTCCTATTGTGATCATTAAAATGCATCTAATATATGCAATGTGTCATTAATGTATTAAAGGTTTAATGGTCCAGCATAGCTTGAATAAATCTACTTGGAAAATGAAATTCAACTGCATCTCAAATGTCCAGCAGCTTGAGCTTGGTTCAGACTTCTCTACTAAATATTGGACAGTTTGTGTATGTTAAAATCTTAAGACATAATTTGTGGGGGGTGGGAAAGGTTCAAAATGAGCAAGACTCAAATTTTGCACTCCTGCGCTCTTGAGCACATTTCTAAAATGTTTGATTCTGAACACTTTTGGAAAGATAGTAAGAATTCCAAAACAAGACTCAAATGTCATCAGTTGTGGTGGAGAATCCTGCATGTCGTCTTATTTAATTTACAGAGTGGAATTTTCAACGTAATTTTTACAAACTTCTCTGAACTTTCTGTTTGTAGAAGAGACCATTACTTAAACACAAGCGCTAAAGAGATAATGAACTTCTTTTAAAGTGGAGATTTTAATAAAATGCCTGACAAGAGCTATTTTTAACACTTTTGCTTCCAAATCTAACTTGCATAAGTTCAATTCTTTTATTTACTTTGGGGACTAACATTCTTTGACCACAGAAGCTTTTTTGCAAAATCGTTAGACCTTGTTGAAATTGTCAAAGTAATTATAATATGCTTAACAATTACAGTAAAGTTTAACATGGTACCTCCTTAGATGTGGGTGTATTTAGAAAATTAAAACATAGATACATTCCCAGATTGAATTTGAGAGGTCAAACATAGATAAATGTAATGAAACTTGTTAAATTTTAACAGCACCAAAATGCAGAGCAAGAAGTTCAGGGTTCAAGTCCTGGAGTGGGGACAAGGCTTGAAACACTTGCCTTTCTGTGTGAAGTTTGGATGTTCTCCCTACGTATGCATTGGTTTCCTCCCACCCTCCAAAAACATGCATTTTAGATTGATTAGTCACTATGAAATTGCTCATAGTGACCAATGAGTGTGTATGGTCCCGTGACAGACGGGCGACCTGTTTGTGGCGTACCCTGCCTCTTGCCTTTAATCAGCCGGGACAGACTCCTGCACCGCCCGCGACACGGTTAGTGAATAAGCAGTTAAGAAGATGAAATGAAACAAATACTTTGTTTTGTAAGGTTTTTTCATTTGTTCAAAGTTCACGTCATTACTAAATTGATCCAATGAAGCAAGTCAGTCACCTTCTTAACCGTCTATCACGTACGGGGTTGCGAAGGGGGTCCGGAGCCCATCCCGGCTGATTCGAGGCAAGGGGCAGTGATGCAAATGTATCACCATAAAGGATGACCCATGTCGAATAGTTTTATTTTAAAAAGCTATCAAATGGATCTTTTGTGATGAGGAACTTAGGTGTTTTTTTTGCTTGGCGAAGTAATTCAAGACAGAATATATGTAGAAAAAAACGAAACTTTTATTTCTTTGAAATGGTCGTACAAAAGACATTTAAAGTTTAAGGCGTATATTGCACAGACTAAGAGTTAATATATTTTTTTTTAAAAAAAAGAACCAAAATCCAAAAACAGGGAGATCATCCCTAGCTCGTAGGCTTAAGGCACAGCAGCCAGTTATACCGCTATCAGTTATGATTCACAATGTCGTGAATGCACTTAGCTGGAAAAAAAAACAAAACAAAACCTACAGTTTGAACTTGATTTAGAACATAGTAACAAGAGGAAAACTTGACCTTCAAAATATTTACATCTTCACATCTCGATATAAGGTGTGTGACAGTTTGTATCTAAAATAGACCTTGCCGTATAAAACCGGGACCCTGCCAGCCGCTTTTACTAACACAACCTAGAAGGTGTCACCAGTGGTATGATGTAACCTGTGTGATATGAGGTATAAATTCTCGCCAGTCTTATTGAGTAACCGAACAACAAAAATAAACATGTACGCGATCTATTACTAACCCAGTGAGAAACGAAGCTGTAATGTGGAACGATGTTGGAGATTTAAAGGAATGATCACAGTGGTTATTGCTCAGCAGTAAGATCAAACTTCATACTTCTTACTTTTTTACTCCAACACCATGTGCTTAAATAAACTGTGACCAAAAAAACGAGCAGCTTAGTGACATCAGTAAACAATCAGCTACTCTTCTCTTCTAGCAAAAGTCACTACGATACAGTTTTTCTTCACATACACTGAAATGGCTAACTGATGTGGCATTCAACAGAATGTGAACAGTTTCATGGAAACTAAAAGTTTCCGGATGATTTGAAATACTACAGAGACCATTCTTGAACAGATGTTAAGATACAAATCAACCGAACTATGTTAATGATCAGATAACAATAAAACTAAGTGTGCTACATTTGCTTTGTCTAGAACCTGAAAGCAACTGATTCTGCTACATGGGTACATTAAGATTAAAAAAAAAAAAAGCCAACCGTAAGGCCCCGAGGAGACAAATTAATACATCCAATGATCAAATGTAGTGTTTTTCCAGTTTCTAAGCTCTCCATACCTCTCCGCTGAGACTTTCCAATGTAACATAATGCGAGCTAAATGCTGAGTATTCAGCTACACACCCGTGGGAGCAAGGTGAGACGATAAAAGTTCTGAAAAAAAAAAAAAAAAAACTCCAGAAAAAATACTGCTCATAAAATTTCTGAAATAGGAATGACAATGTATTTGCTTTGTTATTGTGAGCTAAGATAATTAATACAAATAAAACATTAAAAATGACTGGTTTTGATATTTATAAATGTAGTGTATGGTTTGTCCCTCTTTTATGACAATAAAACAGGGAAAGAGAATGTAGTTGAATAAAAAAAAATAATAAAGTCTTTCAAAAAATAAAGAAAACTTGGTCTTCTGATTGCACAACCAGATAACGCACAAGTTGATTTTCCTGATTGAAGACAAAAAGGGGGAGATGTTATGAAGTCAACCACTTGTTGGCATCAATGTCTTTTTACATACATTCATTTAAAAAAAAAATCCAGCACTGCTACTCAAGCAAATCTTCTGTGCCGAAAACGATTCAGGCTACTGACTTTTGGTTGTTCTTCTTAATCAAAATCTTTCGCAGTGGATCTCTAAGGATTGTGAACACAACAAAAAATTCTCAGTCAGAAAACAGTCAAGTGTCGTAAAAAAAAAAAAAAAATCTATTTCTATTGCCAACCGTGTTTTAAACATTAAAAGTTTTTTTCTCAAAAAATGCCTGTTAGCTTATTCAATCTTGTGCAGGCTCTGGGCTTCTTAACTGGCTGTGATAATACATTCTTCTATGTACAGTGTTGTCCAAACCCCCAAAAAAAGGAAGAGTCTAGCATTACTCCAACTGCTAAATATACAACATCCAGCTCCTAGTTGACCGGTTCGCTCACTGTGTGCAGACCATGTTGAGCACCCCACATTGTAGTGATAGGGGTCTTCACCACTTGGAGAGAAGTGGGCTGCCTGGTGTGAGCGTGAACGACACTCCAAACATTGGGCACCACATTTGGATTCCTCTGTGAACTGTTGCCTGTAGAGAAGGGCTGCAGAGGAGGTGTGACGTGAGTGGTGAGGCCGAGACATGGTGTGATTGGTGATCCAGGTAAAGCAGCCACGGGGCCAGTGGTCAAAGATGGGGAGGAAGACATCATGGGTGTTGCAAGAGATACTGAAGGTGGATCTGCTAATAAACAAGGGGTTGTTGAAGAGATGAAAGGTTTGTGGAATGGCAGGTTAAGCGGTGATCCTCTAGAGGCGAAATGAGAGGCGACAGCTGGAGGAGTAGCTACAGATGGAGGAGTATCCTGGTTTGTAGTGAGTGGTGATGACACTGAGGCTGACCTTGTGACTGCCTCCGAAATATCTGAATGATTCGTGCGGGAAAGTGACACCGAAGCAGGTGATGCAACTGGATTAACAGCTGGAACAACAGATGCTTTATGCAAATCTGAGGGTCCCATGACAAAGGCAGGCACTGGCACTTTAGCTGGGATGAGGTGAGGCTGGTTTGGGCTGTTTGCTCGCAGAGGGTCCAATTCTAAAGGACTCCATAAGACTTTATTCATGGGAAGTGGAGATACCCTAGAGGCGGAAAACCTCAGTGGAGCTGGGACTGGAACAGACACTCCTGTGGGTGTAAGAACAGTAGATTTTACAGAGGATCCCTCTGAAACTGTAACAGCCATGGCCTTTTCCATCAGACTCTGCACTCTGGATGGATCCATGATTTGTTCTTCTGGAGGCGGGGTTGGGCTCATGTCGCTGCTGTGAACGCTGGACTTCTCTTCAACAACATCAGTTTTTACAGCATCCGAAAGTTTGTTCTGGGTCTCCAAGAGTCTCTCTTGTTCAGCAGCCCTCTGCAGAGCTGCATCTACAAGGAGCCTCAAATCACTGAAGTCTTGGGTTGGGTAGAGCTCAGGAGGAGTTGGTGGAGGGGTATTGAAGAGGCCGCTGGTCGGACTAGCTGCTATTGTTGTGCTGGTGAGACAGGCCGACTGACCCCCCTTTTCCTCTGCTTCTCTTATCAAGCTTTTTGTATCGAGCCTCATGAGAGCCTGGACCGATCCTTCGTTATCAGGATACCCTGCTCCAGTCAGAATCGCCGTTGCCGTGTTACCTAACACACTCAGATCCAAAGTAGGTGCCGAGCGGATCACGGAGGGTCGCTGTTGTGAAGGAGTTTCAGAAGAAACATACTCTGGAGAACTGGCTCGGCCTCCGTTAGAAGAGTGGCTCTCAGATTTACTGCTGACTTTCCGTGAGATTGTGAACTTAGTGGGATCCTTGCCATCTTTTCGAAGAAGATCAGGGAGCAGACGGCGACGTGCATTGATGAACCAGTTGCATATCTGAGGAAACAGGAAATTTCAGATATTAAAATAACTTTTTAAAGTTGCATACGTTTAGATTATTACTATGCTTTAAAGATGGCAACAAATCAATGGCATTTCTTTTTATTTGCAACCATTATCAACGTGACTGCAGCATGTCTCATGCCCTCTAGTGGGGCTACAATGACATGTTGGAAGACAGACAGTAATGAAGGTCTGAGCTTAAATATGCTGAGCCACAGAGAAGCAAGCCAGAGTATTACAGTCAACTGACTACATAACAAGACAGCCTGCTTTTTCCTACTGCACTGTGATGCCTTTCCTAAAACTACCTGTGGGGGGGAGAGATGCCTACAAATGATGCAACAAACTGAAATTGAGAAGAGTGGCCAACTTATTGTTTTACTGGATCTTATTTGCAATGCTGATGTAACCAGATGTTTGCTGTAGATCTATAGTCAAGTGCAGTTTTGCATTTAAATAAAAGCAATCTTGCAAATTTACAACCTGAATAATAATTAAAAAAAAAAAATCAATTTCTGATTTAAAAGCTACCCTCCTCCACTTTCTCTTTACCTGCAGCATGGAAAGGTTAGTTTGTCCTGACAGGCTGAGTTTCTCTTGCTCCGACGGGTAGGCGTTGAAGCGGTGCTCATACAACCAGCTCCGCAGAATCTGCACCGCCTCTTTGGGTAGGTTGCCACGACGACGGCGCTTCCCAAGGAGTCCTCTTCCTGACAGGTCGAGAGGGGAGCCGTCATCACTGTCTGACATGGCGGAAGAGTGCTCCTGCTCCATGCGATGCTCTTCCTCCAGGACTGAGGAAGAAGAGATGACATGTCATGCCGATTTAGAATAATTCAATCTTCATTCGAAATGTCACTCAGTGCAGAAAGAGTTCCCCACATTGTTGAGTTGTTGGCAAGCGTGCACTTAATTAAATACATATTGTTACATACTTTTCTAACACAAAACGAAACCCAAAGTATATTTGATCGCCATGTAGGCAGAGATAGAAAAAGATAAAAGCTCTAGCCCGTAGAAAACTGGTAAATATAAAGGACAATACAATTTATCAGCCACTTTAATAAGCAGTTTTTATAAATAAGATTTAAAGTCTGTTGTACGAGGATGTGTTTAAACAATGCCAAGGTGATTTTAAATTTTGTCTGAACCTAATGGTTGGTCATTGGAGGAAATCTCCCCTCAAAATGGAGCATGCTTGATCCCAGGGGTGGGCCACAGAATGCAGTAAATGTCTTTCTGTGGGGCTGGGTGAAACCTGACCCCCGGGGGCAGCGCCTGTCCTCACAAAGGAGATTGTGTGCATATCAACATCACAGTAGCCAGTGGCCCAGGAATCTATTGACCATGGAAAGGAGGCTGTTTTCACCTCATGCTTGTAGTTCTTTGGATCCAAGAACAAGTGATCCAATATTTTTTCATGCAACATATCATAACAACAAAATATGACAAACAAAATATAAGGAGAAAAAAATAATTCCTTGCATTTGATCACATTTTTGTGCTCAAATATATATTGTTATGATGGCAGAATGAGAATCATTTGTGTTTTTATGCAAAAATCCAACCAATTTCCCACATTTAACTAGCAGTGCATTAAGTTAAACAGATGCAAAAGCAACAAATCATTTACACTTCATTTTCTTTGTGCTGCAATATATTCTCATGAAGGCAGAATTAGATTTTTCTTTTTTGCAAGAATTCAAACATTTTTTAATCTAGCAATGCATTATGTGAAAAGGATGCAATAGCAACAAAAAATTATCACAAGATGTTTACAAAGAAAAGTTGATGACTTACAATAATCCAACTTTTCCTTGCAGATTTGAAAGCAACGTGGTGTACGTGATTCCACAACAAACTACACTCCTACATCATCACCATCAAATCAGACTAGATCTATTCCACATAAAATCATCAAAGATCTCTCAAGTTGATTCAAATGATCTAACAATCTGATCTTTTATTCACAAGTGTGTGAGATCACACTCACTGTCAAACAGGTTAACTTTTTGTTTACAAAATGCAACCGTGCACAACTTGGGATCAAAGCTTATTGAAAAGAAAGCAAACAAATTATAAACTAATTTAAGTCAGGGGGTTAAAAAAGAAGAAGTTTCTTTTTCCCAATCTGATTGCATGGATTAGTAATTCAATAAGTTGCAAACCACTACCTCCGCAAACTAATGTGTTTACAAAATGCAACCATGCAAAACTTGGGATCTAAGCTTGTTAGAGAGAATGCAAAGAAAATATGAGCTCATTTAAGCCAAAGGGTTAAAAATAGTAAGGTTTTTTTTTTTTCAGTTTGATTGCATGGATCAGCAATCCAATAAGTTCCAAATCACTACTTCTGCAAACTATGTTTGAACAAGTAGGATGACATCTTATTCTAATAAGAAAATGAAGAAGATCCAATTTTGCAAAGTAAATCTAGAATAATAGAGGGATCTTGTGGACACAAAGAAAGGATAACTAACCTCCCTCCATCCGCCAGATGGACACCATGCCTGTTTTCAAATAACTAGCTGCTAGCTGTCCCTCCAAAAATCAAACACAAAAACACACACATTCCAAACAGAGTCAACACGAGGAACATGCAGACACACACAATCAACTTACTAAATCTTCACACATGTCTTTTTTGTTGTAAAGAACCTCTTTAAGTGTCGCTCACCTCGTTTCGATGCTTTCATTCTTTGTTGATGGCTGGCTTGAAAACACGCAGCTGTCCAAGTTGTCTCTGCTGTACAAAAGCTTGACACAACGATACTTTTTCTTTCTTCAAACACCTTAAATCTGTTTTCTCTAGCTTTCTCCACCGATTTAAAACTCTTGTTTGTTACTTTCTTCCATTCGAGGGGATTCCCACGTTTCCATCGCAGTCAGGATTAATGTTTTCAGGATTTTTTCCTTTTTTTTTTTTTACCTGCTTGCAGCAGCACTGTGAGCGCTTTACCAATCTTGACAGTCGAAGCTAAAACTAATCCCGCCTCTTTAGCTTTTCTCAGCCAATCAGGTCTGTGTGTGTCCCTGACTGACAGCTGAACTGATCACTCCTCCAAGTCGTTGCGACTGGGAAAAAAAGAGCATTTCATTCAAAATAAAAAGCAGACTGTTCATTCAAACACTTTTTTTTTTTTTTAGATTTTCTTGTAGATCTTATCTGTGACAGCGTGTATTTGTGTCTAAAATCCTCATCGTATTGTGATGATCGGATTGTGGAGATTTGATTTTACGTAACAATGGGAAAAAAAAAACTCATGTTACATAAATCATAAACAATCTGCAAAAAGTCTATTTTCAAGTAGTTTAATCCAAATTTGATCTCCCCAAAGTAATCGATTGCATTTGCATTGACGCATGTGGTGAAAAATAATCAGATTTACCTTTTCAATGAGAAAAAATATGCAGTTCTAGTCATTGTAATCTTTTTGAGGATGTATCATGTGTATTTTATTGAACAGTGCATTATACATGTGAACAAGTATAAATAGATCTACAGCATTGTAAAAGATTAGTTTTAAAATCTATATACACTTTAAGAAGCAAAAGAAAGACTTTAGATCATATTATTATAATTAATATTCACATTAGATTTTAAATGAAACCAGCAGATCTCTCATAAATTTTGCTCCACTGAGTGCATTTTTTTAACATTACAAACCCTGATGTACACATTTTAATACAATATTTTATTGAAGAGGTTCTACTTCTTAAAATATGTGCTTGATCATAAAAAATATTTTTTTCTAGACTTTCTTTTGGCTACATCATCTCTCCAAGAAAAGTGGACTTGATCTCTACCTGTTTCTTAGTGAATGGCCAAGTGAAACAAAGATTATAAAAACATTATTTCATCTCAGGGGTTTTCTTTTGCAAAAGGATCACAGACATAATGGGAAATAATTTTCTGTCATTTGATTGCCTCAGAGAATTTTGGAAAATCTAATGAGAAAAAAACTTAGATAACTGTTCAATTCAAAATTATTGGTCATGATTTTTTTTTTTTAAATCTTTTCATGGAGCCTATCCCAGTTGTTTTCAGGAGCAAGAGGCATGGTACAGGTCGCCAGTCTGTTGCAGGGCCACACACACACACACTCATTCCTAGGGGCAGTTTCAGAGCGACGAATCAACCTAACATCCATGTTTTTTGAGGGTGGGAGGAAATCAGAGTACTTGGAGAGCACGTACAAGGGGAAAATGTGCAAACTCCACACAGAAAGACCAGGGTTTCAATCCTCATCCCTACTCCAGAATTCAAACCCCTGACTTTCTTGCTGTGAGGCCACCATGTTAACCACTGCACCATCGTGCAACCCTAATCATGATTATCACCATCTCCACATTTTAAAACTTATTGTACTAACTTAACGGGGTGCAGGGATCATTTGTAAAGTGACATACCTCTTGAGATTAAAGCAACTGTAATAGCCCAATGTTCTAGTTCAACCATAAAATACATATGCATGGGGACTATTACCATCTTAAAATCAGTTGGTTTTAAAAGGCTCACACCCCACCCACCACTGCAGTTATGTTGATCACAGTTTGATCTAAGCAGGCAATAGACCTTGCTTTGTTTTTAACACTATCAGTGTGTATTGGGGAAAAAAAACTTCGTCTACATTTACAAGGTGAACACATTTTTTATCCGACTCGTACAAATATTGCAATAAAAATGTGTCGAAGTTGTGTTGAAACTTGTTTTTTTCAGTGTGTTTAAAATGCCACATGTTGATTTTCCTGCATTGTCAGTAAATTATAGAGAAACAGAAAAAAAAAAGGGGTAAAATTGTGCAACATGTTAAAAATCCCAGTGGAGGTGGCTGGGTGTATATCCGCTGATATGTTTAAGCCATCACAATGTAGCATCTATAGAAATCAGACTGTTTTTTTTCAGTAATCAGACGATACAACCAATGTGTTTTTGAGTGAACCAAAAGGCATTCAGGTGCCAACGATGCTACCCACCCCAATCAAACGAATCGGGGGTATTGACAGTAGTTGTGGCTATTGACCCCCACTGAGACATTTTCCTTAGTGAGAACCATCCCCAGCAGGCAAACACAACAGGCACACAATGACCTAGCATTAAAAAAAGGCTTATTCCAACAAAGGAAAGAAGAATGGTTCTTATTGGGCTTTTCCAATTCAAGGCTGAAGCATCACAGTGTGTGAGAGAAACATCGCAGCAATCTAAAGAAACAAAGTGGCAGTCCAATAGTTCAGCATCACTAATTAGAACAGGAAAGTTGTTTGTTTTCACACCATTTGGAAGAAACCAAATGTGAGTGAAAGGCGTGCAAACATCAGTGGTTTAACAGCATGCATCTCTATCCTAATCTTAAAGTCCTCACTCATGAACCAGATGGTTTCCAAAGTCTGATTTAAGTAAATCTGCAAATAAACAAGAAAAACTTACTGCACCCCTGTTTTTGCAATTCAAAGAAATGATTTTAAATTTCTTTTGAGAGTGAAACATTGGAGTGAGGTCAGAAATGCTTATTTGTATGCAGATTTCTTTTTAGAGGAATGAGTTGTGCATGTGATTGTTCCAAAGCAACGATGTGTGCTGTAGTAGTTACTGGTGGTTCTGCCTAAAGCTTCCGGGCATGTGCATATCAAACCGTCCAATCTGTAATACATATGTGAGTGTGGCCGCCGTCCAGCTCATCTGTTTTCAGTCATGTGGATTTTGCTGCGACTTCGTTGAAACTACACAAATAATAAAAAAACACAATCATGAATATACATAATGCTTTAATTAGAGATTTAGCTAGAAAATAAAACAGCTCAGGTATTTTGAGTGTCGATCAGTGTGGAAAGAATTAAAGTTGAACTAAACTTAATGAATAATGGGAGGAAAAACCAAACAATAGTCGGCATACTGGCCAGCTTTACAACTTAAATCAACAGTCATTTAAATATACTTATTTTACGCTCTCAAGTTTAAGAAAAGCACTTAAAAATTATGAAAAACAAAGGAAATGTAAAAGAAAAACGATTGAAATTATTTCACAAAAAAAAAAAAAAAAAATAACTGTGGCAGCAGTTCCCCTGAAACTACAGCTCCTTGTGCACATTATTCGTTACTATGGGATGTGCTTTCAGTCCATAATGCGAACAATTTATATAATCACCAGTGTTTAAAAATAATCTGAGATTACATGTAATAGCTAGGAACTATATAAATAACCCCTCAAACCTGGATTTTAATTTAATCTAACCAAAAGTAGTCATAAAACTTGATCTAAATGGATCTGTACATAAATCCAACGATGAAGAAAAATAAGAAAAAAGGAAGACGTACATAGGTGAGTTTGCTGTATGTGCGGTGCGCACGATGGCCACAAAGTGGTGCTGTGCAAAGCTACAAGATGGCCAATGAACCTGGGAAGAGAGCGATAACGACAGAAAAGTAACGGATACCCTCTGCCTAATTAATAAATCTTATAGCCAAGATAGAGGAACTTTTAAAACAGTCTCCATATAGGTTCTTTATCCTATTATTGTCAGAATAATACGTTAAGAATTGTTATGATATAAGAATAGTAAGAAGGAAAGATAATGTTCATCAGCTGAGGTCTTCATTGGCTGCCTCGTATGAGGAGTTTCCTGTGTCATGACAAAATCCCACCAAGTGGACACTTTCCTCTCTTATTCATCCATCTCATCTCGAAAAAAAATCTTGAACTGACGTAGATCCTTGCCCTCTCATTGTCTCTCTCAGAGGCGAGTCTGAGCTTCAGGGACGTATATTTCGATGCTGTCTGCGCTCTCTGTGGCCGAGTTCTGGCGAAATGAGGCGGCTTTCTTGGCAGCCAGCAGCCGCTTGCGAGCTTCCTGTTTTTGCTTTTCAGCCGAGGCAGAAGAAGAGGTGGATGAAGAGTCGGCGCTCTTTTCGCGGCCGAGCGTCGGCCGTCCTTTACCAGGCTTCTTTGATGCTGGAGGGAGCACCCTCTCCTCGTCCTGCAGCATCACATGGTTGACGACACAGAGTTAAGAAGAGAAGACAAAAGAGTCAGAACATGTCATACAAACTGGGATTCTTCTCCTTTTGATAAGACTCGTCCAGACAGAACAAACATTTAGCCAAAGCTTCTCCTTCAGAGACATTTGACGGTAAACATTGAACAAAGACCACAGACAACTTTCACAGACAGGTGTACATCAAGAACGGTCATCGGAATGACAAATTAGAGATGAAATGGTAACGTGAACTGATTAACAAGTTGGGATAAACACAAAATGAACAACAAGACACAGCCAGAACATTTCAAACAACACAAAGCAAAAGCAGCTCAATGCAGTTTTGCACATAGAAACACAACACACACACACAGTTAGCATTTGGACCAAATAAAAAATAGCCAAAAACTTTTGTTTTTTTTAAAGAGCATGAACAAGACTGCACATCAGCCAGAACATCTAAACAGAGTTTCACAGAAACACAAACACGTATCAGATAATGGTGCATGCATGCTCAAAGCAGAGCTCCACGGTTAAAAAAATAACACCCAACCGCATCAACCCTCTTTGAGATGGTTTTCATGCATGCTTATGGGGATTTTTGTGGCTCCACTGCTTTACACAGAGAGGCCTTTTTAAAATTCATCCCACTTAGAGAGAGTGCTTTAGGAGCAAGGGAAAAAAGAAAAAGTGGGAAAAATGGTGGTGGTGGTGTTGGTGGGAGGAGAGAGGCCGGTTTCGGCGGCTTTCCTACCCCAGCCAGGGCACTGGGCTGCATGGGTGGCAAGTACCTTCCGCTCAGGGGGCGACTGGGCAGCTGTAGAATTTACAGGCTGCCAGTCATTGGACTTGAGATGGTAGAGCTCATCAAACTTGAGGCTGATGTCTTCAATGGAGAGTTGCAGCAGGTCCCAGAAACCTGCCAGGTCTTGGGCTGTAGGACGGGGGTTGGCATTCACATTCTGATTAAAGGAAGAACAAAAAATTAAACAATGCTGACTGTCAAGAAAAAAATTAAATATGTGTGTGAATGCAAAAGCAGTATTATGATAAAATAAAGTTTAAAAAAGCCTTACAAAATTATTTGTTTTTATCCAATACAACCATTTTATCAATTTTATCTCTTCTTATGGCCTATTATCGACTTTCCTACCAGCATATTCTCTGATCTGCTGTTGAAAAGACTTTAAAAGCTTAGCCTAAGAGAGAATGTTTTCATCCCAGAGTGGCGAAAAAGAAAGAACACAGTTTCAACACCAAGGCTGTCAGCACCAGATGTTTTTGCCCAGTAAAACGAGGTTAACCCCTATAAATAGTTTTGTTCTAGATTTTTCCAAAATATAACAACCAAAAGAGTGGACAGAGCACTTTTTATTATCCACCTTCTGTTGCAGAATAGAGATGTGGCGTGTTATGTTCCTATTTTTGTAACAGAGTTGATAAATTGTAGCTTTGATATCTAATCAAATTTTATTCATGCAGCACCTTTGATACATGATGTCAAACCTACATAGTTACATAGATACAAACTCCACATGAGAAACCAAGCATTGCAGACACTTATAATAAAAAAATTATCTGGCATTTGGACTCTCAACAAGCAGAAACATCAAACCTTAAAACTTTTATTCCAGATGTTTTGAAACATCTGGAATAATTATGATTGGATCCACATTAGTTAAATCAAATGGTCTAACAACAACAGAACTCTACAGTATGACCCATTTTAGACAAGATGCAACACTTTATTTTCACCACTAGATGGTGCAGTTTGACTAGATTTATTTGTACAAACGAGGCCAAAAATTAATTCAAGCTGAATATCAAATAAACAACCCCTCGTTACAAAATAGTTGCTATAAAAGTCTGGAAAATGCACATTTTTAAAATAATAAAGCCTCTGAATGTGAAGTGTTAAGGAACACCAAACTCCAAAACAGCACTCGCCATTCATTTTGAACTACAAAACAACTGAAACAGCGGTGCAGATTTATGCGGCCGTTTTTAGAACATTTTACGTTAACATTTTTCAGTCTAAAAAATGTCAACGTTTTTTAGACTGTTGATATTCATACGGTAACCAGACAAATATTCGTCTGACCTCTGTGAAACATGTCGAACCAATTATCCGTTTGCAATGCTGACCGCACATAACCTGACCCGTCATGTGTAACTGGTGGACTGTAAACTGCCAAATGCTGTTTTGCACAAACAAAATCACCTGAGAGAAATTGGGTCGTTTCAAGCTTTCATTTTCTCCTAGTAGAATAAGGGGTGGTGAATACTGTCCTGCCAAACAACTCTGATTTGTTAAATTGCAATTGTGTTGAAGTTTGATGTGGTGAACCGTAGAAAAAGTTTCAAAGTTGTCTTCTGGACAGAGTATATGCCGATCCAGATGATTCAATGATTTCAATCTTCAACGAAATCATCAAATATTTTGTCCAGAAGACAACTTTAAAGCCTTTTCTACGATGGATCACTATGGAGAACGAATGAAAGATTACATAGAATTGGCATTCAGATGTCTAAAATATGCCATCAATAGAAGGACAAAAAAAATCCTAGTTTTGAGTGTTAGTTTGAGACATATACACACCAAGTTTTGTTCACACAGTCCCCGGAACTGCTGAAACTTCTGAGACATTAGGAGCTGAGCACTTCCTACTGCACTGCGAACTTTCCCCAGCACTGCAGGGAGAGAAAAAGACAGAATATTATATGCAAGTTATTTATCAGAAGCTCATAAGGCAGACATTCAGTACTACAGTTTACAGGTGTGTCCCGGTAGTATGAGTACATCTCTGTATTCACCATCTTCGAATCTAACTTGTAAATGGTTCAATTCCACACAGAATTGTTGGATTTTTCTGCCTGTATAACTTCACAAGTTGTCTTAAATCTTTTATTATTCCATCCACGAGTGTAAAAAAGAGGATTGGTCTTTTTATAATGTAAATCCAAATGTTTGGAATAAACTTTACTTCTCTTTCAAAAACATTTTCAACACTTCATTTTTCAGTCTTTTCTTGTGTCAATTTGATTGGGTTTTTTTCAGTTTGATCTTTTTAAGGAGCTTTGTTATTGCTTTTTCAAGCATGAAGGCATTTGTATTCATTTCAGTTGCTTTTCGATGTGCTATACAAACTAAACGTCCATGAATACTTAATTCGGAAGTATTCGGACATAGGTATGCATGCATAGTATTTCCCAATCGGCTCGATGGGTGGCATAAAAAGGGATTACAATGCTTTGGATAAGGTGATCCTCTTACAGGAATGTAAGCTTGTATGGATATTCCAGCTTTCTATCTGCCATTGCAGCACAGCAGAGCCTAAAATAAAGACAAACATTTGTCTTTGATAAACTGAGCTTCCTTTCTGATCTGTTGATTTTAGTAACAGGATGCAGAATAGTTCACGAATTAAAAATGTCTGTACTTAAAATTTAAAAGACATTTTCACGCAGAGGCAAGCATACTCCGAAATTTTTTCCTTTCTTCAGTTTGCATGTTTGATTTGTACGTCCATATCCTGCAGCATGTTTCAGGCTGATGTCGAGGCACTAAATCTAAACTGGAGGTTTAATCAGCTCTAGACTAGATTTGTGTAAATCTGGAGATTATGGGCCTGCTTGGATGTGGTCACCCCACGTATTAAGAGTTCATTGCTTTCATGACGGGCTCCCCTGAGAGTCTGATAAAAAAGATCTTCAGAACTTTGATAACTCTTGTAAACTAAAACAATGACCTGGTTATGATCATGTAAATAATTTGGTAGCCATTATATTGAATCATTTTCGATTTTGAAAACTGGCTTGGGGTGGAATCAACATAACTATCTAAATCAGTGAACGTACAAATACATGAGCTTGCTGTTACTCTACGCTATTGTTAGTTATGTCATCCAGTGTTCTGCAAATGGGAAGTATTACTGACGTCCTAAATTTTTACTTGCGTAAAGAGGTACAAAACTCTGACATAGTCCGAAGATGAGCTTTAGTCATAGAATGCCTCACACCCCAATGTTGTGCAAAAAGTGACATGTTACAAGGTCATACCATACCTCTCGAAGTTGCATAATCACTACAGGTTGTGCTTTTTTAGAACAAAACTTCTAGCTGCACGACTTGTGCCACTATCTCCTGTGTATATACAGAATCTCGTCTCTGCACTGACTGATGTCACGTTCAGAAACTTTGTTAAACATTTTCAAATTCAATCAGTGAAACTGAAAATCTGACCACGTATAAGTTCTGTTGAACAAAAAAAAAATCTACTTTTGACGTTAAATGACTTATTAAACCGTGCATTCTGAATCAGTCGGATTTAAAAGGACAATATTAAAACTAATACACAGCTTTTTAAACACAGACAGTATATGATTTTGCTATAATGGAGCCAAATTGAATGAATAATACATCACATGATAACTGTGACACTGTTGAAGGCATTACCCTCCTCTGAGAGCTGGTTATCTTTGGTTTCCTGCTCCATCTGATGGCACCAGCCCTCCATCCGTCCTGTCTCAGCCTGCAGCAGCTTCAGGAACCAGTGGCCGTCTCTCCGACACAACGTTCCTCCCCCTCCGCTCTGAGATAGGCCGTAATTATTTCCATTGCTGCTGTCTAGCCAGGGATCTGGAGGCGGCAAGGATGAAGGGTCCAGTGCTGGATCCAGACTCTCCGAGAAAGAGGAGGAGCTGCTTCGTGTGGTAGAGCGGTTGAGGATTTGTCGTGGTGGTGGAGGAGAAGATCTATCACCAGCGGCATCCCCGTTGTCTATAGAGTCTTGTCCAGGAGGAGAGCTCATGGATTGGCTGGCACTGTTGACCATGACTTTTTTTTCATAGGGTTTGGCAATATTGATATGAGAGATGAGAGAGATGTCTGGTGTGTCCGAGTCAGTTTCTTGTTTCGAGGCCATACTACTGGAGCGACTCAGCCTGGAAGGAAATATGGTGAAACTGTTATTCAGGATTTAAAAAAAAAAGAAAAGCAATTTCTTGCAGCATACTTTATGCACTTGCAAAAGATAGGCTGCAGAATTACTCTTAACAAGTTATTTTTTGCAGATTGAAACAAAGCCGAATCAATCTGACTTTAAATTCTAGGTGGTAGTGATTTTTAGACTACCCTCCTGTTCATGATCAATGAGAGAAAAGCCTCCAGATATAGCTGCTTGATTATCTCCATTTCCTCTGAGCGCACAGGAAATACTTAACAATAGCAGCTCAAACAAAAAGAAAATGATGGGCATTTTGTTTAAAGAAGGTAAATAGAAGCAGAAGAGTTGCCAATTGAAAAGAAGCATGAAACAAAAATTTGGTCATTCTTTAAAAAAAACTATTTTTAAGAGAATGACAAAAATAAAGCAAATTTTGTTCAAATGGTATGAAAGTATCCAGTCTGACCAAAAGAAAAGTCACAGTAAAGCTGTTATTATTGCTCATTTTTATAACGGAATAAGAAAGTTTGTTAGTTTTTGCAATGTAGTGGTGATCACCATCAAGCTGCTGCGTAGTTTCGGCATTTTGGTTATGAGTTGGCATTCTAACTCAATCTTTTCCAAACCGAGTCAAATGAGCTTCGATTTTGGCGGGCAAGAAACCAGACGTCCAGTTTAACACTAGAACTTTTCTTCCAAATCCACATCTCCTTCTCTAGACAAGATCAGCTGTTTATCTCAACTATTGACTTTCAATCTAGAGTGGATGTAGTTTTGATTAAGTGTTTACAGGGCTCATCTAACATCTTAATCAGTCTTAAGTTGATTGCATTCAGCTTTCAAACAACTTCATAGAACGTGCGTGCAGCAGAATGTGAGTGCAGCTGCAGTAAGTCATTTTAAAAAAAAAAATCTGTGCTGCAATATGCCGCAGCAGTCAGCCACAACAGGCAGTGGGAAAAACGGAGGGGCGAGGGTGTCAACTGTCTTCTCCAAAGACACTTAGGCAGTGGGAATCATATAGACTTCTACCAGTCCAAGGACGGACATTCTACCACTGAGCCAATGCCTACGTTGATATTCCTATACCAGGGGTGGGCAAACTTTTGGGTCACACTTTTCGAGCCACATTGAGTTCTAACATTTGACCAGGGGGCCAGAACAGGAGCAGATGGATGGCATGCTTTAGTAACCGCTAGATTGGACCAATAGAATGGCGCTAGATTTTAAATGAGCGTGCTAAATGTTACATCATGAGTGCTAAATTTCAAATCTATCTAGGTCTGAAATCTAGTGCGATAGCGCTTAAAAAAACGTGCATTTCGCTGTGCTAGGTTTGAAATCCAAGCACTTGATGAAACATTTTGCTTGTTTTAACATCTAACGTGCTTGTTTACGTGGATGTATTTGGTCCAATGGTGTTCCATATTTGTGCACACTTTATTTTGACAGCATGCTTGTCACTGATATGCATACATTTTAATGGGAGCAGTGTTGTTGTTTTCTCAACAAAGCCAATATGTCCCGAGTGCGCCATCTAATGATGAAACATCAGAATTGCAGTGGGAATAAAACTAACAAGGTTTATTAATTTAATGTTTTCAATTTTGGCGGGCCGGATTAAAACTTTTAACGGGCTGTAGTTTGCCCATGCTTGTCCTATACTCATATACTTGTGAGTTATAATGATGTCTGATCATCACATGGTATTGGATTTGTCTCCCAAATATTTTTAAGAACATATAGTGACTTTTGTTTTGTTCAGTCGAACACTTGAGCAGTTGATTTACACAAAACTTACAAAGAAAAGAAAATACTGAATGAAGGTATGTCATATCAGAGATTATGCAACGTTTATATCACTAAAGGCACTAAACTACACTAACAATAAGCAGAGACGTATTTAAAGTATCCCTCCAATGCAGAGAACAACAATCTCACACAGATTTTTTTGCATTCACAACCATATTTGGACACAGTTTATGAATGTTTCTGTTGCAGATTGAAAGTTAGTCTTGGTTCACTCTAAATTTGCAATTTAAGAATAGAAGTTCAGTTTGTTTAGTTTGATTTGAAAGGTGCTAAAACAATAAATTGACATGGGTAAAATAAATTATATTCTTTTAAATAACTTTTACACAGTAACAAAAATCCGGATTTCTCAGATCTAATTTCAATTTAGAAATTCTAAAAACAGATGGCATTTCTGGAGGAGATCTTTAAATAGTGAATGCTCAAAAAATCAAAAGTGTTTCATTATGATACAACACACACACAACATTATGAATGATTTGACACTACAGAGGTCCTGCCGAGGGAGAGAACAGTCAGGAGAGTGTGTGGCTAGAATTTAAATTCCTCACGTTGTTAAAAGGACAGGAAGAGGACTTACTGCCACCCGTCCTCCACCTGTACTCCTATTGACTGAAATTTGGCCAGTGGTGGAGTTTCTTCACGTGGAACTTCTTGAATACAGTCAACCTTTTCAAAAGAATAAAAAGTTTTATGAAAAAAGAGAAAAAATATTAAGTATTTGACATTGAAGGGATTTTCTTTTTCATTTTAAAACTATCCCTTCAAAGTAGGACAAGCAAAGTTGAACAGTGTGATTAAATGTGAAGTGTGTTTATGTTCAGGCTCTGGAAAATCTAACGGAATTCACGGCTCAGCGAGAACATCCCTGTTTAGCTTCAGAGTTAAAACTTCAATTCAGCTCTAATGGTAATAATAAGATCCTAAACTTGAACTCTAAGGAACGTACCGTAAAACCCCAAATTATCAATACTCCTGTCAAATGCTGGCTTGAAAGTATTTTTAATCGCATAATTTTTTTTTTTAAGTTTTAGCTGAAAATTACACGAACTTTATCTGAAATATAACAAGACAATGTGGAAACATTCTTCAACTTTTATATACATTTGAACAAAAGGTTGAATCTCAAAAGTTTTTTCCAAACTTCTCACTGATTAAAAAATCTACATGGGCATTTCAAGAAACAAATGCTCTCCATAGCTGCTGATAAACTTTTGGATGTCCCGCTGGCATTTTCATCATTTATATTTTGCAATAAGTTCCAGTTATTTAAGTACGTCTTACTTTGGTTCAAGTATAAACACAAGTAGAGAAATATTATTTACACAATACTATCATGTACGGTGACCAAAAAAGTTATCTTTTGGAAGAAGACTGTCTCAATTCCAGGCAAAAGATTTTCAAAATTAAAGTTTTCTTCAGTCAAACTATGCCAATAATACAAATAACAGCACGCCAAAAGCGAATGTTAGAACTTTAAGTCAGACGTCGGATTTCTAATATCTTCTCCTTTCCATTGGATTAAAATTGATTTTCTTTGTGCCTCTACTTCATTGTGCCGACCTGTTTATGTTTGCGTTACAACAGTCCCTAGCCCACCTGTATGCCGATAGAGGAAAGTTTCCGTCTGGGTATGGGAGCTACGAAGGGCTCCTCTGCTGCGAGATTCCCTTTGGAAGAACCCAATTTTATGGATTCATTTTGGAGCGCTGTGCCGCCAGTTTCCGTGGAAGCATTTGCTGTGCTGGAGATGAATGGCTCCCTTGGAGTGGCGACCGGAGTGGGGATGATGTGCGGAGGGCGGGAAATGCCTCGGGCTAGGCTGTTGGCACGGGTGCTGTCCAGGCTGTCGGAGGAGTTGCTATGGGCGTGGCTTGACTGGCTGTTGACCTCGGACCTTCTATCCTGCTGATCCAGGTAGTTGTCTTGCGCAGACTCTGTGCTGCTCTGGACTGTCACAGAGATGTAGGGCTTGGAGGTTGTACGTGGTGGAACAGGTGGGGGAGCGGTCTTCTTACAGGTAGTTATGCATGAAGAGACTGAAAACAAACAAAAAATAAATAAAATCAGTATAAAGGTAAAAGATTTCCACAGCGATGTAAGGAGGAAAATATCCAGGTAGTTTTACTTATAACTTGAAGCACGGCTCATTTACTTATGAGTGGCATTACAAGAGCGGACAAACAAGTTTTCTCAACACGCCCAGAGCAGAGCTGTGTGTTATCACACCGTGAAATCAACGAAGCGTCCCGTACAGCAGAAAATCAGATTAGACAGGCAACCGAATGAGCATTCCCCTGTGAACATAACTACATTACATAACACACAGATCTCCTACAAAGACTCAATCACAAGACAGGTGATCAAATCAGCAGATTTACTTTCCACCTGATTCCTATAAGCAGATATGGCCTGACAAGAGGGACTTAATTATCAGAAGAACACCCAAATGTCAAACCAGCTTCCCAGAAAGAGTGCAACCACAGAACATGTAGTGCAAGATAAACTCGGATTGAGCGCTCTGTAACTTTCTGGGAAATTGCAAAGTATGCAAACTTTGTTTAACACACTGAATGTTGTTAATGAGGTCCATGTGAACGCCAACTTGCACTTATTATTAATGAAGCTTTTAAAATTATCAAGATTTGCCAAAGGGCTTTTGACAGACATAAAAACAAACAAAATGATTAAAAAAAAAAATGTTTAGTAGCAAATTATTTCAATGTAAGAAGTCAACAAGTGAGAAAATTTTGTTCCACATTTGGTGTGCTTTGGTTGTTTCTGAGTGATGATATAACAAGATTTTGAAATTAATTTAATTATATAAATTCACCACGTAAACCATGGAGAGCAAATGAAAGGAATTCAAGATCAGATCATTGCATCCCTTTTAAAATCTGGATTGCATATTTTGGTAGCCAATAAAGATGGTTTTACCACAGTGTAGACAACTGTAATAGCATAGACATGAGAATGTAAAGAAATATAAAAATTAGATTGTAGGAAAGGCTTCCAAGGTGTCTTCTGGACAGTGTATTTGATGATCGAAATTTTTCGACTTCCATCCAGACAGCATTTTCAATCTGATCAATAAGATTTTATTCTGATTACAATCGGACTGAAAACAATTTTCAGATGGAAGTTGAAACATCTTAGTCATCAAATACACCAAAGTTGTCCAGAAGACAACTTTGAGACGCTTTCTACAATGGATGACTCCTCGACAAAATAAGAGATTACACGGACTTATGGAAATTAAACGTAATTGATGGCTGATTAGTGCCTCGCATTTATCAACTGGAAACAATGATAGCTGGAGATGTCCGAGTACAAAGTACATGACCATCTTTAGTTGTCTTTTTTAACCTGAATAAGACAATCAAATACAAACAGAAAGCCAATAAATTAAAGAACAAACCCATAAATTGACTAAACAATGGATTTTACCAAAATAAATTAACGTAATGAAAACCAAACCAAACTAACTCCATACTAATTTGATTAAGTAACTTTGTAGAGTGATGGCTGCATAAATCGAGTTGCTACACAGAAACAACTGGCAGCTTCTCTACGCCAACGAGCAGTGTTTGTTGACAACTCTCATTGGCTGGATTAACAGAATCATCAAGGAAGCTTAGCGCAGATCAAATAAAGAGGATTTAAGATTTACAGCGAGGAAGGTGTGTTGCTTTGAAATGGGTGTGTAACACCGTCGTGGTTCAGTAGATTGAGAACCGGCGAGAGTGAAACTAAAAAAAATACTAAAAGGAGATGTTGAAGAGACTTGAGTGATTTTTTTTTCTGTGGGTGTGTTTTACATTTCCACTGGTGCAGAATCATTTGACTTTTTTGATGGTTGAGTACAACTCTAAGTCATTTTCCAAACTTAAAATCAACATGCCAAACGAAGAAAACACAAGTTTGTCATTCTTATTTTTGTCTAGATGTTACTTTTTTTTTTTAACCATAAAACGATTGTTACATAAGGACCCCACAGTTTACACATATTTTCCCAGCCCAGAGATCAGAGCTGAGTTTGATAGAACAAAAGAACCCAGCAATCTGATTCTGAATCAAATGCAAAACTCTGAACCATACACATCTTCAGGTACATGTCCTGCTGTGCAAATAATCCCAAACATACTGTATGTTGAAGATGTAAAAGACTAAACTGACCTTGACACCTTGAAAAAACTATTGAGACATTCTGAAGAATTTGTAAGCTTTGAATTTAGAATCACATGGTTGCATTTCCTATACATCCTTCTTATAGTTAGAACTTTTATGGCAGCTTATAACAAATCCATGCAGCACATTATAGAGCCGTTACGCAACACAAATAGTAAATTTTATGGGCCAAACTAACACAGTCAGGTCTCAGATACTCTTTTCTAAGTCAATGAACTGTATATTGCATTTAAGATACAAGCTATAAATCAAAACACCCCAAAATGTCCATTTCAATCAAATTACAGCTTTGTGAATTGTAACACTCAAACTTTGCTGGTCTAAAAAGGCTATTGCTTTAAAAAAAAGAGAAGAAGATAGAAATGGTAAATTCCCTCAGAGATTAAATAAAAAGATGGATAGTTTCCATACAAAAGCCTCCACAGAAACCCAACAAACGGCTCCTCATACTAAATCCAACTTGGAGGCAAAGTGCAACACAGCACCGTTTAAACAAAATCAGCACGTCTTCAGGAACAATGTGGCAGCTATATTTCCATTGCTTTAAGAAGAGTTCCACAAGAGAAACTGAATATGAGCAGCATGTTCTGCTCAAGAAAAAAAAAAAAAAAACCTAAGAGTCAACAAGACTGTATTTATTGAAAGCTCTTCTCTTTTCATCTCGTTGATTGAGGAAAAAAACAGCCTTCATATAAAACATCATCTTGTTACGTACTTATTTAAGAGTATTCCAAATGGTAAATAATACTTTCATAAAAAAAAATCCAACAGCACAATGGAATTCTAGTTCTTATAGTGTGAAGCAATTTTTAAAAAATTCTGCAGTTGGTAGCAAAAGATTAGATTAAGAAACCAGCAAATACGGGCTAGAGGAGGTGCTTTGGGCCCTGTGTTTTTGCGGTTTCCATGGAAACGTGCGGTTGCTTGCTTGAGGAACCAGAGGCGCAAACTCGAACCCAGTGAAATACAGAGAGGCCAGTATGATGTTCTTCACAGTGGCCTGGCTTTGTGGGCCCATTCCAGATTCCAGCTTTTGGGTTACCAGGTTGGGCACAGTGCGACCGGACTGGGACACCGCTGGATAGGAGTGAGGGGGCACCAAGGTGTTTGCACTGCAGCAAATAACGAGACGCGCCCTACATATCAATTTCCATGGCTTTGTAGTGAATACTCTGCATGATCCATTGTCGAAAAGGCTTTAAAATTGTCTACCAGACAGCGTATCTGAAGATCAAGACATTTCAACTTCTATCGCAAAGAACTAGTAGGGTCACTAGTAAACTAATAATTTATATTCTGGAGGAATTACACAGATTCGCTACTGAATTTGCTATTACATGAATGAAACGGATGTCTGAACAAGTGTGTAGACGTGAGCTTTTCCACATCCAACTTTGTCCCAGTGACACATTAATTCAGAAAAAAAATTGCCTGAAATTTGTCACTAGGCTGTGCCCTGGTTTCAGTTGTGACACAAAATAGCAAACTATTCCAAACCACTCAGGGTCACATTCCAGCAAAGCCAGAACACTGACATCATTTAGAAATGTCAGTGATGCCACATGCCACTCCTATACTGGCTCATCTCCAGGCGTCTGCTCCATCTTCATTGCTGAGCAGGAATGAATAAAAGAAAACAAGCCAAAAACAGACAGCTTCTAATACGGTATCAGTGAAATATTTTCTAGATGGTAACCACCCTGTTAGGTAGTCAAAAAAGCAGTTGTTGATTCATGGAAGAGTAATCCCTTTAATCTTGTCTTGTGATTTATTATGAGTGTCTGTAGGGTTCTCTGTACAGACATGTGGTATTTTCCGGGTGGTTTTTACTTTTGTGTGGGAAGTTTTGAGGATAAAATGTAGTGAATAATTCAAACAGCGGGCACCACCCTCAATCTTTTGTACTCTATGATTACACGGTCTTCTAATCTGCAGGTATAGGATCTTCCTACTGGGTGGAACAGAAGAATGCATACTTTTATTTATGCTTTAAAATAAAACCCTACTTGTAAAGAATCATTTCTGTCATTACTGTTTTGCTTCATATAGCTTCTAAATGCTTGTTCACAGCTCCAAATCACTTCGAAGGGTATGAAATTTGTGTTTGCAACAGTATCTGGAAAAAGCAGTTTAGTCTGCCTTCAAATCACTGCCAAAGAATCTGCTTTAATCTACAAAAAAACAACCACTGACATCAGACTCTGAGATTAAAGGGTGGATAATCACTAAAGCCAGACACAAAAAAAGAAAATGCTTACAAAGATGTATGTGACACATAAAATTGATTTTGGATATTTTTTTAAAAATTAAAAAAAAATTTCAACACCAAACAGATAAAGTATATTTGGATGTCCAGACTGTACCAACATTTATTTTGTGCAATCAAATCAAAAGTAGAAAACCTGATTTTGGAGATTTTAACTTAAATTTGTCCATCTTTAACAAATATACAATCTACTTCAGATACAAGAGCCCAAAATGAGCTTCCTCCGCAGGGTGGCTGGGCCCTCACTCACTACGCTCTCACTTAGAGATAGGATGAAAAGCTCTGCCATCATAGAGGAGCTCTGAGTATAGCTGTTGATCCTCCAGTTGGAGAGACGCCAAATCAGGGTCACATTCCAGCAAAGCCAGAGCACTGACATCATTTAGAAATGTCAGTGATGCCACATGCCACTCCTATACTGGCTCATCTCCAGGCGTCTGCTCCATCTTCATTGCTGAGCAGGAATGAATAAAAGAAAACAGGATGCCTCCCGAACACCTCGCTGGTGAGGTGTTTTGGCCACATCCTACTGAGAGGAGACCCAGAACAACCCCCTGGAGACACTAGGTCTCACAGCTGGACGTGGAACACCTCAGGATCCTTCCAGGTGAGTTGGAGGTTGCAGACGGGGTGGGAGAAGACTGGGTTTTCCTGTTTGAGGATGTTGCCCCCATGACCCGGCCCATGATAAGCGTAAGACAACGGAACAGTATGAACAAATATTCGGGGAGACTAGGGCTGCAACTAACGATTATTTTGGTAATCGATTAATCTGTCGATTATTGGATCGATTACTCGATTAATCTGATAAAAATGACTATTTAATAAATATTACTTTTTCGGCATATTATAGGATGTAATTGTGTAAACCACAACTTATAACCACATAAACAACACGTTGGGTTTATTACAGTAAGAGTAAATGTTACTCTTTCTGTCAAATAAAGAGGTAGAATATTATCATTTCTAGAAAATAATAAATCTACTTACTGTATACAGTAAAAGTAAATCATTGACAGCGGCCTCATATCGGACACGTTCATTTCCAAAATAAGAGTCCCTGAGAGAAGCGCGTTGCTGCTTCATCTTGGGTTGTTTTTGTTTTTTTTTGCAGACAATAAAAAGTGTATTTAGCGACCTGTAAAATTGTTTTTATTAGAAATAACATCGTGTATCGCTCTGGTTTGCCGTGTCCCGCTCCGAGTCCGACATGTTTTTTTTTTCAGATGTTCGTGCAGCGTCGTTATGCTTCTGTGTCAAAACGTGTCCGTTTCGCAAACTTTGCATATTAACGCGAGTCCTTTTCAAATTTAGCGGAAAATGATCCAAACTTTGGTTAATTTGGCATGTGTTTTTCTTTCCGCCATCTTGTTGAATCTACCTGATCACGTGAGGCGGGGTGAAATGAAGGCCAATGATTGGCTGCTATCTTCTTCTCCTCCTATTTTGGTAGCTGGCATTGTCATTTTGCTCTCTACTGCCCCACATGGAAATCAATTTAAGTGCAGCTGACAGTAAAAGCTTTTTAAACGATTAATCGATGACCAAATTAGTCGACAACTATTTTGATAATCGATTATAATCGATTAAATCGATTAACTGTTTCAGCCCTAGGGGAAACCTTGATATATCTGCTGTGAACACATTAACTGTAACAAAAATGGACCCTCCAAGTTGCAATTCCTAATGAATGAATGAATGATAAAAAATATATATCCTATATCAAAAAAATGTATTAGTTGGACTGTTAAAAGTTAAACATGCAGAAGTTAATGCTTTAACTAGCATTTCGTCTTGCACGCCAAATATATAAATAAATGTAAACTTTAGAGGTTTTTATTTTGCATTTTTATAAGTAATAATCAAAGTTTCAAGCAAAGTCAGTAAATTTGCATGTCACGAACTGTACACATGCACAACCATGTGTCATCCAACCATGCAAGCACAAAATATGCGACATAAGCATTAATGTCAGCTGGTTTTCTCTTATGCATTGAATCCGATCGATGATCAAATAATCAAGTTGATTTTCAATTATTTTTAATGTCTATAGACAAGCTAAAATAACAACATTCCTATTGAAGAAAAAGTAAATGTCTGTGGGGCGATCACTTTGATGTTTTAAGACTTAAATGAATCTATGAGGACTCAGACATGGATTAACTGTTACACACACCAACCGGTTTTACATAAAAAAGTCTTTAGTATAACCACACTCGTCATTGTTCGCATAGAATAATTCACCAAGCTTAGGCACCAAAATCCCTGAATTAGAATCCAGTTTGTGATGAATGTCCGGTAAAAGCCCCTAATTTGCAAACAAAGCAGAGTATTACTGTATTTGCTTACTTTACAGAACTCAGGCACAAACACAGCTGTGTAGGCAGAAAACTCACCCTTGAATTTGATCGTAACAGAAATAGAGTCAACGCCAGCAGAAAAGTTCTGAATGATTCTGTGCCACAAACAGGCCAACAAAACAGACAATAAACCCCTCTAGGGAAGGTTTCAAAGTGGTCTTCTGGACAGAATATTTGATTATTGAGATGTTTCTACTTCAATCCAGAAATCATATTCAATCAGACTGAAAATTATTTTAACTTTGAAGGCTTATCTCCGATGGACGAACGACGGATTAGATGGGCATGTAGACAATGAACCAAACAAATTTTTTTACTAGGATAAATTTGTGTGAAAATCCAGCTGAGCAAAATTTACAAAAGTTTGTGGTCAAATTAGAGACAAATTTTAACTAATAAAAAGAAAACTGGGCTCTGAACCAAAATGTTCAGATTGAATCTAGTACCAGGAGATGACTGTTTTTATGCCATCTGGACACAACTTCTGTTTCTCATTGGGGTTGAAAGAAGGACAGAAGGTTAAGCCAAAAAACAATTAGTGGCTAGATGGTCATGGTGCTGAAAATAACTAAATAAAACCTTGTGGATGCAGTGCAATCAAGCTTGAACAAGAACTTCTTTCCTCCAAACCCTCAAGATGTTGTCAACATAAACCTTATACGGCATATCAACAGAATAAATCCTGCTTGATTTTGTTGTTCCATTCCGTTTTCCTCTGTTTATCAGGGTCCAAGATGTTGGTGTGACAACCTCAGAAGGGAAACTTAAGCTTCCCTCACTCCAGCTACATCATCCAGCTCACCTGGGAGGACCCCGATGTGCTCCCTGTTTAGCTGTTAAGACAAAGGCTCTCTATCGGGTCTGGTGCCTACCACTGAGTCTCTTCCCGGTGTGACATGCTCTAAACACCTCACCACTATCCAAATAGGGAGGTATTCAAACCAGATGCCTGAACCACCCGATCTGGCTTCTCTTGATTTGGCGGAGAAGCGTCTCTACTCTGAGCTCCTCTTAAATGACAGAGTTCATTGTAGATTAAATTTATACAATGAAAGGAACAAAAAACCATTCCTTTCACAAAGAAAGGATTCTTTTATTATATTCAAAGTAGTGACCACACAATGTGTTGATTATCCAGAATAACCTTTAAAAATTAACCAAAGACCATAAATTCAACACACTTCACTTATTTAATCCATTTTAAAGAACAATCTAAGAGTAGATTACATAAAAAGAGGTTGAACAACTTTAGTATTTGTGAAAGTGACAAAGAATGTATTATTTCCTGTTCAAGCAGTTGCATCAGTCAAAATAAATGAGGTAACTGCATCAAGTGTTGAAAGATGAGTATTTAGAGGAAATAAAGAGATGCAAAACAAGATTAAATTGCACTGTGATTCTTTATCTAACAATAAGATCTCTCACCCAGTTGAGTCCCATCTGTATGTACCAGGTAATCAAATATCTCCCACAAGAAAGAAACTATCCAATGAGTTGTTTTTAATTATTTCATTAGTTAAACTGATTGTCTTTGTTAAAAGCTATTAAATTCAAGCCAGTGATTGCGAGGAAACATTTAAAGAACTTGAGCACATGGACTCAGTAAATAGATGGAAGATGTAATTCACATATGGTGCGTTCAGGTGCTTGTTTTCAATGATTTTACTTTATCCTGTTATTAAACAAAATCGTGCAATTGCGTTAAATGTGTATGCGTAACTTACCCTGACTCGCAGCCCTGTGGTGGGTTCGGGTGAAACTAAAGCGGTTTAAGTTAAAGGCAGCTTGTTTGTAGATGAAGAGCTGCTGGTTAAAGAAAAGCTGATTTGGTTTTAGAGGCGAGGCAACACAATGATGCTTTCAAGGCGCCTCGGATAATTTACCTTCCATTGAATGATAGTGAAATATTCATCTGGACATTGTGTTCATGGAACTTATTCATACAAACTGAATATTTTTTTTATTGTTTTTTAGATTGGAAATTAATTTAAGCAAAGTAATCTACAGTGGAGGTAAATGTGTAATCTAGAAAAATAATAGGAGCAAATAAGTTCTTTCATACTGTATGTGAAAAATGAGGTGGATATTTATCCAAAATTCTTTCATAGACAAGCAACTTATTGTTAATTTTCTTAGTATCTTAATAATGTCTCTTATATATATTAAAACTACATATTTACCTACACTAGATAACCTACAGGGCTGCACAGTGGCCTCAAAGCAAGAAGGTCAGGGGTTCAAGTCCTGGTGTCCAGGCTTGAATCACTGGTCTTTCTGTGTAGCGTTTATATGTTCTTTTCATGTGTGCATAAGTTTTTTCTGGGTATTCCGATATCCTCCTACTCTCCAAAGACAAGTTGGCCACTACAAAATTGCCCCTATGAATAAGTGTGTGTGTACCACCCACAACAGACTGGCAACCTTGTAGAAATGTACGGTGTCTCTCTACTAAAATTAGCCAGGATAAGCTCCGGCACTCACAGTGTGTCTTCATTAGAGAAAAGCAGTTCAGAAGATGAAAATAAGGTTGGGGATTCAAGTCCTAGAGTGGGAGCGGGACTTGAAACTATTTTTTTCTGTGTGGAGTTTGCATGTTCTCCCTGTGTATACGTGGGTTTTCTCCGGGTACTTTAGTTTCCTTCCACTCTCCAAAGACATGCATGTTAGGTTGATTGGCCGCCGCAAAATTACCCCAAGGAATGAGTGTGTGTGTGTGTCTGTGGCCCCGCAACAGGAGGGGTTGTACCCCGCCTCTTGACTGAAATCAGCTGGAAACCTTCTGCACCCCACATGTCGCCATTAGGAATAAGCGGTTCAGAAGATGCAAGTAACCTACAGATGTGTGAAGTAACCAAATATTTCACACAAATATTTCACATTTCAAACATTCTTGATCATAATACACAAAAGATACATAAAAAATTACTCTGCGTTTGATATTTTATGTCTTCTTTCCCAAACTTTGCAAAGCATTTATTTACACAGCCAATTTAACAAAAGTATGTCCGTGTTTAGCAAATGAACTTCATAGAAAACAGTTCACAAATCATAAGGTGGAAAGTCAAATCAAAATGAAACTAATCTTAAACCAAATCATCTTATGTGCAGATTCTGCCCTCAGAAAGTCATTTAAACCGTCCCACTTCTATAGATAATGGTAGAGTACCAGTTCTAGAGCACGCATAGAACACTGTTTCCTGCTTGATATTTTTCTTTGAAAGACACGTAACGTCTCAATTTAGGTTTTCTGCAGACATATTTCTGCTATTTATCAAAACAAGTGATCATATATTGTCATGCAGACATAAGTTATAATATAACTTTGTTTCTATGAATAAAATTCAGGTGCTTCTTTGAAATATACAGTAATTATTGTATCTTTAGTCCAGGGTTGAGTATCTGTGTAATTCCAAGAGAACAGTTTTTTCTGATGAGTCTATGTTCTTGAAGTTGGATCAGGTGGTTCCACAAATGCTATACAACAATGTGTTTCAATCCTGACCACCTTAATGTTGACATTAAAACTGACTTTAAACTTATGAAGCATGAACGAAAAAACTAAAAAGAATTATTATTTATTATCCCTGTTTCAATTTTGTGCATTTGGTGGAATATAAAACTCCTCATTTTTTTATTTCCTTTGTACGGAGGAGGAACTGGTTTGAAATTGTTACCTGTGTGTGGGGGTATGATGCGTGGCCTGTCTGTTCCAAAGCGTTGAAGAAAAATTGCAAGTTGTTTCTCCTTTGGAGCTTTGTCCAAGCCAGTGGCTTTCAGGTAAGAGGCAAACTGTTCTTTCCATGTCTTCCATTGTGTAGAAAGGATTTCTAGTACAGGCAAAAAAGGCTGAATTTGAGCTCAATAGAATGCCGGGGACGAGTTGGAGGACAAGTGTCCCACCAAGGGATGTTTGGGAGGGAAAATACACAACAAAACAAGAATTTGGCCGGTGAGATTTTTTGGGAAGGTGGAAAAGTTTGCAAAAAAAAAAATCACAAACATTTTAAGGAAAACTTGCATGTCCAAATAAGATGTGTTGTTTAAATTGTTATATGCTTCCTTCGTGAAATACATTCATCATAGTGTGTTTATTTTTTGCATGTCCCTATTTTTTTAGGTATTGTAGCTTAAATCACAAAGAAGTGAAAGACTCACCAGAGCTGGCATTGTATGTGCGAACTGTAGAGTCTGGAGGTGGAGAGCAGCCTGAGTCAATGGATGCAGAATCGTCGTCTTGGGAACACCCGGCCTGAATGGCTCTCAAGTAGCTGTGACTTCGGGACCGGAAGCATGTTGGCATTGGCAGATCTGGAGGCTCTGGATTGTCCTGAGAATGGGAACGTGAATCTCTGTAGGTTGATTCTGAACTGCGGTCATCATAGTGATGACCCCTTTCCAATTCTCGCAACTAGAGAAGAAAAAAATGAAGATGTTGCTCATGTAGATATCAAGCTAAGATATGATAGAGAAGCCTGTCATTTTTCATGAAACCTTTTTTGGGTGTATTGTCATAGTTCTAAAAGATTAAAAAGTTTAAATGTGTGAAAAATCCACCAGGACTACCATGATGCTATACTGCTTCGGTAACCTCTGTTCTCTTCTGGCCCTTCAGTTTTGCTGTACTTGTACAATATTAAATCAACCATTTGAGAATCTACAGGAGGTTATGAACCAGCATGGCTGGTATCCGTTTACTGTCAGAAATGAGGCTGAGCATTAACATTTTGATGACTCACTGACTATTAATGGGGGGAAAATGCAAACGACTCAGCACAACAGAGATGAAAATGATGGAGAGAATCTGACAGTTATGTCTACATGTATTTAGGCATTCATGCGAAAAAAATATAGCTGGTTCAAAGTTAATTTACTCTTCCAGACAGACTAATTCAGTACTGGTTTGGTGTGCTCCTTCCAAATGGATGTAGAACAGATAAATCGTATTGTAATGCAGAAGCCTGTCACAGATTGGGTGCAAATCCCATAATAATTGCTTGATTTTTGAGTGGAAGATCAGAGTCACTTCATGCAAGTGATCTTCATCTGAGCGACCTTGTCTCAATGGACTCTAATTAGTCCTGTGTAAGTAGATCAATTAGACTTTAACTATCAGTGCCAGCCATTTTTCTTTTTTGGGATCTAACATTATCATGAGTTCGTTTGAAATGACAATCTTTTGTTCATTATATTACAGTCATTTCAAAAGTTTCTTTGAAATTGAATATTACAGACAAAAAGGTAGACAAAAAGGTTTGTAAAATGAGTAAAGTACTATTGATGTGATTTATGAGTGATTACAAATGCGCCTGCTTTTAATGAGTTACTGAGACATTTTTTCATTTTCCAATGATATTCAAAATGATGACTGACTTGGCCCATTCGCCGACTCAACGTGCTGCATGCTTGGCTGAAGTCATCATCCTCCCATGGTACCAGAGGTCCTGCTCCACCAATACAATCCAGGTTATCCAGGCTGCGGTTATTAGAGAGTTCTCTGAGAGATGGAAGACAGCTGGAAAAGAATGGAAGATAAGAGTAAAAACACTGATAGAGAAGTTCATTTTCACCAGAGCACAGAAACATGAATTAAACAGCCGATGTTCATTCATTTTGACAAACAAGCAGCAAAGTTTGGTGGAAAAAAATGATCTGCAAAATTGGCAATTAAAGACAAGGCACCTACACATGGAGTATAAACATCTTTTTTTATTTTCAATCCTATTGATGTGTATGAATCATAACACAGCTTAAGTTTAAACTTATTCTAACTGATAACAGCATCTAAGCATGCAAAGCCAGTGAGATCAGATGAGGTTTATATGTATGTTTTGTCCATCACTGTGGCAAGATCAAAGAACAGGTTATTCAGTAATTCACTCTAATACTGGGTTATAGTCTTTGTTGGCACACAGTGATGGTAACATGGCTGCAAAAAACCATGCCGATGTGTACTGACACAGATGACCCCTTGTTTCTTTATCTGTTAGAAGACAAATTCAGATCCTTTAAACCCCAAAGGACTTGGCAGATGGTGAGCTGAACATGAATTGGCTGCTTATTGCCACCTTGCAGCCTTTTCTGAGGTTGTAGTGCAACATCACTGCTGACAGATGATCCAATCTGAAGTGTTTTGCACCACGTCCCTGAAAAGAGGCCTGCAGACCTATCACTAACCTGCTCATTGACCTGCCCAGCTGATGCAGGGAGGGCACACTGTGGAGTGGAGACCACAGGGCATCCAGCTCCCCCTGCAACATGGTGTAATCCAGGGTTCTGCTGCTCATGCCAATCAGGTGGGTGCGGAACGGAAGAGAGTAGGAGTGGACGATCAGAGATTGGCAGGGTAATGGGGTAAGAATTAGGGCATGCCGCAGTGTAAAAGAAATAATTTTTTCCCATAAATGTAGTTTTTTTTGTTTTCTTAACTGCAAACCTTTAAATACATTATGTTTGACCTTAGATTAACAGATGCTTTGTAAAACCAAGAACAGGAAGATAAATCACAGCTGAGGTATGGCAGTAACTCTGGCATGTGGACAACAATGGGGAGTCTGACACCACTTCTATGCATGAGTAAGCCCAGCATGGATTGTCTGTACTTGTGTTTGTGCATGCTTTTCTCTTCGCACTAACACACTGATGCCGGGTGCCCTGCTTTTCATCTTTCATACACAACATACTGTACACCTGGTTTGTTGGTTTTCATTGAAACCTGGGACATTTTGTAAATCTGTTTTTAGAAATATGCATTGTTCTCCTGGCAATATTGGAAATTAAACACTGTTGCTTTTGAGAGGGTAATTAATGACAATATTTGCAGAAGTACTTAAAAAGGGCATCATTTAAATCTTCAAGTGAATAGTGTATATCTTTTTATGGGTTTCAAATCAATACTGCAATAAAAATTGTATTTGCTTATCAATATATTCTCAGACTGCTTTGTAAATTATCTTATGGTGTTTTTTGCAATTTACATCGAATCTGTATTTTCAATATTCCAGACCAATTTGCATAAAGACTACAGGTGAAAATTAACATTCATGCTATAACCTGAAACTAACATCTCTCCCACAACTTTAATAAAATTTTGTTGTGCACAATCGTTGTGTTAGTAAATGCATATTAGAGCATATGGGCTTGAACAGGTTGGCTGTCCAAGCCCAAGAGTGTGGCAGTATAGTGGAGCTAAAATCGGAATGATGTGCTGGTGTTGAAACCTGTGAGAAGTTCAATAGTGAATTGTTAACATCCAATCCATATCACAGGACACTTCAGTGCTTACTTGCGTGGCGGTAATTGGTCACTTAGAGACTGCTGCGTAGCTCTGAGGTAGCTTTGGCGGCGAGCAGCTGTTTTGGGCGAGGGTTTAGGGCTTCCTTCGGAGTCATCGCTGTCCTCCATGTCTCCCATGGCCTTCACATAGCTACCACTTCGCATCCGTCGACATGGAATTTCATTGGCACCCCCACTGCGACTTAACGTGCCGCCCCAATCATCCTGTTGAATTCAATAAACAGATCAAACGAGTAACTCATATTTTCTTTGACCTCTGTTCTGGTGTTGTTGAGGCTGTATTTGTTTGGATCTACATTCATTTGTGGAAAACTCACCCTTCTGCCAACTTGCAAGTAGTTACCGGTAAATTCTTGTTGGCAGGACTTGGACTTGAGCATTGACCTGTCCAGAGTAGCTGAGCCCTTTTGGATCACCTGTCTAGGTTGACCCATAGTCAGTGTGGACCAAGATCCTCCTTTCATGTAGTCAGTATCATTCATCACCATTCCCCCTGTTCCACTGAATCCACCACCTCCTCCACCTCCAGGAGCGGGAAGAGCTGGATACTTCATGTCATTGCTGCTTTTAGAAGAACTGATTGTATTGTAGCCACTGTGGATGTACCGGGCCTGGGGAACCTGGCTATCATGGCCAGATGGACGGCCCAGAGTCATCATGGACATGGTGTTGTGGTAGCTACTTAAATCACTGCTGTCCAAATCATCTGAACTCCAGTAGCCTGACATGTTGGACCTCGGCCGTCTTTTAGCCGTCGCCTCTGATTTTGTACCCCGATCTTTGCTTTTGGCTCTTCGGTTATGTTTTCCTCCATCATCAGTTCCTGATGAGCCTCCACCACTTCCCGTAGATCGTCCATTAACATTTCCCTTCATGTGTTGGCCTTCAAGTGACTGGGACTTTGCAAAAAGCTTCTGCACAGAGTGCAGCATGTAGCGAATCCGACCAGGACTGTCTGTCCGTTGCTTGGCAGCAGCAGCAGCAGATGTTCGGTGAAACTGCAAAGTACTGAATCCATCATGTCCTGCTGCAAGATGTTTCTCAAACTCCATCAGTCCTTGTGGTGCCTGATTCTTAGTCATGTGATGTGATATAGTTGCTGACCCACTTGTAATCATGGGTGTTCTTCCGCTAAGCCCCATCATACCCATTCCTGGTGTCATACCCATGGACATAGAGCTCCCCATTGTCCCTGTGCTTATACCCCCAATACTGTCCCCAGGAGGAGAAAAATCAGACTGGTCATAGGAATTGTAGTGAATCCCTGGAAAGGTGCTGCTGTTAGATAGCTGGTTGTTGAGGGGTAACATGCATTCAGCTGGAAGAGAGCTTGGGTTGGTTGGGGCGTAAAAATGGGGGTCCATGGTGCCATAGTGGTCCATTGTGGGGCTCAGAAGATAAGGGCTGCGAGGCAGTGTGCTGGTCTTCTGATGATAAAGGGCCTCTGGGTGCCCACTGGAGGGGTCACAGGAATCAGACAAGTGTCTGTTACGGTTGGTGCCCAACCCTTTCATGACAGCAAGGAGGTCCTACCCTCTAATAGACCTCCGAGCCAAGTAGAGATGATAGATTTTCTTGAATGTTAGTCCTGTAAATTAAAAAAAACAAGAATAAAAGATAATTATTTTGGTTTTATAGGCAAAAAAAAATATGCATTCAAACTGAAATAAGCATATCAACAAACCAAGATCCCTCATCTCCTTAGCCAAACTGTTGAGTTTTGAGCAAATACAATGCTGTAAATCATTCATATTCCCACACCCTCCCACCACAAACATCTGTGGTAAAATGTTGGAAAAGGACAAAAATGGGTTAGAACCAGTGAGTAGGAGAATAAATTATGGATTAAAGAACAACTGCTAACAGATGCTTCTTTATATTTCTGAGTAACATCGCCGCATCTAGAGAACAAACATCTGATTTTTCTGGCTAATGACATTCAGAAAGGCCCAGAAAGCTTTAATGGCTGTGAAATATTTTCCATCTTGCAAACAGAAAAAATGTTTGAAAACATCGGGGTCTTCTGCTCTTTAGTAAATATGATTGTAATGGCAGCGTCATATGAAGACATCTATTCAAAGTGGTCTTTTCCACATTTATCAAGCTTTATTTCTAGCAAACATCAGCTTTGAGGACCATTTGCAAGTGCTCCTAGTTTCATTTTAACCCTCTTCAATCACTGCTCATTCTTTTTACTTCTAGTCGGTATTTGCAGCACTTGTGGCAAAGCACCTGTCCTGACTTTACATGTGAGCCAAGTCTGGAGGGCCAACTGTCATAGTGAAACCAGTAAATAGGATCTGATCAGTAGGTAGTGAACAGCAGGAGTTGGCAGGTTACTCTTTTGCCTTCCTAATCAAACTGAGCTTCTCACCTGGCCGACAAGGCAGGAAGGACGATGTTTCTTCTTCTGACAAGTGACGATTGTAGGAAATCATGTAGAAGTTAAAATGAAGACAATTTTTGCATAAAAATGATCGAACAAATATAGAATGGGGACCCTATTCCTACTTTCAGGCAAGAGTCAAGGTACATCTCAAATGAGTCGCCAGTCTGTTGCGGGCCCCCACACACACACATCTATTCGTAGCGGCAATTTGTAGCAGCCATTCAACCTAAGATGCATGTTTTCCAAAGGTGGGAGGAAACCAGAGTACGTGGAGAAAACCCACACATACAAGGGGGGAACATGCAAACTCCACACAAAAAGACCAGTGTTTCAAGCCTCTCCCCCACTCTGGGACTTGAACCTCAACCTTCTTGCTGTGAGACCACTGTGCTAACCACTGTACCACCATGCCGCCCCATTTAAATTTTTTCCGTTAAATTTATAGATAATATTCCGCCTTTAATGTGATTGTCCTTTAAAATAGGAAAGATGGCAGGGTGGTGATCACACTGTAATTATTTCTTTCCATTGTCATTTAAAAGAAAAAAGACAGGATATCTGTAATATTGGCAGTCTGAAGTGTGAACTGTTCTCTCTGCAAACATGTATCTAGGTGTGAAAACACAAGGGGCCATTATTATAACTGTATTAAAATTATCCACACATTTTCTGAGACGTTCCACTGAAAGTCAGAGTGCTTTAAATAAGAAAGCTGAATTTAAAAAAGTAAGAAACACATCAAACTATGTTACCACAACACAACAAAAAGTTAGAACACATTAAATGATAATCTTTTCTATCTGTTCCATTTGTTAAAAGCGAACTGAATTCCCTTCTGAACATAGAGCAGTATCATGTCATAAAAACATCCAGTGGGGATTTTTTTTATCAGTTGTTACAAATGATTTAAACTTGCTTTGTACTTACTTCAAAATCTTCAAACATTATCAACTGAATTTATATCATATAACATGATGGTATTTGGCATTTTCTTCCAATCAGCAAATTTATATGATGATGCCTACATGAAGGGATGAGATATTTTTCATCTATCTAGGAGAAAAATGTGCTGTTTGGTCTTGGTGTCATGATGTTGAAGGAGGATGACACAAATCCAGGACGAAAACAGGATTTATTAACAGAAGTCAGGATTTATTAACCCAGGATCCAAAAGTTCAAATGATAAAACAGAATTCAGAGATCAAACTTCTGGTCAGGCAGCCAGGAGGACCTGGCTGGGAAGGATGACAATGACCTGACATGAAAGTTTGGTGCGATTGCCCTTAAATAGGCAGCAGGGTCCACAGGTGTGTGGCATCAGAATAATCACCCTCAGGTGTCCCAATAAGTGTGATGAGGGAAGGTCCAGGTCTCCCTCTGGTGGCAACTGAGGGGATCACAACACTTGGCTAAACAAATAGTTAAATTTAGAATGACTACGTACTTTAAATTTTTTTGCATAATTATTGCACAATTCTTTCTCAAAATTCTTGTCCCTTTATTTGTACCATTTATAATTCAATTTACGAAACTATACTTTAGATCAATAGTTATAGCTGTATTTATAGTTTTTGGAAACTTTACCTACAGTTGCCAGAAAAAAAAATGTTCTAAAAAAGCTTTTTTTTTCTTTTACTGCAGTATGCACTCATGTCATATAAGGTTTAGTTTTGCTGCAACAATGGGCTTTGTTGTTTTAGCCCCTCTAGCTAATTTGTTGACAGGTGGTACAAAGTGATGAAAAAAAAGTTTCTTTTCAGGATTGACTAACAGCTTTGTAAAGCAACCTGAAGGGTATTGAATAGAGAAACAAGATCAGGTTTGTGGAGTCCCTGTGGATATTAGTCTGACAAGACATTAGTGGAAAACCTTGTTTGAAACACATCTCCACTTGTAGACATCTTCAGAGCGTTAAAGAAACTTGCTAGTGTTTGGTTGCTAATCTAATGAAAACACCACAACTGGAGACAATTCAGAATCCCTCTCACTGTCATACCTCACACAAACTAACTGTAAAAACAACCCAAACTTTTGTACTTTTACTGCACAATCAGCTTCTGTAGAGATTTCACCTATTGCAAAATTCTACTTTGGGAAAGAATGACTCAGTGGGAAAGGTGAGTGTCCTGTAACCAGAGGGTTGCCGGTTTGATCCCCTGTTTAAAGTTCATGCCAAGGTGTCATTGAATAAGACAGCAAACTCCCAATTACTCCTGATGGTGGTTTGAGCCTTGCTTGGCAGTTTTCATTATCAGATATGAGCGTGTGTGTGTGTGTGAATGGGTTAGGTTGGGTTGAGAACCAAGAGTGCTATATAGAGTCCATCAAATCAAACAATTCTTTCAGTATCAAACCAATGGAATAAATCTAATGAGTGACAATTAAATCGCATTCCAAATAAGTTCACAAATATTCTTTGGTTGTCATAAAGTAAGAAAGAAAAACAAAAAAACAAAACAAAAACCCCCCACGTGTCTTCTTTCCAGAAAAAAAAAGCCCTTGATTTCATCCTTATTAGCAGGCTGCAAGCATAAAACTCATTTAGCATTATAAACATGGCCTATTTCAATGCCATCTCCTCTGATAGGGTCAAATCCTCTAAATCCTTTTACACAACATTAACTAACAGCCTCATATAACATTGTGACATGCCACTCAGCTAAGCTTGGCATGGCCTCCTCCGTGTGTCAACTACTGCATCTCAAAATGACAGTGATATCTCTGGTGGAGGCAGGCTCGTCCATCTAACGCAGCCGACTGCCTGTCAACACTCGTTTGCAATGGGTCATGTTTTTTTGTCGATGGGAGATTGCATTGTGTGGACAGAAAAGTGGTTACAAGAACAGCTTTTGTTATTATTATATTTAAATTAGTCAAATTTCTGAAGTTATTATGACAGACAGATGGGGGAAGGATGGCTCAGTGAGTAGGGTGACCGCCCTGTAACCGGAGGGTTGCCGGTTCGATCCCCCGCCAGGAGTTCATGCCGAGGTGTCCTTGAGCAAGACACTGAACCCCCAATTGCTCCTGATGGTGGTTTGCTCCTTGCATGGAGGCATCCCCATCAGGTGTGAATGGGTGAATGTGAGCTACACTGTAAAGCGCTTTGAGTGCCGACACAGGTGGAAAAGCGCTATACAAGTAGAGTCCATTTACCATTACCATTTATGGTGTGGGGTTTTTTTTATGCAGCTACACACTTAGCCCATTTGGCACACATATTCAAACTAAAAGGGTTTTGATCATTTTCATGAGGAACAGAAAAAAATGTGCATCTCACATTTGGACTTTAAGTGTGTCTGTCTGTGTGTGCGCATTTTTACACCCTGCTAGGAGCTTCTGGTGATAGCATCTCCCTGCTTTGTGCACTGGGGAGCTACCATCTGCTCCTCCAGAGGGGAAGGGGTTTTTGGCTTTAAGTCAAATCCATAATTTTACACATTTTTTTGGGGTTGTCACAGCTCTGCCAGTTCACACTATTGATCAGAAGAGGGAGACAAACTCAATAAACAGAGGGCCTCAGTCCTCAAAGCTTTCTTGTGTTTTAATTCAATCTTTATTCTTACAAAAGTATTTTAATCAAAGTTAAATAAGGTATATAATGCTTTCGTTTTGTCTTCTGCACCACTTATCCTTAATAGGCTCACAGGGGGTGCCGGAACCTATCCCGGCTGATTGCAGGCTAGAGGAAGGGTAAATACCGAACAAGTTGCCAGTTTGTTGTGGGGCCACACACACAACAATCCACTCACACACTCATTCCTCGGGGCAATTTTGTTGCAGCCAATCAATCTAACATGCATGTTTTTGGAGGGTGGGTGGAAACCGGAGTACCTGGACGGAACCCATGCATACACAGGCAGTACATGAAAACTCACAGAAAGACACAGAAAGAGCAGGGATTTAAGCATAGCCTCCAGTGTGGACCACCTTTTACACAAAGCGAACATGCAAACTCCACACAGAAAGACCAGTGATTCGAGCCTGGCCCCAGTTCAGGACTCAAACCCTTACCTTGTTGCTGTGTGGCCACTGTGCAACTCACTGCACCTCTATGCAGCCTAGGTATGTAATATGATTGACTTTTTTTTTTAATTTATAGCTTTTTGATAGATTGTTACATCTAACTTTTGGTTTTGGCAAAAAAGATCAATGCCATCATATAAAAAAGAAAAAAATTTACAAAAGCAGCCCAAGGTACTTCAAAGATGCAAAACACATCAAGGTATACAAGTAAAGTACAGAAAAATCAAAATAAAAAAAAAACAATTATGCATAAATAAAAGCAAAAAACAAATAATTTATCAAGATATAAAATATACAGTATTTACATGGGGGAGAGTTATCAACATTTCATCAACTTGATGGAGTATTAAATCTTTTTAAAGGTCCTTTCTTAAATCGTTTCACTTGCTAAAAATTTGGTGTGATACTCACAAAATGACGGAATAATGACAGATACTGACAAAACAATCTCGAATGAAGGAATGCACATTTATAAACCACAGCTTTATTACAAAAGGGATTATTAAAGCATTGGTTTCTCTTTTATTGATCACTTGTCAAAGCATTGTCGTATTTGAAATTTTACCATTTTTATCAATCATTTCTAAAACCAGAAATGGGTCTTTGGAGTAATGTCATTGACATAAAACATTCCCAGATTCTATGTTCAAGGGCCATGTGCTGTAGCCATTGCAAACTGTGTGGCAGATTTTTTGACCAGTTGCCAGTTTCTATATTGGTTCATCAGCGGGTGGGCAGATTTAAACGGGGAACTGAGCAAAGTATAGCGTCGCCTCATCTGAACATCAGTGTTCAGAGAGGCAGTTTGTCAGGAGCACAGCTCAGTCAGTCCCGAACCCATCTGCTCCATAGGCTCACAGCTCTGCCCTGGAGGATAAGGGCGGTTGTATGTGTGTTTGAATGTGTGTGTATCACAGGACAGACAATTGCTTGTTAGCAAGAAGAAAGAAATAGGAGGAAGTGAAGAGAAAAACTGTGGTGAAAAGGTGTAGGTTTTGACAGCAGTGGAAATGAAAGTAATCTCAAGACAATGAGAATGTGTGAAAATGAGTAAACGTGTTGCAAAGTGTGTTCTGGGAAGGAAATGAAGTCCAAATTGAGTCCAATTTTGACAGCAGGAGAATAATTGACACTGGAGGAGGAGATATGCATCTTTTAGCATCTGCATAGAATCATCTCTGAAAAAAGGGTGCATAAATGAGTGTTAATGAGTGTGAATATGGGAGGCATATGCATGTGGATCCCACCCCTAGATGGCTTCTTCAATTTTTCTCAGGTTTTCAGTGAGCAAAAAAAACCCTTCATATGTGCAAATGAAATATAATCAGTCACTGAATGCCTCTAAGTGTTGAATGTCTGGAGGGAATACGCTTATCTAAACATTTTTATGCATGTGTGTCACACCATGGACAGTAAACAGTGGACTGTAAATGTATTTGTATGTGAAGGCATGTGTGTGTGTGTGTTAGGCAGGCTAACCTTGTCCTAATTACTCTCTATCTATTCCATCAGAGCTGTGCTCTGGCCTATTTTCACAGCTATAAATTTATCACTCTCCCCTCTGTTGTGATAGATGACCCACTCATTTTAGCCCATCTCTGAAGACTGTGAGCCAGATAGGAAGTCAGAGGAAGATGGTGGCACCACTTCACTGCATATGATGGCAAAGACGGAACTTTCCATGTCCTCAAAACTATTTCTGGCACTGAATCTGTATATTGAAGCACTATGTTGCCGTATTGTTATTGGTTCCTGTTAGTTATATGAGCCCTCCAGAGACAGAAAGAGGATACATTACATTATCTGGTTACATAGAAATGTTAGAGGGGCTTTAAGACTTTGATGACTGGATAATACAGTAAAATAAAAACAACAAAAAGGTTCTCCACGACGTGTTTTAATTATTTTTCAACTTTTGCATTCAGTTTTTTTTCCTTGCCTATTTTTCATGATTTGCTATTTTGTAATGAACAATATTATGTATCAAAATCTCAAGGGATTATTTATAAGTATTTTTCTAAAATGAAAAAAAAAAACAAAAAAACATGTAAATCAAAAAAGATTGGAGTCACATTGATACAGATCTGCTGGAGTATACTGGTTAAGGGGAGACCTGTGAATAAAAGTGAACATAAATGTCTTGGGTACTCAGCATACATGTATTACCATAAAAATAAAATCAGGTTCTGACTCTGATAAATCAGAGAATCGTTTCTATCTTCTTCAATTCCTGAGACATGGTGGCAGGCGTGACTTAGTACTACTTTATTTTAGAGTGTATTTTGATTGGAGAGGGATGTCTCTCAGTGTTGAACAGTATGAGGCAAAAAGAGGGTTGTGGGCTACAGCTGTGGCCTCTTTTCATAGATTCGGGGCAAATCCAAATGACTAATGCAAACAGACAAGGGAGATGTGCATGCATACGCTTGGACACTTGAATGTTGTTTCATAAATGCACATATATTAGGATGCTGAGACGTCATCCAAACCCGTATCTTTACATATTCTCCATAAATGGCATTGAATCCACATCTAAATGGTGAAGGCTCATCCAATCACTTCACATTGTACTTAATAACATCTATTCACAACTTTTAAGTCTGTTGCTACAGTAAAAAGTTATTTTTCCATAGAGCTGCAATGAAGTCTCCCATTCAAGAGGATACACCATTAAATTTTTCAAACCATCAAGCTTTGATGCAGCCTTTAAAATAATCTTCAGTCATTTTTGTGATGTTCTGTACAGTTGCTGCATTGTTGCGTGTGTGCATCTGTATGTGTGTATTTAGCGTCTGTCTCTCACAGTCTTTTAATGCTTAACCACAACCCCGCTATAAATCCCACTAGGATAAGCTTTAAACCTCTCCAACTTCAAAAGGCCTTGGGCCTGATAATAGCTGTAGCCAAAGTTCTTTATTTAAGACATGCACAAAGCTTCAACTCCAACAGAGGGAGATGTCACAGGAGAGCTCCCGCTATGAAAGTCATGTGTGAAAATCACCTCCTGCCAGGATGTCAGGGGTCATCGTGTGATGCGGTTTGGAAAAGAATGGTCCTCATTGGATGGCTTGTGGGTCAAACATCCATTTATGTCTCCAAATCCCCATGTGACATCAAAATAATTCCCTAATGGCTATCTTTCAACTTATAAAACCTGTCAGAGGCAAAAGGATGAGCCACTGTCTCGTAAAAAAAGAGTCGTAAAGCCAGCAGGATGGGCTGAGATGCTTCATGTATGCTTTTTTACATCACGTACAGCTCTGACATTTAATAGACATGAATTACAGCCCTAATACTACAGAGATGCTGCTCCAGTCACATGGATGCATTAAAGAACATGTGACTACCATGTCAGTTTATGTCTATCATGCCAACAAAGATATCAAAATGATGGGGTCAAGTACTTCATTTATATGTATTTTTTAAACTTAATATATTTGACGGCGACACGATGGCGCAGTGGTTAGCACAGTGGCCTCACAGCAAGAAGGTCGGGGTTAGAGTTCCGGTTGGGACGAGTCTTAAAACACTGGCCTTTCTGTATGGAGTTTGCATGTTCTTCTTGTGTATGCGTGAGCTTTCTCCAGCTACTCTGATTTCCTCCCACCCTCCATAAACATGCATGTTAGGTCAATTGGCCGCTACGAAACTGCACCTAGGAATGAGTAAGTGTGTGTATGATTGTGGGTGTGTGGCCCTATGACAGTCTGGCGACCTGTTCACAGTGTACCCTGCCTCCCACCTTAAATCAGCCAGAATAGGCCGAGTTGCAAACCCTGCAAACCGTCAGGGATGAGCGGCTTCAAAGACGAAACGAATAATCTATGTGTTCCTTAGTCTAAACGACAAATAAATGTGGATAGTGGGTTGCATTAGTTGGTGGATGTTCTACTTATGGGAGGCGGTGGCTCAGTGGTAGAGCGTTCACCCTCGGACCGGAAGTTAACCGGAAGTTTGCAGTTCTAAATCCCACCGAGTTTACGTCTAGGGTCCTTGGAGAAGACACCTAAACCCCGTTTCTCCCACCATTGGCACCGTCATAGGTGGTAGACTGCTGCGGTGTAATGCAGCACACAAATTTCTCCAGTGAGGGATCAAATAAGTATACAATATTTTTACTTGGTCATGTTTGTGTGTTTAGGACACTGGATTAGATGGACAATCTAATTGGGTCAGTTATGGATTTGGCTGTCATGCTTCTTACTTTTGATGTTCTGTCATTGTGTTTGTTCTGCTGTTTTAATGAACTAAAACTTTTGAACGTACTGAACATTTGAAAGTACGTCCCAACTTCTCAAAAAAGCCTCAATTTAAATATTGATTATAACTTCAATCCTTAATTTGAACTTAAACAGAACTATGAATGTCTGCTTTTGAAATAGATTAACCATGAAACTTTCGGATTTAATGCAAATCTCTTTCTGACTTGGGTATTAGAGTCTCATGGACTTTCAAGTGCAATTTTTAAATTTGCAATAACGAACTTCAGTATAATATACTAAGACTAAAATTCTACTAGCAATATAAAAAAAGCAAACAACTTTCATTAGACACAAATCAAAGCTAATTTTTTTTCTTTTAGAAAGTACTCAGAATCAGTTTAAACTCCTCTGTTTGTGTAAAAAAATGCATAAAAGCATACAATTTAATGCAAAAATTTATTGACAAAAGCTTAAAATTATGTGTCATATAATTAAATAACCATCTGTGTTGCTGGAATGTGTAATTAAAGGTCTATTGTCCTTCTGTGTTGTTTCAGGGTGTGATTTACAAATTAGAGACACTTTATTACTTTACGAGTATCCCTGAAGCTCCCCCTCAGTTGTTGGTTTAAGCATCACCGCTGAGACTCATTATCCTGTTAAAACTGCAGTAAGGCACAGAATATAAATCTCTGCTGAGAGGATTTTGACCTTGACTCACATTTAAAAGAGAATTTAACTCTTGTGAATGTGTTGCTCATTTGTTAACAAATCAAACAAAATCCATTTAATGTGTTTTTTTATGGTGTGACTCATCTTAAAATACCTCAAAGGTAGGCTGTTTTTTGCTTAGTTTAATATCACAAACGTACAAAAATGGCTGCAAATGATAAAAAATATCATCATACTTTTTCAGATTGACATGGATAATATTAAGAATAGTGTGTACTGGTTTCAATAAACCCTACGAGGGCTCAAAACAGCACACAAATGAGCACATTACCCTGTAACAGACAAATAGAGAAGACACAAAATGATATTGGCGACAGTGATTCAGGAGAATTGCCTGAGTCTCATTCTGGAGACAGCTAGAACGGAGTGGAACATCAATCACAGCTGTCCATGGCGCCCAACATTCGCATTCAAAGTGAGCCCAGTTTTTGATCAGCGTTTCATCAGTATTGCGGAAGCATCCTTTCTACCTTTCCCCTGCAACGCAATCATCGATTAAATTGTGGCTTGACAAATGCTACTTGTCTCACTTTGACCTAAAAAAAGGAACTATGAATGAATTCACTATACAACAAAAGCTGGAGGATTTTTCTGCAAGAAAACCTCTGTGTGGGTTTTATGAAGTATCTGTCCTGAATCTGGTGTCAAATACAAGCTCCAGATCCAATTCCAACACCCCTAGTGTGACTTATAGAGGTGTGATGCCTTCTTTCCCATCTCTTCTTCCACCCATAGAAAATTCAGGATTGGTGTTACAGGATGGATTGAGAGAGGACCTGGGATTGGAGCTTCCTGTTATCTCTAAACTGCAGCATCACAGCTGGCAACACCCCTGATTCAGTACAAAGGGGGGATGTGTACACACATGTGGGTCTGCAGTGTCTCCTATTGCTTCTGTGTATGAATTTAATCTCTATTTTTATGCAAACATCTCTGTCCGAATGTGCACAAATATTAGAAAAAGCCCACAGATATCAAGTTTGCATGGAGCAATCACATTGTTGCTTAAAAATGAGCAGATAATTTAGTATTTTCTCCATTTAAAACATGTTATTGCTAAAATGTATTTACCTCAGTGTTTGCCATGTTGGAGAAAATTCAAATGAAAATTCAAAATAGGGAACGCTTTTTTAGAAAAGACTTTTCACAACCTTTTTGTGTAACGTACAATACACACTGTTTCTTTTACAAGTAAATGCATTTTAAAAAACTCAAACTCAGAATATACATTCAGCTTAGCGAATTACAATGGGTTACATAACAAATCAATGCTTGAGGACCTACTTCATGAATATCAAAGAACAAAAGTTTTACATGCATGTTTTATTTATGTTCTGACAATAAGAATGTGTTCTTCTCTCCAGAATTAATAGAGAACTAAGTAAAGCCAATCAAAGTGAATATTCCGCTCATTTTTGTCAAAACCACAAATATATAATTTGGACCTGGATTATAAATGGATCGAGAACAGCTGGTTTAATATGTTGTTATTGTTTTAAATAACCCACTGAACTCATTTTGGGAGGCACGGTGGTGCAGTGGTTACACAAGCAAGAGGGTGTCACAGCAAGAAGTTTGGGGTTTGGGTCTCGCAGTGGGTGTGAAGCTTGGAACGCTGGCCTTTCTGTGTGGAGTTTGCATGTTTTCCCCATGTTTGCATGGATTTTCCCTGGGTACTCCAGTTTCACCCACCCTCCAAAAACATGCACGATAGGTTGATCGGCCAATATGGAAATTGCCCCTAGGAATGATTGTGTGTGAATGGTTGAGTCTAAGTGGCTCCGCAGCACGCTGGGAGTATTCTACCTTTTGCCTGCAATCAGCTGGGATAGGCTACTGTACCCCCGGCGACTGCTCTATAGAATAAGCGGTTCAGAAGATGAAACCAAACTAAACTAACTACTTTAATCAGTAAAAGATAAAACTCACAACCAATCAGGATGAACCACACTACCATTGCAACACAAATCTCCAAAAATGCAATATTCTTTTAAAATGTTTTAAACATGTCTATCGTTCTTCACCAGGAAATGGAACTTGTTATTTTTGCAATGGGCAGCACAGGTGGACACTTTTTGAAGAACAGCTTTGCAAAACCAATGTCCAAATACGAACAAATCCACTTTTCCCAGACTTTAAATGCAGGTGCTGAAGCTTGTGGAAAACCTCACATCCTCATCTATTTTTGATAACGCCTTCAGCCTTCCTTGCATGACAAACCTCGACCAAAAGTGGTAAGTCTTTTGTATCAAACAGGAGGTAAGATGTGTGCCTGAAATTCAAATTTCTTCATCTTCTCTGGCAGTGAGTCATCTTTTAATGTGTGATTGCAGAGAATAGAAATTAGCTGCAGTAAATGATGTCACATCCAGTCAGTAATGAACCTCTGATGTTTGGTGAGGTGAAGGAAGATGAAGGTTAGAGGTTTAAGGTCATCTCTTTGTACTTGCACAAGTGTTTGTACACTCAATTAATTCAATTTAATCAATTTAAAAGCAACATTATCAAGGCCAGGAGGTCTGCTAAGACACTTACATTGGTTGCTCATCCCTTAGAGGTCTTGATCTGAGTAGTGGGGATTCCTGGAACAGATGCAAGAAGAAAAGAGTCACTTTATGTATGCAGTGAACCCACATGGTTGTTTTACTTGTTAACTGATAAAAAAAACTGTGCAGTGTTTGTCACAAACACACACCCACACATACAGAAATACATATGCAGCCTCACACAGAGCTGAGGATGAGTATCCAGCATGCAGCATGGCAAATGAGGATAACATAATCAGATAGTGAACCAGTGCTCGAGGGTTGCTGTTATGCAGGCGTTGGCCAGCAAAACCAAGCAGCTTCACCAAGTTGTCTTCTTTTGCCCTACTTTTTCTTACACTTTGCAGAGAAGAACAAAAGTAGTATTAAATCTTAGTCACAGTGGCTTTCTGCTCATCCACAGTCCAGCTGTTTTCTAAGAACCGCATAATGATGGAGGTGGGACAGCGCTGGATTGCAGATCTCTGCGAATCAACTCTGTCAAAGCAGATGTTTAGTCATTCTTTATGGGATGTAACTAAAGTCAGATGTAGTAATAAAGTAGCTTATAAATCTGCACACCAAACAGATTTTTAAAATTGTGATGTTATTTTTTTTCTTAAAGTTGTCTGAGTTAAGTGGCAGAAAGGAGTTCAAGGCTCTCTGACAAGAGTCATCTAGAACCTGAAGGAGAACAGCTCTCGCGGGTTCACGCATCAAAGGGTCTCCTCGAACGCTTCTTTTGTATTATGGATTCATCTTTTTCTCAGAAATTCAGCAAGACTTTTTTCATCAATCCCAAAAGTATTAAAATATTCAACATGCTGAAGGGAACAACCTTGGAATTATTATTCAGATGTACTTGTGTTCATTGTTTCATGCTGAATTTTTGTCCCTGTATGCGAAAATAAAAACTTAAAAGAATGACAGCTGTTGTGTTTATTTGTACTTATTATGTATTGGTGTAATTAAGAACAAACTACAGGTATTCTCAAACATATAAACACAATTATTATTTGAAAAACTGATACCGTTTTAATGCATTTGATACAGAGGAGGTTTAATGATTAATCTCAGTCACACTAATGACCTTTGTGTGGATTCAGTTCATAAAAATACTTGTATTAAAAGTATTGATAATTTTTAGTTTTTGGGTTTTTTTTAAGAAAAAACAACTATTTTTTATTATATTAAATCCAAATATTAACAACATATGCAATAAACCTAATGTTTCTTCTACTTCTTTCGGCATTTCCCTTCAGGGGTCGCCACAGCAAGTCAGTTTCTTCCATCTAACCCTATCTGCTGCATCCTTTTCGGTCACACCAACTATCTTCATGTCTTCCTTCACTGCGTTCATGATCCTCCTCTTTGGCCTTCCTTTAGTCCTTTTTCCTGGTGGTTCTAAATCTAGCATCCTTCTTCCGATGTACTCTCTCTCCTCTGCACATGTCCAAACCATCTCAGTCTGGCCTCTCTGACTTTATCTCCAAAACCTCTAACATGTGCTGTTCCTCTGAAATACTCATTTCTAATCCTGTCCATCCTGGTCACTCCCAGAGAGATCCTCAGCATCTTCATCTCTGCTATCTCCATCTCTCTCACAAAGACATTATCATCCGCTATGCATAAAAAAATGACTAAAAGAGGTTTAAGAACTGTTTCAAGGGACAAAAACTTCCTTGCGTCAGTCTTAAACAGTGTGATACAGCAAGACAACATTCACACAAAGATATGAAGGCCACATCAAATGTCCCTCAATTCAATATTTGCTACAGACTCTGTAAAAATCAGCTTTTAGACAATTTCTGAACATGATCACTTCTCAGTGCTTAGTTTTAGTTTTGGGACAGAATCCACAAATACAATACTTAAAAGTACTCTGACCTTTTCCTGCAAAATGTCAAGAAAAATACCAAAAATACACATGTGTTCATCTATTAGCAGGATCATAGGTAATCTCATTTTGGCTTCAAAGAGATTTTACAAGCGAAACAAGTTTTACCAGCAAGAACATAATCAAACACAGTTGGTAATACGGTTACAAGAGCAAATTTTTCTCGTCACCAGTCGGATACCCAGAGGCAGACCCTGGATTCACTGGAGAGACTGTGTCTCACAGCTGGCTAGGGAACACCTTGGGATCCTCCCGGGTGAGCTGGAGGATGAAGCTGGGGTAAGAGAAGCCTGGGCTTCCCATCTGAAGCTGCTGTCCCCATGACCCGGCTCTGGATAAGCGGAAGACAACAAATGAACAAACCTTCCGAAAACAAGGTAGGATGACTTTGTCTCCCTTTTTAATGCACAACTGAAATCCTATCATTAGAATTTCTCTCACTTCCTCTGAGAAGGGTTAAACACTTGTAAAATCCTTCATACATCTTAGATGAACTTGAGTAATGTACAAATTAAAAGCATTTCATGCTGTATTTTGTGTGAATTGTGAAGGACATTCATGCCAATTTCTCTCTGACTTGCCTGATTGCTCTCAGCAGATTTGAAGGATTGATGTTTTATCATACCTGGTTTGCTGGAGAAAGTAAAATAAATTAGAACGAGGATTGTGAAAATGATTGTGCTATCAGGCTGGAGGGATCTGCTGATTGAACTCTTCATTTTGGAAATACATGATGAATATCTGCACAAGTCCAAAATGGAAACATTTCTCTCTGACAAAATCTACCGGACTGCAGTCACACATACGATGTACTTTTGAGCTTGACTCCTTTTAACACTACCAAGTTACATCTCATTCATTCTTAATCTGAGATTTGTCCTTGCAAATAGAAGAAATCAAAGTGAAACAATGTAACTTTCTGCTTTTTTTTCTGGGTAGTTATGAGTGTTTCTGCTATTCTCATCGACGTGTGTAGTGACCCAAATGGGAATAAGCATCTTCTAAAGACCATGTCCTCAGCTGGAAAAGGGTAAAGTGTTCTCTTCAGGTCAGGAATGAACCCATCACCCAGTGGAGAAGTTCATGTATCTCACGGTCTTGTTCGTAATTGAGGAAAAGATAGAGCAGGAGATCGATAGGCGGATCGGTAAGATTTCTGCAGAGATGGCGCTCTGTATTAGTCCACTGTGGTGAAACAGGAGGAGAGAATAAAAAGACTAAATGGGAATCAGTAGCTGGAATGTAAATATGTTTGATTAACTGGTTAACATCAAGTGTAAATATCTTTATAAAAGCTGAAGTTTTGGTGTATTCAGTAATGGTGCCAGATGGACCAAGAAAGAAAGAAGAGAATAACCAAGGACCACTCGTCAATATGAGAATATTCTAATGCAGTGAAGAAGATCTTTCAGCACAGGGACTGAGTCTACCAGCTGTTAGTAAAAAGGACACATTTGTAGGACATATCTCTGACTTACAACATGTTTGTTTCACAAAAATATGAATTAATTGCCAGAAAGTCAGACTGATTGACAGGGTCTGTGAGCGTTTACTCACCACACAAAAATGATTGGGGGAGTTTTTAATTTCCCACAGGCTCCATAATATATTAAAATAATAAGATTTTCAGTGCAACTATTTGTAGATTATTTTACGCTCGAATCCAAAGAGTAAAGTTGGTTTTAAACAATATTGCGAAACACAGATTAATAAGTTACTTCATTTTAAATAGATGCTTAAATTTAAAATCAATGCTACATTATGAAAGAAGAACATGTGAGAATTTTTAGTCAATACATTTTGAAAGTTTGGAAATGTGTTTTAATGAAAGGGAATAAAACGGTAACTATTTCAATGGATTCTCAATAGTTGGAACTCTCAAAACTGGGATGGAATACAAACCAAAATCCACTGAGTCGCTCAAATGTCTAATAAATTCTCTAGCTGGTTATATAAATCTTGTAGAAGCAAAGTCATGTGAAGAAGAACAGTCTGTTGAAGCGGCCAACAGACGGCAGTCTTTTAGAAATCTGTTGGACCATTTCATCGAAATGAGCATGAGAACATGTCCTACTTATACAATTTGTAGTATTGAGTAAACAGATGGGAGGCTTCTTGAGTGTGAGTCAAGATGAATCCCTCAAGTGAGGCAGTGAGAACACGCTTTAGCAAAGAGTCACACACTAATTCCCCAAAATCTCTCCATGTTATAATTATGCCAGTGACTCAGGAATAGGCAGCAACTGGATTAAACATGGCTATTCAGTGTGGCACTCGGCTATGTGAGTCTGCGCGTGTGCAGAGGTGCCAACATTGTTTCGCTTTGTATTTGAAAATGACCCCTTTGAATCTCTTTTATCCTCAATGGGGGACAATTTAATAATGTTTCAGCTTATAGAGTCAGCAGTATCACCAGCTGTCCTCTGGTAATGATGCAGGAAAATTTGAGATAATTACCAGATGTATTCAGAATATCCTGAAGAGAGACAGCTTTTTCTTGACAGTTAAATTATTGAGTGGAATTTTAAGTAATTAAAATTTGTTAAATTATCTTCTTTAATGCAATTGTGTTTTGAACAGAAACACATCTTTCTATGATCTTGATATGATATGCAGCTTTCTTTATATGTGTACAATTGGGCCAGACAAATCAGTCTTAGCATTTGAAAAATGACCATCTAACAAAAAATCTATTCTAAAACACTAATAATAACAAAAAAGTGTTGGAAATATCCAAAAATAGCATGACTAGAGTGTTTTTTTAAAATTTGACTTTGTTTCCTGTTCATCACAAAGTCGACTGTATGATTCCCTCGGTTCTATTTATAGCTAAACAATAGCAGAGCAACTAAAAGCAGCTCATAATTTCGATGTTTCCACATGTCAGCGAGACAGCTTTTAAATGCCAGCCCAAAAATAAAGAAAAAAAGAGACCATTTCTGAAACCATGAAAAGCACATTACAAGAACGTGACTGTGGAAAATCTAACAACAAATATTCTCCCCGCTGTTGTAAACTTGGATCGAAACACTGGTCTTTATTTATATTAATCAGACTTATTTTGATTAAACTTTAAATGAATTACAGTAGTTTTGCATTTGAATATTTTAGTCTATATTTCCATAAGTAAGTAAAATAAATTAAAAAAGGTTTGTCAGACCTTTTTAAAAATAGTCGACATTTTATCATTCTATTCAATTTCATTGTCTTTTGCTTATTTGGCGGCAGGCGCAACGGCAACAGCCTCAGACGGGAAGCCCTGGCTTCTCTCACCCTGGCTGCATCCTCCAGCTTACCCGGAAGGATCCCAAGTCGTTCTCCAGCCAGCTGTGAGACATAGTCTCTCCAGCGGGTCCAGGGTCTGCCTCTTGGTCTCCTCCCGGTGGGACCTGCCCGAAACATCTCACCAGCGAGGCGCTCAGGGGGCATCCTAACCAGATGGCCGAACCGCCCCATCTGGCTTCTCTCGACCTGGAGGAGGAGCGGCTCGACACCGAGCTCCTCTCGGATGGCAGAACTCCTCACCTGATCTCTAAGTGAGAGCCCAGTCACATTGCAGAGGCCATTGTATCCCTGATCTCATTCTTTCGGTCACCACTCACAGCTGGTGACCATAGGTGAGGGTGGGAATGTAGATCGACTTGCAAATCGAGAGCTTTGCTTTTTGGCTTAGCTCTTCTAGTGATTGGAAATTATTGTTTTATCAATTTGTCATTAAAATGAAAAACCATGTGAAAACGATTTATAACAGGGATTTCAGATTGAAAAAAAAAAACCTATACTCCATTCACTAAGTAGCTCCAGAAAGATTCAAGTGATTCCAAGTAAAAGTCTAAGAGGGGTTGGGGTATATTGGTGATGAATTTACATTAAAATGCGTGTTAATGAGCTGCTAATGGTTCGCAGGGGTTTCAAGCTGGGTGTATGCTTTAGACAAAAAATTTTTGTGGGTTTTTGTCTTTGGTCTAGCATTAATCTATAAATTATTTGCTTCAGTGGTAATTAGCTAAATAGCTTTGATGTCACTAACGAACAAATTTTTGCAAAACATATTTTTATATCATTTAAGATTTTTATTTAATCTCGACCTATCATTGAGGTGAGTTGACTGCTAACAGGGAATCTAGCGTCCACTTTTATCTCATGAAAATAAAACGCTATAATTCAATTTGCTTTCAAAATCAATTTGTAAGATAACTTAATTAGAATAAATTAGTTCTGAAACACAAATCCCTCGCCTAATGCATGCAGCTTAGTCAATACTTTTCTTTAATCTGGGTTTTAGTCTCGTAGAGCATTTGGTGTAAATTCTGCACATGGGTTTGTTGACTCAACATACTCGGAATCAAACCCACAGGCTTGGATAGTTATAATAAACTTCCGCATTTCATCTCATTAAGTCTTACAATATGTTGCCCCTAGTTGTGTTTGTTTAAAAGCTAGAGATCCTTTAAGTGCGTTAGGATCAGACAGTCAAGTGGCAGACGGTATAAATGGAGGCTGCTGGTAAAATGCAAGCTGACTGTGAAAGCAGCACGCCAGCTCTGCAGGACCTGGCTCAGGAGGAAAGGTTTAACTTTCAGCTAACAGACACAAATATTCAGACATGCACTGCACAACAAAGACACACAATCGTATACAGTATGTACACGCTCAAACACTTCCACGAAGAGACAGGCTTCCTGGTAAAGACTGCTGCATTCGACAGTGGAACACATGACCAGGGTAGACAGCACCTGTCGAGCTGGAAAAAACTGCTTTCAGAGGCTAAAAAAATCTAAAACAGATTAAATAGTAAACCTTGTGCAATATTGAAGGATCAAAGAAATACAGTGGAAGATCTCAACACACTCATATGTGTGACGTTGCTTCTTTTCTTTTTTGTAAAAAGCTATGTTAGAAAATATAACAACACAAGAAATGAAGGGTTTTCAGATTGTATTTTCTTTCTCCTCATATCAGCAACTTAAGTCACTTTCATATTTCAGCTTATTATCTCAAGGTTCAAATTTGATTTTGCAACTTTTTATTGATCTTTGCACTTCTTTGTTTAAAACATTATTTAGGATTAGTCTAAACTACAGCCAACTTTAATGAGAACATGCCAAACTCTTTGACACTCTTTGACAATCAACACTTTTCACAATGACTGTTTTTTTTCACAAAAAAATCACGTACGATCATGTGGACAAAAAATACAAAAAATACAAGAGTCCAAGTAAAATTTTCCTTAGGAATCAGAATGCAGGAAGTATATCGCTTGTAGATTTCATAATCATCAGAAAAGCAGCAGGAGTTTAAGAGGGCAGTTTAGTTTGCTAAACTCGGTACTTGGTTTGCCTTATGCAGCTCTTCTGAATGAATCGGTTCTTTGAACTAACACATACCACTTACTGCTAGAGGTGGACCTGCATTTTAATCTCTTCCATGTATTTAGTCTGTTTGATGTGGACAGAAACCATACATATTTTAGGTAGTTAAGTCTGCTTCTTTCAAGGTTAAAAGAGGCTGGATTAGTATTTGAATTAGGAAGACTTGATTTAAATTAGTAAGTTGTAATGGTTTTGGAGATGCTATTAAAGTATCTTTTTCTGAAGGAGTTAACAAGTTCACTGAATTTAATCGGACATGTTCTGTTTGTTTAGGGTCTTTCATTTTATTTAAATATAATAGGCAAGGCAAATTTATTTTACCACATACTTCATGTCCTCCACGCAATTTGAAAATTGTTTAGATTTCTAAAATGAGTACAACATGAGCAGCAGCTGTTTTAAAGCCTTTTTGTTCAGACCAGAGAGTAGACCATTGCAATAATCTAACCTACTGGAAACAAATGCATAAATAAGAACCTCTAAGTCATTTTAAGACACCAAACCTCTGATTTTGGACAATGTTTTAAGGTGGTAAAAACCTGCTGATATAATCGATTTGATGTGATTATTGACATTAAAGTCTGAGTCCATTATTACTCCCAGATTTCTAACTTGGTTAGAAATACATAACTTTCCCACCCTTACTTTTTCGCATTTGGGTCGATCTTGTCATCTCTTACTGCAGCGATTTCTGACATTCTGTCTAAATGGTGATATTGGTAATAGTAAGTGAGCCTTAGATTGACAAGTTCTTCACGTCTGACTGCATAGTGTGCAAATTTGTGATCCTGCTGGTAACAAGATTACTTCCCATGTGGTGAAAGGACAATATAAACATCACCAGAGAGATCTGTAATGATTTCACTGTGAATGCAGATGCAATACGACACCTAAGTTTTCAATTAAATTGGCAGGTAGCGGCTATTAAACTGCTATTAATGTAATGAAGCTCCATGCTGTGTTTATTGCACAGTGAGCCTCAGGAGACTATTTCCAAGCCTCGGTAGGAGACAGAGATTCATATGTATAACTGAATAAGCCGCTTTCAATTACAACCTGTTGATACCCGTAGTATTACCGGTAATTTTATTACTGTTGTCTGGAACCCGGCTGAAGGTACTGGCAACAACCTGACTGTGGCAGTGATTCGCAATCCAGCATCTTGCTCATTGCTTTAGAACAGCTGCTGATAGCAAAAAGTCAAACCTCATTCCCTCATTGCCACGGTGATATTGTTAGACTTAAATGTAGTGCCATTTGGAAGAAGAGAAAAGCGAAGCGAAGGAAGTGGGCTAGTAGGAGGAGAGATTGAACCCTAAGTGAAACAAATGGCATACTTGCAGTACCTCGCCAGACGGCTGAGATTTATGGGAAGCAAACGATAGATGAGTGTCAGTGGGGATGCTTGCACAAGGAGGAGGAATTGGATTTCACAGAGGGAATGGAGATGGATGGACATAGAACAAGGCACCCTACCGACAGAGCTAGTGGCTCTGCTGCCCGATACCTCTAAGAGGTCGGTGAAAGGACATCACCACATGTCAGATTCAACAAATAAGGAGAGAGGACAGGCATGTTGAAAAGTAGGACAAGAACAGGCTGGCCTACTGTAAAAGCCTGTGGGATGTACATAGATAAAGAAAGACCACTCAGACGGATGACAAGAAGGCTGCATTTACTGAGCAGCAATTTTTTCTCTTTAGTTTTGGTTTGTAATTACAGGAAAGTTTATTAGGAACAACTTTTAGATTAAAAGTTTGTGTGTGCATTTTTCTCTAAGTAAGTGTGGCAAATTTAGATTTTGTTATTGTTACTAAAACAGAAAAGCATTAACTGCGGTAAATGGTCATGAGCACAAAGGCACGGTTAGTCCACACGGGCAATTTAGGGTAACAGTTTTATTTTAGGAAAGCAAGAATACTGATCCTTAAAGGAACTTTTTTTTAAATTGAATACCCCTTTCTTCCAAACTGTGTAATCTAATAAACAATCCAATTATACTTTATCATTCCATTTTCACAGAGATATGGCCAAAGAATAAGCAGCTTAAGAAAAGCATTTTAGAGAAGCCGGAGATAGTCGAGCATGTAAAGTAATCGAGCCTCAGCGCAGAGGAGTTTTGATAAGCTCATTCTCAGAATAACCGTGTGAAAATTATCCTGCAGTCTACAAAGTGTTTTTTTTTCTCTCAGGAAATACAGGTATGACCCAAAACATCTGGGCTATCTTTGAGCAATGACTCAAACATCTGCTGTGCATCAGCAGGCACGAGATTGTGTGAATATAATTACACAAGTGTTTCTTCAAGAAGACAAAATGATTTGTTGATGCGGTTTATTTTCCATCAGCGGTTTGAACAGAGAAAGAGATTTTGTTTTATAAAATGTGTGAAAATCTGGATCAATTGAAAGGCTTTGAATATTTGGGTGTTCCAAATTTTTAAAAAAATGCTTTCAGTGGTGTATTACGTCTATCAGTATGTGGTTGATGCAAATACCTGGCAAGACCTTCCAGTGCTATCAAAGAAAGAAAACCTACATTGGAGTGTGGAAAAGATGTTGTATCTCATGTGCTATTCTGATGTAACATTTTGCTTTAAGGTGGATATAATCTCCCGTTGGCATATGAGAGACAAGTCATGTCACACCTAGTTTCAATCTATTTGATACCTTTATTTTGGTAACAGGAACAAATCTGATGTCAGATGAATATAAATGGAGTCATATCTTTCTTTTGAGCGGTTTACTAATCTATTTTTGGTGTGTGGTCTTTTAAATTTGAATTGCTGATTTACTTTCTTATTTGAAGACATCTGAAGATGACGTCTGAATCTCTGTAAAACTATCTTCTGCAGTTTCAGAGTGAACAATAAAATAATGAAAAAAGCAAAGAATATTTGACAAGCTTTAGGCCGTTTAGAATGGAAAATAGATCAAAATGAAAAGAAACCAAGAAAATGGGCTCCGGCACCCCCCGTTACCCTATAATGGATAAGCAGTTCAGAGGACGAAACGAAACCTTTCACAAGCATTAGATCACAAAGTGCTCCATGTAGATAAATAATGTACAGTTAAATACTCCTCAAGAGATTAAAATAGCATCAAATAAAGTCATTAAGCCTTAACAAAAGGAACATAAAGCCAATAAAAAAGTATTTAAAAATTTTTAAAACAAATCCCTAAAAGAACGCTAAAACAAACCCAAAACACACACAATATACTGTATATGACAAAACCTCACTTTTGAAATAAAGAAAAAATGCCAATGTATATGTTGTTATGGTTAAATACATTTGAAAGAATTCATAAAAGCTCTCAGGTATTTTTTAGGGCTGGATATCTATCTTCCTATAACTGGTGAGCTTTCGTTAGGGCCCACGTGAATAAATGAGAAACGACTCTCAAAGCATCTCCAGCCTTTTTCTCTCTTAATTTTTGACGTATGCTTTGCAAGGCTCAGTGTATTACATGAAAGATTGATCCAATCACTGAAATATGTACTGTAATTCTCAGAGTTGTTACGGAATCAAAGGTTGAATTCATTTTGATCACACTTTGAACTCTGTTCCCAGGTTTTTTTCTCTGATGTGATTCAGTGCAGAATTAATGAGGAAAGGCTCTACTTTGCCGTTCTTTTTTTTTAAAGCTAGTTTGATTTAATAGACTTTATACCAAGATGAATAATGAGTGGGAACATATGCTGACTCAATCTTGGGACAATTACTTCATTGTTCCTCTTGTTTTAAATAATCTTGCTTAAATCATTATTGTTTGGTTGATCATTATTTTGATGTCTGTGGACGTAATCACAGGTCCCTTCTCACCTGAAATAAAATACTATGCAGTTATTTGTTTCCTTTCATCTTCTAAACGGCTTATCCATGATGGGCCGCGGGAGGTCCTGACTGATTTTAGGTGAGAGGCAAGGTAAACCTGGAACAGGTCGACAGACTACTGCCGGCACACACACATTCTTTTCCATCTATCTTCTTACTTTTAGATTATGTGTAATGTCGTATTCCAGGTACTAAACATTTTAAGAGGATAAATAATGCATATTAGAAGTTCTCGGTTTAAACTTTGTGCTTGCAAAACATCTGCAAAACTGCCCAACTAGATGTGCAGAGTTTTTGCGACTCAAAATGCCACTGCTGCTGAGTTGCTTCGAGCATCTTGCAGACAGTTTCTTCACTCACTTATCTGTATTACCATGAAACACATTTGCATCATGCCTTGCTTCTGGCTAGTTTGGGACGTCGTAATCTACAAATGAGCATGCTTTCTGCATTCTGCTATTTTTGACCAATCAAAGTTGGTTCTTTTCTGGAGGGAAGAGGCGAGGCAGGAAGTGAGACTGAGCATTTCAGAAGATGAAATGAACCGTGAAATGATAAACAGTGTTTCTTCATATTAGATTAGGGTTAGGTGTAAACAGGAAAGGAGCACGGTGTTTATTAAAAATATTCATGCAGGCATTTACGTCTGATTTGATTTCAGATCTTTATTATTTTAATTTATTCAAATGTCCACATTTCTATTTTAAACAAGCTTACAAAATTATGTCATGTTAATGTAGATTATCTGTCTTTAACCTGCATTACTTCTGAAAAAAGCTCAACTCCATCATCTTAAATTTTGAAGTGTACTTTATTCATCCTTCAACGGAAATTTTTGTGCTGCATTACACCGCAGCAGCTGCCACGACTGCGCCAATGCTGTCTTCCCCAAGGACACCTAGACATGAGCTCAGTGGATTCATTCCCGCAAACTTCTGGTCCCAGGGCAAACGTTCTATCACTGAGCTATTGTTTGGGAACTGTATAAATAAATCAATCAACAAATTTTATCCTTTTAGCACACGTACACGATATGTGAGAACTGTTTGTACTTTGAAGAAATTATGATGAAAAATTGCATCCCTTTTTAAAAAGATTATTATTATTTTATTTTCTACACTTTGACTTTTCAGTTTTAAGGAACGGAAAACTAATTCTCCTCCGGGTGGTTTTAACACGCTGTCACAGAAATCAATAAAACATATCATTAAAAACAACTTCATTCAATAGCAAGTCGGTAATTGTTGTGTGGTTGGTTCGCCAAGTGAAAAAGCTTATTGTTAAATTAAAGCTTGAACACAGATACAAACGGTCAGAACCAAGCATTTTCTTTTATGTCATCAGTTCATTAAGTTTAAAAGCCAATTATCAGATAAACGACAACTCGAGTCTCTTTTCATTCTTATAGCATGCTTACTGGCTGATGAGTGTTAATATTCTGGCATCATTTCAGCAACTACATCAGCAGCTATGTGCACAGAGATGGCAGGAGACTGCACAGCATCCAAACACAACAAAATAGAGCAGCCCTCCCCGTGACCTCATTCTGCTCTATTCTACAACAGGGCAAGTCTTCACATATCACTCACTGAATTATAAATTGGGATAAAACACAAACCTGCAGAGCGATTTTCAATCAGCGTGCAGTGCTGCAGACAGCTTGGATAGAGAAAGCGATGTTGTGATTTTAATCAGAAGGAAGGAGGATTTTACACCAACACATAATGCTGGTGGGTGCTTGCTAGATGAAGAAAACAATAATTAATGTTGTTGTTATGCAATAAAACAAGACGTATGTACATTTTGTGCAAAAAAAAGACATTTGTGATGCCATGCACACTCAAATAAATAAAATGGGTTTGAAAAATTTGTGCATCAGCAAAGATTAAAGTCACATAAGACAACGTACATCTTAACAACTCTACCTGAGTCTTAATCCGTATGTGCACTTAAATATGAAACTCAACGGTAAATCATTCTATAAAGAATTAAAAATAGAGTTTAAAAAAAAAACTAAGATCTTTACAGAAACGTCCTGGCAGGAACACATCCTGCGAGCAAGAACAACATTTTGTGCGTCATAATTCATAATCTGACTCAGACCTTTTTATGAGAGAGCTGACACAAATCTTCATTTACAGAAGCTATTCACAGTCAGTAAGTCACCTGCAGGATGTCAGTGGGTGATTCACAGGAAAATGTGGCCTTCCTGGAAGTCTGCTGCACTGGAGGCAAGAAGGGATTTAACCAATTCAAGGAAGAAATGAAATGAAGATTGAGTTGTATCCCTGAGCCTTTTGGTGGCTGATTGCTAAATTGTAAGTTGCATTTATTTGGAGATTGACTAATGCACTCAAGATTTACAGGTAACAAGGAAGTAATCAGCATGAATGGAAAAAGCAATCAGACAACTTTTATGAGACAAAAAATCTAAACAAGGGGCCTTTTTCTGCTTAACTTTGTGAAATAAAAGAGGGATAAAGTGATTTCAAAAATAAAAGTGGGGTAAATCACTGTTGATATTTCCTGGTACACACCTTAAAGGCTATTGAAGAAGTTCATCTTGATGTATTAAAATCTTTATTCATTCCTTGTGTAATCAAAGTTAACAACACTAAACAAAACCCCCTGCCTATTCAACAGAATCACTTCTATTTGAGGCGTCTACAAAGACTTAACAGGACGAATTCGATGAAACCTCCATTAGCCCACAGGAGTGATGGGCTTTGACCTGTGGGGTTGTTAATACTAAGGTCTTTAGATGTGTTTCATGAAACTAAAGCTTAGTCATCTCTAATTCCCTATACCGTGTTTGCTGCTGTGAGTTTGCTGACTTCTTTTTTTTTCGTCCTTACCATTTTCTCATTCTCAACTGTCACTTTAGCTTAATGAAACGGCCTTTCTCCACCCTCTCCATCTCATGTTGCACTGTCTACGTAATCTTTTTCTGCTTCTGTATTTAGTATAGCAGCTGCAAACTCTTTAAAGATGACAGAGGTATTAACTACTTTGACATAATTACATAAACTTGACTTGCTCAAACCAATCCTAAGCTAGTTTAGGAAGCTTATGACCTACCTCATCAGTTCCATGATGGGAATGGAGCCTCCGTATTGTGGAACACATTTTATTTTAGCAATTATTTTAAACAAATAGAAAAAATACAAGTGCTACAATTTATTTGAAGATTTTAAACCCAGATTTACTTGAACCATATGTTGCTTTAAATCTGGCAAAATTTGTATTCGTTTCGTTCCATCATCTTCAGCTTATCCGGGGCCGGGTCGCAGGGGCAACAGCCTCAGACGGGAAGCCACGGCTTCTCTCACCCTGGCTGCTTCCTCCAGCTTAGCCGGAAGGATCTCGAGGTATTGACTGGCCAACTGTGAGACATAATATCTCCAGCATGTCTAGGGCTTGCTTCTGGGTCTCCACCCGATGGTATGTGCCCACAACCTGTTGCCAGCAAGGTGTTCGGGAGGCATCATACCCAGATGCCCAAACCACAGATTCTCTCAACCTTAAGGAGCAACGGCACTACTTCGAGCTTCTCCTGGAGCTTCTCCTATGGGAGGAGACCAAGAGGCAGACCTCGGACCCGCTTTGAGAGACTATGTCCCACACCTGGCGTGGGAACATAAGAGGCAAGAGGCAGGATACACCTCAAACAGGTTGCCAGTCTGCCATTGGGCCACACGTACACAACCATCCACACACACTCAGTCCTAAGGATAATTTGGTAGTGGCCTTTCAACCTAACATGCATGTTTTTTGAGGGTGGGAGGAAAGCAGAGTACCTGGAGACACCCACACATTGACAGGAAGAACATGCAAACCCCACACAGAAAGAACAGTGTTTCAAGCCTCATCCCAATCGGGACCCAAACCCCAACATTCTTGCTGTGAGGCCATTGTGTGCTACCGTACAGCCTTCTTTTTCAACACTCTTTGACTGAAAATAATCTATGTTTTTTTTTTTTGGCATTTCGCTCACCCTTTCCTTCTGCTTGTAGACCTTCATCTTAAGAATCAAAGGCAAGAAGAAAAAAAACAGCCAATAATCTTAGCAGAAGACAGTAATGAGTCAGATACAATCTATACATGCATAATTTCAAAAGCAACAGCTTCTATGTCAAAACATGTTGCAAATTGATGTTAAAATATAGACAGCTGACAAATTAAAGCAAAAACATAGAGGAATATCTTGAAAACAGACGATACCGCTCCAAACTAATTAAAGCGGTGCTTCAGACTTTTATTCAATCAGCTCAGTTGTCACTCAGACAAAGCACAGCATTCCTCACAGGAATTTTAGATTGGAAACTCCATGAGAAAAATAGGTCTCTTTTCTTCTCGAGAAAGTTTCTATTTGTCAAAGTGAACTGGGCTCAGTTGAACTGTCAGCTAGATTTGAGTTGTCTCTAACGGAGAAAAACTGCAGTTTGGAAACAAAGACAAGAAAAAATGGGAGCAATAAAAATAAAAACGCAAGGATGGGATAATCTAAACCAAACTTACTAATAGAAATGGTTGTTTCTTTCTGTATTTATGTATTATTCGACAAACAATCCAAGCAATCCCTAAACTTACTACTCAACCTTGATGTGATGACTTTTACAAGATTTTCAAAAGCAAAGCCTGACTCATATTTCCCAGACTGCTGGTCCTCTCCTCTCACGTTTAATATAACTGTGTGTCTGTGACACAGAATGTGATAGCACAACTTCCTGTGCCAAGTACACAGTGTGTCTCTGATGGATGGGGGTGGGGTGATTGCAGATGAAGGAAATTGTCTCATCTTGGCACCCACGCTTTGGAAGGTCCAAAGTGATCCCTAATAGCTGTCTTACTGAAATACAAAACATAACAGCAACTAAAGACAAGAAAGAGCATGAAAACAAATGAACAGCAAGTACAAATAAATATGGTCATAAAATTAATATTTTTTTTATGATAAACGGTGTCAAAGTGTTTTGGTTGGTCCTTCTGAATTTGATCAGATAAAAAAATGAAAACAAATTGGTGGGACAGTGGTTAACACCACTTGTAACCTTTTGAAATTGCCCCTAGAAATGAGAGGGTGTGTGGATGGTTGTCTATGAGTGTGGTCCTGCAACAGACTGGCAACCTGTTCAGCGTGTACCTGCCTCTCGCCTGTATTTAGAATCAGAATTACTTTATTGATCCCACACGTCAGAAATAGAGAAATAGACTGTATTTAGACAAAAAGAATAAAAAATAATGAAATAGATGGAATAATGTGACTAACTATATTCAAGCAGGACTGAATGTGCATGAGGAGGTAAAATGTGACATAAGTGATGAAAAGTGACAAAGCCGGGATAGGCTCCGGCACTCCCCACGACACCATTAGGGATAAGCAGTTGAGAAGACAAAACGAAAACAAAAAATTTCATGAACCTCTTGAAAAAGACTCTAAAGTTGTCAGTACATTTTAAAATAGCTGCGCTAGTTTGGCACAACGGATTGGCTGTGAAAGAGCAACACTTGAAACATGCAAAAACAAAGTGACAACTTCTATGAAGTTTTGTCCGCAGATTATTGTTTTCAATGTTTTTTAGCTGTAAAAAGTTCTCAAATTGATCTTATTGTGAAAATCTGCTCAAGGCGAAACTGATCTTTGATTCTTTTGTTAAACTAAGCTTGCAACTGCATTTTTATTTTTTGTATATTTTTAAAAAAATTTTTTTAAAATATCTACTTTTATTATAGGTTATTTGTACATTTTTTTAAAGGTCTTTAGTAACTTTGATTGCAAATGCAAAAATGTTTTCTGTTTTACTTTAAAAACATCTAACTCAATTTAAAAACTGATTAGAGTGATGCATCGTGATACCACAGCATTTAATTATCTCTATGGAGGCGATGTCTTGTAAAAGTACTTGAGGTAAACTTTCAGACAGTTGAGGTTAAGTTTCTAAAACGGACATTTTGGTCCTGTCCGGTGCCATCTGTCCCCCATTCAAGGACTCCTAGAAGGTTAAAATTCAACAACGTTAGTTCATAGAAGTTTGTAGCTACAAGGTTTAACTTTTAAGTATGAAGACATTTGATTTTGCCTGCAAGCATAATCTTCAAACCCTGAATTCAAAAGTCTTTTTCCCCCCAAGCAAATAAAGCATGAAACGTTGTACTCGTACATATAAAAGTTTAATAGACACCGATGAGTTTGTAAAAGTGGTAGATGTGACCCAAACCTGAAAATCCAACAATGAAAACACTGTTTTCTTTTCATTTAAAGACTGTTGTGTACTGATTTTAACTAATGAGTCACGGAATCATACAAATATGATGATCACTTGCAAATAATTTCAGTTGGTGCATAGATTAAAAACATCCAGTAAACATCTTTTTAAAATCAGAAAAGTAGGAAAAGGCTTTAATTTTTCTCAGCAAATATCAAAATACAATCAAACAAACTTTGTTTCTATAGCCACCTTTACTCATGAGTTAAAAACTCAAGTTTGTGCATAAACCCAATTCTGATATTAGACTGATCAATATCCAAAATTCTTCACTCAGGACTCATCATGCATAGAAACACTCATATCAAACTATTCTTCAGCTGGTTTCATTGGCCTGATCATCATGAGCACAAATTGTTGTGTTGTTGTTCAAGCATGGCAGTACAATCCCTCTGCTGTATTGGATGTGTTGTGTTGTAAAACAGTTTGCTTTGCCCCTCATTAAATGAAATCTGATTAATCAAAGAAGCCAGCTGTAAAAGTAATACAGCTTTAATACACTTAAAGCTTGCTGATCTCACTCAAAAAAGCAATAATACCACACATAAGGAAGATTGATAAAGATGGGCATAAATGTTTGCAGACATGTGGGTCTTAGCCCTTCAGAAAACATTTGGATTAACCCAAATATCCTATTTATGCTCAGTAGACAAACCCTATTATTAGGGATCAATTTTCTAAGTTTAAATGCTTGTTTTGTGTCCACGGGGTCAGGTAGCTAACTCAGGACAATAGGGTGGATATACCCAACTAACCCAGTTAAAGACCACATATTGGCATCTTGACAGATGTATGCAACAGTCTCCCTTATGTTCCCAGCTCCAGGCTTTAACCCTGCTTTTCAGCTCAGCCAGATGGGATGTTCAACTTGCGCACAATCCTTAAATACACACTCAAACACGTGCATGAATTCAAACACCAGATGTGCTTCTCTGCTGGCTTTGCAAATGAAACACTGGAAGTCCTGGTCAACTGTGTCTTAGAGAGGACAGAAAAAACAAACAACAAAAACCCCTCGAACCTGCCTTTCAATTTATTATATTTGTACCCTTTCTGGCAATCTAACCATTTATGCGATATTTAGAGCAGACAGCAGGAGGTTTTAAACCCTAAGCCAGACACAGTAGCACGTCATAGTTCCGGAAAAGCTCCGGAAAAGCATGCCACAGCTAATGGGTCTGCAGAGACTGGCTGCAGGAGGGGCGGCATAGTTTACATAATGAATAAAGTAAATGAAAGATAAAGGAGAGGGAAGGAAACAAAGAGGGAGAACAAGTCGAAGAAAAAAACGTACTGACACAATATAAATGATCATGAGATGATTGTAGTAAGCATGAGAAGGTGAAGGTAAAGGTGAAAAAATAATGCAAGTAATTGAGAGTTTGAGACCACCAAACAACCCAGTCACCTCAGACATGTAATTTCATCCAATGATTACATGTAGAGGCATATCTCTGTGACCTAACAGCATAGAGGTAAAAAGGCTCACTCTCAGAAAGATGATGTTAACAAAAAGCTTTTTTCCCATTGCTCCACATGTTGACATCCTGAAGTGACGTGTTGATAATGTCAAAGCTTTAGCTGCACCCAGATGACGTGGCCTTAATCCCACATCCTCACAGCCTTCCCAGAATCTATGGACCATTTGAATGCATTAACCTTATTACAATAAAACGCTCAAAACAGATTTTGAAATACACAGTCCCACTTTTTTGTTATGTTTTTATAAGAAGAGTCATTTGATAGCCACACAATTCAGGCTGGTCTAAAGTAGTGTCATGTATTAGCTGTTTTCTGTTTGATAAGCTTCTTTATTTAAAAAGCTCTCCAGAAGTGGCATGTTGATTAAGCTAAAGTTAGCATTGCTCAGCAGCTGTGGGGGCTTATTCTAAATCCTTTATTCCTTCTGGAGGATTAGCAGTGCATGACATCTTATAAAGATTTCTGTGGTTAGCTTTAATTCTCAGACCGAAGTTTTTTTTTTCTCAGGTTTCAGGAAAAACGAAAAATGAAATGCATCATATATACGCCTTTCTACGACCTATCCAAGAGACTCTAAACAATAAAAAATTGGCGTTTTTTTTTTTTTTTTTTCCAAAACGTTTTCAATCTTTTCTGAAATAGTACTCCAAATTCACTTGGGAATAACTGTGAAGCACATTTTTCTATTAGAGGTTGCTGCTATTAGCAGGCTGTGGGAATTATAAAGCAATATTCTGCCCCAAGCACATTTATACAAACTATATGCGCAGCTGAGATGTCACAACATGCTGCAAAGACGCTTTTACACCCAGGAGACCCTGCATGCTATCAGTTAGACATTTTTAAATCCGAGTTAGAACACTTCTCTGGAGAGAAATGGTCTGTTAATCATGAGCATTGGAATTTTGTGGAATTTTGTGTTTAGCTACAGAAATCACATTTTTTCTTTTGCTTCAAAGTTTGGGTACTTTAAAACTACTGAAAGTGTTGAAAAAGTTTAAGAAAAAGAATGATTAGTTAACAGCAGACGTTTGCATTTCAAATGTGATGTATCAATAATAGTTTTTTTTTCTTTGTCACAAAGTACTCCTGAATCTGAACGGACATTTTTCACATGAGCCAGTAAAAGAGGGTTAACCTTTTGGACTGAGATTTGTCATGATTTTTGTTATTTGATGTCAATTGCCAGGAGAAATTAAATGATCCAATAAGATAATATTTGATTATGTGAGGAAGCAACGTAATGCTGAATTCAAGTTGGCTCATTATAACCAAAAATGTTTATGGAAAAAAAAAAAAAAAAGCAAAAAGATTGTTATGCTAAATGTTGAACTTTTCAAATGTATGTTTAATGTTTTTATTCAAGACATTGTTGGCATTCAAAGTGTCCTACATTATAGCTCATATTCACCCATTCATACCCTGATGGTGGTGTACTGTTGATACCTAACAAACTGGAAGCTGTAAACCCCCATCAGGAGAAAATGGGGTTTTGGTGCATTGCTCACGAACCCCTCCACGTGAACTCCTGGTGGGTGATTGAACCGGCGACCCTCTGCTTACAGAACAGTCACCCTAACCACTGAGCCATCCTACACCCTAATCTCCATCCTGACATTGTGAAAGCATGCAGCACACCTCCGTCTACCTACTGTTAAAGTTTGTGTACCAGATTTGATTTTTTTTTTTTATCGGTACATTAGACAGGAGCATATTGTCATGTACGGTTGATACCTTACAAAGTGCATTTTTTATCTGTTTTGAGAATTTAAAGTTCACAAAGCAGACTGTATTTGTTGTACTTCTTTTTTATGTGAACAGCTGCACACCTTTTATGTACAGCAGTGAGCAATTACATCTCATACAGACCATTACATACCTATTGAGTCGGTTTGAGTTTAACAACAAATCTCCAGGCAAGCGTTTCTCCACTATTCAATAGAACCCCCACTTTTTTTTTTTAGCTTTTTAGATTAAAAGACAAAAAAAATAACATATCCGAACACAATAATAAAGTCAAGATTGGGCAGAGAAAGGTCATAAACATTGCTGTGATTGACTGTTAGACAGCATGGCATCGTGTTTTGGATGAACTTCCAGTGAAAGTGGGCTGAGCCATCCCATCATTCTATATCAGACTGCAGTACATAAAATATAGAAGTAAGGATGTTTCATTTTGTCTTTTGTACCACTTATTTCTTAATGGGATTGCAGGGGGTGCCAGAGCCTATCTCAACTGATTTATGGCAAGAGGCAAGGTACACCTTGAACAGGTCGCCAGTTTGTCGCGGGGCCACACAAACAACCAGTCCCACATACCCTCTTTCTTCTCTCAGCATTTCCCTTCAGGGGTCGCCATAGCAAGTCAGTTCCATCTAGCCCTATCTGCTGCATCCTCTTTGGTCACGCCAACTACCTTCATGTCTTCCTTCACTGTATTCCTCTTCCTCTTCCTTCACTGGATTCAGTGAAGGAAGAGGAATACCAAAGACCTCTTTGGTCTTCCTCCAGACCTTTCCTGATGTTTCCAAACCCGGCATCCTTCTGCTGATGTACTCACACATATCCTTTTTAATAGGAGAAATATGGTATCGGCCAATCAACCTAACATGCATCTTTTTGGGTTTTTTTTTATTATTATTATGCATGTTTTTGGAGGGTGGGAAGAAACTGGTGTAATCATTGAATACCCACTTATACACAGGTGGAGTACATGCAAACTCCACACAGAAAGGCCAGTGTTTCAAGCCTTTTCCCACCCGGCACTCAAACTACGACCTTCTTGCTGTGAGGCCATTGTGCTAACCACTGCACCATCGTACCTCAATGGAAGGATGTGTAAGATTAGATTATATAAATGTAAAAAAATACTTTATTGACAGTAATTCACTGAGGAAAAGAAAGCTGACACAATAGGTACACTGGTGATGATGGACTTCCTGACATGCCAACATCCTCTTCTGGTCACTTCAGCATTTTCATTAGTTATTTGGGGATCTCAATCGTTTTCATGTTTACACCTTGTTGTTCACAGACAAAACTATGAATGCAGTACAAAGAGGACAGAGTCCCAGGAGGTTTGTGCACAAGGATTTTCTCCCTGAACTGCCATCACAATATTAAATATGAATGTATTTACGGTAAGTATTTTTCTGCCTGCTAGCAGACACGAAGCTAACTACCATTTAGAAACTCGCTCTGTCATGCTGTTAATTGTTGCTGCAGTCAGTTACTATATTTGATTCTTTGGTATCAAAAGAGTAACACTATCTCAGGCTTTTAATAACTTGCGCAGAACAAAGTCAAGTATGCAGTTACTGAAATCTTTGTCAGCGAGTGAGAGAGAAAAGTTGTTTGAAAGCTTTGTCCCTAAAAAGTCTGTGGAGGTGAAAAGCCTGTTAATATGAACTGAACATCTGTGCATAAACAAAACCGTGTCTCCAACACAAGCTTATATGAGAAAAAAATGTGTCTTGAGATAATGCAGCAGACTTTTATGCCACTGTGGGTTATGAGCCGCTCCGAGGCAAAACTGTGCAGTAGATTGTTTTACATGATGCATGTGGAGAACCAGACTGGAAACACAAAGAAAAACTTTTACAACCTTTGGGCCATATTGTTATTTTCAGAAATATATAATTGCTTTTAACAAGGTTTCTCAGAAAGACTTTGCAAATGAAATAATTTAGTGATATAAATTTTTTTTTTTTGTCTTCTGAGTCACCTATCCCAAACAGGGTACCCGGAGCCTTTATCAATGCTGATTCAAGGCGAGAGGCAGGATACACCCCGAACAGGTTGCCAGTCTGTTGAGGGCCTACTTTCTAGGGCCAATTTCATAGTGGCAGGAAACCAGAGTATCTGGAGAAAACCCACAAGTACACAGAAAGAACGTGCAAACTCTACACAGAAAGGCCAGTGTTCCAAGTCTGGTCCCACCCGGGACGTGAACCCCGAGCTTCTCGCTGTGAGGCCACTGTGCTGCCCTAATATGATTTAGATTTTTTTTTTAAATAAATGAGGGTGACAAAAAATGAGGTTAAATTTAGTACAAATAAGCTGTTTCGTGTGAGATTGAATTTGACTGATTCTGTGTTTTGGTGTTAAATGACACCCTCTTATTAAAACCAAAAAGCACAATTAACACTTAACAATTGGATCTGTTCCGTTCCATCATCTTCCGCTTGTTCTGGGGTCGCGGGGGCAACAGCCTCAAGCTGGCAGCCCAGGCCTCTCTCTCCCCGGCTGCATCCTCCAGCTTACCTGGAAGGATCTCAAGTCGTTCCTCGGCCAGCTGTGAGACATAGTCTCTCCAGCGGGTCCGGGGTCTGCCCCTTGGTCTCCTCCCGGTGGGACGTGCCCGAAACACCTCCCCTGCGAGGCGTTCGGGGGCATCCTGACCAGATGCCCGAACCACCCCATCTGGCTCATCTCGACTTGGAGGAGGAGCGGCTCTACACTGAGCTCCTTCCGGATGGCAGAGCTCCTCACCCGATCTCTGAGTGAGAGTCCAGCCACCCTGCGGAGGAAGCTCATTTCGGCCGCCTGTACCCGCAATCTCATTCTTTTGATCACCACCCACAGCTGGTGACCATAGGTGAGGGTAGGAACGTAGATCGACTTGTAAATCGAGAGCTTTGCTTTTCGGCTCAGCTCTCTCTTTACCACGACGGACCGATTCAGCGTCCTAGTTATTGCTGATGCCGCACCAATCCGCCTGTCGATCTCCCGCTCCATCCTTCCCCCACTCGTGAACAGGACCCCGAGATACTTAAACTCCTCTACTTGGGGCAGGACCCTGTCCCTGACCCCCAGGGGGCATTCCCCCCTTTTCCGGGCGAGGACCATGGTCTCGGATTTGGAGGCGCTAATTCCCATCCCGGCCGCTTTACACTCGGCAGCAAATCGATCCAGAGAGAGCTGGAGATCACGGTCCGATGAAGCCAACAGAACCACATCATCCGCAAAAAGCAGAGATCCGATCCTGAGGTCACCAAACTGGATCCCTCCAACGCCTCGGCTGCGCCTAGATATTGGATCTAACAATTGGATCTAACAAGCTTAAAAATATTGTACACAGTGGCTGGTTTATTTCCAACATATTCCTAGAAGAGATAGTTTCCTAATCCATGCCAAATTTTGTCTCCTTGTTTAAACCGTGTTTCAGCTGTCATAAAACTACCGCTCTGCTGTGAATAAAGCTTTTTAAGTTGTGGCACATTTTATTTTAACAGAGGAGGAAAATGTTCCTTTTAATCTCCTGTGCCACTTAATGAATTAGTGACTCTGACATCCTGAAATGAACTTGAGGTGATAAAATGGAAACAGTTTTACAATTGGCCTTTGAAAAGTTATGAAGACACAGCGGTAGTGGCCTCCGCTTTAAGCTACTTTTGTTGTATACATGAATACGGCTATGGTGGTTCAAAAACTCTGAAACTATAACACTATTAAGTTTTTCATACTAAAAATGTTACTGGAAAACATGATAGATGTAAAAAAAAAAAAAAAGAAAAAAAAAATACTTGTCTCAGTGGACTTCACACAACCCCCATAGAAATGAACCCCCATAGATTTATACATAGATAAAAAAAAAAAAAAAAACCTACAATAATGAGTAACTGTTTAGCAGAACAAAGAGAAAAAAGAAGAAAAAAATGTTTATGTACTTATGACCATCACTGAATTTATCTCCTCTGAATGATCCCTATCAAAATGAGCAGCTTATATCTGTCGGAAGTTCACTCTATTAATCTTGTCAAATGGATTTGGAGTGTGCAGATACTGGAGAGACACACACACAAGGATCAGGACAGACGAGCAGATGGCCTCACAGATTGGATAGAGAAACACAGAGTCACCAGATCCACAGACAGGAAAAAGAAGGCCACATATTTATCACAGTGAGTAAAGACAGAAGTATGTGAAATGGAGAGTTTAGAATAGATGGGAAGAATTGTAGCAGTGAGATGACATGGGAAGAGATTCACACACGGGAAGAAGTGAGATGACAGATTCCACCACCAGTCCTCAGATCTGGAGTTGTAGAGCTTTTCTTTTACACCTTCCCGGCATTATATGCAGCAAATTCCCTGCTCCCTGTTGAATAAAACATGCAGAAGAGAGAGGTAGAGGAGAACTCAGACATCAAGCAGAGTGGCATCGCATATGCATGTGTTAAAAGAAGGAGGGACTTCTTTACCTGGAAGATTACCTTCAGCAGAGCTCCAGATATATGAGGAGTGTATGTGGGTGGAAATTTTTATATGAAAAATACCAGTAAGCAGTGGAGCAGCCATGTGTGGGGTTATTCATAAAATCCCAGAGTGAGGGTGATAAGACAGGCCGTATAAATAAATGAACAGTCTGAAAATGAGAGAGCTGCAGAAAAAAACTTTATCAGAGGCCAGCAACTTCTCTCAGTATGTTTTAGAAACAGGACAAATACCTGTTTGTCCATTCAAATTTATGTGTACGAACAAAAATGAATATCTAGATCAATTTCTAGATATACATATATTTTAAAAGTTTAATGTCTTTTCATTAACTTATTAAATGTATGATTTGGTTTTCACACAACCCCCGAGGCACTAATCAGCAACTCAAAACCCGAGAGTATGGTCCGCACCCAGAAAAGGGTGGAATGCCCCATGCAGGTCATGGAGAGGCCCCTGCCCCAAGTGGAGGAGTTTAAGTATCTTGGGGTCTTGTTCACGAGTGGGGGAAGGATGGAGCGAGACATCGACAGACAGATCAGTGCAGCATCCGCAATAATCAGCACGCTGCATCAGTCTGTCGTGGTGCAGAAAAAGCTGAGCCAAAAAGCAAAGCTCTCAATTTACAAGTGGATCTACGTTATCACCCTCACCTATGGTCACCAGCTGTGGGTAGTGACCAAAAGAACGAGATTGCGGAACAAGCGGCCGAAATGAACTTCCTCTGCATTGTGTCTGGATTCTCACTCACAGATAGAGTGAGAAGCTCTGCCATCCAGGAGTAGCTCGCAGGACAGCCGTTGTTCCTACAGGTTGAGAGAAGCCAGATGGGGTGGTACAGGCATCTGGTCAGGGAACGCTTCGGGATTCTGCTGTGGTGAGAGAAGCCTGGGTTTCCTGTCAGGGGTTGTAGCCCCTGCGACCTGGCCCCAGATAGGCGGAAGACAACCAGATAGAACGTATGATTTGGTTTATATATAACACCAGATAGAAATTGTTGTAGTTTCTATTACACAATACAAACTAAAAATGGGATGAAGTGTTATTTTAATTGGCCTGAAAAAAGCTGAGTTACACTAAAATGATTATTTTAAAAGAAATGAGATCTATCACTTGTCTGTAAGAGTGATTTTAAATCCCTTCCTGATATTTTATGTGCATCCGCTTATGAAAGAATGTTTTTCATGATAGAAACAGGAGTTCATGGAGCTTTGAAGTGAGTTATATACAACTACTTTCTTTAAATATTATCTGGAATGAGATCACAGAAGCAAAGCCGAAGCATCCATCTCTGTCACATTAATTAGGTCATTTTATGCAGACAGTTTAAAGAACTCAGAAGCTGTAAAATACAAATCTTTTCAATAAGCACAACTGCCCTTTTTGCCTGAGCAACATTCTTTCTCAAATTGAGACATTTATTGTGATCAAAATGAGCAAAACTGAGTTGAATTTGATCAGATGATGTATGTTGTTCTGCACAGAAGCACAGGGGAAATAGTGTCTCTGCACTATTAAATGCTTTCCTATTTTTGTTCCAATTCCTTCACAGAAAAATCTGTTTGTGGGTGGGTGTCAGAAATGTATTGCTGCAAGATCTCACTAACCACTGAGAGAAAAGTTTTCAAATACATTCAGCATATGATCATTTTGCAGCTTTATCAATTTATTTTTAAACTTTCAAGTTTGACAGATGGATAGGTGCAGTGTTCTCAATAATCAGGACACTGCATCGGTCCGTTGTGGTAAGGAAAGAGCTAAGCCGAAAAGCAACCCTCTTGATTTAGTAGTTGATATATGTTCCCACTCTCACCTATGGTCATCAGCTCTGGGTGATGACCGAAAGAAGGAGATTGCGGATACAACGGCTGAAATGAGCTTCCTCTACACAAGGACTGGGCTCTCACTCAGAGATAGGATGAGGAGCTCTGCCATCTGAAAGTAGCTTGGAATAGAGTTGTTGCTCCTTTGGGTCAAGAGGGGCCAGATGGGGTGGTTCGGGCATCTGGTTAGGATGCCTCCCGAGTGCCTCGCTGGTAAGTTGTTTTGGGCATGTCCCACTGGGAGGAGATGCAGGGTTAGGCCCCGAACCCGTGGTGAGACTACGTCTCCCGGGTGAGCTGTAGGGTGCAGCTGGGGTGAAAGAAGCCTGGGCTCACCGTCTGAAGCTGTTGACCGATTCAACCTGGCCCCAGATAAACAGAAGACAATGGAGTGGAACTTTCCAGTTCTCTAGTAAATTTTGGTATCATATGGCAAAAGATTTTCATAACATTGAAGCAAGCTTGGCAGCACAGTGGCGCAGTGGGTAGCACGGTGGCCTCGCAGCAAGAAGGTCGTGGGTTCGAGTCCCGAATGGGGATGAGGATTGGAACACTGTCCTTTCTGTGTGGAGTTTGCATGTTCTCCCCGTGTTTGCGTGGGTTTCCTCCGGGTACTCCGGTTTCCTCCCACCCTCCAAAGACATGCATGCTAGGTTGATTGGCCGGTGCCAAATTGCCCCTAAGAATGAGTGTGTGTGTTTGGTTATATGTGTGTGTGGCCCCGCGACTGGCGACCTGTTTGGGGTGTACTCTGCCCTTCGCCTTAAATTGGCTGGGATGGTCTCCAGCAACTACCCGCAACCCCGAAAGGGATAGATGGATAAGAAGATGACTGACTAACTGAGAAGCAAGCTTAACTTTATAGACAAATACAAGAGTTTTATTTGTGAAAAAGTTTGTATTTCATGCATAAGAACACCATATTTTTTGTTGACAAATTCATAAAAATTTAGAATATTTATATAAAAATCAGACATGTTTAGTCATTTTCATGCAATGTCAGAAAATATGTAACGGAATTAATTTCAAACCAGAAGTGAAACTAAATTCTCAGCCCTAAAAGTTTCTAGTCGCCTCTGAACAAAGCAGCTATTATTAGACAACTGAGGAGCTCATGGGTCAAAAAAGAATGTTGCAAAAGCTCATCAACTTAATGGAAAAGATTGTACTCTCTACATCACGCAATGATGATGCAGCCAAATGTGTTCAGTCAAAGGCTTCTTCAGCTCAGCTGCAGATAACTCCAGTTGAACACGCATCCAAAACCACAACAGCATTGCAGCACAGAGATGAAAACTACTGCACTCCACACTGTAAATAGATTGCATGTATATCCACCTTATGTTTGAAGTTATAACTTCTGGAACATTAAACATCAACATTAATGTGCAAAATTAAAACTACAAACTCTTTTTCAAGTTGGAGAAAGTGCTAAATTCTTAGCGTCACATGTGATCGAAGCATAAGGAAGAAAAAAAGTCCGTTATGAGGAATTGATTTGCTGTTTAATAAGCAATGCTGCGTTACTCTTGGTGTCTGATTGATGGATGGGCAGATGAGCAGACAGCCACAAAGAAAGAGGCAGAAATGAAAGGATAGAAGCTTTAAAAGCTTTAGAAAGGATTTATATGTAGTAAGCTATGCTGAGGATTAAACCATGTTAACGCAATGTCTAAACAGACTGGACACAGTGCACAAAAAGTACACACATGCACACACACATACATGAAAAGATGGGAGGACGGAAGCAAAAAGCACAGTGCTAAGTCTTTGTGTACTGCTACTGAAAGTTGATATGTTAACACAATACTGCTGCAAAGCGGCTCTGAGACATAATGGTTTTATTATTTTTATAGGTACCTGCAACTTTAGAGGTGAGGGTCAGTGAATGCAACAAATGTACTGTGAGATGTTGGCTCATGCTGTCTGCGTTTTATAATGATTCTTTTTTCAGCTTTACCCCGCAACAGATTGGCGATCTTTTTGTCTCTCACCTGCAAGCAGCAGGGATGGGCTCCGGCACCTGACGTAAGCCTGACAGGGTAAGCGGTTCAGATGATGAAAAAAATTAATGAATGTTGAGACTTCCAAGAAGTAATTTAAAAAGTGCAAAAGAGCTGCTGAATAAATGCAGCATGCCTTGAAACTTTTAGCCCTCTTCCATAAATGTAATGAGTCATTGTATCAGGATAGGGCTGAATACTTACTAAACATCTGAAGCACTTCATTTTACGTGGTTTGCCTTGAGTCAGCACTTTTACTGAACACTTTTGCAATTTCAGAAACAAGTTTTATATCAAATGTGTCTTGCAAGGGAAATTTTTACAGCAAGTTCATTAACGGCAATCTATTGCCTCAATGCAAATGATGGAAATAAAAAGCTCTCATGAGAAACCACATGCCCCGCAGGACTGTGGATTTGACTCTGGCCCGGGTATCCAGCTGTGAGACACATAGTTCACCACGAGCTGCTGCGCAACGTATTTCCCTTTAGCTCTGAACAAGAGAAAAAAACGATCACTAAGCACAGTGAAAAGTCCTTTTTCTTAAAAATGCAACAGCGTGACTCAGAGAAAAAGAGAGAAAATTGATTGTGGGTTGAGTGAAAGCCTTGGGATCATGGTTCTTGGCACAGCATGTCTTCCTGACATTTAGTATTGAATAATTTTCTAGCTGTGAAGAAACAAACAAATTTGACAAAAACTGCCATCAATATGGTCAGTCCCAGTGGTCAATGGAGTGTAAAAGGATTTCTCTGCAAGGAGAAATAAAACGTTAACTATGGAAGAAAACTGCTACGGCTTATTAAAGCAAACATCTCATAACCTTAGCTTCTGTTTAATAGTCTGTTGCTGTTTTTTTATTACACTGCATACAAGCTTAAAACACAAAACTCTCACAATTATGCAAGATTAAATCTTTAGTGGCCATTTGTCTTTTTATGCAAAATAGCTATTAAGGATCAAGTCATTAGGTCAAAAGGTAGTTTAAAAGTCCCTCAGAGCTTTTTGTTAATGAGCAATTTGACAAGGGTCAAATCCAAAATTTATGTAGATTTTCTTTCTGTTAGTGCTTTTGGTTAAGAATTTTTAGGATCTTTTGTCAGGAAAGTAAAATGATGTTAAAAGACAAGACAAATCACATAATTCACTGCAGCTATCAAGAGACACATTAAATTTAGAAGTAGAAAAATATAAAAACTGGCTTGATTTGTTGTGAGAACTGTCCAGATGAGAATATATAGCAACTTGAGACACATAGATTACCTTTTGTCTTTAACATACAGGAAAAAAATTAAACATTTATTTTGTTTAGAAATTCAAAAAGGTACAACTAAAAGATTTTTTATTTAGCCTTTTTTAAAGCAAAGGCATAATTTTTTTAGCCTAAAAACAATAATACACTCTTTAAAAGATTAGTATTCTCTGCCAGCACGTGTGTGAGTTTCTGTGCAGTTGCACAACATGATTGGCACTTTGCTCCTATAGTATCTCAGATGAGATTTGTGCTCCGAATGAAATTAATCCAGTGTGAAATCATGAGTTGACTGTCATACCTCAGGGAGGCCCTGTGATAGTGAGGATGCTCATGAGCACTGCGGCCATGTTCCATCAGTGCATCTCGCTAGCAGCCAACAGCGTGCAAGTGTCTGCATGACAAAACACACCCATTCATCCATGCAGCAACAAAACACCAGTAGATATACTGTACTCGTGTTAACATCAAGCTCTTCACCACCAAATACACTGACGTTTCTATTCTGATCAGTTTTTGCCCTCAGAAAACAGAAACCCTGAGAGATTTATTAGCCTGTGCAACAAAAGGACGGCGAGTTCAGTCTCCCACTGCTTCATACTCTGTTTCCGTCTGACAGCTGCATTCAGTCTAACTGCCTTCAGGATTTATTCGGGTTCAACGTAGACAAGGTCAAGCCGTTCAGTCTTTTTGTGGCTTGTGAGCTGATTCTCCTGGTGGCTCAATCATTTTCATACATCCCACAACATCACCAAGCAAAAACATTGGCCATCTATTTCTGCCATCGAATGCCAAGGATGGTAGTAAATGAAGACAGAATGTAGATCCCCTTAGGGATGGAGAGAAACACAAGCACTGTACCTTCTTGTGTGAGCTGAACAGTTTCTTGTTGAGGTCACGGATGATGAGACTCAGAGAAGAAAATTTCCTGTAAAACAAAGACAGTCCATCAGCTCTTTTAATTATACAATTTGGATGTTTTAACCACCAGACGTTGATGGGTTTTTTCTTTTATGGGGTTGAAATGTCTTTTTAAATTACCAGAAATACAGATTCAGGATTTGCTTGAGATGTTGTTAAAGTGATAGCATTGTATCATGACAAAATGGGAATATATTTTAAAGTGTGATGAAAAATATGGGTTGGTGATAATAATTTGGTCCATGACAGAAGCGTGGTAAGGGTTTCTCACCTCATCAAAAATATTCCACAGTACACAATGCTTTGTTAATATCGTCAAATATGACAAACATATTATTCTTTTCACTTGATTGTCTAGATGTAGTTATGATTGGAAACATTCATTATCTTTTACCAATAAAAAAAAATCATGCTTTATAAGATAAAGTATTTTAATTAAAATCCCAAAATCAGATAAGCAAAATGCTTCTGGCGGTCAATCCAAACCCGTTCACAACACAATAACAACATCTAGCCATTAGCAGCCAAAATAGATTTTTTGCATTATCAATGTGTTTCTAAAGGTATTAATGCATATTGTTTTTTCCCTTTTTTTTATATTGACATTTTACTTCCAATGTATTTCTAAAAAAAATTATTTACATTTTATCTATCTTCTTTGTTTCATCTTCTGAACTGCTTATTCCTAACCGGGTTGCAAGAGGTGCTGTAACCTATCCCGGCTAATATCAGGCTAGAGGCAGGTTACACCCGAACAGTTCGTCAGTCTGTTGCGGAGCCACACACAGAGCCATCCACACACACACTCATTCCTATAGGGCAATTTCATAGTGGCTAATCAACCCAAAATACTTGTTTTTGGAGGGTGGGAGGAAAATGGAGAACCAGAAAAGCCAGAGTTTCAAGCCTCGCACCCACTCTGGGACCTGAACATCCAACTTTTTTGCTGTGAGGTCACTGAGCTAACCCTGTACAATCCATCTATCTTCTTGATGCAACAAAAAAAATGAGTCAAACTGCACTTTATACTTTGCTTTTTTTAATGATCCATAAAAACTGATCTGACAGCAAAAATCAATTAAAATACATGAGAGGAACACACCAGAGCATCTACTGGCAATGTGCTGGCAATTCATTTCTTAATTCAATTGAAACATTGAAACATTTGCACAGTTATGAACTAAACTCTTCTCAGAGACTTGTACAACTTGTTTATGACTCCGCTAGCTGAATAAGTTGACATACAAATAATAGCTTGAGAAACACAATAAACCAGGTAGGCAAGATTTAATGCTGATCATGTGTCTGTGCACTGATCCAGTAAATGTTCATGCATTAAAAATTAGGGAGATGAAACTACTATAATGTGTGAAATCTAACATCATGGCAGTGTTCCTATTTTACCTTTGCCTTCTTCAACATGCAGGTCAGCTAGTAATGTGTCTCAATTCATAACATAATTATGTTTCCTGTAAAGAGTGCATTGCTTTGTTTATTTTGTACTTTGAACTTAGATTTTTTTTTGCCAGCCTCTAGGACTTTGGGGTTATCTAAGTAGAAAAACACTTCTAGCAACAGAACAGCGATTAGTGACGAGTGCAGATCCTCACAGCGGGATCTTGACTGCAGGGCTGGTTTGCTCATGTACAAGCTAAACTCTTTATTGTGGCTCACGCTGCTCTGGTTTTCAGGGCATGACTTGTGCCAACAGTAACAATAAGTGCTGAATCCAGCAAGGGCTCACTGAAGCAACAATAACGTGATGCATTAGCCTAGCTTTCTTGTGACACACTTTCAGCTGTCTGAGGTAGTCACTCCAAGCCGACAAGCCTGGCTCCACAAACCTCAGAGTCTTTCTGCTGCTTCCTTTTTACGACCCATTCATCCTGCTTTTCCAACGATTAATTTGATTAAATTTAGCTCTGCTATATGGTCTAATTGCAATTGTGTAAACGACGTTTGTTGCTGTCTCTAAATTTCTCTCCTCTTCATAGTTGAACAGTCAAAGCCATGTTTTGATTTCTCAGAAGAAGCTGCCTGCTGTTTTTTTTAATGAACAATCAATACCCCTTCCTTTCTTTCTGCCATCAAGTCACTTGCACGACAAAAACAACTGAGAATTGTCACTTATGAAATTCTTTTTTAATGATAGTATACCATTTTCAAAAAGTGACCAGTTGTTTGTTTTTGTTTCAACAAACAGTAACTTTATTGATCTCAACCAAATTGACCACACCTGTAGACGATAGTCTAAGTAGATGTTAATCTTCAACAACATCTACTTGGACTTCGAGATGTGTGAGTGAATAGTGCTGAAGTAAACAGTGTCTAACTCCAGTCGTAGAGGGCCTGTGTCCTGAAGGTTTTCCATGTGTTCTTACATCTACAGTACACCTGATCCAGGTTATTGGATCAATTTGCCAAATTTGATTGGCTGTTGACTTCACTTTATGTGCATCAGTTGGATTGAACCAAGAACAAAATAAAAAACCTTCAGGACCGGAGTTGGACTCCCCTGATTTATGCCATTTATCAGTCATTGTGACTGGACTAATCTAATTATTGTCAAAATGACAAGGAACAACTATAAATCTAATTTTGTAAAATTAAAAGGTTCAAATCACTGAATCCATGAGGTTTTAAAGGTCCCATGTCATTCAAAATCAACTTTCAAAGATTTCTACCTTCTAATAGTGATGTGTGGACCCCATTTGTCTGGCAGCACGGTGGCGCAGTGGGTAGCACAGTGGTCTCACAGCTAGGTCGTCGGTTCGAGTCCCGGGTGGGTACGAGGCTTGGAACACTGTCCTTTCTGCGTGGAGTTTGCATGTTCTCCCCGTGTTTGCGTGGGTTTCCTCCAGGTACTCCGGTTTCCTCCCACCCTCCAAAAACATGCATGCTAGGTTGATTGGCTGGTGCCAAATTGCCCCAAGGAATGAGTGTGTGTGTGGATGGTTGTATGTGTGTGGCCCCGCGACAGACTGGCGACCTGTTCTGCGTATACTCAGCCCTTCACCTTAAATTGGCCGGGATGGGCTCCGGCACCCCCGCAACCTCGAAAGGGATAGACGGATAAGAAGAAGAAGATAGTATTTCTGCCTCTCCCACCTGTCAGGGTGGGGGTGAAGCATGACCCAGGTGCATAGCCAGTTTTAACCAGTTAATTGCAGGAACACAGAATGAGACTTATAGCTGACTGAGATAAGATAAATGTCTAATAATGTATGAGCTACGTATATGTCTGAGGTGGAGCTCAGCAGGGTGCAGCAGGAGAAGTCAGGGACCAACCGTGGAGGGGCACCATCATGGCCGCAGTAGGATTGCATGACAGCAGCACTGCGAATGATCTGACACAGAAGTGAAGGCCAGGACACCAGGGTTTAAATAATCCGGGGAAGATAAGACACAGCTGGAGACATCAGGGAGAGGCAATTTGGACCAGGTGTGCAGAATTAGGGGCGAGGGCAGCATTAGGAGGGAGAAAATGTTCCAGATGAGAGGAGTATCGTGACACCACCTGACAACAAACGAGTGTCTGCTAGATCAATGATGCGATTAGGTGCAGCCATGACGAATCAGGAAGCATTTTACACATTTCAATTTGGGTGGAGGACGGATGGTTTGTCTTAACATCCATGCAAAATTCAGCAGTCAGCCTCCTTGCACACGTCCTTGTCCATGATAAAACTTATTAAACCAGTTTAGATTACACAACTGTTGTGTGATGGATGTTCTAAAATCCAAATTGTAGTTGTTTGTGTGTAAGATACCATCGCAAATAGTATAATGAGATGCAACCTTTAACATCTAGTACCACAAACTTTCTCAAATCCTTAAAAAATTGATTAAATCTCCAGAATGTTGATGAAAGAAAAATCTTACGTATGCTCAAATGTTAATAAAAAGCATCGATAGGTAAGGGGGACCCCAAAAAGTTTCAATGCTTGCTTTAATTAATGTAAAATAAATTCAAACTACGGTAACTGCTTTGGAGAAATGGATTCTAAGTTGGCACTGAATCTCAAATGGTGTTGTTAAAATGCATCAGCTTGCCAGAAGTACAGTACGTGAGGTCATACACTTTGATGTGCATTTCAGCAGTAAAGTTAATCTAAAAAAATAAAGTGTATCACACAAAGAATAGAAAGGGAATTGATGGTTTTAGATTCAACAGGATTTAGAAGAAAAATTACATCTTTCAATTGCCTGTTATCGATGACAGTTTTAAAATTTGAAATAGTCCGTCAGGCAGTTGAAACTACTCCAGAAGTCTCAGGTGTGCACTAAGCCAGGGGAAGTAGATTAAATAACTATCCATCAGATGTACTGGCTTCGCCTTTAGTGGAGAACTTCACTTCAAAATCCTGTTGTGACTCCAAAATGCACGGAACAATTTTGAGCTATAAGCACTTTCTTTGTTACGACCAAACCTGATCCGTCAGGTCTACAAGGTCAAATCTACTCTTTGTTCCCAGAGTTAGAGCTAAATATTTAGAGGCAGTGTTCAGTTTTGATGTTCCTCAGCTGAGGAGAAAAAAATACTTCTAAAAACTGTGGATCTGCTAAAAATGTTGTTTGCCAGGAATTCAGGGTGATGACAATGGAATCTGCCACCGTCTTTTGTGAAAACAAGTTTTCATTCCTCACAACATATCTTTCATTTTCTACATTCTAGGAATGGATTCTTTGTGTGGATTCTCATCCTAGTCAAGACTTTTTTGTTCCTCAATACCTTGCTATTATTACATAAATCCACATTGCAGTGGGCAATTTGATTTTTCCGTACAACTTTGTGATGCTGATAAAATGTATCAAATAAATGAATGTGTCTTCTTTGCTACACCAATACCACAAAGTGAACAAAACCAAGAGAAAATTAAACATTTTGATACATTTCAATCTGAAAAGACTAATTAGAGCACATAATTACCATTTTCAATTTCAATTCAAGGTCACTTTTGAACCCATAATTCTACAAGTGAGCAGAGCAGTGTATCTGCTCCCCTTTAACACTGCTGTTTATTCCCTCCAGTCAGCCATTGGGGTATAGCTTCATCAGGGAGTTCAAAAGTAGGCAGCTATCAATGATATCATTGACGGGTCAAGGCAAGGTGAAAACATGCCGGGACATGGTGGATACTTTATCAGGGTCTCAATTACACAAGCAGTGACAACTATTATTCAATCTCATTTGTTCTCACAAGAGCATAGATACATTAACAGGATTAAAAAGAGGATGTTCCCTATTAAAGGGGTCTATTTGACTATAAAAGCATGTCAAGGATGTTTTCCTTCAAAATATCGGCACTTAATTAGATCTATCTTCACGTAAACTACAAGTCCTCCAGTGCCAGTCAATGATCTTTCATTTGTTTAAGCGACATTAATTAGCCATCTGTGTAATGATAGAATAACACACAAGTCACTGTTGGAATCCACTATTTTCAGACATGCTTTCGTTCAGCTTTGCCCTGTGAGAACTACTTTTTTGCTCTACTTCCTGCTCTACTTCTTGCCCCCTATAAGTTATTTTGCACTGGCATACTTTAGTTCTTTAACTAGTCCATTGCTGCTGACAGATGTTCATGCTACTAATACATTGTTTTTCAAAACCCTACGCTCTGACACTAAAAAGATCAAAAGTAAAGTAATCCAGACATAAAAATATCAGTGACTTATCATAAATTGTTGGTGCAAGATAGTACTTATAGAAGTAAATAACTAAGTTAAGTTACTTTGAGTAACAATCATTTAAAGCTATTCAGTCTTTAAATGATTGTTATCAACGGGTATCTATTGTACCCGTGTCGATACAATAGATCGACACGGGTGTGTCGACGAGTGGCTGATGTTCACTATTGATATTTATCCACCTCACAGAGTCTCAAACTGCTTGATATTGATCACTCTTTAGCCTTGCAATACCAATCACGGGTGTATGTTACCGTACAATATGAACAAAGATCCACAGTAATACCTATTCTTCTGTGCAAGAGACAATCAAGTGATTTGTCACCATTTCTTTTTTGAGAAACTGTGACTAAAAGTACTTATCCAGGCTTTAAAACAATAAAACTATATTTTCGAGATGTGGATAAGCTTGTCATGCAAACCTTGTAAATCTACATAAACACATGTGAGGGGTGTAATGATACACGTAATCGTACTAAACCATTTCGCCACAGGACATTGGGTCAGTCCAGGATGGTAATCGAGTGATTCTACACCGAAGGCTGGTTCAAGTGGAAGCAAATACAGACAAGTTTCCCAGTCTATTTGCATTGCCGGACGGAGTTGGGAGTAGCATCGATTATATTTTAAAAAAAGATCTTTTATTGCTTACGTAAAAGACAACCGCAGACTCAGAGTTGTGACGACCTAACCTGGAAAGCTAGGATTAGCAACTGGTGCCAGCTAGGAAGTCAAACTGTTAGGTTTAGCTTCTCAGGTTTTCATTTTTGTATAGCCATCTATAATTCACCAGGATTTGAATCTTTTTATCAGATTTTTAGCTTTATCACTGTTTATTTAACATTTTGTCACTGTGGTAAAAAGTGAAACGAAGTCAAACAAGAGGAACCAATGGAAATAGGAGCATAAATTTCAACGAAATCTGTTAGAAACGGAGCTAAAGCTCTCTTACAGCAACAACCACAAAACAACCTAAAAGCAAGTAGTTTTTAGCACTGATAGGCTAGAATTAAGGTTTTGGTAGACAATTAAATACCACGAGAACACTGACATCACAATTAAAAGCCAGCTCAGCAGTTTGTAGAGACAATTCAAAATGATCACTGGTACTGTGACAAGCAAAAACATACCACAAACGCAGCTGGTTGGCATTCAAGAAGCCGGACTCTGCTGGGCGAAAGGAACAGCAGCATACATTGGAGTGTTTATAGCATATTATCAAATTGCTATAATATGCAACATGCAAAAATGCTGCTTTTAAGCAGCATTTTTTCAGTTACGTACTTTACTCATTTTAAATTAAACAGTTTATTTAAAGATCACACCAAAAAACAATTGACAAATGGTTTTGCATTTTGTTCTAATACAGTATGGAAAATGAACCAAATAGTGATATCAAAATGAAAGTATGTTCTAAACCGTGATCTTTACACACCCTCAAACTCCTAACAGATATATTGCGTATAGAAACATAAACATTCATGGTTGGACTATAGCAGGGGTGCCCAACCTTTTTTGTCCCAAGATCTACTTTATAAATATCAAACCTCCTGAGATCTACCAGTCCCATGTTACCAAGGCAAACCCCACAGATCGTTTCCAGCCTGCTGTAACTACCCCTACAACATGATTTGTTACATACGCACACGCACACACTCACAGCGCTTTACGAGGGGGAGGGGCCACAGCAACACTACGGGCTGCTTATTAATTACAGGCTTAATAACGTGATTTCACGTCACAGACTCCAAAAATCTCCAGTAACAGCAGAAAAGCTGCTAGATTGACTCTCTTTTTGAAAGTTTTTTTTTTTTTTTAACTTTTTTTCAATGGCATGCGATCTATCCATAATGCCTTTGCGACTGACCAGTCGATCGCGATCGACGTAATGGGCACCCCTGGTCTATATTATTAATTATACCTCTACATATGAGTGGGATGAAATTGGAGTTTATGGTGAAAACTGTCTGGGAACCGTTTTACATCCAAATGTCACTAAAAATCAAAGGGTTTTTATCAACACTTTAACAGCTAATTTAATTTCCTTCACTGTAACTGTGCTTCAGCATAGCTACCTATAACTAGTAAACTGATCATTCTAGAGGATAAAGCATTTCTTCCATAACTGCCCCATGGACCCTTCTTTGCTATGGTAACGGCCCCTAATAACCCTTATTGTGACAACAGCTGTAGTCGTAGCAACAGTTGGTTCGTGGAGCACTTTCACACTAAGACAAAAGGACATGGCCAAAAAGGGGAGAGGGCAGGAGGCATTCTGTCATCAACAGTCAGATGGGGTATTCATCTGCATCTGTTGAAGCTCTTCTTAATTCACCATTGATTCACTTGTTTCTTGTCCACTTTGTTCTCATTTATTCAGTTATTGTTGTTTTTCAATAGATAATTAAGGACTTAATATTTTAATTTTGCAAATAAAATTCCTCTCGTATTGACTGAAGGAGTTACCATCTTCATGATGACTTACTTCTCTTTCTAACATGTCCTCTCATTAATGTATCATGTGTCATTTCCAATTTGAACACATTTTGCTGGGATAATTTCTATAAACAATTCTCAAACGTTTGTTTAAATTTCTACAACCATTTTATGATTTATCTCCATATTATCATTTATCATACACTCTCTCTTTTCCTCTGTCACTTCGTCAGTACTATCCCCCAGGCTTGGTGTGACCCGTGTATCCCCAAGAGTGTTTGTGCTGAGAGGACTTAAAATATTCATGTCCCCTAGCGAAGGCCACCTCCAGCACACTTCATAGGGGGTACAAGCAGAAGATGTACTTTGTGGAATAGTGTCAGATAGACAGGATGAACTTTTGCGAAAGGAATGCCTTAAGGCATTCAGAGGTTAGATAGAGTAAGCAAAAGAGAAGAAATTACTAATGATCAATGCATGTGGGAGGTTTGTGTGGTGGTGTCAGATAGAGTGGATGAACTTTAGCGAAAGAAATACCATGGCAGTCGGAGGTTATGTAGAGTAACCAAAAGGAGAGAAATGACTAATGATTGATGCATGTGGGAGGTTTGTGTGTAAAACTAAATATTGAACATTGTCAGAATGGTAGCTACATTGTCAGAAATACCATGCCAGTTTCTAGCCACAGAATACTGAAACGCTGCTTTCTTGAGTTTAGTCCTCTAGGAACCCCTAAAGTCCACAAAGAGTCCAAAATATTTTTGGTGGGACCAACATGATGCATGTGTGCTTTAGTCCTAAAGAAGTTTCTGGCCAAGTACAACTTTTTAAAAGCTATGCTCTAAACTATCAAAAACAAGAGCAGAAATCTGATAACGAATTAAAATAAACACACCTCCTATTTCCAGTTTTTAGGACCCAAACAGCAGCCTTCAGGGTGTTCTGCAGGTGTTTACAGGCTTGTTTAGTGAGTTCAGAAATCAGACCTTTACGGCAGCCTAGCCTACCGGAGAGACAGGCTGATTGAGTCTTTTTAGATCTGATTTAGATAAAATACCTTCAATTCTAGCAAAGTTTTTTTTTTAAAGTTGATGCTGTAAAAGATTTAATATGACTGTTAAATTTCGGATCTGAGACCACGATTGCCCTTGTATTAAAAGTCTGAGTCAGCCACTTTCATTCTGTTTCTGTAGGAGACTGACAGTCTCGTGTTTATCCACAGAAAGTTGTTCCAGTGAGACAGTGAATACAGATGTTCAAAATCAGCTGTTGACAGCTGGAAGATATATCAAGGTGTCATCTGCATGTCCAGGCACATGCATACATGTTGGGAAAATGTTTTTAAAAATGTCTGGAAATTTTTACATTAGTATTCTTTTTATCACTTTATTTATTATGTTTTTTTTTACTTTGTAAATAGTAGGAGTCTTTCAGAATGTCAAGTTCATTTTTGCATTACAGGAAGTAATCTGATATGACCTAAATGCACCAAGAACCATTCCATGTTTTCCAATCTTAGACTCATTATCAATTTTATCTTTCACAAGGATTGAGAGTTTTTTATATTGATTTAAGATTAGTTCAAAATTAAGGTAAACCCAGAAAATTAAAGTAAATTATAGTTACGCATTTATTGAAATAAATTGTGTCAAATAAAACTCAAGTCACAGGGGCAGTAATGAATAATGATTTTTGCAGAAAAAAAGCCATTACAAAGGCAATGGCTGTGGGTACAAATACCTGTACATCTGTCCACCAAGGCAGTGGTTATGGGTACAGATATCCATACCTCTCGTTGATGTACCAAAGATATGAACAAAGTTTTTAGCCTGCAGCTGTTATACATCTCTAGCTCTAGCCAAGGGCTGCACTGTGGCTCAGTGGTCAGCACAGTGTTCTCGCAGTGAGTAAGTAGGGGGTTCAAGTCCGGGAGTGGGTTTTGTATCACTGGCCTTTCTGTGTGGAGTTTGCAGGTTCGCTATGTGTACATGGGTTTTCTCCTAGTACTCCGGTTTGTAGTATGCAATCGCCCGCTATAAAATTGCCCCTAGAAACGAGTGTGCGTATGGATAGTTGTCTTAATGTGGCCTCGCAACAGACTGGCAAACGGTTTGGGGAGTACTCTGCCTCCCCCCCTGGTATCGGCCTGGATGGGCTCCAGCATCCACAGCAAACATGTTAGGGATAAATGGTTCAGAAGATGAATGAATGAATGAGCTGTAGCCAAGTAAGCTCTATCCTACAGGTACAGTAGAAAATAGAAAAAGGAAAGGAATACTCTAGTCTACGACAAAAAGACCTATACATTTAAAGTAGGAGACAATGCATATTAATTGTCTAGCTAGCATTTATTAGTTAGCTTTTTGCAGTGTATTGTGTTTATTATCGATTCTTCTTTTTGTTCTTTTTAAATCTGCAATTTGAAGCCTGTTGAGACAAAAACTATGTGATTTTGGGCTATACAAATAAAATTGAATTGAATATACAGTATCAGTAGTTTATGCCTGTATTAGTTCTGTTAATTCATTGCTCAATTGTGTGTATATTACTGAGTTGGGGTTTGGGGAAACATAGCTTTGTCAATGTGTACCATTTCTGATGTACAAATTAACAAAATAAATAGATTCATAAACCCTGATGCTTGCCTTGCATTGAGCATAACAAACCAAATACTCTGTAAACGGCGCCACCTTGCATAGTTGAAAACATAGCAACAATAAACGTGACTTGTGGTGTAACACGAGAACCGGCAAACTCCGTATCTATAGCCTGCCACTCTGGGAATACAGATGTTTGTACCTACAGCCAATAAGACCGACTGTAATAAACAACTAAATTAACTTTGTTTTTTTTTTCTCAAAAATTTTATTTTTTTTCTTATTGTGTTCATTATGCACAAACATTAAGAAAATACGAGAGCTCATTAGAACAACAAATTACTTCATTTTCTCTGTGCAAAGGCTTGGTTTCTTTTAGAATTTTTTTTTAATTTAACAAAAAGTAAAAATGTATATGTACGTAGATTAAGCAGGCCTAACAAAAAACAAAATAAGCTGTTAAAAGAAAAACTTTCTGCTTCTGGAACCTTTTTTTTTTGTTGTGATAATGCAAATTTAGGCTCTCTAATGCACATGCAGAGCCAGCATTAGGCCTAATCAAAAATTGATTTGGTGAGAAAAACCCAAAGTGCAAACATAACTGCAGATAGATAGATACATACCAGTAGATAAAAAAAAACAGATAGATGCATTAATCTCTAGATAGCTAGAAATTGTCTTACTTGAAGTTGTGTATGTGTATGAGTGAGATATAATCATGACTGCAATGCGTCACTCACACAGCTGTAGGCATACTCTTACAGCTGCCTGTCAACTTTCAGCTCAGCCTACTTCCTCTGAGCGTGCAAATATAGACGTGCAACATTTCAGCATAAATACATGAATTAGGATTTGTGAAAAGAATTAGCTCTAAATTCAGGGGAAACAAATGAAGACCCATTCATGGAGTTCATGACCCATTTGTAAATGTAATTTATCAGAATAAGAACAAAAAACCTGAATTATAGTTACAAAGTCATTACAGTTATGAGATGTTTTTACTTTGTAACGACTCCCAAGAGGAGAGAATCTATTGAGCTTTTTGCCAAATTCAGTTCAGACTTATGCAGAAAAGAGTTAATTTCCATCTATTTCTCTTTTCAGCTAAAAGATATTACTCTCTATCAGCTAAGCAACAATCTTGAGTTGTCTGCTTAAATGACTGAATTATATGCACACAACCTCTCATTGTTGTGGTCTTGTCCACTTTCACAGACATTTCACAGGTAAAATTGCTCTCTTATTTTCAGATTTCCGAAAGATCTCAACCGTGAAATGCTTATTCTTACAACAAAAAGCATAATTTGCAAACTATATAGCATTTATTGCCGTGAAAAAAGAATTGTGGTGCAGAAAAATGTCAAATAAATGTCATTGTATAGCAACAAGCTATGTGACATATTAGTCTTTGCTCATTAAACGTATCCAAGGACGCGGGTTTGTATGTGTGAACACATGTCATTACAGTTAATAGCTGCCTTCATGCTTTCTGGCAACTAAATTCAGAAAATTGGATGCATTTCTGCCAGACATTGATGTTTTATTACAGGACAGAGTACAAAAAGGGTATGAATGAGCTGAAAGGATTGTTAGGAAGAATTAGGTCCCAGAGAATGACTGTACATCATTAGGATGGGGTCATTTATAACAAACATGTTTAATAGAATGACAGAAAGTCATCCAGGTTCCAGATGTTATCATGCAGCTGCTGTTTCCATCTGGCCTTCATAAAACTCACTATAATTGCTATAATTGGTAGTGACGGGTAATTGATAACGTAGCAGAACAATTTTAAACTTGAGCAAGTGAGACATGGATGCGATAATAATCCGAGAGTAAAATAGTTGAAAAAATTTATGATGAAACAGATTAATTAAAAAAATGTCTTGAGCATTGTTTCCAGTTAAATGAGCAGTACTTGGGTTTTAACGTAACTGTTATAAAACGTTTGTGTGATACCAGTTTTATTTTGAAAGTACACTGACATTAATTCAATTATTTTTAAAAATATTTATTCATTCATCTTCTTAACTGTTCATACCTAACAGGGTCGCAAGGGCCTATCAAGGCAAAAGGCAGGCTACACCCTGAACAGGTCACTAGTCTGTCGCGGGCACAACCATCTACAAGGGGGAAATTTTACAGCAGCCAATTAACCTGACATGCATGTTTTTGGAGGGTGGAAGGAAACTAGAGTAGCTGGAAAAAACCCAGAGGTCCACAGGGAGAACATACAAACTCCACACAGAAAGACCAGTGTTTCAAGCCTCGTCCCGCTTGGGGCTCAAACCCTGGACGTTCTTGCTGTGAGGCCACTGTACTAACCACTGCGCCACCGTGCGGCCCTTTTTCAAATGTAAAATTTAAAAATAAGGTTGCACATAATCATAAGGATAAATTAGTACATAGTTTGAGATCCTCTGAAATGTGATGTTTAACAAAAAAAAAAAAACTCCTAAAAAAACAACCTAAAATTTTTTGTAGGTTGAATAAAAACTTTGAAGATAACTTTGTGACTGTTGCTTTTAAAGCAAAGTTTATTCTTTTTATGATTTAAAAAAGACTAGTGAAACAAGATGTTTGAGCTATTGCGTATTCACCAAATTATTTTGTCAACATTGTCAGATAAATTAAAAAGGAATCCATTACTCAAAAATAATCCAAATCAGAAACAAAGAAGTTTTCCGTGCCATAAAAAACATGGGGAAGGCATTTTCAACTCCAAAGTATGAAGCTTATGGAAACTCATGCCATTAACCCAATTTCATCATTCATATTTTTTCTCACATACACAACTAAACGGCTGATGGTAATCTACACAGAAATCCAAAGATGCGTTGGATCCCCATCCTTGTTTTGAGCTGTTTTGACTTGGGGCTCATGAATAATTTTACCAGGTTTGCTGAGGAGGTGCAAACTGTGTCAACACAGAGCAAACAAAATTAGCATGAACAGGATGAAACCAGGCCCGAGGTGGACCAAACCATAATTACACAGAATTAGCTGTGCTTATGGCTCTTGTTTGAAAAAGTGGAATCTGGCAGGTGAACGTTTTTGAATAAAAGCACCTAAAATGTACTTTTATTGTAATATGTAAAAAAAAGAAAAGAAAAAAACTGATTTAAAGGGCAGAGGATTTTTTTAAACATCAAAGTGCAAAATCTCATTGCGGACATTCACTTCCTTCTGCATCACCTCACATCTTATTAAAGGTTATATGACATGGTTAGAACAAGACAACGACATTTTATCCTTTTTATTCTGTATAAAGATACTTTTGGCTTCTGCAAATTAGTTCAAAGTAAAATGCAATGATAATCCTGATAAATATTTAACACTCTTCAACCTAATAAGTTCAGAATAAATTAAACTGAAGCCACTCAGAAGAAAGAAACCAAACATCCTGACGGGCACTTTTTTTCACATCCCGCTTATTAAAGACGTTGTTTAATTTGCTTTCAAAACCACAAACCTCACAGCTTTGCATGAATTTTCCTCAGCCAGACTTAAACCTCAGCAACTTTGCATAAACACCACACTTTACCAAATGAGGTCAGCGCATGGAGAAGTGAATGAAGCTGACTCACAAGCTTACAGCACAGTTGCACTGCAGTGTTGTTGCACCAGTACGATAATGAGCTGAATAAAACGCTGCCCTCTTACTGACTTCTGGGCTCAAATAAGGTTCTGGTCATCTGACAAAGCTGTTCTGGTCACTATGAAGCTACAGCTTCCATTCTGCAGAGAAACACTCTTCATGAGGAAATGAGGATAAATTTAGATTTACCTGACACAGTGATTTCGATGATTTGCGAAGCACTTTGAAAGCATCTTCCGAACGCCATTTTTACTATATTTAGAAACTTAAAACAAATTTGATTTGCCTGACATTTGCGGCAAATCGAATTTCAGCTTTTTGGTATAAATATCATTCTTGAGTCATCCAGGGAAGAGTCTCGAAGATACAGAAATACCACACTGCTCAAGCATAGACAAAGTAGGGATTTTATGGGCAACGCTTCTTTGCAGGAATATAAATTTCACATATTTACGTTTAAATAAGTTCTAATTACTAAAATTAAGAGTAGTAATATATTAAAAAAGAATCCTTGTTTAATTGTGAAGTATACTGTGACTAGAAGTTTTCCAAGAAAATGAAGTGTTCAGTTAAAGTTTCCCGATAGAACGTTACTTATGAGACCGTCATGTATCAATAGCTAGTTCAGATCTAGATCTGTCAGAATAGTACAACTAAAGTGAGCTATTATCTCCCAGCATGGGCAAACCCTGAAGGATTAACCATCAAGCATTAAATCTGGCCTGATCATAAAAACCATGACACATGCTCTTGCAGACAAACTGCTGCTGCACCACCAGCATTTATAAAGATACAAACAGGCTCAGTTGGATCACAATCATTATGAAGTATCAGCAGCACAGACTTCACCAGCCTGCTTTACCCTTGGGTTCAAATGTCAGCCTGTCACAGCAATTTACTTTGCCTGTTGCGGCAGTCATGTTGAGAAGCTGGGTCTCATCTTCTGGTATGAGTAGCATGCAATTAATACTGTTCTTCATTAGGAACTAATCTCATTTTGAATTATTTTGAATTGGTACAAACTGATCCGCAGTGATGAATAGACTAAAGAAGAAATGAAAAAGAAGAAAAAAAGAAGATGACGGCAAGCCGAGATTCTCACATCTTCTTTTTTCCATGCATATTTAACAAATGTCCCCAGGTATGGCCGTTATGGCCGTTATGCAAACTAGTGCATGAAATCCTGCAGAATAAAAACAAGCTTTGGTGGATTCATATTAGTCGTATTAGTTTCTCAAGCAAGTGTTTGTCCGAATAATTTTCGCAAACATCAAAAGAAATAATTGAATCGACATTCAAATGCATGGCTAAACTTTAATTCTAAGAAAGTCCAATCACCCAGAGTGGAAAAATAGGGCGCGAGCTAGCACAGGGAGAAAATCTAAAGGTTCTTTGCATTGTGGAAATGTAGACCAAGTTATTATATAGGCCAACAACAAGGACAGCATCAGATTTAAGAGGGGAGGGAGCAGGATGAGTGAGGGGGCAGCGAAAGGGGAAAAAAGAAGGGAGCAAAGCATAAATAGAGAAAAAAATAAAAGCGGACGAATGCAATAACATTAAAAGAGACAGAAGCTGACCTCGCAGCACCCTGGTATTAGCTTGCTCAGAACAGAGCGTGGATTTGAAATAACCAAAACGTTCCGCTTTAAAATAATCCACGTTTGATAGCCTCCGTTCAGCCGAATAGGAGCAGTGAAAAGCTCAACAGGCAGACGCATATGCACATGTCTCTGTGCTCCTCTCACATGCAAACACGCACTGTAGAACCAGGCTGTCCATCCGCAGTCTCTCTCTCTTTATTTCCTCTTCTTAACAAGACCTGTCACTCTGTCAAGGCTGCAGATTAACTGAACGGTTTCCTTTTCATGTCAATTATCTTGATGGCGTTAAAATGGCTCGGCTATTTTCATCCTTTGTGTTTGTGTAAAATTACTGCGTGTCACCATATGAACTTACTAAATGATTTTTATCTGTTTGTTGAGCATTATGTGTATGCCCTCTTCTCTTCCTCGTTTCAGACCAAGGGTCCCATTTCCTCTGACAGCACTGCTGGCAATCAGGTCAGCAGTTGACCTATTTAAAGCATGAAGAACTCAGGAGCCTCCATTTGCCCGGTCTACTAAGAACTCATTTCACAATAAATCACACAGAAGAAGCAGAGACATTAAATGTTAGAGTGTGACCTGCTGAGGTGTGCCACAAGACATGCATGTTGTTGTACTTTTGAAGAGGTTAAGTGAGGTTTAGCGTCAAATATGCAGGGACTCATGAGGGCAGAATATATTGAATTTGTGAAGGTCAACGTTTTCTTTCATCATCCTGGATGCACAGTAAGGATCCAGATGGTTCAGGACACTGAGGGGCATGTATCTTCTTGCAATGTCACACAGAGTGAATTATGCACATGACCTTAGACATGCAACATGACCTGTGTGAAGCTAAATAGGTCAGTGGATTAACCGAAGCAAGAGGTCTCTGAGCCTTAAGGAGATGATTATCACGAGGTCAGAGAATTTAAATCAGTAGGAACTACAGTTTTCGGTGCTTAAAATGAACAGTTTAGAATGTAGCTGTAAAACGAATGCAGTCACAAACTGATGTTGTTTCTCATGCTAAAAAGATGGAATAACTAAACTTAGATTTCTGAAGCGTTTGACTCTCAAAACCTTTTTTCTTCAAAGATTTTTCAAATTCTGTACATCTCTGTGGCCATGGATTGCCATGGATTTTCACTCTCATTGCTAATAATGATTGTATGTGGTTCGTCTTCTGAACTGTCCATCCCCAGCAGGGTTGCGAGGAGTGCTGGAGCCTATCCCAGCTGCAGGGTACACCCCGAAAAGGTTGCTAGTCTGTTGCAGGGCCATACACACACTCATTCTTGGGGAAAATTTATAGCAGCCAATCAACCAAACAAGCATGTTTTTGGAGGGTGGGAGGAAACTGGTGTACCTGGAGAAAACCCATGTTTTACATGGGAACAACATGCAAACTTCATACAGATAGGCCAGTGCTCCGAACCTCATCCCCACCCGGGACTTGAACCACTGACTTTTTTGCTGTGAGGCCACTATGCTGCCCCTTAAATGGAATGTAGAAAGAGAAAATAAATTTAGGAAGTTAAAAAGAATTTGTGTTGGCAATCTCAATGCTTTTCAAATGATGGAGATGAAGTGAGAAACTACAACCATTATTCATACTTTCAAGCCTTTCTACAAGAGGCTGTTTTTCAAAGATGTTAAAAAGATGGCCACTCTTAGAGGAGAGCTGCTTTAATTTAGCAACACATTCTGGATCCATTTTCACACGACACAATACAATGCACAGCAGCATTCTGACAAACTGACCAGCCTGCTGTCCATATCTGTTACCAAATTAATAACTGTACTAACAATTAAAATTATGTGTCTCAATAGAGAAAGCTACTTTTTATTTTAGGAAACGAGTGATTTATGATAAGCTGTTTTTTTTTTTAAATGATAAAATTACTTTGTCCTCCTTCATTCGAGTTTCTGCAAGAACTGCAGCTTTACATCAAGACAAAAGTGTACAGAGTGAAAGAGTCTCCGGACTAGACGAGTGTAAGCCATGATTACATAAAAAGCCCTACTGGGGAATCTTCTTCAGGGTAAGTACTCGTCCAAACTGGAGGAGTAAGACATGTCTGTCAGAACAAAACAACCTTAAGGCAGAATTAACCATCTTGCTAAAGCCAAGTAGATCCCAGTAGTGGTGCTACACAAAATAAAATGGCCCTTTTAGCTTCATAAAACAGACGTATCCCTTTTTAATTTGTTTATCCGACAAATTTTTCCTCATTAATGTGTGCTTACTCTGTTTACAGTAACTTTAATGAGAAGCGTTCCCTGATCTCCAAAAAGTCTGTCTTTGTATTTATACTTTAGGCCAACTGTGTGCAGCACTGGTCCTCTTAGCAGTTTGTTGCTTAATGTCAAAGACGATCAAACATGATCCAACCCACACTGACTATGCACGTTATGTGATGAACTATTCTCTTGTTTGCCTTCTGGTTGTTGTTGTTGCTGCAGCTTGTCAGAAAGTTGGTTCTTTGTTATTTGTCACTAACATGAAAAATTACGACAAATGAAGACTGGATCGATGACATTTGGAGACATTAATGAGCCACCACAAGGTGAAGCCAAAGGCTTTTACTTAACTAATTACATTGATACCAATTCTTTTTGTCAGGACACTAAGATGAAATAGATGTCAAATGACAAATTAAATGTTCTGTTTCATTGTCTTCCACTTATCTGGGGCTGGGATGTGGAGGCAAGAGCGCCAGACGGGAAGCCCAGACTTCTCTCACCCCAGTTGTATCCTCCAGCTCACCAGAGAGGATCCTAAGGCGTTCCACAGCCAGCTGTGAGACATTGTATCACCAGAGGTCTGCCTCTGGGTTTCCTCACAGTGTGACGTGCCCGAAATACCTCACCAGTGAGATGCTCGAAAGAATTCCCAATCAGATGCCTGAACCAACCCATCTGGCTTCTCTCGACCTGGAACAGCAATGGCTCTACTTCGTGCTCCTCCTGGATGGCAGAACTCCTCACCCAATCTCTGAATGAGAGCCAAGCCACCCTGTGGGGGAAGCTCATTTCTCCTGCCTGTATTCGTAAATTAAATATTTAAATAGTAATATGTTTAACATTGAAACACATTAAAAGAGCTTAGTCCAATGTTTATGAATGAATTGACTGAAATTTAAACTAAAAATGAGAAAAATGAGACAGATGTAATTATACTAATTATAATTAGTATTATAATTACATCCGTCTCAGTTGTAGATTCAAAGTCTCTCTTGTTTTTAAAGGGTAAATGTCCTCATCCCCGTACTTGACATCTCCGGGCTGAGGAGTCCCCCGTGTTTCCATCAGGATGAAGAACATTTATTGACTTCTTTAGATATTTAGCTGTAGATTAGATTAAGCTAATATTTAAACAATAATCTTTGACACATTGTTTGCTCGTCCCGGGGGAGGGATCTCTCTTTCACGTGGATCCCCATGAGGTTTCTTATTTTTTCCCCACTGATGGGTTTTTTAGGAGTTTTTCCTCACCGAGAAGGAGAGTCTAAGTGCATTAATGTGCTAGTCTTGTTTAGTTAGCATTTGTTAGTTATTTTTCTTGTTGTGTATTTGTGTTAATACATTCCTCCTTTTCTTGTGAAGCCCATTGAGACGGGCATTCTGTGATTTTGGGCTATACAAGTAAAATTGAATTGAATTGAATTGCACATTGTGAATCTTTCACATCAGCATCATAACTGATGCAACTGTTCCGATCAGTTGTGTGCAAATTTCTCACACAAACATCAATAAAGCTGCACTTTAACACTTTGCTCCAGCTGGTGGAGGCAATGGACCAACAAAATGGTTCGCAAACCATGATAACAGCAGAACAGCAAGTAGGGCAGTCTCTTCTGCACAATTAACTGCACACATTGTACCTACTACAATTGTGGCCACAAAAGCATTGGGAACATGCTGTGCACTTATTTTTATTGATTCACATGTGGAAAGGCGCCACCGAGGGCAATCATATAGTACAGACCAGAGGTGTCAAGTAGCGAAGTAAGATTACTTCGTTACCTTACTCAAGTAGAAAATCTCGTTATCTTTACTTTAACGAAGTAATTATTTTTTTGTCTACTTTTTACTTTTACTCACTACTTTTTTATGCAATTATCTGTACTTTTACTTCGTTAATTTTTTAAAAAGTAGTCGCTACTTTCTCCATTTTGTCACCGTTAAAAAGCCGCGACTGTTTGTCGGAGTTTTTTTTTTTTTTTTTTTTTATGAACCCTGAATGCATCAAACAAAGGAACAGATGAATGATTGGCTGAAAGGTCCGGTCAATCATTACTATGGGCCGAGTAGCCCCGCCCACAAACCTTTAAGGAGCAGGAACGTTAGTTTGCGTGTTTAAAAGACTTGTTGCGGGCTCGGAAATCAAAGTGTTTCTGATGCTGCAACACTGAACTTTGAGTGAATTATCAGGTTTTTTTTTTTTTTTTTAAAAACAACAGCAAAGAAATGTTTTTTTATTATTATTTTCAGTCTGCGGTTATTGTAAACGTCTTTGCTGAAAATGTTGTAGATGGTATTTTTATAAAAATAACTTTGATCTGTGACGCACTATTTTATCTTTAAAAACAAAGCTAATTAAACTAATTAATCCATAAATAGTAGTGGTGGTGAGGGATGAAGTATTTGTGCTTAAAAGCCTCCAAAATGTTATTGATTAGTTTATAAAGACTGACTGAGGAGATTAAAACTACACATCGCTTAGATTTTGCATCATGTAGATGTTTGGGCTAACATTAAAAAAAAAAACCTTATATGTACACATATATATGTAGATATGTATATATATAAATTTATATATACCGTCTCCTAAGTCCCGCCCCTACTGGTTTCTTTCTGGGTTTCTTAAAATCTTAATTCCCTGGTTATTTTTTTATTTTTGCAGTTCTTAAAATTTTAGAAAAAGAATCCAAGGATTTTGCCTCCTGTGTGTTTCCTTCACTCCCACTGCCTTACGAGTGCATTTAAAGGGTGTTATTTTGTCAATGGGCGTGGTTTTACTGGGTGTACGATATTTTTTGTAAAATACAATAATTTTACGTCATCAGTACGATAATCCAGCACCTCCCACCTGGCAACGCTGCCCAGGCTGTATGTGGCACTCCCAAAGACTATTCAGTATTGCCTCAAAGAACTTTGAAAACTAGCTGCCTTCAAGGCTTAAAAAAGCCTTTTGGTCATTTTTTTTTTCATTTATTTATTTTTTTAACATTGAGTGTGTTTGTGTTTTTTTAACATTGAGTGTGTTTGTGTCCGCTGAAGTTGGTTAAATTAGGTGATGCAGAGTGAAGCTTGGTAGCTGAAGGGACGTTACATAATGCCCTGCTTATGATAATACATTTGATTGTGTTCATTAATCGATTTCCAATAAAGATTATTAAGAAATAAATGTTTCTGATTCATAAAGTTTAACACCAAAACACTTTCATTTATTATCATATTTTCTGCTCCTTAAAGCATGTGATAATAGTTAAAAAATATGTTCATACGCTTTTGTTAACAATATTCCTTTTTTTCTGAAAATTACTTTTACTTTTCTACTTTAAGTAGTTTTAAAATAGGTTGCTTTTTACTTTTACTTAAGTAGAAAACTTGAGTTGATACTTCTACTTTTACTAAAGTAGTTTTTTAACTCGGTATTTATACTTCTACTTGAGTAGGAAATGTTGGTACTTTTGACACCTCTGGTACAGACAGTATGTCACACTGCTATTTTCTTAACCAGTTTAGTTTGCCTGAACACAGCTTTAGCAAAGTGCATGATTGCATGCTTTTAAAATAATTGAATTTGGATAAAAATTTAATTGCCTGAGAAAAAAAATGCACCTGAGAAAAAAAATGGAGATAAGATGGTGCTGTTCTGCAAGAATATAGATTAAATGTCTTGAAAATTGTACTAAAAAGCACATAAGAGCCATTAGTTTTCAAATGATTATTTTTCAAAGATATTATTATGAGAAAGATTAAACTATTCTGTGTAATATAAAATGCGTATGTCATAGTGCAATTTTCTTTTCTGCCAACTCGTGTTATAAAACCGCCAGTCTTTAAACAACCTGTATGCTGCTCAAAACATACAATAAAATCCAGTTAAGGGGAATTTTGGGGGAAACTTAATTTATTCATGTGAAAAAAATTTTTAGTCCATAATTTTTACAGGAAATGTCTTCCTCTAAGAAGCAAAGAAGAATTAGTTTTCTTTTCTTTTTTTGTTTCAATCTGAGCAGCAGGGATTGTCAAGAAGACCACAGTGAACATTGGGCTTGTTTCTTTAACTGTCTGGATCACACTGTAGCTAAAATGTTCATCACACACCAAGACATAAGTCGCCTTTTCAAAAAAGTCTACTAGTCAAATCATTTTTAGTAGAGTTGTGTGCAGTACATTGGTTCAAACTCTGTGAAACTCTGTGTCTTTTACTTTGTGCACCGTGTGTCTCACAACATGATTTGACATCGAAGCTCGCTTGATAGGTCACTGTCATTGCACATAGATGTTCATGTTTCTTTTCATAACAAAAGGCTACTTAGATCTGATTTAATCAAATTTCCTCAGTCATCATGCCACAACAGGAACGTACATGTAAACCCACTCGGCATAACAATAGATCTTTAGCAATGGATTTGTAGCTGTCTATGTTACATGTCAGTGAAAGCACCTCTCTGCTGAGTGATGGGACAACAGGGTTTGATTCAGAAATGAACATTTCCTTTGTGCTCTATTAATAGTTAGCACGTTAAAATGTCTTTTCAAGTTAACAGCCTAGTTATGCAACAATGTGATCTAAGAGAAATACAGAGTAATCTCCTTGTGATGTTGTGCTGCTCACTGTCAGCAACCTCAGCTGATGCTTTTATACTTTCTGCAGCTTTCATTCTGAAGCGGTCTTTATAGAAAAGCCTGAATCTTAACATCTGCTCATAATAAACAGCAATTTCACTGACTGAACAGTATTCTTGGGCTACATGTTCTGTCTGGTACATTACAAAATAAATGACCATATTCTATTTTGCTTGGTTGTTTTAAATACCTGCACTTAGGAGCTAAAACATATGCGAATCAGGTTATAAAAATAGGTAAGATCTTTTCTTTTTTTTTTTTACCAAAACTGAATTGAGTTGAGTTTTCAGGGTTCAACATAATTTTCTCTAAATGTCTGGCCCAAGAAATAATCAATAAATCATCTATTCTTATTTTTTATCTTCAAAATGGTTCTTCATCTGCAAAAAAATATGTATATATTCCTTCATAGCAGCTGGAAAAAAAAAGGTTTGACTTGCTGTGCAATTATTTCAATACATTATTTTCAATACATTATTTCAATACATTTCTAATATGTGGGTTAATCTAAATGTTCCAGATAAGGAAGTCTAACCCAACAATTTTGTCACAATCTGACAAATATTATCAGGTTTAAGATGCTTTCAAGGAGTAAAGTCAAAATTGAGATGAAAATTTTTCCCAATAGGGAATCAGACTCCGTAGTCTACTCGAAGCACTTGTCAAGTGTTTCCCTGTTTGTTGTGTCCTTTTTTTTGAACACTTGTATCCTCTTTTGGAAGAAAAGCACAAAATACTTTAACACAAGTAAATTGTGTGGTACTTCCACTCTAATAAAGTCATCTTCAGTTGGAAAGTGGCCCCAAAAAATCAGCTTTTCTAGATTTGGAGAGGAAAGAAGACCCATCAGGTGAAAGGTGTGATTTTCTGAACTTTTTTTGGACACTCAAAGAGGAGAATTCTATCATATAAATTGATCTAGCACAAGTAGGTGTATTAGAAACACACATACACCACACACACACACCACAGAAATCCAGATACTTTGAGTAATAAATTTGCCAATGTGTAAATATATGTAATAATTTACAGCTGAGTTTAAGGTTTTCATCTAATCTATTTAATTAGATTTTAAATAGCTTACATGAATATCATTCAGACAGCTTTATTGCTTTCTATTAGGAGTAGAGACTAGAATTCTATCCAGAGAAAGCTTTTATCTGAGTAACTACACTGTCACAAGTTCAGAATAAATCTTCTCTGGAGATAAAAAACCTCCACAAGTTTAGTGTTAACCAGCAAATACTGAGCACTACATAAAAAATGTATCATGTTTTCTGTGTTTACTTCCAGTTCACAGCTGGGTTTCTAACACTGCTTTTGATTCACATTTACAAGATTTAAAAACAAAAATATCAGTATAGAGTGTAGAAATTTTCAAAATAAACTTTGCTAGAAGTTCAGAAAAAGGCCAATTTGACCAATAAGGGAAATAGTTTCTAGTTACTCCTCTAGTGTGAATTTATGTATAGTAGTGTGCTGCTATACTACGTATTCATAGGCATGTATCATTTTATAATTTTGCACTCAGTTTGCCTCGTCTTTCACCAAATTCTGCATTAAAATGACATGGTGAGTATCAGAAGTGAGGAAGAGCGGATCATAGTATGACTCATCATAAATGTTAGTTCAATAGAGGTTTTTTTTTTTATATATATACTGTATAAAAGACAAAAATATTCACTCTAATTCTGATCATTCTATACAACAGCATTCTTTCCTATATTGGAGTAACTTTTTAATGAGATAGGATTGTCTTTATTTAACTCTGGAGGGAAATTGATTTACGTTGTGAAAACAGTCAGACTTCGGGGCACTGGGGTTCGCTTGGCCCTTTGGAAGCAGGTACTTTTTAATTTAACTAATTGTTCTTTTCTGTTTGGGACTGGACGTGACTTACGCACACTAACTCTCTGTATCATCTAGAAAACAGAGTGTAAAAACAAACTTTTCCTCTTGGCTGCAGGGCAACCAAGTGTTTTTCCACTAAATGAACTTTCTAAACAGTGTCTTTAAATTCTCAATCCGACAAATTGTTGCCAACACAGAGCATGATCCTTTTCATTGACCTCTTATGTCACAATTCACTGTATTCTTACATAATTTCTCTTAAGATAATCTTGTGTTAAATAAATGATTTTTCAGATATTTAGGAGCAACTAAAAATAGCTAGAAATCCATTGTTTCCCAGGTTGGGAAATCACACTTTATAAGTTTTGATTTTGGGTTGCTATGTCCTAGTAAAGCTGATTTTTAGTTTGCACAATTGTTCCAAAGAACGGCAACAGGGTAGCAACTCAACAGGCACCAAAACAATAAAAACAAACCACATGATAAGCAGAAGCAACAAGAGAAAGAGAAAAATGGGCAATTGTTGTCATTAGAGAGACGACAAGTACTTTGTATGAATATCAGTAGGATCCATGATCAGAGCTGAATTATCATCATTAGAGTGAGGTTTTCTTAGAAAATCAGCCAATGTTGTGTTGGAAATCTTTGAATTGCAATGCGTCTGTAAAATGTACAGAAATATAACAATATAAAATTATACAAAACATAGAAATCATCTCTGCATCAGCTTTCTGGACAACACTAGGCAGTGGAGGAGATATACTATACATGCTGTACATATACTCTATATACTTCTCCTGAAATCTGTTTTCCATCATTGCATAACATGCATACTAGCCCTACTTTCTGCTTGTGTATGCTAAGGCTTTCTGCACAAACACAAGGAGCCTATGTTCTGGCTGGCAGATGAAAGTCTTTGTGTTGTCTTCAGGTGCTTTGGCACAGCAAAGAAGAAGAACAGAAGGAGGCCTCTTATTGCCGCTGGTTCTTTCATTTGTCTTGGCTAAGACCTCTTACAGACATTGTGTGGTAATTAAAACACCTGAAAAATCCTTTCTCCTCATTTCAAAGAAGCATACAAACTTTATAAAAAAGAAAAACACTTAAAAAGATGAAAATAACACAACTCTCCTGCTGCTTACAGTTTAACTCCAAACACACAAAACTTACATGATTGATCTTTGTCTTTTTGCACAAAACTATGATTGACAAGGACTTTTTCAGAAATTTAAATAATTCCATGAGGGCTTTTATTTTACTGCCATCTGAGTAAGTTTCTTTATTAAATGAGAAGTAACTGTTGCATGCAAATGATCAAGGGGGTCGAATAAAACATTGTCACACGCACAAGTGGATTGACGCACTCTGAACAGTCCACTTCAGAGTTCATTCATCTGTACATGTCTTTAAAATGAGGAGGAAGCATTCTCACCCTGTGTTTTATATAGAGAAAATAAAATAGGGGAAAAAATCAGCACCATGAAGGCCACTTTGATACACTCAATTTAACAAATATATGAAAGGAAAAGTGTACAAAACCGTGATGAGACCGGCCATGCTGTTTGGTCTAAAGACAGTGTCACTGAGGAAAAGACAGGCAACAGTGATGAAGGTAGCAGAGAGGAAGACGCTGAGGATATCTCTGGGAGGGACCAGGAAGGACAGGATCAGAGTAACAGCACATGTTAGTGGTTTTTGGAGATAAAGTCAGAGAGGCCAGACTGAGATGGTTTGGACATGTGCAGAGAAGAGAGTACACCGGCAGAAGGATGCTGGGTTTTGAATCACAAGGAAAGAGGCCTAGAGGAAGACTAAAGAGGAAGTTCATGTATACAGTGACGGAAGACGTGAAGATAGTTGGCGTGACCGAAGAGAATGAAGCAGATATCTAACTAGATGGAAGAAACCGACTTGCTGTGGCGACCCTGAGGGGAAATGCCAAAAGGAGAAGAAGAATTTCTCAAAAATTTATGTGTAGTTTCTTCATATTTATGTGAATGCACTGTACATAGCATAATTGTCTTCAAACTTTTATTTTCTATGGTAACTTCTAGTTTTTTTCCCCCTCACTCTTACAGAGCAACCTCACACAGGCGACTCCAGAACAGACACTGCAGCAGCTAACCTGCTGAGTCTTTACACATTTTAAAATCAAGTAATACCAAAATACCAGACTCAAATTAACTTCAAGGTCATTTTTGTCGTGTATTCTAAATGGGACGTGCTTTTGTCTGTAATATAACAAATGGAGCAATGTCAGCATGTAAACAACAAAGCATGGTGCAAAATGTTTTTAACCTGCTCATTTCCTCATCCAGCTACAGAAAACTCACTTTGGTGTCTGAAATCAGATTACCAATTATGCTCAGTTAGGACTGTTTCCTATATAAACACAGCTGTAATGTAGACAATCCAGCTGTTTGTATGGTTTGAAATTGCATACACACAATCAGTGCACTTAACAACATTGCTTTCTGTAACATCTGGAACGCCAATTTGACTTGGTAAGTTTATAAAGCAATATTTTTACTTTCATTACAGAATACTTTATTATTAATAGATGAGGCACCAACGCTGGCTCTTTAGTAGTGTAATCTTGAAACATTCTGGCATTGCCCACAGGACAACAGCAGTATTTGACCACATTAGCTAAGTACTTTTTTACTGCTTCTGTTGCACTGACAAATGTGGTTTACTTTGATTATGCGGTGATTGCTCTGCAGATCTAGACTTTGCCAAAGCAATAACACTAACAGACCTTTTCTTTTTGTTTTTTTCAGCATTGATGTGACATTATTCCTACAAATTAAAAAAAAAATGGGTTACGTAATTGATTAAGCTAATGCTTAACTGCAAATGCCTCACAACACCATAACCTTATGTAAGTTTTTCTGTCCTGTATTAAGTGGACGCTGGCAGCAGAAAGTCTTTTATTGATGAATAGATCAGCGTTTTTCAACTAATGTTTCGTGGCACACTAGAGTATCATGACAGATTGTCAGTTGTTTAGTGGGAAATGATTTCATTTCACCTCATACGGTAATCGGGATCTACAGGTAGCTCCCACAGATTGGTTATCTCATGGTGTTTGTGTAAAAATAAATGTATAAAAGTGTATTTATGTTTATCAGCATTGAATCTTGTAATTTTATTTAGAGACACGAAGGGCTCTCCTCCGATGGGTTTAGTGTAACCATAACAACTCACTCTTCTTTTTTTTGTTGCATGCTGCTTGCTGTTCATCTCTCCCAAAATCTAGCCCAGCAAGTGGATCATATTTTCTACATGTTTTTGAGACATTATAAGAAAACTTAAGTTGCTTTTTAAAGCAGAGAGATTGTGGAATTTAATAAAATCTCACATTTTTCTGCAAGACATGAAAGAGGAAAAAGTTTCTCTTGCATTCTGGGTAAATCTTCAGAAGGGCCCATTGTCTGAAACTAAATATGTATGTATGTATATATATAGCTATATGTGTTGGCGTGTATATCATAAATACATATTGTTAAATTAGGTGACTAGAGAAAATTGTTTAAGATTTTTTGTTGATTGTGGGCCTCAAGATTTTTTTCGATTGAAAAATGTAACTTGGCATGAAAAAGGATGAAAAACGCTTGAATAGATAAACTAACAATGGAGAAGACAGTGTCTCAGGGACGTGATGTTTGAACATGTTAATTTGTATTTATGTGTTTTCATGTTCTTGCCAAAGTTGTGTGAGCTTATTGGGGGTCATTTGGTTTTCTTTCAGTGATAAAGCAAACACGTCAGCGCACGCAGCATTTACAAAATGACAATAGGAAAGTTAGTGTCAATGCATTTGTATCCATCTATTTATTAGTGATATAATGGATTAATGTGCTAAGATTTTTGTTTGTTAAACCCTTTTTTATTTACGCTGTATAAAAGCCCTCTGTGGTTACTAGAAACTGCAGTCCAAGACACAAAACGGATCAACATTGATAAGAGAGGGTGGACATTGGAAAACAGGAGTTCTCAGCGAGTCGCATGCTGCATACAGATGTGGTCCTTGGATTAGAGCTCACAAATTCAGCCAGTCCTTAAAGCCCCTGAGTGGGATGATTATAAATATATTAATCTAGTTTGTTAATTAACTTGCAGGCTCTTAGATATCTTCTATATGATTTTACTTAGTCTGGGACTGAATTATTGATTCTTTCTCAAATAACTTATTAAAATATCTTGTACGTCTTATTAGCTGGGCTTTCATTAAGTCACATATGCTACAAGCGACGAACACACATTCCTCTATGTACAGTTCTGGTCCCTTATTCCTCTAAATTAACTACCACATACGAAAATTTAATCCAACAAATTGGCATTTTTAAACACATTTTATAATAGATTAATTTACTTTAACTAGATATATGCAGATGCATATTTAAATGCAGATTAAATTGCTCATTTTAATTACACGAAATAAAACCCCAGAAGCTAACAAAGTGTAATTTGTCAGAGAACAACTTCTCTACTTGCAGAAGCAAAGTAGGTGACATTATGCAGTGTTGAGAATCTAAGTGGATTAATTCATTTCAGCATGAAGTTGGAGTTTATATTGTGTGTATAAGAAACAGAAAAGGAAAAGAGATGATTACTAAGACATTGTAACTAGATTAAAAATGTAATTTGAACACAGAGGTGGTTCTCCTCGATGCCTGCTCCCGTATCCTCAATTTAATCATTCATTCAGTTCTCCGATGTTCTTCATGCATTTCAATGAACTCATGCCCAAATGGAAGGTGTCCTCGTTTCTAATAAAAAATAATGTCCTATACACAGAGCACCCCGGCAGCCTGGGTGATGAGCTACAGAAGTAATCGTAAGGATACATATGTTGAAACATTAGAGGAAATATTTTGGAATTGACTTCTCTTTCATAGGAACGTTGGAAAAAGGAGCAAAGAAATATATCAATGTGTTAAGCTGTCTCATTTGCTCACATGGCAAATATTTCACCATGCCCCAGACAAACCTACTTAAAATGTTTCGACTTCCAAACCATCGCAGAGTGTGCCTATACCGGCTGATTTCAGGCAGGAGGCGGAAGTACACCCCAAACAGGTCATCAGTCTGTTTGGGGCCACAAACTCACTCATCCCAAGGGGAAATTTCATAGTGGCCTATCAAACTAACATGCAGGTTTTTGGAGAGTGGGAGCAAACCAGAGTACCCGGAGAAAAATTCTATCCTCCTCATCTTTAATTTGTTGTAGGTGTTTTTAGATTTTCTTCCCGCATACACAGGGAGAACATGCAGACTCCACACAGAAAGGTCAGTGTTTCAAGCCCCGCAACCGTTCTGGGACTCGAACACCAACCTCCTTGCTGTGAGGCCACTGTGCTAGCCAGTGCGCCACCAGGCAGCCCTACTTAAAATGTAATTTAATTTAAAGGTTATCAACATGTAATTGACCAAAATGTTATACTTTCTTTTCATTAGCCTTGAAGCATCCATAGTTTGAAAAAATAACCTATGGATTATTTTTTCAATGTTTTTTTAATGATTTTGATGATTTTGATTGAATCATCAAAAAATAACCTATGGATTATTTTTTCAATGTTTTTTTAATGATTTTGATGATTTTGATTGAATCATCAAAAAATAACCTATGGATTATTTTTTCAAACTATGGATGTAATGCTGAATTTTACGAAACTCTAAAATTAGAAACACAGCTCAGAACATTAGTACCATTTTACTTTGACTTCTAAAAGTGTAAGATGGCAAAATAACCCATGGAACCACCAAACAATTCTAAGAGATATAATAAAAGAAACATCTTTATTCACCGGTATATTTTTTTAAATGTACAGTATTCATCCCTCAAATGAGTACATTTTTGTGCTGCATTGCACCGCAGCAGGCACCCATGACAGCGCCAATGGTGGGAGGAACAGGAGAGGGAGTTATGTGTCTTCTCCAAGGAGACTTAGGCATTAGCCCAGTGGGAATCAAACTGGCTTTTCCCAGTCCAAGGGCAAACATTCTACTACTGAGCTGACACCGCCCTTATTTTTAGGCACTGAATCTATATTATAATATACGTGTTGAACTTTATCATCAATAGGCACTAAAATGTAACAAGAGCTGACAGAGGAACGTGTTTAAAACAAAAACCCATTTTCTCCAAACACTCTAAGGACTCACAAATTTGACACGGATGTTTGAGTTTTACTGGTTCTTAGTAAAATCAATCACAGCCAACTTCTTTTAGAATAAAGACATCTTGGATTTCTCTCAAAGTGCACATTTGAAACCAACTTTTTTACTATCTCTGTTTTGGGTCTGACAGGGACCTTTTTTTCAAGTCCCTGCTACAACCGTCAGGATTCAGCAAGTGACAGCTTGACCTCTTCTCACCGAGACACATCTTTAGACTGCAGCCATTTTCTCATCGTTATGTTTGGTAATGGGGCTCAGTCTGCCAGAGACAGGAGGTTGGTTGCTGAGGCTATCATTCATCCCAGAGAAGAGGAAAGGATTAACGCCATTGAGAAAGAGCAGGAGAGAGAGGGGTCTGCATCCTAAAGCAGATTTTTGAGGCAAGACCGTGATATTGGGTGAAAAAAAAAAAGAAATATAGCATGCAGGGAAGGAAAAATAGTGTAAAAAAGAAACAGAAAAAAAGATGAATAAAAATCATAACTGACAAGAAATAACAATTTTTTAGTGTCAAGAGATAAAAAGGAGTAATTAAAAAGCTGCAAATGTTTTATTCTAATTTTATCAGAGTATTGTAATCATCAAAAATGAGTTAATTTATTCATGAATTTCACAACGTTTCATTCAATCTGCCTCGCTAACTTTTTTTTTTGGCCAGAAGAAAAGGGATTATTCCCTAGAAGTAAAACACTTCAACGATCACTGTGATTAGACTTCTTAACGGCAATCAAACACAACCAAGAAGTCAGATGAATGCAAACCGAGGCATTTCCTGTCACTGCAGTAGATAATAAGTTTGAGCCAAGAAGCACAAAATTATATCTAGCATCATTTCACACACCCCTTGTGTTGCGAGCTTACCATCACACTTTGTTAGCTCATGGTCACCTAATCACCTGAAAGACTCAAATAAGCTTTATGTACCTAAAGAACTGGAAAATAAAATTCTCCTGATGATTACTAGACCAAAAAATGGTGCATACAAGAATGCAGGCGCCTAAAGAATCTCATTCCATTTTTCTGTACCTTTCATTTGTTGGTCGCTTTTACTTTTCTACCCTCTCTGACTAACTCAAGCATGTCTGACATACAAACAGAGGCAGTAATCTTAGCTCAGCAGAGGAGAAAAGGAAGAGAGGCACTGCATTGCCTCTCCTGCTTCGTGACACTGTTAGAAAGCTGTTTAAATAATTCCACGTTAAAATCAAAGCAATGAAACGAAGAGAATAGAAATGTATGCCTCATCGGCCATTTATTAATTTATTGAATGTTCAAATATCTGCATCATTTTTAAGGAAATAATCCAAAGGAAAATAAAGCTTATGGACTATAGTCTTGAGGTTCTTTATTTGTAGCTCAATAGTCTGATTTATTGAAAATGTTGGCACACTTGAAATAATGCAAACCTATTGTAATTATTTGCCCATCAATGTGTCTCCCAAGACGCCATGGTGGCACAGTGGTCACACAGCAAGAAGGTTGGGGGTTCGAGCCCTTGGTGGGTGGGGGCGAGGCTTGGAAGATTAGCCTTTCTGTGTGGAGTTTGCATGTTTTCCGCATTGCTGCGTGGGACCTGCAGTTTTCTCCCACCCTCCAAAAACATGCATGTGAAGTTAATGGCCACTATGGCACTGTCTCAGAAAGGAGTGTGTGTGTGTGTGTGTGTGTGTGTGGCCCTGTGACAAACTGGCGACCTATACAGGTTATACTCTCCTTCTCGCTTTGAATCAGCTGGGATAGGCACGGAACCCCCGCATCTGTATTTGCAATGGACAGTTTAGAAGATGAATGAATGTGTCTTCTATTTTGTTTGTCCACTTAAGGTCTTGGGATCTGAAGTATTTGTGTTTGTTTAATGGCTTTAATTTGCTGAAAAAGTATTTTTATTGTCAAATTCAATCTTGTATCCTACTTGGTCTATCTCTCCACACCTTCAGCAATAAATTTGAGACACTTTGGTGGTGGTATGCATTGACAATACAATTTTTGCAAACTTTTTTTGGTAGCATGCATTTGACAATAGAATCTTTGCAAAGATTTTTCTTTCTTTTTTTTTTTTTTTACCTTTTCTCTGTTTCCTGAAATCCAGAATGATACATATCTGTATTCGTTATACAAAGAAATTTCAGTCTGATCTTTACTCTTTTCCAGAAAAGTTTAATTCAAATACAAACATAATCGTGCAATAAAAATAGTTTACTTCCATTACGTGTTTTTTTTTCCTTTTTTTGTGTGTGTGGCGGAAGTTTTCCCAATGACTAAAAGTAAGATGGCAAAACTGCAAATTGCATGTTTGTTCCATTTAAGAGGGAAATTTTATTACAACAACATTGATATCAGTTTCACAGACTCTCACATGTTTATTTGTCTTCTCTGTGTTCACAGCTAAAACTCATTTACTTCTCCATGGAACACATTCTGGCTACTTTGTCAGCATCTGTCTCCCCTTTTCTGATTGATTCATTCTGCTGTCGTTTTTGCTAAATTTTGCTCAGACTCATCCACCGATCTAGCAGTGAGGCTGGTTTCCAGGCAAATACCACTATGCATTAGGCTTGTTTTCCATTTAACAAATTCTCCAATTGTCTTTAGATTGGAAAGGGTACGTAATTGAAAGCTGCTAAGCCAGTATTCTCACAAATTCTTTTATTCAGTGCAGTCAAAGCTTTATAATATCATCATCTCTCGGATGAATTAATGTCTTGGCCAACCAAACCAAATACCAAGACCCCATTTAAAATCTGAAATGTGTCTGCCTCATTTGCATCACTGTGTTTGGCTTAGTAAAGAATATGTATCTATTTAGGTTTTCAAAGAAAAAAAACAGAAAATTTTATCCTAGCTGCCCTACTTTTTGGCTCTAACTTCAGAGTCACAATCCCATTCATCAAACTTGCACAACTACGTAGATTAGAATTTTTAAAAGACATTTATGCAAAAGAACGAAATTTAGACAAAGAACAAAAAAATAGACATTTATAATTCTTTTTCTGGAATTTTGGTTGGCATCGTTTTGTCATCATTCTAGGGCATCAGAATACTTTATCAATTTTTTCTATGATGTTTTAATTTTTACATGTTTTATTTACCAAATGAATGAATCTCGATCATTAACCTAAAATATTCATTGTAGTAAGTCACACTACAATTTTGAGTCGAATTTCAATTGTGAATACCGAAAAGGAGTGGGTAGAAGCAATGCTCATTCACCCCACCCCTCAAACACTGCAATTAAAATCGAAACTTAAATTTAATTACATCCCCGAAAAAATAGCTGGTATGTACCTGTTATGCTTTGGTAAAGTTAACCCAGCAACAAAAGTTGTTGTCAGATTCATCACTGATCAGCACATCCTATTCTAATCTGCTAGTTAAGCTGTTAGTAAATACCTGGAATCTAAGGTTAAACAATACTTATTTGCAAAATTACCCACCAATATGAGGTCTCCAGTCCAAATTTCTCAAGACAATCAAAAAGATCAAGTATACAGATAAAATTTAATTTAGCTGACAATGGTTGGATCTAAATTTCACAAGGAAGGATTCAGAGGTGTAATCATGCTTATCTACATCAGAATGAGAAATAGCTTTTTTGGTCAAATATGCAAACAATATGCGTATACTTTTTTCTGGCTGTTTGTCTCGCTGTGTAGTTTGTCAAATGAAAAATAAATCAACCATAAAAAGTGTGGTGATGCACTTATTGATGCGCATAAACGCTGTAGGTGTGATCAGCCAGTGGTGAAAATCCACATCAAAATAGGAAACATTAAGTTAATCTAAAACGGACACTTGCAGTCTTCTAAAATACTGAATCATTGGATGTTCACTAACTTGGTTTAGAAAACTAAACAACACAAAAAAAAAAAACACTTTTTACTAACCCCAGTAAAAAACTTAGGATGCAATTCTAAATTTTTAAAGATTTTCCAAACAAAAAATTGTCCAAACAGAAGCCTTTAAACAGTCATATTTTCTTGCCATTGACACCAAAACGTCATTCATTCATCTTCTAAACCGCTTATTGCTAATGGGGTCACAGGAGGAGGTGAGAGTACACCTGCCTCTTACAGGTCTACCCTGCGAATTGTCCAGGTTGATTGGACAGTTTGCCAGTTGGTTGCGAGGTCACGCACAGACAACCATCCAAACACACGCTCATTCCTAGAGGCAATTTTAAATTGTCCAATCAACCTGACATGTATGGTTTTGGAGAGTGGGAGGAAACCAGTGCCCATGGTTAAAACCCACGCATACACAGGGAGAACGTGTAAACACCACACAGAAAGGCTAGCAGTTCAAGCCTCTCCCCACACCAGGACTTGAATCCCTGACCTTCTTGCTTTAAAGGCTCCACATTGCCCCCCAAAAAAGTAATCTTGTGTGCAAAATTGCATTCCCCTAAATGATAAAACTCCTCCTGGCTAACCTGAGCCAATACCATCAACACTACCCTAATCCTAGCCATTGCATGGCTGGCTGCAGGGTGGGTGAAAACTGGGTTTGGCATCCTCTCTTTGGCCTGCTGCCTCTGGGGAAGTGAGGCGTAAGGTGTAATTAGACTGGAGTGTGTGGTGTTTCGGAGAAGAACGGAAGGCTATAATTGAGTTTTTTTGTTTTATGTCAGCTGTATCTCTCCAGTTTTCTGTTTGTTGTTTTAAAGCATGAAAGTAAGTTGTTTAGTTGATCATTTTTTACATTTTTTTTCTCTTAAAAGTCCATTTTGAAATGGAAACCAAATCATCTGAATATCTAAGAAGCGAAAACAAAAGCAGAAGAATAAAATTGTTTAAGCGTTCACTGTTGGTACATGCCTTTTCTACCTACTATCTATGTAAATTCTTACATTTTCTAATTGAGAACATTTGAATAATCGTCACAAGAAAATTTGTTTTGTTTTTTGCTGCCTCTGCTTCCAGTCGAGTGGAATGATGGAAGCTTTCTTATGAGGATGTTTAAAAATAAACTTCTGCTTCGTTCTCTTTTCCTCAATCGAAGAAAATGTTGATGACTAAAGCGGCGTCTTTCTGCTTTCTCTTTTGAACTTCAGCTGCAGTGACATCCAACTTCCTGTTCTCAACCCTCCACGCTCCTCATAACAACTCACAATTACAGCAGAAACATTAAAGCATTAAACTAACGACTGCTGAGCCCAGACACTTTAAATAAAGTCACAGCACCCAGGAAACTCTCAACACAGATAGAAACATTACTCTCCTCATTTCCCCAAACTGCCTTCATACCTCTATTGATGCAATATGGTGTAATGTAGCTCCTCTGACTGAGCAGATATTTAATACAGGTCTGTGCTATACATTATAAATGGCCCTCTGCAATATTCCATCCTTCTACAACAAAGTCACTGCGCAGAGAAAAAATAGAGATGACCTGTCCTTGATTTACCACTGAGGTTTAGAAATCTTAGTCTGCTTGTTCTATTTGTGAAGCCACCCAAAATACAACATCTAACAGGACCTTATTTTGAAATTAAACTGGTCCTTGTAGAGAGAAAGCAACCAATCTAGACTATGTACAGAATATCAGCAAATGCTCTAAAATAAACATAAACCAATAATCAAATTGTCATCAAAAAAGTGCAGCAAGAGATCACGAATTCCATCACTTATATCTGATGCAACTAACGGCCGGTCTTTCTTTTATGTGCATTTGTGTGTGTCTGTGATGGGGACAAGCAGAGGGGGCAGAGTGCTGCTGAGAGTGATGAGATGCAATGAGACACAGTTTGAGTGAGTGCATACTAGCAGGGGGGTTTGGAGAGAGAGAGAGAGGTGGAGTGTGTGAAAGTGGATGAGAAAGAGTGAAAGAACAAGAGAGGAAAGATGGACATAAATGGCCATGAGTTAGCATGGCCTATAAATTTTTTTTTTCAGTAAAAGCAAATTGAGGCCACTAACGCAATGGTTAGGCTGCTTTTCAGGTCACTCAGAAAGCTGTGCTAAAAGGAGAGCTAGACCTAAATCCGCTGTTAATTTCATATAATGAATGACAACCTACTAAAAGGATCGAAGCGTGTTGAGACACGCCGAGTCATTACATGCTATCTCATGTCACCTGCGCTAAGAGGTTACAGCACAGCTAATCGGAGGAAACTGTGGAGAAAAATAATATTGATTTGCTTGGTTCCTAGCACTGCGTCCTAATCAATCCATGCTAAGCAGGAGAGATAAATATTCTCCCTCATTAGTATTTCTGTTATAGATAAATAACACAGCTGTTTGCCAAAGTCTTCAGTCAACATTAGGGATGCTTTTTGCTGTAAACATCCCTCTCTGCTCTGAGTGTGCTGAGCTGCATCCTGCCGGCCCTGCTGTGAGAAAACAACAGCTCAAAGGACAGCACCACATGAGTGATTCATGTGAGTTTGTGAAGTAATTGACCTTGCAAAGATAAGATCCAAGACTCAGGCAAAATTCCTATCTCAAGTTCGGACATTTCTCATCATATCTACCTTAAAAAAATTAAACCATTTGGAAATAAGGAACTTTAAAAATGATAGAGAAATTCAGTTTGTTGGTTGTAATTATTCGCATTCTAAAAAGCAACTGAGACAAAGAAGTGGAAAGAAGATAAATAACTTGTTTTGTATTCAATCACCACCACTGTCAGGGTTGGGGTATTTCTGACCTTTACAAAGATGCTTCAAGGCCTTTCTCAGAGACACAGTAGAGTCTTCAGTTGGAGGCGATTGACATTGCTTTGAAAAGAAAGCTGCTATTTAGTCAGCTCATTTAGTCAGACAATCCAAGATAACACTTTAAAGTGCCATCATGCATCTTTTTGTATCCGTGATTACATCCAAAACAAAAAAGGTCCAGAGCTAATATTAAAATCTAATTTATCATACAGCAAATTAAAAAAGGTGAGAGATTTCACTTTGACGGTTACTTAAAATATGCAGGTGTATTCATCGACAATAAAATAGCTTTTAGATCATCTTTACTGATAATTAACATTAAGTACCAACCAGTTAAGCGATAATTATCTAAGAATAGATGAGTCATATAAACCCCATTTTATCTGTCCCAAATGACAAATTGAAAACCGTCCCTGGTTTAAATATTGGCATCAATGATAAATTAAACTGCTCATCCTGATAAAATCATGAGTAGTCCCAAACACATCACCACACTTAGACACGAGCAAGCAAAAGTACAGAGATTTGTATGTGCTATTTTGTGGGCTTTGAGTCTTTTAAACTGTTTTTATGATTTTTTTTTTAAAAGGTACAGGGTAAATAGCAGCATGAGTCACCTTCACACCCACTTCGCACGAAATGTTCACTCATGTCCAACAGATTTGACTTCATATTGTAAAACAAACACATGCATCTAGAGGTTAGACATGTGCAGCTCAGAAACAAACACCAAGCAGCACATAATTCAACAGTTCTGATCTCTTAGGAAATATTTTTTTACCTTCCGATGAGAGCGCTTCTTGCAATTTGCAGACTTGGAGGATTTATCCGTGTCCCGAACTTCCCTGGCAGGGCATCTGCTTTTCAAGACGTGCACAGAGAAAAGGAAGAAGAAGAGGATGGAGAGGAGGAGGAGAGTGAGGAGGATGAGAAGCGTCACTGTGATGAGCGGCTGCGTTTTCCGCTGTTTGTCCTTTTTACGCTTATTTATCCGCTGAGTTTGCGCATCTCCGCATGTGAAGGTAAGAAGGAAAGCCAAGGTCCACAGAGATCTTCATGACCAGGTACTTAAATCACCTTCAGCAACTAAAACAGACAGAAAGGCTAAAAAAGATGCAGTCAGATGAATGAAAAGCAGAATAACGGAGGACTGGATGTGTCTATCAGACTCTGCTGCAGCCAACCAACTCCTAACTCCAAAGAGAGGGAGAGAGAGAGACAGGGGGCAGAGAGGTGCATGTGGGGGTGTGGAATCACAAGTCAACAACGGCTTCAGTGTTTAAAGGCGATCAGTCATCTATTTGTAGTCAGCTCCGCTCTTTAAAATTCACACTTTAAAAGCTACTGCACTAGTTTGGTTGGTTATTGGTTCCAGCCATCCTAATTAATAAAGCAACAACATCTTATTTTAATTCATCTTAACTGATGTGGATGTATACAAAAATCTTGAAGAGGAGGTGGTGTGAAATTTGTGAGTTAATATTTCTTAACTCAAAGCACATGTAGATCTAAAAGGTACTGTTTATTAGCTCAGAAATGTGCTTATAAATACATTGATTCCGTTTCACTTCCTCTTTTTTTAATAGAATTTACACCTCCTCTTGTTTCCCACTTACTCCCGCCCCCTAGGTGTGTGCACGACACAGTGTATGAGGCCGTAAATACAGTGAAAGGCATCAAATTAGCAAATCTAGTGCGTATCACATTTGTTAAGTAGGAATGGTTATTGATGCCATCTTATCGATAATACCGTAGTATTCTTATCGATACCGCTTATCGATGTCTGATCTTATATTTTATTTAGCGTAAAAACAAGTAGAAGAAGACAAACTCACTTTGTGGATGCAATCAAATAATGCAAAATAAATTAAAATTATTGATGTAAAAAAGGTTACGTTAATGTTTAGTTTTAAACTGTTTCAAAATAAAAGGTTTGGTTGCATCCATGTATTGTCTTCCTCCAATTTTTTTTACACTAAAAAAAGTATAAATAAGAGTATGGATATTAGATTGATAAGCAATATTGATAAAGAGTATAAGTATCTATAATATGGTATTGATACCCATCCCTACAGTTAAATTTTATGATTTCACCATATTTTAATATGGCAAAAATGCAATTTTAGCAAAAATGGACCAATTATCATTTCTCTACGGCAAAAAAAAAAGAAAGAAAGAAATTACTAAAAAAACAAAAACGGGTGTCATACATTAAAACACCAACAAAATTACTCACTTTCAAGCCAGTTAGGGTACATTCCAGGCAGCCTTTGCTGCAATGCAGTCGCAGCTAGACTGAATACCTCCCTTTACGTCTCTCACGCTCATTATAAATGAACTGTGCATGTGCAATCTTTTGCGATTTTCAAAATGACTGATGAATATGGTTTTGAAAGCCTCCCCAGAGGCAAGTACGAGAGGCAGGAGGAATGTCCTGACAAGTATGGTAGATACTTTTATATTCCTATTTTTGGAACTTACACAAACGACCCGTTATTAACACAAAAGCAGACTTTTCATCGACACAAAAGAATGTGAAGGCAGTCATAGGATGCATTAGTTTAATAGAAGCTGGAAAACCACTTCCAGAACATTTTTGATGTGGGACGAAAGTTCAAACATTCGAAAAACCTCCAAAAAGTTAATTCTGCATTATTACAGAAACATACTAAAAACTAGGAAATTGTCAACACTTTTAATCTAAATTTGTTAACTCCAATAAATAGTAGAGCGAGTTTAATGTTTAATTCAGTCTCAATGATTTTAATGAAAAGTCTTCTTCTTCTTCTTTAGGCATTTCCCTTCAGGGATCGCCACAGCATGTCACTTTCTTCCATCTAACCCTATCTGCTGTATCTTCTTCCAACTATCTTCATGTCTTCCTTCACTGTATCCATGAACCTCCTCTTTGGTCTTCCTCTAGTCCTCTTTCCTGGTGGTTCCAAATCCAGCATCCTTCTGCCAATGTACTTTCTCTCTCTTCTCTGTACATGTCCAAACCATCTCAATCTTGCCTCTCAAACTTTATCCCCAAAACCTCTAACATGTGCTGTTCCCCTGATATACTCATTTCTAATCCTGTCCATTCTGGTCACTCCTAGAGAGATCCTTAGCATCTTCATCTCTGCTTCCTGTCTTTTCTTCAATGCTACTGTTTCTAGACCAAACAACATGGCCGGTCTCATTACGGTTTTGTAAACTTTCCTTTACATTCTAGCTAAAACTCTTCTGTCACATATCACACCTGATACTTTTCTCCACCCGTTCCAGCCTGCCTGAACACGCTTCTTCACCTCTTTTCCACACTCTCCATTGCTCTGGACTGTTGATCCTAGATACTTAAAATCTTCCACCTTCTTTATCTCTTCTCCCTGTAACCTAACTTTTCCATTTGGATCCCTCTCATTCACACACATGTACTCTGTTTTACTCAGACTGATCTTCTTTCTTTCTTTCTTTCTTTCTTTCTTTCTTCTTTCTTCTGACTAATCTTCATTTCTTTTCTTTCCAGTGCAAACCTCCACCTCTCCATTTTCATGAAAAGTACCAATTTGAAAACGTGTTTGTTAGGTTCAAATTTAAGTTTAATTAAAAAAAAATGTATTCATGCTCCATAGAATTATGGCTCCTTTTATTCAGCTATTTCTCTTGCAGATTTTGACTTCAGTTACTTTTAACCAGTTTTTGTTCTGGAATTGATACATGTTTCTTCCCAAAAAATCTGTACATTGCAGAAAAGTTGGCATTGTCTTAAAAAAAAATCTCCACTAAATATATATATATATATATATATATTTGAACAATAATGAATAATGCTTTTGATCTTCAAAAACATACCAACAGAGAAGAACTGTAAGATCAAATAAAAACCAGGATCTGATAGCATCATTAAATCTTAATCTTTCCATCTGTTTTATTTAGATAAAAAAATCTAAATAAAACAGATGAAAAGATGATTATTTAAAAAAAAAATCATACTCCCCTAGTCAACAAACCAAAATCAGTACAACCTCAGAACGAAGTGAGGTCAACCAAGTAACACTATTCAGCACCAAGGACAGCTCAAAATGTGCAGATATACTGTAACTCGGCTGAACATTTACATCATGAAACTCGAACTAAATGTAAAGCAAAAGGGATTCAAAACCGGAATATATTTAGGTATAATTCTGTAAAAAACACGATACGATAGAGTAGATATGATAGAACATGAGAAACTGTGATTTTCTGCATGTTGAAGCAAAGCACACAAAAAATGAGGAGAACCTAGAGGACCAATTTAGTCAAGGAAATGCAGCTGGGATAGCACAAGGTTATTGCTTTGTTATAAACCTCTTTCCAAGTGTCACACTTGATCACTGTCACAGTGGGGGGATGAGTAGAAAGAGAGCTCCCCCAAAGTCAGGGTTTACCTTCATTAATAATAATCCTTGGTGACATGAACTCATACACATATATACCGTATATTCATTCATTCATCTTCTAAACTGCTTGTCCTTGATGGGGTTACAGTGGGTGCCGCAGCCTATCCCAACTAATTTCAGGCAAGAGGTAGGATACACCCTGAACAGGTCGCCAGTCTGTTGTGAGGCCACACACAGACAATCATTCATTCATTCCTAGAGGCAAATTCATAGAGGCAACAAAGCTAATTTGCATGATTTCGGAGAGCAGGAGGAAACCGGAGAAAACCCACATCTACATGGAGAGAACACACAGTACAAACCCCACACAGAAAGACGAGTGATTCAAGCCTTGCCTCTCTCTGGGACTCAAACCCCGACCTTCTTGCTGTGAGGCCACCATGCTAATCCCTGCACCACCGCACAGCCCTCATATACGTATACGTGTGTGTTTGTCTAATGAACATTTTTCTCACAAAAACGCCATAAATCTTGCTGTAAACTGTGATTTATGTGTTTTGTTTTACCTTCAGCAAAATGAAAAATGAGAATAAAATCATTCAACATAATAGAAATATATATATATTTTTTAAAGCCTGTCTGCTATTTTTTTAAACATTTTCAAAACGGGAACATGTTTTTTTCTATTTAATCACTGTTCAGTGAAGCCTGCTCACTGAGAAAAGTTTTTTTTTAAAGCGGAAACCCTGCACAGCAGTGCCTTTCCAACTGTGTTTACTTGACACAGCAGAAGGAAGAGTGAAGCTTTTTAGAAGTGAAGAGCTTACATGCAAAAGGATTTGAAAACTATTTCTATGTTTTCACATTCTAACACTTTTTCTCTTTACACCAGAAAAACAAATTGTAGCTTTTGTAATGATAAAATCTTCAAGTTTCATTGATATTCCTGAGGCCTGTAGACCATCTCTGTCTGCAGGCTGAAACATGAACCTCCAGTTAATCCCATCTTACATTCAATAAAATAAACAGGATATTGTAATTGATGGAGTCTTTCAATTTGTTAAAACAAGTCTTTCAACAACATCTGTGATGTATTAGGGGGGTTGTGTATAAGGATTACCAGTTTAATTAGGGGAGGTGAGTTTAATGTGAGTGTGTGAGCCCATGTAGCATGCATTTGTAATCTAATATCCTAATGGGGTCTACTTATACCTCACTGTAGAATTATTCACTTTTCAAGACAGTGGTACATTCTCACTATTTGTCATCCCATTGAACCACATAAGTTTAATAATGGAGTAAAATTTTGCATTTGAACTCATTTACATTAATTTCCATAATGTTTCAGAATGCATTAAAATGTAAATATGAGTTTGCCTGCACTTCATCAATTTATTAACACCAGGAGCTGAAAATAATTGTTTCAAAGCAGAGATGTCATCTGATGGTTTATCTGATAAACAGATGGACTCCTGCTCACATACACACACAAAGCAGTTCAGCACACGTGTGTAAAAGAGGTTATTAACTCTTATGTAGTTTTTTTTTTTTTTGTTTGGTCTTACCACTGAGTCTGTTTAGAAGCTTGGATTAATTAAGAAAATATCTTTGACTATGCATGATGTCTGCACCTGCTCATCAAAGTTCCTGACAAAACTGATTAGCTGTCTGAGGTGTGAAAAGAGGTTTGACACCTCATCAGAACTACTTCCTTTAGTTTATGTGCATGGGATTTTTTTAGTTTGATCTTTGAGACAAGACATAAATGTGAAAATATTTCTAATCGGCCACACTTCTCATAAACAGCAAGAGTAAACAGGAATTACCTTCTTTTCTTGCAGCTCGGTCAGTGAAATGAGGTAAAATTGGATGAGATTTAAAAGAGAAAAATCTACCATATTGTAATTTGAGCTTTGCTCATGGACAAATTTCACAAATTAAGCACATTTTAGACCTTTAGTCAAATAGAAGGAAATAAAGCGGGAGCAAAATAGTTATCAACAACAGCACAAAAATGCAAATTAAGAAGCTCTAAATGGAAACAACAATATGACCGGCTCATCACAAAAGTGGTACTGTTTGTGTCATCATCCTCCACCCTTACGGCATTTCTCCTTCACTCTTGATCTGCCCTTTGCCCTAATTCCTCACACTTGGTCCCGATTGTCTCTCCCTCATGTTTGCTCCTGGATCTTATTTCTTCCTTGTTACAGCCCTCGTCTTCCTCACTCATTTGTCAGAACGTCTGTTGTCATGTCTTAGTCTCCACATCTGGTCCTGTCACACCGTTTCCCTCATGCCTGGTTACTTCAAAGCCCGTGTAGAACCCTGACTCTGCCCTAATCGGCCAGTGGAAGATCCCTGATTGTCCTTTCCCTATTCAATTAGCTGGAAAAAACTGGTGTGCTCATCATAGCCTTACCTCTCCACCTCTAAATGACAGATTGTACTGTGGTGATACCCTGACTCTGGAATTGAATTCAGTGGTTCCAAATTTAACCAGTCAAGAGGATTAAAAAAAAGCAACACTTATTAAATTAAAGGATCTTTTAGCTTCACATATAAATGTGCAACACACAAATCAACAGATGAAAAAGTACTGTCAGTTTTAAGTCCCCCACATCTGTGAGTGTGAACCTGTAGGTGCACCTGTCCTCTTCTGCAAAACATTACCATCTGCACAGACAGCTGGGGTCCGTGGCTCAGCATTTTTGTCAGTCAGTAATTGGATCAGGATTTTAATGTTTCCAGTATCTCAGAGAAGATCCAGCCAAGTAATAAGTAGATTAGAAGCCTAGCTGAGTTGGTGGAAATAAAAAAAAAATCTTTTCATTGGTTTCTCTTAATGCAAATGGCATTAATGGTAACTGTTAAAGAAAGAGAAAACAGATCCTTCATTAACAGCACAAATAAGCATTATTACCATGCAAGTCAAATCTTTGGACTTCTTCCTTATGCGGTTTATTGATCTGATGCAAAACAAATTTTTTCATCCAGAAAACAAGCAAAACCAAAAGATTACACTCCTATAGTGACTGTAATACGAGTGTTATTAGTTTAATTTAGGGTCACAGAGAGTGCCAGAGCCTTTCCTGGCTGATTACAGGCGAGAGGCGGGGTACACCCTGACGATGTCATCAGTCTGCCGTAGGGCCACACACACACAGACAACCAGCCACACACTCATTCCTAGAGCAATTTCCCTGTGGCCAATCAACATGCATGTTTTTGGAAGTTGGGAGGAAACCAGAGTACCTGAAGTAAACTCATGCATTCACTGGGAAACATGCAAACTCCACACAGAAAGACCTGCGATTCTTTGCTCTTGAACCTCAATGTTCTTGCTGTAAGGCTGTAGGAAAAAAAGAGGAAATGAAAGGTCCTTCAAAAAAAAGAAAAATAACTCCACTTCTGCTGCACACTGAGGAGTAACAGTGGAACTGGTCTCCACATTTATATGGGGTAGTGTGACAAATAGAACTTTTTGAATCTTTGTATAGTGCAGATTGAAAGCACACTGGGATTTCAGAGCTATATTTTGCCCTGACAACGACTCTCAGAAGTGATACAAATGAGTTCTAAAAATTTCTCTCTGCTCATTTGATTTATCATCACCTGAGGGGCAGAGCTTTTACAAGATGCTTTATTAATACATTACTGAAATATATTAATAGAAAAGAGCCCTCATTTTCTAATGCACAAGTATTATTCATAGCATTCTTCTTTTGGGCAAAATCACATGATACCACATTGTTTTTATGTACATCGACCTAGAAATAAATATTACTGTAATAAAGAACGTACTTTGGGTTCTTTTTAATTGAAGGGTGCTAAATCACTGGTATCTGTTGTTACCCTTTATGACATAGTGGCTTCACTTTTCTGAAAGGAAAATGTCTTTATATGAAATTTTGATGAATCTTCAATGAGCTGTGCTAGAATTGGTGAAACTGAAAAATAAAGCATGCCCAGACAAACAGAAGTCATGTCTGTAGTTGTTTCATTATCTAGATTGGCAAGGTGGACCCAAAATAAACAAAAAAACTACAAAAAGGTTTGCAGTTCCAAATTAAACTCAACCGGACAGTGGTGGTGCAACGGAACTACAAGTAATCTCACTCCACTAGTAAACATTAGCAACATCAATTCAGCCAGTTTGCAACACCATTTCACAACCATGGTTAAATGCCTTCTACGTATACCTATTAACCTTCTAACTTACAGCAGCTCCAACCATGATGGGTCATCATGTAGCAAATAAAGTAGCAGGAACTAAATCCTTTCCAGGTGAGTAAAAATATTACTTTGCATACTAACAATTAGAAGTGACAGGCCAGCAAATGCTGACCAGAAAAGTACATTGTTCCGGGGCTTTGAACTCATTTCTATGCCCATGTGTTCCACTGACTTTCCAGCTAATCTAAATTTGTAGCTATTGTCTAGATGGCTTTTGGCAACAACTGCACCACTTATGTTATGATTAAAATAGAAAAAGAAATGCTCAATGACTGTCATAATGTCCTTGCAGATATTTCTAGATGAAATATTATAAGAGCCTTAATATTCCTTTAGGCTATTCTGATTAGATTTAAATCCACAGCTAAAAAGTTGTAGAAAAGCCATTGGTACTGTGTGATCAATGCTGAAGCACTTATACGTAAAGAACAATATTCAAATTATTCCTATTTTTCATCCATCTGGCATGTACATTATTTGCAAATGTACTGTTGTATTATATGCCTCTTCTTCTTCTTTTTCTCCTTCCGGCATTTCCCTTTAGGGGTCGCCACAGCAAGTCACTTTCTTCCATCTAACCCTATCTGCTGCATCTTCTTTGGTCACGCCAACTATCTTCATGTCTTCCTTCACTTTATCCATGAACCTCCTCTTTGGTCTTCCTCTAGCCCTCTTTCCTGGTGGTTCCAAACCCAGCATCCCTCTGCCGATGTACTCGGTTTCTCTTCTCTGTACATGTCCAAACCATCTCAGTCTGGCCTCTCGGACTTTATCTCCAAAACCTCTAACATATGCTGTTCCTCTGAGGTGTATATGAGCTTTTTAATTTGTGCTGGTCCAAATCTAAAAATGTGAAGGTTGATTCCAACAATTGTGTAAAACACTAATTAAAGAACTTCTAGACAAATAAATACCAATCTTTTTATTTCTGACAACTAAACATTTCTCATATTAAAATTTATTGAAAGAACTCAGAATGATTGAGTTGTTTTTTAAGCTTACATCAAAAGGTTCTTTCTTGATTAGAGCAGTTCACGTTAAAATGGGATTTGAAGCTGGTTAAAGGTGCACAGAAGGGTTTTCAGGTTTCTAAAAGATGCTGGCTGATTGCTCGTGGAAACATTGGAAATGCAAAAAAAAAAAAAAAAAAAAAAAACAGGTGCCGGCTTCGAGCAATCAGAACTGTATTGAAGCGTAATTTCTTTTTCACAGATGATGTAAAAACTTTTTGTCTCTATTCCTAAAATACCTCTTTATTGATAAATGTAAAGCTCTTCAAATTTTAAAGAACGTTTTTTCCTCCTAAATTTGACAAAAAAGAAAGAACAGAATGATAAATTATTTTTATGAAGCCAGTTCCATTCTAGGCAATGTGTAAATTAAAATTCTACTTTATCTTAAATACTAATCTATTTGTTTTTGCTGAGGTGTCACATCTAAGTATGAGCCCCGTTTATCAATGAAATTCACTGTGCAATTTATCTTCTTATTACTAATCTATATGCTGGAATAAAACATTGTAAAGTTAATTTCATATGAATCATTGCTCACCTACCACTTTTCTATAGCACCTTTATCCAGGACCAGTGGGTTGTTTCTGCACTTGGCTGACCTTTCCTTCAGTCAAACTGTAACAAGACAACTTCGACACAAAAACACACATCATTGATCTGCAGTAGAGGTCACACCAATTAAATCTTGAGTAAAAGTTTAGAAAAGGAAGACTAATTAGCCTTTAGAAAAATAAAGAACCGGATTGCTGGATTGTTTTGTTTGAACATTTCAGTATTCTTTTTCCTGTTCCCAACATCAGACTGTAAATGTCACAAGAAGACATTTCAGAAAAATATACTTTGTTTAACATTTTTCATGCTTGTGTCTCTTTCTATTCTTGTCAGCACACTATGTCAGCATCTGCCAAGTCACAAACAAGTATTTAATTAGTATATTGGCATATTACTGCAAAGTATATCCTATTTTTTAAACGTAGATGTTAATAATTTTTTGGCTCAGTGAGTAGTAAATTTGAAGCGTTGTTGATGTCAAGATCTTGAGGAAAAAGAAATTTGCTTCAATTTGTAATTTTAACATCAGTGAGGACAATTATCCTCTCCTTATTGTGACTCTCTTTTTATTTGGTTGCTTTGCACATTTACAGAGAGAACTATCGAGCATTAGTCATTTTTATATTAACAGTATGTCTCAAGGTTATTTCATTCCTGATGATTTCCTTCTCGCTTATCTCCGTCCTTGACTTTTTCCTCCCCCAATATAATCCTTCTGACTCGTATGTCCTCAGATTCTCACAGTTACACATCAACATACACACAGGCAGGCAATATTCAGTTCTCAATCTAAGCTTTTACATTTGTCTTTTTAAACATCAGTGTGCGCGTTGTCCGTCTAAGAGTAAAATCCTTTAATGCAAAGAATGCATCCAGATTATTTAGAAAAGATCTCAGGGAAAACAAACTGTGTAAACCCTGTGCATGTTCATCCACACTGGGAGCAAGAAACAATGTACCTGACATTCATTGGATGTCGTGGTGTCTTTTTCAGCTCTTTTTCTTTCACACAGATAGTGATAACAACGCAAATAAAGCCAAAGACTGTTCTGTATCTGTGTAATTATTCATTTAATCAATTCTACATAAGATTGGGAATCTGACAATAAGAAAGAAAAGAACCTATTTACTTCTTCATTTAAAGACGTACACAGTAGGGATGAATCACAATGAGTGAAATCATTATGCTAACTTGATAGTTTTTTATTTCCATGTTCATTTTTTCATTTCAACAAGGGTTACATTTAAGATTATCTCAATATTCATTCTTGCTCTAACCTTGTAATAGCCAAGTTTTTCTCCATTAGTAGCTGTCATTGCTTCTATTTAAAAACCAGAGCCCTGAGCCAGTAGTCAATGAAACACAGTCACAGATGGTTTCTTAATGCTAGCATGGACATTTAGAAATGGGGGGAAAAGAATGAAATCAGCCAAATGGGAGCAGAAGCAGCTTTTCAACAAAGGTAAAGGCTGTGGGATTAGTATTAGCACTGAAGCGCAAAGTTGACAAAGCCTGCATGCTTATTTTCATTACTATGTTCATCCTAAAATGGACCTGGGAAAAAAAAATCTCTTCTTTAACATTATTTTTAACCACATGCATATCAGTAACATTAGCTGTTATTTAAAAAAAAGTGTGGGGTAGTCATGACCAGAACATTTCTTCCTAAAAATCTCAATAAAACAAACCGCACAACAAATATTAGGATGGAGATGAAGGTGGTAAAGTAGGACCCAGAGGCAAAACCAGTTTATTGCAGTAGTGCAGAACCAGACATAGATTTCCACAGGATGAGGGACCAGAGGTAGGAGTTCAGCAGGATGAGAGATCAGATGTACGAGTTCAACAGGGATTTAAATGTAATACAAACAAGCATTTGAAAAAGGGAACTCATGGAGGTAGAAGCCCGGCAGGATGAGGGACTGGAGGTACGAGCTCCGCAGGATGAGGGACCGGAGGTACGAGCTCCGCAGGATGAGGGATTGGAGGTACGAGCTCCGCAGGATGAGGGATCAGGGGTACGAGCGCTGTAGGACAAGGGACCAGGGGTATGAGCGCTGCAGGACGAGGGACCAGGGGTACAAGCTCCACAGGATGAGGGACCAGGGGTGCGAGCATGGCCGATGAAGGACCAGGACAGCAGGGTGCACCAGGAGATACGGACATGGAAGGAAACCATCATGGTTATATCATGGGCTACATGATAGCAGCACTGCAGACCAGTGGACCAGGGTGCAGCACTGCAGTACAACAGGGGATGATCTGACATGGAAGTGAAGGACCCCAGTGCTAAAATAATCCAGAGGAAAACAAGACCCAGCTGGAGACATCAGGGAGTGGTAATTGGGACCAGGTGTGCAGAATTTAGGCAGAGGGCAGGGTTTGGGGGGGAGTAAATGTTTCAGATAAGGGGAGCATCATGACAAATAAATATAACTTTCTCAGATTGTATCATAAGTACACAAAAATATGCGTTTTTTTTTAATTGGGATTTTGCAAGGGAAATCCACACAAGCGGCTTGCTGTTACGTTGGATAGTTTGTTATTCATTGGAAATACATCTGTTTCAACGCGTCATTTCTCAGGGAATAATATATTATTCGAACTGCCAAGTCTGTGAACACACTGAATGCAGACATATTTTTATACATTCTTGCTTGGAAGAATGTTAAATTGTGCTTGTAACTGTTAAATATGCACAAAATTTGAAAACAAATTAAGCCAGCGTATCAATGCATTAATCATCTAATTATCTCATTAACATTTTACACATGGGAATAATCTCCAAATCGCTCATATTTATATTTGCATGTAAATATTTTATTAATTAGATATTGTTCTAAACTCGACAGACATTTAGTAAATTCATGCAAAATCATAACATCTATTTAAAAATTGTTCAACATCAATTCTGCAAAACATTATGTCTGTCACATTACTGACTGCAGGATCTTGTGCGTAACAATAAGTTTAACCACTTTATTGTTCTTAAATGTATCAAAGACAAAGTATAGTATAAGTTGGATCTATGGGTGTGTTGACATTTGATGTCTGCAAACATTTTCACCGAAGTTTACTTTAGATTAAAAAAATGTCACTGTTGAAAAATTGGTACAACATTGTATAAATTTTCTGCAAAAAAAACAAAAAAAAAAAACACTAAGTTTATTTTCTTTATAAAAAATATAGTAAAAAATATATTTTTTAATTATTTTAATTTACAAAAATATAATTTTCTTTAAAAGATATAGTTTTGTTGATTTTTCCAGTAGAACTTTTGATTCCTTTTCTCAGGAACCAAAAGTTCTCAGGTGCAGAAAGTTAAAGAAACATCACCTAACTGAAAAAAGGAAAATAACCAGCACATACAGTGAATGATGTAAAAAGTGGGGATAAAATTGAAATCATGTTCTGTCATCTTAAAGTCTTTAAACCTTTGATCTGTGGAGTCTTGTGGTTGAAACCTTTCAAGCTCACAACCAACTTGAAGCAAGCGGGAAACTTGCTTTCCTCTTCATGTGATGCTTCCTTTGGGATTTTTTTTTTTTTTGTTTGCAACATCTGTGACATGACATTTAGCTACGTATAGACACCCAAAGATCATCAAGCAGAACATCAAGCATTCACTCTGATGTTGCATCAGCAGGAGTTCCAGTTTCAAACAATCAACTGAAGGACAATGATTGAGAGGATTCCCAGGGGGGCACAGAACTTCTGCTTTCTTTCCCCAAAAAAACCCTCCAACCACACCCACAATAACTCAATAAAAAGGAACGATGTCAGATCAAATAAAACACAACTGCTTTGAAGCTTACTTTGAAAAAATGTAAGAAGAACTTTATTGTTTTGTACAACTCAAAATGGTCTGGACAGTTCAATGCGATAATAAACTACATCCCATATTTTGTGTCATTCATGAGAAAGTTGAACTGAAAGTTGAACTGAACATGGGTATTTGTGTTTCAGTGTACAAATACCCGCAGGGGGCCATGCTGAGATCAATTCAACCAACTGTGAGGTTGTAAGGTTGCGGGGTAAAATTCACAATACTTATAAGAGTTTGCATTGAACAGTTCTTGCACACTGCACTTAAAGAAGACAGAAACAGAACACATATGTGTGTGTATGTGTTTAAACAGTGTGTGATGAGATGCTCAAAGGTGACTTTTTTGCAGCATAGGGCAAAAAAAACTTACTTTAACTCATACAGCAACACAATATCCCCTGATAAAATGTGGGAGTCAGTGTGTGTGTGTGTGTGTGTGTGTGTGTGTGTGTGTGTGTGTGTGTGTGTGTGTGTGTGTGTGTGTGTGTGTGTGTGTGTGTGTGTGTGTGTGTGTGTGTGTGTGTGTGTGTGTGTGTGTGTGTGTGTGTGTAGATTATTCAATACAATTAGCTTTCTTCACATCTGGTTTAATTAAAGAGCCAGGATATTGATGACTTAGTGTCTGTATTTAGCCTCCCGGTGCCCATCGGGTCAATTATTCATGATATTCAATCAGATTTTTTTTTTCATTAGACTGTCCTCAGATTCTTATTTTAATATGACTTGATGATTATAATCAAATTTCAGAATAATTACTTACAAACTCATTAATTTGTGCAATCCTGTAATAAAAATTTTAAGAAATACTAAACATGTAACCAAACAAAAGGAAGCTGTAAGCTGAGCTGTAATAAAATGATCTTCCTTTTCTGCTTCCTTTTTTTAGCAGACTTGAAGAAAATTAAATGTCATGTGGCAAAAATCTATTCTGGCTTTGCTAAAAACCCATTATCCATATTTAGCCTGAGTACCTGTTCAAACTTCTTTAACAATCTCAAAAGTATGTAATTGAGCATCTGCACCAAATTGGGGGAGATGTAGACGATGCACAAATGTAGCCATAAGTTTCTTTGGAAAAAAGGAAACTTTGTCTTTACTGTTTCTATTTAAAGTTGTCTGGTAATTCCTGTGGTGACTATACTCTTAAAAGTTGTATTATTTCAGAGGCCAAGAAATGAGTTTGGCTTTACAAGTAGTTGTAAAGTTGTATTTTAACTCCAGAGCTTGAGAAGGCAAGAGGGCACCTACACAGGAGTGACTAGATTCCACTCAAAAATCACAACATGCTTTTCCTTTTATGTCCTTTATTTTTCTTATTGTTTATATTCTTGATAGCTGGTTTTTAGATACAAAATCAGTTGTAGATTTAAAAGTAGCTGTAGATTCAAAATCAGTTTTAAAAACAAGCTGAAAAACTACAGTAGTTGCCTATCCAACTTTGGGTAGGTTTTCTCCCTTTTTAGATTATTTTTCTGCCTCCTGGGTTTAGGTTGCCTCTTTTCTTGCTTTCACTACCTACTCTCTGATTAACTCGGGTATGACATCATCACCTGATTAATTTGTCCAGTTGTGGCAGGATGATTTTCCTTGTCCCCAAAATTTGACTGACAGTAATAAACAGCTCATTTGCTCTTTTTTTGTGTTAAAACAATCTGGAAGAATTCATTGTGCTTGTAAGCTGCCTATTTTGCTTGGAGATGACTGACAAGTAACTATTTGGTGGCAACAATTACATAGATTACTGACAATTATGTAAATCAAGTGGCTTCAAACATGCCAGCCAGGTTTAGGCCACATGCTGTGTATAATTTCATAACTTTATGTAAGAGGAAATTATTTTTATTCAAATAGAAGTTTTTCCTTTTTAAAGCAATAAAACTACTATTTAAAATGAAAAGAAACAAGTTAGTCACTGAGTAGAGCATGAAACATCTGTCTTACCTCGAACTATGGCAGATACCGCCATGCTTACAAGATTGTAGAGACAATTCTAATTTATCCAAGATTTACAGAAACATTTATTTTGTCTTCTGAACCGTTTAGTTAGTATTAGGGGGTACCAGAGCCTATCCTGGCTGATGTCAGGCAAGAGCCAGGGTACACCCCGAACAGGTCACCAGTCTGTCACAGCGCCACACACATGCAACCACTCATAATGGCCAATGTACTATGAGTGAATTTCATAGCAGCCAATCAACCTAGCATGCATGTTTTTGGAGAATAGCAGGAAATCAGAGTACCCAGAGAAAACCCATGCATACACAGGAAGAACATGAAAATGCCACACAGAAAGGCCACTGTTCCAATCCTCATCCCACCTGGGATTCAAACCCACAACCTTCTAGCTGTAAGGCCACTGTGCAGCCCCAGAAACAATTATAAATTGCTTAATTCATTCAGCTTTATAAGTGCTTAGTAGAAATATGGGGAAGGGATGGCAGAATTCATCTCCAACTCATAAGTGGGCAAGAAGCAAATCTCACAGTTTGTCACAAGAAAACAATCTAAATCTATAACAGTAGAATGGACTGAATTTAAATGTAAACCCTTTTTTCATGTAGCAACCTCAAAATTAAAAATGTATAATCATTTAAAAACATAAATTTTTATCTTCCAAATTTGTTAAAGAATTGAAAATTTTGAGATGTTTCTCATAATTTGATCAACATAGTACCGTGAAATGCTTTTTTTGTGCTCGTATGCACTCCAAATGCCACCTTTTCACAAGGATAGTTTTGTTTGACAGTAAAAAAATAGCATTTTTCATAAGATAAATTGTGAACCAAAATGTTGGGAACTTAATCTTGAGTTGGCAGGATTGATTTTATACCCACACCGTTTATGCTTTAGAGAAACATCGAACAGAAGATGACACAAAAGTTGTGATTTGACAAAGGTAAAATCTCTGGTTATCATTCATTCTCCACAAAGCATTCCAGTTGGCAGGTCCGGATGAGATCGTTCAACATTCGGCATGCTCTGCCACAGAAGTAAAATGATCAAATACACACGTGACATAAAATACATTAACAGTTTCAAAGCAGCCTCCCCCTCTGCATACACCACAGAGAATGTGAACAAAGGACTTTAAACAAAATGTGGATCCCACATGAATATATTTGAAGTCATATTTATCTGCTGATAGAGGGTCAGTGGACTTGTTTTTCTGTACCACTGCAGTACCACTCTTACCATCATGCCCCAACATCTTTTTTTATGAGTGTAACTGGAAATTCCTTACATATTTATCAAAAACAAAGAAGAAAAAAAACAGCTCTTTGAACCCACATACACAGTGATCTCTGCTTTCAGCTTCTTTTCTGGGCTGAATAACTTTACGAACACATATTTTGACACTCTTCACAGTTTTGATGGTTGTGCTCCCACACATCCCTTTGTGTCAGTTCCTTTGTGGGAACACTTTACTGTCACTTTTCTAGGCTCTTTAGAATTGTTGTACAGTGACACAGATACCTGTCTGACATTTTCAGTCCTTTGAGATGGACAAATATGCAAGCAAGTCTACAAAAAAAAAAAAAAAGTTGAACACATTAGTCTTTGAGCTAATGCTACTGAGCAGACAGTTATTAAAAGAAACCAAACTCAAACCTGGAGGCTTTGACACATGCTAGCACCTGCTGAAGCTTCACAGACAAGAACGCAAGTCTGATCTTTACCCATTTCATGTTGTATTTTTGTACATTAAAAAAAAAAAAAAAAAAAAAAAAAAAACCTACGCCACAAACTCAATGAAGCCTGACGTATTTCTGCTAGAAAGATGTAACAATGCACAAACATGTGGATGATTCTGAAAAAAAAATACTGCAGACATCTTAAGTATTATTAGAAAGTAGTCAAATGTCCACCTACATGTCATTTACTAGTCTGCTGGTTCCACATCTTTTTCTCTCTAAACCACGTTAGTTCAATAACAACCAAAAGACATGGCCGCAGCAAGTGGATTTTGAACGTTTACAATATTGCTTACCAAAAATCATTCTAATTTTAAAAAAAAATGATTCTACAATTTAGTAGATTGTTTCCAAAATACGTCAGTCAGACAAAAGTATGATAAAATAGAAAATAAAATAAAAAAAAATGTAGATGTGTGAATTATGTTTTTTTTAAATTAGTAGTTTCTTTCATTCTGTATGATTGTTATTAGCAAGTCCAGTTGAACTCCCTCGCTGCCAACACAGTAGAAAAGACAGATTAAAACTGACTGGAGGCACAAACTATTAGGCTGTGGTGGGCATGACTTTCTGATTTGGACAAACAAATTGTATTTGAAAGTCATTTTAATCAAACTTGTAATATCGTTTGTTGTTTACAAAACAGCTTATTATAAAGCTCTCAATGTACCAATTGATCTATGTTCTTATCCTTAACTATGATCATCAGCTGTGAGTGGTGGTGACTGAAAGAACGAGATCGCAGATACAAATGGACAAATAGAGGTTCCTCAGCAGGGTGGCAGGGCTCTCACTCAGAGATTGAGTGAGGAGCGCTCTATAGGCTGGAGCTTGGAGTAAAGCTGTTGCTACTCCAGGTTGAGAGAAGCCAGATGGGGTGGTTTGGGTATCTGATTAGAACGCCTCCGGCTCAGAAAAGCCCAGGCTTGCCATCTGAGGCTGTTGCCCCCACAACCTGGCCCCAGATAAGCGGAAGACAACGTAATGTTTATAAACTATTATTTTTAATCAAAATCCTGCATTGCTTAGAAGACCTTGTTTTATGTAACTAGGTTTGAAAGATGATGTTAGATTAGCAGTCTCCTGACTTTTATTCTATTCACACAAAACCTCAAGCCTATTTAAAAGCTTTTATACTGATTAGTTCTTCCCAGTTCAACTCAAATTGAAAAGAATGATTATTTTCTTTTTCTTTTTTTTTCCTATCAAAATGTGTGAGGTGCAGAGTTTCATTTACCTGCAGAAGTCAAATCCTGGTGGATTAATAAACAGGGAAGCAGTCAAATTTCCAGTGAAGATCTTTGCATTTGTGCTTTGCTTGCAATTTTTCCAATCATCCAGATCTTCATGTGCTACACATAATATTATTATGATGGTGATGAAGGAGGACCCAGACTTAACCATTTGATTGCAGGTAGTACAAGTGCAGGACATCAAGATGAGGAACCAGATGTAAAGCACAGCAGGGTGACAGGGACCAGTCATGGAGGTACACAATCATGGCTGCATGAACAGCAGCAGAGCAGAAGGATGATCTGGTACCGACTGAAGCCATGGACACCAGGGTTTAAGTAACCAGGGAAGACAAGACACAGCTGGGGAAATCAAAGAGAGGCAAATTGGAGCAGGTGGGATGAGTTAGGGCAGAGGGCAGGATTTGGAGGGAGGAAATATTTCAGATAAGAGTGTCATTGCAATTATCAACACCACTGACACAGAGCACACCAGACTGTAAATGCAGACTCCAATTGTCAACATGCTTAAGGTAAAGAGGGAATTGTTCAAGTTGTAGGGCCATTTGATCTCAAACATATTGAATTGTCTTTTGAACTCCTTATTACCTAATGGGGTCGCGGGGCTACCGGAGCCTATCCCAGCTGACTTACGGCGAAAGGCAGGGTACACCCCGAACAAGTCCCAGTCTGTCATGGGGCCGCACAAACACACACACATTCATTCCTAGCGGCAATTTCATTGGGCCAATCAACCTAACATGCATGTTTTGGGAGGTTGAGAGGAAACCGGAGGAAATGGAGGAAACTCATGTATACACAGGGAGAACATACAAACTCCACACAAAAAGACTAAGCTAGTAAGCCTCGTCCCATCCGAGATTCAATCCCTGACCTTCTCACTGTGAGGCCACTGTGCTAACAACTACGCCACTGCTTGTTTTCATACAACTTATTCTGTCAAGATCTTTCAAAAATGTAATAAAGTAAGAAGTATGTCTTTGAAAGGAAAATATCCTTCAATTGGGGATAACAGTTATTCAAATTAGCTTTTTTTCTGTTACTGTAGGTCACAGGAGTATTTTTTTGTATGAGGAAAAAAATAAGTATTTCTGCTTCAGACAACATGCCTGTTTAAATCTACCCTCCAGAATTGACAGCAGGAAATGAGTCATTATTTACCAAATATGTTCACCTCAGTCAGTAAGCCTGAGGAACGCTGGTTTTGTTCCAGACATGAGCAGTCATCTGCAAATCTAGCTGGCAAGATCAGAGAGACAACACAAACAAACGCTGAATTGCTTGAATTTTGCTTTGGTCTCAGACCCGCGTCTCTGACGGCAGATCAAAATCCAGTTCATTAGTCTTTCTGTTTGTGTTTTGCACTGCCTGCACAGCATATCAACTGCTTTCATTAGCAAATTTAGTTGCAGATATGTTTTATGCCTGGAGCAAGTTCCTCCAGAGCTGTGAGCTACAAGCACAGAAGTGGGGGCATGTTTAGTTGTCTGATTAAAAGTGATAATATTGAGATGATTGCTACTGTGAGACCAAACTCTACATCCCCAGAAGAAACCAACCAATTTTTTTCACAATGCATGGTTCACAAAGCTTTTCATCTGATACTGAGGATTGTTAAAGGAACTTGCTGTGTACAACGGAGATATATTGAATGAAACCAGCATGAATGACTGTTTCTGGTTTGACTCTGGGCTGCTTTTTGTATTTACTAAGTGCTTTGTGCATGCTTATGAATTCAGAGGGGGCTAAGTCATCTGTTGCTTTCCCTCAGGGATATTACCATTGAAAGTAAGGGTTTAAGGATCTTCTGTGTTCCAAGGGCCTGGAAGGCAAACTTGTGGTTCCCTGATTTTTCAAATTTGACTTGACAATAAGATTGATTTCATGCCATAAAGCTTATATGTGGACTATATTATGCATCTCTCAGAGAACAAAGTGGAAACAAATTTGTGAATAGTGTCAAATAGTTTGGGCCGTGGTGTCAAATACTTGGAAATGATTACAAAGGACATCTGATCCATGTTCCATCTCCGAGAGAAACGTACCGTATATGCAGTATCAAGATGTGTAGAGGAAAGAATTGATGATTTGATTTAAAATTGCCTTCATCTCTGCATGAAGACACAACAGGCGGTCTGTGACAACATCAAATCCATAGGAGGAAGCATACTAATCCAGGATCTTTGATGCATTGCAATCCGTATGCAGTAAAGTAGGATAGTGAATCACTGCTGTGTTACACTGTTGCAGATAAAGTAGCAGCCAGTAAACTCACTTCTGGAATTATATATATATATAAAAAAAGTAACCCAGTTTAATTACATAAAGAATGCATCTCGGCCAACTTTTTCTTTGTAACTTAGCACATTATAAATAAACCAAATATAAATTACCATTTTAAGACAATGAAACATTTTTTCTATGTAAGTGTTTGGGTCATTCCTCTTGATCTTGCATGCATCAGAGTGGGTTAAGCATGTTTCTTTGTTAAGAATATTTTAAATTGTGTGTTATTTTTTTCCCTGGAGAAATGTGACTTGGTTTCAATTTAAACTTGCTTTAACTAGATTATCATGGCAAATTAGCTTTTTCCAGACAGCATGTTCTGACAGACCAATTTAAGAATTGTTTAAATGTAAAAACATGTACATGGTGAGCGTTTTGAAGAAACCAAAACATTTCAAATAAAGAGTGAAGCATTTCAGTGGTTGTTACAGAACTGAAGATAAATCTGTGGATGTGTGATGTTTAAATATTGAGAGTGGAACAGCTGCCACCTGTGTTTGAAGAAATGCTCTCAGTATGTAATATTCATCAAGTCTGTGTGTGGGCAGCTCATGCAAGTAGGATTTTCTCTTGATGCTATAACCTTCCGTTAACTAATCAATCTAAATAATTCTTATAATAACACATTAACTTGTTTGAGTTACTTTATGCTGCAGGTTGCAGGTGTTTTTAGTGCAATGCATTTAGAAACTCGCCAAAACTTTACAAGTTAGATGTATACAGGAATTGTGAAAAATCAACCAAGCGATCCTACATTGGGCTGCATGGTGGCACAGAAGACAAGCACTGTGGCCTTACACCAAGATGTTTGCCACTTTTAGTTCTGGGTGGGGCGAGTCTCCATTCGCTTGCATTTGTGGGAGATGCCTGCATGTTTTCCCTGTGTATGCATTGCTTCTGATCAGGTACTTTTTATCTACCCTCCAAAAACATGAATGTTTGGTCAGTTGCCACAAAAAAATCTGTCTCTACAGGCAAGTGTAAATGGTTGTCTATCCAAAGGGTGGCCCTGCAACAGACTGGTGACGTGTTTGGGTTGTACCCTCTCTTTCACCTTGAACTACACGGGATAGGTTCAGCTCCCGCACTGTAGGGGAGTGTGGACTGTTCCGGATGCCTGTTCGGTGTGTAACCCGCCACTCGTCTTGAATAAGCTGGGATGGGCTCCGGTACCCCCCGTGAGGGATATACGGGTAAGGAGGTGACTGACTGAATCAAGTGTTGAAGTCTAAATAACACAATCTTGAAAGTCTTAGGCTGCTGCACCTGAATCCACAACTTCATTTTCTGTGCTAGGTGCCAGACAATCACAGCAGGCACTGCCACAGGGACACACTGTGCATGGCTCGATTAATTCTAAAGAGGTTAACTTCATTGACATTACTACCAACTGTTGAGTGGTTCATTCCCAAAAGAATCTAAAACTAGGGCAGAATTACTTTGTTTTTGCAGATAAGCTTTTGTTTCTTTGGTTTTCCCACTGCAACATTATTCTCACAACACAGATTTTCATTTTGCTCAGACACAAAAACAACCAACCCTTTACAAATCGGCTTAGCATATAAAAGGCAATTAAAAAAAAATCAGAAAGCCTGGACTTGTTTTTAAATAAACACATTTTCTCCTTTTTTAAAATACATCCAGTTCCCTTTTTTTATGTATCAACCCTCCCCTTTTCTTTTCCTCCACCCTTCCTTTAGGGATACACCTGTTCATGACTGTTTTTGCAGCCTGCTCTTCAATGTTAAAAACCTCCAGTGAATTCTATCCACAAGTAAGAACGACGACTCTTTTTGCAGATGGACAAGCAGCATTAAGAGGTACTCTTTTTTTTTTTTTTTTTACCAACAGATGCTTGATTACTGAATTTAAGTTTCCTAGATGACAATAATACATGCACAAGTTGTGGAAATTTTCCTCTGCTGGTTTACATACTTGATCAAGATTTGCTTTGTGTGATGCAACTACAAAGTAGATGGAATGTTAAAAAACGATCACATTCTGGTGCAGTAACGGAAAGGAAGGTGATGTTTTAAATTTGATGAAAAAAGTAAGTATGTGAAAGAAATGTAACAATTTTTAAATTAGTAACAAGTTTTGATGACAAGTTATGATGGCTTTTTTATGGGCATAGACAAAAATATGTGTAATAGATTTTCTTTTTGGTAAACAAACTTGTCAGTTTAGTGATTTATTTTTTGGTGTGATTTTTTTTTCTTTAACAAAAAAAAGCTCAATTTCCTGAATAAAGGCTTTTTGTTTTGTAAATTGAACCTAACTTCTAAAATTTCAAACATGTAAATTGTGTTTCATAAATGCCTTTCAACAAAGCTTTGTCAAACAGTATTGAGGGGAAACTTATTTCATATGAGACTTTAGGTCAAATTTCTTACCTGTAGGCCTGTTAACTGACCCACAAAAAACACACCCATTGGACTGATTATCTTGTTTGGAATCTGCTTTCCTTAGAGTAATCCCACCTGTTGTTCTCTGACATGGACGTGTCAGTCTGACTGTGTGTGTCTGCTGTTTTCTTCTGGCCTCGTGTAATATGTTGAGACACGGAGACGACATGTCACGACCTTTTGGTTTCATGTGAGCTGTTCCGGGCTCAGCTGCCTGTCGTTTATAATGACATTTGCACCTATTTTAGAACCTTTTTGAAACTGATGAATGCAAGTCGTTTATGTTTAGGATGGTGCTTCTTTTTATTTGTTCATCGCAAGCATTTTTTTTTTAATTTAGAACAGATTTCAGCAAAACATGGAAGTAAGATGAAGACACTTTCCCAGGTTTAACATACTGTGTAGATGAAATATTGATACTGGTACTACAGTATTTTGTGTTTTACCATCCTTATTTAACTATAAAAAGAATATCAATACTCATCTCTGAAATTGTGTCATTTCTGTACATGATGTAAATTCAAAATTTATATTTTTAAACATGAGCATCTTTCCCCCTTTTTTAAACTCGAAAAACATGCTAATTTAGACTTTCTATTATTAGCACTGGTTCTGCAACAGATGTCCAAACCCCCTGAGTCCTCTGAAAAATGAGCAAAGAGAAGCTTTTAGTGTTTCTAAGAATGGGAAGCCAAAGCATTCTGTGTAAACACAGGCTTAGACAGGTGTACTCGGTCTTGTACACAAACGTACACAAATATTTCACTGTAATCCTCATTGACTTCTTTCCAGTATAACTCTTCGTTAATGTCTGCTCTGTTGCCAAACGAACAAATCTCTCACCATTTTTTTTCCTGGCAAAAACTTGTTTTTATCGATGTTTTTATATCATTCGTTTTGTTTTGTCTTCTGAACCACTTACCCTTAATGGGGTTGCTAGGCGTTCCAGAATCTATCCCGGCTGATTTCAGGCAAGAGGCAGGATACAACCCATACAGGTCACCAGTCTGTTGAGAGGCCACACACACACTCATTTCTAAGAGTGGCCAATCAACCTATTAAGCATGTTTTGGAAGGTGAAAAGGAAATGGCATACCCACAAAAAACCCAGGCATACATGAGCAGAACATGCAAACTCCACACAGAAAAAACTGTGTTTTAAGCCTTGTCCCACCTGGCACTTGAGCCCCAACCGTCTTGGTGTGAAGCCACTGTGCTAACCACTGCACCGCCGTGCTTTAGAGGATTCATGTTCTAACGTATTTATTTTATATTTTATAAGACTCGTGAAAAATGTTATCCTTGCTTGTTTCCATACTTTTATTCCATTTCTGCTGGATTTCTTGAAAATGAACTTAGAGGAATTGTTAGTTTAGTCTGACATCTAATATAAATCTCTATGTTTTCTCTATCTATTTGCTTATAATTCTGACTGACTAATATGACCTAAAGTGTGAATTCAGTTTGCATTCTTTAAGTGCTGACGCCCACACAACTTAATTATTTTTTTCTGCAGCATCAGATGCTTTAAATCAGTCTTTATGGAAAAATAAACAAGATGGTTTTACAGTACATGTACTTGCAGCCAATGTTTAATATTTCCACTAATAAATTAATCTTTATAACTGAATTACTTATTGTTTGTCATGATAGCTCATTTTATCCTTTATAAGGTAATTTAAATATAGTGCAACAAGTCAAAACTACTTTATATGTTTAACCGAACTTGACCTGTGATTATTCAACAGTCAAAAAAGTTCTCTTCAAAGTACAAAAGTAATTTCTTTATCTGTGGGCACTGTGAACAATTTCTTTATCTGTGGGCACTGTAAACAAAAAGTATCTCAATGCACTCTGACAAGACTTTCTAGAGACTAAAGTCATTTATTATAAAGATGATGATCAGACCGTGACACTGTTGTTCTGATGTCATTTGGATTCATTCATCTCATCAGATTAAACGGCTGTCCTCTCCTATCATGACTCATAATTCTTTGCTTGGTGAGGTCTGTGCAAGTATCTCAGCATGTCCTTTTCAGGAGAGGTTCTTCCTGTGTTTAGAACCAAGGTTAGTCTTTTCTACATGCGTAGAAGTCAGGATATAAAATTTGAAGGATTTTACTGTTGCTGAGCTTTTTAAATGTACCTTCATTCCTCAGACTGTTGTTCAATTGTGCTCTCTACTGGTGCAAAATATAGTCTGCAGGCTTAGATCAAGTCCAAGTTAACAATACACCCATCTGTTTTTTAAATCAGGCACATAAAAGTATGCAGTATACATAGTTTAACATGTGAAAATGTGATTTGTGTCATGTTTTATCTTATTTAACAGGCACTGAAAAAATGGAATAAATGTGAAACAGTGTGTAGAGATCTTTCTGTGTTTATTCAAATTACAACACAAAGACAAAATGCAAATTACTTAATATTTTGTTATAAAGTAATTTTTTTTTTTACTTAAAACTTATAGGGTTGGGAATTAAAATCAATGCTCATTGTACAGAAAAAACATGGTATAGAGCAGAATGGAGAACGTGATCACACACAAATTCAAGGTTTTGTGCTTTTTGATTGCATTAAACCAGTCTTTTTGATTTTCTGTGCATTTGAATTCAGGGTGGTGGTTATATTATTCTGTTTTTTAACTTTTTGTGACTTTTCTTGTACACACTCTTTTAGATCAAACTTTTTTAAGCTTTAAAATGATTAATAATAAAGATTACTAATGTTTTTGAAGAGCTGCCACCTCGAAGACTGGTGAGACAGGAATCAAAAAGCTTCCTAATCTGTTAGAGATAAGAAACATTTAGAGGGCTTCAAGGGGAAAAAAAATACCAGTGTGGCAGAGGGAGATGAATCAGAGAAGATGGGATTTTAAAAAAAAATATGGAGAAAATAGCTAACAGAAGGAGGCTGGGAGATCAGAGGAGGTAAAACAGTTGGAAGCGGTCAGAGGGATTTGATCCCTGGGGATAATGAGGAGACAGCTGATGAGACAGATAGTGGGAAAGGCGAAGAGAAAGAGAGGCGGGCAAGGCTGACAGATCAGATTTATACTTGTGGTGACTCGGTGGTATTTTAATAAACCTCTCAGTCTGTTTCGTCATCTCATTGTCTCGCTTTCTCAACATTAACTGTTACATTACTTGGTAACTATCACTATAAATCTTCTTTTGAGAAAACTGTTACATACACTTTTCCGTTTCAGATAAACTTCTTTTTAATAAAGAAAACACTCTAGTTTTTTCCTCTTCTATCTTTTATTTTTGGCCAGAAATAAACATTCTGAAGAAAAGTGTATTGACTGATCATGTGCCAACGAGACCATGAAGATAGCTCCTCTAAGAAACACTTCTCCCACACACACACCTGTTGTCATCAGATTCACCTGAAACAACATTGTGCTGCATATGGAGCAGTCTGACTCAGCTGCATGTGCGTTTCTATCTGGTTCCCATGACATGGCAGCAGGCAGTGTTTTCAGATAGCTCCTTCCCAAAACAACATGTCTCAACAGCTTGGCTTGTACAAACAATCAAAGTTGAAAATGAACCATGAAATGCTTATTTTGATGCAGCTGTCACAGGCATTTTTAATGACACCCTGGGTCCAGGAACTTCCTCAGGGAGCTTACTTGTGTTTGAAAGATTAGAGAGTCTGTGAAATTATAACAACCAATTATTTTCTGGAAGGTTAGGCTTGTGTTGGAAGCGTTATTTCTGATTGAGTTCATGTTAAACGCTTGTCGTCTTTGTCTTCTTCCAATTTCAGAATTACAAAATAATAGTTTGATGACTTAAATATGGTCTAGGATGAGTTCGAATAGTACAAATAAAAATGGAAGTTATTTAGAAGCCAAAGTCCTCCATACATTTACTTTTCTTAAAGAAGGGGTGTTGTACAAGTGTGGGGTAGATAATTCTCATGTTTTAGCAAATATGCATAACCATGTTACTTTTTTTGTTCAGAAATGTAACATTTGCGAAACGCCAAACACAAAGCCCCCCACTTTTGAACACATTTTATTTTGCATGCTTGATAGGGGTGCAGCACGGTGGCACAGTGGCCTCACAGCAAGGTTGGGTTTTGAGTCCCCGAGTGGGGATGAGGCTTGAAACACTGGCCTCTCTGTGTGGAGTTGCATGTTCTCCTCATGTATGCGTGGGTTATTCCAGGTACTCTGCTTTCCTCCCTCCAAACACATGACCTCTCGCTTTTTTTTAAATGAGAGGTCTAAAATAAAAAATGAAGTAAGGAGCAAAGGGAAGTTGAATGGATTTTATCTTAAAGCAAACATTCACCAAAATCAATTTCTTTTCCCGAGTGAGTGTCATGATGTGGATGGAGGAGGAGGACATTAATAAGAAATAAAGAGGATTTATTAACAACAATCTGGCAAGGCTGTAAGGCAAAAGCACAGAATTAACACAAAGAACTGTCTTTTGGTCAACATTCAAAAAATAAACCAGAGTGCAAGGATATAAACTTGGTCAGGCAGCCAAGAAAACCTGGGTGGAAAGGACAATGACCCAACAAGGAAGTCAGGGAGAATGCCTTTAAATAGACATCTGTGCATCTGTGAATGATGCACAGATGATTAGCAACAGGATAATCACCACAGGTGTACTGGATCAGGCTGAAATCCAAGAGCGGGAAGGTTCTGGATTTCAGGGCTCCCTCTCGTGGCAGGTGATGGGATCTTGACAGTAAGGACTTATGAAAATGCACAAGTTTACATCCAACGCCTGTTACAAATCCATCGAAACCCACGCATACAAAGGAAGAGCATGCAAACTCCACGCAGAAAGGCCAGTGTTTGAAGCCCCGCGCCCACTTCGGGACTCGCGCCCTTCTTGCTGTTAGGCAATTGTGCTAACCATTGCTTCACCGTGCAGCCCGGCCTTTCCTTGTATCGAGATTAATTTTTTCATATGAAAATAAAATACTCCCCCACGTGTCCGAGTAGAGTTCAACCTAAGTGTGAAATCATGGCTGTAACTGAAAAATAAGATTTTTGTACATGTTTAAACTGACACTTGTAGCCACATTGTGATTACTATTCAATTAAGCAAACATGTTCTTTCAGGCAGAGAGAGGAAAGTAGGTGCAAAAAATTTAAACTTTGGTTTAGAACAGTTTTTTGTTTCAGTGAAGCAAGAGCTTTACCACACCTTCAATGTGTCTTCAACAACACTGCTGTTTTATGTATTTGTAATAGTAAAAAAAATAGTTTGAACTCATCTCACTGGAAAAAAGCTTGCGAAATCAAATTATTTGTGTTGATGTGTTTTTGCTCGTGAGAATACTAAGAAGGATATTGTTGGTGAAAAACAATTTTAAGATGCACACTTAAAATTTTTTGATTACATCTGCGTGAATAATCCACACAGATGTGTGTGTTTGATCCAAGATGACAAAAAAAACCCACCACTTCACTTTGACAAAGCTCTTTCCACTGTTCATAATAACTTAATTAAATTGCAACATCATTTAACCACAAACACTTCTCACACTCAGATGGGGCATGGAAGAAATTGTTTCAGATGAATTCCAGTCTGAGAAGTCTTTCATGTTAACATTCCTCTTTTGCAGCGTATCTACGGTCCATTAAACTCCGCATTTGATGTTAAGCTCTGAATCCCTCTTTTTCAACTAAGTGGTAGTGATTTGTATCAAAGCACGCTATCTCACAGTAGAGACATAAACCCGTAAAGGGAAGTCATTAGAACTTTGGGTGAGCCTTTTCTGGAAAATTGCTAAGGTTTCATATAAAGTATAAAACTCCAATGATGGATTTGAGATCTCTTTCATATCATAAATTTGATGTCTCATTATAATTTCATCATGGAAATCTGTTGAAAAGAGACAGATGGAAAAAGTAGTAAAACGTTTTAGGATCCTTCATCATGTCTGTTTTAATATGATGTGGAATTAAAAGACTGATGGACTGATAGTTTGACCAGGTATGAGGACAGTCCATAAATATAGACTCCTTCATGTAAATGAGAAGTGAAAAGCAAACACATACAAACACAATCTCACGCACAGTCTTGCTGCTCGAATGTGTTTCTTTCTTTTTTTTTCCCTCCACAAATGGCTGGTGTTTTTAAAGCCCCACACAGCATGACACACTTCTCCAAACATGCCTCTAAGCCACCCTTCGGAGACTCAGAAATACCTTACACACAAAAAAACACATCCAGACATTATTGAAGGAGAAAAAACTTAGACTTTTGATGTTTCTCAGGTTTGCTAAAAGAACTCAAATGTCAAATCCCGAGTCAGCTGCCTTTAATCCTGACATGCCGAGGTCGAGCAGGAAATTATGTCACAGTCACAGCGGCAGATTTCCAGACGTTGATAAGATTGTGCTTCCTGGAATAGTAAAACATGGGATAGACAGATCACCCCTTTGTCCTCTTGTTCATCCTTTCATCTATCACGAAGACATTACAGTGAAATGTTACCCACACATCATTAGTGTGACAGAATATGTCATCTTAATCCGACAGAAACCCCCTAATGTGCTTGGATGTCATCCAAGGGCAAGACTTTCCTCTTGAACTTTGCTGACTTAGCTTCTCTTTGTTTGTTAAATGAAAACAATCTGCAACATATCGAGTTAATTAATAAAGGCCTGGAGAGCAAGTGGAGTCATGTAATTGATCCACGAACTGATGCTGGGGGTAGACTGCCAAGAGGCCCGTTAAAGCTTTCTCATCGTTAAACCATGATTGTTGTGTGTACCCTCCGTGTGAGTCAAGTTTTACAGACTGTCAAAACTGTTCACTGCTGTGTCTGAGTCTGCTTTGAGGTTAGAAGGCCAAATGCTGGTTTTGAAGTAAATCACAGAAGAGTCCTGCTTACTTGCACTGAGAGTTTCTTCCTCACCAGGAAGGAATTAGACATGGAGCGAGGAAGTGAAAAATGAGCGCTGTCTGTATTTATATACAGAAATGTATGTGGATGCTTGTGTTTATGTCTATATTTAATAAATCGCTCAACAAGCACATTTGTCCAAGGGTTCTTCAGTTTTGGGTGTGTTCTCCAGACTTCCTGTGCGGGATTATCTCCGGAACCCTTAACGCTCGATCTCTGTGTATATTTCTCTGTCTGGTTTTGTCTGCTGTTGTGTGTGAAAGCCTGTGTGTTATGTTTATCCCCTGAAATCTGCACTGACTCACGTAGCAAAGATCAAACCCATGCTGGTTTAGATAGATGGCCCATATGGTTTTATGTGAGAAGGTGGGATGTCAAACTGAATAAAGCTCTTAAAGCTGGCTTTCTATCAGGAAGGAAAGCTTTCAGAACTTTTTTAGATCTTTAAACAAAAGCAAATCTACAGTAGGTTCATAAAACACGTTTTGCTTAATGAGTGAAACTAAATAAGCATTAAAGCCATTTTTTAGTTACGACAGCTTAAAACTTTTGAGGTTCTTTGATTTTTTCTCTCTCAAATATTCTATCACTATGTTTTTTCCCCTGAAACAGGAAAAGTGCCATTTTGTAGACGAGCTTCCCGTCGTCTAGACCATCCTTCCTTAGGGAAGGATAGCTTGGTGGGTAGGGTGACCGCCCTGTAACTGGAAGGTCGTTGGTCCGATCCCCCGCTCAAAGTGCATGCCAAGGTGTCCTTGAACAGGACACTGAACCCCCAATTGCTCCTGATGTTAGTGCTATGCACCTTGCATGGCAGCTCCCATCATCAGAATTGAATGTGTGTGTGCATGGGTGTACATAGTATGGAGTGAATGAATAATGCATATATAATACGTCTTTGAGTGTCCAGAAAAAAATGCTGCATATATGAAAATGATCTGTTTATTTTCAAATGTCTTGAGAACTACAAAATTATTTGTTTTATAGTTTAGTACTTCAATTTTCATAGAAGAGTTGATGAATGAAGAAAACGAAAGAGAACAAAGAGTAGAAGATGTTACCATAGTGGAGCGGAAAGTGGCTAGGATTAGTAAGGTGGAAATAAAGAGGGCACTAAAAAGGATGAAGAGTGGAAAGGCTCTCGGCCCTGACGATATTCCTGTAGAAGTATGGAAGTGTTTAGGTGACGTGGCAGTAGAGTTTCTGACTGGGCTGTTTAACAGAATATTAGAAAGTGAGAAGATGCCTGATGAATGGAGGAGAAGTGTCCTGGTTCCTATTTTTAAGAATTAGGGAGATGTGCAGAGTTGTGTTAACTACAGAGGAATAAAACTGATCAGTCATACGATGAAGTTATGGGAAAAAGTTGTTGAAGCTAGGCTGAGGTCTGAAGTAAGAATTTGTGAGCAGCAGTATGGTTTTATGCAAAACAAAAGCACTACAGATGCAGTATTTGCCTTGAGGATGCTGATAGAGAAGCACAGGGAGGTCAGAGGGCGCTGCACTGTGTCTAGAGAAAGAGAGATCGAGTACATCAGCAGAAGGATGCTGGGTTTGGAACCACCAGGAAAGAGGCCTAGAGGAAGACCAAAGAGGAGGTTCATGGATACAATGAAGGAAGACATGAAGATAGTTGGCGTGACCGAAGAGGATGCAGCAGATAGGGTTAGATGGAAGAAACTGACTTGCTGTGGCGACCCCTGAAGGGAAATGCCGAAAAGAAAAGAAGAAGACTTTAATTTTCACAAGAGTTTTTATTTAATTTATATAGTTTATCACAAGACAAATCAACCAATGCTTTGAAAATATGGTTGAGCTTCAGTGAACCATTTTTATTATTTATAGTTTTTTTCAGAGTGATGTGGGGTGATAACCTACTTATGTGATGAATCAGATTCATGCGGATTTTATATCTGTCTCCGTTTAAACCAGAAACTCAGCAAACAAAAAGGATTGCGGGAACTATTGGGAAGCTGTTAAAACTTTTATAGATCAAATCATCACCCTCGCCAAAGTAGGTAATTATGGGTTGATTTCTTGCTTACAAATAAATTAGAATGCACACCCAACCAGAAAGAAACCGCAGTTGGCACTAAGATGACGGCAATAAACTAGGGATTTGTGATACACCGGGCTTATATGAGGTTTGAGTTGCAGACAATAATAACTTCATAAATGACTGCCAAAATCCACTCAATGCAGGGAATTGGTGAGGTATTATTGCTTGAATATTTCACAGATCAACACACTTACAAGCTATAGTTCAGATAATAAACTTGGGTTTTTAAGTTTCCGAGCCAGCATCAAAGACTTTTTTAAAATCAGAAGTACATAAATAAAGTTTGTCAGTTTACCGTTTACAATGTGTAGTAAAGTTCTCGGTCTACAACTTTATCTACGTACATTTCAACCTTCATTTTTTTTCACCACCTGTGGGTGATGACTCAAAGAACAGGATTGTGAAAACAAATGATCGAATTGTGCGTGAGATTGGGGGAGGACCTTAGCCATCTGGAGGAGCATGGAGTCGAGACATTGCTCTTACAGTTTGAGAAAAGCCAGATGAGGTGGTTTGGGCACCTGGTTGGGATGCCTCTTAAACAGGTTGGCTGGTGAAGTGTTCCAGACACGACCCACAGGAGGAAGCAGTATGGAGCTCGTTTGATCAATTCTTGTGTTTTCCGATCATGTTTTCTACAAATTGTAAACTGCAACTTGTCTCACTACAAGGTTGCTTTTATGGGTTTTTTATGTGCATGTTTGAGTGGTTCATAATCTACAGTTTTGATGTGGGTCCACTCTGCTCTAATCTTGGTGTTTTTATGGTGAGGGTTTTTTGTGACTGTGAGAGGGATGGTGTTATACAGACCTCGAAGGAAACTATTTTATGTCACCACTAGTGCTATTTGCTGCTATATTTTCTGTTAGGATTAAAATGCTGCTTTGTTAAGAACAGTCTGGGTATTGGAGAAGATGTTTGTGAGAGTATAATTCAACGTGTGAGTGTGTGTGTGTGTGTGTGTGTGTGTGTGTGTGTGTGTGTGTGTGTGTGTGTGTGTGTGTTTGTGTGTGTTTGTGTGCAATGACTCATTTTGGGAAAACCTTGGGTGTGTGATAACTGTGTTTTTGTTGCAAAACTTTTTATAGGAGATTGTTTAGTCACAAAAAGCACTTTGAGTTGTGGTTACAAAAAAAATTTTAAAAATAATGCTTTATGAGACCCAAACTGAATTTGGGCATCAAGATGCGATATAAAAAGTTTAAAAAAATTTCCAATGTGGTTTCTGATTTTAAACGGATGCTCGGCTGGTAGGTTTTTAGTGAATTACGACATATAAGGTAATCCCAGTTTCAGAGGCTGAAAAAAGTTGGGTTTTTTACATGTAAAAAACCCAACTTTTTGTACAAAAAGTACAAACCTACTTTTTGTAAAACACACATTGAATCAAAATCTCATTGAATTGCTGCCAAATTTTCAAAGTTTCCTTTTTTTTCCCCTAAGATTGATTTTATTGTTGATGCATCTTGGAAACAACAGCATAGCAACCGTCTTTCGTCTGGATGCTTGACATTGTTTTTCAAAGTTGGAACAATCATGTTGTGTCATGAGCCCGGATCATGAGTAATTTTCAAATTTGGAAACAAAAAGCTCTAAAGGGCAAAAGAATGCTCAACTAAATGTTCATACATCTCAGCCCAGACTGGAGCGATGCCTAACAGGATGTCAGACAGTCAGAAGCTTAGGGCACATGGTTTCTGTCTAACTGCTGTTCAAAAACTTTCTTGAAGACACATGCAGTGGAACATTTCAAAAAGAAACCCTTTTAGAACTGAAGCAGTGAGACAATGAGTTCATGGAACAAAAAAATCAATTTACCTTTGTTTTAATGAAAAAATAACATGTGAGGAATGTTGTATAGAATGCATTTTCTGTCCTGTGGGAAACCACGGGAATCAAGAGAGGTTTTCCTTTCATATTTCCAGCTGTAACTTCACCTAAATATTTAATTAAGAATAACACGGCCTTTCCCATCTTTGTGGTCAAGAGATTTTAAGGACTTCCATATAATTTCTGGTATTTGAATGAACAAACAGTGAGAGGTGGAGGCCAGCTGTGAGCTGCTGGTCTGAACTGCTGGTCACATGAATGTTCTGCTAGAAATTATTAGCTGAATGTCAAGGTTTTATTCTCAAGGAATTTAGCAATAGTAAATCTTTTTGTGCACCAGCTGCTGATTTTAAGTTTTTTTGTTTTTTTTTTATACATACTTTATATCCCTCTTATTTCCAGATACAATGCACACAGTGATCCATTGGGTGTAGTCCTGCATTCCTCTGAGTTATATTATGGAGGTGTTCCAGAGGTGAGCCTCTCAAAACTGCTGCTGTTTGGGTTAAAACCCTGCAGGGAATCCCTCTATTGCCTCTACTTTTTGATATGTGTTAAATACTGGGCTACTGCCTGAGGACAATCACTATAGAAAGGAAATGAGAAAGCTTGGTGCACAATCTGGTAGTTCATGAAGTGCGGTATATAAAAAGAAATGAAAACATCCATGAAAAAAAATCATCCTAGTGATAGAAATAGAAAGGGGCCACAAACCAGGGGCTTAGTTTTTGTATAATTTTTTTTAGCAGCTCCAGAGAGAGAGAGTGCAAGCATGTATGCATGCTCATGCATGTACAGCAACATGCATACCAGAATAGAAACAGAAAATATGCAGACTCTTATTGGGCATACAGTGATACATAAATCCCACTTGGTGTGTCTGTGGCTGCTTTACAGTTGAGGTGCGTTGTGAGTGTATTTGTGTGTGTGATAGAGTGTATGAAGAGAGAGAGAGAGAGAAGAAAGTAAAAAAGCCTGGAAGGGGGTTTCCTCTGAAAGGGAGTGCTTTTCTCCTCCCCCTCTCAGACAAGCACTCCCTCCCTGCTCTCCCCCCAACACTCAGAGGAACCAGGCAAAAGAAAGAGAAGTGAAAAAGGATCTGTAGGATCAACAGGCTGCTTAATAATTTCTGTGCCACATACTCAAAGTGCATGAAGAATGGAGTTGACTTTACTTATTTTTCAATTAAGGCAACTTGCTGTCATGTGGATTTTCTTCAGCCAGCTGCTATTGTTGATGATCTAAACATGGCAAGTCTCCCAGCAGCACACTGTGGAGGGAGGCAGTCTGCAGAGGAGCAAAAAATGAGAAAAATTTCTGCCTGTTAAAGAGGAAAAGCTCCAACAAACATGGTACAGTATTGTCTAAGTCAGTGTCCTTTGTGTTTCTTGTCTTCCTGCTTATTGTTGCGCTATGGCTCAAGAGTGAAAGTGCTCCACTGACCCAGTGGTTGCATGTGTGCATGTCTGGTCTGCTTTGGAAAGTGAATTTGTTTTTCTCTGTGGTTTTGCTAACACTATGTGATCAAACTTTACAGAGCATAAAATAAGTTTTAAGCTCACAAAATAAACAAAACAGATCTTGAATCTATTATAATGTAGAAGTTGTTTTGAGTTGTCTTTTCACTTGTTTTGTGCACTTTGCAACTAGTTAGATTTTCTTGTTTTTAATTTCAGTCAAATTGTTCCTTTGAGAAGAAGCTGTACAGTTTGAAAGTAATTTCTTCAACTTTTTGTCATTCAGATCAGCACACAGGATCTTAACTCACAAAGAAGGAGGAAGCTCATTGCCTTTTGTTTTAAATCCTTGATCCTGGTGTGACACACATTTCTCTGTGTGGATCAGATTTGTAGCTAAATGATTTGATTAGTTCATATGTAAACACAATAAACTTTCTGGATTGGTGTTTGGTTGGGGAAAAAAAATCAAACCACAAGTTTTTATGGTTTTAAATAACTAATTTAATACCATTCTAATCTAATTAATTATCTGGATTTGATTTAGAGTTTTTATTTGTTTTGTTCTGCACTTTGTGTAACCTTATTATTAAAAAGTGCTTTAAAAATAAAGTTTAATTTGAGTTTGATTTGATTTAATTCTAGTGACTGACAGAATAGCCCCAAACACAAAATAAAATGTCAAAAAATTCAAAAACTCAAAATATTTAGCTGTTTGTTGCTGTAAAAACATTGAGTCGATGTAATTTGTTTGCTTATCTTATGCTTCTTTTGTGGCAAAACATTTGATGCCAAGGCAAATTTATTCAACCTTCGGTTTTCTATTTACTTTCTTTCTATACATTCAATAAAAACCAAACAAACTGTCTTCAGTTTTCTAAGCATGCACCAATAGTTTAACAGAAAGCAGGACAGAATGATGTTTAAAGAACTCAAGACCAGTTCTCATTCATTGCATCCCACTTGTTTCTGCAGCGTATGCATTGCTGGCTATTTGTTTGAACTAAAACATGAGTGATGTTTCTGTTCGTGACCACCCTGACTTACAATTATATGAGTCTGTAGAATCTAAATAATCTGATTACTTGTGGGCGATGCTTAAAGTTTCTACCTTAGATAAACAATTTATTGCAGTGCATCTAGTTTGCATTAATTTACTGTGTGACAATGACAAACTTGAAGTGATTCATTCTTCTGCTCACAAGGTCAAGCACTCCCTTTTAAAGCAGAAGCATGTTTTTTCTATCAATGTGCTGTAAACATAGAAAGGAATGCACGACAGGTAATATTTTCTGCCATGGTTTATAATGAATTATGAAAGAAAAAATAAATAAATGCATGGACCATGCATTCATTCCATCTAAGGAGTTTTAGTTCACCTAGTTTGTGCAATGGTTTAGTTTTTGTCTTCTGAACTGCTTAACCTTGTGGTGTTGCAGGGGGATGCCGTAGTCCGTAATGTCGTAATTTTGCAGCATTCAATATAGAACTTGATTTTGTTATTATCAAGACATGAGAATTTTATGTAACATAGAGAACAGAATCCAGTTATTTTACTCTAAAACACTGTTATACAAAAAAAACCCTTCTAAGCACCATATCAAATAAGTGTTTCCTCTTCTACACAAAATTATTTAGTCCAATAAATTGTTTTAATTGAGGAAATAAACAGTTATCTCCTGTACGTGGGATTGTTTCAGGAGACTGCATGTAAAGCTGATGAACTTTCTTCCTTAAAATTAGAAAATCACTAAAGCTTTCTTAACTTCAAATTATTAAATTATAGAGTGTGGAGATCAGTCATCCAGGAGGAGTTAGGAGTTGCTCCTCCGGGTCGAGAGAATGCCAGTTGGGGGAATTCAGGTATCTAGTTAGGATGCCTCCTGAACACCTTGGTGGTGAGGTGTTTGGGGCACGTTCCACCAGGAGGAGATGACTGGACTGACTGGAGAGACTATGTCTCACAGCTGGCCAGGAACACCTCAGGAACCTCCCAGGTGAACTGAAGGATGCAGCTAGGGTGAGAGAAGCCTGGGCTTCCTGTCTAAGCTGTTGCCCCCACAACCTGGCCCCAGATAAGCGGAAGACAACTGAACTGTAAATTACTATTAAATGCATAACAATATGAACATGTATTTATTTCATCGGTTTCATACATAGTATTCATTATATGAATAGTCTTTATGCGTATGCTAATACATTACATTAAATTGTTTTAGTTATTTATTCACGTCTTTGCTTTATAGTGTAACTATTCCCAAGTTATGGTTTGACAGACAGTGATACACAGCTTAACAGCTACATGTTAGAAAGAACATGCAAGGAGAGGAGATTCAGGGAGACTTTGCTGAGAGGACTTAGCAAAGACTTAGCAAGTTTTGCTTAGTCTTTGTAAATGCAATAAAAAATTGTATGTTTTGCCACATGACTAAGGTTTAGAATTGTTTTTCACTTTATTATCCATCCTCTTTCCTCTAGATGTACCAAACAGGGCAAACCCTGTTTGCCATGCACCATACTGACACTCAAAACAAGCTGGCATAGAACCCAGAAAGAAAGAGGAAAACTGAACAAACACAACACAAGTGCCAAAACTTGCTACCCCTTCCTTTCCTTTTGTTAACACCAAACAAGACATGAAAGACTTTGGTAACTCACCTCCTCTTTAGTGGTTCAAACTGGCACACACGCACACAGTATGGTCTGGTCAATATCTCTCTGTTGCCTGGTACACGAATGCTTTTGTTTAACTCTGTTTAAATGAGAAAACATCATAGACTGTGGCTTTTTTAAATGAAGCCTAAGGTTTTTTTAAACCAAAGATCTTCTGAAAGGTTTTGTTTTTTATTCAAGTCATTGATACACTTTAAAATAACTTTTCTATAGCTAGTTTTTACAGCTGAGAACATACTGAAAGTACCTGCCTTTGGCTGCTGATCAATACCAGTGCATTCGAGCCCTAAGACTGTTCCTGCAGATGTTGAGCACATAGAAGTGGCCTCCTGTGACCATCTGGGTAACATTCCTGTTAAGATGATGTCCCACTGGGAAGAGACCCTAAGAAAAATCCAGGACACTACAGGGACCACATTTGTTAGCCAGTCTGTCAATGCCTGTCAAACACAGCAACAGAGAGTAGTGGGAGTTTCTTTGGTTGAAAGGCTGTGTATCCTGAAGTTAGAGATGCATCAGAAAATGAATGGAGAAAATGGTAAAGTTTTCTATGTGATCTTTTTAATTTTATTTCTGAAGGAAAAGCCCTAACCCTAGAAATCTAACTTATACCACAGTTCTTAAGCAGCTCAACATCAACTTGAATTGTTTTTGTTTCAGTTTTTCAATGAACCAACAACAATAAATCAATTTTTCATGAGGCTTTGAACTTGATTTTATCAAAACTACGGCCCAGATGATCTTCTGAATGTCTCTCTAGGGAGACGAACTTGACATTTGTTGAGAAGAGTCAGGGGAATGTCCCCAAAACAGTTTACCTGGTGTGCTGAAAAGACAGAAGAGGTCAGATGGGAAAAAAAATAAATTCTTTAATGGCTTTCACAGCTTTTTCTGTTATCCAGCAATCATAGAGAGCTTTCTTTTTGAGGGATGAGTTCCAAATTTTTTCCAGGTTTTTTTTTTTTATCTCCGAACTTGTTAAATGCACTTTCCATATGTTTATTGTCTTTATTATAAAACATATCAGACTCAGCATGCACCATTATTTTAAAGCATAGCAAAAAACACTCTGAAAAAAATTAGGTTCAACTTCAATTAACTGTCTGGATGTTGTCTAGCAAGTTCTTAAAACACATCTTCATAAACGCACAGGTCAGTACATGTAATATTTTTCTACATCAGGCTGATTTCATCCAGCTTTTTAAATCCACTCTTTCTTTTTATCTTTTTAAGCATTTTGACTTAAGGAGTTACAATGCAGGGAGCATGATGGTCTATATCAGTTTCTGAAATAAACAATTCTATTTTATTTCCTTTTAATTTTGCAGAATGCACACAGTGTCATCAGGTTCCGTTTGAGGACGATGGACATGAGAAAATTAACTGTGAACTAATGCCACATGCAAATTTTCCCTTTTGCACGATCCAATGCAACAAACTACGTTCTAAATTAAATGCTTCATATAGAATTGAGCAACTTAGTGACTGGTTTGCCTGTCTGATCCTGTGGCTACATGACTGAAGACTGAAACTATTTTATCAACTTTTTTCATAGTGATATCCACGGGTCAATTAAGGATACACATGTTTTAGAAGCACTATTTTACGCAGATGATCTTGCCCAGATCTGCAGCTGTGAGTCGGTGGCTCACAGAAGTTTAAAAAGAAAAAAAATAAAGCAGAAATTCATGCTTCATGTATTCCAGCACATTTGATTCATGTTTAATGGCATTTTTCCAGAGTGACTACCTCGGTTTTGTTTTGAGTTTCCCACATGCTTTGTTCATAACAAATGGCTTTAGGTTTGATTTAATGAGCTGGGGGTGTAATCAAAACCCAGCTCACCCACAAGCTGTTAGGATTTCTTGAAGAAAAGAAAAGCAAAACCAGAAATGTGACACACTATTTTTGTGTTCTTTTCACTTTAGAAACAAATCAGGATTTCCTCCGACCTACAAACTGTATTTATGAATACACAGATGGATACGTTTATTCCTGGCAAACAGGAAAAATTAGCTCTCATTCAAACTTGGTGGAGTTTGTGTGGATTGAAAGTAGAGCCTAAGCTTCTTTTCAGAGGTTAAAGGGGCAATGTGTTGTATCATCACCAGAAAGAAGAAGCTGAATGTTAAAGAAGTGGTGACTATCCAAATCTAGTACTCACACTAGTTGATTGTTTCACAATAAATCCTGTCTGATCTTGTTGATTACAACTGAAGTTGCTGCATGACACAACTTTGCTTCAATTCTCATGTTGTGGGAAATCAGTGAGAACTAAACATGCACCAAGATATTTTATTTCTCATAAGGATGATTAAAAGTGCTGCTGGAATGCAGAATAAAATAATAAATAAAAAACTGAAGCATTACTGCAATAAGTTAAAATCTCACGACTGGAAGAAAAGTTGAGCAAAACTCACAAAAAAACTAAACTTGGGTCTTTAGGCCAAAGGTCCAAATTCTAAAAGGGAATTTTTAGTTCTGACTGATGCTTTTCTGCAAGATCTAGAATGTGTTTTGAGAAATTAAACCTCTAGAGCAGATTTATTTGTGACAACTACAAACCTAAATGAGCAGCATTTTTGCTTCCGCATTTCATCATGGGTGCAATTTTCTACAAAAATATTAGGATTTTGCCCCTAATTGAGTTTGGTCACTTCTCAAATATTTCAACAAGACCGTGCGTGCCCAAAACAGGGAGTCTGAGAAAATAGCAGGCTTTGACTGTCATTATGTCCACTGTTTTTGTTTTTAGCCAGGAGGAGGGATTGAGAGTCCACTTCTTGCGAGGAATCGGGAACCAATCAGAACAGAGAAATCATCTAAATTCTTTCAACATGTCACATTTCGAGCCATATCCTTCCAGTTAAAGTTAATCTCCTACACAATTACACTGTTGTCAGCTTAACTTAGCTCATCTTGACCTGTTGTGAGACATGACAGAAATACACTTTGTGCGATACATGCCTCGACAGCTTGTTTATACTTTGGCTCAAACGTGAGGTGAGACTTTCTTTCGCCTTAGCCTGAGGCGGTGGGCTGAAACCCGTAATTATTTGCTCAACAGCAAACTGCAAAAAAATCCCAGGGGGCTTCAATGGTGAACAAGACAAAGAAAGAGTGAACCTTTAAAACAAATGCCTCTTGTCCAGGCTAGCGTGCCTATTCAGGTCAAAACAATGACCTTTGCCAGAGACTGGAGCTCTTTCTAGAGTTAAATCACAGACTGTAGTGGACAATAATGAGGAGAGGGAATCCCCTTGTTGTGAATGTGAAGAGGAGGCAGCGATGGAATGTAGAAATTTATTAAAAGTAACAAACTCTCACTTTCAGATAAGCATTTATGGTAGGCTGGACGCTAATGGCTAATTGTGGGAGTGAAATAGTGTAGTAAAGATAATCCTTCTCAGTGCAGGTTACAGCATTAATAAACATTTCTAAAACATCATTTAATCAGAAGAAGTTGTTATTGAGATGTACAGGTAGCTGTAAAATTGATGTGCTTTCCCAATAGAACAGTTTATTAGTGCAAATCTTGCAGAATTTGACTACAATCCAATGCATGACTCTATGAAAGCAAAGGAATGTTTGGTCTGAATAAAAGTTGTTTAGGTGCTCAGACACTGTGTTTGCAGAAAAGTATACAGTGCATGTTAACAGCAAATAAAAAAATGATTGAACGGTGTTGTAAAGTACTTCTGAAAACTTTTCTTATTGTTGCCAGATGTTTTCATAGAGCTAGTTCTATTCCAGACACATAATGCACCCATTTCCACCAAAAGTCTTGGGATACGTTTCAGAGTTTTACATGTACTGTGCATCCTGCTTCAATTATGAATTAAATATTGATCAGATACATCTGTAATTGACCACAGTAATTGTTTACAGTTATTCCACTTTCCTCTTAATTAGTTGTTGAGAGTTTTTGCTGAACTTTCTAAAGTCTAAGCCGACTGCATTGTAATGAGATACATAAGGACTATCACAGTCACCTCTGATTTGCTTGCTTAGACAGTCTGAACTGGGTCCAGCTGAGCTAAAAAGCTCAGTAAATCTCTAGAGGGTTTCCTTCAAGTATTACTCACCAAACCACCCAGAGAGATGACTTTAAACACTGAAAATGTTGCTTTTTTTAGTCAGACTTCACAAAACAGCTTCATATCTCACTTCAGCACAGGATCCAAAGGAATGTGGGATGATGATGTTGCAACAATGTTCAGACAAGTTTGATTTAAACTTTTTCAAGGACAGGACATGTGAAAAGATAAGGAAGGTCACAAAGGGATTGTTAGTTTAAATGCAATTTATTGGACAGTGTTAAAAAATTTTGATTGTGAATTATGTCAACTTAGAATCACAGCTGTGACGTACATGGAAAAATACTCAGTATTTCTGGATTATTAAAGCTTAAAATAACAACCTTGGCACGTTTCTTAACTTTATTTTGACATCTGGGCTGAGCATTCACATTCAGATGTGCAATTATTTTTTCCATCTGGTACTGATAGACTATTCCATTCCGTGCTTATTGATAATTTACTTCATGTTTATTAGATTATTTTATTGTTAATAATGATTGAAAATTGGTGGAATCATGATACAACTTTGTTTATTTTTTTGTAAAATTTCTGGGGCAAACTGCAGCCACTAGAGCACGACACGTACTCCGGGGAAATTGCATTTCTCTGCACTCTGAGCTTTATTTTATTAGAGATGATTTCCGGTGTAGAGCTAGCTTTGGGAAAAGACAGTGGAACCCAAAGTTCAATGGCTGCAGTCAGTCTAAAACAGCTGTGATGCATTACTATTCAAGAGTCCGCCTCAAAGGTATTCTGCTCTCTTTCTCATTTTCATCTATTGTGACAGATGTGTGCAATCAGAAAAAGGAAAGAATTCTTTTCTTCTGGGGACATGCAGGGGCTACATGAATGAAATGGCTGAGAACAGAGCTCCTAAATATTGATTTCATTATCCTATACTTTTTGATATGGGTCAGTGTTCGCTCATTTAAACAAAATTACTTTATCCGGTTGGATCAGAGTTTTTGTTTTTTTTTCTGAAAGTTTTTTATGCAAAATGAATGGAATTATCTATGCCTCTGCCAAACTGCTCCAACACTGATCAGTGTGAGGTCTTTGAAGCTCCTGCTCTTGTGTTTATACTGAGCTCCTTTGGTCCTGCTTCAGTCATCGAGCTAGACAAAGAAGGAGCTAAAGCAGAGGCATGGGGCTGGGAGATTACTGTAACACAGCAGGATACTGAGAAAAGACCACTTGAATAGCACACCTGCTGTTTTTGGCCACAATGACCAGTCCAGATGTAAAACAAGTGTCAGGTCCTCATTTTCTAAAGTCAATTAGACATAAAAACTGCCTTTCTTTGTAAGATAATTGAATTTTAATATAACATTCAAACATGTAAGATTGTCAGCAATGCGAAACATTTAGATTTTAATCTGGTTGTAATAACTTTTTTTTTAGAGTAAACTTTTGTCACAGCCACCTCATAAAAAGCATTTTAGTCTCAAATGTATTTTTTAACAACCCTAACAAAATTTTCTCAAAGTTTGAAATGAAAAAGAAACAGTACGTTTAGTCATTTTGTGTGTAAACAGTGCAAAAGAGGTGAATTTTTAACTTGAACCATGACACATTTCTCACTCTAATTAAGCAGCATTTTAAACCTTAGTAAGGAATGTGTTATTCTTATGGCTCATGGTCAAAAGTGCATTGCTTAGCAGTACTGTGCAACCCATTGCCCCCTTCAACTCACTAGACTTTTTTTTTTGCTCTTGGACATATTAGGGAAACATTTCTGATTTTCTTCCACATTACAAGGTGAACTTTTTAGATGTGCAAAAGTATTTTTAAACACAAACATGTCTGTAGATGTAATTTTTGATCAACCTCAATGGCTCACTTCTTCACATTAATGTGTTCCTATTCATGTTGGTTTTCCACTGTAGTACAGTATTTATACAGTATTTGTTTTGCTTAGTCTTCTGTACAGCTTATTCCTAACGGAGTCACAGGAGTTGCCGAATCCTATCCCGACTGATTTCAGGTGGAAGGCAGGGTACACCCAGTCGCCAGTCAGTTGCTGGGCCGCACACGCACTCATTCCTAGGGACAATTTCATAGTGGCCAATCAACTTAACAGGTATAATTTTGGAGAGTGGAAGGAAACCGGATTTGGGGGTATTTCTGTACACTTGCAGCGTCAAAGTGAAATTGAATGTTCATGGATGAAAGCTTATCAAACAGTAGAGTCTAGGAGGGACTTTCTGGTTTTGAGATAAAATCAGAGAAACTGTTCTGGAAAATTTCCATAGAACTTGTGGAAGTAAAGATCAAACACGTTTTTTGCTCGAAATCAACAGCAATTTTGTTGATCAGATAGTTGCTTCAAAACACATTTTACAGCCAACATCTAAGCTTGGGATAAGTTTAGCTGCCACATTACACCAAAAGATCAAAAGCACAGTCCATGCAGTGTTCATCATCATGCTTTAATGCGGGCTGTTTTTTTTCTGGAATACATAATCTCAGATATCAAACTATTCCAACTTAAATCCAAGCATCTAGCTGCGCTAATTCAACAGAAATGCTTTAAAGATGCTCTCCTTTTATCTGAATTGTTCCCTTATGTCTTAGTGGTCTTCACTAATAGCCCAGCTGGTGCTCGTACCTTCTCTATAAAAGCTTCTAGGAAACAAGAGCAACTCAAAGCAGACATATGCATTCACTAAAAACCTGTACTATATTTACCACTTGACAAGGGGTGTTGCAGATGGATCCCTTATAGATATAATAAATATAACAATTTTTTTATCAACTTAGATCCAATACCGGCATATTTTAATACAACGTGGTTGGGAAATTTATATTTTTGGAAGCGTTTGTACGGTATTTTATCTTAAACATTGGAATTAATGTTGGTGGAGTTCATGCAGAGTACAAGTTACATTTCAAATATAACAGTAAAAAAATGCAATAGATTTTACATACGCAGTATAAATGTTATTCTGAGCACATGTGTTGCTGCATTCTTAATTTTGTGCTGTTTTTTTTTTTTGCCAGAAGTAAAATAGTCTTTTGCAGAAATTTTCTGTCTGTAGAGTGTGTTAAAAAAAGGCAAGCTCAATTCTTAAAATGTGATTAAAACAGAAAGACACTGCTGGAAAGTGGCATTCTTCAGTTCACTTCAACATAGGCTAAAATATAAACAGGTCACTGGTTTACTACAAGGCCAACTCAAAGTACAAACTCCTACTTCTGGACATAGTTTAGTGAGCAATTAACCCAACGTGAAAGTTGTTGGACTGAAAAAAAATATATATCACACAGACAAAACTTACGCATTCGTTAAACAAATCTCACGCTCTCTTATAAAAACAAGACATGAAAACAGAATTAGGGAGTTAGGGATTTAGGGATGTCAAATTGAAACTGACTCAAGAATTTTTTTCTTGTTCTTTAGAATCCAGAATCCTTGGACCAGTCTATCCAAAGTGCACTGTCGGCCCTCTTCCCACCTTTTGAGGCCACAGCACCCATCGTTCTCAGCCAGCTGTTTCGCACCATTGACGAATGTTACCACGGTGACGCTCTGCAGTGCCTACTGGACTTCCTTATTCCCTCCAAACATGTGTTGGAGAGCGTTCAACAAGCTGCGTGTGTGAGTATAAATGAACAAAATGTATATTCAACTTTTTCTCACACAATAGAGAATTATAGAAATTGGGTGAGAGGATGTACAGGCATTAATAAATATGACACACATTTTGCCGACTAGTTGTTTGCACATTAATGTCAAGTATAAATGATGAGAAAGTCTAACTTTAGTACAGTATTATACATATGATTTTGATTTCGATAACTTCCTCTTAAAAGACAAATATGGGATGTAAGCTGCGAAGGTTATTAACATCCAAAAACATTTCATTAAAGTAGTTTGTAGGGTTGAATAAATTTTAATAGACATTTTTCTTTGTGTTTCTCTTAGGCGGGATACTCCGATGTGGTTTTCCGCTGTGAGGGCTGGCCTCTGTGTCTCCATGATAAAACCATCATTCAGTTAGCGCCTGTGAACCCTTTACTGTTGCGTCCTGGTGACTTCTATCTTCAAGTAGAACCCTTTGGCGACCAAGCAGCACGGATTGTCCTCAAAAGTCTTTTAGAAGAAGGATGTCGAGAAGTTGAAGAGACGCCCATTCCTGAGACGTCTTACCCCTGCATCTTCACTGAAGACTGGCTGCTGGACATTAATGAAGGACGGCACGGCACTCCTCTTTCACGTTGTTTGCTTTGTACAGACCAAGGAGTCATAAAGTTACCTTGGGATAAAATCGCCATACCGGAGTTTTTAGACAAGCCTAAAATGATGCCCTCTTGTTTGGCAACACCTTCTGAGTCTAAACATATTTCAACCCCCTTTCATTTTAACTCATCCACCCTTCCAGTGGAAGCCATGATTCAGCCAACTGACGACAGGATGTCAGCTTCTCTGAGACCGGCTCACTCCTCTTCCAAACTCATCAAAGTGGACCATGATAGACGAGCAACTAAAGCCTCTAAACCATTAATCAAACCTGTGGGTTGGGTTTCTCCTAACACCTGGGAGAGCCATAACTACCAGGAGATAGAGGGGGATTACGTAGACCTGGTCGACATCGCTAAAGGGAAGTTTTTCAACAACCAGGAGGAAAAACGTAAAACTCCCTCAAATCCTGTTTTAATCAAACCTGTCAGACCACCTCCTCCTGTACCACACGGAAACATTGCTCAGGTGTATGTAGAGGAGCACACTAAGGTAGGAGAGGTTCTCACAGAACAAGACTTGAAGAGTCGGTACAGAGATTCGTACCTAGCAGCGCTGAAAAATCCAGTTCCTTTTGAGAGGGGGAATGTGGACCACCTGGCCAACCTTGAAGAAGAAGGTCTGTGTGAGGAGGAAGATGTTAAATCAAAAGACACATCTGAATCTGACAAAGCTCTCTTAGAAAATTTCACTAACCACTACAGCTCTTCATCAAAACCACATGAACCCAAGGAAGTGACACCAGAGAACTTATTATGTCATTTTCCTTCCAGTTCTGTAACAGAGAACCGTATAAAGGAATCACCTGTAGGTAGTCAGAGACTTCTGGCTAAAGCGGTTCAGCTCGGACATACCACGTATGTGCATCCAGTATCAGATGTACTTTCAGCCTCTTGTGGAGGTGACCTGAAACCACAGCAGAAGGGACAATTCTTTAAGATATCTGGAAAACATAAAGTTAAGGAGAGATCTCCATCAACTGTGTCTGAGACTCCTACAGGAAGTCCTCTTCTTTATAAGCTTAATAATCGAAGTCACAGTGATATTTGTCCTGAAACCATCACCAGTGTTCTCCAACGTAAAAAAGGCCCACAACCAAATGAGGAAACAATCAAGCTGGAACTACTAAAGTCCAACAAAAGTGAGTGAATTTAACACACATTCAACATTTAAGATTTCAGAATTCAGTGGCAAACCATTCATTTTACATAAAGGCCTTTTGCATTGCTCCACCTGCATCAATCGTCTTACTTTACTGAATTTATAAAGAAAAAAAACTTTCATGAATAAACCACATAGTGGTAAAAAAGAATCCATGTGCACGTTCAAAGGTTGTAAACAAAACCATTCATAAAAATGTATGTAGCTCATCTATATTTTACTCAACAGAAACTTGGATTGTGCTGAAACTCCATTCCGTCCTGCCATATCTTTGCAGAGGTTTTTCACAAGTCTTATATTGTTCAGATTTTTTTATTTTGTTCAACGTCTTTTGGAAAGTAAAAAAAAGTCTCAAAAATGGCATTGAAAGTAAATCGTCAGCTAATATACGTATCTGCTTTTCTCCTTCAGTTGTTTGCTGATTTAAAAAAAAAATTACGGGAGATATTTCCATTCATATAGTTCAACACAAATTCTGTGTTTCCTAGCTTAGGTGATCTGCTCATTGTCCAATCATTAGACCTTCGTAAAGGCTTTGAGACAACAGCTCAAAATCTGATTGGTTGAAGAAAAAGTTTTATCGCTGTTCATTTTGTATAGAAAGAGCAAGCAGAACAGATTCTGAAGGCCGTAACGGCAGCTCTGGTGATCTTAAACTACCTGGCAACAAATGCTGGCTGAAATGTGATTGGTCCAATGGAAAACCCATTAAAGAAAACGGACAGATATATTTTATAAACATTGTTGGCCAAGGTCCCACTAGTAATAAGTAACCTATTTGCTTGATTCTCAAAGTGTTTCTTTACAAACAACATAAAGCTCAGCCATAACTTCACACGTTTGCTTTTCTGAAGGTCGAACTTCATAAAGGCTCCTGAGAACAAAGGTTCCAAAGTCAAAGATCAAACTTGAGCCTGATCTTCCTCCGGGGATTCTCCCACTGCTCACTGAGGTCTCTGTCCGTGCGGCTACATTCACATCATTCCTCTTATCAGAGGAGTGAACGGAAATAGCCTCCTGCAACTCAGTGCAAGAGGTTCCAAACACACTGGGTTAGAGATGAAAAAAACAGTATTCATCTAATGCGGAGAGACAGGATGACATGAAAAGAGGAGGGTTCACAGCCCTCTTCACTCGTCTACATGAACACGCACAGCCTCACAGGGGCAAGCTAAGATCTTGAGTGGAGACATGCTTGTCATGGACCACTAAATAGCAGAAAGAGAGAATACAGATGAGGCCTTGTTGGCTCTGAGGGGCGGTTAATTAGGACTTCTGAAATCAAAGCTTTGCTTTGTAGCCTCAATGCTGCAGTATTTTGTTACACAGATTATGTCAAATGTTTAGAGGTTGTCTGGAAAAAGTTGTGCAGCTGTGCAGGATGGATCCAAGTTGATGGTAAACTGTTCAAAGCCATGACTAAATGTGCCAATTACAACGATGAGGAAGGGATCATCTTGCAGACCAGCCATTAATTTATTACATGAAATCAGATTGCACTGCATAAAGCACTATTTTGGGGAATAATTCAAGAAATAAAATTATTTCAAAAACTACATTTTCTTAAATGTTGTTCCTTGTTACCATTTTTTCTCAAGCTTTCTTTAAACTTCTTGTGTTTCCAAATAGTTTCACTTCGCACAGATGGATTTAAACTCAACTGGAAGACTGAGAAACCATCTTCTTCACATTCTCAACTTCCTGAAACAAATCCTGACCTTCAGCCAACCAGAGAATCTGCCCTCAGAAGGGTCAGTGGGCTGCTTGAGCTGGGCATCATTTGCTTACCAGGTAATTAACAAAATTCTTCTACTTATTCTCACCAACATTGTGTTGTATTGAAATATTGTTTTACTGGTTCATTTGGACTCCTTCTGAACATTTCCTTTGAATCTTATATTGAAATGATATCAAGTTGTTCAGATATTCTCTTTACTCTTATTACTCTTATTACTTATAACTCTTTCTATTCCAATACCAGTTTGATATTGGAATAGAAAGAGTAAGTATAATCTTATTCTAGATCCACTGTCTTCCAACTTGAATATGTAAATCAGTTCACACAACGAGCCACATGTACCCACTCACATTCTTACATTTTTATCTCATCGGCATGTGAGTGTTCAGTCACACCCTCACACACCAATAAAGAAAAGGAAACAACATTGTACAAAAGCAATGAAAAGTACATGAAATATAATTTGAAATTCTCCATTGACTAGATCCACCTCTGGTTTTTCTGTACACATTTCTAATAAAGGATGGTGTAAAATCTGTATATTTTTCTCTATTTTCTGAGAAACAATTATTGGATTTCTTTCTCTTTTTTTTAACACAAAAACAGGCAGCAGGGATAAGAATGGCAGAGCTGTGGTGGAGGTCCACAGTGACAGAAAGGAATGGTCCTCTCCACTCATCTCAGCCCAGAGTATTTGTGAATTGCTACTTTATCTACACTCCATCCCAAGGTACAGAAAAACAATTTACATGCATGTTCACCTGGTGTATGAGTGGGATTTCTCCAGGTACTCCGGTTTCCTCCAATCCTCCAAAAACATGCATGCAAGGTTGATTGGCCACTATAGAAATGCCCCTAGAAATGAGGGCATGCGTGGATGGAGGTTTGTGTGTGGCTGCGCAACAGACTAGTGACCTGTTTGGCGTGTACCCTGCCTGTAGCCTGAGATCAGACGGGATGGGCTCCGGCACCCCCCGTGGCCCTGTTTGGAATAAGCAGATTAGAAGACAAAACGACACACAATGTATTAACACCTCTAAAGATACGTTTGAGGGAATAAAATATTTGTACAGGAAATCTGATGGTGATAACCTCACTGGTCCAGCAGATGGAAGTAGGTAGCTCGGATGTAAATCAGTATGTAATGTAATAAAGAACCACAAGGAGGCAGCAGAATAGCAGCCTTTTGAAATAAATCTGATGAATCAAATGTGAGCACTAAACATTACCATCTACCTATACAATCATATTTAATCTAAATGTAACCGTGTTTCATGTTTTATATTTAAAGTCATCTTTTTCTTTCTCATGTTCCACTTAAAATCCGCCATGTGTAAGGTCAACATGAATGACGCTCAGCCAAATATAAGCATAGGTGGGTAGAGTAGTCACAAAATTTACTCAAGTAAGAACACAGTTACAGTTACTCCTAAAATATCCAACATAGCATTACTTTTGCTATGTTGGAAAGTAAAAGTAATGAGTATAACTTAAAAAAAATTACTCAAGTAAGAGTAAAAAGTGTGCATTGAAAAAAACTACTCCAGTACTGAGTAACTTTAAAAGTAACATCTGATTTATTTGTAGACATAAGAATATAAACAATACAAGAAAAATGTGCAAAAAAATTAATGATGCTCAGATGAAAGAGACGCTGAATTCATTTTGACTGCTACATAGACTAATGAGTCATTAGTAATGATTATACTAGATTAAATTTACCACAGTTTGTTTTCTCAGGTTGGATGTGGAGTTTTTGTAGACAGAAATGTTCGTTTACTTTGGAGCAGAGCAGACACTGCGTCATGTAGCTGTTTTTTAGGGTTTTGCTCAAACTAAACATGCTTTCAAGTTGAGGCCAGGGATGTTTGCCAACTTTGCTGTCTTTTGCTGTGTCCTCTTGTTCAAGAGAGACTTTTGCTGCCTCTATTTTTGCCATTTTCATCTGCTTTAGCAGTAACTAGTGATGGGAGTATCAATACCTAAGTATCGATATATCAAAAGAGAGAAAGAAATAGACTTTATTCATTCCTCAAGGGGGAAATTTGTGTGCTGCATTACACCGCAGCAGGCTGCCACAACGGCGCCAATGGTAGGAGAAGAGGGGGGTTAGGTGTCTTCTCCAAGGACATCTAGACATGAGCTCAGTGGGATTTCATCCCGCAAACTTCCAGTCCAAGGGCAAATGTTCTACCACTGAGCTATCATCTACCCCAACACGATACCAAGACGTACTTTTTATGGTATCGGTGCCACAAACAAAGTATCGATACCAGTTAAAATTTGTTCAGGGCGGGGTTTAGTTTCCAACTACGCCATTCTGAAATGCCCAGAGGATATGCAGCAAAAACAGTTGCACGAGAAACAAGAGAGCAGTATGTGTGATAGTAAAAGGAGCGTGGTTTGAGCATATTTTACCCAACACGACTGGATGTCTGTTGTATTGGGTAAAATATCACTGGCTTGTTTTGCAAAATAACTTTTTCTTGCTAAGTTTTGTTTTCTTGCAAGATGGAACATGGATATGTCTGATGGGTCAGATGGAGTCATGTGACCATACTCACTACATTTGATTGGAGGAACGTTGCCTATAGTCATCACAGCAGGAAGCACTCTTTAGAGAATACTTATACTGTACTGAAAAATGTGTTAAAAGCAAGAAAAGTAATGGGTCATTTTTGCCCAACGTAACGGAGTAAGAGTAGCGTTATTTACTAATACATTTACTCAAGTAAAAGTACAAACTATTAAAAAAGTTACTCAAGTAAATGTAATGGAGTAAATGTAATGCGTTACTACCCACCTCGGAATATAAGTTAGTAGTTAGTTTCAAAGGTCTGCAAATAAATACTGTTATAGTGTTTGTTTTTGCTATCTTTATCATCTGTTTTTACTCTTAAAACAATCTGAGCATCTGTTGTCCCCTCTACAAAGTCATCCCACATGTGTCGGCTGCAGCCAGACTGACTGCCAAATGTCTGGAATGCAAGCATGCTGCCAGAATTAGCAGCCATGTCCGATTTGGGTTCACACCATCTAGGTTGCAGGAGTGTTTGAAAAGATGTGAGAAAGCATCAATTATAGTGAATATGTGAACTCAAGTGTGAATGTCAAGAGATGAAGAGAAATTTGAGAAGTTAAGTGGCATCCGCCTTTAGGTCGCCACTTCTAAACCTAATGACTAAAGAGTGACGAACGGAACAAGATTCAAGTTGTCTTAACGTGATGCAATATTTTACCAGGAATGATGTGCAGGAACTGGGCATGGCTTTGGTAATCAACGCCAGGAAAAAGCCTCCTCCGCTTCCACTCTACAAGGCACTGCTGATGGCTCAGGTTGAAACAATCAACATGCTCACACATGTCCAAGAATCTGAATGATTTACTGATAAGTCAATACAGTGTCTGATGGTGCAAATTGTCTTTGAATGAAATGTAATGAAACAAATTAGAAAGTAAAGATAAATCTCAACACATAAAAAAAAAATATTTGAGGGACTTATCTATTTTTATGAGGCATATTAAGCTGGCATGCTGCTTGTGCATCCAGCATTTTTGTGAATGTGATATCTTCCAAACTTTTGAAGTGATTTGAATGAAACTGCCCACTCTCACTTTGTACCAACTGTAACTTATAGAATTTCCTGGGTCATATAAACACAGGTCGAGATCACAAAGGTTCAGCTCATAAAATTTAAATACCTTACACACAATGGCCTCTTATTATCACGTAAAGCTGGACCATTCCTTATAAATAAAATTTTTGATACCAGGCAGACAGAGGCATCTTTTTTGACAACTTGACTTTGACATATTCTTGTTTCTTCCTTCCTAACAAAGGAGCAAGCTCTCCACGCTGTCCACAGCATCATCATCTTGATGGATAAGGATACTTGTCCTCGACCTGAAAAACAGCTGGGTCTGCAGGTTAGAAATGACATCTTGTTCTTTTCCCTTTTGAGTCATATTGACATACAAAAGTTTTTCTTCTTCTTTAACTACTCAGATGGACATAGTGACTTCTATGAAAGCTCTGAACAAGACAGTGGAAACTTCTCAGCTGACCCCAGACCTGGGAGGAACGTTTACATACAGTCATTCAGACTGGCTGCAATTCCATCAGGTATTACTTGTTGCCATTTGAAAACTGTGTTAATAAGAAATCTGTTTGAATAAAATATATTGAAGAAAATGTAAAACTTCTCTCACACACAAAGTTTAAAAATGCACCGTTACCTCTATGTTTAAGAGTTAAAAAAATCAATATTTCCAAGAAAGAAGGTTTAGTTTGAGCAGTGATTGAGTGGGGAACATTAAATCTTCAGAATTCAGATATTGATCTACAGTATATCATTAAAAATGAAAAACAAAGACCAGTGTCACTTAGGGTGAGGAGCTCTGCCATATGGGAGGACCTCTGAGTAGAGCTGTTGCACTGGGTAGAGAGAGGCTAGATGGGGTGGTTCAGGCATATGTTTAGGATGCTTCCTGAACACCTTGCTGTTGAGGTATTTCGAGCATGTCCCATCGGGAGGAGACCCAGTGGCAGACCCTCAACTCGCTGAAGATACTGTCTCACAGTATACTGTCTCACAGCTCCCGGGTGAGCTGTAGGATGCAGCCAGGGTGAGAGAAGTCTGGGCTTGCTGTCTGAGGCGCTCCAGCCCTGGTTAAGCAGAAGACTACAGAACGAAACAGTTCATTCACAAAAAATGAATGGTTCAACAGAACCATGAAGCTCGCATGAATGATGTTTGGAGTGTCCTAGTACAGGCATAGATATCAATCTCTTGTTTTTCTGACATTTTCACTGCTAACTTATTAAATAATAAGTTAAAAATTCTAATCATGGTTTATGAATCATTAATGCAATTCATCCTCTCTTTCAATAGTCCATCTTGGTACAACTCCTCTCCTGCAAAGAGAAAACAAACGTCTCAAAAATCACAAATTAAGCTTGAAAATAATTGGTTCCCCACAAACTCCACTGTCCCTCTTGTACAAACGTGCTGTGATCAGGAAAGTCACCCTGATCACAGAAGATCCATCACACACCCGTCATCCCTCCTTTAATGTTATCCCTACAAAATCCAATTGACCAAAAAGAAATTCATTGGAAATAATCTATTTTGATTGCAATCAAAGCCCTGAACAATAACCTTCCATAAGTTAATAGCTTGTGATTTGAAATGTTATTACGTCTGCTTGTTTACTGTGTGAGTTCTGTTGAAGAAAAATTTCTGTATCATTGTTTCTGACAAAGTTTTTTATTCTAAAGTCTGAAGTAGGTTTGTTGTGTTTACAGATTTTTGCTTACAACAGAATTCAGCACATCTTCTGGAACAGTTTTTTCTATTTCTTAGTCTTTATAAGTTAATTTTGAATTATTTGCATTCCATCATTTTCCCAGAAATTGGTACCTTTCATGTCGGACCTGCGAGGAGCTGACTGTTTGCTTCAAAAAGCCATCAAGAATGTGGATAGTAAAAAGCAAACGGACACTGTGCAGGTAAAATGAGTTTATGATGTGGTTTAAAAGAGGACATAAATCTAACATTCAGACCGTTTGCTTTGTGGTTCCACAGGAGGTGAAGCAAAACATTGAGGAACAGAAGGTTTCAATGAAGGAGGTGCTGGAAGATGTTAGACTGGTAACCCTGCAGAGGGAAGGAGGAGCTTTACTGGCCAGGATGAAAAGAGAAGAATTTAAATTTCCACAGTCTGAGGATTTTAGGTATTAAAAAAAAAATACTGACCTGTTTCTCCTCCAGTCTGGACAAAATAAAGAAATTACAAGCTTGCAAATGCTTTACTGTAATTTGTTTCAGTCTGTCCATGTGTGTTTTTTTTTTTTTCTGTTCAGAGACTCTTTGGACTCGGTTACTAGTCTGTACAACCAAGTGGAGGAAAAGCTTCATACTTTGGTGATGAGGTCAAACGAGTCTCTGCAGCAGCTCGAGTTCCTCCTTAAGCTCAGGGAGTTGGAAACCAATATTATCACGGTACTCCCTGCACTTTTCACTCAAGATAACACTTGCAGTATATTTAGAAAAATCCCCTACTAAAGTCTAAAAAAAAAATGCCCTTGTTGGATTTTGTGGACATGAATGTCAGCCATTTGTTTTTCAAAAATATTCAGGAAATTATATTTTAAGATAAGGGATAATATTTTATGTTCTGCAGGCTGGAATTTGGTTTGGCACTGAAGGAGAGCAGAGACTGAAAGACTCCTGCATGACAGATGATGCCTCCACCTGCACACAGAAGGTTTCACAGGTCTTTAACACATTCCTGCTTCAGTCTAAGGTGAGCATTAAAAAAATCACGAGATTTATTCCATTAAAATAAATATGTGATTTCCATTTTATTTTTTCTCCTAATCAAATCACTAATATTTAAAGCGTATTGTTTATCACAGAAGAAACAACAGCATGCAATGGCTTTGGCAAAAGAAGCAGAAGCGATGGTGAGCATTTGTGACTCCAGTCCTGCCACAGATATTTTTCGCACTCTTGTCAGCACTTTTCGATCCAATGTTGAAGACTTCATGTTGCGAGCAGAACAGAGGAAAAAAGAACTGGACATACATATGCATGTGCACAGCTTTTGTGAGCAGGTTTGTGTCCTAACACAATTCAATATGAATTTTAGGTGTACAGATACATCTTTACTAAAAAAAATTTGCATTTCTCAAAATCAATTTATCCAGGTTTTAGCAATGGTCAAGGAATGTAATAATTTTTTGGAGCAAGTGGAAGAGGGGTGTTACTCTGCTCAGACCTTAAACACACTTGAGATGTATGCAAAGAGATTAGCTGGAGAATTTTCCACCCAGCATTTCCAGGCCCTGAGAGCTAAAGCCCATTCTTCAGGATCAGGGGCCGCTGGGATGCAGAGACTGTGGAATTCAGCCTGGGTTCAAAGCCAAGAAGTCAGGCAGCGTCTTGAGAAGATGCAGAAAACAAAAAAAGAACTTGATAAGAACCAGATCCAGCATGCCACTACTGGAAATGATCAGGATAAACAAGGAGAGATTGAAAAGAATGAGAAAAGGAGTGAAGGGGGTGTTGCTGAGGACTCTTTGGCACTCCAACCCATCTCGCATGAAGTGGTAGAAAGCAGTACAACTGCATGGCTGAAAAATAATTTAAAAACTGACATAAAAGAGACTAAAAAACAAGAAACAAAAGCACTGCAAATCACAGAAGCAGTTAAAAATGATGTAAAGTCTCCCATTTTCCCACAAACTAGTGACTTTCATCCAGGAATAAAGTGGAAGCCGAGAGAACATCACAGTGAAGCCGATCTATGGAGACGAAACTCTTCGAAAGATGGAGAAAGTTTTGCATTGCACCAAACTTTGGGTCGATCACTAAGCGAAGGTTCACGTGCAACAAGTGCCTCTGGCTTTGCCCCCCTGAGTATATGTCACAAACACTGTCACAGTAGGACACAGTCTCTGGATCAGCCCGTCCAAAGTCTGGACACTTCATTTAACTTAAATCTGTGGCCGGGAAACCCAAGCAGTGAGTCAAAAACAGACAGTAATGAAAAAGAGGATAAAAACTGTCCACCCACCGCCCAGAGTGCTGAAAATTTAAGGACTCCAGAGACATTACTCACACTAACAGAAAACAATGGCAGCAACTCTGTGTAAGTAACACACTCCTTTCTTTTTTGTCAAACTGCTGTGATGTATGGCTTCTCACTTGAATGTGATCCTGTAGCGAAAAACCTTTCACTAAGTAACAAGAAGCAGATCGTGTCTCCGAGGTCACTTCTGTTTAAACTAATCTTATATTTTCATATCCTACATGTGAAACAGGAAAGTACAGAAGATCTTGGAAGAGTTGCTGTCTACAGAGAGAGAATATGTTAAAGCCCTGGGTTATGTTAAAGAGTACTACTTCCCAGAGCTGGAGAGAGTCGATGTGCCTCAGGACCTTAGGGGTCAGAGGGGGAGCATCTTTGGTAACTTGGAAAAAATCTACGACTTCCATCATCATCATTTCTCAAATGAATTAGAGAACTGTGCAGACGAACCCTTCAGGGTGGGACGCTGCTTTCTGCGGCATGTAAGTTTGAAAGTATTAAGAAAAGGATGTTTGTCTGCTGTACAGTATGTGCAAAGAAAAAGGACTTTTTAAACAAATTTATTAAAAAAAATTGAGTATCATGAAGCTTAATGGCACGTCTTAATTTACCTCGCTTTACTTTTTTGTGCCAAAAACATTTGTTTCGTCTTCTAAACTGCTTATCCCCAACTAGGTCGCTGAAGTCTATTCCAGCTAATTTAAGGCGAGAGCTCGACAGCCTGTTGCGGAGCCCCATACACACACAACCATCTACACACACATTCATTCCCAGGGGCAATTTTCATAGTGGCTAATCAACCTAATACACATGTTTTTATAATCAAATCAATTTTTATTTGTAAAGCAATTTTCCAACACAAAGTTACACAAAGTGCTGAACAGAGCAAATAAAAACTCAAATAACATTAAAATCTAGATTATATATATACATATATATATATATATAAAGTCAAAACAAGCATACATAAAAAATTATATACCCATACAAGACACTGCACAGACATTCACACAGCCTCCTCCTGCCCCCCCCCCCCCCCCCCCCCCCCCACACACACACACACACACACACTCCTTTCAACCCCCATTTCACCTGAACAGCTAGCTACTGTCTCTTTAACTGAAATAAAAATAAGCATTCGGTCTGACGCTGTTGTGAGGAAACAATAACTGGTGATCGATCCACACCAGAGGTGTCAAGTAGCTAAGTAAGACTACTTCGTTACCTTACTCAAGTAGAAAATCTCGTTATCTTTACTTTAACGAAGTAATTATTTTTTTGTCTACTTTTTACTTTTACTTACTACTTTTTTATGCAGTTATCTGTACTTTTACTTCGTTAATTTTATAAAAAGTAGTCACTACTTTCTCCATTTTGTCACCATTAAACAGCCGCGACTGTTTGTCGGAGTTTTTTTTTTTTTTTGAACCCTGAATGCATCAAACAAAGTAACAGAAGAATGATTGGCTGAAAGGTCCAGTCAATCATTACTTTGGGGCGAGTAGCCCCGCCCACAAACTTTTAAAGAGCAGCCAGGAACGTTAACAGTGTCTGAAATTGCAGGAATAGAAAACGGTACTCCCCAAGGAGCTGTAATCAGCCCGCTGTTATTTAATATTATGATTAATGATATCTTTCAGTGTGTTGATACTAGATTTGGCAAGTCATTGTTTGCTGATGATGGAGCAATCTGGAGGAGTGGAAAAAACATTTCGTTTTTATTCACGGAAACACAAAAGGCACTCAATAAAGTTATTGAGTGGGGAACTAAATGGGGATTTAAGTTGTCAAGTGAGAAAAGCAAAGTTATGATATTTGGATTGAAAAAGAAGATACCCTCTGTTTCTCTTAGTATTTATAATTCACCCATTGAGAGGGTAAAGGTTTTTAAATTTTTGGGGCTTTGGTTTGATGAGAGATTGATTTGGACAATACATGTTGATAATATCATCAAAAAGTGTGAGAAAGTGACCAATATCATGAGAAGTCTCTGTGGTAGTGACTGGGGAGCGGAGAGGTATACTCTCCAATTAATATACAGAGCAATGATTAGATCCATTTTTGACTATGGTTGTGTGGTGTTTGGAGCTGCATCTTCTTCTGTGTTGAAAAAACTAGATATTGTACAATCAAAGGCCCTGAGGATCTGCTGTGGTGCCTTTCGGACAACGTCGATTCCTGCCTTACTGGTTGAAATGGGCGAGTTTCCTCTGAAACTTAGACGGAACAAACTGGGGGTCCATTTTTGGGCTAGAGTGGCGGGGTCGCATGGCCATTTGGCGTCTAAGTGTCTCCTGGATGACTGTTGGGAGTTTGCGAAAAGGCCAGAAAAAGCATGTTTTTTCACCCATAGTGTGAAGGTGGCACAGACTATGGGGTTGCGGAAAGACTCGGTGGTGGGCCTGGTGTGGCCCCCTATGCCCTCCTGGAGCCTACCTGAGCCAGAAGTCAGCACAGACCTGCTTAGTTTAAGCAAAAGGGCAGCTTGTGAGTGTATTGACAACTACTTAGGCGAGCAGAGTGAGGCCATTCATATCTTCACTGATGGGTCGAAAGAGGGTAGAAGAGCAGGTTTTGGAATGTATGTTGCTAATCCGCTAGTTATGAATAGTGTCCGTCTGTCAGATGATGTCTCTGTGTTTTCAGCAGAGTTGGTGGCAATTTTATGGGCTTTGTATTGGCTCCGTGATCTCCCTCCATCACGGTGTATAGTATGTTCAGACTCTTTATCAGCTTTATCAGCTCTCCGGTATAGGACACCTGGAGCTCGGCCAGATTTGGTTTTTGATATTCTGTGCTGCCTTAAACGACTGGAAGATATAGGTTCGGAGGTTCTGTTTGTCTGGGTCCCTGGACATGCTGGAGTTGTGGGAAATGAAAGGGCCGATGCTCTAGCCAAGGCATCCCTTGGTAGAGACACGGTGGATGTGTCCTTGGCGTTGGGGATGCAGGAATGTTTTAGCTTCTGTAAGGAGAAAATTACTGAGGAGTGGCAAACACAATGGGAGAATGAGCGGCGGGGCAGACACTATTTTGCGGGTCAGCCTTCGGTTGCTGGCGCTGGGTGCCCTGCAACCTATTGTCGCAGAACTGAAGTTGTTCTAACTAGGCTTAGACTTGGACACTGCGCCCTGGCGGAGGGTTTGAAATTGGTCGGCAAACACCCTAGTGGGCTTTGTGAGTGTGGAAACGCTGAATCGGTTGCTCATGTGATGTTGACATGCAGCAAATACAGTCGTGAAAGAAGACATCTTTTTGTTCAATTGGCAGACACAGGGTTAACCGTTTTTTCGCTCAGGTCGATGTTGTTTTCGTTAGAAGGGCAAGTTGGAGAAGCCGTGCTTTTTTATCTGCGCCGCACTGGCCTTTTTTCAAGAATCTAACACAGTTGGATTCTTGAAAATCTAACTGTGGATTTTCTGGAGGCTGGATGTGGATTGGTCTACCGGTGGAGGGCAGCATTGCGCACTCGAGCGTATAGCCTGCCGGAAACGATTTGAAGAAGAAGAAGAAGTTAAGAAGTTAATTTCCGTGTTTGAGACTTGATGCGGGCTCGGAAATCAAAGCGTTTCTGATGCTGCAACACTGAACTTTGATTGAATTATCAGTTTTTAAAAAAAAAAAAAAAACAACAGCAAAGAAATGTTTTATTATTATTATTATTATTATTTTGAGGCTGCGGTTATTGTAAACGTCTTTGCTAAAAATGTTGTAGATGGTATTTTTATAAAAATAACTTTGATCTGTGACGCACTATTTTATCTTTAGAAACAAACCTAATTGAACTGATTAATCCATAAATAGTAGTGGATGAAGTATTTGTGCTTAAAAGCATCCAAAATGTTATTGATTAGTTTATAAAGACTGACTGAGGAGATTAAAACTACACATCGCTTAGATTTTGTATCATGTAGATGTTTGGGTTAACATTAAAAAAAACCTTATATGTACACATATATATGTAGATATGTATACATATAAATTTATATATATACCGTCTCCTAAGTCCCGCCCCTACTGGTTTCTTTCTGGGTTTCTTAAAATCTTATTTCCCTGGTTATTTTTTCACTTTTACAGTTCTTAAAATTTTAGAAAAAGAATCCAAGGATTTTGCCTCCTGTGTGTTTCCTTCACTGCCACTGCCTTACAAGTGCATGTGAAAGGGTGTGATTTTGTCAATGGGCGTGGTTTTACTGGGTGTACGATATTTTTTGTAAAATACGATAATTTTACGTCATTAGTACGATAATACAGCACCTCCCACCTGGCAACGCTGGTTCCAGGTGTCACGCAGGCTGTATGTGGCACTCCCAACCTTATCAACTATTTAGTATTGCCTCAAAGAACTTTGAAAACTAGCTGCCTTCAAAGCTTAAAAAAGCCTTTTGGTCATTTCTTTTTCATTTCTTTTTTTTTTTTACATTGAGTGTGTTTGTGTCTTGAAGTTGGTTAAATTAGGTGATGCAGAGTGAAGCTTGGTAGCCGAAGGGACGTTACATAATGCCCTGCTTATGTTAATACATTTGATTGTGTTCATTAATCGATTTCCAATAAAGATTATTAAGAAATAAATGTTTCTGATTCATAAAGTTTAACACCAAAACACTTTGATTTATTATCATATTTTCTGCTCCTTAAAGCATCAGAATCAGAATCAGAATCAGAATGCTTTTATTGCCATGTCAGTGAAAAACATCAGAGACTAGGAACTTGTTCATGTGATAATAGTTAAAAAATATGTTCATACGCTTTTGTTAACAATATTCCTTTTTTTCTGAAAATTACTTTTACTTTTTTTACTTGAAGTAGTTTTAAAATAGGTTACTTTTTACTTTTACTTAAGTAGAAAACTTGAGTTGATACTTCTACTTTTACTAAAGTAGTTTTTTAACTCGGTATTTATACTTCTACTTGAGTAGAAAATGTTGGTACTTTTGACACCTCTGATCCACACCAGGAGTCAGCCAGCCAAAAGTGACCAAAATCACAGGGGTTCACCCAGCTCCAAGTGACAGAGGCACCCACCTGACTAAAGTGAGGGAGGAAACCAGAGTACCCTGAGAAATCCCACACATACACAGGGAGAACATGGAAACACACAGAAAGGACAGTGTTCCAAGCATTGTCCAACCCAGGACTCAAACCCCAACCTTCATGCTGTAAGGCCACTGTGCTAACCACTGCACCACCATTCTGCCCTGCCAAAAACATAAAATTTCTAATTTACTATACATGTGAACAGTGATGAATCAAACTACAAAGAAATAAACAGTTTTGTCAGATTGTAAAATTAATTGAGATCTTGGCTTCAAATGTCACGCCTACCTGAAGCTGACTACGTAGGTCAGGCTATACTGGAACACAAAGACCGATGTGGAGTAATAAAGCATCGCTCATCTCATTTCCAAATATGCATGAGTCAAACTCTCAAAAAATTAAATAGTTTGAAGAAATTTATACGCACTCCTTGCAGACTTAAAGTTATTGATTTAGACAAGAAACATATAATTTTATTTAATTATATTTTGTCCAGCAATCAGAGACTTTTGCTGGAATAAGCAATTCAGGAATGTTCAGCAAACAAGTTTATCATTTAAAAATATCATTTACAAAATATGTATTCATTATTTCCAGCTTCATTATTAGCTCGGGATTGTGTGAAAAAGTGCTAGATATTTTAATGAACAAGTATATTTGAGACGAAACCACACACAGTTTTCTAAATCCACGCTCTCCCTCATAATTCAGACTTTCTTATCTGTGACTGGATTGACCGATGGAATTCTGGGTATTTGTGAGCAATGGTTTCCCACTATGGAAAAAAAAAGCATACTGTAATGTGGTGGATAAGCAATTTTTTGACAAACCTTTCCAGATGTTTCTCAGAAAGACATACTGGTGGTTCCAAAAAATGCTATCAAGCTCTTTTCTTATCTTCAATTTAATGACGTTTAAAAAATTATGTTTCTCAGACACACATCACTTTGTGCAAATTACTCTTTTTACATTTTGGTATTTTAATGATTATTGTAATGATGATTAATGTGATGTATTTTGTTTGGTTTTTAGAGAGAGAGCTTTGCCTTGTATGCTCTTTACAGCAAGAACAAACCTCATTCTGATCAGCTTCTTGTCAACCATGGACAGGCTTTTTTCAAGGTGAGATTCAATTCAATTTTATTTGTATAGCCCAAAATCACAGAATTTCTGTCTTAATGGGCCTCACATTGCAGATTCAAAAAGAAAAAAACAAGAAAAAAGATGACTGTATAAACACAAATACACAGCAAGAAAACTAACTAACAAATGCTAGCTAGACAATATCAGCACATTCCTGCCCTTGGAATCTCCTTCATGGTGTGGAAAAACTCCTAAAAAACCCATCAGTGGCGAAAAAATAAGAAACCTCATGGGGATCCACACGAAAGAGAGATCCCTACCCCGAGCATTCAATGTGTCTAAGACTATTATTTAGATATGATCTTATTCTACTCTACAGCTTGATATCTTGAAGAAGTCAATAGATGTTCTTTATCCTGTTGGAAACAGGATGGTTAAGCAAGCACAGGGACCTCCTCAGTCTGGCGACGCTCAATTCCTACCAGTACTACCAGTCCTAGTTTTTTAAACACCACTATCTCACAAACCGATAAAAAAATTTTTTATTATCATTAAAAAGCCATATGTAATTGATGTTCATACGTTTAAAAAAAAAAACCCTGCACAGCGATGGCAGGCATGACGTTTGATTATGGTATTATATAAAAATTTGATTAAAAGAGAATAAATTTGAGAACACATCAAACAAAGCAAAATTAAAAAAAAAATATATTAATTTTTGGGAAGTCCTTTCCTTACAAATGCAAAAATATATACATATACCATACATATAAAAAAACAAAATATAATCAAAATAAAACTATTCTCAAGCAAATATTTTCGGTCTGGTTTGATTATTTTTTTTTTTTTTTGATTATTTTGAATTACTCTATTCATCCCTCACCGGGGAAATTTGTTTGCTGCACTCCTTACACCGCAGCAGGCTGCCCTTCAACGGCGCCAATGGTGGGAGAAGCGGGGGTTAGGTGTCTTCTCCAAGGACCCTAGACGTGCTCTCCGTGGGACGCGAACCCGCGACCTTCCGGTCCGCGGGCGAACGCGCTAACCACGCGGCCACCGTCTCAACCAAAAAAGAAGTTCCAGTAAAAAAAGAAAAACAGACTCAGAGTGGCAATTATAATCAGATAAACTTTATGTCATATTAATTAGTTTGTTTAACAACTCGGAACTGGGCAGTAGTGTCTGAGAATCGAGGATGCCGTGCTCGTTGGTGCCGAGGGGACTCTTGTAGGTGGGTGGGAGACAGCCTATGCTTGGCTACAGGGTCCCGCACCGGGGTGAGTGTGGGCCCAGGTTGCATGTGTCTCTCACTACCCGTTTCAGTCTTTTGGGGCTGCGGTAGATCTGTTAGCCCTAGTAAGCACATGGTTCACATCAGGGGCATACATGCACTTTACTTTCACTTGCACTCGCATAATGTGCTACACTGTTTACTGTCTACTATGTTCCTTACTCCTAACCAATGTTATAGTTTTAATAACATGGGTTTGTATTCTTTATCATGTGTTTTTTTTTCTTCAAAAGAAAAGGACAGAAATGCAACTAAAAAATTTGAACTAATAGACAAAAAGTAATTATTCATCACTAAATACAAAACACTGCTAAATAATCCAATCATGTCAAAGACAAACATAATTATCGCTAAGTAAAATTTGAAGTTTTTGTTCTATTTACTTTCTCTAATGAATCCTAAATACATGCAGACACTGATTATTTTGCACAAATTATACCATAACACTTAAAATATTTTGACTACGTTTGGAAAATTCCCAACATGTTCTAAATTTTTGGTTAAAATTGAGTTTTTGTGTATTCTTTTGTCAACTCAGCAAAAGCAGATGAAACTTGGGGATAAAATGGACTTGTGGTCTTACCTGTTGAAGCCTGTGCAGAGAATCAGTAAGTACAGCTTGCTGTTACAAGACATGATGAGGGAGTGTGGACCGGAACAGAGCAGAGAGATTGCTGAGATAAAAGCAGCCTTGGAAGTCGTCCATTTTCAACTTCGTCACGGTAACAACCTGCTAGCAATGGATGCTATCCACCAATGTGATGTAAGGAATCCCTTTATAGTTCTTTCAACTACTGACTTTCACACTAAGTTACAAAGAAATGCTTTTATGTTTCTGTTATTTGGCCAAAAGTTTTTGGTCATCTTTCAAATGCATATACCTTATTCCAAAATATTTTATAAAGAATAGGTTGCTCTAATGTGCTCAGGGAATTTCAGAATTGTGATAGAATGACACTTTAGCAACAAATCTAGTCGTGAATTTATTCACCTTCAAAGTAGCCATCTGTTGGAGCATAGGTGACAGAACAGAGACACAGTGCAAAGTGGTAGAGGGTTGGTGTCCTCACGGTTTTCATTGTGGTCCTAGTTCGACACAGTGGATGCACATAAAATGAAATCAACAGCCAATGAAATTAGGCTCAATGACTCAATAACATGGATCAGGTGTGTAGATGCAAGAAGACAAGGAAAACTACGACCGTAGTTGAATACCTCTGCTCTACAGAATTAAACACTCCAAACTTCCCAAATATTATGTGGCATCTGAACTCTCGAGCTCCAGAGATGTGTTCACTGGAGTAAAAAGGGAACTTTTTGATCTGGTAATATGATATGTCTGGTAATAAAATTGACATTTGGGTTTGGTTGTTGTCAGAACAACAGTATTTGTCAGAGTGTAATGTGCCATGTGTAAAGTTTGGTGATGTGGGGATTTTGGTCTGAGGTTGTTTTTTTTTCAGGGACCGGGGTTGACTGCTAAAGTTTCATAGGAAAAAAAAAACATCAATGCTTCAACTTATCTAGATGTTAAGGACTTTTTCAAGCTCCCAACTTTTTGAAAACTGTTTGCTATCTCTTGTACCTTTCAACATGTGCACAAAGCAAACTTCTAAAAAACAAAGAGGAAAGCTTGCAAAGAGTCGTTAAACTTATCCTGGTAGAATATCTTTGGGAGGGGACGAGTGGAGACAGAACATCTAGTCCAAAATTTGTGTGTGACTTCACAAATTGTAGAAAATGTTCTTAAACACACCTAAATTTTTGTAGACACCCTTCACAGAAAAGTTGATGCATGGGATGGGATCAATACACAGAAGTTTAGGGATCAGGAATGGGATTTAACTGAAAAGGAAAAGAAGAGTGAATATTTATGGTGATACGCTACATCTAGAAAAAATACCATCATGGATGCTTTATTTTATCTTAAGTTGAGTCAAATAAATTTAAAGGAGACAAGTAAAAGCAAGTGTACAAGTTGTTGTGCAATTCAATTACTGGATTGACATTTGTGAATACACTAACTTTTTTGTTCCTTCGGGCAGTATGAGCTTGATCGATTGTGTAAAATGTCTTCTTCTTCTCCTTTCGGCATTTCCCTTAGTGGATTGCCTGATTGTGTAAAATGTACTGACAGAAAATGATGAATATGCCATATTTTTCTAGGACATGAGGTGAGTTTGAATCCAAATCACTATTATCTATTGTGCTAAGAAGTGAATTGGATTGACGTTACGAGTTTAGCAGGTTATCAAGAACTTAATCTTCTGTGCCGATGAATCAAGTTTTGGGTCACGAAGTTAGCCGATGCATAACTAAGTGAATTTGAAGGGCCCGGGGGTATGAATTTATTGAGGTGTTTTTTCAACATTGTTGGACACAAAGTGTTTGAAGAAAGTGTTTAGTTCAATCTTTGTTTTTTCATTATTATTGTTTAACCGTATTGTGCTAAGCTGCACAGTGGTACAGTGCTTAGCACAGTAACCTCACACTAAAAAGGTTGGAGTTTGAGTCCCAGGTTCAATGAGGGTGGAAACACTGGCCTTTCAAGTGTGGAGTTTGCATGTTCCCCCCATGTATATGTGGGTTTCTTCCCACGCTCCAAAAGCATGCATGTTAGGTTAATTGGCTGCTATTAAACTGCCCTTAGGAATTAGTGTGTGTGTGGATGATTGTGTGTGGCCTGCAACAGACTGGTGAACTGTTCTGGGTGTACCCTGCCTCTTGCCTGAAATCAGCCAGGATAGGCTCTTGAACCCTAGGGATAAATGGTTTTAGAAGGCAAAACAAAATCAGAAATTGAACATTTTGTGTTTTGTTTTTTTCTTGTTTTACAGGTTAATCTGAAAGAACAGGGACCACTGATTCGTCAGGATGAGTTCCTGATAACGTTCAGGAAGAAAAAATGTTTCCGGCACATTTTTCTGTTTCAAGAACTTATTCTCTTCAGCAAAACCAGGAAGACTGATGTGGGAAATGATACGTACATCTACAAACAGTCATTTAAGGTAAGCGTATACATTACACTCGTGTAACTTTACACACAGCTGGATCACAGATGTGCTAATGATGAAGATTTACAGGACAAACAAGAAAAGCTGCCAGTGTTTTGAAACCACTTCTCAAGAAATGATTTCAACATTACAGATGTTAGTGTTATTTAGAAAATATTCTAAATCCATTTTGAATACAGCTCTAGTTGAAGTGTCACAAAACCATAAAAATCCATTTGGAAATTTTGTCAATAAATGTTCCTCATGTGGTATCAATTTAGCACTGAAATTAAGTTGGAGAAAAAAACATTTTATAGCTTCTCCTATTGCGGACTCGACAAGTTCTGGTTATAACCAGTACTGAGTCTAGTTTAATTTTTTTTTTTTTTTTTTATTTATTTATTTCGGTCACAGTGCAACCTCATATCAATGAAATAAAGAAAACAACCATATTCCAGCAAAGGACCGAAAAGGTAACGGCTGAAGCAAACGCTTATTACGCCGACCCTTTTTTTATTTTATTTTTTTTATGTCATAATAAAAGCAAAAAGACATAAGTAAATACTAAGTCATCATAATTGTTATAACACATAACATAATAATATCATAATACATGGTATATGATGGTATATGATATAATAACAACATAATAATGGAAATGACCTTTTTCGCTCAACAGGATCAAAGGACTTGACAAAAAGAAATTTGCTTAAATTGAAATGTTAACTTCAATTTAAGTTAAATTGAAGGGAACTTGGAGTTAAATTAAATTGAATTTAAATTGAATTGAAGTTAAAATGGAAAGGAGGTGATAACTCAGTGGTAGAATATTCGCCCATGGACCGGTAGTTCTCCAGAAGTTTCACGGGATCGAATCCCACTGAGGTCATGTCTAGGTGTTCTTGGTGAAAACACCTAACCCCCCACTTCTCCTACTGTTGGCTCTGCCACTGGTGGCAGCCTGCTGCGGTGTAATGCAGCACACAAATTTCCCCAAAGAGGGATGAATAAAGTATATTTCTAATTCTAACTTGAAATGAACTTTGTGTGTAGGTTTAATTGCATCTGTACGTTGTTTGGCATTTTGCAAAGTATACATTTCAATATAATAAATCAAAGAGCAGACATTTATCCATATTCGAACATAAGTTGTTGGACAAGTTACATTTGAGATTGAAATGCCAATAAAATCTAAATGAAACATTTCTGATTGGTTGATCCCATTTCAATTTGTATCAAATCAAACGTATACCTTGAGAAAAATCTCAGCATTTTTTTGTTAGTAAGATGAAGTATGAGTTCAGACTGTAGATTCCCACATTTTTAAAGATGATGGTTTGATTAACTAAATCCACCTTGAGTGAGGAACTCTGCCTTCTGGGAAGAGCTTGGAGTACAGTCATTGCTCGACGGGTTGAGAGAAGCCAGATTGGGTAGTTTGGGGATCTGGAAAGAATGCCTCCAGAATGCCTCGCTGGTGGATTTTTTGGGCACGACCTGGCCGCGACCTGGCTGCAGCCCTAACTGCATACTTTTTTCTGAACTCAGAGGGTTTGAAAACTTTTCGTCCAAGATGTCAACCAACAAGATTTTTCTATCCCCTTTTTCACAAATGGTAGCATGGCCTCACAAAACACCCTAAATACAAAGTACAACCGGATTCCAAAAAAGTTGGGACACTTTAGAAATTGTGAATAAAAACTGAATGCAATGATGTGGAGGTGCCAACTTCTAATATTTTATTCAGAATACAACATAAATCACAGGTCAATAGTTTAAACTGAGAAATTGTATGATATTAAGGAAAAATATGCTCATTCAAAATTTCATGGTGTCAACAAATCCCAAAAAAGTTGGGACAAGAACCTATTAGAGGCTGGAAAAAGTCATTTGAGCATACAACAAACACCTGGAAGACCAATCAGCACTAATCAGGTCAATTGGCAATATGATGGGTATAAAAAGTGCTTCTCAGATTGGCAGTGTCTCTCAGAAGCCAAGATGGGTAGAGGATCACCAACTCCCACAATGTTGCGTAAAAAGATAGTGGAACAGTATCAGAGAGGTGTTACCCAGCGAAAAATTGCAAAGAGTTTGCAGTTGTCATCATCAACTGTGAATAATATCATCAGAAGATTCAGAGAATCTGGAAAAATCTCTGTGCGTAAAGGTCAAGGCCGGAGAACCATACTGAATGCCCGTGATCTCCGGGCCCTTAAACGACACTGCATCAAAAACAGGAGTGCTACTGTGAAGGAAATCACAGCATGGGCTCAGGAGTACTTCCAGAAACCATTGTCAGTGAACACAATCCACCGTGCCATCCGCCGTTGCCAGCTGAAACTCTATTCTGCAAAGAAGAAGCCATTTCTAACAAAGATCCACAAGCGAAGACGTTTTCACTGGGCCAGGAGTCATTTAAAACGGAGTGTGGCAAAATGGAAGACTGTTCTGTGGTCAGACGAATCACGTTTTGAGGTTCTTTTTGGAAATCTGGGGCGCCATGTCATCAGGACCAAAGAGGACAGTGACAACCCAAGTTGCTATCAACGCTCTGTTCAGAAGCCTGCATCTCTGATGGTATGGGGTTGCATGAATGCGTGTGGCATGGGCAGCTTGCACATCTGGAAAGGCACCATCAATGCAGAAAAATATATTCAGGTTCTAGAGCAATATATGCTCCCATCCAAACGTCGTCTCTTTCATGGAAGACCCTGCATTTTTCAACAAGATAATGCCAGACCACATTCTGCATCAATCACAACATCATGGCTGCGTGGGAGAAGGATTCGGGTACTGACCTGGCCAGCCAACAGTCCAGATCTTTCACCTATAGAAAACATTTGGCGCATCATTAAGAGGAAGGTCAGACAAAGAAGACCCAAGACGATTGAACACTTAGAGGCCTGTATTAGACAAGAATGGGAGAACATTCCTATGTCTACACTTGAGAAGCTGGTCTCCTCAATGCCCAGACGTCTGTTGAGTGTTCTAAGAAGAAGGGGGGGTGTCACACAGTGGTGAAAATGGCCTTGTCCCAACTTTTTTGGGATTTGTTGACACCATGAAATTTTGAATGAGTATATTTTTCCTTAATATCATACAATTTCTCAGTTTAAACTATTGACCTGTGATTTATGTTGTATTCTGAATAAAATATTAGAAGTTGGCACCTCCACATCATTGCATTCAGTTTTTATTCACAATTTCTAAAGTGTCCCAACTTTTTCGGAATCCGGTTTGTAGAACAAATTCACACTCCTGGTAATTTACTGAAGAAATAATTTTTTTGTGTTAAATAACCACCTTTGTTTCTGCATTTGAAAGTAAAATCTTTAACCTTGACAATTTGTTTTTCTGGATGTAGACATGTGACATCGGTATGACCCAAAACAGCGGTGACAGTGGTCTGTGCTTTGAGATCTGGTTCAGAAAGAGAAAAAGTCAGGACACATACACACTCCAAGCCGTTAGTCAAGAGGTGAAGGAAGCCTGGACCAAGGACCTAGAGAGGATTCTGTGGGAACAAGCCATACACAACAGAGGTACAGTTTTACACAGTGTTAAACTAAATGAATAAATGTTTACATGTTGGGATTCAGTCAGTTAAAAACCAAAAAACTAGTCATAGACAAGATATAAACAGAATATTAATAACACTTACTGTAGATGTTTACATTGTTATGTTCATCTATCACAAAGCTTTGTTTTTCTAAAAGAAAACTTTCAGTTCAAAGTAAAGTACTGTAAACAGTATGTGAAATATTTGTTTACTGGAATCTCAACTTTTTATTTCTCTAAACAATATCCAATGTTCATGATTTTAACTGTTGGCTTCATTTTAGAAGTTCGGATGCAGGAAAGAGTATTTTTGGGCATTGGAAACAAACCTTTCATGGACATCCAGCCGAGTGATGCAGCTATAAATGACAGAGCCATCAACTATGTCCTAAGAGGTGAGTTCTTCTCTTTATTGATCTGACTCAGACTTTTTTCTACTCACAAAAATTTCTTTTCAAAAACTATCACTGCAGAAAACAAGGTGTTCTCTTCTGTGGAACTGAGCATGTCCCAGACCAAGCTTCCAGGAAGCCGACCCGAGTCTGTTGGTTCAGGCAGCAGCTCATCTTCCTCCTCTTCCTCAGGACGGGGCTCCCTTTCGCCTGTTGGATATGTCACTGAAGCAAAGCAAAGGGTTTCAGGTGATCTTGGAGGATATGCATCGCCTCCTGGAGCACTGGAGGAAGACGACCTGGATCATGAGAGTGGAAGTCAGACATTATTGTGTGAGTTAATTATTGTGAAAGTAGAAGAATGTTTTTAAATGATCAACATTTTTCTGGATCTCAAGCTTCACTTCAGAACATCCCCTATGAAATTAGGAGTTAAGGGTGAATCATAAATATTTTATGGAGATATTTGGATGCTGTCTTCTTATCACGTCGGACACTGCATCAATCAATCGGTTTGTCTAAATCCTTTTATCACTGAGATCGTGTGTGATTATTGAACTCCTTCATTTAGAAAGGAACCTTTTTTCCGATCTGCACAGGGCATTTCACCCTTTCATGGTTGAGCATCATGGTCGCGGATTTAGAGGCGCAGATTTTTTATCACCCGCTTCACACTCAGATACTGATTGGTGTAGAGAGAGTAAGAAATCGTGGGCGGATAAATTAGAAGTACCGTATTTTCACGACCAAAATGCACACCATACCAAAAGGTGCAGTCTCACCATTACTGTATTTAACGCACATATGGGGCACCTGATAATAGGGTGCAGGTTTTATATACATATCCTCTACTACGTACGTCCGCCTTACAACAACACACACACAAGCAGACAAGTGTGCCTATTTAAAAATTGAACAAAACTGAGTTTGGGTGTGCTATATTTAAGTATTAGTTACAACGATACTATAATAAGCACATTAACAGTAATAGTCATTAATAAAATCCATCCATGTCCTCATCCTCTGTTTGGGAATTGAACAGCTGCACTAAATCCAACATAGCAGGTTCACTTTCCTCGCTGTCAGAGTCACTTTCTGTACCTTGCGCCTCTTTGGAAATGATGCCTGCTTTTACAAAAGCTCGGACAAAAGTGCTAGCAGACACGTTAGCCAAAGCATCTACAATCCACTGGCAAACTGTGGCGTAACTCTCCCGGCGCTACTTTCCACCCTTCGTGAAGCTGTGGTCTCCTTCGGTCATCCATCGCTCCCACGCCGCTCACAGCCTTACGTTGAACGGTAGGTTCACGCCCATGTCCAGCGGTTGGAGATCCTTTGTCAGACCTCCTGGAATTACAGAAAGCGTAGCGTTCATCTGCTTTACTTGTTTTTCACGTCGGCGGTGAGATGAGCACGCATCGAGTCATAAATCAGAAGCGATGATGATGCCAGTCTTCACCTGCCTCAGCCTCTCTTTCATCATTTCCTCGTCCATCCAGCCTTTTCATTTATATTAATGACTTTTTTTTTAAGCAAAGTCTTTCTCTTAAAAATCACCATTACGTGATAACGGTGATTAGGCGCACTGCACAAAAGAGCGCGTCGCACACTTTGAAGAAATTCTAAAATGTTTATATGCGCCTTATAGTCGTGAAAATACAGTACATCTAAACACAAAAAATATTTACCGTAATTTCACGACTATAAGGCGCATATAAACGTCTTAGATTTTCTTCAAAATGAGCGGTGCGCCCTTTTGTTCGGTGCGCCTTGTGTGTGAGAAAAGGCGGACCTAAAAGAAAAAGCGGTGCCCGTGAGGCGAGGCGGACCTGAAAGAAAAGGCACGAGAACGTTAACGAGTGAAGTGTGGGCATGGATTGTGTATAAAAAAGGTATGTGCTGTATGCACAACATTGCTGTTTTAACAATGAAAATGGCAAAGAGACACGCTTATGACGCTCAGTTTAAGCTGAAGGCAATCAGCTATGCGGAGGAACATGGGAATCGACAAGCAAATGATGAAAGAGTGGCTGGGGCAGGTGTATGTTCGGAGACCGGGTAGTTTTTTCCACACATCACCATCGCTTCTAATTTATGACTCTATGCGTGCTCATCTCACCGCTGACGTGAAACAACAAGTGAAGCAGATGAATGCTACGCTTGCTGTGATTCCAGGAGGGCTGACGAAAGAGCGCCAACCGCTGGACATTGGCATGAACCGGCCGTTCAAATTAAGGATGCGAGCGGCGTGGGAGCGATGCATGACCGAAGGAGACCACAGTTTCACGAAGGGTGGAAGGCAGCGCCGGGCGAGTTACGCTACAGTTTGCCAATGGATTGTAGATGCTTGGACTAACGTGTCTGCTGATACTGTTATCCGAGCTTTCGCAAAAGCTGGTATCCTTTCTGAGGAGCTGCACAGTGCAGACAGTGACTTTGACAGCGAGGAGCGAAGTGGACCTGCTCTGTTGGATTTTGCGCAGCTGTTCGATTCCGAAACAGAGGATGAGGACTTTGACGGATTTGAATAAAGACTATTACCGGTAATGTGCTTGTTTAGTATCGTTACTACTTAAATAAAGCACAACCAAACTCAGTTTTGCTCCCGATCTATTTTTTAATACGCACATTTGCATGCTTGCGTGTGTGTTGTTGTAAGGCGGTGTGTGACTGAGGCTGCGCCTTTTCGTACGATGCACCTAATGGTCGTGAAATTACGGTAATTAATTCATCTTCTGAACTGATTATCTCTAGCTGGGTGATGGGGGAGCTGGAGCCTATCCCGGCTGATTGAAGGCGAGAGGAAGGATACACCCCAAACCAATCACCAGTCTGTTGCGGGGCCACACACACTCAAGCATTCACTTACTCCAGTTTCCTAGGGGCAATTTTGTAGTGGCCACACATACACGGGGAAAACATGCAAACTTCACACAGAAAGACCAGTGTTTCAAGTCTCATTCCACTCGGAATTTGAACCCCGATCTTCTTGCTGTGAGGCTACTGTGCTAACCATGTGCTGCGCATAGTTACAAATAGATAATCAAAAACAGTGCAACCCAGTAATCGGATGGTACAACGAATGAATGGTAGAATGGACAATTAAAAAAAATTTTCTACATTGATGAAATTCTCAAGTCCACCAATAGTTTGTTTAACCTATCTGCTGAACAAGCTTAATGTAGCTTCTCCATGTTTGGACCTGAGTGTGAAAGAACTTGGATGAGTTTGTGGAGCTAAAAGCTCAGCTCTGCAAGTTCTTTCAACTCATCACAGATATATCCAGGGCCCAAACCGTTTTGGGATTTATAATTAATCAAATGAGTCTTAAAATCTTTTGAGAGCTGTTTGGGAATTTGAAAAGATATGTGATGTGTTCAGAATTCTTAGTCCTACTTAAAACTTCAGCTGCAGTGTGCTCTATAGATGAGCTGCAGCTGTCTAGAGGACTTTTTGTGATCTCTTGTTGAAAGACCTTTAGAATAATCTAGTCTAATGGAGACAAACTCAGGGATGAGTTTATCATATTAAATCAAATTTAAATGGTAGAAGTGATAAATTTATCATCTATTAATTTATCTGTTTGTCTGCCTTTTTGTGTTTCTTTTTTCCAGTGGACAGCTCGGAATCTTCAGGAGAGAGTATCAGTGGCCTGAGCAGCTCCAGCCACAGTTACCATTCTGCTGTTGGAGGAGACGTGGAGGACAACTCTTCTGTCTGTGTCTCCATCGTCCCTCTTAAGGAGACATCTGCTCATTCAGCTGATGCTTTTAAAAAACCACATGTTCCTTTGGGCTCTCCAGAGAAAACACAACCCACATCCGAGACCAAGGCCAAACTACATCATCCCCAGAACATGGATCTGCTCAGAAAGAAGGTGCAAATAAGTATGCATACTTGTCCATATATGGTCTGCTACAAAAGCATCAATAAGAATAAGAAAACTAAGAACTTTGTCCAATTTAATGCCAAACTCTATTGAGATTAATGCATTTATTGCTCATCATTACTTGTGCAACATACCTGCCCGTGCACATTTTTACTTGCAAATGATGAATAAGATGCAGGAATGACATAGAATAGATGATGATATCATCAATCCTCCCAGGATCAGAACGCCAACGTTGGAAAGTCCACTGAAGTTTAACCCACCTGACGCCATTCAGCAAAAGGTAAATCTCACGTTTACACAGTACCAGATATTCTTTAAGCAAACAAAAACTGGACGTATTTTATTTTGATTTAAACTTTTTACACTTGTGAAATAAGTTTAAATAGGTTGTGAAAAATTTTAAATACTTTGTCTTCCACAGATTGGGAAGCTTGAGGTGAAGAAAAGTCCAGCTGTTTCTCCAACCTTTAATTTTCTGTCGATAAAATTGAAAGTTTTCAAAAATGATAATGCCTTTTATTTGTGACATCATTGTTTTATGAACTTCAACAGGGATTGTTTAGTTTCTAAAAGGCATTGTTTTAATGATCAAAATGAGCACCAAGTAACAGTTTTACAGCTAAAGCAGCAGTATTTGTGTTTGTCTTTTATAGCACAGCTTAGCAGTTAACTACACTGTCCGGTAATATATATATGTTTTTGCTGTTAATGTACCTTTATTTGTACAAAAATAATGACTTAATATTTCTTAATCATGCACAATGTGTTTCTCTGATAAATAAAACTCATTTACTCTTTTTTTTTCCATTAGTACTTATGTTTAAACTTTGGTTTTTTTTCTTTTTTGGTCATTGATTCATTCAAGATTGTATGGATTTCTAATAAAAAGAATGTATAAACATTACTACTGTTTGATGTATTTCTGAATGTTTTTTCATCTTTATCTACGTACAGTAGGGATTTTTATTGCTCAAGAGTTTGGGATACAATGAATCATTAAATACTTTCCAAAATGTCAATCAAAACAAAAGATAAAAGGAAAGAGTTTGTGAAATCAAAGAGTGTGTACTCATCATGCATTGACATCTGACGGGATTTCTCATTTGGCAACATACTTTTTGGAAAGGTTTTTTTTTTTTTTAATGACACCAAAGAGGATTTCAAAATACTTGAAGATTATGCCATTTACTGATGACGCAAATCTATTTCATGTTGGAGAAAATTTGCATATACTTACAAAAGCAACTCATTCCAAAGAAAATAAAAGCTAAACAGAACATATTGCTATCTGAGCAATCAAAAAAAATGTGAAAAGCTGAATGAAGCAAATTTTAGGAGTGACAATATGGTCAAATTTCAAGATACCGGTACCTCACATTATTCTTCATATGGAGCTCAACAATTGCAGGGTAATAAATCAGCCGGCTCAATCAACAATTTTACATCATTTGTTTACTTGCATTGAAGTTTGGGAAAGTAACTATTTCTTCAACAAAACCGCTCCTTAATTAAAAAACTTTAAGAAGTTATATTTGTATAATGCAAATTGTACACGTGTATTATCGTCATCATCATCAGTTGTTTTTTATTCTTGGTCAAAATCATAATTATAATAACAATACAAATTGCAAAAAAAAAACAAAAAACAAATAGACCAAAGAAAAGCAATAGTGTCATTAGTGTCAATAGTGTCATGAATATTGTCATGAATTATGACGATAAAGGTATCTTATTTATTCTATTAGAAGGGTGAAATTATTAAATGATTTCATTATTTAACTCGAACATATATGGGATGGGGCAGCACGGTGGCGCAGTAGATAGCACAGTTGCCTCACAGCAAGAAGGTCGTGGGTTCGAGTCCCGGGTGGGGACGAGGCTTGGAACACTGTCCTTTCTGTGTGGAGTTTGCATGTTCTCCCCGTGTCTGCATGGGTTTCCTCCCACCCTCCAAAAACATGCATGCTAGGTTGATTGGCCGGTGCGAAATTGCTCTAGGATTGAATGTGTGTGTGTGGATGGTTGTATGTGTGTGGCCCTGCGACAGACTGGTGACCTGTTTGGGGTGTACCCTGCCCTTCGCCTTAAATTAGCCGGGATGGGCTCCGGCACCCCCGTAACCCTGAAAGGGACTGACGGATAAGAAGATGACTGACTGACATATGGGATGTCATTGTGTTTATTTTTCCACTAACCTCATTTTGTTTGTTCATTTGTTAATGGTTTTGTTTGTTCATCGTGATTAGAATTATTTTAATATTTGATTTTTTATGGAAAAGAAGCTGCAATACATGTTATACTCATTTACAGAGTTACATCTGCAATAATAAGAAATATTAGTGCAACAGTGTGAATCAGATGAAAAAGCTGAAAATCTGTCCTTGAAAATATTTAAATCTCATAAAAAGGCCCTAAAGATTTTCTTTTTTAATCGGAGGTACACAAAAGAACTTGAAGTTTCACCCCAAAACACTAAACAATGTCCTATTGAAGCATTTTTACAGCAGAAAAATAAATATGTTTATTCTATTTTAGAGTTAAAAATGAACATCTGAATTCTCATGTATGTAATTCACATAAACACACAAAGAGGTTGCATTGTTTTTTCAAAAAGTTTGAGAAGAAGAGGATTTAAAGTTTGGTCCAACTCTTTTTTTCTTTGTTGGATAGCTTTCCTGTTTTTTTTTTTTATTTTCCCTCTTATGTGTCAGTTTTATCAGGAATTATGTTTGATGATTGATGCAACCCTCTTCCTGGCAATGGAATATTTTCTTTGGCAAAACTTCAGTACGTGCATTACATTTGAACCCTGGCAGCAATTTCACTTCTTCTATCCAGTGAGCTGATGTTCCTGACATCACATCCTGTTTTCAGCAAAACTCCTAACCACAAAATAATGTATACATTCATTCCTTCACGCAGACAATACCAAACTCCAAAACGAACTTGATTCTTCTTTTTTATTTGGTTTATTTGTGGATTCTTACAGACTACTTCATCAGGTCCAGATGCAGATGTGCTGTGTTTGTGAGGAGCTTTGTGTGAAGCAAATGTTAAATAGTACAGAGTGTAATGTTCCTGTAATTTTATACCGTAAAATTGACTGAAAAAGGAGTTTAGAATATTTATTTAATAAAAGGTCATGGATGAGCTGTCTCCTAGAGACTGGACGGGTTTGTGAAACCCAAAAATAAGGCAGCAAGCATGTCAAACACACCCTTCTGAGTTAGACTGATGGTTGTAAAAAGGGATTAGCCAGTTAATCTGGCCGAAGGAAGTGACTCGATAGATCAAAAACAGATAAACAACAAAAACAAAAGATATTTAGCCTTCCCTTACAAGGCCTAATGTTTTAAATTAGGGATCAAAAACCTTTTTTAAACTGAGAAAAAAACATTGCAAAAAATAAAAGTCCTGCTGGCATCAGAATGTGTGTTTAACAGAAGACAAAAGGGTTGGCCAAGAAGAGCCAGAGATGAATTCTATCCTACTGAATAAAAGAGCTTGCAACTTTCTCAAAGTAACCTGACTAAAATAAAAAAAACAATTCAGGTACGTTTTGGATGTGGGCAAAATGTTCAAATATGGTAGAAAACGTTTAAGAATTCATTTACTATTTCAGGTCAAATATGGTTCATAATATAAACTTTTTCACAGCTTCTTAAGTCAAATAATCATTTAGTACAATATGTACTAGTTCATGAAAAGAAAAAAAATCAATGTGATTGTGGCATCACATTCCTTCTTATGATCCCTGACCTCACAATTTCTCCACACTCTATATAGAAAATAACAATAAAATTCAGAAATGAAAAAATCTCAATGTGAAATGCATTAGTGAATATCATCTTGGGCACACCAGGACAACCTGGATGCTCTTGTAAACTTTACACACACAGACATCTGCATCCCTCCTCCCACTCCCACCCCTTGTGCAACTCCAAAGAGGGTCGTGTCACACCCACCAAGAGGCACCACTGACTATAAATAAGGCTACCTCTGCTGTACATGCATCGCTTTCCTGCTTCATTTAGAAATTCATCTTCTACAACTTCTAAAGAGTCCCACAGGAATCATGAGCCAAGGTAAGAACAACTTTTAACTTCTATAACTGCACAGTTTATGATCAGTTGCAGAAATGAAAAAGTTTATAACTGTGTAGTTGGGTCTTAGCCAAACGATGGTTAATATCTGCTTTATGATTTTGCACTATTTAGCTATGTGTGGAGGTTTGTTGTTTTTGTTCTTCAGTTTGCCAAACTACTTCAGAGAAATGCACAAACTTGCACATAATTATCTTTCAAAGGGGAATGCATGCTTTCTAAAGTCACCACATTCCTTTTTGGATCAGATCCACTCCACATGCTCTGTGTAAAATAGTACAGTATATGCTTCACAGGATAACATATATCATGTTTCAGATTATTATATCTATCCTGGGAGTGAGAATAACAACACAGAGCAGCTGTTGGGTCTAATTTGTGTTATATTTAAAGAACACACATTTTGATAGTGTGCTTTGTACCAATGATTGGACCAATAAAATTTTTTAGGACTGCCATCAGTCACCGGGATTCTCAAAGACTTCCTAATACAATTTACTAGTAGAGGTAAAAAGTTGTTTTTTTTTTTATTCTTGTTTACCATGTTTATATGTAACAGAAAAAAAATGTAATATAGGCATATAGTGTGATATTTTTTTCTATTTACATATTTAAACTTTATCATCAAGAGTTTATTCACTAAAAATAGCATAAATAAAACCTCACAGTGCATCATCTCACATCCCGATGACGCTTTTACACAAACAGCATTCATCTGAAATTGAAAGTGCTTGTGAAGAAATCCTGATGTCAACATGGGTGTTACCTGCAGAACTGAAAGTTCTTTTCTTGATTTACTTGTTTGTTTTTCCATAAATAAAATAGTGTTTAGTCTACTGATGACTAAACCAATGAGGGATTTTCTTTTCCTGGTTTATACTTAACTCATTGTAACTGGTGAAAAAGTCCTTCTGTCATCCTGGTTTATGATTTGTAAAGCTTAGATGAATTGTAAGTATGCATACCTCATGAAGGTGAGCTATGGAGTCAAGGTTAGAGGTCAGAGAACACCACTCTAATATTTCCGGGGTTGGTAATCTTGTAGAATTTATGATAAGTTAGTTTTGGGTCAATATGTAGGCTAACATCTGGTATACCATAATTGCTTGAAATTTAAACAACACATAAAGTAAAAACTTGGTTTGGAGCCAAGTTTTAAACCACAACAATATCACAACAACAGAGTTGATTCATTTTAAGTTCTTTTGTTCTTGATGGTTTACATCTCAGACTTACATGTGGTATTAATCAGTTAACTCTCGTTATGTGGTGGTATTTTAATAGATTCCCTTCTCTTTGCCATGCAGCTGTATTTTCCAGATGCTTATAGATTGAGCTATTCAACAATAATAAAAACTAGGTCTGAATGTATAAAATCAGCTCCACAGTTTTTGGTCTACAACCTCCAAACACACCGCAATATGTCTTAAATTAAAATGTGAAGTAAGGTAAAGATCAGTCAAACTCTAAAGCTGTGAGGAATGATCCCCCTGTGGAGTTCCTGTAAACTGGTAGTCTGGTAAAGTCTTGACATGACTTCATGTCTGTTCTGGCTTTTCTAAACACCTAAACATTATAAATGGAAAAGAGGGAAAACACACAATAGTTTTGCATCTTCCTTGACCAGAAAATCAAAGGCTGAGATCCTACGTGTCATTGAAATCCCTGGACAAGGGGGAGTGTACAGCAAGTGATCATCTCACATTGTATTTTTGTTGAATCTATGCTAGTGGATGAACCAAACTCACACTGGTCAATCACAAATTATCTTGTTGTACACAGCTTGATTTCATAAATTTGTTGAAGCTTTAAAGATTCACTTTTTGATGAAATAGGACATAAACACAGTTATTTTTTTTCTCTTTAGCTCTGGACATCGATCGCTGTAACCTGGAGTGTGAGTGCAACAACATAGACCATCGCACTGATCTCAATGGTGTGGATCGACTTATTGTGAGGAGAGGACAGCCTTTCTCCATTAGTCTGTACCTTCGCTCTGGATCATTCCAACCAGGAGTCAGTTCTCTTGACTGTGTGGCAGAAACAGGTAATGATTTATTTTATTCCCAAATAACTCCCTGTTTGCTCAGTGGTCACATCTTACAGCTTGAATGTTTAGAAAGCATATGCAAGAACACTGATGGAAAAGTTTTGTGGTTGCATCCTATTATTCAGGAAGTCAGGGCACAATTGAGCAACTTTGTGTTTTCATTAATATTATTTTTCTTGCAAACATGAGAGGAAAGGGCGTAGTTATATTGCAGGAACAGGAAAAGGGGGTAATCATGTTTTGTCATTTGTAATATGATTACTGCCTTACCCATTGTGGTTGTGTTTCCATATGTAACTTTCACATTCCTAAAACCTTGTGGGGTTGTTTGGAGCATAAGAGATTGCGTCCTAATTCTATTAGTCTTTAAAGTCCAAACAGTGAACAATATGAGTCTGTTCCTCTCATCTGAACTATGGATTGAACTTCTGTAAAGAGGATGATATGAGAGCTGTTGCACACTAGCAAACACTTAAAAAAAAAAAAAGTAAATAGTGCATGCCCAAAAGGAAGCATGTGTGAAACCATAGATAATGCTTTGAGGTTTTAACTTAAAGCATTTTTTTTTTTATTGATACAAGGATTACCTATCATGCACTGCTAGTGAAGGGCTTACACTGGATAGTGCTTGTGTTATGAAATGAGCTGTTGCTAGTTTTTTCAGATAATTGTGGCATCCTCACATGCAATTTTTCCAGAGATGTTCAAACTAATGACCTTAAAAAGTTAGGATCTCTTTTCCACATGCAGCCATGTTGAAACCCCTTGGAATTGTTTCTTCAAATTTATGGATCTAATTTTGTTCCTGTAGGTCCACAACCCTCTGAGCAGTATGGCACCAGGGCCTCTTTTGGTCTCTCTCCCAGCCTTGACACTTCCCGTTGGAGTGCTGCTGTCATCAGCCCCCCCGGAGACATGGTAGCCCTGTCCATCTGCTCTGCTCCTGATGCACCCATAGGTCGCTACACACTCACCCTGGGGCAGTCTACACGGATTGAGTTCATTCTGCTCTTTAACCCTTGGTGTCCAGGTGTGTAAACATGTCTTACCATAAAAAGTACTTTGATACTCATGTTTAAAGAAAGCGTACTATGTCAAATAAAACACTTTCGAAAATTTTTACCATGTTTGAACGTTATTCACTCATCAGAAACGTATAAAGGGTTTTTCTATTTCCTTCATACATGTTTTGAATAATTTGCGTGCTCTCCTGTCCAGTATTCAGATACTGTTCCAACGCTGTTAGAATTTGTTTTATATGTTTCTTCTCCTTGACAACAGCGGATGCGGTGTACATGGACAATAACCAGAATCTGTCTGAGTATGTTTTGACTCAGGATGGTATCATCTTCCGTGGCAGCTACAAACATCCAATACCTACTCCCTGGAATTTTGGACAGGTACCAAAAGTAACATTGATGATGTGTGCTTCATTTAATGATACAAACTCAGTCAGGTTCACCGGTGTCAGAGTTAAATTAAAACATTTTGATAAGAAAGAGTCATTCATCAAACAGCATGCGATGATATAAGGCATGTTTAAACATTTACTTTACCTTGTGTGTAACTCTTTGATCTCTGTTCATTTTTCATCAGTACTTTAGTCACTCACGAACAACATTTTACTGTGTTGTAGTTTGAAAGTGGAATCTTGGACATCTGTCTGAGGATCTTGGATATGAACCCCAAATGTCTGCGTAATCCTGCTAAAGACCACTCAGGAAGAAGAAATCCAATTTATGTTTCCAGAGTTTTAAGTGCAATGGTATGGTTTAACATTATATCTGTTTTAAGACGTTTTTTTATTTTTATTCAATTGAGATTTTAGAAAGAAGCTGTTTTATGTTTCAAACTGGTTTAATTTATTTATTTATTTATTTTTGCCTATCCAGATTAATTGTAATGACGATAAAGGAGTGGTTCTAGGAAAATGGACAGGTGGCTATGATGGAGGTGTCAGCCCGTTATTTTGGCGTGGCAGTGTGGGGATCCTACGCAACTGGGACACAGAAAGCTGTCAGCCTGTCCGTTATGGACAGTGCTGGGTGTTTGCTGCTGTGGCCTGCTCAGGTAAGATAGAGCTGCTGGTTCAGTCAGTCTGAGCCTTTTTATCAAAGAACATTCATCTTCTGAAGACACAGCATGTTATCAGCCAAGTACAAATATGATTTTTTTTTTTTTTTTTTTTAAATCCTTTGACAGTTTCAAGAGCTCTGGGCATCCCCTGCCGAGTTGTAACCAACTACTTGTCTGCTCACGACAGCAACAGCAACCTGGTGATTGAGCGATATGTGAATGAAAATGGGGAACCAGAACGACCAAGCGAAATGATTTGGTAGGATCTCACTTCCCAGCTCATAGAATCATCTCAATTCTACACAATCTAGAAAAGGGTGGAGTGCCCTTCACAGGTCTGGGATAGTGTCCCGCCCCAAGTAGAGAAATTTACATATCTCAGCATCTTTTTCACTAGTAAAGGAAATATGGTGACCAAAATAACTAGGACACATCAGGTGTTTTGTTGAAGAGAGAGATTTAAATGATCAAGACATTATAGTGTTTAATCTTTACATACTGAATTCATCCCTCAACTGGGATGGCACCAATGGTGGGAGAAACGGGGGATTAGGTGTCTTCCCCAAGGACACCTAGACATGAGCTCAGTGGGATTCGATCCTGCAAACTTCTACTCCATGGGTGAACATTCTACCACCGAGCTATCACCTCCTCTAATGTAATTCATAGAATTCTGATAAAACACAGAGTAGTTAAAATGAGCATAAAACATTTGTATTAAAGAACTTAACTTGATGTGAACATGCTCTGGAGTAGATAGCTCTATCTGTTTCCTGCCAGATGGGCGTTTGTTTTGCTGTCTGGGAGCAGGACATGAGGAATGATGTTTTTTAAGTCTAATAAATGATGTACGTATATTGTTTTGAAGGAACTACCACTGCTGGGTGGAGAGTTGGATGACGAGGCCAGATCTCAAACCAGACTTCAATGGCTGGCAAGCCAGTGACCCTACGCCCCAGGAGAAGAGTGAAGGTGACGCAAACTTTTTAAAATTGGATATTGATTCCTTTTTCCTGTTTCTGAACTTGTCTCATCTTCTTAGGAGTTTTTTGTTGCGGCCCTGTGCCTCTCAAAGCCATAAAGAACGGAGAACTCACCCACAAATACGATGGTCCCTTTGTCTTTGCTGAGGTTAATGCCGATGTCATCACATTTATGAAGAAAAATGACGGCAGCACCCAAGAGGTCAACAACATTATGGTCGTCGGCCAGAAGATCAGCACCAAGAGTGTTGGCAGCGATGCCAGAGAGGACATCACCCATCTCTACAAGTACCCTGAAGGTATCCAGGGAAAAAATTGGTATATCTTGTGTTAAAACTCATCCCTCCCTCTGCTGGGAGGGATGCCGTACTGGTGTCTCACCAGGCCTCCTTGGCCTGTGGGACTCCTGAAAAACCTGATAGGTACCGATGGTTAAAGTTGAAATTAGCTTTGGTGTTCATTGAGGCAAAGGTCCGGGCTTGGTCTTTGCACAGAAAAGGGTTGAGTGTCCCCTCGGGTCATGGACAGAGTCATACCCCAAGTGAAGGAGTTGAAATGTAGCAGGTTCTTGTTCACGAGTGGTAGAGGGATGGAGCAGGAGATCGACAGACAGATTGGTGCAGCATCTGCAATAAGTAGATGCTGAGTGAAGAAAGAGCTGAGTCAAAAAATGAGGCTCTCAGTTTAGCAGTTGATCTATGTTCCTACCACCATTTATGGTCAGAAGCTGTGAGTGTTGACAAAAGAACAAAATCCTGAACACAAAAGACCAAAATAGGCTTCCTGAGCAGGGTGGCTTGGCTTTCACTCAATGATAGAGTTAGGAGCTCTGCCATTTGGAAGGAGCTCGGAGTAGAGTTGTTGCTCCTCCAGGTCAGCAGAACCCAGATGGAGTCGTTGCTGCATGGGGTGGTTAGGATACCTCCTGGATACCTTTCTGGTGAGGTGTTCCAGGCACATACCACCAGGAGCTATGACTCTCAGCTGGACAGCAAATGTCACTGGATCCTTCCAGGTGAGCTGGAAGATGTGGCCAGTGTGAGGGAAGCCTGGGTTACCCCCGCAACCTGGTCCTGGATGAAGCGGTATTCAACAGAACGGTGTTAGAAGATCCCACCAAATGATACTTAAAGCTTGAGAAAAAAAATTCAAAAGTAGATAAACTTTTTTGAGGACTGCACATGAGCATTGAGGTTTTGTCCTCCAACATTCTTCTCTTTTTCCAGGCTCAGATGAAGAGCGAGCTGCTTTCAAGAAGGCTAACCAGGAAAACAAATTGCTACGGCAACAGCAAAAAGGAGAAGGCCTGCACCTTGCTATCAAAGTGACTGCAGACATGAAAAAAGGTTGCGACTTTGATGTGTTTGCTGTGGTTACCAACAACACTCAGAGCGATAAAAAGTGTCGCTTGCTGTTTGGATCTTGTGCTATGTCCTATAACGGCCTCTTAGGAGGGAACTGCGGTTTCAAAGACCTGCTGAACGTTGAACTCTTACCTGGAGCAGGTAACTATGCCACAGTGCAGCAAACGCATCAAATTAATGCTGAAAATGTGTACAAAAAGTTTACAAGCTCATAAAATATGCTTCCTTTTAGAGAGACGTGTTCCACTCAGACTGAACTACTCCAAGTATGACAGCCAGCTAACTGAGGACAACTTAATCCGTCTGGCAGCCCTTCTGCTGGATTACTCAACTAGAGAAGTGACTTTGGCTGTGAGAAACATTGTGCTAGATGACCCAGAAATCAAAGTCAGAGTGAGTAATATTGTAAAGAATAGTAAAAGCAAAAAACAATTTAATAGTACATGTTTCCATACAGACTTCTTCTTTCGGCATTTCCCTTCAGGGGTCGCCACAGCAAGTCAGCTAACCCTATCTGCTGCATCTTTATCAGTTACGCCAACTAATTTCATGTCTTCCTTCACTGCATTCATGAACTTCCTCTTTGGCCTTCCTTCAGTCCTCTTGCCTGGTGGTTCCAAATCCTTCTGCCGAAGTACTCTCTTTCCTCTGCACATGTCCAAACTATCTCAGTCTGGCCTCTCTGACTTTATCTTCAAAACCTCTAACATCTGCTGTTCCTCTGATTCTGTCCATCCTGGTCACTCCCAGAGAGATCCTCAGCATCTTCATCTCTGCTACCTCCATCTCTGTTTCCTGTCTTTTCCTCAGTGCCACTGTCTCCACACCAAACAGCATGGCTGGTCTCTCCACAGTTTTGTACACTTTCACTTTCGTTTTAGCTGAAACTCTTCTATCACACATCACACCTGATACTTTTCTCCACCCATTCCAGCCTGTCTGCACACACTTCTTCACCTCTTTTCCACACTCTCCATTGCTCGGTACTGTTGATCCATACAGATAAAGTCTGTTTTCATACAGACTAATTTTTTAAATGTACCGATACAAATAAATTCTACACTTGAATGATATGACATACAAATCTATATAAAATTGGGTGAGATGATAATGATCCTTTTTCCTGAAATATTTTTTCTAAAACTCTTAAAAAAAAGTTTTTGCTTGTTCTGTCTCTTATCTTTTTCATTTTTTCTGACAAAAACACCCAAATATAAACTGTCGTTTTTAATTAGTGTGCTGTAAATAATCGCTATTTGCAAGTTTGCTGAAAAGTTGTTCTCAAACTACAACTCGTACGCCAAAAAATAAGAACAAAATTAGAATTCATTGTGAAACATGTACACTGCAAAACTTTTGTGAGGGAAACTAGGAAAGAAACATGTAAAATTATTTTTATTAGAGTGCAAATAGAATATTTGTTTGTTAGAAAACATGTATCTTTAGTTTTTTTCCATATGCGTTAAATTTGAAATGAAAGTTATTTGTTTATCCCTGAAAGACAATTTTAGTGCTGCAAAAGAAAAATACTTAAAAGTAGCCAAAAACAAGAAGACATAGACTCTGAGACTTGAACAAATGCATAAAGATTAAATAATTAAATAAATCTGACCATTTATGTGATCAGAAATTTATTTTCTGGTATTTTTTTTTAGTGTTTTTGGAAGTAAATATTCATAAAAGCTCAGTATCAAATATTATTGAACTTTTACCAAATGGTAACTTAGAGTTTTTTTTTTTCTTTAATCTTGGGACAGGATTAATCACAAGTAAAACATTTACTGGTGGACTACATGGTCAGATGTTTCCATGTGCCTAGCTAAAGTTGGTTTCCCACAGATCCTCGGAGAGCCAAAGGAGAACCGAAAGCTGGCAGCAGAGATCACAATGAAGAACCCTCTAACTGAGCCACTGGAGGACTGCTGCTTTAGCATCGAAGGGGCCAACCTGACCGGAGGACAAAGTATCTGTGAGAGGTGATGTATATTATATTGTATATATAATATATGTATATTATAACATAAATTTTTCAGTTGGTTTTACTCAGACTATTTAAGAACAAACCAAAGGCATGTAAGACAGAATTGTTTCCTCCCTGTTTGACTTTTAATTCTGAGACAACTCGTTTTGCTGAATGATTTGTTGCTTTGGCTCTGGTGCAGCAGCCAGATGTCTGGATGGGTGCAAGTCAGGGCCATGCACGGTGTAACAGAAACATGCTTCACAGAGAATTACAGCAGAAGATAAAGCTTTTCAAATAACTAACAATCAAGATTGCATTTTAACTGTGTGATGTTAATCCAGGTTTGAACAAAGGTTTTAACTGTCCAATGTGTCTGCACAATCCAGTTTTATGGTCTGCCATGTAGCTCTGTTTTATTATTTCCATAAAAAGCCATGAGTATTATCAGGTTCTATGTCAGATGTACAGATGCAAGCTATCTTACAAATGTTTAGAGACTCTGAAGTTCATCACATCATTTTCACAATGATAATAAAACCTAAATATTTACTTTACAGGCTGAACAGCACTGTAGGGCCCGGAGAAGATGCCAAAGTTAAAATCTACTTCACTCCCACCCACTCTGGTCTGAGAAAGCTGCTGGTTGACTTTGACAGTAAGCAGCTGAGCCATGTGAAAGGCTACAGGAATGTCATAATTGGAAAATAAAAGCTTTCTAGGGCAGTGGCAAAAGTCAAGTGGAGCTGCTAATAGTTTAGCAGTGATACTACATCATGTCTGGATTTTTTTATTTTTTTATATAGAAAGATTGTACCACAGCAGACATCATGTTTTTTCTGGCTGTTGATGATTTATTACTTTGTTTGTAAAGACTAATCAAGTACTGTTACTGCATCCAAACTTTAAATAAAAAAAAAGCTGTATAATTTTCTGTTTGAAAAATGAGTTTTTATTATTATGTTATAAAATTTTCAAGGAAAATATAATTTGGAAGAATTAATTGGTTTTATCAGCAGATTAAGAGTTTTAACAACTTTTGAATTAAAGTAACTGCTTCCTTCTTTTTATAAAAATGCTTCTTCATATTTTTTAAAGACATTCTTACAAGGTTCACTTACACAATTGAGAAGTTTCATAACTTGTGTCCCTATCTTGCACCTGGGTTAACATTACATCATTTCTCAAATATGAACTTCTGTTGTAATAAGACACTGTTTTTTTTTTATCGCCACAGTGAGTAAATGATAAAATCTAAGTTACACATTGTAAAAAATGTCAATCATAGTATTTTAAAACTGATGAATTATCAATAATAAACTTTATGAGATGCCTCATTCACATCTTGTTTTTCTTAATGTCCTAATTTGTTGGTGTTTCAGTTAGTGTAACTAACTGATTTATTTATATCAGCTTATTAAAAGGACAATAGTTGCCAAAAATGAAATAATACAGAATTATTCAAGATTGATACAAAAATGGATTTAATTTATTTTCATCATTTCTGTGACATATTGCTGCCCTCTGCTGGCCAGAAAAAGTATTGGTATCAAAAAGATTTAAACTTGAGAATGATTAAGTTTAATTAAACATTTAAACTGATAATTGTTTGAGCAAGTGCATTATAATTACATTTTAGAAACCTACAGAACAGTTAATCTAAATGGGTATTTTATCTCATTGAAATAGGATCATTTGATATTGGTTAAAGATGATTTGAGAAAAATTTGTGTCAGAAATTTAGTCCCATGGTTGACAGTAACCAGCTAATTATATCTTAATTAAGATGTATATCTTAATGCTGAATGATTTCAGCATTAAGATATATATCTTAATGTATATCTTATTGAAACACCTATTAGTGACAAATTGAAACACCTATTAGTGTTTCAATTTGTCTTCAAAACTGCTAATCGCTCTAACAAGCTGGCGAAGGTGCTGAGGCCTATTTTGAGTGATTTCAGGCGAGAGGCAGAGTGCACCATGTACAGGTCACCAGTCTGCTGCAGGGCCACAGCCACGCACACACTCCTTGTGCTGTCCTCACGACACGTGACTGTGTGAAGCTAGACAGCCAGCTAACTCTTCCACATGAAAAAAAAGAGACTCCCACACAAGGCTTGCTTTTCTTGTTTTATGTAGACTCTTTTCTTCAAAGGATTATACATATATGTACGTATATATATGTACGTGGTAATAGTAACTGAAACAAAACAAACAAAAGAAGTGTATTACGAGCTGTACAGAACGCTGAGTCTCCATTATCAAACACACGTTAGCTTAGCTTGAAACATGCGCGCCCACATCCTAAGTGGCTTACTATATAAGACGCGATTCACACGTTATCAAATGAAATACAATCTTGAGCATGCAAACAAAGCACATAAACACAAAAAATACTTACAAAGACTAAAGTTATCCCAGGTTTTAACAAGTTTTGAGCGCAGTCTACTTCCGTCTTTTCAATTTCAGACTCATCCTAGATCTACTATTTTCGAGACCTCTCACTCTGCTGTTAGTTTAACAAATTATAAAAGATCTTTAGAAGAGACAGACGTCTCACTCTGACATACACTCCAATCAAAGACATAACACTCCCCGCTTGATATAAACATATTATATCACCACATATCGAAACATAAAATTTACATAGATAATATCTTACTCCGAAAGCAAAACAACAGTCTCTGAGACTGGTCTCAAAAACACCTTTGGAGTTCCATCTTTGATGATCCGTATCTCCACTTTACGAACCTTCTTGTCACTACTGGGTAGAGTCTTAACTATCAGTCCCATAGGCCATTCATTCCTGTGGGCTAGAGGATCTTTTAACAACACAATGTCTCCTTCTTTGACATTTGGTTGGTTTTCAGTCCACTTTGTGCGCTTCTTCTTACACCGAACGAATGATGACATTTTTGGCTTGAGTGAGTTCATTTGTGTTACATTCTTTTTCAGACTTCTCCATCCTGCTTGTTTATTTGTCTTTTGTTTCAAAGAAACCATAACATGAATAAGTTTGGCTAGTGCTCTGCATGCCGTTGCCCAACTTGAAAATCTTTCGAAACGTTTTGCACCTAACTGAGTCGTTGTGACGGTAGTTGCAAGTGTTTTTACATGAGCTCGTATTTCTTTGTCATTCTCAGGCTCTACAAGTGAGAATGAATAGTCTTTTTGAGATTCATTGAGTTTTTCTGAACACAGAAAGCTTGGGCCTGTAACCCAATTACTGTTTTTGAGTTCAACGGCTGGAATAAATCTAGTTGCTAGGTCAGCTGGATTCACATCTGTTGAAACGTAATGCCACTGGTCAGGTTGAGTGGATGACCTGATTCGTGTGACGCGGTTAGCTACATACATGTAGAATCTTTTTGAGGAGTTGTGTATGTAACCTAACACAATGCGACTGTCAGTGAAAAACTTGACACTGTCAATTTTGAGGTCTAACTCGTCTTTGATTAAGTCATACATTTCTACTGCAAGCACGGCAGCACAAAGTTCTAACCGTGGTACGGTGTGTGCTAGTTTTGACTTCCCCATCACAAAACCTACGTGATACTTGCCTTGAGTGTCTAAAGAGCGCAGGTAGGCTACCGCACCTATAGCTACAGTAGACGCATCTGAAAAAATACAGAGTTCATTAGTTTTCATTTCACCTAAAGAACCTGAACTGTAACACCTTTTGATTTGGAGATCTTCTAGAGTTTTCAGTGAGTTTCTCCATGAGATCCATGCGTCCTCTTTTTCTGGGGAAAGAGGTGCGTCCCAGTCGCTCTCCTCAGTTGAAAGTCCTCTGAGTAGCGCTTTGCCTTGCACGATTATAGGAGCTGCAAAACCCAACGGATCATACAAGCTATTGACAGTTGACAGTACTCCCCTACGTGTGAATGGTTTTGTCTCATTGGATACAAGGTAAGTAAAGCTGTCAGTTTGCAGGTTCCAACATAGTCCTAAGCTCCTTTGAACAGGAAGTGGATCTACACCAAGATCTAATTCTTTCAAGTCCTTTGCTAGATCGTCTGCAGGGAATGCTTCCATAACGAGGCTGCAGTTGGAGGCAACTTTGTGTAGTCGCAAATTGGACTCTGCTAACATGTTTTGTGTTCTCGTTAACAGGTCAACTGCTTGTTCAGGTGTGGCGACTGAAGTGAGCCCGTCATCTACATAAAATTGTCTTTCAACAAACCGTCTGGCATCTGAGCCATGTTCCATCTCACCTTCGCTTGCTGCCCGCCGCATGCAGTAAATGGCAACAGCGGGTGATGGGCTATTCCCAAAAACATGCACTTTCATCCGATATTCGACCACATTTTTTGTGACGTCATTGTCCTCAAACCAGAGATAGCGCAGATAGTCTCTGTGATCTTCACACACCTCAAAACAATAAAACATTTGTTGAACATCAGCTGTCAGGGCTATTGGCTCTTTTCTGAACCGTAACAGCACTCCTAACAGAGAATTATTCAGATCAGGTCCACTGAGTAGCACTTGGTTCAGGGATGTTCCTTCACACTCTGCACTAGAATCAAAAACAACACGTATTTGATCTGGCTTTTGCGGGTGGTATACACCAAACGTTGGCAGATACCAGTGTTCTTTACCTTCGGGCAGAGGTGGAGCGAGTTCAGCTTGATCGTTATCCAACATTTTCTGCATAAATCGGATGTAGTGATCTTTCATTTTTGGTTTCTTTTCTAACGTCTTTTTGAGTGAGTATAGACGTTTTGAGGCTTGAACTCTGTTGCTTGGGAGTCTCCTCCTTGGAGAGCGAAAGGGCAATGGAGCGACCCAGGTGTTTTCTTTGTTTTGTTGGACCGCCTTGTCCATTATTGTTAGAAAGTTTTTGTCATCTATAGACAGTGCCACCTTGTCATCTGACTCTGTACGTTCAAACACAGACTGACCTAGCTTGTGTGTGTTGCCTTTAATGTCCACACTATTTGAGATTAAAGGTGTGCTTTGCTGGGGCTGCTTGACATAGTCCTCTTTCACTGTAAAGACGTTTGGACATGGTTCAAAATGAGTAGTCCGTCCGTTGTCTAGCATGTGTGTTCTGTACACGTTGACTTCTGTTGTGTTGTGAGTTTTGCCCAAGCACACTTCCCCTATCACAACCCACCCCAAGTCTAACCTTTGGGCGTATGGTGCGTTATTTGGTCCATTGATCTGTTCTCTTACTTTATGAATGCTGAGGAGGTCCCTTCCCAGCAAAAGGAGAATAGGAGCATGATGATCGACCGGTTGGATTTTGCTTGCAATAGGGAGAAGGTGTGGATGGTGCTTAGCAATCTCAGGTGAGGGAATTTCAGATCTTTCGTCCGGCACTGAATCACACTCGATTAAAGGAGGCAGTTTGACATTTGTTTTTCCATCCATGGACTCTACTACAAAATGTTCTGCTCTCCTACCTGCAGTTTCAGCTTTTCCTAAGCATGTTTTCAGCGTGTATGGCACAGGTGCACTTTTTATTCCAAACAGGTTGAAAAAGTCCGTCCTAGCCAGGGACCTATTGCTCTGTTCGTCAATCACTGCATACATTTTTATAGCTATGTCCTTTTGACCTTCTGGATATGCTTTCACCAAACAGATCTTTGAACATGAGCGTGGGCTGTCACTTTGTCCACATACCTCTGTGCACTTGGAGACTACTGCAGGATGGTCTTCTGAGTCCTCCTTAGTATCTACATTCTTTGAGGTGTCATCTTTTGGGACAGGTGTGGGACCCGGATGGAGTGCTGACAAGTGTTTTGGACTGTCACACTCAACACACTTTACTGCTACTTTACAATCTTTGGCTATATGTTGCACAGACCCACAACACCTGTAGCATATACGATGCTCTCTCAGAAAAGCCTGTCGTTCCTCAATTGATTTGTCTCTGAATAACTTGCATTTTTTCAGAGGGTGTGGCTTCTTATGAATTGGACACAGACGATCTGGTTCTTCGATTTTCTTCTGTTCAAAACTCCCTTGTTTTCTTTCCTCAATTTCCGTTCTGTGTACTGCAACAGTAGCTTTGCGATTATATGGAATGGACTTTTCATTGCGTGTGGTAACTTGGTTGCTGCAGCTGGATGGGGAAAAACTTGGATCATTTTTCATTTTTGCTTGTTGCTGTACAAATTGCACAAAGACAGAAAAAGGTGGAAATGACACTCTATTGACTTCTTTATACTTTGTACCTACAGTGGTCCACCTCTCCTGCATGTTAAAGGGGAGTTTTTCAACTATTTGTCTAACCCCTCGAGCCGTGTCTAGATATGCAAGACCTGGCAGTGTACCATCAGACTTAGCACACTGCAACTCCAACAAGATGTCACCCAGCTCCCTTAATTTGCCACTCTCTTTGTTTGTCAGCCTTGGAAACTCCTCCAACTTTTTTAACAGTGCATCCTCAATGACTTCTGAGGAGCCATAACATTCCTCTAGACGCTCCCATACCACTTTTACACCTGCAGCGGGATTGAGGGTGTGTACTGCGCGAAGCCTTTTTACTTGCTCTGAAGATTTTGGCCCTAACCATTTTGTGAGCAAGTCTAGCTCTTCTCTAGGGGACAGATTCAAGTCTTTAGTAACACTCGTGAATGAGACTTTCCATGCCCAATAGTTTTCGGGTCTGTCATCATATTGGAGTAAGCCAGTGCTAACTATTTCTTTGCGGATGAGATATTTTGCAAAATCTTGTACGCTATTTTGCTCTATTTGGTTGTGACTTGTAGGCAAAAAGGTGTGAGCTTGGGGTTTGAGTGAGAATGTGCTGGTTGGAACAGCTTCTGGTATGTCCTCATGTTTAACATCGTTTTTCATTGGGGACTGGACATGAGTTTCTTTTGTTATTATTGATCGACTTGGCATTTGAAATTTTGTGCTATCATGTGTAGCACTAGGTGGCGCCTTTAGCTTACATTGTTGTTCCACATAATCACTTGTGCGTTGTACTGCATTTAACGTCTCACCTGTAATAGGAAGTTCTGAGTCTGACTCCCCGCTCTGACTTTCTAATTCTTCATAGGCTGCAGCTTCTGCCTCAGCTGCTGCTATTTCCTTTTCACACTTCAAAACATGGAGACTGGCCTCCAAATCTGCCTTTTGTCTCGCCGAATCTGCCTTTTGTCTCATCGAGTCTGCTTCCAAATCTGCTTTTTGTCTCATCAGACTAGCTTCTTTTTCTGCGAAACGGAGCTGGGCCTTTGCTGCTTGGGCTTTGGCGTATGCTTTTGTGGCTGACACACTTGAAGCTGCTGTGGTGTGCGACCGTCTGCTGGTGGCTCTGGACCTGACGCTGTGTGGAGGTGAATGCTGCGGCCTCTCTGACGGCTGCCTCTCAGGCGACAGCTGGTCTGCAGGAACCGGGTGATTGGTAGCAGCCTGGTCATCAGCTTGCTGCTCTGAGTTTGCCTCTGGCTCGAACTGTGATTCATAATCTCTCAAGTAAGTCTTACCTGAGCGTAGACTCATGTTGACTGTGTAGCTCAGTGTTGTTTAACCCGCCGTATAGAAGTCTTTTTTCTTCTATTTAAGTCTTTTTACTGTGCTGTCCTCACGACACGTGACTGTGTGAAGCTAGACAGCCAGCTAACTCTTCCAATGAAAAAAGAGACTCCCACACAAGGCTTGCTTTTCTTGTTTTATGTAGACTCTTTTCTTCAAAGGATTATACATATATGTACGTATATATGTACGTGGTAATAGTAACTGAAACAAAACAAACAAAAGAAGTGTATTACGAGCTGTACAGAACGCTGAGTCTCCATTATCAAACACACGTTAGCTTAGCTTGAAACATGCGCGCCCACATCCTAAGTGGCTTACTATATAAGACGCGATTCACACGTTATCAAATGAAATACAATCTTGAGCATGCAAACAAAGCACATAAACACAAAAAATACTTACAAAGACTAAAGTTATCCCAGGTTTTAACAAGTTTTGAGCGCAGTCTACTTCCGTCTTTTCAATTTCAGACTCATCCTAGATCTACTATTTTCGAGACCTCTCACTCTGCAGTTAGTTTAACAAATTATAAAAGATCTTTAGAAGAGACAGACGTCTCACTCTGACATACACTCCAATCAAAGGCAATTTTGTGGTGACCAATCAACCTGAATGCATAATTTTGCACCATGCAAACTCCACATAGAAAGACCAATGTTTCACGCCTCGCTCCTACTCTGGGACTCGAACCCTGACCTTCTTGCGATGAGGCCACCATGTAACCCATCTATTGGTGTTTAAACATTTTTGCCTTGTGCTGCTTTAAATATTACTGGAAACTTAAACCAAAGAGCTGGAGAAAGTCAGCAGATGGATGAGTTTTGTGAAAAAGATACTACCAGAAGGAGGGATTTGATCACCACTTGTTCTTGTCTTTAAAGTGTGGTACATAAAATTTCACAAAAAAGACTGAGAAAAGGATGTTTCGAACAAATATATTTCACAGATCAAACAGCAGCACAGCACATTTAGGATGCAAGAAACAACCAGACAGAATCATGTTACAAACCAGAAAATGAGTAAAACGGTCACACTTATGTAGATGTGTTTGTGTTGTTTGGTTGATCTGACTCTGATTAAGTGGGAAGCACAACAAAAAAAAAAGACAAGGAATATATTAAATAATATCTATAATGAAAAACAGGGCAAAATACATTTGCATTAAGACAAACATTTAAATATTTTTATGTTAAAGTTGCAGATGTAAAATCTGTAAACATTCAGGAATTGTAGGAAAAGAAAGTAGAAAAACTCTAAAAGCATTTGTGGTAAACTTTTGCAAGTTTGATCAAATTTTTTGTTAAACAAGAAGTCAAGTGTGGAAAAATAAAATCTCTCCTGTTCATCTATCACTTACTTTCACATTTGTTGGTTTTGCAAAAAAATTAATAATTAAAAAAAAAGATTATTTTTTACATCAATGTATTATGGTATTAATCTGAATCAAAATAAAATAAAATTTACTGGTCTCCCAAGCGCCGTCCTGTGGTATTTATTGGTACTGCATTCCATTCATCCAACAAACTAACAAGAAGGTCAAAACTGTGTCTGTAAATCTGTAATATCAGAGATAAATCACGAACATGCAAATGGGCAGAACTCTATAACACACAGGTCTCATCACAGTCGGGTGTTTCCATTCCTGGTTCCCTGCCTTCAGTCTGGTGGGAGGTGTGGGGGTGATTCCTCTTTGACCGATATCCTGGTTCTTGTAGTTGAACATCATCTAAGTCCTTACTGTGTTCAGACTTCACCTGAAGGTAGGCCCGAACACGATACCGCTGTGCCACTGGCCCACTGTGATCAATAACCCGACACTCATAAGTGCCCTCATCTGAAGGTTTGACACTAGAGAGGCGAAGCTTGTGGGAAATGTTGCTACCAGCCACTTTCACCACCTTGGGAAAGAAAAAAAGACATTTTTGATACAACACACTATGCACCTTTCAAAAATAATCTGCAGTTTTGTGATGATAGAATTGATTACTCCAGAGCCTCTAAACAATAAGTCTCCATCTGCCCCGAACTACAAACTGTAGTTCACTTGCTTTTAGTAGTAGAAAGTTATGCCCGCTTGGAAGGGATTCTTTACAGCGTATACATATTTTTTACAAACATATAAACAAGGCCCCTCAAAAGACTGGCGACCTGTTTGGGATATACCCTGTCATCTCGCCTGAAATTAGCAGGGATAGGCTCTCTGTGACCCCATTAGGAATAAGCAGTTCAGAAAACGAAACGAAACAGGGTTAAGGTTTCATGACAACACGTCACCAAAAACAGAGTGGTTATTTGATTTTTAAATAATTAGAAAAATTACACATACATTGTGACCTCAATGTTTGTGATCTTGACCTTTGGTCGCATGACTCTGAAAGTCTAATCAGTTAACTGTGGGCAGTTTCATTCAAGTTCTTTCTATGTTTCGGGATGTCGCAGTAACTTAAGTGTTATAGAACCATGGACAGTTCGAGTGCTTAATACTCGCCTACACAACTTTGTGTGTGTGAGGAATAGAAATAACCAGTGTGGAAACTCGATGCTACTCACACTAATTTTTGTGGCTTCTTTGGACATCTCCTCCAGAGTCACAACCTGCACAGAAAAATATATTAAAGCTTCTTCTTGTCTTTATGTGTGCTCACATCTACAAGTGTTAATGTGTACACACACTTTCCACTTTGCATGTAGACCACTGAGAAGGAAAATGTGTGTGTGTGTATGTGTGTGTGTGTGATTGGGTATGCAGAGGCAAAGAGCTATTCTTATGGGCATGAGTATGAATTATGCATGGAGTGAAGAGAGTTTGAAATTCTATTTCTTTCTCAGTGCCAATTATAGTGTCTAGAGGCGCAACAGGGGAGCACAAGTTCTCCCATGATGGGAAAGAGTCAACCTGTTCCCCCTAGTGCTGGCGAATGCTAATCAGCAATTATACCTTCGTTTTCATGCCAGAGGCTTTCTGCCATGGCTAATATTACATTTTCACTCCCAGTGATGTACGGTGAAAATTTTAGCTCAGGTGTTAAAGTCGTCAGAAGTGTCCTGAAAGTGGTTGGCATGCAGCTGAATTGGCCACAACTCAGAAAGAGGTGCTGTGATTTCTGGATTTCTGCCTCTGAGGGTTTTTAGGTCAAACAAAATGAAAAAAAAAAAAATCTGATGAGAGTTTCATACCGATAACAGTATGAACCATTTAATTTGGATTTGAACATGACTGTTTGAAAACAATTTTAAATATTGGGGAAAACACTCAGAATGATTTGTCTATGAATGGAGGTAAGTTAATAACAAATGATATTCAAGTATGAAGAAGATCTACCCTGATCTGGTTGGAAATATCTATTTAACCATATATTAATTTCTACAAATGTACCTGTATAATTGTAACCTTGGTATATACATCGATATACGTATAGTATATGTATACACACACACACACGCACACATAGAGCCCATGTCCCTCCAGGCTTACGTTGTTAGTGATGTAGCCACTCTTCTCTTGCCAGTCCTTTTGGTCTTTGATGTACCACCACTGAATCTCCAGGGAATGAGAGGGAGGTCCAGCCCCTCTGAAAGAACAGGCCATCTCTACGTCCTCCCCTCTGTGGGTGGTGATGTCACGTGGAATCTCTGTGAAGAGTGCTGCAAGAGAAGAAAAGATACAGTGAAAGAAATGCTAACAAAAAGTAACCTGATAGGTGTTTCTAATGTTAGTAGACAATCTGACTGTATCCTATTGTTAAATCTGCGGATAAAAAAAAATAGAATTTAGATTGTTATTTTGGTTTCAAATGTTGTGTTAAATGATTAGCCATTATTAGCAATGGCTGATATGTGGTGCAGAAAAGTTTCTAGTGGGTTACTACAAATGTTGTAAGCACGCAGTTTAGTCTTGTTAAAAACTATGTCACTTTGCTTGACACAGAATTTACTCTTATAACAACAAAATACAGCAAAGTTACAGTTTAAATCCTCTCGTAAAAGTATTTTATTAGATTAAATTCAAATTGGAATTTTCTTTAGATTTGTCATAAACACGTTCTCACACAAAATGTTCCAGCTTTGGGAGGAAATTGAAGGTTGACGTTAAACAAGAAACATTCTGAGTGCCATTCGATGAGTTATTCAGATAGTACCACTACTATTTTCATTCAACTGCACAAATTAAACATCTGTAGAGAGTAATTAACCGGGGAAAAGTTAACAAGATAAAGTTAATAAGTTCAGCACAGTGCATGCATGGTGGTACAGTGGCTAGCATGGTGGCCTCACAATAAGAAGGACGACGTCCAGAGCGAGGGCAAGGTTTGAATCACTGGTGTTTCTGTGTGGAGTTTGCTAGTTTTCCCTGTGCAGGCGTGGGTTTTCTTCAGGTACTCCGGTTTCCACCCACCCTCCAAAAACATGCATGTTAGGGTTAATTGGCCCCTACGAATTCACCCTAGGAAAGAGTGGGTGTGTACGGTACTTGTGGTTGTTTGTGTGTGACCCCGCAACAGACTGGCTACATGTTTGGGGTGTACCCCGCCTCTCGCCTGAGATCTGCAAGGTTAGTCTCTGGCACTGCCCGGATCAAATGAGAGATAAGCAGTTCAGAAGATGAATGGATACTAAGTTTATAGATTTACCTATAAACACAAAAATGAAATAAAAACATGAAATATACAAATAAAATACTATTATGCAGGCAACCCAGTAAACTAAAAGCTTTTTAAAAAATAAAACAGTCTTTAGCTGCTATTTAAGAGTTCATTAACTCAGTGTGGCAAATGAAGGAGACAAGACATTCCACATTTTGGGAGCTACTGTTGTGATGTGGAAGGAGAACAACCCAAATGCAGGACAGGAGGAGTACAAATACCTTGGAGTGACCATCGACAGTAGACTGAGCTGGAGGAGCAACAGTACTGCTGTGTACAAGAAGACCTGCAGTCGACTTTACTTCCTAAGGAAGCTGAGGTCCTTCAATGTGTGCAGCAAGGTCCTGGAGAGCTATCAGTCTGTGGTGGCCAGCTCTTTGTTCTTCTCTGTCATCTGCTGGGGGAGCAGCATCGCAGCCGGTGACGCCAACAGACTGAATAAACTAATCAGACTGGCTGGCTCTGGTCATTGGCTGCAAACAGGACTAACTTGAGGCAGTGGTAGAGAAGAGGTCACTGAAAAACTTTTGTCCATCATGGACAATCATGACCATCCTCTCTACCCACTCCTGGACGAACAGCGGAGCTCCTTCTTCAAGAGGCTCAGACAGCTCCGCTCGAGAACATCTCGTTGACGGAGGTCTTTCTTTCCGTACGTGATCGGGCTCTACAACGACTCACTTAGCAGATAGGAAGTTGTTGCTGTGACACACAAATTTCCCATGTGTGGGATAATTAAAGTATATTCTGATTAATTGAACACAATTCAGGTAAGTCTGTAAAGCAAAGGGCACAGGATTCACTCAGGAGCCAAACGTTCAAATGCTATAACAGAGATCAAAGATAACTTATGGTCAGGCAGCCATGAGGACCTGGCTGGGAAGGATGACATGACCCAACGAGAATGTCTGGGGTGATTGCCCTTAAATAGGCAGCAGGATCCACAGGTGGGTGACATCAGAATAATCACCCTCTAATGTCTCAATCAGGGTCATCAGGGTCTCGGGCTCCCTCTGGTGGCAAGTGAGGGGATCAGGTCAGCTACAAGTTTAAGATTAAGATTTAAAACAAGATATAGCCTAGGGATTATAAGATGTTTTTAGTCAGAGGACCAGAGTGTACAGCCGGGGTGCAGAGATGCAACAACTCAGCAATAAATGAACAGGCCTTGTGAAGCCTGTTAGTTTAAAACATAAAGTTTAAAATGCATTCCATATTTCATCAGCAGCCAGAGAAGAGATGATAAAACGGGTGTGTTTTGGGTTTTTCTAGGAATTCTTGTTAAAATACATAAAACAGAATTCAGCACAATCTGAAGTTCAGGAACTGTTAATTTAATTAAACAAATAAAAGTTTAGTTACAGATTTGAGACATAAACTAAAAGCATAGAGAATCATCACTAGGTCAGACTGTGACATTTTTATCTCTTTTGAGATGTTTTTGAAATGAGAAAAAAATCATCTGTTTCAAGTATGTTGTTAACAGTAATAGCCTGGTCAAATATGATGCTCAGGTTTCGTACAGAACGACCAAAAAACCTGGAAGGCGTTCTATTAGATCAGTGTTTTATCTGGATCATCATTCAAGGTTTCTGTCTTTTCCAAATTTTCTGTTGATAATTTATTGAGTTTTTGACGTAAGACACACACTCTAAAAACACACTTAAATTGTGAAATTCTGGAGTTGTTCAGACAACAAAACAACTGGATTTTAGCAGCATAAAAGTGATGCAGCACATTTTTAAAATCTCAAATTATCTGACCCAGAGAAAATATATACAGCAAAAATAAAAATCCATTGGAAGAGATAAATGCATTAGTTATTATATTGATTATGCCAACTTCAAATTGGAATGAACAGCAGAGCTAGATGTTCTCACTAAGCATCCCGCTGATCTGCTCTGGTCAGTGTAAACAGAGTGCCAGACAATCCCATAATTTATTCCTTCAAAATTCTACAGATAAGTAGTAAGTGGCTATGATTTGGAGTCAAATAAACTAATGGAAAGGTTGAGAAGGTTGACAAATCAATTTGTCCAACTAAAGAGATCTTTGCGTGAGAGCTTAAAGGAAATGGGATTGATGTAAGGTTTTTGGTCTGGCTTCGGATTGTTTCATCACATCAAATCAGAAATGTAAGATAACAGTAAAAATGTTGGGAGCATGGGCAGATCTAATGCACCTTTGGGAAAGTTGAGTGAATCTCGCTCAGTGTTAAAAACAAAATCACAAAGTGGTTTTACTGATCACCTTGGAAGAAACTTTATTACAGTAAACAAACATCAGATACTTTTACTTCTTTTTGTTACAAATCGGACCTTTTACGGGCAAGTTTTTTAATAAAACACTTTGTACCAAAATGTGTAATAAAAAGCAAAACTTATTTGACAAAACTACATTTTTAATAATTTCCATTATTATCATTTAATTTAACAGTGGGTTTACTTAGAGATTAGCGGTATTAATTTATATGAATCTTTTATTGGTGACGTAACAAATAAAATCTCTATTACCCGTTTGAACACAAATAAAATGACAAGTTGCTTTAAATGCAAATTACTTGAGTATATCTGAGTTTGTGCTTTTGAGTGAAGACACTAATAAACTAAAAATTAATTACTGGTGCTTAAATAGGTCTTCATATTTAAAATTGTACTGTGTCAAGCCAAAGTCAAGTCAAGGAGAGATCTGCATGGGGAGTTTCACACCCAGCAGTCAGTCTGTCAGGCTTTAAACTTGAAGGTAATTCTTCTGTTCTCATATTTCCTGTCAGCAACAAAACCCAAATTCAGTAAATGCAATATATCCTGAATTCTCATCTTTGATTCTTCTTTAAATCTTTTTTTTTTTTTTAGCTCTCATCTCTCCTATCCATTCCCAAAAATTCTTTATCTCTTACAGACGAAAACACCTTCTCTTTCCTCTGTGTTTCCTATTAGACTTTCATTCTCACTATCTATCTCAAAGAAGACATTTCAACCAGTCTTTTTTAGTCTTTTCTGTACATCTTCTTTCTGCATTTCACATTCCATTCTTACTAAGTACTTTTCGTGACTCTTTGGCTGAGGGGGGCAGAATGTGTGAGGTGGCCTGGTGGTATCTGGCATGAAGAGACTCTTCCAATGGTCTCAGAGTAGCTGACTCCATCTTCTGGAGCTTTGCCTGCTGGCTCTGGCAGATGTTCAACATCCAAAGGGAATTGCCATATGTGCGTCAAACTGAGCATTGAGCCCTATGAATTCAAATACGTACGATCATGGCAGTAATTATGGATATAAAGTTTACTCAAATTATATCTTTTCCCTAATGTGTGGACATTGAAAACATCCCTTCCTTGGAAGTCAGAAACAAACCATCCAACTCCTACCAAACTAAAAATGCTTTCAGGTATGCGTTCACATTCAGGAAAAGGACTTACTGATTGATGACACTAACAGTTCATCTGTTCACTACAAACAGATACATTTGCTTTATCATTTACATTTGTCTAAAGAAACTTTTTTCTCCTCAAGAAGCAAAATATTATTAACTAATCTGCGTATTTGGATCAAAGCTTTAGGCAAAGCCAAATCTCAAAACTTTGAAATTTAATTTGCTATTAAATAAACTTTTAATAAGTCATTTTTCATCTCTGGAAAGCTTTGCGACGTATTGATAATGGTCCACACTACTTTCTGTGGTGCAACTAGAGGAAACCAAGTATTTTGTTTAATAAAAAAAAGTCTTTACAAATAGCTAAACATTTGCTTGGTTTGAGGATCAAGCACATCGTTTTAAGAAAAATAGAAAATAGAGTTAGATATATTTGAATTTATCCAACCATTGCCTATAGTCACCAGCTGTGGATGTAGACTGACAGAACAAGATAGCTTAAACAAACAGCCAAGGTACTAGGTTCTTGCACAACAATAGGTTGAAAAGGTCATGGAGTAGAACCACTGCTGCTCTGGTTTAAGAGGAACACAATGCGGTGATTCAAGTTCCGATTAGGATGTCTTGCAGGTTACGTATTCTGGAAAAACTCTGGAGATCCGTTGGTAAACTCAGGACCTGCTGAAGGGACTACTTCTCATATCTGTTACAGGATTGCATGAGGATTCTCACAGTTCAACTGAAAGATGTGGCTGAGGTGAGCTGTGTAAAAATACCTTTGGATATTGAAAATTTCCCATTAAATCAATTAAAAAGAAATTCTTACTATGAGAACTGATAAAGTTTGAACAGTTCCACAATATTGGAGTAATTCTTGCAGATGATTGGCTCCTCTGATGTTTAATTAATATTTCCAATTTGAATTGGTACAATTGGCTTAGTTGTTGAATCAAAATGTGAATAGACTGCTAGTGTAAATATTGCCGGTGCCAGAGAGATGTTTGCTGTGCAGGCTGGATTATAAATTGGATATTCCCCCAAGCTGTTTTGCATCATTTGTTGAGTTCAGGTCCTCAGCAGCCCTTGATAATCCTTCGACACTTGTAAAATCACATTTTTGCTCACTACACTGCACTCCTCTCTTCCTCCTCCTGAACCATCAACCGGTCTGTGAAACACAACTTGTTGACAAGCAGATTGTGTTGTGGTGCGTGGTGTATACACGTTCATCCTCACATGAAACAAGCCTGCTCAGCAGACATCCAACTGCTTCCTGAGTTTAATCACAGCAGCTTCTTCAGAAATCAATCCTGTAACCTTGGTAGAATGCTAAATCAACACAAAAAGTTGGCCCCTCTAGCAAATTTTTGGCTTACCGGCTTTAAAAAAGATAAAAAACATGTAGTTCTGAACAGAATATTGACTTCCTGGGAACTCTTAGACACATTAGGTTGTCTCATTTATAATGTCATAAACCTGGGAAAGAATGAATTTGCTTGGCTCGGCCTTGTCTATGTATAGATTTTCATAAAGCCAGCACTGTCAGAGCCATTCCAAAGCATGGGCAAAGAATCATAATTTGAAGCTGCGTGCACAGTACATGCATTTTTAAAATAGAGCTCTGTAGTATTTTTCGCTTTTGCTTAAAGTACAACTACAAAAGTGGGGCTACTCAACGTGGACTCATTAAAAATACGAACAAAAGAACATAATGAAAGAAAACAATCTGGTGCAGAATATAAATATATTCACACAAATTGCTCGAACCCATAAGGGACCACTCTTTTCTATTACAGTAAAATAATTTCTCATTTCAGGTCCTGGGCAGAATGGGAGGCACAGATCTAGTCTGAGAATATTGATCGTCCTTAATCTCCCTCTCTGCGGTGGAGAGAGCCACTGCTGGTTTGGGATGACTAAATTGCAGAAGCCTCATTAGCAAGGATGAGAAGCAAGTGTGACACCTATATCTGCTCTTGTTCAAGTATGTGAACTTCTGAGAGCAGAATTGCATTGCAGCTTGCAAAATTAAGTCAAGCATTTTCAAAGCATTTAATAGGATTTCACTCAAAATTCAAAACACACATCTGTCATGATGCACGGACATCCACATGCAATAGACCTATTTATTTATTTGATTACCAGTGTGATAAATTGTACACTAGCACTGCAACTGTATAGACTGCATAGGTGAAGTTTCGCTGACTTTTTGTAGCATCACTAAAATGATCATTTTTAACCTCACCTTTGAGTTCAATCTGTTAACAGACTTGACAAGGATTGACTGAATTTATAATTATTGATAATCTCACCATAATTTAGTGGAAGAGTTGTTAATGTGATTAACTTCAACCTAAAGTCTATTACGTAAAGGACATTACTGCGTGATGAAATTAGGAAGTGGAAATTACATCAAGCATTGTCACCATAAAGTTAGTCGTTTTTGAGTTTGTTCTGAAAAAACTGAAGCTATTTGGATTCAAATGAGGTTGCTACTTTTAAGAGAAGAATGCCAGGGTGGCATTATCATTTGAACAAATTTTTTTTGTAAAGTCTCAGATGGCAGCAAGAATTAAAACTTGCAATACGGTCAGGATGCACACCAGTGTCGAGCTAGACTTTACAATGATTTTAGGGATTATTTGTTAGGACAGAATTTGAGGAGAAAACAAAATATTTATTACCAAGTAGATGCACTAATTCCTCTTTATCTGTATCAAACAGAAAAACATTGCAAACACCGTAAAGCATCTATAAAGTCACTATAAAATGTTCAAGATGTTTTGGCTGCGGGTTTCACCTAAAACATGCAGTTCTATTTCTGTCTATATGACAGATCATCAATTTGGAACACAACTGATTAATAGGGTAGGAAGTCGATCGATGAAAAGCAAAAGAAATCAGATCAATATGAAATTAAAACACATGCTCAAAAAACTTCAAGCTAAATTTAAACCAAATCACCAATATTACATAATTACTGGCAACACAAGTGCCGAGCCAGCAGATGACATAGATTCTTACTCAAGGAATGGGCATCATGGACTTTTAACTTGAAATCAAAACAAGACTTAATTTGCAACATTCTCGTAAAACCCATCTAATTTTTGTCAAACGGAGCTAAATTAATCAATACATTTCTTCAATAGAAGAAAAGAAGAAAATGAAAAGGCATATCAACTACTGCATTTGTTTGGGGCAAATAAATAAATAAAAAGTTTAATGAATCACAACAACAAAAAGAGTAATGAAGCAAAAAACTTGGTAAAATTCTGAGAGATGTGTAGAAATTGGCAGCAGTCTTTGCATTTCGAGGCAATTCAGCCAAGTTTAACAAAGGTTTTATGTCTCAGTCACTTCCTTTTATGCTACATTTGAATTGTTCCTTGTGAGTAACAGGTTTATGGGAATTTACCTTTCGTATTTGGCACAAATATTTCCCACACAAGCTTAGATATTGAAAAAAGCATTTGTCAAGTTTGCATTGGAGTTCTTCTGACTCGAAGAAAATAAATGGTGGACAGAGAAACAGAAATGTAAATACCATAACAGTAATATCTTTGGTTAAAGAAATTGATTTGTGAAAAATATTATATTAAAATTACTCAAGGGTTGCTGTTTTAATCAGTGCTGGTAATAGAAAGATGTTACTTATCTGTCACATTGAATAAAAATCACAGATTAGTCAAATACTACTGTCACCTTGAGTTATTGTGATTTTTATGCAACATGATGAATGTGAAAACGACAGCTTGAAGCATTAATATCACAAGGAAGTAATTTAGTGAATTTCCTAGAGAGTCAATAATGTTGAATTTGCTTCTGAATCACAAGTGAAGCAAACAGACGTTATTTCCTCGGGGAAATAAACATTCTTTGCAGGACCTTCAGCTGAATTCAAGGTGGAAAGGAAAAAATAATGAAATAAGAATGGTGCCATGTAATCAAGCAGGCAGCTGTCTGCCTGTTGCCACTGACACTTGGGGCCTGTGGAGTGAATATTTCATAGCCCTTGGGACACTGGACTCAGAAGCTATTTCTGCGCTTCCACCCAGTATGTGGCAACATGATGTAGCATGTGTTGTTGACAACACGTACCGGTGCTCAGGAGGCCTTTATTGCTTGAAACGGCACTTACAACACTAGAACATCATGATTTTCTTCTCAATACTGTGTATTAGATGTTTGTGTGGTGTTGATGTGGTATTTTTCTTGATTTGTAATACAAATGAATGTCAAAGCCTTCAAATGTTCATGATGACTACTGTGAGTTTAAAAGAGTGAAAGGGAAAACTAAATTAAGATGTTTTTTTCATTTTAGTCAGAGTTACACTCAAAGTCAAAGTACAGTATGTCAATAAATTGTTTAGAAAAAGGAAAAACTATATACACTTTTAAACAAAATATCCTTATTTTTTAAAAATCCATCCATAAATATGGTTCTATATTTGGAGACAATATTGGCAACTCATCTAGATTGAGGGAACAACATATTAGAATATGGAAAAACGGTGGCTCATTTAGGCATATTTGCTCTTTCTGACCTTTTGTAAATTGAGAGTAGAATATAAAAAACAAACCAAAATATAAAGAAATAGATTGCGACAACAATAAAGTACCACTAGCTATATCTCATTTTCTTTTATCCAATAAATTACACTAGTTTTTGAACTTAGCTTGTAAAGGTTACTAATAAATGATCATTTAAGGGAAAAAAACTTCTTTTAAAATCTGAAGTTTGGACTGTGGCAAACAGGAGACAACATTAACTCTGTTTGTCTATCTTAATCACCACCTCTAAATCTTTAGATTTGGAGGCCTTCTTAATCTTTTGAGATAACTTTTCTGTACAAAGCAATACTTCAACCTGTAAAAATTTGTTCCGTTCTTTTGTCTTCAGCATAACTTTCCTCATCCCAACTGCATCCTCCAGCTCCAGGAGGATCTCGAGTCGTTCCCTGGCCAGCTGTGAGCCATGGTCTCTCCAGCGGGTCTGGGGTCTGCCTCCTAGTGGGACGTGCCCAAAAGACCTCACCGGTAAGGTGTTCAGGAGGTATCCTAACCAGATTCCCAAACTACCCCATCTGGCTAATCTCAACCCGGGGGAGCAACAACTCAACTCGGAGCTCCTTCCGCATGGCAGACCTCCTTACGCTAGCCACCCTGCGGAGAAAGCTCATTTTGGCCGCTTGTATCCACGATTTCATTCTTTCGGTCACCACCCACAGCTGGACAACGACGGACCGTAAATATTTGTTTAAATTAAAAATTTGTTCACAGTTTTGTCTTGCATTTGGTTTGATGGAAATAAAACAAAAGATATAATTTGTGAACTAACTAAAAAAAATAATCACACAAAGAATTTTTACTTTTTATCATAACAGGTCATAAAAAAAATCTACAACTTTTATTAACAACCTTTAATCAAAGCATTGTCTGATATTTCTGCATAACTAGACTCGAGGCAACGGTGATAACTCTTAAATCAACTCTGGCCTCAAGCATACTGCTGAGGTGTGTTTTGCTTCCATCCTTTACTGTCCAGTTCTTTTCATTGCTGGCACCCTCAGCTGTGACAGCATGGCTGTATAATCTGTTGCCCCCCCAAGTTCCACTGTCAGAGCCCTACTAAATTGAGGACCAATGAAAACTGCCTGTGCTGGCTGTCCTCATTAAGAGGACACCAAGCCGAGGACTGGCAGAGAATCCCAGACTCGTTGGACACCTAATGAATTGGTGCACAGCCCCTCACTGTGAAAGAGACATAATGTGCAAACGATAACAGAGAAGAACAACAGGACTTTAACATTGTTAGTCTTTGTACTAAAATCACCAAGTTGGGAACAGATCAGGAACATGCAGGGTATCCCCATTTCTTTATTGTATGTGCCTGACGTATTTTCTCTTTAACACAGAAAAACTCATACAAAACCACACATGTATGAGCTTTTAGCTGTACTTCTACATCTGTGGTTTGACCCTCATGGACATGTAGCAGGTAGAACTCAGAGCTTGAGATGTGAGGGAACCAATGAGGTTAAGCTTATTATCCATCTGACACAGTCATTTGTTTTCATATTAGACGTCTTCCTTTATTGAAGGAGATTCGGTTTTCAATTCAACACAAGTAAAAAGTAAGGTGCAGGGGCCATGTGCACTTAGCTGAAACTAATGAACCACAGCCAAATCAAACAGGCACTTTGCAGAACCGTACCTGCAGCTCTTCAGCTCTGGATGAAGGCTCTGCTCCTCACCGCCTGCTGTGCAATTTATCAAAATGCAAGATTAAGACAAAAGAAAAAAAAAGAATTTCTGTAGAGTTAGTAAACCAGAAAAGATGCAGCAACTACTCCACCCGGTGCAACAATTTTGTTACAGTAGAGGGGGTTTGACCCCTCACATCTTTTCTAGGCCAAAATAACAACGTATACATGAAAACATACACATGTACATATACACTTACTGTGGACTGATGTTTGACATAATCAGTCAAGATCTGTGGCGTAAAAATGTCTTTTTACGTGGACATCGTAAAAATGTCCATGTAAGTGTGCATTGCATATAAAAGAACCACTAGATTTATCTACAGCCACTTGTGGTGTTGTAGTAGCAGGTATTAAATGTACTGCCTAGAGCCTGGCATTGATCAAGTGTTACAGACTGTAGTGTATTATCTTTCTTCTAACCAGCCTAGTTCCATGTTACCATTGTTCTCCTCTTTTCGCAGCAGCAATGAAGCATCCAGAGATTTGTTACCCTGCTTATAATCTTCCAGATTTTTTGCTACAGTTGTCAAAATCTACCTATAGCTTTGTAGATGGAAGAGTTTATTTGAGTCACATCACACCCTATAATTCTGATATAAGACCAATATTGATCCAATTTCAGATCATGTTAGCAATGCCTACTGTACATTACAAAGAGTAATATTGACGGTAACTGTACATTTTCAATCATTTTTGTGTTTCATCTTCTGAACATCTTCTTGTTCCTAATGGGTACGCAGGTGGTGCCAGAGTCTTTCCTGGTTGATTTCAGACAAGAGGCAGGATACACCCTGCACAAGTTGCCAGTCTGTTGCAGGATGACACATGCATCCACACACACATTTGTGAGGGTGAATTTGTAGTGGCCAACTAACCTAACATTCATGTTTATGGAGAGTGGGAGGACACAGAGAAAACCTGGGGAGAACAAACAACAAACGCTGTACAGAAAGGCCAGAAAGTGTTTCAAGTCTAACCCCCAATCCAGGACTTGAACCCCTGATCTCCTTGCTGTGAGACCACCGTGCTAACCACTGCATCACCTTGTAGCCATTTTCAATCGTTGTAGTACGTAATGTCACATAACATAAGATCAAACTCCACTTGGATAAATTTGATAACGAAATGTTTCTATTATGTTTTTTTTTTATCTTTTGAAATTGCATTTTACATTGAGATTCCAATGATCACATAATTGTTCTTGTGATTTTTCATACAATTGTCTTCAGGAATGTGTTTCATCCTATTGATGTTCACAAGTAGTGAACAACAAAAGACCAAGGTGGGAGGGTTTTTTTTTAAATTAATATTTTAACAACTTTGCAACATTTCAAAATAGAGTAACACTTAAGCCGGATGGACATATTCAAAAAAGTTATAGTGATTTTAATTACATATGGAAAAGAAAGGTATTCATTGAACGTTGTTCATTCTTCAATCCAAAAACCTGTTTGAATGCTTGATGAAGCAATTGGACAATTTTTTAAAAATCATACAAAATGTCCAAAATAAATGAAAAAATTGATTACCACTTACATGTTAAAGTCAAATAAATCAACCCATAGACATGAAATTTTTGTGCAGACTAAATGAAGATCATAACAGCTTTGGTTGAAGACACTTAGTTTTAAAAAATCTTTAATAGCCTTTCAAAAATCTTCTATTTCCTCTGATACTGACCACATTAAGAACAAGCTTATTTTTGCACTTAAAATGAGGTCAAGGATATGTTCGGATCATCTCTGCTATTTTTAATGCAAGGTTACATGCTGAAAGGTTTCAATCACACAAATATCAATGCAACAATTCAACCAACAAGTGATATTCGATTGATTCTTGCATAAAAATATAACAATGTAATAAAAACTTTTGTTTTAGATCTACTATTTTGCAATAATAACAATATAATCTACTCTGCATGAAAGAATAGTTACATCTGATCGAATGTTTGGTTAAAATACATTTTGGGTCATTTTCACTCATTTCTTTAATTAAGTTTATCCTGTTTAATAAAACTTATGAGTACATTAAAAATAAATTAAACTGTGTTTACTGAAACCAACTCAACCCATGTTTTCTCTCTTTTTTTTTTTTTTGGTTTTATCAGAACAATTCAAATAATCATGATCATAACAGTTACAATCATGTCCATAACTGATCAAAATTGCTTAAAACCACGTACCATTTCCAGAAACATGGTTATCCATCTCTCCATAGATCTCCGTTAAAGCTGCGTTAAGTTGAAGATAAAGTCCCGCATAATGAAACATCCTCATCATCACATGAAACGCTCCCATATCTCCAGCTCACGATTTCTGCAAATGTTTCAGATTCTTCCCTTTAGGTGTAAAACATCGATGATAGAATATTCCTCCCGGTGCTGATCTGTCCTCTCACTCATCCAGCCACATCTGGACTGGAGGGACTACTTTCATTTTACTGGTGAAGAAAGCCAAGAAAGCGCACAGGCAGGCGGAGGGAGATGCGCCGTGGAAAATAGGTGCAGCGCCTCGAGTCAATTATGCGGAAGGATCTCTCTAATTCAGCTTTTTCTTCGCTAACATTTAAAAAAAAAACCTCAATCAAAATATTATTTTTTATTGGAAATCAGTTCTTATAAGATTAAATTTAGACATAAACTTTTGTTTGTCAATTGTAATAGCTTTTTTAGGTTTTTTTGTTGTTGTTTAAACGCACTTTTATTGTAATTGAGATTTTTAATTGATTATTCAATTTTTTTTAGCAATTTGTAGCATTTAAAAATGCTTTAGCATAGTAGTATGCTATGATTGCACTATGTCAAGTTACCACATTAGAACAAAGTATATTATGCTTAAGTTACAAGGAGAAGGGTTAAAGTAGGTGGAGGGTTTTAAGTACTTGGGATCAACAGTCCAGAGCAATGGAGAGTGTGGAAAAGAGGTGACGAATCGTGTGCAGGCAGGCTGGAATGGGTGGAGAAAAGTATCAGGTGGAATGTGTGACAGAAGCGTTTCAGTTAAAATGAAAGGTAAAGTGTACAAAATGGGTAGACCGGCCATGCTGTTTGGTCAAAAAACAGTGACACTGAGAAAAAGACAGGAAACAGAGATGGAGGTTGCAGAGATGAAGATGCTGAGGATCTCTCTGGGAGTGGACCAGGATGGACAGGATTAGAGGAACAGCAAATGTTAGAGGTTTGGAGATAAAGTCAGAGAGGCCAGACTGAGATGGTTTGGACATGTGCAAAGGAGAGTACATCAGCAGAAGGACGCTGGGTTTGGAGCCACCAGGCAAGAGGTCTAGAAGAAGCTCAAAGAGGAAGTTCACAGATACAGTACAGTGAAGGAAGACATGAAGATAGTTTGTGTGACCGAAGAGGATGCAGGAGACAGGATTAGAGAAGAAATTTACTTGCTGTGGCGACCCTTGAAGGGAAATGCCGAAGGGAGAAGAATATATTAGGCTAAATTTTGGCCAATTAAGCATTTTATAACTAACTTAAATTTAAGCTAAAACATTTGCGCACATCTTTGTATATAATTCCATAATCAATTCAATTCTAATCTGGAAAGTACTCTTGTAAGATTCTGTGTTAAAGATGCTTGTTGATTTGAAATGCTTGGATTGTCTTTCTGGGTTTCTTTTTTTCCTTTTGTTTTTATATTCTAATACAATTAGGATCTTCGACTGTGGCAGAGCTTTGGGTGAGATTGAAGCTGATGCATGCAGATGCGATACAACATCTGGCTGTTATGTCTGATCTCAGCATCTCCTAAATCCTGCTCACAGACAGCCCTTCTCCAGATGAGCATTGCAACTCATGTGTGTTTGTCTTTCACATAATGGCTGTGCAGCATGAGGTCGCTTAAATGTAAAATGAAGGAAGTGAACTTGCAGTGTGACTCCACAAGGGAATAGATTTCAAAGTCGACAGTCTGCAGAGAAGCTTCATCACATCCATTATTTATTGAGTTCTCTTTGACACATCTAGCTACCACTTTTACCTGCAATCTTTAGATGGAAGAGGAGGGTTTATTCTTTCATTGCAAATTGTTGAATTCTGCAATGGAGGAAGTGGTCAGTACCTGGCTGTAATGATAAATATCTTTTTTGTGCTCTCTGTTGATCAAAAATGATGAGGCGCCGATCCTATTACTTCAATCTGCATAGTTTCATAAATAATTTCTTATAACTTAAATGTTTCAGAATATCTTTTACTTCACCTAATAAAACATAAATCAAGATTACATTTGAAATGAAAATTTTTGATATTCACTCCAATCCTTAAAAGGGAAAAACTGACAAATATTGATATTTTACAGTTCATCGCTTTCACATCTTGGGAAAGATGTGAAAAAATTCAAGTGCAGTCACAACATCTTCTTCATCATTTCACATACACTTACCCATAAGTTGTTAAAAAATTGGGTTGTATGTTTCAGACAGGAATTTTGAAACATAAATTAACGTAATTGTTTTGGTCACCCTACTTCTGATCAAATGAATCCCACAGCTTTTCAAGTCGTTAAGGTTACATTCATATGAATCCTCATCAGATGTGTCTATATTTTAATGCTGCTATTTTAAATACTTTTTTGGTTAAGGTGCTGACTCATGCTATTTGATCCTACCCTCTTCTTGATTCTATTCTGTCAGACCAGACTTTGCCATGGAGCAAATTTATGGACTGTTGAGATGACGACCTATCATCTCCCAAAAAGCAGAGAAACTTTGAACATTGGGCAAAAACTATTCTGGATAAGCACAAAGAAGTGTTCTGGTCTTAAGGCTGTACATTGTCTCCACATTCAACATGATTACGTATGAAGTTTTTGATCGGAGTTAAAGTTATTTTTTTTTAAGTTATTGGTTTTGAGATCATTAACATGCAAATATATACAGTATATATATTAAAAAACAGCATTCATTTATTTATTCATGAACATCTTTTAAGCAACTCCGACCACAAATTCAAGCTGGGCAGTCTGAATTTGGTGTAAAATTCAATACGAGCAACCCTAAAAGCCAACACCCCTGGTCAAGTAAATAATATAAAGCAATTAATCAACTCTGTGTAAAAAACAGAGTTAAGTCTGAGAGCCACTCTGAAATAAATCTGGTGTACCATCATCACCTCCTCCTCCATACAGTGGTGACATGTACAGTATGTAGGAGACAGGATTCCACCGGAGTGTGGATGCTTGTGGAGGAAAAGTAGATGAGCAGAAGTAGGAGGTGGCAATTGCTGCTAATGATGGGGATGAAAATGGGAGAGAGATGGGTGCACAAAAGTCAGCTTGTAGGAGGAATGACAGGACAGAAAATAGTTTCAAAGAACACAAATCACATTTACCCACTAGAAGAGTTGCAGGTAAAAGGCCACCCATCAAATTGATGACAATGTTTGGGAGAGGACTTTGTGGATTTGGCTTTGTGAAAATTTGTGATTGATGATGGTGTGGAGTCTTTTGGACCCTCATGGCCCATGATTTTTTGCAGATCTACAACCAATCCTGTTATTGTTAAAGCATGAAGGAATCAGGAACGGTAGTTTTTATTATTATTATTCCATTTTGTATAAAGATAGTTTCCCTTGAGAAAACTTTGTCAATTTAGTAAAATCAAATGGTATTCACAGCATTGAAATAACCTCCATCTGAAACTTTATTCAGTTGAAAAAAGTTAATCAAGTTCCAACGCCAAAATGGCCATTTTAACACTAACTTTAAAAACATATTTGACGTCTGACAATTAAGTTGAAAAAATAAGTCAAACATATTATTTTGTTCCTTGTAATCCCCTTTTCAATATAACACAAAAGATACTGGTCCTCAAAGGAAGAAAGACGTAGTCAGCATTAGTCTGGTAGATCATTCACCGCTGCTCCCCTGTGTTTCTACTTGTCATCCCAACAGCCGTTGAAAAATTTTTTACGATGGTAAAACCTTTCTGCCATTTCCTGGTTCACTGGATATGACTTTGCGCTCCAGTAAATCTTTGCTGTTCAATTTTGGCGTGATTTAAGCTTGCTGTAGCTGAGATGCAAATATGTCAACCGGCGTCTTGGCAACAGCAGGTGTGGCACATTAACCACCTTTTCATTCCTGCTTTCTCACTCAGGCTAATGTAGCTTGACAGAAACAAGGAAAACAGAAAAAACATTAGAACCTGCTGGTGATAAATCTATTGTGCTGGCTGTGTAAATGAAAAGACATTGAAAATTGAGATGAACCACATTGATGTTATATATAAACATATACTTCAGCATCTCAGCATAATTTTCAGGATCAGTTTCAGTATTGGGTTGTGATCTGTTAATTTACTGTTATTAGCTATTTGCAATGTCACACTAATCTGTCACACACAGCATCTCGTGTCACGGACCGTACAGTGGGGCAGATTAAAGACATCCTTTTGTCTTTCATTCATTTTTATAATTACACTTCATCTTTTCTGACATGCATGTAAGCAACCAGTGTCTAAATCAGCCATGCAAAAGTATTTAACAAAATCTCGGATGAAGCAAGGACATTAGAGCAGCTACATAATCTAAATTATTTACAATTTATTACCTTTTCGTCTTTATCAATATTTCAAGTTATTGATCCTCTCATAAATGTTCCACTCAAAAAACTGTTTTGATTTAATATGTCAATGTGACACAAAACTCAGTCAGCATCTGTGCAACTCGAGAAAATACGACATTGGATTCAGTAATGATGAATCAATTCTACTATTGTGACGAGGACGTTTAACAACTTACTAATACATTAATTTTGAGAACGTGTTAACATTTTTATCATAAAGCAACACTTTAATACGAAAAAAACTCTTGTGCTTCAATCAATGTTTCACTCAAATATTTGCTAGATCACGTTGTGGAGGCAGCTTGTAGTTGGCATTCCAATAAATCAATGTGAAGTAAATAAAACCTGGGTTTTTTTAAAACTAAACTTTATGTGTTCCATGCATAAATGCAAAAAAAAAACAAAAAAAAAAAAAAACAACAAATCTTGATGAATTTCCTTATGAAAAGTATTTTTGAATAATTGCAGTCCGCCTCCTAAACTCCAAACGTATAATTATGCAAATTAGACCTTTTCTGAAAGTAACAATACTTTTTAGGTGGACTTTCTATTTACTTTTCAATTATGGATTGCAGAGCAGTGGCTAATTTTACTGTTTTACTGATTCCTACTGTTTTTACTGATTGATTTTTACATTCATTTAGAAGCACTTTATCATTTTTAGCCTTTTTACTGGTTTTATTTTTTCTTATCTGTTTTATCTTTTATTTTGAACTGTTGTAATTGTGTGTCCTGATATGTGAGAATGGGAGCAACAGATGCCATGACAATTTCCCTCGGGATCAAAAGTATCTATCTATCTATCAATAGAAAATTAAGTTAGAAAAAAATGGAGAGGCATACAGAGAGAGGAAGAAAAATATTTTAGGGAGAAGTGAGTTCATCTGTAGATCATCTGTTTTGATTTATATTGGTCATTTTGGCTTCAAACAAAATATTAAAGTTTGTCATTTTTGTAAACTTTATATGAAACAATTTAGTCAATTTCATTTCCACACCTTGAAAGAAAAAAAATTGAAACATCTAAACAAAGTTTTGAGAGCGTCTTCACTGTTGATGGTTCTTGTTCCACTCAGCCAGCAGTCATAAGCAAATCCGTCCGCAGAACTGAAATATGAACCTTTTGCAAACACTTTACCATGCTGACATATTGAACTGCCAAACTGTCTCCATACATTTGCTGTCTCACGGATTCATTGCATCTCACTGCACAGCTCAAAGTCTCTGGTGTTTAAATTATGAGCGCATCCACTTTTGGAGTTTGCACATCCCCTCTTATTCACAGTTGGTTCAAGTGTTGTTTGATTTAAATTCACATTAGTTAAATTTATCCAAGCTAAGAAAGAGAAAAGAAATGCTAAGTAATATGAAACACTGAAAGAGAAAAAAGGAGGTCAAGTACACAAATGATGCAGACATCAAACAGAAGGTGTTCATTGAGCGGGCTTCTTAATTCCCTTTTTGATGAATGGAATTCAACTCCTCTTCATCAGCATCCTCAAAGACAGCGTACCATGAAGGTGCATTATGCAAAGTTAATCAATTTTGTATGTAGTTGAAGTTTTTACCCACTTCATTTTGTTTTTCGAGGCCTGTTGTCATGATAACTTAAATATACAGTATTCCCAACACCTTAAAATAACTGATAATAGGGGTGTTGCTAGTTTTCATCAAGCTGAGATGAGGACATTAAAGATCCACTTCAAGTGATTCAAGACTCGTTTAGGATTTGAGTTTTGAACATTTTTTGTTTTTTTTCTTGAACACCTCTGTCTCACATCTGGTTTGCCCTTTCAAAGTGAGTAAAACTTTTGATCAAATACATTAAAACAATCTGTCTTGTTAGATTGTAAGATGTTCAGTGATGTTGGCTTTTTTCTGTTGGCCTTATGATACAAAAATGTTTTATCCAAGTACATTAATCTGATCAAACTCAAACCATGAGGATTTTTTAATATCATTTAAAATGCATGTTCATATTTTCTTTACTAATCACACACAAACGTGTTTTATTTGTTAATGTATTTTTGAAAATAAGAATTTTCACTGTTACATCAAAATGTCAGTGGTAGAATGTCCGTACTTTGACCGGTAGAAGCCGGCTAGATTCCCACTGGGCCCATGCCTAAGTGTCCCTGTAGTAGACACCCAACCCCCTGTTTCTCCCACCATTGGTACTGTTGTGGCTGCCTGCAGCGGTGCAATGCAGCAAAAGAATTTTCCCATTGAGGGATAAGTACGGTAAAAAAAAAAATAAATAAAACATTTTGTTTGATTCAGGTTTTTATCATTTCTGGCCCCCCAAACATAAAATTTAGATTAAATAGGCTCCGAGAACTGAAGGATTTGGTTATGATTTTATTTTCATCTGATATGTTGTCAGAAGTAATTTTCTCAGCGTAGTGATTTGTGAGCCAAATTTTGATAAATTAACTTGTAAGGAGCAGATTGATGCTTTTGACAAAAATATTGTGTATGATTCATCCTTTGTGATATTCTCAAGCTACTAGTTCACCTAATTTATTAATTTGTCTTTTTAATGTTATAGTTATTACATTTCAGTTTTAATCCCTTATTTGCCCCGCTCACAGTGTGCTTGGCATCAAGCATGCAACTTGTTTGCATTTTGTTTAGGAAGTGTCACAACTTTTTGAAAAAGTTATCCAATTCAAGTGTTTGCTGAACTCATAGCACATATTCATGTGTAAACCTCAAAACTTTTTACATACTGTGACCATAAAAAAATGAAAGTTACACAAGCAGAGCCAAATAGCAAAAAAAAGTCTTTGATGTTCAAAAGTCTGCAGGACCATGTAAACCCATACCACAATAAACATTCACATCAGATGGATAAGCCTCTGTTCCAGTAGTTTGGCACACCATCAATCCTCAGACAGATGGATTTTCATTACAGTTTTCTGAGCCAAGGTGCCAACAAGCATACTGCCATGTGCTGGAAATGTCCCCTCAGGCGCCTTCATGTATCTTGTGAACAACAAGAGCTTGTGTAGTATGCCGTGTTGTACAATTACATCCCAGAAGCAGGACACAGACACATTTATTTTGGTACCAACTTTGTGTTGATGTCAGTATGCAAAATACCAAGAATCAATCATATTATGTGCATTAGAAATGGCTATTGTTGTTATGAGGTTGTAGCTGCTGTGCTGGCTGTTCTCACCAAGTCACAATAAGAAAGAGACATTAGCAATGATTCCAGCCAACAACACATTTGGCTTTAATACCATTAAATATGTTGTGTCACTACAACCAAAATTGTGTGGCACAAAGAGAATATTCACTTTGTAATTTCAAACCTCCCAAATATGATTAATTGTGTCTCCTATTAAAACAAAACAATGGATGAACATATTTTTCTTCCCCTTGAGTTTCCCAAGTTTCTTTGTAGTTTTAAGTTTCAAATCGTTGTTAACGTGAGTATGTAACAAATCTTCTTGATACATGTGCAAATATCAAATTGGTACATCCATTTGCAGGGACAAAAAAAACTCATCTCACAGCAAGAAGGTTGCTGGTCCCAGTTGGGACGAGGCTTGGACCACTCGCCTTTCTGTGTGGAGTTTGTACGTTTTCTTCGAGTATGCATGGATTTTCTCCAAGTACTCCTGTTTTGTCCCACCTTCCAAAAACATGCATGTGAGGTTGAGTACCCTGTGACAGACTGGCCACCTGTTCGGGGTGTACCCTGTCTCTCACCTGAAATCAGCTGTGATGGGCTTTGTCTGTCCCCATGACCAATTTGGAATTAACGTTTCAAAAGGCAAAACAAAAATAAACTTCTTTCTTTTTTTTTCTCATCAGACTTAAAAACTAGTGAAAAACCAAAAGCTCAGAGAAGAAATCAAGAGGGCTTGGAAGCCTACTAGAAAGCAAACGTGGAGGACGGCATGCAACACACCACAGAACCATCCAGCTGTCCGGCCACTAGTAATGGGCTTAAAATTCTAAAGAGGAGACCATTCATAGTAAAAAGGGATGTAGTGACTACATACCTTAAACTCATGCATATTACGTTAAATAATTGCTAGAGATGGATGTAGCTTTAAATATGTTTAAATATCTAACCTGCAATTATGGAAACCAAACAAACAAAAAGAAAATTGTGTTTTTTAAAATCTATTTTGGGTCATTCTTCATAATTCCTTAATGGTATCAAAATCAGCTATTTTTGTTGTTTTTGTTCTATTAAACCTCATTGATATGCATTCCACATCTTCAAAGCTTATTTGAATTGTTTGAGCGAGTGTGCATGCACAGTTTATATTTTAACACTCAATTTTTTTCATGCTGCTGATCAGAAACCAGCTCGAGGCAGTTTGTAAACATCCTGCAACTGTTTCATAAGGCCCAGAAATGTTTGCACAAGTGTAAATGCTGCCCATGTCTTGGATATACCTTTGCTCTCCAGTTTTAAAGCTGCAGACTGCAAAGTGCATTTATGGAAAAGCATAAGCTCTACTCCTACTGTTTGAGAAATCATATACATGAAGGATTACATACACGCCTCAGGAAGACATGAATTATTTATTCCGAAATACAAGATTTGCTGCAGCTCGACTCACATCAAGGCTTAACTGATCTCATGATACAAAATGTTTGAAATTCCTCCAGTCCTTTCTGCAAAGCAACAAATCAAGGGCAAGAATGTCTTTTATATTTTTTAACAAAGCTAATGAGAATATCTGTGTGCAAAGATTTCAGCCGATACTGGTTTGACATCTTGGACTTGCTTGGATTGCACTCCGACACCAGATGAAAGAGCACGCCTTACATCCTAGGAAGAAAACAGAACGGGAACACATTGTTAAATTGTTGTAAAAAAAAAAAAAAGACATACCTTACCAAGGCTTTTGCCTGCAGAAACTTAAAAAGAAAAAGGTGGTGACTGGTGTGTTCAAGGCAATTGTCACCATTTTCCAGTATAATGAAAATAAATGGTGCAATATTCTTAAAGTGGAACCAGCGGGACTAGAAGGGAGAACATTCAGTACAAGCATTTTAATGATACAAGAATGTGGGAAAAAAAAGATTCATGTTAGTTTCAGTAGAAATTGGATAATTTGGCATGTGTAGAATTAAACTGATTTTGCACTTTATTGTCTGAGGTTTCATTTGTAGGTCTTTTGTTTGGAGAAGTTTTTGAGTATTTTTTTTATACCTGTTGTATCAATTAATTGAAGTTTCAAAAACTCCAACACACTATTGCATGAATTAGACAACTATTACTCTTCCAGCAGGTGGGGCTGTCACATGTTTGCCCTGAGGAAGATGCAAAGAAAGAGTCGCACCCATATAGCACAGCAATGATCAAGTGTGAGAAACATTAAAACTGCTATTTAATTTCTTCCGTGAGACAGAATAAGATTCTGGGATGTTTCAAAACTGCTAATAAGGCTTATACTATGCATAGAACCATCCTGTGGAGTCATGACCACAAACAACACAAATTACTGGCTGTGGATCACAGTGTGATGCCTCAATTTGAACACAGTGTGTGTGCTTCTGCATACCAAGCAGCTAATTTTGCGACCTGGACCCCAATGAATTCTTTCTCATAAAAGCTTCAATCACTGACTGACCTGCAATCAGTCCAGCAGATGCTAATGTTAGAGAGTAACTGTTGACAAGAGGAGCCAAAAGCAAATTAGGATGCCTTTAAGGGACTGAACTGTAATCATATTTTGCCACCATTCTAATGTTTAGCCAACGGGAGACCCTGAATGTAATGATACTTTCTATATGAGCGTGTTTAATCACAGAGGTTAGTGGGGAAGCACGTTGACGTTTGCTTTCTTAGTTGTGTTTTTTAAAAAACAAAATGTAACCAAGAGTGTTATCATTTTTTTGGTGTGCCCCTTTGTTTGTGCTTGAGCAGATTTCTCAGAAGCTAAAGATGTCTCGCCCATCATCTGAATAGTGTCTACTACAATGTCTGAAAATACATTTTAAAAGGTTAATTAGTCTCCACATTGGGTCAGATGTCTTAATTTAAAATAATTTATTCCAGCAAACTCATAGATCAAATATGCTTTTCATCTCATTGAACACTCCACCCAAAAAGCAGACATGTTATAATGCCACACATCTAAAACACACACCCAACAGAGCTACACCTCTCACGCACAATCAGCAGTCCTGTGATCTGTGTAAAAGAAGTCAGGCCAGATCTTCAGGGTGTTAAAATGAGGAGGAAGCACCTCTCCATTCCACACTATTGACTTACGTTTAGCACATCTCTACATTTATTGAAAAAAAAAAAACAGTCAAACATTGCACTTGATGCCCAACGATAGCAAGTTAGTCTCTGTAGTTTGAAAAATGCAAATGTTAAAGGCAAAACAGAAGATATTCAAGAGCTAACAATGCAGCAACTCTTTGTGACTACTGGCAAGCATTGTGACCCGCCTTGATCTGTTCTGGCTTCTTCTGGATTTGCATCTCTAACACCAGCTTTAAATACAGAATTAGTGAGTTTTGTTTTACCCCTACAAGCCTGATTAAGATGAGCAGTTCAAGAGATGACTGACTGATTCACATCAACTTGAATTTGACACTGTTTGCCAGATTTATTAAGTTGTTATAATGGTGTGATAGTGTCATGCTGCTGTTTTACCCTGAATTGGACAAAACAGTAAAGAAAATGTTTGACTTTAGGTTATATTCTATATCATGGCAAAGCCCACTTCTCTATACAAGATAACATTCACTGAAAGCAAAAAAATTTTAACTTTTGCACAAAAATCACACATTGGTTGAGGTCATGGTACCAATACATAGAATGTACCAAAAAAAATTTTTTTTTAATCTCACGTTAAGTGGTACACTGCTTCTTTCCAGCAGAAATATAATTAGTTTGATCTGTCCTAAAATTACAGTAAAAAAAAAAAACTGAGGAGAAACTTCTTTCCTCAGATCTGTAACAGAAACCCTCTTTTCACATAAAATTCTATGGTCACAGTGCAATCTTCCATTTGTAGGTGTAGAAAACAAGCACCATTTTTTATATCAACACAGTCCAGTAATTGTGAATTTAGGTTGCTTGTTCCCCTTGGTTTTTTTATGCATTGAATGGATTTTGTTGTTTGCTATGGAGATGGACAGCCTGACAAATGAGGTTAGACAGGAATCTCCATGGACAATGATCTTTGCAGATGACATTGTGATCTGTAGTGAGAGGAGGGAAGAGGTGGAGGAAAAGCTGGTGAGCTGGTGGTTTGCACTAGAAAGAAGAGGAATGAAGATTACGTAGTCAGAGTAAGACAGAGTACTTGTGTGTGAATGAGACAGACGCAAATGGAAGAGTGATGTTACAGGGAGAAGAGATAAAGAAGGTGGAGGATTTTAAGTACTTAGTATCAACAGTCCAGATTAATAGAGAGTGTGCAAAAGAGGTGAAGAAGTGTGTGCAGGCAGGCTGCTATGGGGGAGAAAAGTATCAGGTGTGATAGAAGACTTTCAGCTAAAACGAAAGGGAAAGTGTACAAAACTGTGGTCATACCGGCCATGCTGTTTGGTCTAGAGACAGTGTCACTGAGAAAAAGACAGGAAGCAGAGATGGAGGTAGCAGAGATGAAGATAATGAGGATCTCTCTGGGAGTGACCAGACTGGACTGGATCAGGAATGAGCATAACAGAGAAACAGCACGTTAGATGTTTTGGAGATAAAGTCAGAGCGGCCAGACTGAGATGGTTTGGACACGTGCAGAGGAGAGAGAGTGCATCGGCAGAAGGATGCTGGGTTTGGAACCACCAGGAGAGAGGACTTGAGGAAGACCAAAGAGGAGGTTCATGGATACAGTGAAGGAAGACATGAAGATAGTTGGTGTGACTGAAGAAGATGCAGCAGATAAGAAGGAATACAGCAGATGGAAGACACTGATTTGCTGTGATGACCCCTGAAGGGAAATACCAAAAGGAGAAGAAGAATGGATTTTTCTGATGTGTTAGACCTAGAAAGATGACATAATGGCCATAAAGGATTATGTTATCTCAAAACAGAAAGATTTATTCTTATAATCTGGATAAAATAAAGTTATTGTCATAATTTTATGTACCTTTTGCTGTTGATTTCTTTTGATCATATCTTACCTGATGAGTTTGGGTTTTTTTTTCACTGCTTTATTTTTATTAAGTATAATTATCACTAATCAAAAAATAAATCTGAAAGTAAAACACTAAACTCTATTGTTAATAAAGCACATGCGTGTGCGTACACGACTTAGTGGTATTTCTGGCTTTTTTTTTTGTAACTGATAAACATCTAATGAACCGTCTCTTCTCCCTAGAAAAAAAACAAGACTTTATTCAGACTTGTTTCTACGTGCCTCCAGCTTGAAAAGAGAACAAATCAAAGACCTGCCACTGAAATTATTCCTAAATGGCAGGCAAGCCAACTCTTGAGTAGAAATCCAATTTTAGATCCCATTCAGCTTCAGCTTTGAACATCACTGTTTTAACCAGCAATTGAAAAGGCCTCAATAAAAGTAATAAAACTCATGCATTTTAACAAGTCTTCTTAAGCTTTCTCTCTCCCAAACTGGCTCCAATACCTGTCCAGGTTGATCAGGGAGCGGACAGGCAGACACAGTGGGGTTAATCAGTGTCACTAATAGAAGCTGAGCTGCCTCGAGATATACACATTACAAGTGGAAGAGAAGGATCAGGGGCTACGGGAGTGCACAGTCAAGAAAAATTCTAATCAAGTTTCCTCAAGTTTGAAATGAAAACGCATAGAAAATTTAAGTAATGTGAGGCTGTTTCAAACCAGACATACTGCAAGGAGGGAGGTTACTACACATTCATGACATGTTTCAAGCATCTCATGAAAATTGTTAAGGACTGTGATGTTGTTGGTAATGTTTACTGATCAGTTTGCAAAGTCTGGAATTTTAATCAATGAACAATGAGGCATTCATAAGAGAGATTTACTTGCAATTAAATATGACAATTCACATCGCACAACAACAGTGCTGAAATGTAATTTAAGAAAGTCTACTGATCTCTCATACAAAAAATGAAATGCCAAACTAATTACTTGTTGCCACTGAGTTTACAGTAAATGCATTTTCATTGAAAGGCAAGAATCTCCTCATTTATAAAGTCTCATGTTTTAGCTTTAAAAATCTTCTTGCTTTGACCCCTTTTAGTCAAATAACAGGTTATTTTTTTTGGGTAAAAGTTACAAAAAAATCCCAGCATTAGATGTCTGACTGGTGTGATGCATGACTTCAAATTTATATGCAAGAGCATCCCTGTTACAGTATCAAGGGCAAGTATCCTCAAGCAATTAAAATGACGTCTTTTTTAGTTTGAGGTTATTTATGAGACACTCTATGCTCTAGGTGTTTTGCGAAACCTCTATTAATAAGTCTCAGGGACGAACTTTGAATGAAATGGTTATTTAATGTGTGTGGCGTCTCCCGGATGGCACTATAATATGAAGTAGGGGTGTGGCCATTGTGACAGTTCACTGCAGAAGTCTGGTATGCAAAACAGCATAATTGGACATTAGTCAGGGGTGACTAATTTGGATTTAAAAATCACACGTTTTGACACATATCAACTAGCTGTCATGACATTTTTATACTCTAGCCTTGTTGTTGCTTTAGTAATGATTCCTCCAACCTGTCTGATTAAGCTTCAATTACCTCCTGTTGTCTTTCATTTTGGCATGCCGGCTAATTAAAATGAATTGACCCATGAAACAGACACGTCTCTCATTAATCAGTGTGGAGACAAATTGAGTGGAGAGTGAGATGAGAATGGACTGCTGACAAGGTGGATCAATTTATTTATCAATATAAGCTAGCGAGGAGAAGCAATTGATAAATACTCAAGACAAAAAATCCAATAAGCAAGAAGTTTTTCAAGGACTTTTCAAATATTAAATACAGCACAGAAACAAAAAATTAAACACAATAAACTTCATTCTGATTAACCCTAACTTACTGTGTAACAGTCTAGCTCAAGTAATAAGTTGTGTCATAAGCAAAAGTCCAAACAGAAATGTCCTGTTTGGAGGCATATTTTGCTTTTGTACCAAAAAGATGTTCAGTGGTGTCCATATGGCCCCTCATATATCATACCATAAATTATTTTGAGGGAAGGATGGCTCAGTGGGTAGGGACAGTCCGGTAACCCGAGGGTCGCCAGTTAAATCACCTCCCTGGAGTTCACAGTGAAATGCTTCTGAGCAAGACCCTGAACCCCCGATTCCTCCTGATGGTGGTTTGCAACTTGCATGGCAACTGAGTTGAGTTCTTTTACCATTTACTGTGTTTGTTATTGGCATCTGTAGTTCAAATATCACCTGCTTCAATCAATACACTTCAATCTCTCCTTATCAAGCTAGTCCACAAATTTCCCAAACCATTCCAAGGCCAGTAGAACAAGTCATGGGTCTACCCAGAAGCCTCCTCTGCTTTGGACATACCCAAAAATGTCTTTTGGGCATCCTGTTTTGAGGCAGAAGCTAGTAGAGATAATTGTCTGGCTGCAAAAGATTACTGAAAATCTTCACATCTTTTTGAGCAATGCAGAGCATTAAATAAATCAGATCATTTAAAGTTCACATCACTGCTATCTTTGAATTTAGTTTGAGTTCATCTGTGATTTTTCTGACAAAACTGAGGTCTAAAATCTTGATCACTCACACACAACAAGCACAAGCACACATACAACAAATTGTAGAAAAGAGCATGGAAGGCAGATTTCTCTGAAAGTTGGCCAGAGGCTAGTGAACTCCTGGAGGACTGGGACTGTCTGTATGACTGATGGTCTGTGGTTGAAAGAGAACAAATGGATTTTTTATATTTGTAGCCGATCACATTGCACTCCTCATTTTCTAATACACAGCTGTAGTAAATCTGGTCCGCTGAGGAAAAACAAACAACTGAGCTGAATAAAATACACAGTTCAACCACCCACCAAAAAGCTTTAAAATGACACAATTTGGTATAATTATTTACATAGGAGGTGAACTCAACTAGAATTTGTTTGATCTGTATTTGTGTTTTAAATGACCCCAATTCTTCATGTCATTAATTAAACATGTTGGAACTATTCCTTTGAGATTTCACTCCATATTTCAACACCAAACAATCACATTGTAGGTGCAGATTTTTTTCTGCATGTCCATCTGAAAATACTATTCAAACACGTCCAAGAGATGATCTGGTAGCTGTACAGGACTTTGGAGTTTGAGGAACTCATCATCTAGTTCAAAGTGAAGTTTTAAGCATGCATTATTATGTACTGTCATAGTCGGAGTGGGCATTATCATGTTTTTCTTTGTCATTTTTTCTAGTTTAATGCACACTTGAACAGTTGGTAATCCACTCAAGCTGATCAACTACTAAACAGAAAGAGCAGCAGCGTATATATTTTGTAGTTTATAATACATCAGTTTTCATCAGAACAAATGAGATGTATTTTGGTGTAGCTTGAAAAAACTCACTTTCTGGCATCTCATCCATCTGTGTGAATATAAAGGTACAAGTTTTCCCTGAATAATTTGGAACAAAGTCCAGAAAAGCGCTATCTTCATTGTCATTGTGAAAGCTTGTCAGTACAAATTGCTCAACAAGGAGCTGAAATTGTTCAAACTTCTTGATTTTTGTTACCGTAACAATGACCACAAAGATAGGTACGTAAATAATGCATTTGTGTGTGTTTTTTAAGATGAGCCTATCCTGAAATCTTCATACATGATTGCATAACAAAAGTTTGCATTAAATATCTTTTGAACACCTAATAAACATTCCTGTTCCATTCATCACCTTTTCTATTCATCATCAGCTTGAGTAATATTGCACCATACATGTGTGTACATGTAAGTATGTTTACTTACGCACACTGCTTTCTCCTGTTTTCTACCGACCAAACCTATCATTTTTCCTGATAACTGCCAACTCCTTGGCCTGTCACTGCCTCTTTACGGTTACCACTGGTACCTCCTTGCGTGTGACACACTATCATTTTCCCCTCCAGCAGTTTTCAATTTAGATTGTTAAAACCAACGAGTTCCTTGTAGATATTGGAGGTGTAAATCTTAAAAGCTGCAGAAAAAGCAGAGTGACAGTGTTTTCTGCAAAGCTTTTTGGTTTGACCCGGTGTCAAAAGCCAGGCTGATCTGATTGGAGTTGACATCCCATTAGTCTTACACAACTTCCCTAGAAACTTTTTAGATCTTGCTGTCTTTTTGTCCTCTTTCCTCTCAGCTATAAAATGAGTCTCGTCAAAGCAGGATGAGTGAAATTGGTATCAAACCCTGCACATTTTCTTTGGAGTCTTTTCTTTTAAAATGGGATCAGAAGTCCAAGATTATTTGAGCTTGTGTTTAGAATGAAATATATTCTTTTCTTAATTCAACAAAAAATCTTGAACCTGCTTGAACTTACGTTAGCCCCTAAGCTAAAATAATTTTTGACACCCCTGATCCATGGGATGGTTCAATAGGAATAAAATGATAGTTTCCTGTTCATAGGCTTTTGCTGCAAAATGTAGTCATTTGGTTGAGAAATTTTGATCAGTTTTCCTGTATAAACAGCATTTGTAATTAAACTAAGGTTTATCTTCATCACTGACAAAAAAAAAGACCAAAATATAATTTAATATTGATTGATTACAACTTCATTTAAAAAAAAAACCTGTCAACATAACAAAATGACACTGCTAATTGTTCAAAATTTCTTCCAAACTTGTGAGCTATCAGTTTTAACTTTCTCTCTTGCTTTTGATGGAGATTTTTATGCAATTAGACTGAAAAATCTACTATTCTCTGCCAGACTGTCTTGGCTCTTTCCCCGTACCCCCTACTCTAACCCTCTACCCTAAACCCCTGGCTTGCTATCTCATTCATTGTTCTAAATTGTCTGTTTATTTAGAATTACACTGCTAGTTGGTACAATACAATTCACATGTTGTCCACCTCTCTCCCTCCTCTCTGGGAGAGAGCCCCATCCAGGACTCTGCGTTCCTGTCCTGGGCATGGCCACACCGAGGAGACCTCCGCGCTTCTTCATCCCCGCTCCATCAGGACGAAATCCATCTACTCATCCCCGCCGTGGGCATCGCTGGGCTGAGGAGTCTCCCGTGTCTCCATCAGGATGAAGAACATCTGCTCATCCCCGTACTTGACATCTCCAGGCTGAGGAGTCCCCCGTGTTTCCATCAGGATGAAGAACATTTATTGACTTCTTTAGATATTTAGCTGTAAATTAGAATAAGCTAATATTTAAACAATAATCTGTGACACATTGTTTGCTCGTCCCGGGGGAGGGATCTCTCTTTCACGTGGATCCCCATGAGGTTTCTTATTTTTTCCCCACTGATGGGTTTTTTAGGAGTTTTTCCTCACCGAGAAGGAGAGTCTAAGTGCATTAATGTGCTAGTCTTGTTTAGTTAGCATTTGTTAGTTATTTTTCTTGTTGTGTATTTGTGTTAATACATTCCTCTTTTTCTTGTGAAGCCCATTGAGACGGACATTCTGTGATTTTGGGCTATACAAATAAAATTGAATTGAATTGAATTGAATTGAAAAATCTAAGACAGCAGTCACAATCAGTCAGGGTATCGATTTGTCTGATAATGAGTCAATCTAGCCATTTTCTGCAGGGCACTAAAGCCCATCTCATCAATACTGCATTTAAAACTTTTGTTACACAAACTTGCATCAGTGAAGATATCGATGAAACCAGATTCTCAAGTAAAAGATTCAAAACCTAATGCTTTCAACTCTTTCACAGTTTGAATTAAAGATTATTAAGGAATTAATTGAAGTCAGAATTGTGTCGTTCTTCTTGTTTTATATCAATACTATCTAATTGTGAACAGTCTAAAACAACTTTGTACTGTACTGATATTGCCTTTTTTTATTATTATTATTATTTGCGGCAAAATTAAATAGTTTTAACTTAAATTTTGTAGGACCAGTAATTTTTTTAACACGTTGTTAACACAATTTTTCAAACGTAATGATGATTTTAGCTTTTTACTGAAGACTGACAAAATAATAGATAGATATGCAGCAGGTTCATAAATTGTTCAGCATCAAATCACAAACAACAAGACTGATTAGTCTAATATATTTTTTTAAAAATTAAAATAATGGTTTTATAAATTCAACCAGAAATTGAATGCATTTCAAAATGTTGGAAATGAACAAAACCCACTCTTAAAACTCAAGCATTTGTTTATTTTCATTCACTTCCTGTCACTGCTGCTACAGTCAATCAGTAGTTATTATAGCAATAATAATAATAAAAATAAAGATTTTTAAATGGGTAAAATAAGTTACATTTAATATAAAAAGACCTATCTGGAAGACCAGCAAAGTCGTGCTAAGACAGGTGTTAGCAGGTCTTATTCCAGGCCTCCAGTTTTGTCCCAGTTACCCATCAATGCCTCTGGCAGCAAGAATTTAGTTCACAGGTTTAAAATTAGTATGAGCATCTATCACTTCCCTCTGGCTGTGTAGGTTGGTGTAGACAGTGTGGAAAAGCTAATCTGTCTCCACATTGCAGTTTGTCCCATCTCCCACGACTATCCTTCAAATACAGCAACTTGTCACTGTGATGAGAAGCCGGTGGATGAGAGAAACATCACTGCGGGACATACAAACAAGCACTTCAATAGACCCTACATAAGTTGTGTTGTGACCAACTAACAGTGAAAGGGAAACTTTTGTCATTTACAATAAGTCCAAAAAACAAGAAAAAAAAAACCCAAAGCACCTTGGATTGAGATTGCAGAAACAAACAGTTAAAATGAGCTTCCTCTGCAGGGTTGCTGGGCTCTCACTTAGAGATGAAGTGAGGAGCTCTGCCATCCTGGAGGAGTTTGAAGTAGTTCAGGCATCTGTTTAGGAGGGCTCTTGAGAGCCTTGCTGGTGAGGTGTTTTGGGCACGTTCACTGAGAGGAGACCCAGATGCAAGCCCCGGACTCGCTGGAGAGACTGTCTCACAGCTGGCCAGGGAACGCCTTGGGAACCTCCCTGGAGAGCTGGAGTGTAAGTGGTGGTGCAGGTTTTGGACGAAATAAACAGAATGCATTGACCAAAATGTAATCTAAAATGTATTTGCAATGAAGAATGATCACTCCTCCTTCCCATCTGACTCTGTGTGATAAAGACTTTAGTCTTATTTCCACATGATGAGATTGTGTGTATGTAAGGCATTACACATGAGAAACGCAAGTACGCACAAAGTCATCCATTACAACCTGACAATAAACTAAGTGATTCAACTTCAAATGCACCACTTCCAATTGTCCTGCTGATATTCTGGTATTGATTGAAGTGTTGAGGTTTGTGGAGGGTGAGATGTTCATTGATTGCCCAGCTCAGGGTAGGGGTAAGGTCAATCCCTCAGTCACTCCTGAGAATTTCTTTCTTTGCTGATAAGGACAGCTTCTGGATAAATTGCCCATTAATGGGTGTTTTCACACATTAAATGAGCAAAGAAAGCAAAGGTCTTTTCCAATAAATGAATGAACTTTGCCCCCATGTGAGCAAGATCACATGAATATACGAGTAGTCTGACGTAATGTCTCATAACACCATATGATCTAATTTTATGTCATAAAAGAAGTGTAAAAATAGAATTAAAATGCAGTAGTACGCCAAAGAATGCAAGAAAAATGTTCAAGAAAAAACAGAAATGTTGCTGGGTTAGCAAGATGATTAAATAGCTCAAGAAGAAAGTATTACGCATTAAAAACATATAAATGTAATCAGCAACATGAACAGTTCTGTGTGGATAGAATACTGACCTGCATTTAGAAAACAGAAACCAGAAGAACAGGAAACGAAATAAAAAGAAACAGAAGCACGAACTTGTTAAATTGGAACAGGAAAAGCTACAGGATACTCTAAAAGTAAACTGAACAAGAAATAAAATAAACATCTGAAATATTGGTTCAATGTTGTCCCAAGAGTTATAGTGCTGTATACTGAAACCTCAAAAGTTGTTTTTTTTTTTTCATATGTTTTTTGTTTTAGTAAAAGGCATTCAACAAATCATATTTTTTTTCAGTGATCAGATTGGCTGAGTCAAGTGTGTTAAAGTTTAAAAGTGTTTTGTGTTTTTAAGGTGAAGGCTATCCTAGAAAAAAAAGGATGACTGCGACTTTCTTTAAAAGATACATGCATATACAGTATGTATACATCCACACTGTATCCGCCTCATGTATACCCCTTTCCTTCATCCTGCACTATTATTTTTCCATCCTCACTTTATGCCAATTTTGTGCTATCAACATGTTTTTGTCTGCTTCAATAGGCATTAGGAATTTATACATTTTATTTAAAAAAATGTTTATATTTCAAATCTTCTTGTGAATGAATCAAATAAGCAAAGTTTCATTCAGCAATTACTTGTTGATTTACATTAGCTGTACAGGTGTAATTGTGATATTTACTGCAAAAACATGAACTTTTTTTTTTAGATCTAAATTTAGTGCCAGCCACAGTCGAAAACATGACTTGAAGATTGATAACAACAGATAAGGGAGTTTTCCCAATAAAAACTTTGCATCATGTTTAGAGTTTGCATTTTTGATATTAAGCAGTAGTCCTTGTCATAAATAAATATTGTTTCGTTTTGTCTTCTGAACGGCTTATCCCTGTAACCTTTTATAAATCTTGACTCAAATGTGACGACTAAATGTGTTATTAGTGCCAAAATCCAGAGCCAGAGGTGATGTGAACAAATGATATTCTCAGAAACATGCCTGTGCACATTTGTAATCTGGATCATCTTCAATCAATCAAATCCTGAAACCACAATATGATAAAGAAATAACAGAACTGGAAAAGCCAAATAACTAAATGGTAATTATGAAAACCTTGGGTTTAACAATAAAATAATTATTAACCAAAATACATGCTGTAAGGCTAGTTTTGCAATCAAGCTCTGAGGAACGCCTACAAAAAAAACCCCTGAGTTTCCAAACAAGTTAAAGGCAAGATCATTGCACTAATTTCTTTGGTACGTTTGAACTATCCTCAAGATTTTTTTTAAAAAGACCAATTGCACTTTTAAAGTAGGTCAATGACATTGCTGCTTTCTCTCAGACGAAAAGCTATGTATTTTCTAACTGGACGTCAGTGGAAGGAGTTTAATACAAATAAATTGGGCCTAAAATAGAACCCTGAGGAACCCCGTATTTTACAGTTACAGCAAAGACTTATTTAATTCCAAATAGGAAGGGCTAAGCAAGATAAATATGATTATTATGAGCAATGGCATGCACATGAGAGCAGGACCAACGCTTTGAAGTTATCATTGTAAAACAATACATCCAACTTTTTCAGGTGGCTCCAAACAGTTCAGATGACCACTCTGGTGAACCAAATTCTTTTTTTATAATTGTATAGACAATATTTGTAGATTGTAGATGCATCATTCCATCTGTTTCTATTCTTTTCTTCATATTCAGTCTACTCTTTTGCCTTCATATAGGCCATAATTACTTTCAATATTGTGTTGTATCCAGCCTCAGGTATAAAAAAAGATGACAGCAAACACTTTTTTCTCAGATTTATTTTAAACAATTGACTGCAATAATCCTTAGTTACATTACAGAAGAGATGTTTAGAGATAAATCTGGTTTCAGCATTCTTTTGAGTTAAAGTCAATAGAAGACACAAAAAAGCAGGGAACTTTTTTTTTATTCAAAAAACAAGTGAGCCACTGACTGATTGACTCAAATTTTACTTGTAAACATAAAATGCATACAATTTTTTAATCTCGTAAGTATTGAATAGATCAAATTATATATGAAGCGTGCTTCTCCTAGAAAAAAGGCTCAGGTGTGTAAATCTTGACCACTTGAGCATTGGGATCATTTGGAGCAGCCCAAAAGCAAAATCCTGATCTATTCCTAAATACTTTCCTTGCTTAGTTGCACCATTTCACATTGACTTCTCTTTATTTTATTTTTTTTGGTGGCAGTGCAGAAAAGTACAAAAACTGCCATGCTAACTGACCTTAACGTTCAGAAACTCGTTTTAGATGGTTCACAGTTGAACAAAATGAAAATAATTGATCTACTTATGGAGTTTCCACCTTTTTGTTCAACATTTTGACAGTTTTGCATAGCACCATGAGAGGATACAGATTTTAAAATTGGAGTTTGTTTAAGAAAAATAGGGATGGCTCTCCTTTGAATAGACTAATACTTTCTCCTGGCGTTGACCATTGAGGCTGAGGACATGCCAATTGATCCACCAGATCCGTAACCACCTCCATATCCACCATAACCTAAAACACAAAATACAAGAGAAGTGTGATCGTAAATACATTTTTCTCATTTTGGTTTGATAGAGAAGTTGTAGAAAACTTAGTACAACGTACCTCCTGAGGATGACTGGACGTGGATGGTGGCATTGGGTCCTCCACTGCTCAGCCTGAATGAGGCAAATAAGTTAGTGAGCACATCATTGAAATATGAAGCTTTTTTTACAAATCTCAAATGATTTTTCAGTTGTTCTCACCTGTTCTCCTCTCCTTCCAGCAGTTTTTTGTAGGTGGCAATTTCAATGTCCAGGGCCAGCTTAACGTTCATCAGCTCCTGGTATTCTCGCACTTGCCGAGCCATGTCCTGCTTGGCCCTCTGGAGAGCCGCCTCCAGATCTTTGATGCGAAGTTTGGCATCCTTGACAGCCATCTCACCCCGCTCCTCAGCTTCTGCAATCTGAGCTTCAAGGTTGGCCCTCTGTAGAAAGATTTACAGCAAATGTTTTAATATTTTTCAAAAAAGTCATTACTTTAATCTTGTGAGATTGTTCAAACCTACCTGTCCTTTGACGGCTTCGATCTCATTCTGAAGACGGGCAATCATGCGGTTCAGCTCAGCAATCTCAGCTTTTGTTGATCTGAGGTCATCACCATACTGTCCAGCCGAGGTTTGCATCTCTTCATACTGTCAGAAAAACATAAATTTTATGAGAATATTCTCCAGATTGTGGGACATCAAAAAAGTTTGGAACTTCACCCACTTTTTGTTTGTACCAGGTCTCGGCCTCTGCCTTGGTGCGGTTGGCGATATCCTCATACTGAGCACGCACTTCCGCCACGATGGAATCCATGTCAAGGTTGCGGCTGTTGTCCATCTCCACAACAACTGAGGTGTCTTTGATCTGGGACTGCAGTTCACGAAGCTCCTGCAGAAAAATATAATAAAATAATCAAATATTTACCCCTTTACTAAATAATCATGATGTTGATTTTGACGGGTATTTATTTGTACATACAGCATCATAGATAGCTTTGAGGAAGTTGATTTCATCATTAAGAGCATCACATTTTGCCTCCAGCTCCACTTTGTTCATGTAAGCACTGTCGACCTCCTAGAAATAACACAAACAAAGTTTTTAATCAAATTTGTTTAAATGTCCAAAATTATCAAAAGAAAGTTTATTTAAAATGTTTGTTCCAATTTTCTCACCTTCTTCAAGACCACAAAGTCATTCTCAGCATTTGTACGCTTGTTGATTTCATCCTCATACCTGATGGAGAACATAAAAACGCATGAGAACAATTTCACTTTCTTTTCTGCATCAAAGACGTCCATGTGTGACGTGTCAGATAACCACTCACTTGGACTTTAAATCCTCAACCATGCCCTGCATGTTTCTCAGTTCCCCTTCCATTTTAACTTTCTCATTACCAAGCCCATCCAGCTGTCTGCGCAGGTTAGCGATGTAGGCCTCAAACATGCCATCAATGTTAGAGCGGGTGGTGGTCTGTTCTTGCAGGAGTTTCCATTTGGTCTCCAGCATTTTATTCTGCTGCTCCAGGAAACGCACCTGAAGAGAAAGAAACAACGTTGAAGAACTTCCTGTACTTTCAACATTTATTCATTATCAATTTTATAAAGTGAACAACTATTAAAAGCTAATAGCTTTATTTGTGTTTACTGGTAAAAGTTGACAAACTCAGTGAAAGTGGTGAAAGTGCTGATGACTGAGCACCTTTGAACTTTTCGCAAAACATTCAAAGGGCTTTTAATGTTTGTGACACGATAAGCACTCAATAGAAAAGCGCTGATCTGTTCATATTCACATGTTCTCACATTTATTTGAGGCAAGAAAACTTTTTCTAATCAGCACAATCAAAATCATTCTCCAGTTTTAATTTCACAAAGTTTTTTTTTTCTTAGATTAAACTTAATGTTAACTATCATTTTTAATACATCAAAACATAATGCTCGGCCCACATGTCATCGATATGTGCCAATGGCTATAAAGAATCCTGCTATTCTTTCTCTTGATCTGCTGTGACTCATCCTGTGAGCTCAGCGGAGCTATGAAAGCAACTCTCTTGGGCTGGTCTTTAAAAAACTAGGTGGGGCAGGTAAGCTACAGAAAACAAAAAGAAATAGTAACGTGAGATTAACTGTCTTTGTGTGCCTTAGTGTTGGCCTATAGAAGTTATACAGTGGCGGAGAAAGTGTGTGAAATAATATAGCTCACATCATTGCCAACTTTGTGCTTTTTTTAATATTTAAATCAAGCAGATGCAAATTTTGCGCACTGTACTTAACATTCATGTTGTCCTTAACAACCAGGTGACAGATGTAATGTGCAAACGACACTTTGGACTCTCTGTGTATAATCCCAATAAATCTGTGTCCCACTTTCAGCATAACAAAGCAGAAGAAGGAAATAAGTGACCTAATCACTTCGTTTTGTAGTTTAGGCTAATCTTAAAATGCAGGTGAAGCAACACTAACTTTTCATCATCCAATTAGAAAAATATGTCAGACAACAGATTGTTCTCTGAGGATAACTCTGGGTTCATATGGATTAAAAATAATCACCCAAGCGACTTACCTTGTCAATGAATGAGGCAAAGCGATTGTTGAGGGACTTGATCTGTTCCTTTTCCTGGGTGCGGACAGTTTGGATGTTGGGGTCAATCTCCAGGTTAAGAGGGGCCAACAGGCTTTGGTTGACTTGCACAGCTGTAATTGGTGGGGCGAAATTACCCATTGCTTGGCTAGAGGAAACGCCATAACCACTTGACCTTCCTGAAGTCATGCTCATACCACCAGAGAGGCTTGGTGAGGAGCGAAGGCTGGTTCTGCTGACAGAACTGACTGGAGTAGCATAGGACCTTCTGGTGCTGCTGGTGCCTATGACTGATGATGACCTTGGAAAGTATGCCATTTTGCAGTAGTAAAGATTGTCCTCTGGCTGAGCAAAATAGAAAGCTGAAGATGTATAGTCTTCAAAAGGAGAGCCAAGTCCCTGTGAGGGTAAACTGCTGACTCTGGCTGCTTTTTATTGTCCAGAACCAAGGGGGAGGAACCCTCTCCCTGTCATGTACTTTTAAAGCACCTCACATCACACGCTTGAAAGTGGAGATTCCTGTTCAACAGGTAGGGAGGGGTAGCCAAGAGATAAGCTTCGGGCACGCCCTGTAACAGGAAGAAAGAAAGGGAACAGTCCTGAGAAACATTGTTTTCCAATAATTTCATGCCGATTTTAGTCAGTTTTAAATGATTGGTTTTTGTTTTTGAGTTAAAACGTAAATTAAATTTACCTGAACCCACAAAAGCTTCTACATAATGAACATAAAAATGAGGTACAATTTGAAACTTGCTCCTAATGTCCAAGTTGCTCTGATAATAAACTACAAGTACTATTTCTGTTAATGTTTTTTTTTGTTTGTTTTTTTGCATAAACTCTAAAAAGTTGTGAAAGTCCATCACATGTACTCTTACTCTGAGATATTACCACAGACAAATGACACAAATCTGATTGTGTCAACGAGGACCAGAACAAAAGTAAAATCAGAGAAGCTTAAAAAAAACAGCTTTCACAACAAGGATTCAGACATTTCCAACAATAAAGATGAGTGTAGAAAAAATGTTTTAAAACAAAATTATACATGCAGGAAATGATCCCTTTAAGACGATTTGGCCAGCTTTAACACACTCCTGCCTAAAGCTACATAGGTGTTAATGCAAACATGCAACTAAAGTGTGAGCAGTGGAAAGGAACGTTGAAACAAGTGCCTGGGGCAGAGCTTTCTTATTAAACCTCATTCCACAAAACTTTTAATAAAGTGTTCAATGCTTGCAAGAAGTGTTATAAACAAAAGCTTTGTGCTTTTATAGCTGACAACATCTTAGGTTTTCTTTTTCCATCAGTGATGATCATTAATGTTGTACTCAACACTTTCGTTTTCTCAGTACTAAATCTGGTTTTGGTGGTGAAGTCTGCAAATCTTTTCATTCTTCCCTAACATTTCACACTCACTTGCCATTCATTTCTACCAAGGTGTGAAACTTTACTCTTAGTGCTTACATCTCCGTTGTCCAACTACTATTTGGGGAGATTTTTTTTATCTTCTTTAAGATAAAAGAGATAAAACGTATTTTGAACTGCAAAAAATACACCAAAATGACAATAAATCTGCCACAAAATTGTTGTTGCAAAAAAAAAAAACCCTTGCAGGTATTTGAGTTTACAACTTTTTTTATGGTTGCGCCATTTCACGACAGTGGCACTCAACTTGCATATTTAGAAGACATGCTACACTCATAAATCAGACTACACAATAGAGCAAAAGTTAGGTGTGGCCCTGGTACCTGGTCCAAATACTTCTGTGATTCGTACAATTGATCAAACTTTTCTTTTTCTTGCAAAGCAGCAAGGTCAGTCTTTTCAGAGATTATCGTGTTGCAAAAACAACTAGAGAAAAGAAGGAACAAACACCTGCATTGTCTGTGCTTGTTGGAAATACATCAGTCACGGCTGTCATAATTCAAGACCTCAGGCCTACAAAGTAAAAACATAGAGGTGCGATAATTAAACACGCTTAAAACTCCTGCTCAAATTTCTGTTGCCAGAAGGTCTAAAGTACTGATAAAAACTTTATTAAATCTTGTGCAAAAACTATTATTCCACTATTTTTTGTTTTGTGGAAGGATTTAGGTGAAGGTTTTTGTTCAGAATGTGAAAAAAATGGTGTATCTAAACTCATTTCACCTCTTCTGATGCTACCTTTCTTATCAAGACTTAACTGTTTTTCAAATTTGTTCACAAAAACTTAATCAAGAACCTAAATAGTTGCAGAATGAGCTGAGGAGCTCATAATTAAGAGTTTTTTCTCATGTGTTTGTTGATTCATTGTGATAGAGAACATAGTTTGAGCTTCAGGTATTTTCTCAAGACACATTGGCAAGAAGGGCGTTAAAGGAAGTTTTATTCTTTTCTTTTTTTATTGTCAGTAGTTGCTTTCTTCCTGCCCCTTTACCCACTTTACATGTTCCCCTGTGCATGTTTGAAATAATTTTTTTACCAGTCACACATATATCAGTTGACAGCCAAGGAGGGGCACTTGTTAACAATGAGATTTAAAAGGCAAGTGTGAAAACAGAAGCTGGTTATGGAGATGGACGTTATAGCTAAAGTAAGCCAAAATGAGGATATGGGGAAGATAAGGACTCTTAAAGGATCCTTTTATATCTCACATTGAGTAAAGCCATATATAAAACGGGGATTGTAACCTCACCTATTATGCCTTCATAGTATGTGTAAACTAGGTGTGGGCACTTACTAAGTCTAAGGTGTGGTTTGGACATCTATCCTGTGTACTGAATCTTTGAATGAGTATTTATGCACTACGCTGAGGTTATGAGGTCTGACTCACTCTCATAGAAAAAACTGCATTACTCAAGCTATTTGAAGTCTAAATGAAAGCCAGTGTTGCATTTCTGTTTTAAATCTGCAGCTATTTATTGTCCATTTGTAGCTGTAGTCTTTGCAATGCCACTTAATCCCTTGTGTAGCTGAGAAACAATAGTCTCCTTCATATTCTGCATAGTTCATTTAACAGTCGATGCAGGTCAGGTCAACATGAGAAGATTTTTGTTCCGTTCCATCGTCTTCCCCTTAACCAGGGCGCGGTCGCGGGGTCAGAAGCCTGGCTGCATCCTGCAGCTTACCTGAGAGGATCCTGAGTTGTCCCCTGTCTAGCTGTGAGACACAGTCTCTCCCGTGAGTCCAGGGGCTGCATCTGGGAATGTCCCTCCCACCCCACCAGCAAGGCATTCAGCAGTCATCCTAACCAGATGCCCAAACAACCCCATAGAAATTTAATAATGACCTATACAAAACCCATTGTTTTTCTGGACAATATGAAATGAAGATACGGGTGTTAATAGTTGATAGTTAAAGCTTTCAAAAGGTACCTTCAGTACGCTTACTGAATCATCACTATCTGGTTCTGAGCATTTTTCACGACTGGACACATGTCTGCCTCAATAGAAAATGCAACCAACTCTCCACCAAATATCCAGCCAACTACATATCAAAATAAATTCACAAAAATAAATATTAAAGACCTTGCACTTATATTTTTTGTATAATCCCTTAATCCCTTAGCCCGACAAGATCTTGGTGTTTTACGGAATCTGGCAGCAAAAATGAATGAAATGTCGGGTGTGGTTTTTCTTTTTTTTTTTTCTGGGGAAGAAGTTTCTTTATTGGCAACGGTGACACAAGGAGGTTTCACTCAAAGTAAGGAATTCCATCTATCATGTGCAAGAGGTGGCTTTTTTTTTTAGTCATTGTTAAGTTTTCGTCACTGCTATAAGAGTTTGTCTGTGGTTACATAAACTGAACAGACAACTATTGTTTCCGTTGTCATAAATTAGTGTCTCTCCTTTCTCTTTTTCTAATGCTGTTGTTTATTTTTGTATTTTGCTGATTTTCTACTTGGTTATTAATGTAGCAAAGTTGTAACAAAGGGGTGATTGTCTATCAGTTGAGAAGTCTGTTTCCCGTAATTAAGGAAATGTTTTTGTTTTGAACAGCATCTACCAAACATCTAAAATCTGGCTCCAACATAAAGCAATTAGATTCATTTTAAAATTGCATTTTTCAAGTGAGACCGTTAAAAAAAAGTCAAGTTGGCATATTGCTTTTATATTGCTTGATTGGGTGAAGCAAAAGAACACTGTAGACAAGTTACAGTATGTAAAAAAAGATGTTGTAAAGCATTCTTTGATAGGATATGGGACTTTCAGGACTACAATCTATGACATGTTTTTCAGATGCATACTTTGTTTTGGTGGAGCACCTTGCTGTCAAAATAACAACATAACTTCTGATAGAATCTTGGATCAGTCACAAAACCAAGGTTGAGTGATGTTTAACCCTTAAGTCAAGACCAAAATCTTTTACCTGTTCAATCTTTTAATGTCTCTGCCTTCAAAGTTAAAATTTTTTGAATAGTTGTTGGTGTTGGAAATGTTAGGACCAAAAAGTAAACAGGCTGAAAATAAAAAAGGTTTATAATGGTGACGTATTACTCCAAACACAAGAAAATTAAACAGCAAAGAGCAGCAAAATGAAGAACATGTTGAAATGAAAACTAAATTAACTTTTGATGACATCTTCTGCATAAGATCATAGAGCAATCACTGGGATTTTGGTTACTGTAGAAATTGAAAGGGGAGGTTGGTCACGAGGGGTGTTGGCCTAGTGGTAGAGTTACCGGCTTTTGACTGGGAAAACCGAGTTCGAATCCCAATAGGTCAAAGCTCTCGCTAGGTCAATGGGGTTGGAAGGACAACCTAAATAGAATAAATTAATTTAAAAAACAATTATAAAAAGACAAAATAATCTTAGAAATTTAAGGGGGAAACTTTTTGGGTCTTTTGAATGTTGTATTACCTCAGATCAGAAGCACATGATTCACTTTTCTTTCACGTTCAACTGTTTTTATGTGTAATTGCCTATTTCTAAGACCCAAAAGAGTGTTGTGGGGGGCTCACGTTCAAGTCTTGTGTGCACCTGGAATCAAGCGGGATCAACCACATTTTCAGAAATTGTCCCCATTAAGGCCATTAAGTTACTGTTCCCTGAAAAGACACAACTAACTGTCATTGCCATGAATTTAATTGAAGATGCCTCAGTGATTGGGGGACAGCATAAACTGACCAAAATGAATTGTACACTTTTGTATCGTCCATCCATCCGTCCATCCTCTGAACCACTTATTCCTGTCAGATTGCGGAGGGTGCCTCTGCCTATCCTGGTTGGTTACATGCAAGAGATGGGATGAACCCCAAAAGGGTTGCCAGTCTTCTGCGGGGAAATCCAGAACTTTAACACAAAACAATTAGTAAGTTACAGATGATTACTTTCAAAATACTTCTAAAAGTAAAATGACTGCAAACTTCCTGTACACACCTATTTGTGCTTACTTTGGCACACTGTTAGTGGGTGTGGCACTCATGTTGAACTGATGGGTTTTCATTTTGGCTTCACACAATTTCACCACTCAGAACAGGTACACACCCTTAAAAAACACCTACCACAAGTCAAGCATGAAAATATCTACCAGAGGCCAACTAAAGAAAACTCGATTAAAGGGTTGTAATAAATGCAATGAACCCAGTAGAGTGTAGGCATGGTTGCAAATTAACAACCACCTCCAAACTGACAAATAGAAAACGCTACCACTAAACTAAGATGAGACTTTAAATTAGTAAAACAGATGTTTCTCCATACATTTCCCACTCACACAAATAAGCCAGATGTTGTTATTACAGCAATCAGATTGCATAATTTACCTTCTTACCACCTCATCTTTGACTAGAATCAGCAAGCCCAATGAATATTTTCCATCATCATCATTGTAAACTTTATTTTATAACATGTGTCATTAATGTCTTTAGTCAATTAAATTTACCATGCAATCAAAACATAAACTGCCACATGATCAAAAAGGAGGAAGAAAGAGAAGCTTTTCCAGTCCTACCACCTAATTACAACTCTGTTACCAATATGAACAAAATGCAACATATACAAACAAGACTACATACAAAACACCTTACATGCAAAAAGACAAGACTTTTTGAAAGCTCTTAAATTGCAGAATATTCTAAATTTTTTATTATGATGTACATTTTGCATTTTAAAATGACCTTTTTTTCCAAGATTATATTGTCCCTCTGTCTGAGAACACGTTTTGAAGACCACAAGGAAGTAAATCATTTCTGGTCAGTAAGCCAGTAAATTTGAGCGTTCGCATCTCTAAAAAGAGTGCATTTGTAGGCTCTGTGAATCCTTTGTTGTTTACCATTCTTAAAACTTTCTTTTGTAGGACGAATAAGGGCTGGACATTGGTTTTGTAGGTGTTGCCTCACACCTCCACACAGCAACATAGATAGGGCAAAGAATAACAAACAGTATAGCATACTGTATGTGAGGCCTGTCGAGTTAATGTATGTCTAGCTTTGTTCATAACTGCAAGATATTTTACCAATTTAGATCAAACATTGTCTACAATTAAAAAGTATACATAGGTTGCTACTTAAAAAAGGTCCGAAACCAATTCAAAGAAAAGTGTGTACAACCACAAATCAACACACAAATGCTTTGTCTTACTTATATATTTCTGGGCATGGAAACGCCTGAACATACTTTGGTCTGACTGAATGACTGACTCATTGTTTGTCAGACAGGTACGATCATGAAATTGTCTCGTCAAATAAAAACCTAGCAACCGAACCATTTTGTAGTGCGAGTGAGAGCATTTCAAAACACCTGTTTTCTCATGATGTCACAAATGTAGTCAGTATGGTGCGGTGTTTTCATGTTACAGGGTCTGTTTGTTATAGGCTTTGATGATGAGCACATGCTTAGAATGTTTGTGCATGTCAGTTTGCGTGGGAACTTTTTATCTCCCTTTGTCTCACACTCATTGTTCCACAGGTATTCCATGAAGTCAATTCTAACCATGATAAAGGTTATTATTTTTGGATTGAGGCTTAATACCAAACTAAAACTGGCAGTGTGGTGTTTATTGTTTACAGCCATTAATAGACTTTAACAAGAATAAAAGTTGAGAATAAGGCAGATTATAATCGCTCTTAGGTAATTTTTTTTTAAAAGTTTGAAATACTACTTCCACCAAAACAATACGTTGTTTATTCTGTTGATCTAAGAAAAATCTGAAAACGGAAAAAAACATGACATTTCTGCAACAACATAGCGAATACCTTCATTATAGTTTTACCAGTCTGTTCAATGCTTTGCTCACAATTTTATAAACAACACAAGCAACTCATTCTTTCCTAAAATCCAAAGTTGGGTTGTATAGTTTGAAAGAGAAGGAAACAGAAACAGTTTTCCTGATAGAATATAAATTCCACATTTGCTTTGATTATTCTGTGACAAACCACTAACTGTGTTCATTCCCCTTTTTTACACATACTGGACATTATCATAAGTGGACTGTAATCCATTCCAACATGTCTAAGCAGGACTGGCTGATCTGCTAGCAGTGAAAGCATTCTTAGGCCACCACCCACCGAGGGGTGCAGCAGTAACACCACCCCATTGACCAAGAATAGTCTAGGTCTTAAGTTTATGAACTTAACTAGTCAGAATTTATGAGTGCATGCAACTTACAATTATTCACAAAAGCAATATCTGACAAGTTTACAATCCATATATGATGCTGTTTTACACAGTCCTTGATATGACTTTGTGCCAGATGTCACGCTGGCAGAGAGGCCTGGCTGTGTTTCTGCTTTTTAATTCTGTTGTTTCTACTTAGCAAGTGTGGCTTATGCTTTGAAAAGACTCGTTAAAATTCAATGTTTGTCATGATAGGTGTGGCTGCATAAAGGCTGAGGTTGCCAGAGTAACCAGTGGTTAAAGCTGTTTCAGGAGTACAACAACTTTTGATGTTGCAATCATTTTACCAAAACGAAAACTGGAGAAAGTAAAGTTGTCTTTACCAATTCAAAATGGTTTAATGTTGTTTTTGCATCTAAGCATTTATACTACAAACAAAAGGAGTTGAGAAGAACAGACTGAAAAGTTTTAAGAACATCCTATAATTGGATTGCATTTTACATACAAAAAATGTTCTAATACCAGCATGTATTTCCTGTAAAGAGATTTCAATCTTTTCACACGGCTTGTGTAGTGTTGTTCGGTTGCTCAGCAACTTCTTTTGTGTTTGAAAACTTTAAATCTTTGTAAATCCTCGTGGTTTATCAGTGTAACCGTGTGTATTTGTTCTGTGCAATGTGAAAATTAGCATTTAAAAAATGAGTTGATTAGTCTCATATCTTTTGATCAGACTATTATACTAAGACATATTGAAATAAAGACATGGAATATCTGTCTGCTGTCAAGTACAATAGTTGGCAAAAAAGCAGTATCTGTGCGTGCTAGAACAGGTAAAAGAAAAACGAGACTGTGTCATAAAACATTCCCTCTATCTCAGACACACTTCTAGTGTGCCTGTTTTGATAGTAGTAAATTATTGCCTTTAACTCATAAACCGAACAGGATATCAGACATTTGTTAGCTTATCAGCTTTTAAATTGCAATTTTTTGCCACACATTTACTACTATCTCTGAACTGGAAAAAGATTTGGTTTCAAACTTACTATCTAAAATTGATATGATATGATATGTGATAGAAAATCACTGCAGTTACATTTAAGAAAGACATAGAGACATGTCCCAAGCAACTTACAGCTGTAATCACAGCATAAGGTGGCACTGCAAAATATTAACTTAAGGGGGCTGAATAATTTTGCATGCCCAATTCTTCATTTTTTATTTGTTAAAAAAGTTTGAAATATTCAATAAATTTTGTTCCACTTTATGATTGTGTCCCACTTGTTGTTGATTCTTCACATTGAATTACAGCGGCATATCTTTATGTTTGAAGCCTGAAATGTGGTAAAAGGTTGAAAAGTTCAAGGGGACCAAATACTTTCTCAAGGCACTGTATAAACTTGACCTTGAATAAAACTCTAAAATGTCTTTTTTCTCAATTTTGGGGATTGTTGCTAACACAGACAATAAAGCTTGGCAACCTCCATGCTTTTAGCTACTGAGCTACAGAGACTCATTTAGACGCATTTGCATCTGTAAACAAATTTGAACCCTTCACAGGACTGCGGCAGTGAAGGCATAATCCTGGGGATGGAGTTAATGAATTATTGAGTTAAAAAATGAGGAGTATATGAAAATGATCTGTGTGATGAAGCACCATGATGGATATCCCTGTAAAGCAATATTCCAGCTGGAAAACTTTAAAACATCAAGCATAACAATTGCAGACTTAAAATTGCATGAAAACAATAATCTGGCTCAACCAGAAAGATGTAATCTTGTCATGTTCAATGTAAAAAATTATTTTGATTTTTTTATGGTATAAAATTACCTAAGGTCTCACTGGTGAGGTGAGGAGACCTAGAGGAAGGCCCCAGACCTGCTGGAGAAACTACAGTATGTCTCACAGCCAGGGAACACCTCAGGATCCTCCTGGGTGAACTGGAAGATGCAGCCGGGGTGAGAGAAGCCTGGTTTTCCCATCTGAGGCTGTTGCCCACCCTTACCTGACCCCAGGTAAGCGGAAGACAATGGAACAGACCAAATTTTTTATGGTCACATTTAATAATGGGGTTATACTTGTGATTTAATACAGGAAGATAATCATAAAAAGATAAAGGTTCAATAACAATAACAAGAAAAAAACACTCAGAGTGTTCTTAGAGTCCTGTTATGCAGGTAGAGAAGAATTTGGTTTGCCACACCTTGTTCACGGTCAAAGGTAAAACACAAGAGACAGACCTGTGGAAGTCTGTACAATTCTATCAGAGGTGTGTGTCAGAAATTTAGCTTTCAGGACATTCATTTGATGCCAAAAACTTACGTAGATGGTTTCGGTGATGAGTTTCCAGTCACAGTAACCAACTTTCACTACGAAGCGCTCAAAGTTTCACATAGAAAATAAAAATTTATAAATGTGCATTGCGACTGAACAAAACCCCATTGTTTCACTAAAACTTCTCCAGCTGCAAGCCAAACCTTAAAGAGGTGGAAAATTTAGTTTGTCAGATTGTAACTCAGATAACCTAAGGTTGGAACCAGACAAATGACAGGCTTTGCTGTCAGGTGCCCCCAGGTAACCCAGGATGTTGATTGAAGGTTCCTGCCTGAACTGAACTTGTCAGTCAATGTCAATATGAAAGGACAAACGGGTGCCATTAAATATTGATTTATTGAATATGATCAGTGTTGCTCAGCAGATACGTTTTGCTACCAATCATCAACTGATTAAAGTTTTTTTTAAAAGGGTACGACATAGAAGATGATGAACAATTGAAAAAAATCTGCTTACATTCTTTTATATGAGCCATGTTGGACTGTTTATTATTAGAGGTCTTCCTGTTGGGTGAGTGGATACTTTGTCCTGCAGGGTATACAGGATTTGAGCCTCAGATCTCAGTTACCTCTTTAGTCATTTCTTATATTTGCACATCAAACGGCGTGCATGTGATTTTAAAAAAAAACACAATCTGCTTTAATTTGTTAGGTATTTCAGTCGTTCGTTCTCCTGTTACCTATTTATTGTGTTGCTATGACAACACAGCATTGTTTTCTATGTGCCTCATGTATAAATGTAGCCAATAAAAAAAAACAAAAAACATAAAAATATCTAAAACTTTGTCTTTGAACATCAATTGTCTTGTTCGGTTTAGCTTGGTTATGGTGTTTTCCATTGCCAGAATTCAAAACAGAACTCTATCGTTTCACTTTTATTTGTCTTCTCTTGTACGTGCTAACCTTGCTACTTTTCCTCTTTAAACTTCCTCTTCTTTATCATGTCTAGTCAACAGACCAGAGTCAGTGTAAGTACTGTAAGTGTTCTTAAAAATGATATAACAAATTTAAAAGCTCTTTAGATTTGTATTTTTCCAAGCAGTTCCACCGGTATAGATTTTTTTTTTTTACCAAATTACCATGCGAGACGGCTCATACTTAAAAAACTGTAATAGAACAAGTGCTATAAAAGTAATAAAGTGTGTAATAATTTCCTAAGGCGTGCAAATGTGAAACTTTAGCTCCAGCAGCGATAGAAGTTGTTGGAGACAAAACAGAAAAGACACACCCTCACCTGGCATCTGCAAATTTTAGAACCCATAATCATGCAGATGTGGATATATTGCCAGCAGGCTCTAACCCAACTCGCAGTGTAATTCAGACGAAACATTTGTCAGTCTCTTTTGTCGAATATCAAGTCCTAACAGACAGACAGACAAATCAAGAATTATATAGACTGATTGAAGTATTTGCAGGACTGCCGCCGGTGAAGTTTTAATACATCACAGGCTATTAGATTTGATGGTTTACACGACTAGAGTGCAAAACCCTGAAGCACCAATCTAAATGATTATGCCTCTTTACTACCATTTAAAAATCACTCAATCGTAAATTCTCCTCATAAATAAACCTTTTTTATTTACTCAATAACTACCAACAACTACTTTATTTGATGTCAAAGTCAATCCGATGAAATAAAAGTTTGTATTTATTGGCTATTTGTTACTTTTATCAAATTATCCAACACGCTGACTGTATAATTGATCTAGCTATAAATGATCAAGCTATGTAAACTACATCTGCAGCATGGACTACAAAGCACATATAGTATTCCTAACCAAAGTAAAAAGTTCAAGTTATGTTAAATAGTTGTTTATGGAAGGAATCCTTTGCATTTTTTGAAAGCATTTGGATTGGAATATGTGACAATCAACTGTAAGGTGGTATAAGGTGTTTAACTTTTTATTTAGTTAATAAACGTAATTTTTTGCAGGAAGTTGTTTATCCAATTTTATATCCTAGTATGCAAAAGTGTAGGCTTTAAAATGACGCAATTCACAAATAAAACATCCTTGCACTCATTTTTGGTCATATTTGGTCAGTAGACACAATAAAACACCATATTGAAAATAGAAATTTTTTTTAAATGTTTAACACCGAAGAACCCGAACTCTTTCACATAGCACTCAGTTAAAACAATGAGAGCCATTCCTTGTTTTAAACTCATTCAGGTGTGAAGACATTTTCTCTGAGAAGAATCCAAGCACACACAAGAGTTGGGAGAAGCCTACGGCTCGAATTAAAAAGCAAAATAAGTTAAACTAATGCTTGTAACTACATGACATGTTAAGTCTAAACTGTCAATCAGTTTTGTATTCTTCCAAATTTTGTCCTTCAGCCAGTGTTTTACACATTTCGCTCCCAGCTGCGAATCTGAAAAAGTTTCTGTAACTAAATAGACATCAGTAAGACAAACCGTCTGGATTCTAGAGTGTATTCAGTCGGTCTTGTTTCAACATGAACCAGTCGTATGAGCTCACTGGCAAAGCTACAGGAACGAGCATGCATGTGGGTTTGGTGTCATTTTCAGAGTTTGAGTGATGTTTTTCCATTACTTCTTTGGGCAGTTCACACAGCTGTTTGTGAATGATTCAGTGTTACCATGTGTCCAGGCGTAACCAGGAAGGTGATTGTTCAATTTTAGAGGTGGATCCTAAAACCTGAATTTTTCTCCCTGTAGCTACACTCCCTCACTGACCTGCCGATATAAAATCAAGGTTAAACTCAAGTTATCACAATTGGCTTTCCATTTTCAGTGATTTTATGGGAGGGTTGTAATATTAATTTCAAGGGTTAGTTTTCTTTTAATGTACTTGTAGGCTCTGTTTTTAAAAGGTGACACTAAGATAAATTTCAGAAGAAGCTTGGTTTCATGAATCATGTACCCAGAATTATTTTACTATCAACCCTCCATCTATTCCCCCAAAAATCTGAATATTTCTGGATGTTTTGAGACATTTTTAGGTCTTGAAGGGGTAATGTGCTATAACTATTTTTCTTACTCTTACTACTGGAACCGAGGTTATAATTTAAAATACTCTATTCAGAAAATTAAATAAAAATCAACTTGAATTTTTCTTTTTCTGATCAAACATAAAAGTTGTTTGTAGCTCCATTTCAGGTCAATCTTTGTCCTGATCAATATATTTTGCACAAAGCGTGCATGTCTTTTTGTCATTAGCTCATTTTTTGCAGTTGGCTCATCATTCTAAAACCTGGCCATGCTTCATTCTGTCTGTCTGTTAATGCTGACAAACTGCAGGAAGGGTTTGTGAAATTCTTAGTTCTTGACTACCTGTGAGGTTGTATGGCTTTGGGTGGGGCGCCTCCACCCAAGTTTTGTGTTTTAACCTGTACTTACTTCACTTGGAAGAGAATTTAGGTGTTTTACCGAGAGAAATAAAGATCTTGTTTCTGCTAATCTATTGTACAGTATGTTTGTTCTGGAACAAATAAACTGTGACACATTTCAATCACTCTGTAAATTGTGTGAATAGTCTCAAAAAAAAAAAAAGAAGGACATAAGTTTATTTTGTTTCATGTACTTTGAAATGCCAGGTACAAACTGTTTATACAGAATAAACAGGAATGAAATAAAGTGAAAATGATGTCATCACTTAATCAGAAAGAAGTGAAATGCTTGGACAAGATACACAAAACGATATTTGCATCTTCTACTTCTTCTTCTTTTTTTATTTTATCAAATTTTGTTGGAAATAAATTGCTTTGTTTGGTCAAGCTTGATTCTATAAAAATACTCAAGCACTGAATCTGAAATCATTGTGATCGACCTGTGTGGAATGCTCACATTTGTTTTGGTGTGAAAAGTTAGAAGAAATAACAACAAAAAAAACCTTTTCATATATGTTTGAAGCTGATTTATTGCTGTTCAAACAGGGTTTTGGGAGTTGCCCAAATACATTAGTCAGGAGGAATTCAGTTACTGTTTCTTATTTAGGGAGACGCTTCTTTATTCAATAGCAGACAGGTTTTTTTTGCAGCAGCAGCAGTGCCTTTTAGTGGTGAAACCAGCACAGTACAGAATCCAGGATCCACAAACTATTGTGCACAACTACTGTGATCTCATCAGGAAGATGATTTTAATCTTTCTTATGACATTTTAAGATCCTAAAAATGAGGTTCGGACAGATTTTTTTTTTTCAAATTTTCCCAATTATGTTGTTGGATTGTTTCATAGGCTTCACTCTTCAACCATGGCTTCAGCTTCTGCCTGCTCCTCCTTCTCTTCTTCAGTTGCAGAACCTTCTGTTGCTTCTTTTTGTTTCTCTTCAGCTTTGACCTCCACAGTTTCAGTTTTGGTCACTGTGGTGGTTGTCACTGTTGCTCCTTCGATGGGAGAAACTGAATTGCAAGACTTCATTCCATCATAGGAAGAGCTGACATAGGACGGGATGCGAGAACTCTCCAAGTTGAATGCACTGTAGTTCATAGCTGAGAGGGAAATGATTGTGGTGTAAGTCAAACCTTTTGCTTATAGTTAATTAGACTATATATATATGTGTATGCATATACTGTATATTCAAATGAGTTTTGCCTTACAAGTCTGTTTAGTCACATTGGTCTTGATACCCATGGCCAACCTGCAGAAAAGAGAAAACATTTGAACAAATTAAACATTTGATTATGTCTCTGTAACAGGATGTAGTCGTTAATACTACCAATGAAGCCACACGTTTTTAGAGCGTACATTTACCTGTTCTCCTCTCCTTCCAGCAGTTTCCTGTAAGTAGCAATTTCAATGTCCAGAGCCAACTTCACATTCATCAGTTCCTGGTACTGACGGACTTGGAGGGCCATGTCCTGCTTGGCTCTCTGAAGAGCTTCCTCCAGTTCTCTCACACGTAACTTTGCATCTTTCACAGCCAGCTCGCCACGCTCCTCAGCTTCTGCAATCTGAGCTTCCAGACTATTTCGCTAAGGGTAGAAGAACATGTGGAGAGTGAGATATGAGCCAAAAACTTTCAGGAGGACATGGAAAAAGATGTTTCTTCTCCTAGAACATTACAAAATATATCATAAAATTTTTTGGGGGAATTTAGAATTTAAATATGATCACTCACCTGGGCTTTCACCATTTCAATTTCAGATTGGAGCCTCGTGATCCTGCGGTTGATGTCAGCTATTTCATTTCTGGCTGACTTCACGTCATCACCATATCTTCCTGCAGACTGTTGCATCTCTGCATACTACAACAACCAGAAAAAAGCCATCAGTAGATAATTCAAGGTCAAGCTGTGATTTGACAAATTAATAGATTGTGATTGAGTAACAATGTTCCGAACATGGGGTATGTGAACTTATATTTGCCAGATGTTCAGGAATACCACAAAAAGCACTTACGTTTTTTTGCCCTTAATTATTGAGCATGTTTTCCCACCTTGGTTTGATACCATGATTCAGCTTCTGCTCTGCTTCTGTTGGCAATCTCTTCATATTGAGCACGCACTTCGGCAATAATAGCATCCATATCAAGATCACGGCTGTTGTCCATTTCCACCACGACCAATGTGTCCTTAATTTGGGTCTGCAGTTCACTCATTTCCTGCAAAATAATGAATTAAAGAATGGATGAAAACATATAAAAAGAAAAATAATTTTTTTTACTTTGGGTTAAAAAGTTATTACTGCATCATAAATCTGCCTCAGGAACTCAATCTCATCAGACAGGGCATCTAGTTTGGCCTCCAGTTCCAATTTAATCATGTAAGCTGCATCTGTGTCCTGCAGGAAGGATGACAACATACAGAAAAGAAACATCCATTAAGGACATGCAGGAAGTTTTTGTGGAAAAAATAATTGCCAAAATTTGGCCTTTAAAAGGAAACCTTCACAGACCTTCTTCATGACAACAAAGTTGTTCTCACACTCATTGCGCTTGTTGATCTCCTCCTCATATCTAAGATGGATCAATAAAAAAATTAAACATAAAAAGAGGTTTTGGGTTTATTTAATTTTTCTCTTCTCTTTTTACCAACATCTTAAAGGTAGATTTTCTACACGGCCTTTAAAAAACTTTGACAAAACCCACTTTTTTTAACATTATACACAAGTGCACAAATCAGTACATTCAACTAAACCTGGAAATTTACACCTTAGTTTCAAGTATATTTTATTATAAAGTTTGCATGATAAGCCTTTGTTTCATGAGGCTCTGATAAAAAAGAACAAAGCTGTTTCATATTTATTAGGAGTAAAAAAAAAAGCAGAAATACTACTTACTTGTTTTTGAAGTCCTCCACTACTCCCATCATGTTATGAAGGTCAGATTCCAGTTTCAATTTTTCATTGCCTAAGTTGTCCAGCTGCTTACGAAGGTTCGCTATGTAGGCTTCGAACATGGAGTCAATGTTGGAGCGAGACACCGTTTGTTCCTGCAGGAGCTTCCATTTGGTCTCAAGCATTTTGTTTTGCTGTTCAAGAAAACGAACCTGGAAAGAGAGCAATTGAGGAGTTATAAAAATTGTTTTAGCTAAACACATACATTTCTGGGTTCATTCATAAAAGAATAAGAGAAATGTGTTGGATGAGAATCACATTTCTCTGTTGGCATTTGTGCTGACCGTCAATAAAAAAGACATCTGCTGAAAGAAAGATAAATTAATCTCATTCTTCCTTTACTATGATGTGACATAACAAAGATATAATGTCACATAGGTCGTTCTATTTATTTAAACCCAACATGCTGCATTTGAACTCAATGTGGCACTGTCTCTCCACTGCCCTTTTGCAACTTTTTCTCTCAGCCTCTTGACCTTGGGTGGGGTCTTGCTACTGCTCAGCAAACACCTTAAAACACACACATCAGTGTGCTTGTAACACAATGGCATAAAGAGCATAGGGAGGGAGAGCTTTGTTTTACAATCTGAGGATTGATTTACAAGGTAGTTTTTTCAACATGACTTCAGTGTGCTTGCTTTAAAGGATATGTGTCATTGATTTTCAGTAAAAAAAATATGATTGGGTAAGATATATTTTAATGCCAATATCTTGTTTATCCTGTTTGTCACATTGTACTTAAATATAATGTTTTCTTTTTTTTCTTGCAAATAGTATAGTAGTTCATGCAATAAGCTCATAGTTTACTTCTAGTTTCTTTTTTATGTTAATTATAAGCAGAGAGCTCAACAGGACATCCATATATTCAGATTCAGAACTTCAAAGAGAAATTGGGCTTATTCTCATGTCAGGCCAAGGTGATCTTTCTCTCTAAGTTCATATCTTGGTCGAAACTTTTTCTGAGACACAAGCATCAACCCAACCCCGCCCACTCTGCACTCCCCCCTGTATCTTTACCTCATGGGAAAAACAGTTTTACAAAAGCAATTTCTTTATATGGAGCTTTCTTTGAGCTTGTTCATGAGAACGGCAATCTTTTTTCAATCCCTGTTCATTTCCTCAACATTTTTCTTTCAAAATACATTTCCTCTGCTGACTTTTGTTCACATCAATAGAACTAAAATATGTTCACTTTTCTTTTTTTTTTTTCTCCTGCAAGTTACTGTATGTCCTGTGTGCATGTGTGTCAAATTCATCATTTCTACTAATCAATCTTGAGATGAACTTTGAATGAACTGACCTTATCAATGAAAGATGCAAAGCGGTTGTTCAGAGTCTTGATCTGTTCCTTCTCCTGGATGCGGATCACCTGGATGTCTGGGTCAATCTCCAGGTTCAAGGGAGCCAGCAAGCTTTTGTTCACAGTTACCGCTGTTATTGGGGCCACCATTTCATTGGCCATGCCACCCCCTATGCCATTACTAAATCCCATATAGCCAAAATCCACCCCACCTCCTCTCTGCCCTGATCCCCTTGCAGCAAACCCAGAACCCCCTTGGAACCCGCCAGCTGCCACAGCTGCACCACTGCTGCCAACGCCCCCGTAGGAGCTACGGACTGCGTAGCTCTGCCTGGCATTCCCCACACCTCGGCCTCCATAGCCAGAGAATGAGCGGCTGCTGTACCCCTGGGTGGGACTCCTGCAGGATGACGAGGTGGAGAGGGTGTTGGTCCTCATGGCTCTTACTGACATGATCACTGATGAGGTGTGCAGCCCTGAAATTGGGGTGAGATGAGCAGAGACTCCACAGAGGGAAGGAGAGTCAGGCAGATAGACCCTCTCTGGTCCACGGTGGTATTTATCGGAGCAGGGGTGGGAACCTGCTGAGAAACGATTGGCTGGCGTCCTCAGAAAGGGAGTGAAGGATGAAGAGGGAATGAGTGTAAGAGGAGGAGAAATGAGTCAATGACAAAGTAGAAAATTGCATCATGTTACACATTTGCAGCACATTAAAAGCACATAACTATTCGGGGTGCTGTTTTCCATGAGGCTACTGCAAACAGAGCAAAGCTCAAAAGTTTTTACAAAGTTGTACTTTATTCAAATGCACACAGAAACTCAAACCTTGGTTATAATGAACAACTATATAATTTTATTGCCCTTCTTCTCTGCTTCACACTTCCCATAGGTGTGACATTGCACTGGTTACTCAGGGTGAGGTTTTTACTTATTGGCTGGCAGTGACAAAAGCATGTATCTTATCAATAGTAAATTCCGTTTTAGAATATAGTTATAACCACAAAACACTAAAAACAAATAAATAAAAATAATGGATTTTTTTTTAATGTATGAAAAAACATGTTGATCATTTCCTACCTGGAGGTCTAATATCATCATCGTGACTTTATATTGCACAGTTTCATGTACATGAAAACATGTTCATGCAATTCATAGTGGTAGTCTAATCAAAACAAACTTTGTAGGCAAATAAAATGACAAAATTCCTTCCATATCAGATCTTTCGGATCACACACTCCTGTTCTTTTTCTTTATCACTAAACCTCACCTTACTCTAAAACACTGCACTCCACCCAGAGGATCACTGATTAACATAAGAAGACTGCAGGCTCGTCTGCTGATGGATGGATGATAGACAGACAGACAGACAGACAGACAGATAGATAGATAGATAGATAGATAGATAGATAGATAGATAATGTGAGTTACTGTGCAAATATACTCTAATATACAGTATTACTGTAATATTCATCAAATATACTGTGCAATAAAGAAAAAACAATGAACACTTTCAGGTTTTAGCAAAAACAAGTGCCTGATATGCTCGGTAGTTGTAAACTATGAGGTGATACTTTACAAAAGAGCTCTTGTGCTGAATTTGGAGGGAACATCTTGTGCAAAAGTTAGCCAAGTTTTTCCTCTTTCACTATAACAAGATCCAGCTGCTAGCTGAAGTTACTTAATAAAACAGTTTGTATCTTTTGCAAAAATCTTTCTTCATCTCACGAGTGTGAGGAAAACAGAAGTATAATTCTAAATCTTTTACCCTCTCAACCTTCAGGTCTCCTGACAGGCCAGGGATATTCGTTTGTGTGAAGCTGCTAAATGACACATGGAGACAGGAATGTGCTGAGAGAGACACATACACGCGACAAGTCGGGAAGAGGGAGGGTGAGAAGAGAATCAAAAAAGGCGATACGAGAAGACAATTAACATTGAGAAGAAACAATTGCAATGTTCGACCACTCAATGACTCATGGGGATACCCAATAAAGACTGAGTGAGATTAAAATAAACAACACAGAAACCTGCTTTAAGTGTAAAGATAGACATGAAATAAAATTGACACTTCATCTGATGACAATGACTCAAACGGATCTATATAATAACATAAGGCCTAAAATTAGGAGGACATTTTTAAAAAACAAGCTCCCACTAAAAATTTTACTGCTGTTCTAAATCTTGCACTTGACCTCCTGCTTCATTTTAAATGTTAAACTTGCACCTCCTAGTGACTTAAACTTGCAATAACAAAACCCAAATGATATTCATTGTCATGCCGACATTAGAAATGGTCTCTTATCACAAGGTAATGATTGATCTTAGTAGATTAAAGATTACAATTTGAAGAACAAACCCAAAACTTTGGTTTTGTTTTAAGAGTATTTTAAAGTTTTGGATGAGTTCAGGGCTACACGGTTAGCAAAGTGGCATTTCAGCAAGAAGATCGGGTTTTGAATTCCGTGTTAGGTACGAAGCTTGGAGCACTGACCTTTCTGTGTGGAGTTTGCATGTTCTCCCCGTTTATGCGTGGGTGGGTTTCCTTCGGGTGCTCCGGTTTCCTCCCACTCTCCAAAAACAAGGTTAGGTTAATTGGCCCTTACAAAATTGTCCCTCCGAATGTGTCTGGCCCTACGACAGACTGGAGACCTGTTCAGGGTGTATCCTGCCTCTTACCTTGAATTCTGAGAACATTTTTAAGTTCTTGACAAGCTCAATTATAAAAAAAATGAAGACGTTTTTATTTAAGCCGTCTTTCAATATCACAAATAAAGTTTCTTTGAGTATTAAATCTCCAACAAAGTTCTTTCAATCAATGTTTTAAGTTTGGTTTTTACTTTTCCAACCATTCAAAATTTTTGTTTTTATCATGTCACTTCTTATTGAGTAAAGCTTTACAGACTTTTACAGACGTCTTAATTCAGTTTCATTCATTGTAGCTCATTGATTGGGATCTGCATGCTTCTCATTAGTTCATTTTACAGTAAAACCTGTTCAAACGAGCAGTAAAAATCTCAGTTCTCATCACAACAGTATGCTTGTTATTACACTGTATGACTTCTTGCTCAGCGGTGAGTTTTGAAATGAAAGAAAAACTAGCTGAAAGGAAACCCTACAGAAATGTAAAGAAGTTTAACCTTCCTACTTGAAAGGGAGAATTATCTTCTTTTTATCAATAAACTGTTCCTTACTAAATCTGACCATTTGTACCTTGAAGTTGTCTGCTCAAACTTGGTTAAATCTAACAAGATCATATACTTCTTGTGTATTGCTACAAGTCTGTGTTGTTTGTAGTTTATTTTTAGCTACAATACAAAATCTTGGCAAACTAAGTTAAAGTCTTGTCGCTGAGTACAATCATGACAGTTTCCTTTCACATTAGACTAAATTCAATCATCCATTGCTGCCATATGACCAAATTAGCATTGCCACGTAACACAATTTACCAGCTTTATAAAACAATAGTAGTTGTACAAAATAGAAAACCTTTAGTATAGACTTCTTGATATTTGCAACTACAGTAAGTGTACGTACATTGCAACAGGATTAGTAATCAAGAATTTTTTAATTATGCTTGTGTTGCATGTCAGTGATTAATGTGCCTGGAAAAAAAGTTTCTGTCCTGCTGAACTCATCTGTCAATGTCAGAGGGTGTCAAATGTCCAATCAGATTTTAAAACTGGTTTGTTCCACCCTGGTCACACCTCTGATGCATGACAAATATTTGTTTCATCTTTTGAACTGCTTATCCCTAACAGGGTCGCAGTAGTGCCAAAGGCTGATTTCAGGGGAGAGGCAGGATACACCCCAAACAGGTCGCCAGTCTGCTGTGGTGGCATACACACACACAGACACACTTTTTCCTAGGGGCAATTTCATAGTGGTCAATCAACCTAACATGCATGTTTTTGGAGGGTGGGAGCAAACCGGAGTACCAGGAGAAAACCCACGCATACACAAGAAAAACATACAAATTTTACACAGAAAAGCTAGTAATTCTAGCCTTGTCCTACTTAAGACTCAAACCCCAACCTTCTTGCTATGAGGACATTATGCTAACTGCTACGCCACCCTGTTGCCGGTATACTGTATATATCTCTCCTTAAGACAAACTTCAGCAAAAAAATAATTTAGCTTTTTGCAAAAAACGTATCAACATTTTAAAAACAAAATGAGGCGTATCCAAGTAATTAATTAGCTTAGTTTATAGTGGAGATGGACTGATATATGGATAGAAAATAGTTGGACACATAAATAGATAATCCCAGAGTGTATCACCTTTTTTTATATCCTTGTGAAATGTCTTTGTGATGGAAATGGACATGACATCCCACAGAGAAAATGCCTTGGAGCCGACACATTTCACCAACCTCTAACGTGTGACCACAACACCCCACAAGAGATCCCATCCTTAACACAAAAATAGTTGTGATTACATGTAGCTCCCTATATTTGTAACCCTATTGATTTATATAAAGTTAAAAACAACGTCTGAAAATATGTCTCAAGCCAGTCATACTGGAAGAAATTGCAAAAGTGAGAATTTGCAAAAAGGAAGTAAATGAGTGAGTAAGTAAGCATGTGTCACAGTCACAGTCATGTACATGTTAGGTTTCCCTCACACCCTGCAGACGGTTTATGTAAAAATATGGATATGCATGTATGCAAACTGGGCGCTGGACCTTTTGTATAGATATGTGAACATAGTTCTTTTGTGAAATTTGTTCAAGGACACGCATAGCCCTGAAACCAAGATAACGTGGCAGTTTTCCAAGGCCGATAAATGCTTGGTTCTAATTTCCACATTTCTGCTGTAAGTCGCTATGAGTCATGAACTCAAGGTTGGCCAGTTTCCTTCTTTTTTAATCACTTTTTCTTAGTTTCTCTGAAAGTTATAAAGTCCAGAAATTCTGTGGTGCTGGTGTAAAAAGAGACGATGAAAAGTAAGAATCAAAAGACAGCTTTTAGTGTTTAAAATGTTTTTCTTAGATGTCCTTATTATAGCTCTCGGGCAAATCATTCAGGACTTATCTTTTTTTCCCCTCAACTGGTCACTTGCTTAGTCACTTGTGCTGAGACAAACGTTGCCAACACACATGCAAACAAATAAGACAGTTGTGACAGAGTCATGCGGTGTGAGTCATGCTGATTGAATTTATCTTTCCTGTAAACTATCTGTAGTCAGTTTTTCCCAACTTTCTGAGCTCTTTGACTATCCACGTCTTGATGAGACAAAAGACATAATCAATAAATAGTTTGGGTTTGGAGGAGGGGTAAAAACCTTGTGGTAAAGTGAAAGTTGATCAACCATGAAAAGTTTCAAACGAAAAAGTATGGATGGCTTCATTGAGATCAAAGAAGTTCTTTCAAAATCGTTAGTTTCTTCACTGTAGGGGAGTAATTAACCTTCATCTACTGAGACTCAGTGATATAATCCTGTCTGGCCAGGATTTAGACTAAAGTAAACTCCACCTATCAACGTTAAGTACAGGAAAACTATAAAGTACCTTTTTTTCATTCGTGATGACTAAGTGGATTAATTCCTACATTTCTGTAATCCCTAAAAAGAAGAAAAGCATCACCTTCCACATTGCATCACACACAGAGCTTCTGAAAAGTATCCTGGATAAGTCTTCAAAGATAATTGTTCAAAATCCCCTTTGACTGATTTGAGCAGATAGACGCTTACAGTGTCACTGATGAATGAGGGCAGATTTTTTTTATCTCATTCTCAGAGCAATCATTGTATCAGCTAGCCTTTTGTTTTCCTCTCTTCTAATCCCTTGTGGAGTCTTTTGATATGCCTCAGGATTGAGTTTCATTTATTTGTCTTTTAAACACATCCCATTTCATTCTTCTGTTCATAAAAAATATAAACTTGATCTGGGTTATAAGTGTATTCAGGAGTAAATCAGTTTGACCTCTTTTCTAAAATTTCTTCCAGTTTTTTGTTCAGCTTTCAGTTTAGATTAGATAGAAAAGCAGGAGAAGTCTGTTTATTTTGGGGCCTTGGTGACCGCAAACTATGCAGCAACTGGCAACCTTGTGCTTTTCATGAACAACCCACAATGATTCCGTGGCATACTTTTTTGTGAAACTTAACCATTAACCTTAACCATTTGGCGATTGGTTTTCATTCTTGTCTAATTGTTTTGTTTGGAACATTGACATTTTACCAAAAAGCAAAAAGTTTGTCTTGTTTAAAACCAAATTAGAGTTCCGATTTCCGTCTATAGTCTAGTCGGGTGTCTCTGCTCTAAAAACTTTCCACAACTGGATATGTTTCACATATCTCCTTGGAGACAGAGAAGACATTGTGGCTTTTTATAAAGAAAAAAGGAACACAGACAGAGTGAGAGAGCAGAGAAAGGCAGCAGGAAACTGACACCAGGCGATGCTGTAGTGGGCCGGGTCTGAGAGACCAGCTGTTTTTGGGGGAGAGGAGGAGTATAAGTTCTCCTCTTTCCATTCCCAGCGTCACTTTCTAAGCCATCCAGCAGCGAACATCCACATCTCATTTTTTTTCATTCACAGCCAATTGTGACCATTCCACAATGAGCTTCAGAACCTCCAGCATCCAGCAGACACCATCTGCAAGGATCTCCTTCACCCGATCTGCTCCTCAGTATCGTGCTGCCAGCATTTATGGAGGTGCTGGTGGGCATGGTGCTCGCATCTCCTCTGCCTCTGCATCTTCCCTGCGCTCTGGTGCACCAGTAGCATCTTCCTCAAGTGCCTTCAGGCTGAGCAGTGGAATGGGTGGTGGCATTGGTGGAGGCTTTGGTGGTGCCAGCATGGCTTCTACTGTTAATACCAGCACTGGTTCTGCCATCCTGGGTAATGAAAAAGGGGCCATGCAGAACCTGAATGACCGTCTGGCTAATTATCTGGAGACAGTAAGGAACCTGGAACAAGCCAACAAGGCACTGGAGATAAAAATCAGGGATGCCATGGAGAAAGGGGGTCCAGACATGAGAGATTACAGCAAATATGAGCCAGTCATCAATGATCTACGCAAACAGGTAAGTATCATAGAAATACTCAGACAGAGAATACTGTTAAAAATCATTATATTTGAAGCTTTAACTTGAATGTTTTAAATAACATGCTTTAGATCCAATGACAGAATGACAAGATTGTAAAGATTTTCTTTGCTTTCTCACTAATACTAACACTTTATATGTGTTTGGGGACATTGGATTCAGAATAACTGTGAATAGACAGCATTTTATCTTTTCAATGATTAAATTTCCTCCAAAAGAGTACTAGGGTGTGGTGGCCCAGCTCTGACTCCACCCCATAAAATTTTTCATTGTAGGAACTTCCTCCGATGAATCACAAACACGAGGACCATGAGAAACTGACTGAGACTAACTCAAAAGTTCTCAGACGACTAGCAAACCAAAGCATTTCCAAATGCTCCTGCTTGTTTGATGATGATTGTCCAAACATGTGTTTGTGTAGGAGTGTCTAAATGTGAAACAGATGTGTGGAAATTACACGCACACACTCGTGTAGGAAGAAAGTTTTGCACACAGCCAGAGAGAGCCCACAGATGCAAGTGGAGTTGTGGTTGTACAACAATCAGCTTCAGTCTGTGGAGTCAAATGTCACATTCCTCCGCATAGACCAGTACTTCAATATCACAGAATCACACACTGATGGTGGCACATGCCACACAAAGGGACAAGTACTTTCTTTTTTCATCACATAAATTCTATCACATAGTGAGTTCCCACAAATCTGACCGCCTAAAAATGTAGAGAACCATGCAAACTGATTGACAGCAACAGCGCAGCTGGCTTGTGAATGGAGGAAAGCACTTTTTTCAAGCAGGAAATCCATTTTTATGTAACATTAAATGGAGCCCGATTCAGTTTTGCACACAGGAACAACCTCTCTTCCTGTTCTTCAGTTTATGATTCCTCTTTTGATACAGTTACAACAAATTTAACTTTGTTCTTGTATGTTAGATCTAATCAGCACTGAATCAGCTCATGGTTGAAATGAGAAAAAAGCATTTAAATGAAGCTTTTGATTAAAAAATGTCAAATGGTGTTGGTTAATCAAAGAAGTTATTTTTACCCCTCAGATCTTTGATAAGATTGTGGACAACGCTAGCTATGTACTCCAGATTGACAACGCTCGCCTCGCTGCTGATGACTTCAAAATGAAGTATGTGTTTTGACATGTAACTTGATGTGTGTGCACCAATAATGCAACTTTAAATTAAAAAAAAATTGTTGTCTGTGAACCTTTCAGGTTTGACAACGAGATGGCAATTCGCCAGTCTGTGGAGGCCGACATCGCTGGGCTGAAGAAAGTCATAGATGAAACCAACATGAGCAGAATTAACATTGAAAATGAGATGGAAGCAGTGAAGGAAGAGCTCCTGTACTTGAGGAAGAACCATGAGAATGTGAGTTTATTTGAAATGACTAACAGCATCTTTAGTAAAAAATATATGAGATATTTATATGTGGGTTATGGGCTGCACAGTGGCGCAGTGATTAGCATAGAGGCCTCACAGCAAGAAGGTCGGGGTTTGAGGCCCAGAGTGACCGCAGGGCTTGAAACTCTGGCCATTTTGTGTGGAGTTACATGTTCTCCCCGTATGTTTTCTCGAGGTACTCCTGTTTCCTCCCTACCTCCAAAAACCATGTAAGTTGGATCAATTGGCCACTATGAAATTGCCCCTAGGAATGTGTCTGTGGGTGGTTGTGTGTGTGTGTGTGTGTGTGTGTGTGTGTGTGTGTGTGTGTGTGTGTGTGTGTGTGGCCCTGCAACCGCCTGGGGGCCCGTTCAGGGTGTATCCCGCCTCTCACCTGAAATCAGCCGGCATCGGTTTCGGCATAGGCACCCTCATGATTCCATATACATATAAAGCTATTTCTTATCATTCTCTCAAACATTCTTATATGGTTGTAAGATCATGAAGAAAAACTTTATTCCTAAAAGTACCTGAATGAAACACTGACTAAAACTTACAAATATTAATGAGCTAAAACTGCAATGCTTTACTTTTAATGCCTTTGAAGGGGTTTATTTTAAACTAATATTTAAAATGATTATTCCTCTGCTTTAAAAAGTTTAACTTCATATTTTTGTACAAAACAGCTTTCATTTTTCAGTGTGCTGCTGTGATTTGATTTTATGTGTTGGAACACAGTGTTCTCTTTGATCAGAAACAAAACACCTCTTTTTAGAAAAAAAAAAGTCTTGTTTGGCTTTATCTGGAAAAAAAAAAAAAAGTTTTCTGCCAGGTTATCGTAAGAAAAGTAGGCAAAGTTTTGAATTTTGTCCAGCAGTTTTGAGTAATTACAGAGTACTGGATTCCAAACTATTTAAAGACGGTTTTATAACCCTGGTGGGTGGGAGTCCAGCTTATTTTTTCTCAAATCAGGTTTAATTGTCATCTAAAGCTCAATATGTCACAAGTATCATATTTGGTTGAATCCCAATCCTTTTACAAGAGAAATTACACCAGATAAGACTTGATTTTCATCCCTATAATAAAAACGCACTCATTCAAATTGATTTTATCATCCACTCTTAATTACAGAGCTTTAAAATGCTTAGATGAACCTAATGCAGAAGAGTGGAACTTTTAAGAATTACAGACCAGAAGTCTCTCAAGAGCCACTAATAGAGCATAGGAATTCCGTCCCCAAATTCCCAAACTCTCACAATAAGGGCATGACTGAGTGCCCTGCTTGAATGTTATTTTATATTTAATTTCCTTACATAGCCAACAAAGTATGTTTTACTGTGAAATTATCTTTTTCTCAAAACAAGTTACTCATGTCTGCATTGTTACAATATGACCGTAGGGGGGGAGTTTCCACTCCTTTTAAGGTCAGTTTAACCCAACAAGCTGAACTCTACAAAGATAAAAAATTCATTCTATAAATTTATCATAGAACAAAAGCACCAATTGTGCTTTGGACAGATAGCCAGTATCGAAATTATTACAGTTGCTCTGCAAAGCGCTAAGTGTTTCATTTATGTTCCTCTTTTCCAACAGGAAGTTATGGAGCTGAGGAACCAGATTTCCCAATCTGGCGTGCAAGTAGATGTGGACGCCCCCAAAGGTCAAGACCTGTCCCAGATCATGGAGGACATGAGAGCCAACTACGAGAAGATTGCTGTGAAGAATGCAGAAGACCTAAAACGCTGGCATGAAAATCAGGTCATACCAGGCTTCTTGTTAGTGCAATCATGGGGGCTTACACACTGAGGAAGTACTTTGTTTAATCCACTTTGACTTTCTTTCATCAGATTGCAGACGTTCAAGTGCAAGTATCACAGAACACAGAAGCACTTCAAGGCGCTCAGGTGGAGAAGAGTGACCTGGCCAGACAGATTCAGACCCTGGAAATTGAACTTGCATCTCAACAAAGTCTAGTAAGCATAAAAAATTATTCTCTTTATCCACAAACACAGTGTTAAAAAATTTTTGAAAGCTATTTTTAGCTGATATTTAGGACAATACAAGTATTATGACATTAAACACCTAACACATGTGACATTTTCAACATTTTCGCTAAAACACTGGTGTCTAAGCTTTTTTAATAAACTCAAGTTTGAACTTAACGTCATTTTCCCCCTCTTCTTTCTTTATCAGAAAGCCTCTTTAGAAGACACTCTACGAAACACAGAACTACGTAACAACATGGAAATGGAAAAATACAACGGCATCATTGTCCGCTTAGAAGAAGAACTGACCAACCTGCGTGCTAACATCCAGCATCAAACTCAGGAATATGAGGCATTGCTCAACATGAAGATGAAACTTGAGGCGGAAATCAGCACATATAAAACTCTGCTTGATGGAGGAGACTTCAGGTGACTAAAAAATGAGAGACAAAAAAGTTTAGGACAATAAAATTTTCAAATAGCTCAATTTGACTGAACTCTAATTTTGCTTAGTCTAACATGTTGTTGTGTGTTGAACAGGCTCCAAGATGCACTGGATGAGCTTTCTCAAAGCTAAATTGGAACAAACAAAGATGAATGTAGATTCTCCAAAGATCTAAACCAAGCTTCAAGATCACCTAGCATAAAGGCTGGAAGAATTGACATGCTTAAAAATATTTTCACAATCACTGTTGCCTGAACTTAAAAATAAATGGGACCAAGTGTTGGCACAAATTCATTGTGTTGTTTTTAATTATTTCTAATGTTATTTAAGTCAGCGTCCTAATCACAGGAAAAACAAGAGGAAGATGATAAAGTTTCAAACGTACGGTAAAGACAGACTAAAAAATAAGCCATCCACCTCTAAAAAGTGTTTTTCTCTAGTCAGAATCACTGATTTATTCCTGCAACTCCAATCTGGATTAGTGAAGGGGCCCAAAGGCCTCATCTACTTTTCTCTATCAAAAGTAAGTCGTCTCAAGTCTGACACAAGTCTGTGTCAAGTCTGACACAATTACGTATATGTTTTAGTACAGATAAATGATTAAATTTACACTTTAGGAGGTGGGATTTTGAATTAGTCTGGATGTTTTAATTGGCAAAACCACAACAAACTTCTAAAACTTTTAAGAAAAATATAATTAATTTATTCATTCATTTTCTATTTATTCAATAGAGGCAGGGTATGCTAATAAACATCTATTCAATAAAACCAATACAAATAGATGTAAGCACTCTGGATTATAACAATAATTGTCATTTTTTATTCACAGTCTTTAGACAGGGGAAAATGCCTCTGTCCAACTCTAGATTATGGTGTGAGGGTTGTTGAAAAATATTTTGGGTAGTTTCAGGCAAGAAGCAGGGTACATCCTGAATAGGTCCCCAGTCTGTTCCAGGGGAGCACAGAAAAAGACAACCATTCGCACACATTAAAGTCTTGGGGAAATTTCCCACGAACCGATTAGCATGATATACTGTACATATTTTTTAGGGGGTGGCAGGAATCTAGAGAACCCAAAAGAATCAATGCATACACAAGAAAATGATACAACCTCCAGACAGAGAGACGAGTATTCTGAACTTTGCCAGCCTTGGCTTGAACCTTTAACCTGCTTGCTGTGAGATACTGTACTAATCCCTGTGTCTCCAAAATGTCAATTAAAGAAAAAAAAATAATAAAAGTTATTCCTTTAAAAAAATCCAATTATTTTCCAGATTTAATTTTTGAGTCTGAAATATCATGGCAATTTTTTTTTTTTTAAATCACATAAAAATGCAGTTTACTCTGATTTGACCACTAGGTGGCATGTAAACTCCGAAAGAAGCTTTTATGATACAAAGTCTTTCAACGCATGTCTTCAAGTTATTCATAACTGGAGAAAGAGAGAGAAATTATGCAAATTGTTCCCAAAAGAATGCATAAGAATGCAAAATCTTTCCACTGAAATATTTCATTCAAATGTCTCATGGATCATTAGTCATGTGCCCAATGAAAAAACGTTCTGTTTCCTCATAAAGTTTTGTCAGTAAAGTAACAAAATGTGCAATTTCCATTTAAGTGTCCACTTGATATGTAATGGGGAATAAATCAGAAAAGACATTGCAGATTTCTACCTTTTGATGTACTCTTGGAAGATTGGCACACAAATATTATGCAATCATTAAACTCTTCATCTTCAGGGCAGGCTTGACAAGGCATGTCTTAATTAGTCTCCTGATCTTATGTAACGCAGCAAACATCCCATGAGTGGTGAAATGTGTGCATTTCTGACTCAAAGTTGACATCTTTTGCCTTTTAATATTGTGTTAACAGAATTATTGGATCTTCTCAATTATAGTCATCATTAGATTGTGGCATCAAGGTAAGTCTTAAGTTATGGTGGATTGCTTAAGACATTGTGAGAAAACACTCCTTGACTTTTTCACACAAGAAAGATGTGCAAAACACATGCATAACATTTACAGAGACAGATTTGTTTGATTCCTTGACAAATAAGACTTAAGTAATAATGTATTTTATTTTTATTTATAATGCACTCTATACTTGAAATCAAGTCTCAGAGTGCTACATGGATTAAAACATTAAAACTTAAAACAATTAAAACAGTACAGTACAATAAAAACAAACATACAATGCAAACAAATTTAAAAATGATAAGCTTTTTTAAAAAGGTGGGTTTTTAGTCCTTTTTTAAAAGCATCCTCCGTCTGTGGAGCCCTGAGGTAGTCATAAAAATAAGTCATAAAAACAATCAAACATGTTGGTTGGGGACAATTTTGAACATGAGTCATACGGGCTGTCTGTTGTTACAGTGGGTTTGGCGCTGCGGCATCACAGTTAAAAGGTTGCTGGCTGAGCCCCATGTAGGGAAAGGCTCCAGATAGTGGCCTGTCTATGTCGGGGCTGTTTTCCACATGTATGCAAGAGTTCTTTCCAGGATCTCCAGCTTCCTCTTAACCTCCAGAAAGAATGCATCATAGGCTAATTAGTCACTAGTAAATTGTCCCTATGAATCATTGTGTGTGTGTGCGTGCGTGCGTGCGTGCAGGCGTCATCCCATATATGGCCTTGCAACGAACCGACGACCTGTTTGGAGTGTACCCTTCTTCTCGTCTTGAACTTGCTGGAATAGACCCTGGTCTCCTTCACCAAAAATGAGATGTTCGAGAAGAGAAAACGATTAAATTAATGAATTGTTCTACTTAAGAAATTTGTATTTCCAAGCACTTTTTGTTTTTCTTCTTCTTCTTTTGGCATTTCCCAGCAAGTCAGTTTCTTCCATCTAACCCTATCTGCTGCATCTTCTTCGGTCAGGCCAACTATCTTCATGTCTTCCTTCACTGTATCCATGAACTTCCTCTATGCCTCTTTCCTGGTGGTTCCAAACACAGCATCCTTCTGCCATCCTCTGTCTCTAGACCAAACAGCATAGCCGGTCTCACCACAGTTTTGTACACTTTCCCTTTCATTTTAGCTGAAACTCTTCTATCACACCTGATACTTTTCTCCACCCGTTCCAGCCTGCCTGCACACGCTTCTTCACCTCTTTTCCACACTCTCCATTGCTCTTGACTGTTGATCCTAAGTACTTAAAATCTTCCACCTTCTTTATCTCTTCTCCCTGTAACCTCACTCTTCCATTTGGGTCTCTCTCATTCACACACGTACTCTGTTTTACTCTGAGTAATCTTCATTCTCTTCTTTCTAGTGCAAACCTCTACCTCTCCAGCTTTTCCTCCACCTCTTCCCTCCTCTCACTACAGATCACAATGTCATCTGCAAACATTATTGTCCATGGAGATTCCTGTCTAACCTCATCTGTCAGCCTGTCCATCACCATAACAAACAGCAAAGGGCTCAGAGCAGATCCTTGGTGCAGTCCCACCCCCACACTGAACTTCTCTGTCTCACCTTCAGCACACCTCACCACTGTCTTACAGTCATACATGTTACCATGTATGACTGTACATGGCGACATGTATGATATTAAGAAATCATCTTAGCTGCATAAACACAAAATTAGAATTGACACAAATAGGAATGGAATAACATTGCATTCAACTTCTACTTTTATTGAGGGAAAAAAAAGTTGTTAGGAGAGCCATGACAGCTCAGCAACAAGCTACTGTATCTTCCCTTCATCTTCTGAACCACTTATCCCTAATGGGGTCATGCCTGGTGCCGGAACCTATCTTGACTAATTTCAAGCGAGAGGCAGGATACACCCCAAACAGGGCGCATGTCTGTTGCGGGGTCACACACACTCATTTCTAGAGGCAGTTTCATAGTGGCTAATCGACCTAACATGTATGTTTTGGGAGTGTGGGAGGAAACCTTGGAGAAAACCCACACAGACACAGGGAAGCCAGTGTTTCGAGCTTCACTTCCACTCTGGCACTCGAATCCCTGACCTTCTCACTGTGAGGCCACTGTGTTTCCCAAAAGCTTTTAGAATCTTTAAAAATCTTTTAAAACAAAATATATTAAATAAATATCTGTTTACTACATTTAAAGGCAATTGATTATTTCTTTCTCGATAAATACTCGTAAATTTTACCCAAATCAGAAAGACTTATTGCCATGGTCAGTGAACAAGATTCAGAGACTAGGAACTTGCTACTAATGTGCAAAGAATAAACACAAGAATAAACATTAAAAACAGCTTTTAGTTGTGCATTTTTAATGTTTTTTTAATTTGGGATATTCTATGTCATTTTAACTATGTGAAAGATTGTTTGATTGTATTGATTTCGGCTAATATGATCCATAAAAATAATAAAAATGTTGCTTTAGTGAGAAAATGTGGGTCAGTAAACAAGGGAGGATTCTCGTGAACACGGACGCGCGCTCCCGATCATAAACCTATGACGCTTCCATCCGGGTACTACAACGAACTCGCTCTCCAACATGGCGGCGTCAGGTGAGGTTTATGTGGCTGAACGATCCGAGTTGCTTCATAGGGATTTTAAACAGTTACCCCTCCAGACATTAGAACATTCAAAGCGTGAGAAAGACTCGTTTATTAATATGTTGCCCGGCGTCGTTGTCTGCTGTTTATGAAATATTTAGTGACCGTTTTAGCCCGCTAAACAGCTAGCTAGTTGAGTCAGGCGAATGAACGAGGTAACGACTTCTTATCTGAACAGTTAACGCCAAGACATTACAAACAAGCCTGTTTCTCCAGGAGTTGTGACGTTATTTAGTGTAAAAAGTTTTTCTATTGTAGTTGTTCTGATATGTGTGTGTGTTAGAGTGGTCTCTGATTGCACATTGTGTGTGTATGTGTTCGCCGTGGCGCTCACAGCAAACAAGCACCAGGCGCAAGCGCGATCTGTGGAGGAGGGGTCGGGCCGAGGTGTCCTAGCAGCCTGAACACACTCCCCACGTGTACCGCGTTGATCCCTACGAGATCTGCTAACAGGGTCTGAGGTGTCGCATCCAGATCTCTTCTTTATCCGATTCATAACTTTATCTTTCCCCCAGAGTGTTTAGTCCAGCATTATCCATCCTGTATTGGTTATCTGGGCGCTGCTCCACGCACTAGGCCCTAAAAGCTAGCCAGCTAAGCAGAGATACTTCCCCCGTCAGCAGTCCTCTGCTGACTAAGCTCACTTGCTCATGAAGACAAAAGAGATCAGCCTAAATAGTGAGCCAACAACTTGTGTCATGGCATGGAACTGTAACTACGCAGTCATAGCTTTAGCCCAAGAACAAAAAACCTTGAGAAAATAGCTGAAAGTGATTAATTTATGGACAAATACTTAGACATGTGATTCATATGCTACAGATTGTGTTATACAGTAGAGAGTAAACAGGTCGTTAGGAGTAGATTTTGTGTGGGCACAGAATGAACTGATTGGTCTGTTTAAATAGCATTGTCCAAGGGCATCCGAACCTGATGCCCAAACCATCCCATCTGGGTTCTCTCTATACACAGGGGCACAAACTGTGCTATGAGCTCTTCCCTTTTTTAATCATAATCAGGTCATCCCATGAAACTATAACCACATATCATTGGAGAAAATACACTGAGAAAATAGCTGAAAGTGATTAAATTATGGACAAATGCTTAGATATGTGATTCATATGCAATACATTGTGTTATACAGTTAGAAAATGAACAGGTCCTGTAAGTAGATTTTGTGCATGCAAAGAATGTCCTGACAGGTTGGATTTTCACTATAAAGCTCCAAGTTAACTTTGCCCCCGTCCCTCCCTTTTATGCCTCAGACCAAAACAAATCAAACCTGCTCTGTGAACTGTGTGAAGACCTCTTTGTTAAAACTTTTACATCGTTTGAGTTTTTTCCTCCTAAAACAAGCACATTGGGCTGATTGGTCTGTTTAAATTGCAGAGGTGTATAAGTGCATCCCAAGCAGATCCTCAAACCACCCCATCTGGATCTTCTCTACACATCAGAGCACAGATTCTGCTATGAGCTCCTCCCTTTTTTTGAGTGAAAATCTGGCCATCATATGGCACTGTAACTACACAGTTGTAGCTTTAGTCCACAGAGAAAAAAATCTGAGAAAATAGCTGAAAGTGGTTAAATTATGGACAAATATGCAGCTCATAAGCTATAGTTTGTGTTATACTGAAGAGAGTAAACAGGTCATTGTGAGTAGATTTTGTATTTTCTGTGGGTGCAAAGAATGTCCTGACAGGTGGGATTTTTACAATAAAGCTCCCAGTCAGCTTTGCCCCCGTCCCTCCCTTTTTATGCCACAGACCAAAACAAATCAAACCTGCTCTGTGGACTGTGTGAAGCCCCCTTGGGCAGCATGGAGATTGTGCCATAACAAGACAGAGGGGTGTTGCTTCCAACCTTTAAGTCCCAGTTTGTTGAGATGTAAATGATCACTATCCCCTTTTAAGTTTTAAAATGTTATAAGCATGGTATGGTAATACAACACCCTGAATGTGTGTGTCATGTGCACAGGGTTTGGTGTTGTACATGCTGATTGCTGGTGCGGAGCATATAGCTACAGGTTTTGTTGTATTTTTATTGCTGTGATTTTTGACTCTTCCAATAAAATTCGCTGTGAATTTGAGCAGAAACGAATTAGAAGTTTAGCACAGTAAGATGATGGTTAAAATCAAAGTTTCCTGCTTCTATCACTGTACTGTAAGAGTAGTCATTTATAAAACAGGTGTAAAATATGGCAACAAATAATGACAAATGGAATTATTTGATGAAATACAGTTTTAGTCTCATTGTGCGAATAATTTAACATCTGGACTGAAAATATGCTGCATATTCATTGAAAATGTTATTTTTTCCTCACTTTGTACAATGTGACAGTTGGGACCCCCAACCACTCCCTGTGTGTGCATTTCAACAAGAATGAAGTGTTATCACACACATTCTGTGGCTACCTTATCTTGTTGAACTGGGCATAATCTCTCCCTTTTTTGTTTTTTTAAACCGCTAAAAAATGTGTTTGCAGTTTTGACAACATCGTGTAACTAAATCCTTTACAATGCGGGTGATTAATAACTGTTTTGTTAAATATTCTGTTATTCTTCAAACACCACACACGTGTCACCATTTTTTGGAATTTTATTCCTGTAATTAGGCAAACAATTATTTGATCCTTTCCTGTCTTGACTATCTGTTGTGTACATCTTTCCGCTAGCTAAAAAGAAGAATAAGAAGGGGAAGACTCTCACTCTGACTGACTTCCTGGCAGAGGACAGTGGAGGCAGCAACGCAGCCCCCAGCTACCCAACCAAGACCACAAGTTGGGCCGATGAGACTGATGATCTAGATGGAGATGGTAAGCACACTCAAAAATATTCACACACTTTTATAGAGACATGTGTAAAGCTTCAACACATATTTAGGAACATATAAGTAGTTTATATTGAACAACACTGAAAAGTATTAATGCTTGAACAGATCTGTTGTAACAGTTTTGTTACGAGTTCTTCTCATAAATTTGAAATAAATATGTTTCAATCTTTTGCATTGTTGCTTTTTATTCACTCTGCTGATTAGTTTGGTGAATTCTTCTTTAAAGCATCCTGATTATGAATATTATTTTGATATTTAATTTATTCATTCCTGTTTGAAAATGAACTCATGTGTTTGATCCATCTCCTAACTTACCAAAGCATCAACCTGCAGGACTTATTCTGCCCAAAATCCACCTTAAACTACAAAACTACCACTGACCTCAAAGTAGAAAGAGTATATGCAAAAACATGCTCCTCCAAGCTAATTTCATTGGATGCCCCATTTGCATGTAAAGGTCAGGTTCATGTTGTGACTACAGAGGTAAATAGTCTCTGTTGATCCAAGAAAGGATTCATGTTGTCGTTCTTTTTGGCAGGCCTTTTTACTGTTTCCTCTGAGGTAGAAGTAATGTATTTTGTTGCAAAGCAGCAGGTGTCAAATCCAGCTTGCTTTTAAAGTTATTTTTAAGCTAGATTTCTACATGTGAAGAGACAAAAGTACTAACTTGACACTGCACAACAGTCTGCATGTGAATATTTATAGATGTGACTTGAGATTGATCTAGAGACCTGCCACTCTGAGTGAAAATTTAATACTGATGGTTTTTAAATTTTGAGTGAGTCATTCGAGAGAATCAACAGCTAAATAAAGATAAGACTGGCTGAAAACCTCAGAAAAAATAACTTCTAAAAGCTGTATTGAACAAAAATTGTTACACCAAAGAATTGAGGATTCGAACTTCCTGTACAAAAAAAGGCACACGGAGAACTTTTTTCTAATTGGTTTTGTGGGTAAATAATAATCAGAATTAGTTAAATTATGGTTTTTATGAATAAAGTAATTATTTTAAGTATAAGTAAGGATAATATAAAAATAATTTGGATTTATTAGATGAATTGAGAAAAGTAACATGGATACATACTTGACAGCTTTGCTTTTGCAATTTCTTGGTTTCCAAGATGTTTTGCTTATTCAGTTCATTATTTTATCAAAAGTCTTTTTATTACCGAATTAATGTTAAATGTAGCAATTATACAGTCTGATTCTTTTGTGTTCTGTACTGAAATGTCAAGATTATCAATTTCTTCACACCAGGTTGGATGTTTCTACTACAGATTCACCTCTAGTTTTTAATTGGTCATTTCTAGGCACCTTACAAGTGTCACAAGAGGCTTTTGTCATTTCTAATGTTTTTTATTATCTCTTTAATGCTCTTAAAATTTGTAAGGGATATGGAGGTAACTGCTGTAAATATTTTGCAAGTTCTTCTATTTAATATTTTGTTTCCAGAAAAATTTGATATTTGTATCATTTTACAACATGTTTTTGATCTCTTTTTATTTTTAGCTTTTTAGTGAAAAATAACAATAATAAAAAAAAACATTTACTGTAAATTAATTGTGAAAAAGTCATTGTCTTTTTTTAAGCAACATCAATCATTCCTGATTATACTAGAGAGGGCAAATAATTTTTACTCTGAGTTGTCATCTTTTTTTTTGCTTTTGAAAAGATTTTTGATTTTAGTTTGAATCAGTGCAAACTTTTTATTCCACATTTTTCTTTTTTAAACACATTTCTAAATGCCTTTTTATTAACCAGTGCACACCGTTACTCCTATTTTTTTCATGTCTGTATGTTTTCTTCTCTTTTTGTCTAATATTCCTCCTTGTAATGCTTTCTAAACAATTCACAAGCAGATCTGTTTTTGTTTTTTTGCATCTTATGTTGATACCGACTGATCTGTTTAGTCTCGACATCATGGCACACCGAGGAAGATACGTACCGGGCGCCGCCCATCGACCGCTCCATTCTGCCTACGGCCCCTCGCTCAGCACGTGAGCCCAAGATCGACAGGTCCAAACTCCCCCGCAGCCCGCCATATACGGCCTTTCTGGGCAACCTGCCCTACGATGTTACCGAAGATTCGATAAAAGACTTCTTCCGCGGCTTGGCAGTAAGTGTGATACACACAATGCATAAATGCACACACACACAAAAGAAATCAAACACACAATGCATACACACAATGCACCTGACTGAGTATGGGTTTTGTTAAACATTTGCTATTAATTACTATTAATCTCTTTTCTGCAAAGTCATCACTTTAAGCGATTTCTAAAACATGCTTCATAATACTGGAACCAAATTCACCAGCTTTCTTTGATACCTCTGACATGGATCATTAATGTTATTTAAATTTTGATAAAAGTTTTTGCTCTAACTTTTTTTTTTTGTTCTTTGATCCAGTAGGCTTTTAATAGTTTTTGTTTTTAATTTTTACATTTGTGTTTGAAGCTATTCTGAAAGAAATCAAATTCACATTAACTACTTGCTGGCAGTAATTTTAATAACTGCATAGTTTAAATATTTGATAAGGTCCATTGTTGGTTGCGGAGCTGGAATTTCCTCCAATAAAAGTTCTTGTTTTCTATTTTAAAAGAAATTTTTATGACTGACATTTTTCTGTTTTTTTTTTTTTTTTGTGTACTCTTTTGTTTTCAGATCAGTGCAGTCCGTCTGCCTCGTGAACCCAACAACCCAGAGAGACTGAAGGGCTTTGGCTATGCTGAATTTGATGATGTGGAATCTCTTCTGCGTGCACTCAGCCTCAGTGAAGAAAATCTGGGGAACCGAAGGATCCGTGTTGATATCGCTGATCAGTCGAACGATAAAGGTACATCTTGTAACTAGTTGGGCTTTTAGAAAAAAATAAAATACTTGCTGTTGACTTAATATTTATACTGTAATCCAATAGATACTCAGAATATGAATAAAACATTTTTTTTACTTTTCAGAAAGAGACAGTGGGTCAATGGGTGGGAGAGACAGGGGTGGCAGGATGGCAGACATGGGTCCTGATAAGACAGACAGTGACTGGAGAGCTCGGCCCAGCACAGATGCTGATGACGGACCTCCGAGGAGGGACGATGCCTTTGGTGAAAGTGAGTTTAACTTTTCTTATACTCATAATACTGGTAATATCTTCCCAGTTTAGATTGTATTACATAATTAAAAGTTAGAAAAAGAAAAACATTACTTTGGGATTAAAGATTGTGTTTGCACAAAAAATCAAAACTGATATCTTTTGGGGGCGTTTAATGATGTTAAAGTAACATTCAAAATTTGCTAAAGTGTTTGTTTTTTTTTTTTTTTTGTCTAGGTTTTTTTAAGGGCATTTTTTTCTCTTTTGAACATCAAACTTATAGGCTTCTCATTTTTTTCCATCCCATTTAGTTGGGTTCTTTTTTGCCACTACACATACTTGTAAATCACACTGACGCTAAGTTTAGATAATCTGGTATGGTCATTCAGTTTAGCACATCATGCTGTATATCATCATGCTGTATGATGTGCTCTGCTAGCTTTTATCATAGCACACATTCTCAGCTGGATTGTTGATTTCTTATTGCAGGGTCACGGGACCGCTATGAGTCAGATCGCTACAGAGACGGGCCTAGGCGTGACAACGATCGTTATGATGGAGGAAGAGACCGCTATCGAGATCGCTATGACGACAGAGATCGCAGGGATCGCTATGATGACAGGGATCGTAGAGACCGCTATGATGACAGGGATCGCAGAGACTATGATAGAGGAGGTAAGAGGAATGTGATATTTTACTGGAATTTAGGGGGGTGTTATATAGCCATTATCAACATCTTGTCTGAGAAAAATGCAGTTATTTTGTCGAGAAAGTGAGGTAGGGTATCAAATATCTGAATAATTTTATTATTTTAATAATAATTTTATTATTTTATTCTTACTAATTAAAAAAAATGACTGAAACTGGTTCACATAGTGTTGATATTCGGTTGTCAAAAATAACAACCAAACTAAACTATTAGATTTTAGTTACTATACTTATTCCTTTTATTTTGTCTCCATCTCCATAGGGCTGGATTTCACAAGGTTTTCTTTGATGTTGATAGAAAATGTTACATTTCCTTCTTTGTGAGAAATGCAATGTAATATATTTTTACTCACATAAGAGTTTGTCCTTCCAGGTTTCGATTCCCGTGGCGGTGGAGGAGGTCGCCGTGCCTTTGGTAGTGGTTTCCGACGAGATTATGATGACAATCGGGGTAACGGCGATCGCTATGGTGAACGATACGATCGCGATGACCGATACGAACGACGAGATGAAAGGCGTGAGGAGAGAGGTGAGATCCCATTTAATTTTTAATATTCAAACTCTTTAGATATAGAACAATTAACACAGATCTCATCTCATTCTCCCCATCAAATTTTAACATCTTCACCTTTGTCTACGTATTCTCCAGCTCCTCAGCAACGACCCAAGTTAAACCTGAAGCCCCGCAGCGTACCAAAGGAGGAGGAAGGTACCAGTGGCAGTGGTGGTACTTCTCCAGCGGCTGCTCCAACCTCCAGCAGCAGAGCCACATCCATCTTTGGCGCAGCTAAACCGGTCGACACCGCAGCCAAGGAGAGGGAAGTGGAGGAGAGGCTGAAGAAGGAGGAAGAGAGACTGCAGAGGCAACTGGAAGAGGACAAAGGCCGGGGGCCTGAAAGAAAGATGAGAGACAGGTCAGGGGTGACTTATAAGTATCTGATCCTTGAAAATAAAACTGAATCTGTTTTTGTTAGGGAACACTATTACTCTTATGGCAAAATCAACTTTTAGGAGGATTCGCAGTCATGATATTAGGTTGCTATTCCCAGACGGCAAATCCTCTTGTTCTCTCTCATTTTTTTTTTTTTTTTTACCAACTGTATTGTTTTTTTCCCAATAAATGAGGCTGTTCTTTAGTTTCAAACCGGCAGCAAGTCATATTAAAATACTGAGTTTTGAACACAGGTAGATTCTCAAGTTTAATTTTCAGTGTTTCGTTTTTTGTTTATTAAAAACATTAAAACGACTTGATTTGTAGATTCCTCTCAATATATAGATTGTACACAAATCTGTTTTAATTGTTCTAAATGTAATGGCAAAGATGGAATGCAATAGTGTTGTTGTGTTTCCAGGGACCCAAGCTGGCGCAATGAGGAAACTCATCCTGAGCGATCCCGTACAGGAAGTGAGTCTTCCCAGCAAGGAAGCACCTCTGGGAAAGGTAAAATAATTCACCTTTATAGAAATCTGATTTTATGTTGAAAACAAACAAAATTCAGGTTGTTTTTTAAAACTTTTATGACATTTTTTTCTTTTTTTGGTGCACATTTGTAAAATAAATCATAGTTTTTAAAATTCTTATTTCTACTAGGGTCAAAGTGTCGAGAAAGTGAGCGCTCTGGAGAGAATGAGGTTTTCTCTGGGAGAGAAGGAAACACTTCCCCCGGGCCAACACCTCGGACTCCCACTAGTAGCTCCTCTAAAGAGCCGTTGAAAGTGATGCCCGCACCTCCTCCAAAGGAGAACGCATGGGCCAAAAGAAGTGCAGTGAATACAAGCTCTAGTGAGGGTGACGGACGACCGCCAGTTTCTCCAATTTCTCCAAGTGGTTCAACTCCTCCCAAATTCAGGTGGGAACACCTGGAAAAGCACATGGAAACAAGCAAATAATTTAAACAGAAAATTTGACTCTTAGGAATTAAAACAAGTTTAAAAAAAAAAAAATTGCATCTGTCTGCTTTCTCTTTAGTTCCTCAAGTTCTGCAGATGAAAGAGGATCTGGAAAGGGTAAGTCCTGCTAGTGCTGAACACAATTCCTACTGTAGACTGCAAGCAAAACATCCGTCTACAATATCTGGGAAAACATGGAGTCAAAAAGTGTGAAGCTAAACATTTTTAACTATAAACTCAAAACAGTGGACTGATACAAAAAAAGAAAACAATGAAATGAAACATAATTCTTTGATTTATGTTGTAGCCCTCATCACGCTCAACACACTGGCTGTTTCGGTGCAAACTGTTTTTTTATGCTCTGCTTTGCTTTATCAATTTATGAATTGCTCAAGATTTCATGAATGTGCTGTTATTCATATGTCTGAGTTGTATCTGCTCATGTTCTGCATTAAACTTCCACTGGTTTGATCCCCATCTTCAAGTGTCTTTTTCCTAATGCGAAATTAAAAAAAAAACAAAACATTGTATCAGGATTTATAAAAATGTAATGACTGGATTTTCTTTTCTTTTTTCAAAAACACTGTAAATTGGCTTGTTATGAATTGAGATTGGATTATAGGGTGTAAGTGTTTAGCCTCATTCATGAAATTGAGTCCAGATATATGATTAAAGCATCTACCGGGCAAACATTTCTGACTTATCTTCTTTTTCAAAATGCATTTTTTGTGTCTATTTGTGGAAGATGTTATTGATGTTTATATGAAAATGTCACTTTTATACATTATAAACTCAGCTCCTCAGTAGTTAACATATTTTGAATCCAATGTGTATATTTTTTCTGTGTTAAATAGTTTACAGTAGAAATGATCATTTTTACTTAAATGTCTTGCTTTTCCTTAAAGATGAGAACAAGGCTGATGGTGTGCGTCGGGACAGAGGACCTCAACGAGGAAGAGGAGGACCTGCAGGCCCTGTAGTGGGGCGGGGCCGGGGAGATGTGCCTAGCAAAGACCGAAGAAAGGAAGCAGACAGGTCAGCCACTCAAAGCCACTAAATCCTAAAAGTTATAAAGCAGGCACAGGTGTTTTCTGGTTTCCTGCTAAGTTTGGGTCTCCTCCCCTGCTACACCGCTGATGGCTCTCAGATTTACTCATGTGGATACTAGACACAAATTCAACCAGCCATTGTTCAAATGTCCAACACAAAATCAATGAAAATAATGAATCCTTTGTGGCTGTAAAAGTGGCAAAAAGTTTGTTTTAAGTTGTTTGTATTAGACGATACTTTGCACGGTGTTCTGATTTTTTTTTATTTGTTTACCTCTTCATTGCATGCTTCATAACTTGTTTGTTGATTTTGGTTTTAGAAAGGACAGTAAAAAAGATAGAGACTCAAGACCACCACCAGAGCCAAAGAAATATGAAGAAACACCGACCCCTGTAAGTGTTCCGCAGCACAGTAGGAGGAATTTTTTTTTTTGTTCAGACATCAAGTTGGAGTTTTCTTTCTCTTAAAAGTTAAAAAAATAACCAACATAGTTTAGCTTCATTCGAGTGGTTAAATGACCTCTGGGATTATACCTCCTTTAATAAATAAGTTTATCTTATCTTTACAAAGTTCACCAAGTGCACTCAAGCTGCGACCTTTTTGGCTTTATAGCATTCACTTTTGGATTTACTCGTTTGTTTTTTTTCTTTTGTGCTTCACTTCTAAATGTATAATTGTCAATTTTGTCTTTGTATTTTTCTCAGAACTTCAGTTCAGCAAGCAAGTATGCAGCGCTGCTAATGGACGCAGACCAAGGAGAAAATGTAGAAGATGTTGAATAGAGAAAAGAAGAAACACCTGAGAAAGTTCCAAGAAATAAAAAAAGGAAAAAAAATGACATAGCTAATAAAAAAATAATTCTCCTCACACAGTAATGGTTGCAGGGAGATGCCACTTCCTTCCCTCTCCTTCGAACATGTCCTTTACTTTCAAAACATCCACCCATACCTCTTCTCCAACCCCCCACGTACAGGATGTTTCAGGTTGTAAAGAATAGTCTCATACTGGACTTGTTTTAATTGCAAAAAAGAGAGGAAACGTCGACATGTGAAAGTTATAACGATGAAATAATTGTAATAAATAAACAAAAAAGTGGGGAAATTGAACTTGTATATTTGTGGCTTACCAAGTGGAGCTTTTATTTGATGATCATCTCTGTAATTCTTAGACAAGTTTCTAACAAACCCTTTATAAGCTCTAGTAAATCATTTTGAATTCTAAAAGTCCAATGTGATCATTGTTGTCTTCAAAAACTAACTTATGATTGTCGAAAGTTTACTAATTAGAAAAATTTTCTCAAATTATGTTAATCATGTATGGTGTATCAGTTATTTGAATTTGTTCAAGATTAGTGTGAGCCAGCGTTTAAAGAAAGGACCTAAATATACACTGCAGTGTTGCTGAACTTCTGTGTTTAGACCAGACCAGAAAAGCAGCTGCCACATGGTTTTCTTTAACAACCCATCAAGTGCCATTACTGTTATCCTCTTCACTGGTCAGTTATTTGCCCATTTCCACACTGAATCATAATGCGTCACTCATTCTTGTTGGGAAAGTCTCCACTTTTCTTTGCTGGAGTTTGAGGATTTTCATGAAATGACATGAACTTGTCTTCCGGTTTGCAATAAATTGGGGCGATTATATACATTTAATATCATGTGGTGGTCATTTTTAATGTAGGTGGTAGCACAACTCTGATGCCTAAATTGCTACAAGTTGGTTGTTTTCCACAGCCATTAAAGATTCTTAGCATCATGAGATTTTAATTTACGCCTAAATGATTTAGCCAACTGTTCTCCTGGTGTGGTCTCTGAGGTATGCAGTTTTTGCTGTTTCAGTCTTACTTCCCTGCTGAGGACAGGACTCCTGATGGCAGCTGGTGATGATCCCCACTGAGATTTGCGTCTCCAAGCACATGGACACCATGTAGGCCTTCAATAATACATGACATTTCTCTGTTTCAAAGTATTATTTTGCTTTAATGTCCCTCAACCAGCAGTGCTGTTCGAGTGCAGGGAAACTTTAATGTATTGAAAATGTGTATAAGCATAGAACAAAGCCATCAAATCTAAAAATGTTAAATTGATTGATCAAAAACTGTAAAGGCTTAAAAATCTGTTCGAAAAACTGGGAGAGGAGGCGTCAACACCTTGCATTTAATGCAGTTATTTACAACCACTTTGCATGACAGCAATGGCTTTTTGTTTTGGAACTTGAACCCTCATAGAAGTGTAAATGATAGACCATTAAATATATTTGAACATCTATTTTTGTTTCTTAAGTGGTCTCAGAGGTCTTTAAACGGTTAATAAAACACTAGATTAAATTGTGCTTTTCGTTAGCGAGGAAAAACTTGAATAAAACCCCCTCATCGGTTCTCAGTTAAATGAGAGAATCTGCTGACTAGAGACAGCAGCTGAATACTGATTATAAACAGTATATTAGCTTATGTAAATCTATAACAAAACTTATCTGTCATGTAGATGAGCTTCACCCAGATGAAACTGAGAATGAGGAAAGGGCTCAGATGAGGTTAAGAACACACAGGCCATGTAGGAGCACAAATGGGGTCAACTAAGATCCAGACATCCACCTGGAGCAAAGGAAATGAGACAGTAGAAGAGAGAAAAAAATTGTCACTAGTTCTATTTTAGGCACATATTATATTCACTGTACAAAAATAAGAGAGTATCAGTAGCCGTAATGTGGCATATTTCTCCCAGCTTCAATATGCCACAGCTACAAGTAGGCCTCGTTGCCAGAATCTAGAAGCTTAATAGTTAGCTTTAGGCTAGTAGTTAGCTTCCTAGCTATTAAGGTGTTAGTAGGCTAGGCGTCATCTTAAAATGTCATAACCCTCCTCTCTTTTGGAACATGTTCTTCTTCCAAATCTGGTCTTCTGCACACCGGGTCATAATTGGCTCTCCCTCATGTCTTCACCTGTGTCTCATCTTCCGCTGGTCATTTAAGCCATGGTGTCCATTACTCAAATGTCGTTTAATCGGCTGCAGCCATGATGGTGGCCCGACATGCTTCTGACCCCATTCATATTGTTTTCCAGGCTGCACATGCCTACTTCTCTTCCATAACCACTGAAAAACTACAAGAAACTGGTTAAAACTGGCATGTATCTATCTATCCGTTCTGGTATCTATCGAAGTACAAGCATCGATATATGTCGGCACCCGTTTATAAAAGCAGCGGTGGACCTAAACAAGAAACAAAAACTAAGGTGGGAATCTTAAGATATTCTAAAAGCGTGTTGTCAATTTAAAATGGTTTCACTAAGGAAGGATTATTTTCCCATCACGTAAGTTAAGAAAATCATTGGGTATTTTTCACCTGCATCTCTGTTGGTTTTGGATCATTGGTAGTGGTGACCTATGTCCGGTTCTAGGACATTTCAGTCACGGACATTTGAGCCAAAAAACTGCAACCTAGGATATTTGAGCCATGTGCGCCCCCATTTTTAGGACATTTCAGCCACGGACATTTGGGCCAAAAACCTATTTTATGTAGAAAATTGTGATATTCTGATATTTTATGTAAAAATTTTATCGTAAATAAACAGTTGCACTACAGAAAATAATTGGTTTTAGTCATTTTTATCCCATGGCTCAAATAAAAAATTCTGATATTTTTAAAAAATTTTGATATTTTATGTAAAAATTCTGATATTTTATGTAAAGAATTTATCGTAAATAAACAGTTGCACTACAGAAAAATTGCTTTTAGTCTTAAAAAATTTTAGCGTGCAAAAGTTTTTTATCGTGCTTTTAGTCATTTAAAATTTTTTTTATCGTAAATAAACAGTTGCGCCCAGCAAAGTTGCGCCCAGGTTGCAGTTCTTCAAATGTCCAAATTTTTTATTGTAAATAAACAGTTGCGCCCAGGTTGCAGTTCTTCAAATGTCCGTGGCTGGAATGTCCGAGTCACCGTGGCTCAAATATCCTAGGTTGCAGTTTTTTTTGCCTCAAATGTCCGTGGCTGAAATATCCGTGGCTGAAATGTCCGTTCACCCCTATGTCCATACCGGTGAACGGTCTTTTCAGCCACGGAGATTTCAGCCATGGACATTTGAGCCAAAAAACTGCAACCTAGGCTATTTGAGCCACGGTGACTCGGAGATTTCAGCCACGGACATTTGAAGAACTGCAACCTAGGCTAGGCTATTTGAGCCATGAGATAAAAATGATTAAAAGCAATTATTTTCTGTAGTGCAACTGTTTATTTACGATAAAATTTTTACATAAAATATAAAAAAAATTTTAAAATATCAGAATTTTATCAGAATTTTTAAAAAATATCAGAATTTTTTATTTGTAAAATATCAGAATTTTTTCATTTGAGCCATGGGATGAAAATGACTAAAACCAATTATTTTCTGTAGTGCAACTGTTTATTTACGATAAAATTTTTACATAAAATATCAGAATTTTTTAAAAATTTCAGAATTTTGTCAGAATTTTTTAAAAATATCAGAAGGTGTGAATACCACATATTGAGATACGCTCAGAATATATCTACTTCACACGTAACACAAAGGGTTACATAACTGTCTTACTCGGTGAACGATCATGTCAGCCACAGACAGTTGGGCCAAGAAACTGCAACCTAGGCTATTTACAAAATATCACAATGTTTTACATAAAATATCACAATTTTCTACATAAAATAGGTTTTTGGCCCAAATGTCCGTGGCTGAAATCTCTGATGTTGAAATGTCCTTGAACCGTCCATACCTCTAACCTTTTAGCGAAAGATACAGAAGCAGTTTTTGACCTGGGTTAGGGTTAGGGTAGGGTTAGGGTTTGATCGTTATCGCAGCTGACTCCAGCTAAGTGTTCTTTGTGCAACAGATATGACAGAATATAGGGGAGAAAACACTCTAGCACAAAAAAAACATCAATATGTTTAAAGTTGGCAACATAATGTATGAATTAAACGGCAATTTTATTGCTCAACAATGTGTACATTCCTCTCTGATGTAAGAGTTACATTTTTAAAAGATCCAAAAAGAAATTTAGAATATCATATTTTGTTTGATTGCAAAAAATAGATTAGAATAGATTAAACTTCACGCACATTGCATACGTACAAGTATTGAACAGCAAGCTAGCTACCTATCGGAAATACAAAAACTTTAAGTGCATAGATTAACAAAGGACAATATTATAGATTTGCATTTTATTTTACAGAGATTGACCCGAGAAAAGGTAGAGGTACTGTTACTTCTACCTATTTTACCACAGGTTGAGATAATTAAAGAAAAATGTAACATTTCTCCATAAATGTTGGGAGAAGGTGGCTGAGTGGTTAGAGCGTCCCCCGCGGACCGGAAGTCAACCGGAAGTTTGCGGGTTTGCATTCCACTGAGTGCACGACCAGGGTCCTTAGAGAAGACACCTAACCCCCAGTTTCTCCCACCATTGGGCAGCCTGCTGCGGTGTAGGAGTGCAGCACACAAATTTCCCTGGTGAGGGATGAATGGAGTGAGTAAAAATTAAAATTAAATTGCTTCAGTGAAAATGACCTGAACCATGAGGTTTAAAGTGCAAAATAAAATCCACTGAAGGAAATAACTTGCCTTTAATTAAAAGAAATGTAATAAAATGTCAATGATTGCTTCACAGCGCTGATAGTTCACACATCATTTAATGCTGAACATAAAATACTGAACATTTTTCATGTTGAATGCTTTAAAACAGTGAGTTTCATTGTGTCATGATGTTTGACATTTCTGCTTCCCAGTAACCCTTCATGAGGCCCCAGTCCTTGCTGCAGCTGCTGATCCATTTCGAAATGATCCATCATTTTATTACTTCATCATGATAAGGTAGCTCACACTTTTATCATACATTAATTTATTAGTTGATCTTTATATAACTGGAACAAACTCATTGGTGGAGGTTTTTACTAGCCCATGATCATGAGTTTGTGTCCCAATATAGCTGCTCACTCATGGATTTGTTTCAGTTTTCCAGCAAAGGCGGCTTTGTACAGTCCGGTTGAAAACATGAGAGTAGAAAGAGTTTATTGTTGGATATTTTTCCTTCACAACCCTAAAACCTCCAGCTTACAGCAGTATTTTGTCTGGGGAACCCACATTGAGGAAATGCAGTCTTGTAAAGGAGCACTACAGTTTGAAGGAATTCATCGAGCGGAGAAGCAGAGATCTCGGATTTAAGTACAGAGCCTATCATTGTTTTCATTTCTGAGGAGAGCGAGCAGAGCAAAGTGAAGGGTATTAACGCTGAGGTCATGTGCTCTACCAAACTGAGTGCTGGAATTAATTCCATCAATATTTTCTACAACCAAGACAGATGTGGAGATATCAATATGTTCATTCATGTAGATCACAGAATCCCAAGCAAGTTTTTATAAGTTCCTTTGTCTTGGAGGAGGAAAAAGTGGGATCAAATTAATAATATCTGGAGTGTGTTCCCCTGTGCAAAGTCATAGAGACAGGAGGGATGACGTTTGGTAAAAAGACCTCTATCTAATCACTCCCCCATGAGGATGAAGACCGTGAGAGGGGCTGAAGTGAAGCCAAAAGGAAAGGGGAAGGGCCTGACATCAACAAGCCAAAACAGCTGCCCCCTTCTCCCCTGTGGAGAGACAGAGAGAGGAGCCTGATAAAACAAGTTTGAGGAGAAGACCAGAGGGTCTGTCAGTGTAGAGCAGGAAAGCATTTGAAGGTCTTTAGAGGAGGTTCTGGCAAGTGAAAAAGGGAGAAAGGAAGTGAGAGGTGGTGAGTGCCTGGTCTCTGAGTATGGATAGAGGAAGAGACAGGGTGTAAGAGGAGGAGGCAGCGCAGGGTCAACTCCTTGTGACACTTAGTGGTAGAGAGAAAAAGAAGTTGTAAGAGGAGAAGAGGGGGGTGACAGTCATCTGCGGTGGGCTTCAGAGCAGGACGAGCTGTCAGAGCGAAGGGTAGAGGTGTGAGGAGTCACTGTGAGGGAGAATGGAAAGGTTGGAACGTGTGATGAGGCACAAAGCATGAAGTGCTGAGAAGAAAACGAAAGAGGGATCACCTGGAGTGAAGCACAGATCTGGAAGAAGTGAATAAGGATTGAGGAAAGTAAAGCCACAAAGTGAAAGAGGTGTGAAGCATGGGGTGCATTCACAGCTCCCACAGGATCAAGAGACTTGGAGATGGAACAGAAACTGGAGGAATCCCCACCAAGGCACACCCAGAAGTACACCCTGAGATCTTTCAGCTGGCTGAGGTTAGTCTATGATTACTCTGGAGTCCAACATGGCTTAGAAGAGCATTTTAAATCAGCTATTTGGTTTAACTCCATGGCAAGGTTCTTGGATGTATCTAGACTCATTTCTGTGCTTAGCTCTTCTTGGTTTTGCAGGAGTCAGCTAAATATTTAAGACATCACTCACAGGTCATGAAGAACAACCAAAGAATTACCACTATGCCTTCAAACTAGATTAGGGTTAGACTTCAAAGTGTTTCTGTCTCACAGAGGAAACATTCATTAAGCTTCTTCTGATGGTCTGCTTTAGATCTCGATCCATACGAATGAATTACAGCCAATGACCAAAGCTGCTTAGAGAATCCACATGGAGCAACTCACCACTCGATAAACTTTTAATCATCTCCCACGGGTGTAAAGGATCAGGAGGAAGTGGTGTAGGTTACTGTCTGGATTTGACCCACCGCCTTTCTGTCTCAGAGTTGTATTTAGAAGCATTCGGGTGCAAGCCGGACTTAAAAAAAAAAAAAGGGTAGAGGCCTCCAGAGGATTTTTATTGAATCCAAAATAAATGGTGGCTGTTGATTTAACACCAAGGCTACACGCTGGTATGTGTGTGTTCTCACATGTCAGAGTAAATCTCTGTGTGGCATGCTGCAGGTCAGTCTGATAGAAACAAAGAGAAGCTGGACTCAGGTGGTGTGTACGACTGGGTTTGTTGATGTGGAGAACATCAGGTTTGCTCATAACACATTTCAGTGTGGTGAAGTTTTTATAATGCTGGGAAAAAAACAAGTTGGACTTTGCATACTGAGTAGGTCTGTGTCCATGTGTATGCATGTCTGTGTGAAAGCATGTGTATCTGACCATGCCAAACTATGATACCATATTCCCTACTGAATGGGTGGACTCAGATTCAGTGAAGAGAAATAAATGTGCTGAGATGTTTTTATGTCATTTGTAGATGTGTAGTCGTCTGCTTTTGTCTTTCTTTTCTCCCTGACCTGTCTCATGCAGTGACAACACAACACACTCATTCATGCACCTATTTTCAGTGTTTTTCTGACTGTTTAGAGGTGACAGCCCCGACTTATGCAGGTTATAAATACCCCACCAGAACTGGAGTGGACCCTTGGCTCACCACCTGCTCCTGTCCCTTCCTGAGCGGATTGCATGTGTAGTTCTGTGTGTGTGTGTTTGTGTGTGACTCTCCGTCTCTGGTATGTCATCACGTATGAGGTGAGGTGCCATTGAAAAAGTCAATGAGGCATTTTGTGCTAGCAGGTGTGGGGGTTACTGTACGGTTATTTATTTACAGTAGGTCTGAGGTGTGGTGGGTATTAGAGGAAAAACATACTACAAACTATAACATCATTTTCATACAGCTTTAAGATATTTTTCTTAAGTACAGATTTTCAAATGAAGAAATCCTCATCAATTTAAGTTCAGTGAATACTTTTACTGTTCTCTTTTTAATGAGAAACCTGATTCTTCCTGCTGCTGTAGCAACCGCTTTTCTTATGTACACGTTACATGTGGAAGTGCTTCAAGGTCCCGTCAGTGGTCAGAGATGTTTGGGGGATGACATAGAACTATGGCTGCCAAAAAACATCAGGGTGGGGTTCGATTATTCTGCAATGCATTATTGCAAAACTTCCTATAAAAACTGGTTTTCTCAACCAGAAGCCCTGATATCGGTCTTCTTCTTCTTTCGGCATTTCCCTTCAGGGTTCGCCACAGCAAGAAGCCCTGATATCAGTACCGGAGATAAAAGATGCACATTTGAAAGGAGCTTTTAATCATTATTCTTTATCGATTTAGTTGTCAGATTTAGTTGTCTCATCTTTTCTTCTTGTTCAAACGTTCAAAATTTGTTGAGTCAGACAGACAGATAAGAGCAGACGGACAGAGGACACACAGCTGGCAGGGTTGGACTGTTCTCAACCCCTCAATATCCAACATCACCACATACCAAGAGTCCTGCAAGGCATCGATATCAACAAAACTGCAGGACCAAACAGAGTACCAGGGAGGTTACGGAAATCTTGTGCTCACTTGCTTGCGGCAGTGATCACGCCGACCGTTCACAAAATTCCTGAAAACTGCCACTATGATTCCAGTGCCAAAATCCTTTACCGTTACAGGGTTAAATGATTACCATTCCTTGACCCTGACATTGATAATAATGAAGTGTATGAAGAGACTGGTGTTGGGACATATCAGGAACATTCTTTGACAAACATCAGTGTGCCTATAGGTCCAACAGTTGCACAAATTACGCTATTTTCTTTGCCCTCCACTCTGCCCACAGTCTCATTGGAAATCCTAGGACATATGTCCAAAGGCTGTTTGTTGACTTCAGCTCTGTATTTAATTCAATCAGCCCTGGCTGACTGGTCAATAAGCTACAACAACTGTAACTTGGAACCTCTGTCTGTCACTAGATAAAGGTCTTCCTGACCAACAATTCCAGCATGTCATTCTCCACCATCATCCTCAACACAGGTGTTCCCCAGGGCTGTGTCCTGAGTTCCCAGTTGTACACTGTACACCAATGACTGTGTGGGCACCCAGGAATCTAAAACCCTCATCATATTTGCTGACGACATAATCTTGCTGACAACCACAACCGTTGGACTGATCAGTAAAGAGGTTGAAATTCCATACAGGGAGGAGGTCCTAACACTCACAATCTGGTGCAGTGACAACCATCTCAAACTCAACATCAGAAAGACAAAGGAGATCATAATTGACTTCAGGAGGACAACGACCTCATTATCCAACATTATCCGACCTCATTACTCAGGCCTGAATGTCAATAGTGAAGCAAAGGAGCAGGTCAAGAACTTTAAATTTCTGGACCTCCACATCTCAGAGAACCTCTGCTGGCCTACTAATATCTACAATATCATTAAAAAGGCCCAGCAGCGTCTATACTTCCTGAGAATGTTGAGGGAAAACAAACTGGCTCCATTTCTGCAAAAAACTTCTACGCTGCACGATGAAGAGTGTCCTGATGCATGATGTTGTACGCCTCTTTTAGAGGACCAAAAAGATCTGTGACAATCCCGCCCAGCCAGGACACTCCCTAATCTTTACCCTTTCATCTGGTAGACCCAGAGTTCAGATCAGTCAGAAGAGGAACAGCTTCTTGGCTGTGAAGAGGCTGTTATACAATGTGAACACCAGTCCAATATTCACCACTTATCCACACCTACACACAAGCCCTCACAAACACACATGCAATGACATACATAACTTATATTGAGAAGCCACCAAAGGAAATTTCCTAAAAGCTTTGACTCTTAAACTTCTTGAATCTTAAAATTTGAGGAGGCGGCAATCGTTCCAAGTTCTAAAATGTTTCAAATGTATCTAGTATTGGGTGTACCGGCTAATCAAAAGTGTGAGTTAGGTTTTAATTTATCTAAGAACCTAGTAAAGTAAAAGATCTGTAACTTTCTTTTGTTTGGACTGCACTGCAACAATTTGTCCACTGGGCAGCAGCCTTCACTTCTCCAACAGACTCGATATCATCACAACAAAGTATAGGTGTCGTAAAGATAATATATGTGTTATTACATATGATTAAAAACTCTCAGTTTAGATGTTTTCTAATGTTTCATGAGCATACATCATAAGCTGTTTTACCTCAATTGGGAGAGGGTTTTGCACATCTTGTTCCTGTGTTGAGGTTTTCTAATGAGATGGTGCATCTTTAGTGTGATGTGCAAGAAAATATTTGATATAAAATGTTTTTTATTGCAAATAAAAATTCATGCATAACGATTGGCCCCACTCCATTGATCTTTAAAATCATACCTATTCAGTTCAACTTAAATTTTATTAACCCGGTCGCTTGCAACGACAACATGTTTCTGATTTTGAACAAATAATTTGATGAAAAATGTACTTAGATATTTAACACTTGGTTTGACATTATTTTTCTGAAATAAGAGTAACTTTATGTTTGCAAGTACAGCCAATAATGCAGATCTACTAGGTGTTTAGCTACCACTACTGTCTTTGCCTCTATCCATGTAGGTTTCATTATATTTTGTAAAGAAAGCTGGCAGATGGAGAGTTATGTGATAGCTCAACATCAAAATTTGAGCTATCACATAACTAGTTATGTGATAGCTCAATAGTTTTGTTTGTCTGTGGTGTAAAAAGAAGTAGGTAAAAGTCTTCCACTCATCTGTAAAAATAAAAGTATGAAAATAAAAGTAGTTAATTATTCCAAACAGTAAGCAAATTATCACCTGAAAACTTGTATCTTGTATCAGAACAACAGTACCCCACTATTACTATAATCGTTTACAAAAGAGAAATAGAAACATTCAGGATCAAATAAAAAAAATACAAAAACATTTCAATCCAGACTTTTAAGTAGCAATGATCTCTTCAAATAAAATCATAAAGCGTTACTTTTCTATTTTATTTTAAATTGTGCCACATATCTGATGCTTAAAATGCATTTGCTGTTAATGCAGCTTCAACTTCTCACCTCAAAGTTCAACAGATACAAGGATCTAAACTTGGAGGTGTGTGGAGATCAAAATAAAGAGAATGGATTGAGCCAAGAGTGTGACAAGAACGTGCCCATACAGACCCGTGTATTTTTAAACTCAAATACTGTAGCTCCAACACAGTCACTTAAACACTCTAAGAAATACTTTTTTTGGTTTTATTTTATGCTCTCTGTTGGGAAAAAATCTTATTTTTCTTCCTGCAGATTTACTCACAGATCTTGTTAGGTTTCTTTAAGGTTAGTTAAGTTTATTTTGAACCACTTGGCTGAAGCTGTGTTCACGTTATGGTACGTTTAAATAAAACATTAGTGATGCACAGCTCATAAAGGATTTAGTTTGTGTACTTTGGTCATGAGAGACACAAATTTGCTTCTCTCAGGTCGTAGGAGAAGCTAATGCCCCATATTTTTTTATATAGAAAAACCCATTCACAATTTCTGGTTGAAGTGAATGCTTCTCTTATTTAGACAGGCATCATTCATTTTTTTAAAAAAAAGGTTAACTCAGAACTATTTATTCCCAAACTAAAAGCATGCATCAAGACGTTTTAAAAAGAAAAAGGCAGATTTTAGTGCAGACACTGTGCACTTTCTTGCCCTCCGCCTCTCCTAAGGTGCACTACACACCACACACTGTTATAGCTCAGACGTCATAACACACTTGATGTTTCCAGGTCCCTCCTTTTTCACTGCTAAATGGAAAATTTTAATGGTTTAATGGGCTTCACATGTTTTCTAAAAACTTTGCTTTGGAAGGGTGTCACTATAATTTTATAGAAACTGCCCTGCTTCTTGCCTCCTGGATGGTCTCATAAATAGAAAGTTTAAAACTGAAATTTTTGCATTTAACTGTTCTTCAAGGACAGATTACCTTATCAATCAGTATTTATAAGTTTCAAATGTATCTAAAATTTTAGGCCACAAAAACTGCGTTTTTATTTTTTGCTCTAAGCTTGCTTGATGTGTGTGTAACCGTCTGTTATACCTTTTGCTTTGCCCACACAAGCTCACGTCTCATGTTGACACAGCTGCCACAACTACCCAGTGTGCTACCATTTTGCGATGTTGATTGGAGTAAAAGACTCTGACGGCCACCACGGTAACAACTAAAGGAAGGCATGAAGAAAGCCAACTGTTTGCAAAAACAACAGACTCATACAACACACTCTTAATGTGTTCAATCAGCTTTCCTGTGCACTAACAAATATATTAGATGAACAAAGAGATGAAACTCTGCTCCACAGACTGAGACAGAATAAGGGCAATTTGGAAGACGATGTGATATGACAAGTATTTTTAGAAGAAAAGCTGAATGTGCGGCAGGTAGGAAGCTCATGTTCATGCTGGCATGTCATCGAAACAGCAAACATCCATACTGACATGGACAACACAGGGAGACAAAGCTGACCTAAAATACCTGAGGAAATACTGAGTAATTTGTCAAACCTCTATGCATCACACACACATACACACTCATGCTTTTTAGTAGCAGTTCCTGCACAGTTAAATGGATTAATTACTTTTTTTTCTTTAAAAAGCATGTTTTTCAGCTGATGTGTATGTTCCTGTTTACTTTCAGCTCACCAAATCAGGGACCCATGCTTTCACTGTTAAAACCTTCAAAAAGAGGCGAGTGTGTGATGTGTGCCAGCAGAACATTGTCAACCCTGGGGCTTTCTGCAAGGGTGAGTTCACATCTCAGTCAGGTCAGGTGGCACATCCACAATCACACCAGACCAAGATGAATTCACAGAGACAAGTTCATCTTCTTTTAGAGCGCGTTTCAAGAGTAAAACACTTTTTTTTTTCTTCTTGCTTACAGAGTGTAAAGTTGCAGTTCACAAAACATGTGAAAACAAGGTAAGCTGGACATGACCTGCATCATTTTAACCCAGAGTTACCGCTTTTATTTCTGCCCCCAACAATGCTGCTTTGTGAACAACGTAGGGTAACAGTTATCTCAAATAAATCTCCATCACTTCTTAAAAGATTCGAGTAGCAGATCCCTCCCTCACATTTTGAGGGAAAGAGTCTCAGAGGACATGATGGCAAATGCTGAGCACTAGAGAAACATTTGGTGTTCTGCATGAAGAGAGAAGTCAAATTCACTAAACAATGAGTCCTATTTTTTTAATTTCAGACATTTTCTGCAGATGTACACATTTTTCAGTCCTGTTCCCGTTTGGCATGTTAAAAAACGCTTAGATCCGCAAGAACAAACTATCCTAATCCTTTTTTTCTACCTGAGATGTAAACATATGGGGTGAGAAGGAAATTGCAGGAGCGAAAGTGATTGCAATGACTGATGTACTTACTCCTCTGATTCCAGCTACAGTGCAGGACGACCAACACAAAGTCAAAATACATCACATTACGTTCTGTCGTCTTCCGCTTATCCAGGGTTGGGTCGCGGGGGCAACAGCCTCAGACGGGAAGCCCCGGCTTTTCTCACCCCAGCTGCATCCTCCAGCTCACCTGGAAGGATCCCATGTCGTTCCCCAGCCAGCTGTGAGACATAGTCTATCCAGCGGCTCGCTGGTTAGTCTCCTACTTACCAGCGAGGCGCTCGAGGGGCATCCTGGCCAGATGCCGGAAAACCCCATCTGGCTTCTCTCGACCTGGAGGAGAAGCGGCTCAACTCCAAGCTCCTCCCAGATGGCAGAAGTCCTCACCCAATCTCTGAGGAGAACCCAGCCATCCTGCAGAAGAAGCTCATTTCGGCCGATTGTATCCGCGATCTCATTCTTTCAGCTGGTGACCATAGGTGAGGGTAGCAACGCAAATCAACTTGTAAATTGAGAGCTTTGTTTTTCGGCTCAGCTCTTTCTTTTACCACAAAAGAAATTTACTTTACATACATCTCAAAACAATACAAATGATGACCCAAGACTTGATGCTGTGATGGCTATTACATCAAATTTATGCAGTTGTTTTTCCATGCATGTCTTGTCTATTGTCTGTCACTCTCTCAGACAATATTCTAATTTATTACGTGATTGCCATTGGATAATCCAGATCCAACCAGCAAATTGCAGTATCGGCCTAATTCAATTCAAGACAAAAATTCATCTTGAATAATAGGGATGCAGAGTCTCAAGGGGTTACAATAGAGTTTAGGTTCAAATAAAAGGTAAAAATTTATAACAATACCAATATTTACACAAAGCTTGGTTATTTGTTTGATGAGCCATCTAAGATATTGTTTGTTGTCAATTTAGAAACAACCTAAAAAAACTGGTGTTATATGTTGCTGACATCATGCATGCCCTCTCTTTTTTTTTCTTTTGCGCCACCATTATTACAAAACCAAGCTAGTCCACCTACTTAAACATTGGCTTTAATTGTTTTAGAGACACTTAGTCACATTTTTCTCTCAGCAGAATTTTTTTTCAACAAAAACACAACAGCATGTATGCTACTACAACAGTATTAATACCTGTACCCCAAATACACACACACACACAGTGATCATGTAATATTTGACACTGCCAGCTGTTGATGCCAGCGTGCCAGCATTTATTAAGAAGGAGTTGTTATTTTTATCATCCCATTCCCTGGTCACCTCAGCAATAGCCAAAAAACCTTTCCATGTGTGTGCGGTAGAGCCGGTATTACAGATGAGAGAGGACATCATCATACTGGATGATGATGAGGCTGGATAGGAAAAGTCTGAGTGGATAAATATAGAAAATAACAAGAGTGCCGTGGATGCCAGCGAGTGAGTGATCGCAGGGATACGCAAATAAGTAAGAGGCAGCTGGGGATGCAGGCTGTGTGTGTGATCGGTCCTGTTTGAAGGTATTCATAAATAAAAAGAAGCATTAGGTCAAGGCTGTGTTACATGAACATGTCACACCACCTCTGGGATTTATGTTAGATTGCCATTCATCTTGAAATGTGTATTCTTAAATACTTTGACTACCCTAATAAGTATTTTGTGACTTTCTTTTCATGGTTAAAGCAAAATTGTTTCATTTAATATAATATGCAAAACCTAGTTCCAACATATTATCCTCAGCATTGACAAATACTATAGCCACTTTTCTTCCTCTCATCATCTCTCTGCTTCGGCCTCAGGCTGCTAGAGAGGTCAACAGACATCATCACCCCGTGCTGCCATGCAGCACTGCTCACTGTCTACATGTGGCATATTGACTGGTGTGTGTGTGTGCACGTGCATGGAAAAGTGCTAACAGAGTGGATGCACTTTATGTTTGTGCGATAGAGAGCAAGAGAGGTAACGCTGTGTTGGGTGTGTGTGTGCTGTTTGCATATTCGAGGTGAATGTGTTTTTGTGAGGCAGGGAGGGAGTTATAGTGAGTTGGTGAGAGAGCACGAGCTGAGTTTGTGTGTGAGAGGAGAGGAGGAGGTAGTGTGTCGCACTCCTCACACAGAGGACTCTCAGAGGCCGAGGGAAAGACTGAAGCTGCTTATTGAGAGGTAAAAAAAACCCACTGCGCTGCATTTTCTGAGGGAATATTTAGTTTAAGCTTGACTTTCTGACCACATAAATTTGAACATGTTTTCCATCCTGTACTTAGTGACTATCTGTCATCTTTAAACTCTCTGCTGTGATACTAATGCAGCATGAGGTGCAAATTAATACTTTAAACTTTAGCAAGAGGTCTTAGTTTGACCAGAAAGTTCATTTTGTTAATTTGATTTCTGTAAGTAAAAACTCAAACAAAGACTCACATTGAACTGCGAAATGCTAACATTTAAATCATTTATACATTGGAAATGATTCATGAGATTAATTTTTAATGAGGTAGTTATTATGAAGTGAATTGGGTCTCACCCCTACTGTGCATGTTCCTATACGTGCATCTGATTGCATTTGTATGCACAGTCAAAAATGTGTAAATAAAACTGCTAGTTTAATATTATCTCGATGTTTACTATAGTTTTTTTTTATTGTGATTGCATTGGCAAACATGACAGAGACATGTGTCCCTGACAGAGATAAGTGTCCTAATTTTAGTTGATAGATGCAAAAGTTGGATAACTTCACTGTTGTTTTGCAAAAGAAATATTTAATCATTAGTTATTCGTTCATATTAATCTTTTTGCTTGCATTACACATTATTTTGATGTATAGAGCAAATTTCCATTTTTAAGAAGAAAATCAAAATATCAGTAGGTTGTTGTAATTCTGTTTAAAATCCAACAACTTTTCACTTTGTAGCAATTTTCACTTCTGAGGTAGATGCCAATTATCCGTAAAAGTCCAGATGTTGTTAGTTTCTTTCAGTCCCTCCTTATGAGCGTCTTGAGCCACATTTTCCAACCTTTGCAGCCTTTCATGTACCACCACAGGAGACCTAGTGAGCATTCTGGCACATAGTAGCCTAAAAGTGTCACTGAATATCAGTGAAAAGGTTGAAAAACAGCAGCATGAATGCAAACTGTTGAAGTGGACGCTCCAGTATAAAATAGCCTGTCAGATTAATCTCTTTGGAAATTAATAACAGTTGTGGCTTATCACTGTAAAGTTAGGATTGCTATTTATAACCTTTACTTACATGATGGGTTGTGGATAGAAAATTATCGTGGCTAATTTAATTTTACTGCTTTGCTTGTGTTAGCAACATCCAAGCCTAGCAGGACACACATACAGATAAATTCTCAGTGTTTATATTGACCCACTGCTTTTAATTTCCTGTGATAGATACAGAATGAACTGCGTTTCATATCCCTGGAATCATTCTGGCCCTTTTTGCTTGAGTTATAATGTGGGTTTTGAATGTTTTTAGATTGATAACTACAGTTAACAACAGATTTAGTACATATTTTCCAGACAAGTGATGCTTTGATGAATGATAATGTCTAGATTTGTCATCACTTGATAAATCCAACATGACAGGGAGGCATGACTACAGCTAAAAATTCACATTTGACTAAAATCTGGCACATGACACGCAGCCTTGCTGCCTGGAAGGCGAGTGGATTTGTTAGATGACTGACATACAAATAGACAAAATGAGTCTATAAGTGTACTGCGGTACACTCTGTTTAGTCCAAAATAAGTTGCTCTGACAAATAGCTCTGTGATATCTCTGCTGTGTGAGAGTGGTCCGGAGGCATGCTCAGCTGTTGACATCTCTCTTCCTTTCAGCTCTCCTTTTTCTATCACTTTACCTCCCACTATTCCTCTTCCTGTCTTTACTCCCTGTTGCTTTGGGCTCTTGTTCCGACCTCCTTGAGGCTACTTTGGTAGTGACATGTCCTAGCAATGTGTGCTGATGCTTATCAAGCTGATTTTTGTTATCTAATGTTGTTTGCTGAGAGGGAGTGTGTGTTCATGTTTCATGTTAAGGATGCTCGTTTCTCTGCCTGGAGCTCTGGAAAGAAGCACGGCAGCTAATAGGTGGTGGACAGAGGGAAATTAAAGGGATGATTGCCTGCAAAGTGTAGGAAATAGGGAAATTGGAGATGGGAGATGAGAGAAGGATGAAATGCAGAGAGATAATGAGACAGGAAACAGTGGGGATGCTCCATTTCTTCCAGAAATGATTCCGGCTACCCCATATTGCTCTTTCTAAACTCTGAATTGAGAACTTAACAATGTGTAGTTGAAAGGACTGTTTCTGTTTGTTCTATTCTAAGGTTATGGAACTTGAAAACTCATGCCTATTAAGTTTTTTTTAACTTTAAGACTGGAAGGGTTTCTCTCTTCTCCCTGCCTTGCCAGCTCAGGGCGGTCAGCCTTAAACTCACTCCTACAGGAAACTGTTTTTTTTTTGTGTATGTGTCTCAAAGAGTTGTGTATCTTCTGATTTTACTGCTCTGTTTTGAGACAGCCTAGTGGCTGTTTGGATACAATAACAGGTATCGTGTCAATGGGATCTGCACAAAGTTGATTAGATTTACTGCAGATATCTGAAAATATTTAATAATGTCCTTAACATTTCCTCATGATTGTATCTTAGAGGAACAGCTCAGCGTGTTGTGTAAGAGATTAAGTTCAGAAAGCACTGGTTCTAATTTAGATAATAAAATAAAATATGATAACTGAAATTAAGAAATTGCTGTCCCGCATTACCCTTAAGAAAAAAGAAAAAAAAGAGAGAAACCAGCTTCTTTAAAAGTGTCAAAATCACCAAGAAGGTGGATTCTTGGACTATTGAATTAAAAAATTAACCCTTGAAATCATATTTGTATCTTCCTTTTTAAATACTGTAACAGCAAAAAAAATCTTTGCCAGAGTCTTATATATTCACAATATATAAAAAATAAATTTTGTTAATTTTGTCCGTTCGTTTAAAAGAATGCTTTAAACATTATTCAGTGAACAAGAAAAGTTGAATGAGAGAACTGATCGGTCATCGAATCTACTAAGAGTGTGTCCCTAAGGAAGGGATTGAGTGCTGTCACCAGCACCTCAGTAAATGCTCACTGATGAACAAGACAAACTGAACCAGATGGCCTTCCTCCCAGTCACTCCAACATGCATTAATGAAAACCCCGAGGCTGACAGAGCAACCTAACACACATGTACACTGTGTGTGCACATGTGTGTGTCTGCAAACCTCTGCCGACCAGTACTGACATCCTGTTGCAAATTGCTTCCTGTTGACTTTGGTGTCTTACTCTTCTGTCTTCATTTTAAATTTCTATGCTTTCTGCCTCTAGGATCTCCTTTTGTCTGCATGTTTATGTGTGTATGTTTGTGTTTTAGATGAGCACATTTGTGGGCTGTGTCTGTCTCCTACTGTTCCTTCCTGGATCTGACCACTTTATTCATTTAACCACCATTATTAAACCTGTTAAGTTCTCCCCCATGGCTCGATCTGCTTCTTTCGTTTCCAAATATGGTTTTTATTACAGGGGAAGAATCTATCTTTTTTTAAAGACCGAAAATTGACATCCATGTAATATATGGATGTTTATGTTTAAAAACTAAACATTGTAATGCATTTCTTCTGGCCTTTCTACCACAGCAAAAATGCATATTGGTCTCTATCACCTTACTTTGCATTCTACTTTCTTATACCAACTAGCTCCATGACCTTTTACCCTACTTTGGTCTTCTTCCAAACCTCCTGCCCAAAAGATCCTCCTATTTCCTCATTCCTAATCCTGTTCATTCTGAAAGAGCATCTCTGCATCTTCATCTCTGCTACCTCTAGTTCAGCCAGCCTTTTGTCTCTTTCTCACTGTCTCTAGACTAAACACTGCTGGTCTCGCCACAGTTTTGTACATTTTTCCTCTCATCTTAAATGAAACTCTCCCAGACGTTCCAGCTTGCCTGCAAACACTTCTTCACCTCTTTTCCTCACACTCTGTTGCTGGACTGTTGAACCCAACTACTTAAAGTTATCCATGTTTTTTTCTCTTCGCCCTGTAACCATGCTCTTCCACTTGAGCCCCTTCTCATTCACAGAGCTAACCATCATACCTCTCCTTTCCCTAGTTTCTCCTTCATGTGTTCCTTGTTCTCTCTAAATATCACAACATCATCTGCAAATATAATACAAAGTACATAATGCACAAAAGTTAATAAAAAACAGAAAATCTGCAAGAGCATAAAACAATTGCATATTTGGACTGTCTATCAACACCAAAATACAGATATCTACACACACATACATATATGTGTATATGTATCATTTTTCATATGTACAGTATGTGTGACTAGTCACTGGTTCAGGACCGGGTGGAAAGTGCCAGGAAAGCAGAGGCACAGAACATAAGACCAGTTTTAACATCATTTATTTAAAGTATATTAAAAAGGCAGTGCTTAAAATAGAGTTCACGTTTTGGGGCTCAGCCTACCGGCGCTTCCTCATCCCAGTCTGCAGCCTATACAGGGCCCACATGACATCCCAAGTCCGCCCTTAATGGGGTCCACTCTTTGTCCCACGTCCGTCCTTTATGGGGCCAACTCGTCGTCCCGGGCCTGCCCTTTACGGGAACCTCCCTGCCCAGACCACCGGCTGCAGTAACCTTCTTGCCCGGTGGGATCCGTGAAGAACACCCCGTGTCTCTTTTCAGGGGGAGCCCTTGCCACACGGTGGTGTGCACCAGCTCATAGTACAAAAGGAGGGCTCACTGTGTGTCTCTCGTTTGCTTTCTCTCTGGTTTCTGGGTCTCCTTTGGGTCTCCTTTGGGTCTCCTCTGCCCCCAGCTGCCTCTTGTAAAGCAATCGGGACTGCACCACTTTTTAGTTGCAGGTGAAGTAAATAAAATAATTAAGACAATTAAAACATACTGAAAACACAAGACGTTAAAAACATTCAGAATAAAGCTATTAAAAATCATGGAATAAAATACACCACCTGCTACATATGGTTAGCTAGTCTCTCTGGTTTCGTCGTTATAGTGACTTAAGGAATAGTAAATTATCACCACCATGTCAGGCAGGTGATAATATTTTGACTAATCTGTGTCATAATCAGTGTTATTAATATTTCTGTTAGAAGTTAAATGTGGACCACGCTTCAGCAGCTGTCGCCTCTGTGAGGCGGCGGTTGAATGAGACACCAATGAATTAGTGCAAAACATACAAAAATAACACAGTTACTAAACACAGATAAAACTAATCCGGTATCATGTGTCAGTGGTAATTAGCATTCATTGGAAATACCTCTTAAAGCTGTTAAAGAGAGACAATTAATCTTAATGTGCATGCTATTCATAAAAATTTTAATATACATTACAATCATTTCAGTCATTAAAAATGGAGAATTTATTTCAAAAAGGTTTCTGATATTTGATCGAACCTTAATCTGCAGATTATGGTAATTTCCAAACATGGGATTTGCTCATTTTTGCCTCACACCTGTCAGTATCAGTCAGCAAGCTCAATCATAGTGGAGAGTTAAAAGGTTAAAAGTTGACATGGTGCAAAACATCAGAACAAAAGACAGACAGGATTTGAGGAATTTCTGTGCAGGTTTGTCTCCCTTGCTCGAGTGACCTCGGTCATCTCTGTCGTTTTTATGTGTATGTTTGTGGTTGAATCGAGTTACTGTTGGCAGACGAGTGCAAAACCTGCATGTTAAGTCTTCCTCCAACAAATCGTGTCTGTCCATTTCCTGTTTTTCGGGGTAGTTTTCATCAGGCCAAAAGATCTAAATCAAATTGATTAATTTTTCAAGAGCAGCATTTTTTCACATTTATCCAAACAACTAGCACAATGAACTTTAGTAAGCAAGAAAAACAGTGCAAAGTCTCCAAAACTTTTACTTTGCTGTGTTGGTATTTATTTCTCAGTGTTCAGACTGACACCATCAGTCTTGAGTCTGTCTCATCATGTGCATCCACAAAACTCGTGCTGACAGATGTTACTTGAAACCAGCTGCCAGAGATGACAGGGAGTGAGAAAAATTTGACTCCCTCTCCATCAGCTCTTCTTCCTTCCTCCTCATCCCACAGCCTTCCATTCCACCGTCTGTGCTTCTGGAGCTGGACCAGGAGCGTTAAATTTGACACATGACTTAACACGTGTTGGTTCGTTCCCAGTGTGTTAGGGTGTGTTTGTTACAGTTGCAAAATATGACCATATGCCTATCTCTCCCCTCAGGTAACAGAAACCTGCATACCACTTTCAGACCTGGTACGTGTTTCTGTTACAAATAGCTGCCATATCTTCTGCTGAATTGCGTCATTGTAGCATTGTGTTTCTTCTTTCTGTTTGTTTCTCAGCATAGTTCCATTAAATCAACATCTCAGAAGAAAAGAGGCTCAATCCCTAGGTAAAACCAATCAAATTAAAGTAAACTTTAAAGTTAACTCCTTACCAAAGAATAAGAATGAAGAACGGGAAGTGCGTTCCGTTTTTTTTACAGAAGTAAAAGTGTGGAACAAGTGATGGAGAATGTGATGGAAAGCCATTACCACTTTGACCTGACCTACATCACAGAGAGGATCATCTCTGTCTTCTTCCTGCCGGACCTCGAAGAGCAGCGCCACCGCAGAAACTTGCAAGAAGTGGCCTCCATGCTCAAATCAAAACACCAAGACAAGTTTCTGGTTAGTCCAACAATATAGTTACATGTCTCCATTGAATGTTGGAATAAAATAATTCATAAAGATGTGATAAATGTGACACCGACCACATGCTTCATAACTAATAATTAGATCTGACTGTATATGTTTTCAAACTTTTAGGTGGTATTTTTTTAGTATTTAAATTAATCCATTAATTTTGTGTATATCTCTTTTCCAGCTTTTGAACCTATCAGGGAAGAGACATGACATCACCAAACTTAACCCAAAGGTACAAACATCCAAAAAATACAAATCAAACTTCCCCTGCTAAAATACCAATGGCCTGTGCAAATAATCCACATGATGCATATTGCTTCTTAGAGTTAAAAACAAGTAAAATATAGCACGTGAACTTGAAAATTTTGTGTGGTCCAGGTGCAGGATTACGGCTGGCCCGATCTTCATGCTCCACCTCTGGACAGGATTTGTGCCATTTGTAAAGCCATGGAAACCTGGCTGACCGCTGACCCCAATAACGTTGTAGTCCTTCACTGCAAAGTTAGTATAACCAAAACACATATGGGCTTCATAAGCTGTTAAAGAAAAAAAAAAAACTTAGTGGTCACTTTGATGTGTGCTTTGACAGGGAAACAAAGGAAAGACGGGAGTCATTGTAGCAGCTTATATGCACTACAGCAAAATATCAGCAGGGTAATTATCTACTTTCTTGTAAAATCATATGTAGTCTAACATGATTTTCTTTAACACATGATTTATCAGAAATACAGCTGGCAATTATAAAAATAAAAGCATACCGGTAATTATTTCCAAATCACACAATCAATTGCATTTTTATTGTACCTGCTTGTTTGTTTCCACAGAGCAGATCAGGCTCTTTCTACATTAGCCATGAGGAAGTTTTGTGAGGACAAAGTATCCTCTTCTATACAGCCATCTCAAAACAGGTTCGGCATTTTCAAACATTGTGCATATACTTCTTTTCTTCAAAACATCACGTGTAATTATGTTTATAATTTTTGTATTTCTTTCCATGTTCCTTCTCTACATCCACATCCTGTCTTTTTTCTCCGCAGATACATTTTTTATTTTAGTGGTTTGCTGTCCGGAACAATAAAAATGAACAGCAGTCCTCTGTTCCTTCATCAGATCATTGTTCCATCATTACCAAACTTCCAGGCAGGAGGAGGTCGGTCTTCTCACAAACATATGTTGCTATTGTAGCTTCTATCTTTCATCACACAGTAAGGGTTGTTACTCTTTTAAACTACTTTTTCTTATTTCAGGATTTTACCCTTTTCTAAAAATCTACCAGTCTCTACAACATGTCTACACATCGGGAGTCTAGTAAGTAATCCCACGACTGCTTGATCTCTTCTTTTTTTGGTGGCCAGCTGCCTTTACTGCCCACTGTTTGTTTAAATGTAGCCTAACTTGTGCTTATATTACACTGGAGGCTGTTTGAAAGTGTTTAACCTAACAGAGACATGTATTTACTTATTTTATGTATGTTTGAAGCTGTTTGGTCTTCTTTTTATTCTCCGTGTATGTCCAGTGATCCTCAGAGCTCCAGGGCCAGAAAGTTAAGTGTGACTATGGAGCCAGCACTTCTACTAAAGGGTGACATCATGGTAAGAAAAGCAGCTGTCTTTTTGCTTAGCAAATGCAAAACCTGCATGATAAATTATTTTATGTGAAACTAAATGTGTTTGTCTTTGCATTAAATGAAATTCTCTCGCCTGCTTGTGTCCACAGGTGATATGTTACCACCGGCGGAGCAGAGTTGCAGAGAGAGAAGTGGTGTTTAGAGTTCAGTTCCACACCTGCACCGTTCATGGAGCCCAGCTGTGGTTTGGCAAGACAGAGTTAGACTTTGCCTGCACAGGTATGAAAAGCAAAAACAACAGAAAAAACACTTTAGTTGCATAATTGTTAACAGACACAATATCACAAGTAAATATCACAAGTAGGGCAATACACAATTAGACAACTTTATCCTTTATATGTTTGAGGATTTTGATTGCCGGTAGTTTTTTACTTTAAAAAAGTTGTTCCCTTTTCAACTGTTCTATTTATGTTCTGAAACCACAAAGGAAATCACACAGATCTGTTTTTCTTCCATCAAACATCTTTTCTACAGTGACAATCAGAATATTTTAGTCTTTTCTTTCATTCTCATCTCTCTGTAGATGACAGATTTCCCTCTGATGCCACAGTGGAGTTTATCTTCTCAAATGGACCTGAAGAAGTTAAAAGTGTGTATTATCATAATTTCTTCCGTTAATTAAACTATCAACATATTTTATACTCATTTTTTTCTGATTTAAAATGTTTTACATCTGCTTTCAAAGGTCGAGAATTCAGCAAAAACGACTCGTCCGTAAAAGTAGACTACAAGACCTCAGATCCTGTAGTCAGATGGGATTCATATGAGAACTTCAATCTCCACCATGAAGACAGCCTAGAGAGTGAGATAATGTGCATGTGAATGGAAATAGATTTTCAATAATGGGGAAAAATAAGTCACAACTACTTTTTTTTTTTTTACTTCTCCACCAGATATTTCCCACACAAGAGGCCCTCTAGATGGCAGCCTTTATGCCCAAGTGAGAAAGCGACGTGGACCCGGAACAACTGCCTCATCAGCTTCACCTAATGGATGTCTCACCAGCAGCCCAACAGTGAAGCCTCAGTCTTCTTTTCATTGCCAATCTCTTAGCTCCAATTCCACCTCCAGCTGCTCCTCAGTTCCTTCTGAACAGCGTGGAGAAACTTTGTTCATTAACTATCCTGAAGGACAAAGTACTGAAGGCCCACTGAGAAGAGGAAACATGGAGGAAAGAGTAAAAGAGAAAACTAAAGAGAAAGAAAAGGACAGAGAAACTGCTATATTAGATGATGGAGATCCGTCGAGTCCAGAAGGTTTAAGACGAGAACGTTCCTGTTGTGGTCGAGCGAGTGCAAAATGTGGCGATGCAGCATGGGATAAAGATTTCTGTCTCTCTAATCCTCACTATCTTGGACGTTATAGTATTAAAAGCCATCCAAAAAGCCAAACTCTTCCAGCTTTGCCAACTAAATCTATATCTCCTCCTCCTCATTCATCTCATATGGAGCTTTGCCATCGCCATAGCGCCCACCCTCTACCTGACTTACCATGGGAACATCCACTCTCTCCTCCGTCCCTCCCCTGCCTTCACAGACCGTGTTACCCATATGCATCCCCTGAACATGCTCATGCTCACAGCCACACCCTACCAGCCTCAAACAGACTCTGTCCTGGGGAAGACTGCCACCTCTTCCAGTACCCCACTCATGGAGCAGTTTCCCACCAATCACAGCCAACAAGTCCTTACAGAGAAGTCTTTTTCAGCTCACCTGTGTCCTCACCTTGTTGCCCATGCCAGGACTGTCCCATCCGGCGGGAACACCAATCAGTCGCTGTCAGAACATTTCTTCAGCTGCACCCTGACCAGCCAGAAAACCCACTCTGGCCCCAAGCACCTGCAGTCCAACAGACCAGGGAGGAGCCCGTGTCATGGGATACAGATAATCCATGGGATTTGCAGAGAGGGGCAGAATTCTGGCAGTACAAGTCTCCCATGGCATCCATACAGTTCTGCCACTCCAGTCTAAACCCCGAGCAGTCCAGATTTGCCATGGCACCTCATCAGAATTATTCCATTCCCCATTCGCTGATGGATGTGCGAGATGGAGCAAGCAGTGGGTATCACACTCCACTACAACCTCGCCATTCCTGCCCCTGCTCGCCATACCAGTCATCCCCGTCTGAAAGCCATGAGAGCCGAGGTTATATTTCTGGGTATCATTCTGGATCTGCCTCACCATTGCCTGCAAGCAGTCCATCGCCTGGGAAAGCAAGGCTTCAAGATATTCCTCCAGGATTTGGAAACCAGCCTCAATCTTTGTGCAACAAAGGTACATCAGAAATCTTTGAGATTAGAAACTGTGTTTTTTATTTACTTTGCTTTCATCCTTTTTTATATACTTTTAATCAACTTGTAGAAGGAGAAAAGCCCAAGACAGATGCAGAGAATGGGATGTCTCAATGTTTGGAAAGTAAACTTGACAGTCATATTCAGTCAAGATCTCCTGGTCTGGACTCAGATCATGACTACACTGTTATTGGTGGTAGCAGTCCATCTCACACAGAAGACAGGTGAGTAGATCCTTCTTTTGTACACAAACACAGGCACACACCCTAAAAATACATTTATTTAGATGGGAAACATGTTCTAGTTTTCTTGTATTCTTTTTTTCGTAGTGTAAAAGCTGACAGTCCAGCTGACAGTCCAACTGACAGAGAAGAAATTGCACCACATCTTGAGTCTAACACAAATGATGATAAATCAGTCACACCAGTCCCAACAGAGACGGAAATTCAAAGTCCTGCCACCTCCGCAGGTACCACAAAGCCATCAGTAGAGTCTTCTCCGACTTCTGAGGTGAAGATTGGAACTGGTCAAGTTACAAATGGAAGCAAGAAATCCCATACTTCAAGCTATGCTACTGTCATCATCAGTCCTGTCCAAGTCCAACTCAACGGGACTGCTCTTCCCAGCAACGGTCCTTCTAACTCCAGCAGAGAAGCAGTGATTAATTCATCTAAAACTCTTAGCTCTAGTTCTTCCAACATCTCCCCAAATTCCCCCATCAGGTCCCCAGGACTGCAATCCTCTCTTCAGCACTCTATCTTAGTTACAGCTACAGCAGGACAAAACTTGACCCCAGACAAAGACAGCTCACCTGAAACCAAACCTCCATCACCCGTGCCAGACGGATATCACACCCCCACCTTCCCTTTGGCATCTTATTACTATTCACTATTAAACGTACCACATGTTCCTTACACCGGATACACTGCGGTAACTATCCCTGCCATTCAGCCACCACTTCCAGAGAAAAAGCGGCATTCCTCAACAGCGGCATCTACTAACGGACACAACGTTGTTCTACGTGCTTCCTCGGCTCCTTCCCAGTCACACCATGTCACTTTCTCTCCTGTCGTGGGAGAGCAAAGAAGGGAGTTCCCCCAGCAGTGTTGTAAAGAAGAATCAGATATCAGGGTGAATGCCAAGTTTGTCCAGGACAGCTCGAAGTACTGGTACAAAGCTGGGATCTCCAGAGATCAAGGTGGGTGTCATGCCAAGATAATGGAGAATAGTTATGATCGCATTAATCCTTTCTCAACCAACTAACCCACAACTGACCCAGTAAATTCCTCTTTTCTTATTCAAATTCATCTAAATGTGTCTTTTGGATTTCAGCCATAGCTGTGTTGAAGGACAAGGAGCCTGGAACGTTCCTCATCAGAGATAGTAACTCCTTCCAGGGTGCCTACGGTCTGGCTCTTAAGGTGGCCACCCCTCCTTCTAATGCTAACATCACTGGGAATAAAGGTGATTTTTCAATATTTTCACAATTTGCACAATTTTGCACATTAGTCTTGCATCAACAGTGGAGCACATTAAAATTCTGATTCAGTGATGAAAAAGAAAGCTGAAATATTATATAAAACACTCTAAAAATAGCATTACGTTAGCATGTGAACCTTATAATTGAGAAGGAACAAACAGATGACTCTTCAATATATTATAGATGGTGTGACAGCTCTTCTCATTGTCAGTTTTTCACTTTCTACCTCCTCTCCCAGGAGATCCTCTGGAACATCTGGTGAGACACTTCCTCATCGAGACTGGGCCCCGGGGAGTAAAGATCAAGGGTTGTCAGAATGAGTCCTACTTTGGTCAGTTATGTGGTAGACACAACTACTTAAAATGTTCCCAGATTTAGTTCTAGATGAAATGTTGACCATCTAAACCCATATAGTTCAAGTTGCTTCAAACCCACCGTTTAACTTTTTCAATTTCTTATTTGTAATTTGCTTTATCTCTTTATTTTCTGGCTTTATCTCAGGAAGCTTATCTGCATTGGTGTACCAACATTCAATCACTCCCATCTCTCTGCCGTGTGCACTCCGCATTCCAGAAAAAGGTAATAATTATATGCAGTATGTTGTACAATCATAGTAGAGGTCATCTTTGTGTGATTGTGACAACTTTGGGGGATAATTAATACTTTAAGACTTCTCAGATCTGGTTGGGGAACTTCAGGAAATGCAGAGTGCAACAAATACAAGTACAGCAGCTGACCTCCTCAAACAAGGAGCAGGTAGTTCTCTGGAACCATCACAAGTTCCAGCAGAGATCTGAGAGATGAGGCGTTAATGTGAATCTGCATCTCTTTAATGTTCCAGCATGCAATGTGCTTTACCTAAACTCTGTGGAGACTGAATCATTAACGGGCCCAGAGGCTGTTTCCAAGGCAACCAAGTGCACTATGGCATTGAATCCACGTCCTGTGGCGACAGTGGTCCACTTCAAGGTGTCTTCTCAGGGTATCACGCTAACTGATAGCAAAAGAAGGTACTTTTCCTTTTTTTTCTAACGTGCAGCTAGTCATTTTTAAAAAACTGGCTCACATTTGTTTATTTTAAAATGAAAATATATTACTGCTGTTATGCATATTAAAGTTTTAATAACCACTTAACATTCCCAGACAATAATTATTTTTATATTGGAATAGGTTATTCTTTAGGCGGCACTACCCAATCAACAGCGTCACTTTCAGCAGTCTCGACCCCAAAGATCGGAGGTGGGTCAAAATCATATGAAAAAGTAAAAAGTGCACAGAGACTTCAAATGCTGTTAATGAAACTACTGCTGCATGAAAATGTCAGTGCTGATTGCATCTTCTCATAACAAATCTCGTCGTTCTACTTCTGTGCATAAAGACACATATTTCCTAAAATATGAAGGTCTTTTTGTATCGCATGCAGATTAACATAACTTAGCGTTGCAATTGAGTGGCTAATCTTCTGAAACATTCCTTGATATTCATGTATTCCTTCGTTTGTCTCTATGTCTTTATGTACCCGGGCTTTAGGTGGACTAATTCTGATAGCAAGTCGAGCAAGTAAGTGCGTGATGTATGTTTTTCCACCTGAGTCTCCTAACAAACTAGTGCAACGCGCTCTGTGCATATGGACTTGTAGCTGAACCTTGCAAACGAAACCTACTGTTAGACAGTGGAAATATCTTCTCTCCAGTTTATTGACCTGTAACATTTTCTTTCTGGTGTAGGATGTTTGGTTTTGTGGCAAGACGGACGGGCACTACTAATGAGAATGTTTGTCATCTGTTTGCTGAGATGGACCCTGAGCAGCCGGCTGTGGCCATTGTTAACTTTATAAACAAAGTCATGCTTGGACCACAACTAAGAAGATGAAAAAAGCAGAGAAAAACTAAAGAACTATTTATATATTGAAGTGTTTTAAGTTTTGTAGGGGTTTTTTTGCATTTTGCAAGTTTATTTTGTGCTGAATAAAACTGCCTTTTAAAAGTTTTATCATCGGCAAATTAGTGTTTTTCTGAGGTGGCATGTTGTACAGTTGTTTTTTAAGAGAAATTATTTAAGAAAATAACAGTTTGAAAAGCCAGAGTTGCCTTATTATTATTGTCCCATAATAATAATCATACTTTGCCAATCCCTCGTGGGGAAATGACTTTTGCTGCCTTGCACCACAGCAGGCAGCCATGATGGCACCAATGGTGGGAGAAACAATGGGTTAAGTGTCTTCTCCTCTCTAGGGACAAGTAGGCATGAGCTCGTCGAGAATCAAACCGGCAACTCTTCAGTCCAAAGACAGTGATTCTACCACTGAACTATGCCTCCACCATAACATTGTTCTTCTTTTGGCATTTCCCTTCAGGGGTCGCCACAGCAAGTCAGTTTCTTCCATCTAACCCTATCTGCTGTATCCTCTTTGGTCACACCAACTATCTTCATGTCTTCCTTCACTGTATCCAGGAACCTCCTCTTTGGCCTTCCTCTAGTCCTCGTTCCTGGTGGTTCCAAATCCAGCATCCTTCTTCCTATGTACTCTCTCTCTACTCTGCACATGTCCAAACCATCTCAGTCTTGCCTCTCGAACTTCATCCCCAAAACCTCTAACATGTGCTGTTCCCCTGATGTACTCATTTCTAATCCTGTCCATCCTGGTCACTCCTAGAGATGGACAGGATAACAATGTCCACCATAACATTGTTACAAAAGTTTAATTTGGGTTTTTTTTCATTTATGTTTAGTTCACATAAATGATAGATTTATAAATTACTACACCAAAACCCTTCTTTGCACATTCAAATGTCAAACTGACAGAGAAAATGTAAAGCGGATGTGATTATGTCAAAAGAACAATTTCATTTTAATGGTGTTTCAAAAAGGTTTCGATGACAGATATATAAAAATCCATTTTGTTTTGTTTATTGTAATAGTCATATACTCAGCCAGTATTGATTCTAGTCAGTATAATTTCATTAAAGGAATCATCGGGGGTACATCCAGTATCCCAAAACACAATAAATGATCATTTAAATGATCTAATGTTATTTTAAATTTACAAGATTTAAAAATGTGTTTAACACATTTTTGGGTAGGTATGCAAAGTTTTGTTTTTGTTGTATTAAATTTTTTATTTAAACTGAAATTGAAACTATTTTTTTCACTTGATCACTGATCATTTTAGTGAAAATTAATAGAAGTTGATCATATTGATAACTAGACCAGGTGCAAATTTATTCAGTGCTTTCAAATTTGTAATGATGTTTTCATAGAGAAAGGATGGATTGGAAAACAAGTTTAAAAAATAATTCAATTTTGGTAAATGCAGCTACTGATGATGGTGTCATTGTACATCTATCGACACATTCAATGTCATAAGACATTAGGATTGTCTTATAACACTATAGGAGAGAAAAGTGTTTTTCAGCCAAAGCTTTCTGAGTTTTTGAGGTGTTTTTTTATACCTTTTATTTGTTAAATTGTGTGTTTCTATTAACAAAGACATTTTGTGATTATTTTAGCACATTTTAATGGATTTTTTATGGCGGCAGAGGTAATATATGTAAGCCTTTGATGTGTTAAAGAGAATGTTGTGTATTATAGTTGAAAAGAAAATTAAAAAGAAATTAAAATTCATGTTGATTTATTCTGCCTTGTACTTATGACTAATCAGCAATTGTGAAGTGAAAATGTAAGGAATCAGCCTTTAAACATTATACTAACTAGTAGTTCGACTTATTGAATGTGTTTTTTATGTTTTTCACAGTTTGTATATGTGTTAGAACAAGTTTAATGTTAATTCCTCAGCGTGATATTCACTTTAAAAGAACGAGGTCCCACCGAGATTTGAACTCGGATCGCTGGATTCAAAGTCCAGAGTGCTAACCATTACACCATGGGACCAGATGAAGAGGTATGAGGCGTAAAACAGTTATTAAATTCAAACTACGAGGAAAAATGCATTGTGATTTTAATACTGATTTACTGTTCTATTAAAACCCCACAAAACTATTTAAATCTTTTTATTAATGGAAAACTAACTTTTAATTTCTCTGCAAGTTAGTCAACTCCGGCTAGCTTAAGATGAGTTTAGCAGCTTAGGTTAAAAGAAAGCGTTCAAAACTTGAGCATGTTCTACAAAGTAATTTATGTGTATGAAAAGCATTCTTAATTACATTAAAATTTATTTTGAATAGTTTAATCAATTACTTAAATTTATATTAATTTGGAATGATTTAGTCAATTCCTCCGAGGTATAAATTACCTTCGATAAAATCGTTTAAAAACTAAAAGGAAAACTTATTTCTGCGACAGTAAAATAACAAAATAAATTCAAGTGAAAATTCAAAGTCTTTCTAAACACTTTGGCTTCTGTTTTTTAAGGTTTCAAAATGAAAAGCGAAGGGTTTTTTTAATGCCAATTGATAATGTTCAAATAATTGTAGTGAAATTAGGAATGTAAAATACAAATATGTATAAATTAGTAGATCATAAATTAATAGATATAAATTGGCATTTAAGCTTGATGGAAACGACATGTGGAGATGACATTAAAAGACAAATCTATAATCTAAAATTATATTTTACATTGCATTTAGGTGAAAATGTCCATATTTTTAAAAAAAGAAAAATTGTGGAACTTTATATAGCTTTTTGACAAACTGGCAACCTGTATGTGCTGCCAGTATATGGGCCTTTACAGTCGCTGAGTTTATTTTCTAAATCAAATATAATCATTTTTGTGGCATATTGATAAGTAGAGGCACATGTGAGAATAAATAAAACTGTCCAAATCAAACTAATTTTGAACAAAAACATATTTTATGAAAAAGTTTTACTGTTGAGCATTTTTAAAAACAAATGATTGGAAAGTTCAATTATATTGAGTTTTGAGACAATTTCTTCCAGTTTTTTTTTTTTTTTTTTAACTTTTTGTACAGTATAATAACAGAAGTGAGAAACAAATTCATGTTTTGCCTCATTCAACCAGAAGAGGGAAGTACAGGAACTTTGTGGGACTGTGCTGATACATATATGCAGCAAGGTTTTGATTTTTTTTTTTTTTTTCTTTTGCACATCTCTGGTTAAAAACAAAAAAGCAGTATTTAAAGAAGTTTTTTCTGTATGTATATCCCTTCACACTGACTCCCAATCACCACGTGTCAGAACTGAATTATGCAATAACATAAACACCTCTTCATTTTTTCTTTCTTTTAGACAATTCCACTGTTTTCTTCACACCATTGTGTTTGGGTTTTACAAAGTGAGAGAATTAAAGAAAATGACAAACAGCTTTCAACCCTCTTTGACTATCTTCTCTGGAATTCATGAAAAATAACCTTTGGTCTCCTAAGTATAGACCAAGGAAAGACACAAGAATCCCAGTAATGTTCAGGCATGAGAGAATGAACAAGAAGAACTTAAACAATTCTTATAGAAAAACGTGCGTCCCGAGTACTCAGAGTGAAGTAGAGCTGCTTTAGAGGACAAAAGAGCAAAACCTTTTTAAATGAACCTTGTGACCTGGTGCAAATACTGACACTTTTAAAACCAGTTATCTTTTTCTATAGCAACTTCTAAGGGTCGTATGTGGAAGACAATCCCAGCTCTATCATGTGGGAAAAAGATAGATGATAGATAGATAAATAGATAGATATGTAGACGCAAAAACAGAATGCTGCTTTTCTGAACTCTCTGGAAATTGTGTTCTTGTATAATTTTTTGAATCCTCCATAATTATATAAACGTCCTTCCATCATTTATGACAAATGCTCCCTCTGGATCTGTTGGTTTTGGGCTATGAGAAAATATACGGTTTATTTCACCTGCTCTTTTATTAATAAGGGTGGCACAATTTGAATACAGGACACACACTGCAGAAGCTCCTGTTCCAGCACATGTAAAGAATTTTGAGGATGTTTAGAATTACGTTGAATTTCCATCTTTACATAATCCAGCGGTATTGATCCAAAAAGGGACCTAAAACCGCTGACTCTCTTCACTTCTAGCATATTGATCAGCATGTTTCCTCCTCGACCTTGTTATTTCCTGAGCCTGCTATCATTCCGTTCACCTTGTCCTGTCATCTTTGACTATGTACATGCAGATGAAATTTTGTGCTGGCAGAAAGTTCACTTTTATTAAAAATGGTCAACGCTTGTGTTTACTGAAGTACAACAAAATCCACTTCTTTTCATAGATTGAGATGGATGTTGGCACAATTTTCACATTCTTAAAAATGGGTTTGTAGTTAGGTCACTCACAGTCATGAGCTATCACAGACAAGTGACAGGTTTTAGTTTCATGTGTTGTTTGCAGTGTGGACAACTTCAAGAGAAGAGGAAGTGGCCATCTTCATCATCAACTACCTTCCTGTCAGCAAGAAGAGGATTCAGTTGCTGGAAGTGGTTTTCGCATGTTATGTAACTAAAGAATGAAGGAATTTATAGTGTTTTTGTGTCGTAGTCAACAATATTCTCAGTTGTGCAGTGTACTCTATTTGCTAAACTGAGATGGAAAAAGGTCCTGACGTTTACCACAAAGGACAGACTGTGAGCATTGCTTTAAGGAAGTGAGTTTTGACCAGCCCCCCGGGGCATCTAATGATGACAGATGTAACTAGAACAGGGTGGCAGTCCTTCAGGCAGGATATCCTGAGTTTCAGAGGCATAGCATGGGTCCACGTTGTAAAGCCTTAAAATATCACAAAAATAGAGCAAACAAAGAATTGAGCTGTGTCCATCAGGAAACCTGCTGTCTAATCTGGACATGTTGTCTAAATGAGGCTTAAGATGCTCTCAGGATCTTTAAATGGGCCGGTGCACCTTAGGGCTTTACCCTTGTTAGTGGATAGTGGAGAGATTACTCTCAGTTGCACTGATACCTGTTTAAAATTAGTCTGAAACATGTTCAGTTTGTTTTGGAAAGAACACCATATGATACGTCCGGCCAGGCCTACCAATGTTGCAAACTGTCTTGAGACTGTCATTCAGATAGTCTTCTTGTATTTGTACCATTTGATGGCTTCATTTAAATTTGTACTCGCATTCCAAATAGAACATGTATTTTGACAAGGGCTTCTGACTTTGCAATAGAGAGTAGAGTGGGTTTAGAATCACACCTCTCTCCTTGAGTTATTTTCCAGTTTGAGCCGTGTTACTATGCCAGTTATTTATGTCTGCACCAGTACCAGTTCCCGGTTCCCATAGATTTTGTAGGTCAAGTGTTGCTGATTTATAGTTTTCACTTTCCTGGTCTTCGAACAGCCAACCAGGTTACTGTGAAGAACAGGAGTATCTGAGGACACAAAATGGCTGGGCCAGGATATGTGTCTGACATGGGTGCTGCGGAGCCAAGTAAATCCCTGTTAGTAGAACAGCTTGATCTAATGCTGGAGCCAGGAGCGGAAACCAGCCAAACCACAGGACAAAGATCAATTCTTTATGAACATAGACCTAACACCCACACACATTACTAACAGTTACTACACCAAAATCAACAGTTAATAACCCTGGGATACAGGGCTAGTTTATTACTAGTCTTTATTATGCTCAATCTATTGAACAGTTAGAGTGTGAAACTGGCATAAACAAGCCTCGAACTGACAGTCAACTTTACACATGTCCTTGGAGTTTATGTTGTGAGCCTAATTGCTGAGGGGTCTGCATTTAGGGGAAAATAGCAGTTATAAAACTGTCTAATGTGGGGCGGACGAGAATAGTTAGGGAATGTCTGTAATAAAAATTCTTCCTCTGGAAGAAAAAAAAACAGATTCTAGTTGTGGATTTGAAGAGAAAACATGTGGAAAAATCTTTCTACTGTTATTGTTCCAAAACATATACCTCAAATTCTGGCACATGGGCCAAATTTGGCTTGCATTGCAATTATATTTGGCCCAAAAAGCTATACCAAATGACAATTGAAGTTGGCTTACTGGTATTAGAGCCTGCAGTGCATACAGTGCATAGGAACTACAAATTCCCCAATGCTATTTTGATATTTAAGGCACGTCAGTTAGCAGGACCCATAAATGAGCTCTAATTTGTTGACAGCTTCATGCAATTTTGTGTGTTAGTAATGTAGTTTATTGTAGTTTCATTGAAAAGGCTTCAAAGTTGTCTTCTAGACAATGTATTTGATGATCGAGATGTTTCGAGTTTCATCAGTCAAACTGTCTTGATCATCAAATACACTGCTCAGAAGACAACTTTGAAGCCTTTTCAACGATGAATCCCTCCTAGACACATGAGGGATTACACTAATTCATTATAGTTTGCATACTGTATGCAAACTTTGCTTGTTCATAGGAAAAGGCTTATTATTACACATGAAGAAAACTTTTTGTATTAATATCAATGTTTGCCCACAATTGTGTCCTAAAATTAAATTTTTGGGTCATTGAGTATTTGAGTTTGACACCCTTGTTCCAAAGAAATGCTTCGTATTACAATTTACTATCCTTTTTTGTGAAAGAACTGACAGCTTTTGCTTTGTCATAATTTCCCAACCTGATCTTTAAATTGATTTCATTAGGTGTGTTTTTTCTTCCAAGAGATAGTTAATGAATAAAGAAATGATTTCATATTTGTACAACATGGGTTATTTCTTATACAATAAAACGCTTTAAACATTTGTGCAATATTTAATAAAGACCTTCTCCTGCGTCACATGTTGCAGGATTTGAATTCTTTTTCTACTTTGCAAAGACTTAGGTCTTGTTTTTGTGGTGATCAGAACATGCACACATGCTCTGCCCCCCTTTCTTTGTTCCTCTTCAGCTCTTATCTGGGGCTTTTACGCATTAAGATCATGGACACACATCTGACCTTCACTTGGGCCCCCTCCACTCCTTCTAATACTGCACACACTCCCGCACACACTCCCTCACACACAGACACAAACACACACTCTTACCGCCACCATTTTCATCAGTTTTCAGAAATCCTTCCAGAACAGAACGTTCTGTGATTAAGTGACACCGCAAAATAAATCATTTGGAGAGAAGAGACGGAAATAAACACACAAATAAACAGTGATCGCACATGGGATGTGTTTATTGAGGGAGATTCATGCTTTTCTAACGGGTTGGACATCTCGAGTAACATCGCCATGCCGCTCAGCCTACCACCGTACTGCAGAGAGGACACACCCCTCAACACACACACGCCTCGCTGCACACGTTAGCTAAAGAGAAATCAAATTGCCAATTTAGACAAAATTACGCAATATATTTAGAGTCTGATTGAGTTTATTTGACCATTTTAATTGTGCGATTTCTTGGTTTGATTTGCAAAGAGACATTTGGTAAAAATGAAAGCAATCATATGATTGTTTCCATATTGTTAGAAATTCTAACTAGTGTGACGGTGGCGATCTTTGCAGCAAAACTTCATAGATTGATTGTTTGATTGATTGATCAGATCATCATGTTGCTTTAAACCTCACGCGGTCAAACTTGTTTACCTCTCCTTTACCTCTGACGTCACGACACACCCCTGTTTGACGGGGCGGACTTCCGCTTTACGAACGTGGAATGTGACCAATCATATAAAAGAAGTTATGTTAGAGTGTAAAGTGATTGGTCATCGTAAGGTCTGAGGGGGAAATCCCTTTTTCCAGTTGAGCTCCTAGAGAAGGGGCGGGGCATAACAAAAAGTAATGGCTATCTGTTTGGATCCTGGAGAACAAGCTTTAGCACGCTTCTCGTCGGACTAACGCGGGTATGCGTGAGTTTTAAACATGCGTTTAATTATCAGCTGATTATATCAACATTTACGATTAGGAATCCTTGCTTGCTGTTTGCAGAAAGGATTGTAGGCTTTCTGAACTCGGTGCCGCGTTTAGGGTTAAAACGCAGCAAGCTAACCACGCTAAAGCTAGCTACTACAACCTCTCTGTGTGTGTGAGTGTGTAACAACGTCTGGAAGGGCGTACTAGTTTGACGTTTTTCTCCAAGTCGACTCACATTTCTGATCGTAAGGCGATCGTCTCTCGCACACACACACATACACGCACGCACACTGAACAACATGGAGGAAACACATTTTACAAGCGACTAAAGAGGATTATAAGCTACTTGATGGAGAAAAGTTGAGCTGAGGTATGAAACTCGCACGCTGTGGAGGAATGTTAAAGTTGTGAAATAAATGAGCGATCGTGACTTTTTGTTGTCTATAATCCAAGCAAACACGTATTTAGGTCAGTTTAATTGACGACGAAGCAGGTTGATAGCTGATGTGGTTTACTAGTTGCTGTTGGAAATAGTTTGTGTTACATAAAGAGATCAGCTGCAGGTCAGATCTTAGTAAGGTAAAGAAAGGCCCACTCTGTGACTTTTTCTATTCAACAGGATTAACAACCTGGGATCAAGCAAAGAAAGCTTTCTCTACTCTTACAAATTGTGCAAGGACATGCTAAAAGCCCAGGTGAGCAACATTTTTATTCTGTGAAATAATTCAATCATTTATTTAAATCATGTAAAGTAATCTGTGAAAAATTGTTACAGTTCATTGCCTTGATTTGTGCAAAAATAACCTAATTAAAATACATGTTTATTTTTTTCCCATCAAAACACAAATGTTGACTTCGTAATATGCATATCCATTCCATTCAAAAATGACAATAATTTCTGTTTAAACAACCACAAAAAGTCATTTGTATTTTTATATTTGTAGAAAATGATCATAGTAGTCCTATTTAAGTAATTAGCACGTTGTTCAGTATGTCAATAAATGTGAATATTCATAATCATATGGCATGAGGTCAGACATTCTTGATCTTTGGTGTAAATATTTCCTGCAAGAGTGTCTTAAGCAGAGATCTATATCATCGTAACAAACACAACATCCACCCATGTTTGGAAGTATTGTAGATAAATCAAGTACTTTGCACCTACTTTATTAGTCATACCGAAATGTGTTACTGAGTGAAAGGAACATTCAGTAACAGGACATGTTGATTGACATCCGAAACCAAAATTTAAATGGTTGTTAACCACATGTATGAAGATATTTGGAAGAAATCAGGAGTGTGCCGCAAACTGAATTTTAATTAGACTTTAAATGTGTGTAGTTTGATGGATACGTGACAATGTACATAACATATTAAGAATCTGTACAATTTGTCCTAAAGCCAAATAGAGGATCAAACTTTCTCTTTGACACACATTTAAGTTTTCTTGTGCAACTTTTCCATAAATTTGCTCAGAAAATCTATAACATGAGTTCAGGTTGTGTCTTTCAAGCATTTCTAGAGCAGGTTGTTTACAAAGCTGTGCGTTTGTGATGGTACAGTCCATTAGGTTCCCTATACTCTGTAACATACACCACCCCCTTTCATGACTACTGTAATTGGTCGTTTCCTTTCACATGTGATCCTATAGAAAAAAATTAGACTGCTTTTTATGTACTTCTATGTATGTGTGTTGTTTCTCACATCTGTTTAGAACCTTTGAGACTAATAACATGTTAAGTTCCATCTAATGTTTTTGAGTCCTCAATTACCCTTCTGATTGACGGTTTCTGGGTTGTGTACATCACACAGGTAATATTTATTGTTTATGTAGAGCAGGTTGTTTTGGAAAAATCTCATTGGAAAGCAGGTTGTACAATATGTCACAGTCAAAGAAACACATTAATTAGTTTTATAATTTATAGCTATAAATGCGTTGCATAACCTGTATTTAAAAGAGACTATTTCCTGGAAGAGAGAATGCATTTTACGGAAGGTTATACAGCTTATACTGTGGGTAAGTGCTTTTGCACCCACATCCCACACGTCTATCCAGTCGGTTCTGCGATCGCAAACTTGAGTGCTGCAGAATTTGGATTCTCTGACAATTTGAACATTTACATAAACAGGATTTTTGGCGTGTGTTTGAGTGGACCTCTCCCTGCCCGTCTTTTTCTCCTCTCCAGAGTCCAGCAAGAGGCCCAGGATAAGGGGGCAGCCTGCCATTACTGCCTCCCTCTCCCCTTGCTGGCCAGCAGAGGGGCCTGGGTGTTGGTGGTGGGGGGGCGGTAGAGACCAGAGGACTGGACACGGGACATGGGACCCCCACCCCTTCCACCCTAGTTTAGCCCATCCTGTGTGGGGCACAGGTCACCTTGTCATGTGCTATTACTGCTGGTGTAACATGCTCCCTGTGATCATAGGAAAGAGCATGAGATAGACCCGTGGAGGCTGTTGGAGGGAGAATGAGAGGGAAGCGAGACAGGACTGGACTAGTCTGCTCAGCCAGTTGTTTAGCTGCATTACAGACTCAGTTTGTCTACTTTGTTGTTGTTAGGGCTACATCATCTCTTTTTGTCTATTGTTTTCTGCCTGTGTCAGCTCTACTCACAATACTTTTTTTCTCACTCACAAGAAAATTTCCTAAAACCATACAAACATAAAATGCTGCTTTTTTTTTTCAAGTTATGTTTTTTGCGTTATATTGTCCATTTAATTCCCTTCCTGTTGTAATCCAGATTTAAATTTCCCTTTCATCCTTTCTTCTTTTGTTGGCCAACATGTGCTTCTCTGTTTGAATCAGAAGGCCATGTGTTTCCATTGAAGGCCAGTACTTTCTGCAGCCTGGGTCATTCCAGATCTGATTTGTTTTATGTCTCTTCTGTACTCATGGTGACCCAGCTCGAGGTATGCAGTAAAACACTTCAGCTTATGATATTTTTTTTTTCCCTTTTTCTCTCAACAATTTTTTCTTTTATATTTTCAGTCACTATTTACTGTCTTTTTTCCCCACAAAAACAAACTTTTTGGCATCACAGAACATTTTAAGAACCATTTGTGGGATTGCATCATGTGATGTAAATTGAAGATGCTCATTGGATTGTCACCCTGAGCCCCCATCTCTCACACAGGCGTTCCACGGCAATCACTTTCTTTCCTCCAGTCCCGCTATAGGTCTGGATGTGATTCTGACTTTGACTCTTATGTGTTGGGATGTGGTCTGCAACCTCATTGCTAACATTCTTTGGACGTGATGCCAGTGGATTTTATTTCCCGTTTTATCCTTTCTCTTCTACATGTCTGCATGCAGTTTATATGCAGTCTGGATCCTCCTGTTTATATATTTCCTCTCATTAAGTTCAATTGGTTACAATTCAACACCTTCGTATGAGAGAGCATCATTTTATTAGGGTTATTAGAGAATTAGGGTAGGTTCCCAAAAAAATTTAAAGGGAACTTTACACACTTTTTCCATAGTTCACTATGCTCTTCTCTCAATTTAGATGAGTTGATGTGTAACTCTTGCACAACTTGTAATTAGTTATTTCTTATCCAAGCAAAACCCTAATTGGGAATCCAATGGCGAGAAAAAAGCAATATTGTTATTGGGACTGTATTCGCAACAAGATCTGGATTGGCATTTACCCGTTTGTGATTAGGTATCGGCATATCAGACTAGCAGTAATCACACCAATGTCTGGTAAGATGCCCACATTCTTACATTGCTCCATTGAATGGACGACAGTTTAATACATAATTATCCAAGGAAATGTTACCGTGTACCATATCAGCTCGAGTCTCAACTCTCCTTTCTTTCGGCTCACACCATCTGCAGTTGGAAACTAATTTGCCATTGATTGACATCAAATGTCGACTAATTAGATCCTGCAAGTTGGAGCTTTTCCTTTGGGAGTCAGGCTTGCAGATGGTGCAAACAGTTTGTGCTGGTAAATGTTTCTGTATGGACACTTTTAATACAAAACTTGATGGAAAAACTTCTCAAATCATAGATATCCTAAATTATGCCACAAATTCAATTTTGAATTTAACTGGATTTGTAATATATTTTGGTTGTAATCACATTAAATTTGATCACATACTTGTTTTTTTATGCATGTTAACTCAGTCCAGATTGACCACAATTTTGAACTTTTACGCTAACTCGAAAGGACATTTTTAAACTATGAGCATGAGGTCTCCGGTTGTGTGCCAGATATTGGAATATAACCCTGGAAATGGCTCTAACATAGCCGCTTGGATTATGGGAAACATGCATGTCATTTCAACCATAAAGTAAAAAATTCAAAGTAGGAAAAGATGACTCACTGTGCACTCTATGCAAAGTTGCACTTGTTCTTCCTCGGTTCCTCGGTTTGAAGAAATGGAAACTCCAAATCCTCTTCTCCAACTACACAGCCAAAATTGGGTTTATGTCTTTATTTTGCAGCTTTCACCACCCAGTTAAAACGACATGCTAAAGTCAGTTTGCGGTATGATGCATAATTACAGCAGGCCTCATGTCTTGCTCATCAGTCTCTGTCACCCTCCACACTTCCCTCTTATTCTACACTTTATCTTTTTTCTTCATAATTTTCAACATTGTCCATATGCACCTTTAAAAAGAGTTTTCCACATGAGACAATGAAACAGGAAATGTTTCTTCCCTATTGTGTAATTCAGAAATCAATATTTTTTCTATTGATTACGTATAATTCTTATACAGTCATCTTATCAAATTCCGTGGCTTCCTGAGTAGATTTTCTTAATGTATTCCTCAGTCTGCTTGTGCTCACAGTTGTTAGAACCATTTAGAATTTGTTCTGAGAAGCCAGCAGTTACCTCTGAACATGAGCATAGGGTCAAGGGTGTGGAGGCTGTCATGTGTCACCAATCTTTTTCTATCACCATCAAAACAAAACTCTCCTTGAACTTAAAGGTCTTCTGCTTTAAAGACACTCACATTTGACAAAAAAACAGAAGATCATTTGTACGCTAATCAGCGTGCACCAGTATGCTCATCAATTTCATAAATAAGAGAAGTAGGAATAAATAAACTAAAATACTTTACAAGAGTGATTCTTTTATGCATTTCAATAAGCTTTAGCTTCTTGTTGTCAGGGATCAGGTGTATTTATATTTAACCAGTAATTGAAGTTACTTCGAAGAGATTATTTTTAGACAATTTTTGAAATGACAAGCTGTGTTTGAGATGCTCGGCAGCGACTTTTCTTTGTATTTCTTTCTAATTTCTCCAACTGTGCGCAGCGCACAGTGGGTTGGAATGAGACAAAGAGGTCACCCCTCCCTTCCTCAGCGTATCCGAGCACATTTCTGTTTTTACTCGACTGCCTCAGCATCCTTTCAGCCTCTCTTCTCCATGACCTGTTTTACTCATCCATCTTCTAATTTCCTACATAACTCACTGAAATGGCCAATCGCATGATGCTACACACTATCTTATTAGAAACTGCTTAAAATGATATAGATAATGTGTTATATTTTTTGTCTGACAAATTATTAACTGACTTCTTTGACTGGTTCTCAAAACTTCTGGATCCAACTTTTTTGAGTTACACTTCAGTCACAGACACACTACTTTAAATCCAAACTTTATACAACTGTTCCAGGACATAGTTTGATTAAAAATGATCACAGAGGCGTGAACTTGATTGATGCTGCTGAACAGTGTAAACACAATGTGTTTGTATCAGTCAAGACTCAGACATTCGGCAAAAGCCTGAAGCTAAAGACCTGCATGCTCTAAGGACTGGAATGAGTACAGATCTACTCTAATAACCTAATGCATTATTTAGAGCTCTTTCAATTCTGCCGTGCATTCACTCTAATGGCCTGTCGAGTCTGAATGCAATCAGAGAGGACTGACTTCAGTGATCATTGGATAATAAACTACAGTTGATGGGTGTTTTGGTTTGAAATGAGTGATGAGTGTGAGCACCTCCTGGCTTAGTTTTCTTATGGCTAGACGTGTTTGTCATTGAGCAAGTCTATCCCATTTATATTTGTCAGAGTTGGGTAACTTTACATGATGTGATTATGGATTTCTCTTGCGTTAGCTTTGCTAAAAGCACTAATGGATTTTTTTTTTAATCAGCCAAAGACAGTGTGACTTTTCTGTTTAAAAAAAAAAAGACACTTTGGAGTGATGGTTCATCACTTTTCCAAACACGACCGTTGAAGTAATCTGTCTTTAAAATGCAAACCTAAAACGAAACCTCTTTAATCAAAAATGTCTTTACTAATTAACACATTTGTGATTAACATTGATTTGTTCATTTAAACAAGTCAACTCTCTAGTTTATATAATAAGTTTACTGTTATTTAAGTTAGTTGTGGTGAGTCAGGAAAACAGACTATTTGTTTAACCTGCTAATTAAAAAAAAATGCACACAGTTCAAGAGGATTTTTTTAGGGATTTAGGAGCAATATTAAAATATTTACAACTGGCAATGTTCATATTACAATTTTTTTTTTCAAGCCTTTTCTTATCAAAGTGCGATTCCATATTTTTTTGCTTATTTTAACTTTATTTTAATAAACAGTTTTATATCATGCATTTATTTATTTTTTGAGCACCAAGATGCTGGAGCTTAACTTTATACTGACATAAATAAAATATAACCTAAATTAATTAAGTTATTTTAGTTGATCGCTTCTTCAGAATACATCTTCTGTATTTCAGAGGTGTATTATTCTATTCAAATCACAATAATTGAATTGTTTAAATAATTGAATTGTTCATTATTATTGCGGGTGTGACTACATGGTAAATACCCCTGAAACCACGTTTAAGAATTGTTTTTTTGTGATATGATCACAAAATAATTAGTTTATCCTGATTTAAACAGCTTCTATTGGCTGACTTTATTGGCTTTGGTCAGAGGTAACGTACCAGTATGTACTTTGCCGCCCTGAAACAAAGGCTTTGAAAGCTCTTCAGTTAACATTTTTGCCAAACTTCTAACTATGGGAGTACTTGGTCATCAAAAAAAAAAAGAAAAAGAACAGTGTCCTCGGTATCTCTTCGTTTCTTTCTCATATCACTGCTTCGATTTACCATCACCTGGCTGACCAAACATTCTTCAGAGTTTTCTGTGGTCTTCAGTTTATCAGAGCTCTGTTTCAACGCATCTGCTCAATCCCTCAACAAATATTTGCAGACATGTACAGCAACAGATGTACCAGAGATTCCTAGCTGATGCCTGTGGTACACATTGCAACTTCTGTAGTGGAGGCCACCTCAGTTTCTGATGCCTACAGCAAAATAAGCAATGACTCAATCTTTCTGTTTTAATAAAAATACATCTTCTCCTTATAAAACTTTACAAGGAATTAATGTCTGTTAATAAACTAAACAAAAAACCCAACTAAGATTTTTTTTTTAAAGTTATTTTGTTCCTTCTTTCGACATGATTGATGAAGTGCTGTGTCAAATTATTCAGTTCTCCCTTTACCGCATTAGTTTTTGTCAATGAAGTTTTTTTTTTAAGAAAAAGATTTATTTAGTGACCCTTCAATCTCTATTTTGATGTTCATGCAATAAATTGAAAGGAAATGAATTATGGTAAATGAGTGGTTTTTTTTGCCAGTTTCTGGGGGATCCTCACCTTGTGGTAACGTTCAATTCTTCCATAAGGTGCAGTTTTAAAGGTTATGGGAAGCACTATGTAATCCAATCTGAGGTTTTTTTTATGGAGTAGGGGGGAAACAAGGATTTTTTTCCCTTTTGATTCACGTGGCTTATGTTCCTTACCCTTGGATAAAAACCACAGGAGTTAAGTTTGTTTCCAATGCGTAGATCGGGAAGTTGAGTCACATGTATGCAAGTTGGAAAACCAATGAAAAGAATTTTTTCTTTCTTTCACTGTGAAAGTTTAACAGGTTGTGATTATCATAAATCATTTGAGACTGTGTAATAGAATTTTGAGGGGTTTTCTCAGAAATGATTCATCTAATTTCAGTTTTATTATATTTACCACTAATCCTAAAAATTTGCAGGCTTTATTGTCATCTTTACTTTTCTTTTTGCACCAATTGTTGTTAAAGTGACTCAGTGAATATTCCCTAAAACCAGAAAGTGATTCTTTTGCTTTTCTTTTCAATTCTCTTTTTGTTTAGTGATGGAGTCTACTGTTGTTAGTACGTCCACGCTGGCCCCCGATGAGTTTGATAGGAATGTGCCAAGGATCTGCGGTGTGTGTGGTGACAAAGCCACGGGCTTCCATTTCAACGCCATGACCTGTGAAGGATGCAAGGGCTTTTTCAGGTATGATAAATGAAGGTACCAGCATGTGATACAGGTGGGAGATATAAATGCTGAGGTGGACAAAAAAGTTATTTAAAACAAAAAAAACACAGAAGTTTCTTATCAAAGGACAACTCAAATTAACACACACGCTGTTTTTTTCACACTAATAAACAGCAGCAGGCCAAGTATACATTTAAATTTGAAACTGTTGCTGCTCCCTCATTTTTAGACACGAGTTTCCAATTTAACTTAATGAGAAACGTAAGATTTTTTTTTAACACAAAAGGTGTGTGTGTTTAATGTCTCCCTCTTATTTGTGACTATCTGCCTAAGCAGAGTGGAAATTCAAAGGGAGAGTAGAAAAATACGGATGTTTAATAATCTCCTTCCTCATCTCCCATTTGGCCCTTGTTTGAACTCTTAAAAAAGCTGCATGTTTTTGTGTTTTTGCCCACATCTGTGTAAAGATGTCTGTATATTCATCTGACTAAATCATTACACTTTGCGTCAGTACTTGGCCCGCTTCCTTTGCTGCTGCTGAATTCTCTGGCACTTGTCTGCATGTGCCATTTCACACACGTCCGATTCACGAAGGGCAAAAGTGTTTATTCTTCCCTACTGTAATTATTTATGCAAAAAGCCACAAAAGTACTGTATGACTTTTACATTTTCATAACATGTAACTCTTACAAGTTCAAGCACACACAGCCAGTCTTGAAAGTCATGAATTTCTTGCGCATTGTTCATTATAAAATGTGTCATTTGTCCAGACGCAGTATGAAGCGTAAGGCCTCCTTCACGTGCCCGTTTAATGGCAGTTGCACCATAACCAAGGACAACAGGCGTCACTGCCAGGCATGCCGGCTCAAACGCTGCGTGGATATCGGCATGATGAAAGAGTGTAAGTTTGACAGCTGATCAATGTGTCCTCAGGGTAACATGCTAAAGTTTTAGTAAAGCCTCTCTTCTTATTGGTTTGTTGCTTGCACTTAATTATTTTACTTTTATATTTCATAGTGTGAAAATACATGTATATGCAAGAGAGATGCGTATCTCTTGTTTTAAATATATATGTAATAGTCTTGAGCCTTGCGCAATATCAAACTTTTCACCATGTCATATAATAAATAATATTGCTGTGAGGAATTAAAAGTGTCGGGCTACGTCTCAACTTTTAGCTTGTGCCTTCACTGTTCAGAAAATGATTACCAAGTTTAATTCAGTAAGTTGTGCAGTTCTGCCGACAGATGGATGAATACAGTCATTATTAAAGCAAATAAGTGCATGAATGAATGAATCAACAAATAAGCTAACAAACACCAGTAAATACATTGGATCGTGTGACAACGTCACAATCATAAACTTCATGGAACATTCCAAAAATAGGATAGAACCTGTAGACTGTTAAAGTAAAACTGAAAATTCAACCATACAAAAATGCATTTTAACATAGAATCAGTTTTAGAAAACAGACCAGTTTTATTTAATATTTTATCTTTTTTTTCTATGTCAATTTATCACAGTATCAATGGACCATCAATGTATCAACACATCACCAACTGATGATCTTTGTTATTTCTAACACTCTCATCTGTTTATAATATTATCATAATGCTGCCTCAGCCTCATGAACATAGGTAATTTTTTTTACCAGTGGTTGACAATCCTAATGCTTGCTAGCGTCTTGAAGTTTTTACAGTGTTATTTCTAGTTACAAAAACATATTTCCTGTTACATTAAAAACAGTTGGAATTGTTTTTATGTATGGTTTTGTGGCAGAAAGAAACAAAAACAAACTCTTAAACTATGCTTTTAAATTGCCAGGACATTCTCACAACTGGTGTTTGCTTTCTCGGGGGGGCTTTGTGTTCCTCCTGAAAATATTATGTAATATTTGGACTCAGATCAAGTATCTCTGGGTCTTTGCCCCCTTTTGAGTGTTTACATGTTCTCAACTTGTAGAGCCCCCTCCTCGTTGGCCCCCGCCCTCCCTCGCGACGCATAGCTGTACATTGTTTAAAGTCGACCGCATCTAAACCTTATGTACCACCTCATCGGGCCCCTTCTTCCACAAATAGTTTGTCTTCAGCTTAAATTCCACTGGAAAATTCTCTTGTTTTGTTAAGAAATTAAGATTTTTAGACAATCTTCAGGTTGTAAGGTCTCACCTTACAAAGCAAATGTTTTTTTTTTCTCTCCCGAGTGTTTCTGGGAGTGGAGGCAATGGCTCTGCCGTTTACCGTGTTGCAGAAACAGCAGCATGTTGTTGGGAGCCAGCTCTCATTGCTTCTGTGAGCTAATTCAGCGGCTAGAACAACAAGGAGCGAACAGAACAAAGACAATGTGTTCAGTTGTTCGGTGCAGCAGGGGTCTCCATACGGACCCATCCCCTCCCAGGCTCTTCCTCCAGAGAATAACAATCCTCCTTTCACCCAACTAAACACAGGCGTTGCTGTCATCATGGCATTAAACCTGAGGACATCCTGTACCGTACCTCAGTGGGGTCCACGGGGTGGAGATGTTTTCCAACAGTAGAAGCTGCTTATAATTGATTTTCTAGTGATTTACTTCATCTCACTATACTTTTTTATGTTCAGTCCTAATTTAATTCATTACCTCTGTGTGTGTAAGATTGTATTCATAACCCTTGGTCCTTCTGTGTGAATCCACTTAGTCATTCTGACTGATGAGGAAGTGCAGAGGAAGAAAGATCTGATCCAGCGGAGGAAGGACGAGGAGGCACAGCGCGAAGCAGAGAAAGAAGCTCGCCGGCCCAGACTCTCCGATGAACAGGGTCAGGTCATCAGTACGCTGGTGGAGGCGCACCATAAAACATACGACGATTCCTACTCCGACTTCTGCCGCTTCAGGGTTTGTGGAATCCTCTTTCATCATCACTGTCAAATCATTAAATATGTGAAATAGCAAAAAAATAAATAAAGTCCTTCATTTGTGGTCCCTTCATCAGTTTTAGTTTGTACCATCCAAAAGAAACAAAAACAAATAATTAATATTTATGCCTTAAAATATGAGACTTCCAGCAAAGTAGATCACTGATATGATTTAAATAATTTTTTTAATTAGTTAGTTGGTAAGTATTTGATGAACTATTATGCTTAATAATAGTTTAAACTCTGAAATTTTGTCTGGTCCTGGATAAGTGCAAGTCAACGGAACGGAAATAGTTTGAACTCCACATATATGTACAGATGTACCTTATGTGTAAAATTTACTACATACTGGGGTTTGCATCTATTTATTTTTATTAATTGGCTCTTTTTTTTCTGTTTTATTCTATAGCCTCCAGTCCGTGAGGGTCCTGTGACAAGAAGTGCAAGCAGAGCTGCCTCGCTCCACTCCCTCTCTGATGCCTCTTCTGACTCCTTCAGCCACTCCCCAGGTAAAACTCATTCAGGAAAACCCAACACATTGAATTTCTTACAGTGAACCTCATGGAAACAAAACCATCAAATTATAATTAATAAATGTATATTAGGAAATCTCAACTGTTTTTTTTTTTTATTTTTCCATTTTGCGTTAAAATATTTTAAATACATCATGCTGTTTAAATGAGAATCTAGTTTAAGAACTTGTACATTGGAGCAATCTAACTCTCCATTAAACAGCAGACTATTATTCATAATCGTTATTCAGCATTTGGACGCAGTAACGGACATGGTCACATGACCACTGATCAGCGCTAGCGCCACAATTCATCAAAGCTGTGTTTTTAAAAGATAATCCTTTCTGTCAACATGTCCCTATGAAAGGAATTTTCAACCATTTTTCTTCCTGCAGAATCGATTGACACCAAACTAAACTTCAACAACCTGCTGATGATGTACCAGGAACATGGCAGCAGCCCCGACTCTAGCGAGGAGGAAGGCTCCAGCTTCTCTATGCTGCCCCACCTGGCTGACCTGGTGTCCTATAGCATTCAAAAGGTCATTGGGTTTGCCAAGATGATCCCCGGGTTCAGGTATGTATGTCTTCACTGGGAACGTCTTCCAGTCTCACACAGATGTCTAGTTCTTTCCACTTTAAGCAAAGTCAACCTATGGGTAATTTTATTAAAAATGTGCCTTCGAAAATGATTTACTATTTTTAACCTGGTCTTTGCTATTACGTAGAAGTCATACCATGTGATGATTTAATGGTAAGAATTTAGTTTATTTGCAGTCCACTTTGATCACTTTTCTAGTTTGTTGAAGTAATATACCCAGCTGACATACACAGAGAATATTTTCAAAAATACATTTTACAATATTAATACTATTTATTCATTTACTTTTTTTTTTTTTAATTACGTTTGATTTTTCTCAACAGTCACATTAAATCAATTAAACTGCAATCTGAGAAACGTAGTCGGAATTACAAGTAAGACATCTTTTTAGACTCAGGTTTATTTATATGATATCTCCATTAGTTGGACTACTGTAATACGCTCTGTGGACTTGTTAAACCAGCTGTTATACAGCTGCCATAACTTGCTGCTCGGGTTCTGACAAAAACCAGGAAGTACAAACATGTTAGTTTTGTCCTTCAGTTCTCAGTAAAGTAGTTTCCTGTTGCTCAGAGACTTTTAGAACTTATCTCTGTTCACAAGTCTCTTTGTTGCTAAGGACAAAAAGAATTGGACATATCGTATCAATATGAACCATCTTACATAATGTGAACCTCAGGAACAATTCAATTTTATTTGTATAGCCCAAAATCACAGAATTTCCGTCCCAATGGGCTTCACAAGAAAAAGAGGAATGTATTAACACAAATACACAGCAAGAAAAATAACTAACAAATGCTAACTAAAAAAGACTAGCACATTTATGCACTTAGACTCTCCTTCACGGTGAAGAAAAACTCCTAAAAAACCCATCAGTGGGGAAAAAATAAGAAACCTTGTGGGGATCCACATGAAAGAGAGATCCCTCCCCCGGGACGAGCGACCAATGTGTCAAAGATTATTGTTTAAATATTAGCTTATTCTACTCTACAGCTAAATGTCTAAAGAAGTCAATAGATGTTCTTCATCCTGATGGAAACACGGGAGACTCCTCCGCCCTGAGATGTCCAGTACAGGGATGAGTAGATGTTCTTCATCCTGATGGTTACACGGAGGACTCCTCAGCCCAGCGATTCCCTGGACAGGCTGCCCAAAGTCAAGACTAAAGTCATTGTCAGGACTAAGTGTCCCTGACAACATCGGGTAGCCCCCCCTCTAGCAATTTTTAAACCAAAAACAAGAACAGCATATTTAGGCCAGATTAAAGAGGTGGTTTGTGCTTTCATGGGATGATAATTCTTATCTCAAAACATTGATCAATAATCAAGTTATCTGCTATTAGCTAGGGAATGCAATCTTTGCCAAAAAAAATCCTTCCAAAGCATTTATTCAGTTTTACTTCTGTTTTCGACATTGTGAATTCACCCCTCTTTTCGTTTCCAGCTTAGTCTCGCTGCCTGGTCGCTTGCACAACACAGGATAAATCTCGTTTTGAGGCCACAATTACAGTGAAAAAGTTTTTCATCAACAAAATCTCGTTCAAATTCTTACTTTGGTTCTTTTCTAATAGATCAATGTTGTCTGTTGGGATTGAGCGTGAGCAAAATATGTGCATGCTGAAAAATCCCTTCCTGCTTGTGTTAGAATGTGGGCATGATGGAGAACAAAATCAAACATTATTCTGGAGTTTGCAAATAACTCTCAAAAAATACATGAATGAAATAGAAAAGCACTTTCAGGTATGTTTAATGTGGGAATAATGTTTAAATATGGCAGAAACATCCAAAAAGAATATTTTTACATAAAATCCCACCTTTCTTAATGTGTTTTTTCTGTCATGTTTCTGTGGAATTCGAACCGATTCTTTAATTTGAATTTGCTCTTTTCGTTGTATTTTTTTTCCCACGACTTTGTGTGGATAAGCAGTATCGAAGATGGATTTAATTTTTCTCGTCTTCTATCTACGTATCACTCCTGAGTATGATTTGTTCTACACAACAAACTTGCGTTACTAATCATCCCCAGTATTTCTGCGCTTTAAGAAACTTTTATTGTTTATAATGTGTCACTTTTGTTCGTCTCTTTGTGACTTTTGACCTGAATACCTTTTGAAGACTTTGTACATACGGTTGTTTTGTTTTTTCACCTGATGAACGGTGCTTTGCCATGATGACTGCTGTAGTCCGAAGATCACAACTTACCGATAAACCTCACATATAAACTATGGAAGATAACCTCTATCAAGTTTAAATAATTGTGTTGTTCCCACACGGAGGTTAGCATTTCTGCTTGTAGTGTTGAGTTTACTTCTACAACTATCTAAGTTGGCAATCAGTTGATTGTTGGCCTGCGTTGCGCACACACCCACGGAGTGTGTATGTGTGGGTGGATCTTGATGATTCTGTCCTTTTTTGTGAGACTGATATGATACACATCTTCAAAAACAATAATAATAATAAAAAAAAAAAAAACACAAGGAAAAGTATTTCAAATTTTTAACAAAAGAATTGTAAAATGAAGATTTGTAAATAAAATGTTTGATTTGAGTTTCCTTTTGTTCTGTCACCAAAGAGGCAGACAGACCTACAACGACGGACAAAGATGCTATCTATTCCGCTTTTCACACATGGAACATAGTGTTTGTTTCACAGTGTGCTGACAGGGACAAATAATGTGTGTCGCTGGGTCATCGCAAAGTCAAGGCTGAAACGAGTGAAAGCCTGTATTTTTCTAAAAGTTGTCATAACTAGTAAAAAGGGTTGATGAAGATGATATATTGCCTTAAAAAATTTCAAAATGACTACAAACTTTTAGTTTGTGACTCTCAGGTCACGATTTAAAATTTTTTGAAAAGAAAAGGATCAGCGTGAGAAGGAAAACAAAACAACACTCGTGTTCACGAATGTGTTTTGCTTCTTCTCTTATGTAATTAACGTGAAGACTTTGAACGTGAAGTCATAAATAAATTATATTGCACAACTCACTTCAGTCTACAATCTGCTCTTATATAATCCTTATTTTGCTCTGAAAAATATTAACATAAATATTTCCTTTTCTCTCTGCAGGGAGCTGACTGCAGAGGACCAGATTGCTTTGCTGAAGTCCAGTGCCATCGAAGTGATCATGCTGCGTTCAAATCAGAGTTTCAACTTGGAAGACATGTCCTGGAGCTGTGGTGCGCCTGACTTTAAATACCAGATCAGTGATGTCACCAAAGGTCAGTGTGAAGTCCACTCTGTTTGCAGTTTGAAAATTCACACTCGTGTTCAGGATCATAAATCTACTCTAAACCAAAGTGTTTTTTTCCAAGTTAGAGTTTACTAGAAATTGTGTGTGTGTTATATATTAACACTTTTCCGATGTGTTTAAAGGAAACACTGCACTCTAAAAGAAGCTCCCGTATCATTACTGCGAAACCGCAGATAAGGTTACTGGTAGTCACTCCCCCAAGCCAAAGATGCTAATCCAAGTTATTCTGTCTAACCAGTTTTACATATCTGTAGAAATCCCCGTGAGCATGGCTTTCTTTTACCTTTTTTAAAAAAGAATCCCCTCTTCTCTGGGATCAAGCAAAGAATGTCGCTCTTGACCCGCGAACCACAAAACAACTGTTTGAACGAGGAGAAGAAGCTTTGTTGTGCTCTTCTTAAAATATCATGGCACGTAGCATAAACATGGCTGAAATATTTGTCTTCAACTGAGTAATTGGTATAACATCATGGCCTGAATTTGGGATCATAGAAACTTTTTGTTTTTTTTCCAAAGTCTCAAGGTAAAAACAAGTTTTTCAATAAGGTTGCTCCAAAAAAAAAAAAATCAGATATTACTTTTAAAAAAGTCTTTATGATAGAATTGAATCAAAATAAACTCAGAATAAACTTCCTTACATGCTCACTAAAATATATGTAGTGCATAAAGAAGTAAAAATGTCTTGTGTTGTTCCACATCACATACACATGCTCTTTAAATTTCACCAAAAAATGGACAAACTAAGTAAAAAGTTCTTATCTTATCTCCTTATCACTGTCCCTCTCAGTCCACACGTTTACACACAATCTAGATAAGTGATCAAAGATTAAACTGGTAATTTAATCAAACCACTGTTCTTTTTCCCACTACTCAATATGTGGCTAGATAGAGGTGAACATGTTTACTGTAACCGTTTTGGTTTTTTTTCTTTAAAAGGCAGGTTTCTCTTTAAAGTTTTAATCACAATTATTATTCTCATATCAACATTATTATTCTCATATCAACATATGCTAAACTACTAAAAGATTGAAATCTTCAATGTTTTTGTTTTAAATGCATAAAATTCAAAAAAGTATCCCGATGTTCTTCAATAATAGTATAATTTTTATGTACAGACATTTGCAAACATTTTTTTGTGCATCTTCTAAGTTTTATTAATTGCATGTCAAAAGACATGCGATTGGTCCTTATTTGCTTTCTTTCACAGAGAACATTAGGAAATAACTCAGATAAAGTTGAATTTCTTGACACAGATAAAGATGTTTTCAGGGCTTTGTGTTGCAGTAATTAACCAAAGCTGCATTAACCAATTATGATAGAATTCCAGATTGTGATTTGTGTCTCTAACTTCAAAATGAGATTGGAGAAATGTGGTTTATCATCATGTTAACTTTGACATCATCAACTTCATCAGACAGGAAAAGTTGGAGAAACATCAGCCTTTCTGTGACAGTTTACTAGCGTGATAAGATGTAAATCTTCACCCAATGTGTTTATCATCAACAGCGGGGCACACTCTGGAGCTGTTGGAGCCCCTGGTGAAATTCCAGGTGGGCCTGAAGAAACTCAACCTTCATGAAGAGGAGCATGTGCTGCTGATGGCGATCTGTTTGCTCTCTCCAGGTACTGTTGCCATGTGGGAGAGAGGATTTTTTTCCTTCTGCTTTTATTATTTGGGATGAGGGATTATTTTCATGTGCATAGTGTGTGTGGACAGGATACAGCATATCTTCATCACTTATGCATACTTAGTTATGCATGCAAGTGTCACCAAAGTGATGTTTGAATCACTGAGTGTGAAAGAAGGGCTTGTTAATTTTGCATGATTGTTCTTCTTGATCTAAAATTAGCAACGCACCCAATCGGAATCATAGAGATATTTTGTCTAAATTTTATAATTTTAGAAGCAGGGGTGCACTTTTTTTTGGTCTAAAACGTTAATGTTACTTGCTGCTCATTGAGCAGTTGAGTTGCAATCTGCTTAACAGGAAAGCTAAACATGGGATGCATGGGCAAATAATATGTAGCAAAAACTTAAATTCAGCTAAAAATGAACAAAATATTTCTTATAGTTATAAACTTTAAAACTACTTTGTCTAATCCAGGGATTGGTTTGACCCCACCACAGTGACTCTATTTTCATGGTTTTACATATGTTGGATCTTTCCCAAGGCTGGTTAGACATTGTAAACTATATTATTGCTGCTATTGTGAGTTTGATCCCTCTTTATAGTAAAATCCATCATATTTAAAAACCAAATACTTTGGGCTAGCTTTTCATGAGCCTAACTCTCCTCCACAAAACAGTCATTTATTATTTGATGTGTTAAACCTGGAATCAGCAATATGCTATACAGATCTATCATTTATTTGACCAGGATCAGAAGTTAGACTTTAGTTCATAATAATAATAAAAATTTTATTTTTAACGCACTTTATATCTCCAATGGAGATCTCAAAGTGCTAAAATGACCAAAAGGAACAACAAACAGCTAAATTAAATAAAACCACAACACAAAAAAACAACACTAAAAACTTTGCTGAAAAGCCTTTAGAAATAATCATCATCACGCTTTTTGTTTCCCCAATTCCACGCCAGGAGAGTCACCTAATATAAGTTAATATTTTATTTGATCTTAAACATTAGATTGTCTTCTAGAAAGCTTTGATTTTTTTTAACTGATTTCAAAAACACATGAACAAGCCAGTAATGGATCAAAATGATCAACTTATCATATGCTGGGCTTCATGTCTCCTCACTTGTGACAAAGAACTTACCAGAGGGATGAAAAGGTACACAATAATCAGTCACTAGGATCATTACTGCTGATTTTGGTTGGATAAAATAAAACAGAACAAGCTCATATTAGGGATGAAAACACGCCAACAATTAGACTCTAGTTTGTTGGCGAACAAGATTCTAATTGTAGTATAGAGACAGACGGGCTGGTTCCTGTATTTTGCACACTGTTAAACCACCCATGTTTTCTTAATGTAAGAAATTACATTTTTCTTAATGTAAGAAAAAATGTGCACTCTATGTGCAGTTATGTGCACTAATTCTTCCGTAAAGTTTTCGGTCAAGTACAATGTTGATCTAGAATTTCTTTTTTTTTCTCCTGCAGACCGCCCCGGCGTGCAGGATCACACCCGGATCGAAGCCCTCCAAGACAGGCTGTCTGAAACCCTTCAGGCCTACATCCAGCTCCATCACCCTGGAGGACGACTGCGTTATGCCAAGATGATCCAGAAGCTAGCCGACCTGCGCAGCCTCAACGAGGAGCACTCCAAACAGTACCGTCTGCTCTCCTTCCAGCCCGAGCACAGCATGCAGCTCACCCCGCTGGTGCTGGAAGTGTTCGGGAGCGAGGTCTCCTAGAAGCAGAGAGAAGCTCGAGACGAGATCCCACCGGGGTAAAAATGGTGGGAGGGAAGGAGAAGAGAATGTGCTGGATGGACTAAAAGCAAGTGGAAGAGAGAGTGTGGCGTGTCTGTGTGAGTGTGTGTGAGTGTGTAAGTGAGGCTGCAGGGGGAGGGTATGCGACGTCTAAAGAAGTAGATCTTGGCATCAGAGGCCAAGGTAAATCAGAGAGCGAGCAGATGTTAAAACACAACAAACAAGGGAATGTCATGTTCAAATTAAGCTATCCATCAAAACATCTGCCTCTGTCTACAGTGTTTTTGTACGTATTTAACTCAACAAACAGCTGCTTTAAATGCCTGGACATTTTGTGCGTGCACACGTACGCACGCCGACTTAACGAAACATTCTAAGTAATTCATTCAGCCATTCAGTTTGAGCTACCTCTTGGTTTTAGTGGGTTTTTTTTTTTTTAAATTTTACTTCACCCCTGTGAAAACAGAACAATTTAGAAACAGCACAGAGCCTACTTTTCACTTTACCAGAGCTAAGGAGTGCCTGCACATTACTCTTGAATTTATTTCTGTTATTATACAAAAATTATGTACTTTTTTCCTAAAAAATTTTTTAATCTGCTTTTATCAAAGGCTGCATACAATGAGTATTAAATTATTATGCAGATGAGATTATGTCTGTGGGGATCCTACATTTTATTCTTGCTGTTTGCTGCTTTGTAATGTCATTTTAGCAGCTGCTCTATTAATCTGGCATATATGTCTGTCAGAATTCTTCCTCATTGTGTCTTTACCTGCAGAGTGCAGTGTGGACTGAATGACACAAATCTTAGACATTTCTGTTTTGGAAATGGAACGTTTTCATCCACCTATATTCTGCTTTCCAGTAACAGAGATAATTTTTCTTTCAGATTGCTAAAAAAAATATGGATCTGCTTAATAACGAGGAACAGTCTTTTGGAGTTTTCCCTTTAATTGGGATGAGTTGACAAACTGATTATTGTGAAATTTGATTTTCAAAATCCAAAGACCCTTAGGAAACATCACAATCCAGATCCAATCCAGATAAACCAAAGTAATGATCTTGATGACTTTTAAAAATCATTTGCATAATATTTTAGAACTCACTGTACAACTGCATTATTCAAACAGAATAATTCTGCCTTTTCACCAAAGGTATAGATAGGTGTTTTTTTTTTTCTTCAAAAGAAACTTTCAGCACCTATAAATAACCCTTGCTGCTCCATGGCCGGCGCTCACTCAAGCGGCCACATGGCAAGTTGTCGGACAAGCTTCAGAGCATATGAAGGAGAATATCATTATATTGATTTAAACTGCGCATCACGCAGAGCGTAGAGTATAGTCTGTAATCTAGTGAGATTTTAATAGAATTATAGGGTGCCTGGTTTTGAGGTTGAGAATTAGCCACTAAATGTGTTAGCCACTTTTACACTGCTAATTATCAATCAAACCAAGTCTGCATTGCGACTTGTTACACTCTTTTTAAAATTGTTTTCATCATTATTTTTGGTTGTTTTTATGGTGATAATTAATTGTTATCGTGTATTCTAAGCACTGTTAAACCACCCATAAGTCGACCTGCAACAGTATCTATATTGTGACAGATTTTTAAAGGGCTAAAACGCCAAATCTAACTGGACTAGTACATTGAGGCCAAAGCAAGGGGCCTTTTTTTGTTTGAATATTTTGCTGCACAACATACTTGGACTTGGCATACCATGGATATGATTGCAATAGTTTTTGGGTTTTTTTTTTTTTATTTTTAATGCGTCATTTCACTTTTAAAAACAATTCCATGAATTGTTCCTCTTTAGAACACAGCAAGCTCAGTGGGCGGGGAGCTTCCGAAGCTGCTGCAGACCTCCACAGATATCACACCCCTTTCTTTTCTGACAGGGAAGTGGATTTTCTAGAATGTCCGAGGGCCTGGATGTGCTGGTGATGTGCACCTCCACACCCTGGCCCTCTCGTTTGATGATGTATGCTGCGCAGCCCTCCAGTGGCTGCATTGTGTAAATACCAGGTATACAAATGCATTAATAATTATATATATATAAAAATATGTCTGTCGCTGTACATAGGGCTATACCAACCCTCACGATGTTCCCTTTCCAGACAGATATATGCAAATGTAACTGACAATTATTTGTTTTTTTCAGATGATATCAATATATTCAGACACAATTTTGTCTCTATTTCAGACAGGATGTTTTTTTTTAGCAGGACAGATTTAAAAACGGGGTAGCTCGTATGTTTGACTCAGCTGAATTAGTTTAGTTGTGAGCTGATGTTAATTTTCAAGATTCCTTCTCGTAAAGAGGACAGGTCGTTCTCAGATATAAGCCATATAAATCACATAGTTGTACACCTGCTACGTTACAGTACATCAAAATGATGACTTCAGGGCCTCAGAAATTTCCATTTTCTTATCTATTAGACATAATGTCTTTAGGAATGAGATTTTATATGAAATGTTAACTCGCCTCCTTTTCTGCTGTCATTCACTCATCTTTGGCTTATTCTTCCTCAGACAACAGAGAAATTTATATCTTATTGTGTGCGGTCTGGGATTCTTTGGCCCGCTGCATATGGACAACAACGTCCTCTTTCTGAGGCAATTTCCCAAAGAAATGTCAGATGTAGCCTTCATCTCAGTCAGAGATATTTATGTGAAGAAGTTAATGAGAGAAAACAGCCGAGATGTCCGCGCACAACTTCTGCATGCAAGAAGTCTTTGATCCATTTAACCCACATGCATTTTTCTTTATTTTCTAAAAAGGACTAAACTATGAAACCCTGTGGCTTCATGCCACTGCGGCTTTTATTTTAACTCTTCTTCTCGGTCACTGTGACTTCTTTCCAACATGGTCGCTGGAGCATGATGCTCAGATAAGCTGCATAACATTTTTTAATGCTCCCATATTTAAAAAGAAAAAAGAAGAAAATATTTGAATTGAGTTAGAAATCGTTTTGGAATAAATATTTCGTTTGATGTATCCCTGCTGTGATCGAGCTTTAAGGAGTCGAAGCTTGTGCGTCTGTAGGCAGTACCACTCGTATGTATAGTATGTCAGATCGACGGGGGTTTATGATGTGCGTGGTTACTGAACACTGATTTATTTTTTTATTTTTCAAGCCTCCATGTTAATATTTCCCTCTCTTATTCAGAATACATACATTTGTATGTAGGTTTAGCTTTGATCTAGGTCGTATTCTCTCTTTGAGGTGCAGTGTTGATTTGTGTATGTTCGATAGTGTGATGATCGATAAATTTGTAAGTGCCACGGAGGGAAAAATGTTCCCTTCAACACAAGAACAGGGTAAACGAAGACTTGTGGATTTATTTAACCGGACAGGAAAAGCTCTCAGAGATGTGTTATAGTTACTACTTAAACACCACATGAGATTAAGAAAGATTAGAGAGACTCCTGTTGACACTAAATATCTGATTATATACAATTAAAGGTTTATTTTGTTTGATATAAAAATCTAAGTTTCCCTCCCATTTGTCATTCCAAAGGTATCTACACAACATGCAGATGTTTTTTGAGTATGGTGCATCATCAGTTTCCTCGTTTATTATTTTTTTTTATCATGGTAGGCTGCTCAGAATCCACATGGATTCACCGACATAATCCAGTAACAACGCCTGCAATATTCAACCTGCGGTACTTTTTTATCACCAGCAAGCTTTACAGTCTCGTTTTCTTCAGACATTTTTGATGTTTTTTAATTTTTTTTGTAAACTTGTTGCCATTACAAATCCTGTCTCACAAGAAAAAGCATGTTTTTTGCCAACTTTCATGCAAAGACTTTTCTTTTTTTTTTTCTTAAGCTCTTCCTCTCCGGACAGGCATTGTAATGGAATCGACATAATGTAGTTCTAACAAATAGAAACATCCACAGTGGATGTACACCATAATCTATACAGAAAAATACCTACCTCTTTTGGCTCGGATTTTGCTTTAGCATGAAGCATTTGCCTCTGTTTTTACTTTTTATATTTGTATTCATGTTGGTATTTATTGCTGTCTAATGAGTCATACTTCAATGATTACCTCAGAGATATCTCACAGGTTTGGGAGAGTCCAGCTAATGAAGTCATCCATAGTTTTTTTTTTTTTGCTGTTTATATACTTTTTCTTCCCCCCTTTATTTTAGAAATGCCTTTTAATTTCCTAAAATCTATTGGGTTTTTTTTAACGCACAAATACCAGGAGTGTTTTTACTTCTTCGTAAGGAGTGCCTGCATTCTCATCATCTGGACTCTGGTTAGGATTCATTTTAAAAGTCAGCGTGATGTTCTAACTCTTTGTTTTTAGCATTAGATTGGGGGATATCTCGCTTTCTTTTTGCTTGCATCTAAAATATCTTCGTTTTTAACTCAAGAAATAAACTTTTCTGAGCAAATGCAGCTTAAATAAGCAACAATCTGAGAGACTTTTCAGCAAAAGAAAAAGTGAGATCTTGTAATCTTGTTGCATATCGTTTCTCACTTTATCCAGATCTCAACACCACACCCTTTAAATACTTTTTTCCCCCCAGTCTTCCTCTCTCTTTCTCTTGTAAAGTCTCTTCCCACACCTTCATCATTCCCTGCCAATCTTTGGGGAATCAAAAGGCGTGAAATCCTCAGTATCCATGCAATGCTGCTTTCTTATCTCAAGCGCCGTTAGGTTTTTAACACTATTTTACACGGGCATCATCCAAATTATGCAATTTAGTGACGCTCACAGAGGGGGAAATTGTTCATGTAGGATTCTTGCTTTCATAAAAACAGCAACAACTCAGTTTGGTAAGCTCGAAAACAACTTTTTCTGTCTTCATGTCAAACTGCTTCAGGTAAACACTGAATAAAATTTTTGGAGCGATTGATGAAAACTGAGGAGCGGTGTCAGAAAGGTGGCATCTACCCTGAGCTGTGTGCCATAATTTGACCGTTTTTAAAGCTGGGGAGGGTGTAAAACTGGCTACAAGTGTTCCTCAGAGAAACACAGAAGGAATAATTGTGTAGGATTGGCTTTGTGATTAGTATTAGCCACGTGTTGTTTTATTTTATTTTTTTAAAACATGTAATTATAAATCTGGCGATGAATTCTTTGAATCCAAATATTAACATGGGAAATTTGAACTGCCTGAACCAACAGAAAGGCTTAATATGTTTGTAACACATGTATACTGATCAAGCTACTAGCCATGAACTGCCTGTGTAGGTCAGCATGGCTTCATTTATTCAGACTTGTGAGTCATCTGAAATCTAATGTAACTGCAATTTTATCTTGTCTTTCTTTTCTTCTTTTTTTTTTTTATTTCTATGATAATTTACATTTAATGTCATATTTTCGTTGGATGTTTTGCAAATCAAAAATAAATTGTTGTACATAGAAAGAGAGATCTGTTGTTTGTTTATAGAAAAAAAATTATTTCACAGAAACACATTTGCTTAAAATACAAGTTATATAAATCTGATGGACAATGGCTGCATTCCAGAGGACATTCTCCGTGGAGAGCTCGCCACAGAAACGCGGCCAACTGGACGACCTGGTCCTACGGTTCAAAGATGCCTGCAAGAGGATCTGAAGTCGTTCAACATCAAGGCAGCAAAACTTGAGTCAGTGACCTCTCACTGCTTTAGGTGGCATGCAACTGTCAAAATCAGTATCAAGCAGGCCGAGGAGAAAAGGGATCCAAAACAACTTAAAAAAAAAAAAAAAAAAGTCAGTCTGCCACTGCTTGCCCCCATGACTCATACCACCTATCACATTTGCAGCAAATATGGTAGGAGCTGCAGCTTATGCATTGGCTTTGTCAGTCACAGCCAACACAATTATCCAGGTGCAGAATCCATTGTCTCTAGAGACAGAAGAATGCCAACAATATAAATTTGAGGAAAATGGGGAATTAATTTGAAAACTTTTATGTTCAGAATAATGATTAAGATTGTTATTCTGAACATTCCAGCCACAAAATATAAGAAATGAAAAAAAATTTTTTTTAAAGGTTTGAAAATAAAAGAAGAAGCAACATGAAGGTCAATTTATGGATGTAGAGTTTGCGTGTGGGTTTTCCTCGGCTTCCTCCCACGCTCCAAATATATGCATTGTGAGGTTAGATGACCACTGTGAAACTGCTTCTAGGAATGTGTGCATAAATTACTTGTCCATATGTGTGGTCCTGTAACAGATTGGCGACCTGTTTGGGATGTACACCTCTCACCTGTAATCAGCTGGAACAGACTTCAGCACCTCTGCCACCCTGACTACAATAAGAAGTTCAGAAGATGAAAAAATGGATGTGGATGGGTTCCTCAGTCAAACTAGAATACTGTATTGACTGCTAATGTTAGGTTTTTTTTTTAACAGTTTCTCCAAGAAGAAAAAACTGATACACAACTAATAGAAATGCATTAAGTATTGTGGAAGAAAAAATTACTTGGTCACATGAAAAAAATGATCAAAAGTGATAAATTGCATTTGTATCTTTTTTAACCTCCTTACAATCTGCACAAGTTAATAAGATCATTTCAAACATGTATTTTAGGGTGACCCGATTTTGCTTCATGCACATCAATGGTGACAAATGGTCTGCTTCTTAAAGACTGAGACCAAACTTGTCTTCACAATTGAAATAATAATTTGTCCCAAAGTGTAATTCATTACTAAAAGGTTTTTCTTTTCTTCTAAACAAACAATATTTTGAGACATCAAATGCAATTAAAATCATACCCCTGATGTGTTAACAAGTAAGCTTGAAAAATGTATCATTAAAAGTGATAGATTTAATGTAGTTTGTTCTAACAGTGAAGCTGCAGGATTTTCATGGTCATTTTCTTGATATGCTACACATCCACCAATAGAGGGCAGTGTCCTCTCATCACACATCCCTGCTGACTCTTATTGACCTAATGACCTTTCTGATTTACCGTGATGTCAGTCATTCACCATTAGGATTCATGGGTTAGTACTGTACAGTCTGTGAAGAGAAAGATAAGGTGTTTTTACCGAGAAAAGCAGTGCAGAATAACACCCACAACGAACATGTGACAGTATGTCGGAAGAGATTTGAGCTCACCTCAGCTCATATCTCCCTGGCATGACATGTATGGAGTGAGATTGTAGACGTGGGGATATGCAGGAGGAACAAATAAAAGGTTATCAGAGAGATCCAGTCATTGTGTGACAGTTAATTGTCAGCTCTGTTACGGAGCAGAGGCACTTCTTTTGCCTGCTGATAAGGTTGCGCTCATGCGATCTGCAGAACCGTTGCGTCTGTGCACGAGGTTACGTGAAGGAAAGAGGGGCTCTGGTTGCAGTTACATCCATTAGGTGAGGCCTCTTGGGCTCTATCGTACAGTAGAGCAGGAACAGCAGATCCTGTACGTTACTTCAATACTGACAATCAACAGTTTTATTCACATGTCTGAGGGCCCCAAAAATAAGCTGGGGTCCAATTTGAAAAATGGCAGTGCTCTGTAAAAGAATGTATCATGTAAAATATAGTGAATTTGGGATGTACGGAGGCACAGGGGTTAGCACAGTGGCCTCACAGCAAGAAGGTCGGTGTTTGAGTCCCGGCTGGGACGACGCTTGGAACGCTGGCCTTTCTGTGTGGAATTTGCATGTTCCCCCTTGTATGTGTGTGTTTCCTCCAGGTACTCCGGTTTCATCCCACCCTCTACAAACATGCATGTTAGGTTGATTGGCTACCAAGAAATTGCCCCTAGTAATGAGTGTGTGTGTGGATGTTTGTAAGTATGTGACATCGCAACAGACTGGCGACTTGTTTCGGGCTTTACCCTGCCTCTCACCTTATAATCAGCTGGGTTAGGTCCCGGCACCCCCTGGTACTCCAGTAGGAAATTGGTGGTTTAGAAGATGAAAATAGTGAACTTTCTGGGCACATAATGAGATGTGTAACTCTTTTTGAGTGTGCAAAATTAATTTGTCAAGAATTAGCATCATGACACCCATTCGTCAGCAAAACAGCATAAAAACATGGTGGAGGTTTCAGCATGTTATGGGCCAGGTTTGATTCCACTGCCACCAAAACATCAAAATTCTGAGGAATGATTAAATGAGAAGATTGCAGGACATTGTGAATGTAACTTATTTCTTGTAGACAGAAAACCAGACTTTAGGAAATGATTGAAGAGCTTAAAAATAGGAACACACAAACATGCAGAATAATCATGAAAAATTTTTTTTGCATGTTCAACCTCTCTTCCATCTGCCATTTTCTGAGCTTGACTTCACTTTGACTTCAGATTTTTTTCTAAAACTCCACTGATCACAACAGGGCAAATTCGTGCATTAGAGTGATTATTATTCACTTAAAAATACTGTCAAGTTTCAAACATGTTATTTCTTAAAATAAAATAAAATCTATATATTCAGCAAACTTGTCCTCATTGGACGATACGCTCACAAACCCTGTTAGTACAAATGACATCTTTGCAGTGCTCTTTGTGTGTCACAATGTCCACACTTCCCAGTTTCAAAACTCAATAATAACTTTCCGTGCGCTACTGACGAGGCTGCTCTAACTCTAAGTACCGGTAATCTCCTCTCCCTTGCAGAGGTCTCAGAGGCCATTAGTTCACTCCAAAGAGGTAAGTTACCACGGCCTGGCATCTTTACAATTGAATACTACAAAAACTTCTCCTCCCTTCTTAGAGAACATGTACAACAAAACTTTTCACTTGGGCTGCCTTCCAAACATCCATTCAGAAGCTATAACATCTCTTTTTTTCGGGAAGGACAAAGATCCCATTTCTTCCCATCCCATTTCTTTGCACTAGTTACAAACCCATTTCTCTTTTGAATGTTAATTATAAAATTCTGGCTGTCATTTTGTCCGTGTATAGTTTGTTTTGTCTTTCTTCATAGATTTGGACCAGACAGGTTTCATGCCAGGCAGACAGTCAATGTACAAAACAGACGCCTTTTTAATATTACCACTTCTCCCTGCTCTGAAATGCCAGCGGTTGTCTTCTGTTGATGCAGAAAAGGCCTTCAACAGGGCTGAATGGAATCTCCTGTATAATCTGTTATGCCAATTTGAACTGGGAAGGGCATTTATTAATTGTATCAAACTACTTTACTTTTCTCCCAAAGTTTCAGTTTGTACAAACAATACTTTTTCTCCTTCCTTTTTTACATTGCAGCACAAGACAAGACTGTCCTCTATCACCTTTGCTGTTTCTGTTGATTATTGAGCCATTGGCAATATAGCTACGCTCAGAAAACAGCCTTAATGGTATTAGGCGTCACAAAACAGTTCATAAGGTGTCACCATATGCAGATGATCTTTTGTTCTATGTTGCAGATCCTATCAATTCTATCCCCATCATTCATGATATCCTACAAGGGTAGAGCAATGGCTGAAACCTTAACCACCAGAAAAGCTAATTTTTGCTAGTAATGACCTAGACAAAATACTCCCTTCTTCTATTTTACTGTTTGAGTGGTTTACTGCTGGTTTCTGATACCCAGGTATCTGGGTCACTCCATCATTGTTTCACCTGTGTTGGGCAAATTTTACCCCTCTGATTAATAAGACTGAGAGAAACTTTCCTTATTGATCCATTCCTCCAGTCTTGCATGTGGGTCGGATTAGTCTGGTCAAAATGGTTGATTTTTCTAGACGCTGAGATACTTAAACTCCTCCACTTGGGGCAGGACCCTGTTCCTGACCTGCAAGGGGCATTCCACTCATTTCCAGGCGAAGACCATGTTCTTAGATATGGAGGCGTTGATTCCCATTCCGGCTGCTTCACACTCAGCAGCAAATTTGTCCAGCGAGAGCTGGAGTTTTTGTTTTATATTCACAATTTTCTTTTTTCTAAATGATTTAGACTTTTTCTACTTTTTATCATACTTTTTCTACAAGTTTGTTATGTTTTTTTTTTTTTTTTCCTCTTTTCTGAACTTCAGTGAGATGGGTAAGGAGCTGGGTGTGGTGGGCGGTGGGCTGACACTGTACTGTCTCTACTGACATCTCACAATCTACTGTGTATGCCTGTTCTTATGCAAAAAGTTCAAGAAATAAAGTTTGAGAAAAGATCCATACATTTAATTCAATTAGTTTATTAAATAAAGTTCCATGACAGACAACTGCGATCTTTAATTATATTAGGTTGTAGACAGAGCTTATAAGATTTGTCTCTATTTAATAATCAGCACATTGATCCATTTATGTGTATGTATGTACACATAATTGTACTGAAACTTCTTTCTTTGTATCGCATGAGGTCCTCAGACAGATTGTGTTTCTTCTTCTGTGTAGACAAATACACTTTTAAGATAATTAAATAACTCATATTCATAATTGTGGAATGATTTAATCACATTAAACATGATGCAGAGATCAAACTAGAGATGGGGAAGAATTATCGTTTTGAACCTTTCTGGCAAGTTAGTGAAGTAGTGGCCAAGGTCATATCAGGACAGTCTGAAGGGTTTTATTAAAAGGTCTTTTCAGACTTTGTTAGATCTTCTTAGTGAGCCAGACACTGGTCACGGCTGATAGATAAGAGTTCACTCACAAAAAGACACACCAGAGTGATTTTAGAGTGAAAACACAGAGTTTGTGCTCTAACGTCTGCAGTATTAATCCAGGTGGGTGGTTCATGACTGACTGATCCACCAGCAAATGTGCATGAGTTGTAATACTGTTGCCCATTTTGGGGTTTTAGTCTTCTGTTGCCACATAACCGCCTGCAGGGGGATGTCAGTTGTGACTCTCCAGCAATAACAAGGGCGTGTTGTTTTCTGTGTGCATATCTAGTGTGTGAGCGTGTAAGACAGACACGGAGTTTAATTTCAAACCAAACAGGCAGTCACAATGTGAGGATGAAGCAAAAGAAAATAAGTGGGATCAGCAAAACATAAAGTTCTGGCTGCACATTGCCGCTGTCCAACAAACCTAAAATGAGAAGTCTATTTTCTCTTTTCACAGTTTTGAAGGACACTTATCACAACTAAATACTGTAAACCCTTCACTCAAGTCTTCTTAAAAATCATCAGGGCTGAACCCACCATGCGGTTTTGGTCTAGAATGTGAGGAACGCATGCATGACCTATGAATGTTCCACCATTTTTAGACCCTCTATGGGGTAAAATAACTCCATCTGCTGTCTCCAAGTTAGCAGTAGAGACACAGAGGAAATACCAGCAAAATACAACATCAATAAACTAGCATTTTATGACAGTTTGAGACATTATTCATCACAGAAACACATAAAGACAAATAGGTGGCGAGTGAAACAGAAAAAGGGAATGAATTAAGACTTTCTCGTTCCATTTTCTACATTCTTTGTCTAATAAGAGGTTCTCGGGTTCAACACAACACCATTTGCATTGACTAACCTGGACATTGTTCCAAATAGAAAAAAACAGCATCTAATATTTGTGATGTTCCCGTGCCAACCTCACGTCCTTGTATGAGGAAGTGTTGTATAAAAATAATGTCGTTAAAGTCACGTTACTGACCAAACATTTCCTTCAGGTCACCCCATGCCCTACATTTATACCCTGAGCACGTATACACATATCGTAGTGTTTATCCACTTTTCAGTGACTACAGTCATGTGGTTTCTGTAATGGTCCTAATTTTATTATAGATGGAGATTTGGATGAAGAGTTAGAAGAAGCCCGAGACATTCGGCAAGTGCAGTCAAAAAAACTAGACAAAAAACAATCAACAAATATAAATTTGGCTCCTGCTGTGTTCTGGTTGTTTTTATTTTATGAAAACAAAAAAATTAATTTTACCCAGAACAAACTGTGCTCATGTGTTTAATCATTCTTTTATTTTCTATTTACATGATGGTACCCAGAATCTCGGATCTCAGCATGTAAGGCATCTTGTTCTAAAAAATATTGCACAATTGCAATTGCATTGCTCATATGCTAATTTTTTTTTCCATTTTTATGCCAAATGTGGAGAATACTGACTTGAACTGTTCCACTCGGGGCCAGAGTTTATTCCTACACCACAAGAAAAACCCCAAACTTTTCCAATTAAGGACAATATTCTTGGATTGGGAGGAGCTGATTCACATCCTAAAATCTTTAACATTCTCCAATGCAAGGGGAATATCTGCACCTACACTCCAGATTTGTCCAGAAAAGGATTATTTTCATCTTTGAGGAAAAATTGAGTTCAATTTTCACAGAAAACTAACTAGCCTTACTGCTGATTCTCCAACATTTCACCCTTCCCACTGAGATGTGCATATCATGCATCCCATGAATGCTCAGAACATGAACTCATCGTAGATATGCATGTTACAGACACACCAAGAATCACACCAATCTTTACTTTTTGTTCAGCTCTGAGTTGATCTATTCAGAAGTCAAATGACAGAACAACACTTAAATTTAGATTGGGGTGATGGGACCCTTCATTTCACTACCTAGGTCTCACTATAGTTAACAACCTATCCCAGGATCTCAAGGTGAGCTAATTGTAAAACACTGATGTGCTAAATTCAAAGCTGGAAAATATTTGATCTGACTCATAAATTGTCTAAAAGCAACTAATGTGTCTTTATCAGATCTTTTTTTTTTTTTTTTTTTTTTAATGTTTTTAATTCCCCTTTTGTGAACAAAATGGACTCTTTCAGCAAATTTGCTGAATCTTAAGTGTTCTACGTTTTGTTGAATCTTGCCCGCACTGAACCGGATGGACAGGCGACAGGGTAAACTTGTTCAAAGATGCAGGTAGAGTAAATATACAGACGTAGACACCTGACTTCTTCTCATTGTGTAGGCGTGTACATGAAGACAACTTAAATGTCATTGTGTGGTGATCCAGCTGAGGCTTCCTGTGGCTTCCTGAACATCTCAAGCTTGCCTGAGGTTACATGTTCACACTATTTCACATAAAGCACTGAAAAAAACTGTGAAATGTTCAGCGACAAGCCAGAGGGGATTTTTTTTTATCTAGTGGAGATATAAGTTCAGACAACATATCTTTCCCACCAATGAATGTGAGGCAATGTGTATCAGTGTGTACGTGCTCATGGTTTTTGTGCGCAAATGGGGCCTCTTGTACATGTGCATGGTAATGATTACATGTTATAATTTACTTCACATTGAGCACAACAATACTGAGAGCACATTTATCCCCTTATGTCATGCTTTTGTAATTTCACAACTATACGGTTGCTCTTATTAAAACTTAAAAAACGCGCATTGAAACTCAGGCCCAACAACTGCATGGACACAGATGGAGGGCTAAGAGTTATGAAAAAAATTAGCCTCTTGATAACAAAAAAGCATATTGTAACAGATATTTTTCATACTACTTGTTCAGCAAGTTAACGTATCTCCGATATAACTGTGTGGAACGTTTCGTTTCATCTTCTGAACTGCTTGTCCTATTCGGGGTCGCAAGGGATGCCAGAGCCCATTCTGGCTGATTTATGCCGAGAGACACAGTACACTCAGAACAGCTTGCCAGTACTTTTATTTAATTTTCTCTGCTACCGTAAAGCTGAAATAAAAAATATAATGTGTTGCAATTTCTTCATTTCTAATTTTCTGTAAAAAACAAAACAAAAAAGTGTTCAAGTTTTTGTGTGGGAGTTTGCAAGCTCGTACACTGAACAGATAGTTTGACTGTAAACACAGTTGAGTGCGTGCTATCTTAAGTATCATCAGGTTATCTTACCTCTTAGATCTAGTTTGCTTAACACATGCTGGGGTAACCGTGTGAATAAAATAGCTCGATGCTCATTTTTCTTTGTAACAGAACAATTAGTAGATACTGTATCTAGCTATTTACCTGGTTAGTACTAGTTTTCTAGGATTTAAAAAAAGGGATTTGCCATTTAATACAGTTATGTATTTCTCATATGGTTCATTTAGCCGGATATCTGATGCAATATGTGATTGATATTGGACAGAACACAGGCTAATGTTTTCCACAGTCTCTGTTATGTCTGTTAATGTCTACATTATATTGCAAAATATTGTGAGTCATATATGGTTTGAACAAATGTGAGGAACCCTTGAACTTGTGTTTACATGTTTGCAACGGGGCATTTTCTCAGTAAAAACCACAAAGTTTCTGATCAGTGCTCGAGGCAGGGGGACACCTGTCACACTCCTTGACAGAGTTGCGGTCGCCCTACATACAGAGACAGAAGTTAGATCTAACAAAACAAAAGGTGTCCATGTGCAAAATTACAGATGTCTGTAAAACGCTATAAAATTTCTCCCAATGCAAGAAAATCTTCCACTTCTAAAAAGCATTTTTTGTTGCAAACATATGAAAAGGATTTCAAATGATAATTTTCCCCTGGATTTTCATATCACTGCTATCTAAGCTCTCTAGTCTTCAATGCACATATAAGGGAAAATATTCATTTGAAGTTGTGATCATGGAAGAAACTAATGCATTTGTTGTTTAACTCTGTGGTTACAGACGATGGAATGAAATATCATTCAAATGAAGGATAAAAACAGAAAATATTCCGTTGTGTGAATCAATATTTTAGTGCGAATTCATTTTAATATGAGTTTCATTTGAGCTCATATTTTCCTGTCCTCACACATTCACACAAATATCAACATCTGTTCAGGGACTCTGGTGGGTGTTCATTTGAAGGGGTGAATTATAAATAATTGAAACAATTATTCCTGCTAAAACTGCAAAAGATGCTGCTGTTATTGATGACAAGAATTAAGTTATGTAGCCACAATAATGGACATATACAAAAAAAAAATAAAATATTGTCATGTTGCTTCCTAACCCTACATTACCAGTACATGGATTTTTTTGTTTTGACATACACATCTTAAACATTTAACTTTTCTCTTACTCATTAGAAAGCCAGCCATGAGACAAAGTACTGCAACACCTGATTGTGGCCTGCTTTTGGTAAAATGTGGCCTGTTTTTGGTGAAATGATCCTTCTTCCATTGTCTGCTAACAGCACCCATCGTCTTCCCAGGTACGTTCAGCATTCTGGAAACAAACCTTTAACCATTCATTCATCTTCTAAACCGTCCGCATAGGGTGCCGGAGCCTATCCTGACTGATTCAAAACGAGAGGCAGGATACACCCCGAACTGGTCGCCAGTCTGTCACGGGGTCTTCCAACAGGACAACGATCCAAAACACACAGCCAAAAACACCCAAGAATGGCTGATAGAAAATTGTTGGACTATTCTAAAGTGGCCTTCCATGAGCCCAGATCTGAATCCCATGGAACATACGTGGAACGAGCTGAAATATGCCATTTGGAGAAGACACCCATCAAACTTGAGACAACTGGAGCTGTTTGCTCATGAGGAGTGGGCCAAAATACCTGTTGACAGCTGCAGAACGCTCATTGACAAATACAGAAATTGTTTAATTGCAGTGATTGCCTCAAAAGCTTGTGCAACAAAATATTGAGTTATGGGTACCATCATTTTGTCCAGCCCTATTTCATTAGTTTGTTTTTTTTAAATAATTATGTTAATCAACAATTCAAAAGTAATGGCTGTTTTTGATTGTTTAATTTTCAATACATTTTTATTTTTTGTTACTTTTGTGAGTTTCAAGTGATTTCAGTAAGAATTGTGGGTCTATCATTCTTTAACTGAGGGGTACCAACAATTTTGTCCACGTCTGTACTCCACCACCAATTCGAACTAATGTTGGCCCAAAAAAAGCTCTTTGATTAAAAAATTTTAATTAATACTAACTACGGTAACTAAATTGATTTTTTAAAAAAGACATTTTTTTGCCTATATTAATATCTTCATGCAGTTTTAAAAAAATATGCATGGAATTATCGCATGAAACTTTAACATGTTGATTTTTAAATTAACTACATATTCATCGCCTGGTGCTCTTTTTTTTCTTGCAGACAACTGATTAATTTGTTACATCTTCCATTAAAATCAAGTAAAGAGAAAAAAACACTTGAAGTTAAGTATTTTAAAGCTAATTTGCTATAGAAATGCATTAATGTGAACTCTTTTTTTTTTTCAAAGAAATAAACAAGAAAGTACAGGTGGCCAGTGTGCAAGTTGTGTATGTGTGTGTATTGCGGTTGGTGGGGGGCTGTATTTCCGCTAGAGCGCAGGTGCATTGTGGCATGTAAACCCTGCACAACCTTGATGTAGAGCACTTTAAGACACACACCAACATAGACACTTTGGATGTTGAAATTTGTGTCATCTTCAATATTATGTATGTGGTATTTTAGGGAGGTGGGGATTTCACAAGAAGCAAAGCTTCAGAGACGGAGTTTTTCTCAGTAAATGCTATGCATAGGATCCAGGTGTGCACCGTCGCTAGGTGGTAAATTGTCTGGATCAAATCAAAAAGAAAAAAAATGCCTCAATGATCTTTGATCTTGATAAGTTTCTCTGTGTGAATGCTTCTATCTTTTATACACGTCATATTCTTCTTATCCTATCTCATAACAGTTGTGTTGTTGCTGTGTTCTTTCTACAATTGTTTTTTTTTGTAGATCTAACCAAAGTGTAGTTTGCATTCTGAAATGTGGGAGTGTCTCAATAAACCACTTGCAGATGCTGTCTTGCATAAAAATTACAATGATACCAGCATACAGATGAAAATCCTTCAAAAAGCTCATACATGTGGAAACCCAGATCCATCGGTCCACAGCCAATGGATGGATCAATGTAAAGTTAGAGTCCAGATGCAGAATTAACCAGCCAGAAGGTTCAGAGTGACTTCATGGTTTTTCCATCTTCTCCCACAAAACACACAACAACACAATCTGCAACTTGTTCATTCAACATCTCTGATCCATTCAAGTTCCCAAGGCTGTTTCATTACATAGAGCCAGCTAAATAGGAGGCACATTGACCAAATCAGTTCTGCAACAGCTGAGTAAAACATCTGCTGGGCTTCCAGTCTCAGCCAGAAACATTCTGGACGCGATTAAAACCAACATTCGACTTAAACCAATAAATCTGTTGATTCCAAAGGAGTCCACCCTCTTCACATAATGTTACTCAGAAAGTCGCCCTCCCTATTTTTTTATCGTTCCTTCCACGGCTGTACCTCATCCCTCGTCTGTGAATTGACTGCCCCCACCCTTCTGTTTGGCCCCCCTCTATACAGCTGTTCCTTTGCCTCATGTTTCAAATTCTTTCATTCTTTAAGGCTGTGGCTGTCAGGGACCCATTACACTCCTTCCTGCTGTGTGTATGTGTGTGGGGCCATATATGAAAGAAAAACAGCCAATCTTTGCAATTTGAAAACTTGAAAGACAAAGTCCAGCTAGATGCAGTGGAGGTCTTTCATATGCACAAACACATATTCACACACACATTCCTCCAGCTGTTTGTCTCTCACCAATTACAGCAAGCTTCTCCTGTCCCCTCCAATCTTCTCCCCCTGGGTCCCATAAGCACCTTCCTACTTTGGCTATTTTTAGCTTGAGAGTCTAGAGGAGTGAGGGGGCCCCTTCACGGCCTAATCACAGTATCCATCATGCAACCACTGCCCTCACATTTTCACTATTTTCCGTACTTGACCTTCCTCTCCTTTGTCTTATTTTTAAAACTTCTCCTTACTATCCTCCCCACCTTTCAGACTCAGACTCAGGTAATATACTTGGGAATGCCAAACAAAGGAAAAGTGCAACACAAAAACAGGCACCGACCCGACAAACAAAGCAATTAGCCAGTGTTTGGTCTGGCTGGAACAACCATGACCTCTCAGGAAACTCCCCCTTCCTGTTCGAGATGGGTCAGCTCAGCGCTCGGCCTGACGGAAAACACAACAGCCAGGGTTGCATGCAAGCAGTTGATGAAGGCGCCTTTTTCAGAGGTCATTGCAACCTTCATGGTCAACCAATCGACATTGTTTGTTCGTTATGACACTGAACTTGAAGAGTTACAAAGTGTTAAGCATTCAGCAATGTTTATGTTTTTTGTTACTTTCAGAATAAATCAAATTGTCATCCTCTTTCACAGTGACATACAAAAACCCTAAATACAAGACGTAAATGTATTTTTGGTTACTGGGCAGCAAAGGGATTTTTTTCAAGAGGAAATGTGATGCTGAGACACCAGAAGATATTGTTAAACAAACTAGTTGTGAAAACCATGGAAGGCTATGCTAAAGTAAATGAAGTTGAAAGAGATAATGGGGAAAAAAGATGGCCATTCTCAAGCTGATAAGCCGTGTCCAGTATTTTCCTCTGTTTTGTGGCTTCTCTCAACTGTTCTAGCAGATAACAATGTTCCCCTCCTCCTGCTCTTTCATGTACACACTCACGCACAAACGCACGCACGCACGCACGCACGCACGCACACACACACTGATATTTGGGGACTTTTAACAGGCTGCACCTTATGTTTCCAGATGATGCAGATCCCATTGTGTTCTCCAAGGACTCATAAGCTGCTTCTTATCAGCCTTGACTTCTTTTTTGTATTCCAACAGGAACAGATTAACCTCAAACTTCCACCGATCTTGCTGGATTGAGAGTTTAATGCTTGGAAGGATCAAAAAATGCCCCTTTTGAAAAAAAATACATCCAGTCCTACTTGAATCAAATTGTAAAATGACATTGAAAGTGTTTCAAAGAAGACAACTAAGCATTACAAATTGAAACATATTGAGATGTTTTTCAGAATGTATTAATTGGCTGCTTCATCGTTGCTATTTTTCTGCTAAAGTAACACAAATGAAGCCGTAAGATTGTTTCTTTTTATTCTTTTCGGTATGTTTCGCATTACAATTTGGTCATAGTTTTTGAGAAAAAACTGAGACCAAAAACAGTGAGCATCAAGCTTTTTCTTACTTTCCACACCGACAAAGGGTCGTAACCCTCAAACACGACTTCCCTTTGGTCAGTATGTTTTCCCAAAGGGTAAAGTTTCATCTAAACCAGGGAGCTAATCCACAGTAGTGGAGGGAGCCAGACCACACAACAGTTGAGGTCAGACAAGTCAACCTTAGCTGTGCTTCTCGAGTATGTTCAGAGGAAATGGAAAGTCAATAAAATCAATAAAATTGATACAAACTGAATTCAACTTGTAAAATATTCCAGTTTTACTCCTCTAAAAAGTTCAATAACACTTACTTATTTTCAAAGAAAAAGCAAAACTTTATTTTTTGTCTTTATTACATGTAAGGTAAAAAAAAAAATTAAACCTTTCACATTTGGATATAATACAACGTATATATGTATAGTTTTTGTTTTTCCAATTAAAATGAATATATTTATGTTATTTTTATTTAAACAGTATATAAGTATTTGAATTTGAATAAGAAATGTAACTTTTCCATCAAACTTTAGATGGAAACTTTATCTCATTTATCTCACATTTCGTATCATAAGTAAATGCACAAGTTCATGCATCTTTAATTACTGTAATTCATAGTTTGTTTGAATTAAAATAAACGTATCAAATTATTATCGTAGTTTGTTTACTAAGTTATCATACTTCCTGCCTATCATTCACTTATATGTGATTGGAAAGGGGAAATGTCCTTCCTTATGTTAGTAATCACTCTGAATGCTCCATTTGTGTGTTTGTACATGAGTCATGAGGTTTCATTGTGTCTTCTTGTCTGTCTGTAAAAAGTGGGACTAAGTATATTACTACTGTGTAATTACTTTTCATTTATAAAGCAGTGACAGATTGTCCACACATAAATGTGTGGACAATTTAACATTAGTTAAACTGTTGAAACAAATAGTTACACAAAAATTACACAGTGACAAAATCTTTTTAAGTGATCAAAACCTCTTGGTGCCAGAACGTCTCCAATGCCTGTCTTAACACACAAATAAAATTTGCTTTCAACAGTTTTCTTTTTTCAGTCAGTGTACTTTGTTCATCCTGAAGCAATGCTTCCTGCTATTGTCTGTCTGATACAAATGACTACACAATCTCCGTGTTCTCGTTCTCCACAAAATACGCACACAATCTCCACAGCCCCCTCCTCTACATCCCTCCCTCCCTGTAGCTTCCAGAGCAGGGGCAGAGATGCCAGAAAGTTACAGGAGGAATGATAGGGCAGAACAACTGTATCCTCTTTTAAAAAGAAAATTGGGGGTGTGATAAAGTCTAAGAGAGAGAAAGAGGGAGAGAGAGAAGATGAGAACCAACTAGTTGAGCTCACATGAGAGGAAGTGTAAGACAGAAAAGTCTGCGAGAGTTTGTGATGTCAAGCAGTTTGAGTCTGTGACTCCATTTGTCAGCACACAGCCAGGCTCGGAGTGCAGGACCACTCCCCTGTCAAAGCAGGAGCTATCTCCTCTCTTGGCCGATCACACTGTCCCACTGCTGCCTCTACACTGACTGAACTTCTACAGGAACAGTCAGAACCTATCCCTGAAAGTCAACCTCAAAACTGGTAAGACTGTGCATGTTCATACATCTAAATATCTGTTAAGATTTGGACATGAATAGACACTAACATACAGTAGTATGTTAGTTTTCATAAATATAAAAAAACTTTGGGCTTAGTTTTTGTTGTGTTTTGCAGATGTAGATTTTTTGTTCAGGGTGTAACTATTTGTGAAGTTCATCGTCATTGATACTCTTGGGAAACAATTTTCTTTAGGTGAGCTGCGTTTTGAGAAGCTTGAGTTTCAGCTGGAGTCACTGTTAAAACAAATACAAATTATTTAAAAGAAAAATAGCAAGACACACAGATGACATTAAACTTTGTTTTCCTGGTTTCATCTGTTTAGTTTCATATGAGATTTTTATAGGCTGGGGTTGGATTGAAAATTAGAAACAGAATCCTCCACCCAGGAGAGCAAGTACGTCCACCAAACGTGTTAGAGGCAACAGAAAGGAGACCAAAAAAAATAGTCTCTTTGCGATGCGCTCCCCAGCCCAAAGTGGTCAAGACCAAGAGAAAAACTGTTTGGGATGTGACAAAAATGAATTAACTTACCATTACATCAGCAAAGACTGGTTACACGGAACATGACATTATCAGTTTATTTTTTGGTTCAAATTTAACTTGCTTAAAAATACTTTGACTTTCTTTCAACTGCAGAGCAGTTCACCTGACTTCTAAAGCAGAGCATGGTTTCTCATCTGAATTTCTTTTTTTTGGAACCTTGTGTTCCTGATCTTGTTTTTTGGTCACCACCTGCTGCAAGATACCACAGACGAGGGGTATCAAACTCTGTTCCTTCAAGACTGGTGTCTCCAAGTGTGGAGATCCATATGTTCATGTATCTCCACACTTGATTCAAGTTATTAAGTTATTGTGCCAACTTATATTGGCTGTTGATTTCATTTTATTTGGGTCAGGGGTGTTGAACTAGAAATACCATGGAAACCTTTAGAACAGACTCCTCAACAACGGGACGTTAAGTGGTGATAGATAGAATGGTAAATTAAAAGTTTTGTTCTTTGCCTCAGCTCCTTCTTCATTGCACAGATACAGGGCATGTGCCACTGAAAGCGCCATCCTCTGGTTGTTGATTAATTGCTTCATCATTTCCTCACTCGGGAACAACATCCCAGAGTTTTTAAACTCTGCTACTTGAAGCAAGTCCTGTCCCTGACCTCAAGAGAGCACTTAAACCTTTTTTGGTTGAGGACAATGATCTCATATGTGGAGATAATAATAACAACTTTATTTATCCGTTAGGAAGTTAATTTGCAGACAGAACATTGGGATAAACACAGACAGATGCATAAAAACCACATTCAGTAAATACATAATAAATAAATTAAAAAATAGAATAAAACAATCAAATCAATAAAGTAAGAACATTTAGTCATCACCTTCCCAGCACATGGCCCTGAGGACTCCATCTGTGACTTGGTCCAGTTAGAGTTGGAAATTACGGCCTACTGAAGCAAACAGAATGACAACATCTGCAAAAAGCGAAAACCTAAACCTTAGGCAAGAAAATGGATCAACTTCATTCTGTAAATTTCTACAACATTTCTGTAAGTAGAAATTTAGTTCATAAAAGTAGTGAAAAGAATCAGTGCCAGAGGCAGCTTTAGCACAGTTCAACCTTCATCTGCAGCAAATTTGTTTTATTCTTGATGTTGTGAACCAAGCTCTGGCACCTACAGTATAAAATACCTACCTGAATTACCCAACTGCTGATAATTGCCATGTACATTAGTTAGCAAATAACTACATGTCCAAGACCCTGCACATTGAATAAAATTAATAAACTTCCCCATGGCTAGAATAAACCGTACAGCTCCTACCTAGTGTAAGTTCTGCAACATGGTAGATGTCCCTCTTAGAATCCTATAATTCTTCTTAAGTTGTAAAGCTCTAAACCCTCTGTTCCATCGTCTTGAAAAGAGGAATTACCTCCATGCAATTCTGCAAAAGACAGTACCATAGTGACCAAAGTCTTAGAAAACTCTGGGTGGCCTCCATCCAGTCCCAGTGTGCTTCCATTAAAAAGCATTTTGACCCTCTTGGTGGCCTCAGCATTGCCAGCACATGAACCCATCTTCTTGTCTGCCGCATCTGCTTCATCATTGTAAGAAATTTTAGTGTAATTAAGGAGATCTTTGAACCATTCCTTCCACCAAACCACAATGTGGCAAATCCCACTCTCTCCCTATTCCCACTTTAAACAAAGTTAAATTTCTACCTCCTCATGAGTTATCCCACCAAAGTTCTACCTGCCCAAATCTTTGTTTCAGCAAGTGTTTACCCTGCCAATACTTGTCAGCTCGTCAGACTCGTCGGACCCCTTCTTCTTCTTCTCAAACATCTGAGCCAACTCACCACCAGGTGATGGTCAGTTGACACTTGTGTCCCATTTACCTCTTTACACCAGTGTCCAAGACATGACACTGCAAATTCAACAACGTGGCCAACAAGTCAAGTGTAGGACTTCAACCTCTAACGTCCTGATTCTACACACCCAAACAGTCTTATGGTTGAATATGGTGCTTGTGACCGAGAAGAAGTTTAGCTACTAAACATCACTCAGGTTCAGATCAGTCTGGGTTTTGTATGCATAGTTTACAACAATATTCTACTATGAGATAAAGCTGTTTGTTGTTCAATTTTTACTCTGCTACTCTTTCTTTCTGCTTAAAAATTGCACAATTTGTTGACTCAAACTTGAGTTTGTCCTTTGTTTTCTAAAAAAGTAATACTTGCTTTCAGTGGATATTCTAGTAAAACTAAAAGTAGGCTGGAGAGAACAGATAGTCTTTGTTTGGACTGGTAAGGTAGATCAAAGTATTTGAGGACTGTTTCAGTACTTGAGTTCAGGATGTCATAAAAATAAGTTCTAGGTGAAATTTTTCAAAGACAATGTTAAGACCTGAAGCCATTTTGATGACAAAATGAGGAGTATTTCAACAGTAAACACGTGAAAATAACTCATAAAGCTTGTGGGCTTCTATTTGTGTCCTTTAGATAAATCACACTTCTAGTTTGTTTGGTTTCTAAAGGTCAAGTGACAGCAAGTTAAGGAGCCAAAGTCAACTTAAAGTGGCCCCCTGGGGCATGAACTTTCCTTCCTTTGGTCTAAGACCACAACACAAAGAACAGTCTCACCGAGAAGCCACTCGAAATGACAATTTGAGAAAAATCGGTCTTTAGACGCCTCATAAACTTTCCCCTAAGATTGTAAAATTGTATTAATAGTAAGTGTTCATTTGTTTCCAGTGATCAGTCTATGTTTTCTTTTTAATCTTTTCTCTAGAACCAATAAGATTTGTTGTGTTCTTTGTTTTCCAAGCACTTGAACTGCTGGCTCATTAGTAGGCTAATCTCCAAATAACTTTGTACAAATTTCAGTTTTTTGTGAATGAAAGTCCAAAACTTGGTGTCATGTAAAGCAATGAAGATTGTCTATCATAAATGTGAGTGGTACTCAGAATTTCTTTCAATTACCTGCTGTATGTACTATTTTTGGTATTTTGGCACCAGGTTCCTGTTTGTTGTTTTATTGTAAATTAAAATTATTCACATATTTTCATATTACCATCTAGTGGAAGAAAGGCTTCACTACAGTAATGTTTTCTCACTAAAAAAAAGCTACTTACAACTTCAGGTTTTTTTTTAAAAAGTGGGGAAAAAACTTCACTATGATACACATTGACATGAAATAATCTGTGACCTCATTGTAAATGTCGCCTCAATTTTGAAATGAATATTAAGGGAAAACATCTTCAACCTCTCAAAAGTTTACAGATTGTTCTGAAACTTTCATTTTTTCCATTATTGCTCATGCAGAAGTGTGAAGGTGTGTAAAGTAACACTTTCCAATGTAACACAGTTTCCAGAAAAACTAGGCTAGTGTTGAGCACTATTGCACATCTTTGAGGTTACACTTGTCTGCATTGTTGAGAGTGGAAAAGTTTTTGAGGTAACTCACTACAGTGAGATAACTCCAGTACTTTCTTGGTTTAAAACCACCCATGTAGCTGATTGCCCAAGTTGAGCGAGACATACCGAGACTTCCACCATAAAAAATAAAGGGGATGAAAAGGCCTGTGCTTTCCCAAAATTACAGTTTTATTTGTGAAATTGAATATTTTGTTTAAGATACTTACAAACTATCAATGGAGAAAGTTTTTTTAAGCGCAATTTTCAAGTTCATTCTATTTCAACAAGTCCTAACATTTCATTGCATATCTTATTATGTTGTCCCCCCAAAGAAGGTGAATGAGAATCGGGATGGGGATATGTTTGTTATAGCACATCTTGGGGAACATGAGAGATCAATGGATAAACCGGTATATGTAAAACTGCTTTGTATCAATTTAAAAATTCAACTTGACCAAAAAAATCTTAATAAGAGAAATCCAAGATTGATGTGACCCAGAAGAAGAGTTCTTTTTCCATTGATAAAAGGTCTGAAAATGGAGAGTGAAAAGTGTTCACACAATATAAACAAACTTCAAGTTTTCTTGTGTCAGCACGTCTGTGCCCTTTTTATGAGTCAGACTGGATTTGTGGACAAATCTCTGTTTGGTGTGAATGACCTAATGGACAAAAAAGAATACACATTCTTTTTTTGTGTTCAGTGTCCACTTGATACAAGAGAATCAGTCAAATTAATAATTCCACTAATGCCACAATAAAGTGCTGTGTCATTTCTGTTGCTGAATCCTTTATTTTTATAAAGATTATTGACAAAAAAAAAGTATTGTGTAGGAGTGGGTATCCTAATCTGCACCCACACTTTTTCTACCCTCTTATCATTTTCTGACTTCCCTTATCTTGACTCTTTCCCCTATCTTGACTCTTTTCTTTTTCATTTTTCCTGGCAATATGCCCTGCAAATGCTGCTCCCTCCATCACCGTATTGCCTGACTGCATTCCATTCATTCCTACCGGCTTCCTGTGACTGGAAGAGGAGTGAACCCCACTGGCCACAAACATCTACCTTGGAGTCCCTACCCGCATATGCCACATATGGCATCTGTCCTCTTTGGTGTAGTGGTGTTGAGGTTTTTTAACCATCTTGGGAGCTTTGAGTTGTAGTGGTCAGACAACCTTTTTAACCAACTATCCCATAGCATTTTGTTAATATGCTTGTATCGCTTCATTCAGTTTGAATTGTCATCTTTAATTCTTTGATATTATTGGTAACATATTCACTTGCATATTGTGATTAGTGAGCTAAGAAACTCTCACACAAACATGAGCTCATGACAGCGCCTTCCTGGTTCAGAGTCAATCAGGTGACTGTTGAAGAGCAAAAGTTGAGATAAGAAAGATTTTCTGAGATTTGACAATACAGTAGTCTACTACTTATTAACACTCCCATAGACCAACAAATGGACTTGTGATTTAAATAAATTCAAATAATTTTATATTAGCTGCTATTTTAAAATAACTGTGGTATATTATTGATTCTTTTGAGAACATAGATTCAGAAGCAATGGTTTTCTGGAATGTCCTGCTTCTGCAAAAGGACAAAATAATCTGTCGAGAATGTGCTGTTCAAAATGGAATTCATAAAATCCAAATTTGAAATAAAATCAATTTTGCTCAGACCTATCTCAAATTATTCAGGCTTTAAGCTACCCCGAAGGAGAAAAAACACTAAGTTGGGAATAGCAAAACTCTGCAACAATTTTTCCTCCTGGTAATTTATCTTCACGTTGATGAACCCAAAGTCTCCCTCAGGAATGAAAGAACCAGTCTGAATCACATGAAACAGAGTAGATATTGTAAACCTAACAACATTTTCAGATTAGATTTATTTATATAAATTTGTGTAAATTTATCATGAAGAGGATGACGACGATAAAAGTCAAGAAGTTTTATTTCTAAGTTTAAACAAATTTCTCTTGTAAATTCTTCAGTTTTATTAATTATTATTTTATTAATCAGGTTTTACATCAATTGGGAGAAAATAGCTGGCGAGAAAACAGTGAAAAGATTTTCTCTTGAAAGTGTGTTTGTGTCTCAATTTATAAGTAGGCATATGATCACAAGCAGAACTTTCCTGTTGTGAGCAGGGTTCACATGGGGTCAGTTTCCAAATTTAATGGTAAGCTAGCAGAACTTTTAGAAGGGGGAAACAAACAAAGAAAACACACACACAACACACAATTTTTTTTTGTTTTCCAAAAAATTGTTTTTGAAGCATCAGTTAGACATTGGACTAAGTACAGTATCCTATCTTTTTTCAACACACAAAATCTGGACATTAGTCACTCATGAGTTAAGTTTGTCTTTATCGCTTAGGTAGACCTACAACATTACTTTCTCGTGTGCAGGTGTTTTAAAAATGTTCCTGTTTCTTTACTCATTCATTATCACACAATGTTAATTTTAGGAAGCAGTGAGAGCCATTAACAGTGACTCAACTTATTGTGTTTCATTCATAGGCTGTGTGTTGCAGGACTTGTATTTCAACGTATTTGGGAGTGAATCAAAGTATGTACCTTCAATTTATCTTTGCTGCCTAATGATGACTGTACCTAAAGGCATTTCCCACTGACAAGTTTTGAAATGTGAAATGATTAATTTCATTCATGGTTGTGACTGAACTCTATTCACTGCTTCTTCCTGCTGTTTTCCTCACCTTCAGTATTTAAATATGGTCAGAAAGAAGTAGTTAATAATACCAGAGAGAACATCTGCATTCAGCTGCTATGCATTTTTAGAGCCCAAACTGAGAAGTTTGCAATAGATGAAAATTAGAAAAAAAAAAAATAAGAAAAGATTGAACAATAAGTGTTCTTTCAAAAGCTCTTTAATTTAAATCCAACAAAAAATTGTTACATTTTAGCACATCTAATATGCTTATCATGTTTATAATGTTTATTTAAGTTTCATACAATTGTGTAACAAATCAATATTTTTTTTAGTTGCCACATTTGGAATCTGCCCAGACATACGTATATACTGTATATATATATATAAATGTTTCCTCCCCAAAGTTTTTTCAAGTTTTAATATGTTTTTTGCCATTCTGTGGACATCACCTACGCAAAGTGACATTTTTTACAGTTATAACAAAAAAGTAAAAAAATATACTGCATATCAACCTTTTAACTTACTAGGTTGTGATTTAAGTGTTCATGACCATGTTTATGAGTATGACTGGTTACTTGGGACTGTTAGAGGAAATGTAAATGTAACATTTTAATATCAATTCCACCAAATTATCTAGCAGCAAACTTTTAGAGCCAGACAATTTATTCCAGAAATGTTTTGTATTTTAAACAATACGTGTGTGTTACACAGTACGTGAATTTCTTGCGGCAGTGAGACAGGCCTCCACTGTGACAATGTTTCAATTTAGGCTGAAAGTAGTTCTGTTTATTTATGCATTTTTATGAAGATTAAGAGGATTTTTAAGATTTTCTGAAGACTCTATCTTTTTTATTTTTATGCTAGGTTATGTGATTTTAATGCATTTTTTTCTGTCTTGTAACGTACTTTGTATTACCTTGCGTAATAAAAATCGCAAGAATGTTTTAAAATAATTATTAAACTTCTAATTTTCTGTACAAATTAATTGGAAAGACACAAACGTTGCTAGAAACATTTTTTTTTTCAATTTTGACAAACAAATGTGGCTACAATTATGACATTTTAGCTTGAAAGTACTTTCATTTTACCCAAATACTCCAGGGAGGAAATTGTATAGGAAGTAATTATTCTAAAATTACTTAAATTTTTTTGAGATGGTACAAAAAAAACACCCTTTAAATGGTTAAAATATATATAATTTTTTAAAAAACGTAGAGGTTAACCCATTTTAATAATGCTAACATATGCTAACACGGAATAAGCGGCATTTACGGGTAATATTTGACTTAAAATTGGATAAAAACAACTTTGAAGGCTTTTTATTCTTTATTTTTAAAGATTTTATCCATTTCTGTCTTTAATTAAAAACGTATACATTCGTATGTTGATGAGTAAAAAAAAATCAATTAGGCAGACTTAATTGTTCCCGCTTTTATGGTAAACGAAGCTAAAAGCTAAGAGCATCTTTTAGCAGGTTGTGATTAGCAGCAGTAGATGGAGCCCTCACATCAGGAGCACACACACACACAAACACACGGACATACACACACAGACACACACACGCGAGGACAGATGAAAGTAAGACTTCCAGCTGAGTTTATTTGCAGTTTCACCGCCGTCAGAAAGACTCAGAGAGGAAGAGGATAAATGGAGAATAGCTTTTCGGTGATTGTAAACGTTCATTTTCAGGACACCTTTTCAGATAAACCACTTGTTTTTTCGTGACGCCTTAAATTCAACAGTTTGTCAACTATCACAGTGGCGACTACTTTTTTTTTTATTAAACAGAAAGGCTGAAAATGAGAAGACTTTGGACAACACCCGCATCTTCTGTTGTCTGAGTTTACTTTGACTAAACAGTTCGGATTTGAACTTCTTCAGGAGGGAGGTAGGACATATCTGGCTGGTTGCTAAATTACTCAAAGAAACAACTAAACTGAGAAATATTATCACTGCTTGATGACAGCTTTTCATTTTGAAAGTAGAAAACCGTATTGCTGTTTTTAATATTTTTCATATATGGTAAAATGGTGTTTGAATAGATTTGAGTTTCCTTGATATTTGGTTACACTTGTAATGCAAACACACGTGTGCACTATGTTGATGTACTTAATGTTTGAGTTACAACATTTTCATCATCTCTTCTAAGCTTTTATCTACACACAAAAAATGAAACAAACTAAAACAGCCATGGTTTATTTAATTGTCACGTGTCCAGATTCCCTTAGCACAGTGAGATCATTGCATTATAGTGTTGCAGAGATACAGTTACATTAGATACAGGAGTACCATGCCAAAAGAATCAACACCACCTGCACTTCTTTGCTCTTTAATATCACCCCTAAGTCTTCTCTCTAACCTCTTTTCCTTTCAACTACAGGTTCTCTTGTGTATGCTGGTTTATATTAAAAAGATTGTACGTGGATGTTTTGTTTCTATCTTTCATTGCTGCACAGACAGTTTTGAGGAAACTTTATACCTACTGGTATCAGGTAGAAGTCACACCTTGGCCGAACTAGTTGTTAGGAATGTTTGCTATTTATGTAGTTGCTATCACACCGTTTTACAACAACGTGGGTAATAACTGGGTAACAATGTTTTGACTAACACTAAAGTTATAAAACAGGGTTTCACATTAGATAGTTAAGTGGTAATACCAAAGACAATAGAGAACTAAAGCAATTTAAAAAGACATGTGATTCCTCTTTCCATTTGGTCGTAATACAATGTTGTTATCATGCTGTTTTACTTGGATTACAACACTGATAATAAAACCCAAAATACTCTTTTGAAAAGGACCTTTTTAGAGCGCTGGTTTGTTCTATTTTGTAAACATGTGCTCAATTGAATACATAATTATGCAATTTGACATAAATACACTTCTGCAAATTTAACTATTCCATTACAGGAAAATCATAATGGCTCAAACTTAGACGAGTGGCACTGTTCTCACCTTCATTTACAGTATTGTGAGTCATGTCAGCTATCTCTCAGAAAACCTACGAAACTATAACCACATCCCTGTTGCACCAATAAACCTAAGAGTTCCCATTTGTTTGATTTGCCTTTATTTTGTTTTAAAAAACTCACATGACTTTTAATTGTGAAAAAGGAGTAAAGAACTATTTATGCCCCATTTTGATAATAAGTATGTACGGCGTTTTTTTCTTTGCGTACATACTTTCAAATTTGCTTTGCGATCAAAATATTGTTTGACAGCACATCCAGATTTGGCAAAGTTTAGAAAATACAAAATTGTATTTTTGCGCAGCTTGTCGGGGAAAAACCAGGAATGCTTTACTTGGGAAATTTTAATCTTCTTGAGATACCTGAATCATATCAAGTTCTAATTGCAATCTTGCAAATTATAACTTTTAGTAAGAACTTGCTGTAACACCTTTGATTCTACCTAAATTAGTAGATTTTCACAATAATAGCAGTTGCATTTGGTTGTCGGTCAACTTTATTTTGGAGGTGTAGATGGATACCTCACATGTAAAAGGACAAAGCTGAAGAATAACTTCTGAGGGTTTTTTTTTAAACTTGTTTCAACTTTATTTTGTCGTCAAATAAACTTCTACTTATGCTGTGTAAAAGTTTGTACACAAAAAGAAAGGATGTTCAGTCATTTTTTTATTATAGACCATATATTTTGAGTATCCTCTTGTAATAAACGCTATGAGGGACTATCAACCTTTCTGCAGGACAGATAACCTTTAAAAGTCCCCAGTGTTTTCTCTCTGTGAGCCACATCAGTAAACTGACAATAGGGACAGTGTTCTGGTCCAGTCAGAGGCCCAGATCACATTTCCTGTTCCTGATTTAAGATCAACTCAGCTGACTACTGATGCACTCTGCTCCTCAAAAACATAGTAGCAGGACCATCCTCTGTCTGTTTCCCTATCCCGTGAGTTTGTGAAAGAGATGAAGAGTGAGAGAGCATGAAATAAAAGGTATCAGGGAAATTAACAAAATAAGTACCCTTATCAAAACCAGTGGTTAAAGCTGACTTGCACAAGGCAGTAACGTGATTCTTGCTGACTTCAGGGTGAATTTGAATTAAAGAAGCCCTTCTGTGTGTTTGCCCTTCCTTTTAGTAGGTGATCACAGACAAAGTTTCTGTACATTATAGAATATTAACAGATGGTTAGTTTACCTTAGGAAGTAGACATGAGAACTTGTTTTCTCAGTCAAATCATCTTCACGGTAGGTGGGATTTCACCTGCAAAACAAATAAAGTATGTGTGTCATTACTGTGAGTGTAGGTGCCCTCAGGTAACATCTGTTAAGTGTGAATCACATCTATTTCTCTGTCTAGCTATGAGCTTTGTGGATTTTTAAAAAATTGGTTTGTTTTCAGATGATTTGGCTTTACCTTTTAAAGTTCATGGAGGAAGTCAACTGGTGATACTATTCATGTCAAGTCATGTCTCAAGGCTGATTTGAATAATTGTATGTAATGAAATGATAAGAGTGTGTGGCAAATATACGAGATGGACTCTATATAATTAGTAAGTAAAGTTTAGAGCTTTCTATCACTTTTTTCTGTCAATGACAGAGAAGCTGTCAGGGCATGAAAGTAAAAGTGTTAGTTTTAGCTGTTTGATGCATTTTGACGATGACGCTTACACTGACACATCTACTGGCTGTTTTGCCATGTTCACTTCACTGTCCCTGTCCAACATACAGGCAAACTGGTGAAGCATTCTCAACAATTGCCAGTCTGTTTCACAGTATGAAATCAAACTGGAGAATCAGATTAAAGAGCATGCAAACTTGTGATACACTCAACTACCGACCCTTTAACTTTCCCTGCCCTGTCTTTGGGTCTTAGCACTTAGACAAGGATTTTTTATTTTACAGTGACCTTTGAAAACTACCCATGACTAAAACTTAATTCATCCTTCAGCATTAGATGTAAATATTACATTTTTATACCAATACAATGCTGCTGATTTGTGTAGCCATTTTTAAATGTTAAACTTTTATTTTTCCTTGACTAACACTGTAAAATGTATGCCAGATCCATAGAGACTGTGTAAAAAGATACAGATAAACAGGTTAACTGGATTAACTTTTTTCTTTAGCTTGTTATTTCGGAAACAAAAATAGAAATGCTGTTTTTTTTAATTATAGATCAATTTTTGTACTTTTTTCAGCTGTTTGGGCCTTTCATTCATACATCTTCTGAACTAGGGCTGCAACTAACGATTATTTCGATAATCGATTAATCTGGCGATTATTGACTCGATTACTCGATTAATCGGGGAAAATTTGCAACTTAATAAATAATAGTTTTTTGGCATTTTATTGAATGTAGTTATGCAAAACACAACTCATAACCACTTAAACAACACGTTGGGCTCATTCGAATAAGTAAAAATGTTAATCTTTTTGTGAAATAAAGAGGGAGAATATTAAAATGTAAACTGTTGACCATCCAGGATCACATTTAAAAACAAGAAATCGTTAACAATTTTAGATTTGCAAATTTAACCTTGTTCAGAGGTATAGTACCTAACAAAAATGGCCTAGGTTAACATGAGTAAAAATACACAAAAAGCAATCAAGTTGTGTAATATTAAGTGCAGTTGACAGCAAAAACTTTCTAAACGATTAATCGATGACTAAATTAGTCTACAACTATTTCAATAATCGATTATAATCGATTAATTCGATTAGTTGTTTCAGCCCTATTCTGAACCCTCCACCGCTATTGGGGATGGGGGGAGCCTATTTCGTTTGATACAAAGTGAGAGACAGGGAACACCCTGAAAAGGTAGCCTGTCTGACACACACACACACACACACACACACACAGAACCGTCCCTCATTTCTGGGGACAATTTTATAGTGGCCAATCAACCTAACATGCATGTTTTGGAGCGTGGGAGGAAACCAGATTACCCAGAGAAAACCCTCACAAACATGGGGAGAACATGCAAACTCCACACAGAAAGGCCAGTGGTCCAAGCTTCGTCCCCACCTGGGACTTGGGTGGTAATCACTGCCCCATCATGCCACCCTGTTTGTGCCTTCAGATAATAATAATAAAAATTTCAATTGTCTTGTATATTTTCTATACATATTTATGTATATAAAATGTATATATACATTTAAAACAACAACTGCAAAAAATCTGTTGAAACAATTTTTTTTCTACAATAGTAAACAACATTTCACAACTATTTAACATAGCATACGTATATGTGGTGGAGTCACATTGTCTAGTTGTAGTGGCTATTACTACAAAGTTAAATTTTTGGATTCATCACGTAAAGTGGATATGATACCTGGGTTTTACTGCAAACTTAACAAAGTCAGATTAAAATTTAATGAAAATGACAATCAATAAGAGAAAATGCTGCTCTGTATTCAAACTAAAGCTACAAAAAGTTTGCAAATTTGGTCTCTTTGATCCCTCTTAGGAAGAGACAATTCAATATTAGTTGTATATAAATTTTTGTGGTCCAAGATGAGTCTCACCTTGCTTTCTGTTCTGTACTCATTTCCCCTTCTTTTTAAGTCAAAAATGTAATTAATCTTCTTGTTGCTTCAAAAGACTATACCTCAACTTCTTAAACGTTAGAGTAATTGATGAATTCACAATACAAATAGTGGTTTATGAACTGATATGAAGTAGAGTTATAAAGTCTCATAAGAGCACATTTTTAAAGCTTTATTCACTGTTTTTAGAATTAAAAGTTAAAGATGATCTCTGACCAAACACCTTACATCAAGAAGTTGTTGTCAACTGTGAGTATTCTAAAGACACTTAGCAGCACACATGTTGAACACCCATTAAAACAAGTGTTGTGAGGCTATTTTTAAGTTGAGAAACAGCACTGCACAAACTCTGTTTTTGAGCACATGCATGCTGGCACGATTACACACGATAACACAAGTGTTTACAAACAGGTGACACTAAAAATATATTAGTACGGTCACATGTTTTGAAGTTTGAACAGAGAGCCACAGTTCCCCATTCAGAAGGAACAAATGGACTCTATTAATACACTTGTCCCAAAAACATGCCTGCATGGATGCACTGATACATGTGTACACACCATCAACTGTCTCACAAGGAGATCATACTTATGCAAACACAAAGACCTGCTGTGTGTACTTAAAAGGAACAACTGCAAGCTAATAATATCTTGAGTTTGTTCAGGATGGACACACAGCCACACACGCACACACACACGGGAAGATGAACATGTTAAGAGATTGATACTCCAGCTGCTCGGAAGCAGAGGGACAGAATGTGCCCAGCAGCTGTGGATTCCTATAGGGAAATGGGAGGGAAGTTTGGTGGCAGGGGATACTGCTGAAGGTGGCCTGTAAGAGGGAAAAGCTGTCATGCAAATATTACTGTCTACACAAGTGGTTCTAATGGTAGCTTAATGCAACATGCAAATTAATTTGCATGATGCTAAAGAGATCATTGTTTACCTTCATTTATTTATATAGCATTTTATCTCCATTTATAAACCTCTTTTCCTGCACATGTTTATGCATTGTTTTGTAGCACATGAGCTAAATTGTGTCTTCCTCACATAATCTGATCCAACACCAATGTGAAGCTCATATCGACCAAACAACAAAGTTACAGTGCTGATATAAATACAGCTGAATGATATCTGTGACACTCAGGCTGCTGCAAAACTATTCAACCAAAATAGCTGCTTCTGCTTGCCTAAATGAACCGAGAGGATGTTATGGGTACAGACTAACTTTAGAAACAGGAAGTTACTGTTTCTTTGTAAGTATGACTGTGTGTATATGCATGCGTGCAAAGTATTGAAGCATATGTGTGTGCAAGTGCATTCATGTCAGCATTGCAGTGGATTCCTGCAAGGACTCGCAGAATGAGGATGATGGTGTGAAACGAATATGCTATTACAGAAACCAGAAGTTTGTCTCCAGCTATTTTTAACACTGAAACGCTCAATAGAGACAAGTATGAGAGAAAAGCAAGTATGCAGATCTAATCTGCTTTTACTTCTGCTTTTTTTAAAATAGAGTCTGATCTTATCTTCTAATTTTATGCTATTTTTGCTTTTAAAATATACAGATAAATAGTAGAAAATTTCATACAGACATCCAGTCAGAAAATAATCTTGGTGTGTTGTTTTGGTTTTAAACATTTGTGGGAGGTAAAATATTAAATAGTTCTTGGTTAAAGTCTCTCTTCTTCACAACCACCTGATTGAGCATCCTAATTATTGTGGATGCTACACCGATACGCTAGTTAAACTCCAGTTTCATCCCTCCCACATTTGTGAATAAGACCTCTTTATACTTACTCTGCTTCGAGCAGGACTCTATCCCTGATTTGGAGAGGGTACGCCACATTTTCCTTGTTGACAATGACAATGTTACCAACATGGAGGTGCTGATTTCTATCCCGAAAGTCTTTTAAAACAAATGTTGACAGATTTTCTCTTAATCTTTCTGGATATTTTTTCTCCTATTGGGACTTTAAAAACTTTTCTACATTGTATAAAACGTTATTGAAATGGATGAAAAATACATTTTGTTGTACTGGTTGAAAATGAACACTTTTAGTCTTCATGACAACTGAATCATTAAGCTGTGGTTTGAATTATTCAGATTTTTGTTTTATAAAGTTTATTTATCATTTGCACTCTGTAAAAAATTTTCAACTCAATACACACGTTTCCTCCTGCGGTAAATCTTTTTTACAGTTTTCTCTTTTGCTGTCATGGCTATTTTTGTTGACCTGAAATTCTAAATTCTTACCCATATTTCAAGATAATTTATTTAAAAAATGATGAAAAACCAAGCTTTCGGCTCTCTAGTGTAGGATTATTTTCTTCACACTTTTATGAATGAAAGTCTGAATTATTTGTTTCCAACAACAGTCCAACTGTTTCTCTCATATAAGTATTTTTTAAGGGAAGCTTGACTATGTTTCTATTCATTAGCAGGTCTTGTATGTTTACAGCATTCTTCACACCACCAGTCTTCAGCTATAATTTTATTTCCTTCTTTGAAAAAAAAAAACACAAAACTGTACTGGTAATCCAACTGGTTCATCCTGTTGTACCTTTTTTCTTTTTTTATATTTTAGTATTTGAAGTAAACATCTGAAATGGATCTTGAATGTACATTGTACATTAAACAGTTTTTGTGGCCTAAAAAAAGCTAAATGTGACACTGAAAGAAGTATGCAAGAAGTCAGGATCTGATGCACAAAATGTGTAAATTGCTAAACGATAAATACAGAAATATAATGCATTAGGCTAACGGTCACACTCTTTCTTAAGTTTCTTTTGCATAAAACTGTTCACTAGTGTCAGTTCCCTATCAGCAGCTTGTTTTGTCATTCATACGACAACTCCGCGCCCGCAATGTGCAGGGTTGCTACTCATTTATATCCTTTAGTACAGTTTGTCATTGAAGGAATATCCATTTACAGAAATTACATATTATTATGTATTTAGTTGCAGACATTCAGATAGACAAATCGTTCAGTAAATTTCCACACGCATCCATCCTTCTAAGTGTCCTTTCGCCTGAAGGGAGCAAGTGTCTTCTTCCATACTGTACACCTTTGTCTCAGCACCAAAACATTCCTCTGTATGTCTATTGGTGTCAGGTGTCTGTTACATTAGTTACTTGAATATAGTATCAAGTTACATTTGTGCTTGTGTGTGCTTTAGTTTTTCTTTGAACAACTTGTGAAAATTTCCAGATCAACTAGTGATTATCAGTTTTCACTTTGAGGTCAGAATTGTGGCATGCAAGCCACACTTAGGAAGGAAAACAAATGTACACTGATATTTCTGAAGTTATAGATATATGTGTAAAATAAAATGTTAATACGTGTATGTATAGTTATGTATAGTTTCTTTTTCTTTCATTTTAGTGGATGTGATCATCTACAGTTAGTGGGAAGCCATCCATGGACCTAACTGTGACCCGCAGGTTGTTACATCCAGGACCAGATCCAGCAATGCTGGCTCCCCACCCACCCTTCTTCCTTGGACCACTCACCACTCAGCATTGCTCTCACTTTCCTCAGCAGCACCTGCCGGTAAGCTTGGAGCAAGGCACAAAATTTCCTGGGCCTGTAGTAAACAGCAGTTCTAAGCCTACTGCTGTCCTCCAGGTAACCCTTATTCTGAGAGGGATTGATTTGTCATCTGTGGGATTTTGCAAAATGACATGACAAGCATCTCAGTGACCAAAAGCAATAATGAAATGACAAAATGTTTGACAATGTTTACATTTTTTTCTGGTTTTATCAAACTAAGACTATGTTACAATGTTAACAAGAAACACCCCAAAACATCTGGTTTTGACAATGTCCAGCATCAGCCTGTCACAGACTGAAGTACTCGCCTCTCGGTTGCTTACTAGCATGAATAGGCTCTGATCCACAACCCTGAAATGCTCTGCAGGACAAAACTGTTTTGAAAATGGATAACTGCGTATTTTTATCTTTTTTGGTGCTGGTGGCAGATGCATTTGAGACATTTGATATCATCTTCAATTTGTGAAGGAAATTATTTGAAACTTTTCAAACTTGTGAAGGAATTTCACATGTGTAAAACCACTCCTCTAATGAATTAAGTTGTGATGTTAGGATGAATACAAATACACAACACATAGGTTTCCATTCCCTCTTTCACACGTTAACCTGATGTTTACCTTAGTGTTTATTCATTCCCCACTGTGTTACATTTACCTGCAAACTATTTAGCAGCTGAAGGACCTTTGCATCAGCAGCTAATGCTGAGATAGCAGGTGCTGCCAGGTTCAATAACAGGAAGTCGTGTCAACACACGCTGACTCAAAAATAAATTTAGTGGGGCACCCCGTAGAGCAACAACAGAAGTCATTTATAGGCCCATTTCCTGTAGAACATGTTTACTTTTAAATAGTCCAATGTGATTGATTTGATTTATAGCAGGCTTCTTTGTGTGCACAGTGGTGAGCACACACACTAACACATCCATGCTCACAGAGGCAATCTTACTTGCCTACAAAAAAGGTTAAGCATAAGTACAGTTTAAGGAAAAAAAGATATGGTTATTCTAGTTCTTTTTTGGTGTGAGGAGGCATCCTACATTGTCTTTTGTTGTAATCCTAAAGCCAAACCAGTGGTTTTGTAGGCGGTAAGAGATTTGCTTCACTTACAGATCACATTTCCATTTGAGGTCAAAGGTCATCCAAACACATACCAACCCTCTTAAAATAATGCAATTAGAGCTAGAATAGATGGAGGAGAAAGTACTCTAATAATCCCCAGAGTGAAATTTGTGTGTCAAGAATCTAACATTTAACCTGTAGGCAGACAAAGAAAACAGAAAAATAAAACACATGAAGACAAAGTGGAAGGAAAGCGAGTATATCTACATAATTACAGAAGAAAGCTGTGGATTTTATGAGGGAATGGTGTTTACAGATGTTTTGGATCCCATGTAGTAGAGACTGGTGAAGGATGTTAGGAATGACTTCCTGTTCCATTTTGTTGAGCAGGGAGTTTGAAAGAGTCTGTTGCTGAAGTTGCTCCTCAAATTCTTTCCAAACTCATGTATTGGATGTGAGGTGGTGTCTGAGATTGACAGTACTTTTGTCATCATTCCATTCTTGTCTCTATAAACCACATTTTTCCACGTTTCTTTATTGACATTTGCATCAGTATTAACCTGGCTTTATGAACTCAAACCCACCATGCCAATTAATGCAACAATTTTTGTCACTGAAGCTAACATTTTCAAAGTTATTTGTGTGTGGTACAGTGTGTCATATAGACAAAACTTCACACAAAAAGTTTTCTGTGTAGTTTTCCCCATGTCCTGTACCCAGGTAAGCTGTAAGTTGTAGGAATGATCCATCAGATGATGATTGCTGCAACAGACCAATTTTTAGCTTAAACATTTATCTTCAATTCTTCGCAAATTTTCTATTTTGTTTTACAATTTTGTGTAAATCTCACACACATTGTGTGTTAACATGTTTCTCTTTTCTGCTCAGTATAATATGGAACAAAAGCAAAGAGAGATGGAGAAGGGGGAAAGAGAAGAGCTACAACAGCTGATTAGAAAAAGAAAAAATGAGCAAAGTGAGTAATTTTTTTCTGTATTGTTTTTTATTGTCTGTCATGTTCTTTTTACGCACTTTAGATGATTAACATCTTTCTTATGAATCACTGCCTTTTGTACATGTTGTTTCATTTATTTATTCATTTATTTTTTAAAAAAATGGGGGTTTCCATCAGTGCTTCTGTTTGAGCTCTTATTTCGGGGAAATTTTAGGAATACAACATTTTAAATTCAATAGGGAATTTACACATCCTGCATCCTTGTCCCTGCATAGAAAATTTAAGAATGTCGTGTAGTTTTCTGGGAAGACTGGATTTGGTTTTTAATATAAATAAAACTTTACACAACTAAAAAGTACAAAAAGAGAAGTTAATTAAAGTTAAAAAAAAACCCAGTATTAGTTACACAACTTTTGCTTTCTTGCAGGTGCTGTTGCCAGCCCACTTGTAAGGCAGAAACTTCGGGAACATTTAATTATGAAAAACCAACCAACCCCTAATCTCTCTGGTACTTCACCCGGATGCAGGTGAAAATGGCTTTTAATTCTACAAAAACAAAGCAATTACATGGATTATTTAACAAATTATAATTGTTTCAGTTCCTAGTGTAGTTGAGTATTGATGTGATTTCTAAAGAATAAATGAGTAAAGATTATTTTCAGCATTCTAACATAAAAAATTTTGACAAAAAAATTTGGTTGTCAAGGCTGCCGGTTTCTGAGATGTCCCCAAAACACCAGTCTTCAATCTGTGACCAACGCAAGGACCTCGCACTACGAAGAACTGGTAAGAAGTGTTTGTGTTTTGGATAGCTACCCTCAGGTCAAATCAGTTTAAGACTGGTGATTTTCCACTTCAGAAGTATCTAGTTACATTTGATATCCAGTTAAATCCAAAAATGATTCTAACAATCTCTTTGATTTTGTTCATCAGAGGTTTTTTTTTTTTTTGCCCTGAGAAGTAAACATTAAAACTTTTAAAGAAATGTTGTACTTTTTGAGATAAACAAAAAGAAATTAGCATTAAAATGTAGGTGCACATATGCATCCTTAGAATGGAACTCATTATGTAAAGGAGCCTGCAGGGCCAGAGATTGGCTGAATAACCATGAAAGTAATAGCAACAGCCAGACACAAAGAAGTTACATAATTTGAACTGAGGTATGTGTAAAATGAACTGCGTGAGAGTCCAGTGCAGGTTTTCCTCGCCGTCTGAATGAGAGTAGGAGCGTCTCTTCCTTACTGTACATTTCTACAGGGTTGCTAATCATAATTTATTTACATTTCATTATAACCCTCTGTATGTGTACACCCTGAAAAGATTTTTGCTGGCATAGCAACAACACAAATATGGTTATATTCTCTACTTTGAGTCTCTGATTGATTAGTTGTTTTAGTGTTATGGGGAACTGACTAGCGTGCACATGAAAGAATTTGACTGGTTCTGAAGTTTTCCCATGGTTCCCTTTGAATTAATTCTTCTACAAAAACTGCTTCACACACGTGCTTTTTCACACGTTTATTTCTGTTTGTGCAGTGTCTGAACCCACACTGAAATGGAAGATAAGAAAAATCATCCAAGCCAGACCTAATCGTCTGCAACGTAAAGCCAGTGCCCCTCCTACTGTCAGGTTTAGGACAGAAACTCTTGGTAAGTATATCTCCAGTCAGTTGTTTAACACTCATTTGTCAACCGTTTAGTTCTTGTGATTTTTTTTCAGACACTGTTGAAAGATCAATTTAAGACCGTTAAAAAAGACATTGTAAACAATTAGTTATACTTTCTTTTTGCCCATTAGACTCATCTCCAAGCAGCAGCAGCAGTACCTCGGCATCAGGGCGCAGCTCACCAAATGACACCCTTTCCTCTAACTATGGGTCCCCCCCTCCAGTTCCTGAGGTAAGCTTTGCATTTGTGTAATAACATTTTTCAATTTTAGGATCAGGTTACAATTTAGTAAACATCAACACAAAAAAAATGTTATAAAAGAACAATAACAACTATATTATATGCATAGTTTTATTTTCTTATAATAATAAGCTTCTTTTATAAAGTATTTTGAATGCATTTTTGCTTTGCCTCCACCCTTTTAAAATCTAGTGGGTTTAAATTGTATAATGAAAGCAGTCTCTTCTCAAAGAGACTTAAAAAGTTTTACAGGACACAATGTGGATGCTCTCATTTTATTTTAATTAATGGACTGTCGTCATTTATTTTCAATCTATAACGTTCTCTATCAAGACTGACAAAAGTGTGTATGTTTTAACTCTGACACTAAAGTTTTAACATCCTTACTACAGTTTCTCCTTTAGATCGGGCATCTACAAACTCTATGATAGTTCTCCATGAGTGAAAAATTATTTTAGATTATACACTAATCTACTAAATAATTATTTAGTCAACTTTGGATTTTCATTGTCTGAATGTCTTTGTAATTTTATCATTTTTCTGATTTATAGAAATTGTTGAAGAATGGTAATGTGCACTTCACCACGCCCACCATCCCCACTTCAATGCCCAACATCACTGCTGGACGTCCTGCACAAGTAAGTAACAAGCTGTTGTAATACTAAAACCAATTTTTAAAACATTCAAACACAGCTTACAAGACTGTAAATGAAGCATCAATTGAAAAGCAAAAGTTTTGTTACACGCTATGTATGTGTTCCTGCAGTGCATCATGCTGGAAGGCATCTGCTGTACTTATAGTTTAACTGTACATTTACTAGATTGTATATTGCCAAACATCAAAATATAAGATTTTTTTATACATTGTCCTTGCTTTTTCTTTTCTGTGTTCTCAGGCTGACTTGCAAATACAAAAACCAATGGCCCTGCAACCTGTCTACTCTCCTCTGGAAGAAAGCGGTCAGGCTCTGGCTCAACACCTTCAACCAGTGATTTTACTTGACCGACCCATTGAGCTTCTGCCTTCCCATCTTGTTTCTTGTGAGTGGTACGATTGATACTTTATGGCCTCGGGATTTTGTTTAAAAAGGAAATGGACTCTGTAGGTATACATCTACTGGGAAATAAAACCCCAGAAACCACAGTAGATTCAGAGTAGAAGGTCAGTGTGTGCGGAGATGTGTCTTCTGATTTACTTTATCCAACACAGAGGTCTCAAGTTGTATTAGGCAGAAGGCAGAATACTGGACCAGGACAGGTCCATCATAGGATCCATTTGGGAGATATTTCAGATGAATAGTGGCATCACTAGTTAAATATTTTTCCGAGGGGAGAAATTGACTTTTTTCGTGATTAGAAAGTTATCATCATCTTCTGAACCAGGGTTGCTAGAAACTATCACAGATCGCGAGTTTGATGCAGGGCACAAAGTTGTTGTATTTGTGCGTAACTCTTCAACTATTCCACCTTAATATTTAGCATATTGCTGGATGTTGGACAATATGAAGAAAATAAGAAAACATAGTTTGACCATCCTACTCAGTTGTTGGACTAATCGTTTTTTTCTACAACCATTATCTACATCTTTAGTTTGGAAAAAAATGAATAAACCAGAGTATTTCAGCATGGAGGATTATAGCATAATTTTTTTTGTTTTGTACTTTTGCTTTTTCTTTCCTGTCCCATCATGTTCTTTATAAAACTGTTTCCAATTTCCAATCAATGCAAGTCACTGAATAAACATAAAGCTAGTACTATATTTGGATTTCTTCCCTAATATAGTACAAATTTAAAATCCATAAATATGTCCAGCGTTAAAAAAAGAAGAAGAAGAAAATGAAGAACTTTTGGATTGTTTTTTTTTTTATAGAAATGACTCAATGTCGCTCTCTAGGGGCCATAAAAATTAGGCACAACTTTGCGCTTAAAAAAAAATCCTCCACCAAATTTTCTTATTGATTTAAGTCATTTGATGATTTAAATGTGTTGTAATTCATCTTTTTAAACTTCTTTGCTGTGTATTCCCCTTACCAGTCTGAACTTGTTTGTGCTTTTTCTTACAGTTTATGGTTTGAGCTCTATTTCTCAGCAGCAACACCTGGCCTCCTCCTCAAGACGAGTCCATTTGACCTCTCACAGAACTGTGGAGAGAACACACTCAGAGCCACTACCCTACAGCCACTCATTTCTGACCTTACATACAGGCCATCAACTTCACAGCCAGTATCAGCTTCCCCACCAATACCACAGGAGCCTGGAAAGACTGAAGCTGAATCCACGCCTGACAAAGGTGAAGGATCCAGGGCTTGATGTGGGGATGTTGTTGTATGTACCACAAACATTTATCATAACAGTATTAATTGAATATAAAATTTCCTTTTGAAATAGCTTAACGGTAAACCTATTGAGAAGCCACGTCTGACGCAAATTCTATCAGAAGACATGGACATAGAGGAGACCGGATCAAGACCAGAGTCTGAGATAGGATCTGTGTGTGGCTCAGAGCCAGGATCTGTGTATGAGGACAACCAGCGAAGACAAAGTACAGCCAGCACAGACTCAAGCTATGACACAGAATCAACCACTTCTTCTCGGGAGAGCTTGATCGAGCCATCCAACTCACTCTGTCAGGTATGCAGTTTGCATATCTTACTGATCCAAAATTGTACAGAGAATAAATAACATCACTCTTCCTTTTAATGAAAATGTTTAATTTTTTTATGAGCAAACACAGAGGTACAAGTCCTATTTTGTTTTTTCATTGTTGGGTTTTGCAACTGGCATAATTAAATGTGATTATAGCATCTTAATGTAAAAAAAACTATAGCTGTAAAGTTACAGTTTATATCCACTTGGTCACACTTTCTGTGCTACTGAGTGCCATCAGAAGGCGCTGTTGTTTCATCAATATGTGTGGGAAAGCAAGGACTTAACTTGGAGTTGATGAAGTTTTCTTGGCAATACTTTACCTTTTGCTTGTTATGAACATGCAATAATATCCAATTACTCAATTGCTATTAAATTATCCAGATAGTTTGCAATTGTTACATTTTGTCATTCTGACCACTATTGTTTCTTTAATCCCATTTCATATACAATTACAGAGGCAAGTGATCCTTAGAACAGGTCCACATCTGGATACACCGGGTATACCTTCTGCTTTTTGGCCTCACCAGCATCAGCACAAACCTGTGATTCGAACACAATCCTTGCCAACAACAACCTCCCTGCCTCATACATCACATCCATGCACTTCAGTGACCTCTATGTCACTGTCCAACCCCGCAACAGACGTTAAGCTACGTTACAGAACAGGTAAGCCAAATTGTTTCAGACAAGAGAAGCGCCTTGTCTCACATAACTTAAGACTTAACTTCAACACAGTTTGTAAAAAACAGATTATAAATAAAGAAAGCAATGCTTATTTGTGTGTGTGTAGGTTTGGTTTATGATGTGCAAATGCAAAAGCATCAATGTACCTGTGGAGACAACAGCCGCCACCCTGAGCATGCAGGGAGGATTCAGAGCATCTGGTCCAGACTGCATGAAACGGGTCTAAAGAGTCATTGCGAAGTATGATAAATACAATTAAGTTTAGGTGATTCACAATTTATATAAAAACAAAATGAGATGTCTAAAAACTGTGTGTGTGTTTTAAGTGCATCCGAAGCAGAAAAGCCAGCATGGATGAGCTGAGATCCTGCCATTCAGAAGAGCATGCATACTATTTTGGCACTACCACGTTGGGCCAATTCAATCAGGACAACCACAAGTTCACAGGTAAAATTACATCCCTGCAAACACTAAAAAACCAAACTGCATTTACGTTGTTGAATGGATATCTCAAAGACTTCTGAATGATCATTAACTTTGTCCCACAGAGAAACCATTTCCTATTCTGAGGTTACGATGCGGAGGAGTTGGGGTAAGTGGTGCAGAATGACAGAACACACAACAAGAAAAACATACAAAAAACACCAATTAAAACACAAGTCATGTGGGAATCCTTCCTCTTATCTAATTGCGTTACTGAGCAGCAAACATTACATGGATGATTATGACTCATTACACAATTTAGCTAATGATACCACAAATTACACATGCTATTGTTTTTGGCTTAAAAAAAGTTTGAAACTTTGGAAAATCCAGCCTCTGTACAGAGGAGATGCAAGACAGTAGAAAAGCAAAGAAAAAATTTGATTTTTTTTTTTTGTAGTGAATGGATATGAGAAGTGAAAAAGTAAATGTGCAAGATGCAAAGCGAGAGAAGAAAAGAGTAGAAGAGAGGAGATTTTGAAGGGGACTGGGTGGTAGTTGATAAGAGCACTGCTCTTACTGGATTTCCGGCCTTTGGCTGCTTTGGCGAAGAGGGATGATTGGAACAAGATGGCAAAGTCTGTGATAAAAGAAATTCCTCTGATTTCATTGTTTCCAACAAAACAGCAGCATACCATCAGAGATGAGTTTTGAAATGTGGAATAAAACACAAACTTAAACTGGAGCTTGCGCGCTAAAGCATGCAACTTAGTATTTTATTGTGTTAAAACAAAACCCGATACACTTTATTCATTCCTTTGATAAACATGGAGCAAAAATACAGCACCATTTGATCTGTTTGTGTGGTTTATTGTAACTATTTTTATCATTTGTATCTTATTTTATGTGCTAAATACTCTCATTTCTCAACACAATCAGAGTCAAATAAAATAAAAAAAACTCTTTATAAGCAAACAGCTAACATTAAAATAACCCACACTGACTTACCATTTCTGAAAGAAACGTTGTTGTGTAGTTCTGCAAAACTGACAAATGTGTAAGATTTTTTTTTTGTTTATTTACTCATTTAAATAAACGTAACTTCTTCATTTTTTCCCTGCAGTCAAGTTGTATCTTCAATTTCCATATTTCTGTATCTCTTGCCATTTCACTGATAGGTAGACATTGACACATTTTGGCACGAACATTACACTGCAACTGCATCCAGAATTGCCGCAGGCTGCGTCACAGACTTGGCATTGAAGGTGGCACAGAGAGAGCTGAAGGTGTGTTTCTAAAAGCAAATGTCATGTAAAGCAGAGAATTTGAAATAATGTAGCAGTAAAAAAAACTGTTTAAAATGTCTAAGTGTTTCTATGTTTCCATATGGACTTTTTTTGCAACATTCTTGGAAGTGAAAGTTTTTAAGCTGCTCTGTTTGAGGATGTGTTTATTAAAAAGCATTAAGGGTGTTTTTGTGGTTCATTTAAAGAATGGCTTTGCGGTAGTGAGGCCCCCTGGACACCACGCAACCTATTCTTTTCCCTTGTGAGTACAATACACACACATGCACATGTACCAGGAGCCAGGAGGCCTGCAAAGTGTTTCAAAGCATTTATTACAAATCAGCTCTACTTCTGAAGGAGAGCGAAGGAGAACAATTGCTTGAGTCTTTAGGTGTAAATGTGTGTGCGTTTTTTTGTGCACGCCTAATTTTGTGTGATGTCTAGTACCTGCCTGACGCCTGAAGCAAACTACCTCCTCTGCTGTTTCTTTCATGCTTTCAAGACACAAAGCAAAGCACCTCAAGAAACCGAGCATGTGTGCGTTGGTTGGACACATGTACATTGTGTGCACGTGTGTATTAGTGTGGATGTGCATATTTGCGTGCATTGATTTGTGTTAGTCTTTGATAGGAGGCATTAGCCAACTAACCACATTCAGCTGTGGCTGTGTGTGAGCTCAGCAGTGTTTGTCACAGATTATTTATGAGATGATAATGACTTTTCTTGATGAGCACAGTTTGAACAGCATATAATCTATATAACACACACACACACAATGCAAAGCCTTCACTTTAAAGCCCATGCTGACACTGCTTTTCTCAACATTCCTCCATTGTTCTTCATATATCAACACTATTTTCTCCATGTGTTTATCACACTTGATAAGTGTTTAAGGGGTTGCAAATTATGAGTTTATTTTTCAGAAATTGCTTCTCAACTTCTGCTAGTGCTCTGATTCTGTTTTCATTAGAAATGTAAATTAAGTTTTATGATAATTTAAAAGGTTTTTTGTTAGTCATTTCTGCAATTCTCTGGCGGGCTTGGTTTTCAACTCAGCATAACATTTTAATGAGAAGTCGTTTTTCTTCATCAGCCCCGAAAGATGAAATGTGAAATCACTTCAAATAAAAAAAGGTTGTATTTTTAATGTTTTGAGAAAGGGTTAAAATGAAGAGTCAGCAATGTGTCAGACCCTCAAGAGCTGCTGAGAAATGTTCCAGAATTTCTTTAGGTTCATGCGATGTCTCTGCCAAATGACTTTTCTGTTTTGATAAATCCATGTGGCTGCCATTCATCCTGTTGGTTTGTGCGTAGGGGCTTCTGTTTCTTCAACTCTGTGGCCATCGCTGCCAAGCAGCTCAGAAATAAGCTCAATATCAGCAAGATCCTCATTGTGGACTGGGTGAGTACAGCCAACCTGACGGCTTCCACCAGTTCGTTTATAGGTAAATTTTAATAATATGCACATAGATGAACAATCCAAATACGAGAAGGGACATACAGTAGCACTTCTGATCATCATTAAGTCAGTTGTCTCTGTCATCCATGTGTGAGTCGAACTGTCACATGTGCCTGAAGTATGTGAATAAAAATTGCACACAGGCAAATGAACGATCACCCACATGTGCATGTGCAGTTATTGATCCACAGCCAGTTTGTTATTTCTGCTCAACATGTGTGTTTAGATGAGTCTGGACAATGTCTTTACACCAAGGCTGCTTTCTTGTATCACACTACATCAAACGCAGATTATAACCTGCTTAGTTAGAATGAAAGATTAAAATATATTTTACCACTGACAAGGTGAAACATCACAGGGTTTGCAGTCTGTTCACTGTTCACATTTGTAATGTTCACTTTAAAGTTGAATTTATTGTGCTCCTTTTTTGTGCTTCTTTTTTTTATAGTTTTTTTTTTTTTTTTGGTTAGATCAAAGTGTAGCATCAGCAGCAGTCCTTGACAGTTTATAATTTGCTATTATTTTTTTGTTCAGGATGTACACCATGGGAATGGTACCCAAGAAGTTTTCTACGAGGACCCAGATGTACTGTACATCTCCCTGCACCGTTATGACAACGCCAAATTTTTTCCTGGTACCGGATCTCTATGTGAAGTATGTGACATTTTCAAATAGTGGGATTGTATTTATGTGTTACAAATGCGTATTTGGCCATATGTCTATATATATGCGTAGACCTGTCTAATTTGGTTCGTTTTTCTGCAATTAGTGAAATTTTTAACTCTTATCTAATTTAATAATGGGTCAGGTTGCAACCAGTAAGTAAAAAGTTTATGAAAAATAAAGTCTCAGACAATGTTGAATGAGCCATTTTTCTGATGCTCCTTAAATCAGAAGAAACATTCTTGTCTGCTCTCGACATGTCCTTAATGTCTGCAAGGTAGTTCATTATGGATTCAGTGTGTATCAAATTCGGGTGAAAAGTGTAAAATGTGATTTAAATATCAAATTTTAACCCCCCTTACTTCTAACTCCATGTCACCTTTGATGCCTTTTTTGAGACAAAATTTCCTATGAACTCAGTGTTTTGTTGATTTAAATGCACTTGTATATAAATTCTTCATTTGTATGTTTGACCTCTTTTATTATTTAGACCTGGATGTCCAATTATATTGTCTTATCTTATTAAGCTCATAATGTGTCAGTGGGCATGCAAGAAACCAAGTGTGAAGACAATCCTCAGTCAGATGGAGCAACTCTATTCTCACTTTGGCACACACCATTATTTCAATCCCCTACATTGCCCACCATCCTCCTCCACAATAATACTGAGTGTTTTTCCTTAAATTCCCCCGATGAAGGACAATACATAAAATGCTTTGTTCCCTTGGATGTGGCTTTGTCTTAAGTGGACTTTCAACCTCTGTGGAGCAATGTGGTAAACCTCTGGAGTCTCGCTGTCCCCCATGTAGGTATATTACTCACCATGGGGTAGGACTGTGATGTCATAGTCATAACAGAGAGTGCTGAGTACCTCACAGAAACCAGCAAAGGCCTAATCCAGTCCAGCAACTCTTGAAACATGAAAGAGAGAATAAGGACAGAGAAAAGTGCACGACATTCAGAGCTAAAACAGGAATTTTGTGCGTACAGCTGCGTGTGTGTGTGTCCGTGTGCATGCGCGTGTGCATGTGGGTACATTACCAGTTGGCAGAGGACACGAGGACTCATGTGTTTTTCGTTTGCCCTGTGAACATCCCGTTCACTGAGAGAAGAATGGAGACAGACGTTCTGCGATGCTCATCAGCATTCTTTCCCTTTCAAGCATCCTCTCACACCCATGCACTCACACACAAATACACATACATGCACACAAAGGAAATTACCATGCATTGTTGCCAAGACTGTGTCAATCAACCTCCTCAATCTCGTCTCAAGCTGACACAGTGACTGATGGTGAAGGGTTTGGGCTGCAGCTAAATGGCTGCTAGGAGAACTACAAAGAAAGCAAGAAGAATCTTTTACTTCTTTCCAAGGCCTCACTTCACTCTCTGCCCTGACTATTTGAGGTCAACCTGATATAAGCTCCATCTATCTCGCTTGGTATTTTGGGTCATCAGCGGACTTATTTAAAGCATGTAAAATCATTTATTGAGCGGTGTTCAGTGACATAACCCAGATCTTAGACACGTTAAACTTTCATTGTAAAACAGATGCACATACAGCCAGACAAACCCAAGTCTGAAGCTCAAGAATCATAAACGGGTGTAAGTTTGTTGTGGCTGAGAGTGATTTATAAGAGCATTTGACAAATTGTATCAAAATCAAAATGGAGGGAAAGGGGTGTTGAATTAACAACCATTTGTCTTTCATTTAGGAATTTTAATCACTCCCTTGTGGCACTTTAAAAGAGATGCAGTTACTTTATTTCTGATTCTGCAATGCGAAATGTCGCAACAGCCATGCTGATTTTGTGAACGTTTTAAACAAATCTGTTATTTTGACAAGTTTCTCAATCTTTTCTGGGACTCGTTAACTTCAACTTCATATTGACAAATTTTATCTCACAATCCCAAACTGTCTCCTTTTCATCCAGGTGGGGCACGGTGAAGGTGAGGGTTTCAATGTGAACATCGGATGGAGTGGAGGTTTGAACCCACCAATGGGTGATGCTGAATACCTGGCTGCTTTCAGGTGAATAAAGATTCATGTTTTCTATTTTAGGTGCTTATTTCTAAGCACCAGGCTGCTAGCATCAGCTTTTGGTTACATTGATTTATTATTATTATACAATATTAATACAATATTAATACAATATTATTATTATTGAATGAACTGACACAGAAAGAAATTAGGTACAATTAACTTTTGAGTAGTTTTCACCATGATTAAAAATTGTTCTCACATCAAACATGCATCCTCTAGCACCTGGGAGGATCCCGAGGGGTTCTCTGTTCAGCAGTGAGACATAGTCTCTTCAGTGGGTGTGGGGGCTGCCTCTAGATTTCCCGATGAGATGTGCCAGAACGCCTTAACAGTGAGGTGCTCGGGAGTCAGCCTGACCAGATACCCGAACCCCCTCATTTGGCTTCTCTCCACCCGGAGAAGTAACAGCTCTACTCTGATCCGCCCCCGAATAGCAGAGAAGCTTGCAGATTTTATTCTCTACCCTACTAAAATTGATATAAAAGAACATGCATGACCATTGCAAACTTGATGCAGTTTACACTGTTTCGCGGCCTCAAACAAGATTTATGCTGTAAATATGCACCGAGATGTTATGACTAACCAGGGAGCGAGAGGAGGGGGGAATTCAAAGTGTGAAAAATGAAAGTAAAACTGAATAAATATATTTGTAAGATTTTTTTCAGCAACAATTGCATTTTCAGAGATATCACGTCTATCTTTAGATGCTCTGAAATATGAATTACCCTAAAAATTTATGGAATATGTTGCTCAGTGGTTGAGCGTTCGCCCGCAGATCTGAAGTTAACTGGAAGTTCTCGGGTTTGATTCCCACTGAGTTCATGTCTAGAGTTGTTGGAGAAGACACCTAACCCCATGTTCTCTCACCATTGGTGCTGTTGTGAGAGCCTACTGCGGTGTGATGCAGAGCACAAATTTTTCCGGTGAGGAATCAATATATTATACAAAAAAAGCACTAAACAGCCTCTTTAACAATGTAGAGTTTGATCTTTTTCAAATGTCACATAAACATATTTTATAAAAGTAAATACAAGCAAGCCAAAATAATCAAATACCATCTACAAATGAATAAAATTGTACAAAGTAGATCAAGAGTAGTTTTTGTAAATCTGTGACATCAGTATAGTATTTGAAGAAAGTTTTTTGTTTGTTTCTACTATTGAAAATACCACAATAAAAAGTTAAAGAACTGATTTATCCCAAAGTATGTTCCCACTTGCAAACTGGATGTAGAAACTATTTTCAACTATCTACCAGAAATCTCAGCCTCCAAAAGCAGCGGTGATGCAAAGCTATCATTTCCAAAACCCAAACCTTTGTGTGGGTTCTTCATATTTAATACAAATGATTTACATTAGTATTTTATGTTATGTTAATGTTTTATGTATTTGTTCCATCACATATATTTTCCAATCATTGTGAATGTAAGTTTTTCTGGGTTATTGCTTTCTATTAGAAACCGAATAATTTGTGCCCTGTATATTCCTCCATACAATTTCTCTAACCAGGATTATTCTGAATTGCCTTTGTTACCAACAGAACATTTTTTACCTCATTCCTGATGGTCTGATCAAACAGCTATACTAAATACATTTTACGAACGCTGCGGTGTGTAGAAGTTATACCTTTGAATATGACTACAAATTACATCCCTTTTAGCTCATGAGTCATTTTTTTCTATTGTTGCAGAAGTTAAGCATTGTTTGGATATAAATAATGAAGCCAAGTAATTACATACTGTATAAGCCAGAGCTAAATACAAAGACAGGGAGGCACAGATTTACTAATACTATTCTTTTCATTTTATTGAAACTATTTAGCCTTGCTAGTTATGGTTTGGTTCTGCCCAAAACTGTAATGAACATAAAATGTGTCTATCAGCAACTATGGCCTGCCACCAGATGAATAAAATGGTATGTGAGCTCTGCATGGTGCTGCATACAGCAGACACAGTGGGTGGGCCTCTCATCAGAGGAAGGATGCTAATGAGCTAACCCATACTGGTAAAATTCTTCCACCCAATCGGCTGGCTTGGAAACTCTAAGTCCGGTGTTTACTGGAGCTCTGGATGCTAATTAAGTAACAACTGGTCTTTTCCTGAGCAGGCGTCTGGTTTTAGTATTTTTTATCCAGTTTAGGAAATTGCAAGTGTTTTCATGTGTAAGACTTCCTCTGTTAACCACAATATAACACTGTACTGTATTGTATGTTACCCGTAGAACATAGATCAATTCCAAGCTCTTATGAGAGGAAGCAAATGTTTTGGTGGTCCAGCGGTTTGTGGCACATATTTGGCTGCTTCGATGTCCAGGCTACCCATCCAGGCAAAGATTTTTGTCGTCTGACAGTGTAGGTGACTATAATGTCTAAGAAATAGTTCAAATTGCATTAAGTTACAAAGATTAGAGTTTAAGTTAAAAAAAAAAAAAGAAGTAAAATAATTGCACTGCGTGATCCTTTTAGAACTTTTGACGTAGCATAAATTAATTCTGTGAATTAATGCATAACATGGTTTGCCCCAAAATTTTCTGCCTCATGATCTCATGTTTATGCAGTAAAGTCTGTCTAGATCGATGCCAGTTCTGTCATTCATTGCGTTCATGATAGTGTGCGGCACTTCATGTGTGTGTCTGCGTGTGCAAGTCTTTTTGGATGGAACAGAAAACTGATGTTGATGAAGTGCGTCTGTTTTTGGGTGTGTATTAATGACAGGAGAAATATTGTGGTTGGGAGCATTGGTAAGACTTCATTACAAGCATGAAAAATCTCAACTGCATTCAGATTTTATGTCAGAGATTTGCACGTGCAAATTGGTCAAAGTTTGAAGAACATCTAAACACAGGAAGAGTACATGTGAGTGTTATGAAAGTTAATTTTCTATAGACAGTTTTGAATGTCTACTGACAAACAACAAACTGTAGAGGATTGCAGGACGCAGAAGAAGAGAGAAGAAGTAGGGGGTGCATTGTTAGGGAATCCAAAGGCGGCGTAATTAGGCCCAATGGATCCCAGATGGCTGGCTGTCAGTGACGTGAGAAGAGGGACGAGCTACTAATAGGAACCAGACGCACACAAATGCCTTTGAACTGCCGCTGAGAGAAAAAAAAGAGCGAGTGAGAAAGAATCAAGTGCGCCATGGGCCGTGCACTCTTGCTAAATAACTGGCAGCAGGAGACAAGGAAGTAGGACAGAGAGCTTAAAAACAGAGAGAGTGATCTGTGTGTTTCTCCACCAAGGAGGTATCACACACAAAATGTGACCATTTTTTTCTCTAGAAGATTTAATTATATAGAATGATATCTGTAACCATATATTAATACATACTGTATCTACACCTGTACAGACTTTTGCAGAGCTGGTTAATAATATAATTATATATATATATATATATATATATATATATTTGAGAATGTTCATAATAATGCATAATCAAGGCAAATTCCGACTTAAAATGATTTTTGATCAAACAGATTTTTATGGTTTTGACACAGGCTTCTAAAATATAAGAAAACAATGTAAAAGAAATGTCATTGTGGAAAAAATCTTTCTCTACTCTGATTTACAACTTAATAACAGCATTAATGTTCAAAGTTAATCCTGTCAAAAAAAATCTTCAAGGGGTATTGCAAGTAACAAACACTTCTTGTACTTGCTAACCAACTGTTTGCACGTCCTACCGGATTTTTTTCTGTTCAATTTTAGCAATGAGCTTTTTAAGTACTCGTGATTTTTTGTTCAAATGGAAATAAAATTACAATTCTTTTTTTTTTACACAATGCCATTTCTTCTGTATAGTTTTGATATCTTTTGGGAAATGACTGTGTTACTTCCAATCCAAATAAACCCAAACATTTTGAAGCACTGAAAGCAACTTTAAAGTAGGGCCATTATGCAAAATTTACTTTTGGGTGTTTCTACCATGTTTGAACATTATTCTCACATTCAAAACATACTTGGTTTTCTATTTAATACATGCATGTTTGAGTAATTTACAAACTCTCCTATCTTGTGTTTGTATACTTTTTGAACACTACATTGTTCTTGCCCTCAGATTTTGTTCTCTGACACGCCCACAATCTAACTTAAGCAGGACGTGTTTTTGCAGCAGCAGTCTGTATGCCCAACTTCAGATGAAGGATTGCTTGCGTAAAATTGAACAACAGGAAATGACATTTTTATGTAAATGAACTAAAATAGGAAAATAAAAAAAGCAAACAAGGACAGTGTCTGCTTTCTTGATGCACTTTTCACTGTAATCGCAGCCTTTTAAAGGGATTTGGGCTGTGTCACGCATGTCCCAAGCTGACAGGATTAAGTGGGGGTTGAGAGGATGGGATTCAGGGTGTCAAAACTAGCCTTGAAATGGAAAAAAAAAAAAGTTTACAAGCCTTTTTTCAGCCAATATTGTTATTTTGAGCTAACAAAAGATACAGTGTTTGTCTATACATGCAATGAGGTAAGAATGACCACCCTACAAAAGCACAATAACCCTTCTTTATGTCACAATTTACCTGGCGTATAAATAATTAGGAACAGTATATACACTGTACATACTAAATCAAAGGTGTGATATTAGTCCTTTGAGATCGTTTATCAACAGGAATCTGGTTTACATTTAAACAGTTACACACATTCACACCTTAAAGGTGCAGCACCTCCTCGTGTTGGCTCCCCACCAGAAGTGGATTAGGGGGAACAAGCACTTGGAACTCTGCCATTAATAATTTCTCTTTTCATCATCTTTAATTGGATGGTGTATGAATGTTTGCAGTTAACAGTCCAGAAAGTCCTCTGTTACGTCAAGGTTACTGTAGAAAATCAGTCATTTCAGTTGTCTTGTGTTATTTTTTTTTACATAATATTTGATATAATTACATTGTTTTTTTATGTACACCTGTTTGAAGCGCTTTTGAAATGTGCTGTTTTTGATTTAGTGCAATGATCTTTTGTTGTTGTCATCAGAGCTGTGGTGATGCCGATTGCCCATGAATTCTCTCCTGATATCGTCCTTGTGTCTGCTGGCTTTGACGCTGTGGAAGGACATTCATCTTTACTGGGAGGCTACAAGGTTACAGCCAAGTGTAAGGCCCACTCATTCTGACATCACAACATATTAACTCATTTTTTTAATCTTGTTCTTTGTAGTAGCTGAGTTGAACATTGAGCCTGAACATGTGTTGAACTGTGAAATATCTATAAAGCACAGACAATCAGTGTAAATGACGATGTAGTCATTCTCTGAGTGCAGCTGATGTGTTTCCTCCCTCAGCTTCACTCTCTGTGTCTTTGATCTCTAACAGGTTTCGGCTTTTTGACCCGCCAGCTGATGTCACTAGCAGGAGGTCGGGTTGTCCTTGCTCTGGAGGGAGGGCATGACCTCAAAGCTATCTGTGATGCTTCTGAAGCCTGTGTCAGCGCCTTGCTAGGCATGGAGGTAAGATGTCCGAATAGATAGAGGTCCTCTATACATGTTACAAACTTTAAATGCTGGCTTTGTTTTTTAGGTGGAGCCACTGTCCCAGGCGGTGTTGGACCAGAAGCCGTGTGAGAACGCAGTGCGTACTTTGCAGAAAGTCCTTGCGATTCAAGGTGAGAAAACAAAGCATCCGGCAGATAGAAAACCTTAAACATAAAAAATGTGATGGTTAAACACAGCTGTAAGAAATTAAGCCCACACTTCCATAACTAAGACTATTGATTCTAGCATGACTGGAATTTCTGATCATGAGTTTAAATTTGTTTTTACAATCATTCGGAGAAAAAAATCTGTGAAAAAATGTTTTTGAATATAGTTACAATATGTGATTCGTGACTTTGTATGTTTCATTTCATCTTCTGAACCGCTTATTCTTAATTTGTTCATGGGTGGTGCTGGAGCCCATCCCGGCTGATTTCAGACGAGAGGCAGGATACACCCAAAACAGGTCGCCAATCTGCTGCTGGGCTACATGCACACAAACATCCACACACAAACTCATTCCCAGGGACAGTTCCATAGCAGCCAATCAACCTAAGATGCCTGTTGTTGGAGGCTGGGAGGAAACCAGAGAACTCGCAGAAAACCAACACTTACACGGGTAGAACATGCAAACTCCACACAGAAAGGCCAGTAACCCTCCTAGCATAAAAGCTTTAGCGAGTATGTTGCCTTATATTGTATATATTAACTTTAGAGGCCCAAACTTTTCCAATTCTTAGATTTTTGACGAAATATTAGTTTTTTCATCACTCAAATTCAAAACATACAATAATTTAATACGAGACTTGCTGAGCTTGAAGTAAAAGCACAACAATTACTGTTAAAAGAAGGTGGAATTTGCATTAAGAAAAAAACCCTCAGGTCTCTAAAATTGAGTAATTGTTGTTCTGCATCACTTGCAAATCTACATGAGTGATTTAAGCTGCATCGTCAGGGAAACTTCATCTTACCAAGAAAGCAGTTACTAAGAGTTACTAAGACAGCCATCAGCTTGGTGGTGCAGTGGTTAGCACAGTGGCCTCACAGCAAGAAGGTTGTGGGTTCAAATCCTGGGTGGGGACAAGGTTTGGAATGCTGGTCTTTCTGTGATGTTCTCCCCATGTATGTTTCTACTTGTACTCTAGTTTACTCCCAGTGTCTAAAAACCTGCATGTTAGATTGAGGACCCCCTCTTATCTCCAGAGGGTTATCCTTCTAATAAATAAATCAGGTTGTTGGTGTGTCATTGCTCAGGTGATGCGTGAAATGAAACAAAATTGTGTAACTATTGCAGTCTGCTTTAAGTTTTCTTTTTGGATAACAAATGGAAAATATACATACGTACTCTACTATAAAATTTGAATGGATTTTGTTTATATTTTTAATAAATACTATTTTTGTGAATTGATCTTGATGATGATGATGATACATGGTGTTTATGAATGAGACTATAAGAATCTTGGGTGGTCAAAGAATAGTTTTTTAAATTATATTAAGTGTTAAAAAGTTCCACCTTGTTGTGCTACCAGAAAAAAAAACAGCATCATCTTTATTTTTTATCTCTATCATCTGCTGCAAAGCTGAAGTAAAGAATGCCTCTTATGCTTAAGAATAAGGTTGAGGTGACACAATCTGATGCTGTTCTAATTCCTTTTAGCACTCCTCTCTCTTTGCTTTCTGACCACCTCTCCTCCTTTACATCCCTGTCTTCCTACCCTTCCCTCCAGATAGACACACACACTCACAGCTGCCCTGGCTCCAATTATCTTCAAACACTTTTCTGGCACACGACCTTCGCAACATCCCCTCCTGATTGCACACAAATGTTATCCCAACCAAATTAGATTAATTAAAAATATTTGAATTGCCACAGGAATGTTAAGCCCATAATTCAGACCTTGGGTGAAGTCTATGTAAGATGCATGCACAGCAGTATACACACACATAGACAAAGGCATTTGCAATCACAGGTTATTTGATTTGAGTTTTTTTTTCACTTTGTGATAGGACTGAAAACCTTGAGACAACAGACTGAATTATATTTTGAAATGATCAACATAAATACTTGGTCCATAAGGTTGTTTATTTCTTAATCATGGCTTTAATTAAAATCAAATGTCTGCAAGCAATAGATGGAATACCGAAAAGTGCCAATCTGATAAAAACAACCCCCAGGATGAAAACAGTAACAACTGAAGCCACTAATCTTTTCTCTACTGTTTTTTTCCTTCTTCATTCCTCTGCATCCTGCAGGTGTGTACTGGCACAGCGTGAGGGATTTAGCTGCCACAGTGGAGCTATCCTACCTACAGGCGCAGAAACCCAGACTCAGACGGGACTCAGACAGCGAGGCGGTCAATGCTATCGCATTGCTGTCCATGGGAACCCTCACATCTGAAAAGTAAGGACAATACTGTGTTTCATATTGCCCATCTAAACATGCCACTTTAAAAGGAATGTTTCCCTTTTCTTTTAGGAAACAGCATGCAAGTAATTTAGAGGAGAAGGACTCTCCCTGAGGGACATCTCCTGAATATTAACCTTCAAATTGGTTTTAGTAGTCACACACACATTGCAAACTTTACATTTGGATGATCACTGGACACAGATGTCGCAGCACGGAGACTCCTGTGCGACTACTGGCTGCATGAACACACTGATTCAAACACACACTGGGGAGCATCTGTTCAGCCCGTTTTCTAACTCTCTCATGAATCAGAAAGACTTTTGGGTATCTCTTTCTTAATAAGAAATATATATTCTACTCATGAGCAAAAGACAGCAAAACCTAAACTTTGATCTTAAACTCCACCTACACCTTCATAATCTTACATAGGAGGTGATGTGGACTCAGAGGACCAGTGGAGAGAATGATCTCCACACTTAATTTAGGTTAGTAATATTTTGAATTTACAATGAAGGATAAAAGGTCAGTTTCTCTGATCGTCTTGCACTGTATTATTAAGTAACTGGACAAAAAGCAAAAGTTGACAACCAAACGTTTTGTTTATTCAATTGTTTGATGTATAGCATGCATTTCTGCAACCATGAAAAGATTCCAGTAATCTGGGGTGAAGTTACAATGAAGTTTGAGATACATATGTTTCATATTGTTTTATGTCCACATACTTTTTTAAACCACTTTCTTTTTTCTTTTCTTAGCCCGTAAGGCGAGCACATGCAGGAAGAGACAGCTGCAGTTAGACTCTGACAAAGAAGACACGCATGTCTTCGATAAATTGCATCTTAAATATGTATAAAATACTGTAATTTCTTAGCATTGATGGCATTTGTCACAATGAAATGCTTTTACCTCTAATTTCGGGGAAATCACCCATGATGCCTCACTGCAACAAGACCACTTGGTAATGATTGTATATGTGAAAATGCAGAACATGCTTTTAATATTACAGATGAGACTTTCAAACCTTTTTACACTCAAGAAGTGCACTTAGATTTTTAGATTGGCCCCAGAGAAGGTCGAAGTTACTCGGGTCTCAATTTCTGAGCTTAAATATTTTGAAGTGGACCAGTGTTTTTTTCTATAGATCAGCATTCCTGCCGTCCTTTTTAAAAAATATCTTTTGACTATTTTTATCATAAAAAGGATTGTCTAATTCAAAGTTTTTTTTAATTAATTTACAATGTTCTGGTCTGTTTATTATCAACATCAGGGACACTTTTCTCCCTGGACCAAGTGATGTCATTTTATTAAGCAGGATGGAGTTAAAAGTACTGTTGAAGTTAAATCTACAGACAATGATATGCACACAATGAAAGTGGACACAGGTTAAGCGCAACCAAAGTTTATGAGAACAACGTGCCGTCCTCGAATTGGCATGGCCTGAAGAACTTCAAAGACTTTGAAGACTTTCTAAATGTGTCTTTTCTCTTTCCAAACAGTCAAAAAAAAAAAGCACCAAAAAGCACAGACATATAAACAAATTCATTCGACATGACGTGTATTTATACTTTGAAATTTTGTACCTTTGAAGTGCTTTTTGCGTGTCTAACGCGGTTGTATCGGTGCTAATACAATATGTCGGCTTCTTTTTCTACTTTTCTATTTGTTTTGAATTGTCCATGGAGCTCTGAATGTTTCCAATGTGTGTTAATGAAATAAAAAAAGTGAAACACACATGATAGTGACAGCAGCTGATGCGCAGCTATGGTTTTGCAACCTATAATTGTTTTCATGACAATAACCTGACAAGAGTTACGTCTTATCTTTTTGTCTTAACACGAATGATCTATTTTTGTATTTGATTTATTAAAAGAGACCAAATTGTGAAGTGAATTATCATGACCAACCTGTATGCAGGTAGCATAATGACGTGGAGCTCGATTAAAGGTGATCGCCAAGTTCATTTTCATCATAACTGACTTTTTTTCTGTACAATGTAAATAATTACCTACGTTCTGTCTTTTGTTTGTTTTTGACTTTTCTAATTTGCTCTGAAAAATCTTTAATAAAGATAAATTATATAAACTGGACAGACTTAACATGTTTGTATTCATTTTACTTTTCATTTTAACCTAGTTTTTCATTCTTGTTGCAAGAAAAACTCATGTATTTCTCCATTTATTATAAAAAATACTGCACTTATATACAGCATTTGAGAGTTTTTTATTGTCCACAGGAGATGAAACAGGACACATGATTAAAAGCTAAATGAACAACAGTACAAAAGAAGCACGATCAAAGAGCAACAACTGCTTACACACTTCCTAATGAATCTGCTCTACAGTGTGCGTATTCACCTAATCAACATTGGCAGACTTTCTAAGAAACTTTCTGCTCCATTATTTTTCAATTATTCATTAAAAACCAGTTTGAGGAGATATTTTAAAGCCGCCATTCAGGAAACCTGCATCGAATTCCTGAAGCTCTTCCTTTTCCCGCCTTAGCGATTAGCTTATTAACATTTTAGCTGTAAACATTTATTGGCTGTGACCGCCTTTTAACCATCACTTTGCCATTATCATTAGTCATCGTAATGTCTGTGAGGCATTGAGTCATCCAAACAGAAGAGTTGGGTGCTTGATGGTTATCCTGGTGTTACTGAGGCACTCGAACCAGCAGCCATTTTGTTTCATTGTCACCGCAGGCCAGCTGTTTGTTTCTTTTTTAAAAGTTTAGAATAACCAACAGTTTACTGGACAGTCACATCTTCACGCTGCGTCTCAGTGGAAGCGATTTGGCTGCATTTCATCACATGTCCAGAAAAAAAACAAGAAAAATAGAAGAGAGAGTAAAAAAAAAAAAAGTCTGGTGATGCGGGTGCAAATTTCTTTGAGTTTGAAGGATTGGAGAGTTTTCCGTTTGACGATTTTTCTGCGGAAAGACATAAAAATGAGTCAAGATCAAATGCCAAATTCAAAGCTCAAACTTAACCTCAGCACATACTGGACTTTGGCTAAGCCGAAGTTGTAAAATGTGTGTACAACCAAACAAACACTTCTGTTTAGTTGAAAGTGGAAAAATCCCTGCAGCCCTTTAACTTCAACGTTCTTGTTTAACAAGCAAACATTTTATCTGAAGTACTCTCTAATTACAACATGCCTGTCTGTACTTTCAGAAACACAGAAAACCCAACATGATCCATCTACATGACTTCAATCATGCCACAGGAACAGGCATATGCAAATTGATTAAATGAAAGGGTAACTTTTTAAGTTTCTTGTCTAATTAAAAGAGAAAATTTAAAGAATTAATCACAATTTTTTTGTGAACGTTTGACAGGTTTTGAACATTTCTGCATATTTTTCATCCTTCATTTGCTTTTGTGCCAGACCATTTTTTTAAATTATTTTATTTGCAGCTGTCTGAACTTCACACATGAATGCCCTGGCACATGTAAGATACACAGATACCCAACCCTCATACCTGCATTCGACCTATTTCTGAGCTCTCAATATAAAAATGGCTTATCAGAGGACCTGATTTCTGTCTGTACTGAAAAAAAAAAACACACAGATGTACCACAAAAAGCTTTTAACATCTGGTCTCAAATCATCCAGGAGAAAAAAAAGCCAAAGATTTAATATGCAAAGCAGAGCATCCAAGAGCTAGTCAGTCCAACTGTAAAACACACATATGGCCACACACACACTTGCAAGCCGGGACTTCCGGGAGAGGAAAGAGCAGAGAGAAGCATTGATTATAATATAAACACACAGAATTGTTTTCTTCCAGTTCAATATAACAGTCCACGTATTCTCACGCAGTAACTGAAACCTACATGCCTGAAAATGATTTCGTCTTTTTTTTTTTCACATGCAAAACAGTGTGAAATCATAATTGTGTGTGCACGCTCTGAAAGAAAAACATGAGGAGCAATTTTCAATTTTCTAAACAATGCTGTCGCTTAAATGTGTCACGGAAGGAAAGAAGAGCTAAGCGCCAAAAACATTGTGTAAGATGTTGTGTTTTTTTTTTAAAATGCCTTAAAGCTATCTGACAATCATTATTGAATAATTTAAAGGCAAAGTAACTACAAAGTATAATATACCATTTCAAGTTCATTTTATGTCATTTTTTTCATTCTTTTGTCAAGTTTTGGAGTAAAAGTCCTGCCTTTAAAAATATTTCCTATATGACACCCTAAACTAAACTTTTTGATGTATTTTTAATGTTTTAGGCATGTATGAATTCCTGCACACTCTGCCTTTGAAGTTCTGACTCTTTCTAGTCCTATTTCTCTACTAAAGTTGCACGTTTAGGTCAGACGTGGGCCTCAGGTTTCTTTCACTTTTCACTGCGGCCCCCACAGAGCCGATGACAACAGGCAGAGCAGGTAAAGTGGTGGGTAATGGCTGCAGAGATGCATTCAAGGACACATGCAGGAGCTTTGGCTCTCCAGCTGCAGCACTTACTAGCGCCTGATAATGTCTGCTGCAGAGGCCAGAGGAGCTTTAGCAGTGATTCAGAGCTGAACACCTGCAGCGAGCACATGGGCGGCAGCCGCTTGCGAACGTCTGGAGAACGTTATGTCTACATGTTGGATGTAGGCTTGAAGTCTAATCTGTGATTCATTGATTCTTACAGTGAATAATGTGTAACCGTGGAGTCACTAGGAGGTCTGCCCAAAGAGCTGTCAGTGCATGTGGCTGTAAAAAATCTGTTTACCTTGACCTGTCATAAAGCAGATGAAATAAGGCATCACACAAACACACAGATTCACCTCTACACTTTCTCTGCTCCTTGCAACTCTCTCCATCATCATTTTGTTTCATACAAATACCCCTAAGGAAGGTTTCCTCACTTCCTTTTTAGTTGAACTCCAAGCCACAAAACAAACGAAAAAAAAAATCCAGAGATAAAACTCAATCAAATGCCATCTGTATGTGTATTCCTGTTTATACACACGCACATGTTCAACCGCACACCGCTGCACAGATAATTAAAGCTTGCTTTAAACACATACACAAGGAAACACACGTATGAGCACTGACGTACACAGGCTGCAGCGCCTGACCCTCACCCTGGTACACACACCTTCCTAATACCTCACAACTGTTTCCAATCTAAAGGTTCCTGCTTGTCTGGGCCCCAGCGAGGCCTGATTGCACGATACAGGATCCTAAAGGAAAGAGGGCAAGGCTTCAGGGGGAGCAGGAGCACTGTGTCTCTACTTTTTTTTTTTTCTTCCTACACTCTCCCTTTCTTTCCCTCCTTTCATGCTGTACCTGTGCAGGAATCTGGTGTCTGTTAAAATAGTTGCAAAAAGAAAACAGACCCCGGAGACTGTGGAGGAAAACATTTTTCTTAAATTCATCAGAGGTCTGTCAAACACTGGAGCCCAAGAGGGTAGATTACCATGGTGATAGTAGTTCATTTTAGTTCATAAAGTTGAGCAGCTGAAAGCTTCTTTTGATATTTTTTAAACTTGTTGCTGTGTTAACTCATATTTTTTTAATTCTTAAAATATTTCCTGTCAAACTTTTATAAATTTTTTTTATAGATCAGTGTTACAAAAATAATACTTCTGATTATTAAAAAAAGTTTGTTGTCCACATGTCATCATATGAGATGTGCATGATGCATGAAGTTTCATTCCAAAATATATTTAATTTATTATTTTAACTCAGGTTAGATTCAAATAAAATAAAAATGCAATGAAAAATTTTGTTTTTGTCAGATCACAAAAATATAAGTTGTATTAATAAAAACATTTTTTTAAAGGTTTTCTTTTTACATTTTATTCTTGCTTATTAAATAAAGTCTACTATGTTGTTAAGTTCAAGTAGCTAGAACGTTGGAAAGAAGTAAACATTGGATTTTTATAAATTAAATTTGATCCGATTTGCTTTTTTAATGACGCAAAACTTCATGGAACAGTTTTACACAAAACGTCAATAACGTAAATAATTATTGATATAAAAGCATCCCTTTAAATTGAACAAATAAATGTCTTCCTCCTAAAGTTCTATAAACTCTCAACCTTAATCAATGTAATCATTTCTTTTCATTAGTCGTTGATAATTATACTAAAAGTACCAAATTTTGGAAGGACTGTTTAGTCTTGTTGAAAATGACTTTGTACTCTTCAAATTATTAAAAAAAAGTCATTTTACTGGCTGTGTATCAAAGGTTACCATCTGGTATTCTCTATATGAGACAAAAGCACGTTAAACCCTACATTTCCAACCCCAGTTATCATCTAATCTCTTTCTATAGGTAACAAAGATTCATCTCTTGTCTGGTCTTTCCTTCTGTTTTTCTTTCTTCTTTTTTTCCAGAGTTTGTTCGTTCAACTCAATATAACAATGAAACACTTCCTAAATACAAATCTGGTGACTAATTTTTTATTATTTTTAAGCACTTCTTCAAAAAAATTGGCAGAAATAATTTTTTTCAGTGTTTGGTTCATACCTGAGGGGCTTCAGTGGAGTGGGTTGCCACACTGGTTAAAACTCTGTGACAGAAAAGGAGAATAGAGAACAGAGGTGGAACGCTGCAGAAACATATATTTAGTTGTTAAAGTAAAAAAAAAGGGGGGGAGGAAATAAAACATGGTCCAGCACAGACGTTTTGAAGGACTGAAAACGTGTGCCTGGATAGAAGATGAAAAAGCTCAGAGCATGGAGGAAGAATTCACAAGATCAAAGGTCAGAATACAGATGCAAACACACAGAAAGGTTAGGAGGAGGAGGGGTGGAGATATGAACACGAGAGGATGTTGGTAGGGTGCTAGTGGCTAGTGGACATGGCCCAGGCCCCCTCCATCCTCCAGACAGAGAAAGCATAGCTGAGTCTTTCGTGGGCCAGGTAGTTGCAGCTGGCCAGCTTGGCGTCCATCTCATCGCTTTGCAGCACCTGGTAAAGGAAGTCGATGTATCGTGAGGCCAACTTTAGGATCTGGATCTTGCTCAGCTTGTCTGAAGGTAGCGTGGGGATGATTTTGCGTAGTGAGGCGAAGGCATCGTTCAGAGATTGGGTGCGTTGACGCTCACGCACGTTGGCGATGACCCGTTGAGAGTGGAGTTCCTCAAAGGGTGGTTCTGACCGGGGGCCCAATGATGTTGGCGCCAATGAGACAACCGCTGACGGACTTTTCTTGAGCCTTTTTGGCCCTGTGGGCAGCAGGCTGCTGGGACTACCTGTGCTGCTTTCCTCTGCTTGACACAAACTGTCCTTTTTGGGATAAGGAGAACGTTTTCGATTTCCTGGTTGAGTGATCTTTTTGGATCCTCTCTCTAGCTCCTCTTCGCTGGCCCCCAGACCTCCTTCCGGCGAATTGGTGCAGGACACCTCTTCTCTCATCTTAATGTCCAATGATGATCTGTCAAAAGCCACCACAAAGAAAAATAGGTGCAGTTTTTCTCACAACCTTCAGCAAAGATCAACTTGTGAAGTAAAGGTCCGCTAAAGCTCCATTGGAAAGGACGCCTGGTTGTCCTGGTGACCTTGTTAAATTTTTCACTTTCACATTCCCCCTCGGCCTGCCAGACAGAACAACAACAAACTTCTGACAGGCAGGTCCACCTCTACCTCTTTTATAACCAAACGCTAACCGGGGGCCGCCAGAAACTTACGATTGGCCCAAATGACTTCCAGAGGGTGTGGTTCAGCCCAAGACCGTCATGAAAGCAGGAAGCATGTGCTAGCGGGGCGGGTGATAGAGAGAAGGGGTAAGTGGTGTTCTCAACCAATAGGAATTGCCGTGTCTAATGTTGCAGAGATGTCTGAGGCTTTATGGGTTCCAGATTTGGGCTGGACCTTCAGTCTGCCTGCATCCTCATGTCTACACAAACCTCAACTTTCTGACCGTCATGACATCTTTCAGTACACAGAGAAGGAGGTTTCTACTAATAACTCTAGAGATTAAATGTTGTTTCATAAAATGGGCAAGTTTTTCCAGATTGTGTTGTTTTCAGATTCTTAACATTTCCTATTATTTCTTTCGTACACAAGTGATTTCATGCTGAGGTTTTTGTATCTTAACTTTCTATCTACTAATGACCATAAACTTCTCACTCACATCCACGGTGCAGACGTCATGACGGGCTGAGTCTATCACAAGGTGAGAAGAAAAGAACCCAGAGAAGTTGGCACCCTGCTGAAGTTTGTGTCACATGTTGTAAATTTGGACAAAGTGATTGCCAACAAAGCATCCTGGTTTTTGTCATACTCTCGATGTCACGTCATCTCAGTATGCCGCTAGGGCCATAATGCACTTTGTTAACAGTCATGACAGGTAATAAAGTATTATGTATATTTGACCACAGCAGTTTTAAATAGATTTAAATAGTTGTATGAAAGAGTGTGAAGATGTGCAAACATGGAAGGAAATGGTCATACTCGAAATTGTATTGTACCCAGAAACGAAAGCTTTAAACGAATCCACTAACAAATAAAATCAAGTTGCTTTATGTAGTGCTTGAATAAATCTCAAGTGTTGTGCATCAGTTTGAAAGTAGAAATTACAAAAAGAGGTGTCACACATTCAGACGGGAGTTAGAATGCTGATTTAAAAACTTTTTTAAAGTTTGATTTTGTACAACTTTTTACAATGTTGTTTAAATTCACACCAACATGTTTTTATTATTACAAAGTTGTGAAACTTTGACTCGGAGTTAGATTGGGATGGTAGTGCAGGAAGAACCCTGAATCACCCCTAACCTCAATGGCCTTCTGACCCCTGCCAACAGAGGTGAGAGAGCACCTAATTGTGCCATCCACAGCCCCCAGGCACATCTCCCCTATTTCACTTTGCCAAACAGTATGGATCTGCAGCCACTTAACTGATTTTTTCCTCATATCGGCAGCCATGACACAGCAGGTGGGCTCGACAGTGAAAAGGTTCTGTTTGTTCAGTCTCCAAACCTTCAATCTGGACCAGTCGTGTAATCTTGCGTAAATCCATCATTGCATCCGTTTTAGTTTCCCAGAAGCAGCTATTTTTACCTGAATGTATCATGACTAAGTGACTCATGTACAGATCATTGCAGAGTATAATGGGGAGGTTTTTCCAAAATGTTGAAATTTCAGGGGTTTTGATGACAACATTTCTGTGTACGGGTGTTTATTTCCATGGAAATTAAACAATTTGGAATTCAGTCCAAGTGGAAATGAAGGGGAATGAATAATATGAATGTGACGTGACACACTAAAAACAAGTGGTTCACATATTTGGATCAAATTTGATGCCATAAAATCCTCATAATAGATACTCAATAAACCTTGGATATCCTCACTGACTTACTTTGAATTGCAAATGAATGAACTCAAAAGAAGTAAAAACCAGTGGATCCAACGGATTTTTGTGAAAAAAAGAAACAAAGGAGGCCGGCAACATTAAAGCAAACTGGAGACAGTGAATAAGGTTAAACGTATACATACTTTACATATACATCTGTTTGTTAATACAGAGATCCATTGTTGCTCATCTCAGTTGCTCCCGCTTACCTTTAGCAAAACCATGGCTCTGTGCCATCGTGATGGAAAAAATGAGCTAACATAGTGGGTAGGCCAGCAGGAATGTTGTGGCCCAAAGAAGAATAGAAAGGAAGAAAAGGAAGGAGAGATGTTGAGAAGAATAAGAAAAGGAAAAAGGAAAAGGAGAAGAAAGGAGAAGGGGGAAAAAAGTGAGGCTGTCCAAACAGAACCAGATGCATGAGTGTGGAGGCTTGTTTGATCTCGATCCTCATAGGCTGATTGATGTTGCACATTTCATTTCCTTGTCAGAGTCTTGACATAATGTTTCACTAAACACTTAGGCCCTACTCTCATCTTTGTTCAGTTTCCACAGGGGTCATAATTAATCCTTTCTGGAGCCAAATTTAGATCATATATATTTACATTAATGCACTGTACATTGAGTTGTGTGCACATGTAGAGCAGCATAGCTGAAAAAAAAAGATTTTAAAAAGAAAATTCTTTCTGCACCACATGTTTCAAAAACTGTCATTTCTAAACTTAAGTTTGGTGGAAAAAAATGTTACTTTAAATGTATAATTCAATTTTCATAAGTCAATGACAAGATGAAACTCTAAAGCGATATAACTACTTCAAGTTCAGATGTGAGGTCAATCATAAGTGACGTTTTTGGATATCCTCTCTGGACCAAGAAAAGAAAAATTCATCAAAATCTTCTCAACTTCATCTTGAGTTTTCTTCACCTCCTGCCCGAGCTGCTGTTTTTGACATTTTCACACAACACACAATTTTTGCACCTCTTTTTCTTCTCCTCTCATACCCATCCTTCAAGGTCTTCATCCCCAGGAGGAGCTTGCAGTGACACAAAGGCAGACATCTGGGACCCATTTCCCCTCTGAGAGAAACCCTTCCTGTGGGGTATCCACTTAGAAGGGTTTTGGGAGGAGCAGGGTGGTTGGAAAGGGGGGTGTAGCTGCTCAGAAATGGGGGAAGGTATGGTGAGTTGTTTTTTGCGAGAGGTGTGCATGATGCTTGTGTTCAGACGCTGACAATAAGCATAGAATTCTTAATCCATGTGGTTTTAAAAAGTATACGTAAAATTCACATAAATGTTCTGCTTGCAAAGAAGGCTTTTCCAGATCTGTTTACATCTAGCACCTAACTGTGGCACCACTGCAATGAAAGCTGTTGTTCTGCCATCTGGAACCAGAATATAAATGCCAGACACAGCTACTGATTATCAAAGATTTAACAAGTTGAAACGCAGATGGCATCACATTGTGGCATTGTTAAAATGAAACGTATCAAAATGGCCAGAACCTGATCTTGAGTAGTAATTGTTCCTGACTTTAAAACTAATCTGGTTTGTTCAAATTAATTAACACATACTTGGAGGTGTTGCTGGTTTCACTCATTTTTAATAATGATCAAATAATTAATTTGATTTTCCATATTACATATTACTTCCTGTTTAGGACAGCTTATTGATTTTAGCTCAAAATGTCCTCCAAGAAATCAAATACCCTTGTGAGAATTAGTCATTAGGATTCTCTTCCACTTAGTTGGCTGCAGTAAAGAAAAAAAAAAATTGCAATCCAACACGGTTTTAGGTTGGTTTCTGTGGTTTTAATGCTGACTCACCTGCAGAATATGATCCATTTCCTTGGGTTTGGTTAAGTGGTTACAGTTGGAATACAACAAACAAAAGCAGCACTAAGCAGGATTAAGTGACAGGGATTGCTTCAACATGTGGCTCATTTTTTATTTTGTCAGGATTGGTGAATCTGTTTGATCCATGATCATTGAATATATGCTTCCATTTAATTATGAACAGGTATTGGTCGTCACATCGGTGGTAATTTTGAGTAGTTAACAAAGTAAATGCATTAAATCCTCTTACAAATTATTTTTAATTTTTTACATACTTAATTCATCCCTAAACAGGGAAATTTGCGTGCTGCATTACACCGCAGCAGGCTGCCAGGACGGTGCCAATGGTGGGAGAAACAGGGGGTTAGGTGTCTTCCCCAAGGATACCTAGACATGAGCTTAGAGGGATTTGAATAGGCATTTAGGCACATGTTCCTGTTGCATGCGCAATCGTAGCTGTTTTTTTTTTCTAGTCTGTACTGAATTTAATTGTTTTCATCTTCTCCACATTTCCACAAATGTCTAACTCATCACTTTAAAGTCTGGGACAATGTGAACGACTGAAATAACCCTCAAACCTCAACTTTGATCATTCCGTTCTGTATTAAATTTTTGCAAAATTCCTTAAAATGTTTGAAGTGCTTTAATAGAAATGCAGATTAGAAAAACTTGTACTATTCTTCCACTAATGAAGATATGATCTAAAGCTGCAGGGCTGCAGAGATCCTGAGATGAGATGTGATGTTGTCCCAATATTTTTGAATACGTTACTTTTCAACAAAATGCAAGCTCAGTCTAACATAAAAAAAAAAAAAAAAAAACACATCTCCCTCTGCTGCGTGCAAGCTTGAATCATTCTTGAAGTACCTTCTTGTATCAGACCATAATTTATCATAATATTTAGTGCTCAAGCTTCCTTTAAATATTCCTGCTTTCATGTGTAATTTAGCTAATATCCTGCTCTGGCTCTGATTACAGTGTTAAAGTGCTGGGGTCCGTCCGAGGCACATTACAGATAGTCCCAGAGGAGTGCATAGCGGAGCCACAGATAGCCTGCATTGAGCAGAGGGTCAGGCTGGATAAGAACTTGCACTGCTCTTTCAAAGATGTCCTGAGTAGAAGTACATGATGGTTACAGATCTTCATCAACCTGGAGGGAATTTTATGTGATACACTTTTAACTTTTATGTTTTGTAACAAAAAAAAAAAAGACCAAAAAAAATATTCCACTTGTTGGAATAAATTGTGTTCGAACTTCAACTGTACTGTAATAAACAAGTTATCAGCTCAATAAAACTTTTTTTTAATCAAATTTGAGAACTAGACAGCATTTTGTGGCTGTAAAGTTGTGTTAAAATCCACACCATCTACGTGTGTGTGCGTGCACACATTTGCAAACTGTTGCCACAGTATCAGGTCCACGTGTGCAAACAGCAGGTCTTCTGATCTCCCTCTGTAAGTGATAATGAGACACGAGAGCAACACTTAACCAATACAGATGAATCCAAACACCAAGATGAAAAGAGATAAATACATTTTCATGTTTTTTAATAAAATCATACAGATAAAAACTGCAGTTTATTGCATTTTATTTCTAATATGCTCTAAACCGAGAAAGAGCTCATGTTAACACTTTTGCATTTGGGAAACTCTCCCATTAAACAGATTTTTGCAGCTACCTTAAGCTAAAATATTCAATTAATTTTCAAAGAAACCGCAGGCGATGTGACTCCTTGCATTGAAAATATCTTGGATTTTTTGCGACTCATCCTGATCTACGTAACTAGTAAATATCTTGATGTTGCAGGGTGATCAAACACCTGTTTGGCTTCGTGGTGGAAAACCTCGACTGCAATAAAAGTAAACCTAATTTCCTTTTAATAGTCTGCTGCTGTCACTCACTGCTCACCTCATGTTTCTGGAAGCAGTGTCAACCTGGGATCTTAAGGATTAGACACTATCACGCATCCAGTCTGTTAGAAATATCCCGCAAAGCACTGCCTGAGAGGTAGAGAGGAATGCTGCATCGCTCTAGCAGAGCTATTGCATTAGAAACATAAACAGAACCAGCTTCAAAGGGGTCGGCCTTCACATTTAATCAGTATCCGTTTCCATAAGATTAGATGGGTCTAGCAAAGTTACATTGCATTAATGTTTCTTGATGGTTTCTGAAATTCGTTGTTCTGGTTCTAGTTCCCCCTATGGAGCCACTTCAAACAGCCTCCGCCATGGCATATTCTTTTGTGCTCTAAAACAGCAAATATGTGTCTCCCTAAAATGTTTCAGATGGGAGAAGGCACTGGTCCCACAGGCTCCGAGAGCATCACACAGACCCAACTGAGGGCACAGCAAAGCCAGGCCGTCTAGCAGGCTGTCAACGGGCAGCTCAAGATGTAAATGGATGTGACTGACTGATGAGTGATGAATGAGGATGATGAGGACAGACAGACGAAGAAGAATAAAAGATAGAAAATAGAAACCAAATATAACAAACAGACATTTGAAGAAGTTATGATAATATTGAAGGGACGAGGGAAGGCATGGATGGGATGGATGCGTGTAAAAGCTTCAAAATCAGAGCAAATTTCTGTGGATGTTTGTGAAATATTTGCAGCCTTTGTACCACAATTTGCGGAAGTTCCTCAGAAAACATTTTGGAACTAATATGCCAAAGAGTCTTCTTAATGTCAAAGAGACCATCTGGTTCTCGACTGATTCAAGATGTTTGCTTTTCATTTAGCTTCTTTTCCTCCCTAGGCTTCTTTTTTTAGATCAAATGCTTCACTATTGGATCATCAATAACACAATTCAACCTCGCCGATGTAAAAACGAAAGGGAAAAAATGCTGTGAATGACTGCGCATTTTATCAATCACTGGAAGGAACAAAGTACTTTTAATTCAGGACAGATTCAAAGAGGTTTTGGGGGGGTTTTTTTGTCTTCTGAGACTTCTTAAAGCATCTTTTGTAGTTTTCCGAGCTCATAAGAGTGCATGTGGTCTTTGGAAATTTATGTTTTTAAGCTTTAATCAATAAAAAGGCAAAATTCATTGTCATTTTTATAGCATGACTTACAGAGTAATACAATATAAAACATTGTGAGGTGATCCATTACTTAAAATTAATTACACATTTAAATATATATCTACACTAATCATATTTATAAATAGATAAAAAATATTAGAGTATAGATGTCTATTTAAAAAGGTCTATTTAAAAAAAGGTTACGCTCAATATATTTCCTTTTTTAAAAAATATATGAGTATATAGATCTTCTTTATATACGTATTACTATCTTTTAATCTAGATTGATATATCAATATGTAATCAATGAAGTATTAATCAAATATATACATATATGTGCATGTCTGTACTTGAGTTTTACTTAAATGTCATGCCCTCAGGTGCCCAGCTCGTATAAGCTCATATAACACTGATAAGTGGAACAAGACAGATGGCATCACATAAAGAACAAAGCAATGTACGACACGTTTGATCAGGATCTAATGAAATGAAAGGTGTTCATTCTTATTGTCCGTGGTTTTGTAAAAAAAAAAAAAGTTGCAAAACAAAATGTTTCATTTTGGTGGAGACGGTGGCCGCGTGGTTAGCGCGTTCGCCCGCGGACCGGAAGGTCGCGGGTTCGCGTCCCACGGAGAGCACGTCTAGGGTCCTTGGAGAAGACACCTAGCCCCCACTTCTCCCACCATTGGCGCCGTTGAAGGGCAGCCTGCTGCGGTGTAAGGAGTGCAGCAAACAAATTTCCCCGGTGAGGGATGAATAGAGTAATTCAAATTAAAAAATTAAATTAAAAATTTTCAAAAAGGCAACATAAAGTTTAGTTTTTTTTCTAAAAAAGCATTGGATTCATTCCTCAAATGTGGAAATTTCCGTCCTACATTTTACCGCAGCAAGCAGCCACGATGGCAACAATGGTGGGCGAAACAGGGGGTCTGGTGTCTTTTTAAACGGACATTTAGGCATGGACCCAGTGGGAATCAAACCAGCTTCTCCCGGTCCAAGGGAGAAAACATGTATGTATTTTGCACACAAATATTGAATATTATAAAGGGTGTCATGTAACTAAGAAAAAAAATTGGTCCACCAGGCAGGATGTAGTCTTTGTGGTATTTGAATAAACTATAATTTTCTTTTCATTCCCACATATTTCGCCACCCGAGCTGCTGGATTCTGAATGATTATAAACAAGCACTTACTTAAATTTTTATGAGCTGCTGTTAAAATGCAAATCAACCCGAAAAACGCAAAATTATAGCAGAGCAACAGGTGGCTGCTGATTGAAGTGTAGCATACAGCAGTTATATGGTAAAAATATGTTTCCAGTTCAGAGGGGGGGGAAACGTTCCAAGTTTTGCTGTAGATTCACATTCATGAGCTATTGCGCTATAGTGTGTAATTATTCAAGATGTTTGGGATACTTTGGGTTGTTTGAATGAGTAAACGATTGTTTTCAGACTCACCACATTCAGCGAGACTGCCAGTCAAGACAACTTCCTTCCTTGAATCGGGGAAAAAAAAGGAGTTTTATAATTTAATAATAATAATAAAAAAAAGAACCCTCCCTCTCTTTGTGCACAAGCACACACACACACACACACACACACACACACACACAAGCACACACACACACACACACACACACACACACACACACACACACACACACACATTTTACAGGCTGGTGTATAAAGTTAATAGGACACATTTGGTTCCAAAGCCCCCAGCCTGCTCAGTGGAAAGTGAGGCAGATTGTTTTTCAGCATCTTAATGTGGAAGTTTATGACAGCCAAATTACTTAAAAAGAAAAAAAAACTGTTACCATGGTGATTTAACCACAGGATCTCAATTACCTTGATGCAACAGGACTCTTGGGGCTCACAAACAAACCAGTATAATGCAATTATGGTATAGTAACACACACAAAAATGTCCTGAAACACAGAGAAAATGGTTACAGAAAAGGTAAATGAAGTAAATGGATTGTTTAGAACAATCACTTGTCTTTCCAGGGTTTATTTCCTGAGACACATTTTATTCTCCCGGTTTCTGTTCTACAAACAAATCACCTGATGAGCGGAGCTACAGCAGACACTGATAGCGCTGTGCGAACGCATTCACATCTTTTTCACATCAACTTCAAAGTCTTTCTATCAGTCGAGCACCTTAATAAAATCAGGCGTAAGCCCAACGTCGCCCCACCCCCACTACCTTTCCTTTGAGGGACAAAATATAAAATGTGAATAGATGGAATAATTGGCCAACTTCAAAGTGCAGGTTATTGGGCTGCGTTTACTGTTGCGATTCTGATGCTGTGGGCTGTTTTTTCTTCATATATGTGGTTTGGATTGTGGGGGAAGTGGATCACACCCTCTCATGATGCAAATCCCCCTTTAATGCCAAACACTGACCTCCACTGACCTCAGTTTAGCAGGAAGAATAACGAGTAGCACCTCCACTCTGCTCCCATGGCACATTTTTATGTGAGTCATGAAGAAAATCCTAAACTTTGCTGCCGTAAATCATTTCTAAAGAAAAAAAGAATGAAACATTTTAATAGAACGAGACATTGTGAAAACAAAATCGGTCTTAAAGCAACAAGAAAAAGAAGTATAGCAAGTTTTATTTTTCAACGGTGTCTATTAGATGTCAAAATTCATTTTATAGACATTACTCTTTAACACACGTCTTGTACAAACACACATTCAGTCAAGACACATGTTGTAGTATTCAGAGATGTAGCAAAGTGTTGAAAATATTCTCATCAAACAAAATGTGACTTATAAGTCAGGTTGATAGGGACAAAATAACACGAGTACACAAACATGCATGGTTTTAGTATATCTGCTAAATTAAACTCAGATTCTTTTTGAACTGAAAAATGATACAAAAATCTTTCTTCACTTTAAATTCTTTACTTCTAGTTCAGCAACCCTGTGAACTAGTGCCTCTCCATGTGCAAATACACACATTCATGTTTCAGTTCTAATGATTCACGCTCCATTAAACATCTTTAAAGCAGCGTTTTCCAGCATCAATGCCTCAGAACGCGTACATTTCCTTTTTTTAATCAGTGTTTTTATAACCTGTATGTCTACATTAAACACTTGTGTGACTACAGTTACAAGCACACAAGAGGATGGTGATGTTTTAGTTAGATGAGTGGCACCCTCTAGCTGTAGAGTAGAACTGCAACCGTTACCACAAAAGTGCTGAAATATTCAAATCTAAATGTGACTAGAAAAGTTTTTGTTTATAGTGTAGGCGGAGTCACACAGAATAAAAGTTTTTATATAAAAAAATCATCAAGGCTCAGTTTGTAAGAAATCCTTCACATGATTAAAAAAGATATGATAAAGAAGTGAAGGAGACGCACAGGTGTAACCGCGGTGAAGGTGCTGGCCTCATCCTCTAAACAAAGTGTTTTTACCCTTATGCCTCCTATTTGTACATGTTCGGGTTGAGAAGCAGGTGTATCCACGGTAAGTATGAGTCTCTGAGTGGGAAACGCCCATTTAGAAGTCACTCAGTATACTGATGTCCGCGAACTCTTTCCGATAGCGATGAGATGAGAGAGCGAGCAGGGACGACCACTTCAGGGTCATGAAGCTCCACACACAGGACAGGTACAGACTTTCAGGGTTGGTCAGCGCTGTGACAGAAAGAGACACAAAATTCAAGTTCAAGATTCTTTACTGTCACCATTCTCAGTAAAATTTAGACAGACTTCTGGCTAAAACACACATGAATTTTTTTTTTAATTTTTACATACTCTTTTCATCCCTCACCAGGGAAATTTGTGTGCTACACTACTACACCACAGCAGGCTGCCACGACGGCGCCAATGGTGGGAGAAACGGGGGGTTAGGTGTCTTCTCCAAGGACCCTTGACGTGAACTAAGTGGGAATCAAACCTGCGAACTTCTGTTTAACTCCCGGTCTGCAGGCGAATGCTCTACCACTGAGCCACTGCCTCCCCCTATGCACTATATATGTATATATTGTGTATATACATATATATTATATTTATATAAACATATAAATACTATATAAATATATGTAATATAAATATAATATAAATATACAGTTTAATAAGAAGTAAAAATAAAAACACCAAAAACAGTATAAATAGGCAACTGGATGATTTTACAAAAATAATTAACAGTACAATGTTGAGAGTGTTTATTGCTGTTAAAGTGTGTGTTGCTGTAAAGTGTCTTTAGTACTAGTCAGATGAGTGTGCAAGAGGTTGGAGGTTGGAGGGGTGATTGCTTTCACAGCTTTGGGGAAAAAAAACTGGCTCTGCGGCGTGAGGTGGTGGTTTTGATGGTGCTGTACCGGATTCAGAACATCACATAGTAAATACATCAAACAAATGTGTTTAGATCATCAAAGCACACGTCGCTTTTGTTGTAACAAAATCTATCTTGTGAGTAGTAGATTTTTATGTAAACCAAAATGTACAGAATTACTAAAAATAGCAAATAACAGAGCAAAAAAAAACCCTCTAAAATAGATTATAAATTCATCTGGAGTTTGTGTTTCTAACAAAAGATGTGTTAGTCAGACACATTTCGTCTCGCATTGAGAAAATGTGTTTTGTTACAAAGGCTGTACTATAGTGTTAGTTTTTATTCTTTTAGTTTTTGCCATTTAAAACAAAAAAAAAAGCCATTTATCGATCTGAGTAACTTAATCTGAGTAAACAGTAACTTGAACGTTTTTGCAATGTGTCTTTAGTTGATTTGACTTTCTTACTTTCTTTAAGGGCATACGTATGGTTTTATTTCATACATGTGTGTTTGTGTGCCATCTTTTCCTTTTAGAATAAAGATACACCGTCACTTTGTAAAGCTAAATGGTCAAGATGATGGTTTGGGTGTGAACAACCTTGCTTTTTTCAACTTTGTTTTGAGATGAGTCAAACACCAAAACCTAAATTACAATTTTAACTACTTAATTTATCTGCTGCTTGATTACTAAATCAATAGACCGCCAAAGTGATGTGTATATGAGGATTTAATAATAATTAAATTTATAACAGAAGCAGGAAAAAAACAAATGATTTCTTTTTTGCAATTAAATTTCTTTTTAAAAATGTATTTGTGATGTATTTACAAACTGTACAGTTTATCCTAGATTTTAAAAAATGTACACACAGTACATTGTGTACATTTACTAAAAATCTAAAACTTAAATTTAAAGTGATGCAACAGCCAGGGGAAAATTCAACTAATCAGTTTTCATTCTAATTTATTTTAAAAAAAAATTTTTAAAGATTAAATTTGGCCAAATTCAGCAAATAATTATATGTTTCAGCCAAATTTATTTTGTTATTTTTTAACCTGGACAGATGATGGAGAAGACTGACGCTCTGAGAAGAAAATTTTACTTTTTAATTGTGATCTTTACCCAAAGTAGTCATTGTTATTTCCTATACACACCACTTAGCTCACTTTCACATCAAATACAATCATTTTTACATTTGTAATTATCAGTCTGAAAAAATAGATTGTTTAGAGATTTAAATAGTTAGAGCTTACACTCCTTTTTGCTGATAGCGACGGACAGAAACGTGATGAACGCTATGACTGCGAGCAGTGAGAAGAAAACCCCGACAAAAAGGAAGAACTTGAGGCCTTTCAGCCATGTCCGCCAGTAGTCCTGCAGGTACATGATGTGGGTGATGAGAGTCCAGAGAGCCAGCACACCTTGGAGAGAAAACAAAGCAAATGAACCCTGGTTAGATTTCTAGAAGATTAGAGATTATTGTCTCTTTGAAAAATGACTTGTGTGCAGTTTAAATACTTTCTGACTGTCTTGTGTATGACAAGAAAGCCCCCTTTGTGCATATTCACATATCCCCCACCAGATGTTTTAATTGTAATCCAACCACAATAGATTTGAGAGGATTTGGGCTCTTTTGATACAACAAAACAAAATCAAACAATAAGCAGAAACTACATTCATGAGACCAGTTAAACAAATGTGTCTTTCATTAAACTAAAAATAGAAGCTTTCTTCATTCCTCTTCAAGTTCTTTGCCTTTTAGCAAAAAATGTTAAAAAAAAAAAAAAAAAAAAAGCACATGAGAAATATTCAGTTCCTGTAGGTTTGTATAAAAATAAGGAAACAAAGGATTTGAAAATCAGACTCTTTGATTTTAAGATGCAAGATGTCCTTCTAGAATATAGCTGGGAACTCAAACCTGAAGCCTTCTTTATCCTTCCTCATCATTGTGCGTTTAAGGGATTGGAAATATCTGCAGGATAGTGGAAAGGGAACAATTTCCGGGCCACAGAAGGAGAGGAGACAGAGGGTAGAATAAGTTAGCATAATGAAAAACACCCCAGGAATCGAGGTTTTTCTCTCTCCATACATACTGCATTACCTTTACTAAAAAAATCAGATACGGGGTCTGATAACCAAACTCCTTTTAACCGAAATTGAAAATCTGCCAACTCAAAAATGAAAAGAAAGCAGCGAGAGGGTCCTTTCTTTACTTGTGAGATGTACAACAACACAAAGCCAGCGATCCCCTGCCAAGACTTAAACTAAAGAAACAGAAACATAGAAAGTTATTTAGAATATTTGACTGTTTATTCACTTTATAACCTTGAAATGATCCAACATACAGTAGTTAATGGATCAGTAAGATAAATATGAACAATCTCATGTAAACAGAAGCTGAGTGAAGAAATATTTCCACTTATTTCAAGTTCTATTTAGTTCAGTTAAACATTACCAAAGCCAAAAGCAGCAGAAAAATTCAGAAAATTACCCAGATCTTTAAAAAGAATATAGAGTAAAAGTACAAAGTACCAGTACAACAGGCAGCAGCTGGTTTTAGTGCTGACATGGTTAAACTGTTAAACTGAGTTTGATTGATCATGAAATTTACATGTGAATGTGCATTTTAGTTGCTGACGGATGGATGCTGAGTCAAATTATCTCACTTCCCCATTTTAACTGCATGTATGTCCTTAAGCCTGCTTTAAGAACATTTTACCTCAGTTATGTTGCAACAACACAGTTGTTAAAACTCATCTATCGTACAGCTTAAACTTTAAAAGATAAGATTCATGTAAAAAGTTATTTGTAAGCAAGAAATGTGATCTTTGGTATCTGTTATGTAAAAAAAAAGTACACATTACTGCAGAATTTACAAAGACATGTAGTTCTTAGATCTCTCAAAGTTCAATACATGGATGAAACTTCTAACTTGATCCTTGTTTCTTTTCTGTTTGTTTCACATGTAAAAAAATCCTACTTAAATATCATTTTAAAAAAACTTGACCTTTGAGTTCTTTACAAAAATTAACCTAATCATAATTTTCTTTTTATAAAAATAAAGTCTTGATTCTTCCAAATAATAAATCCAATGTAAAAATATTTAGTTTAACATTAAAATTTTGAGTAAATGAGTATTTAAACATGTATTTTACAGTTTGTTTGTTACGGTTTATTTGATGTTTGTCATAGTTTGTTTGTTGTTATAATTTTTGTTTGGCAACCTTGACAGTTTGTTTGTCTTGATCAAGTTGTCTTGTTGCAATTTGACCAAGTTACAGTTAAATCAACTGTAAAAGTTGACCCTCATGCATAATAGAAATATGCATGGAAATATTATGCACATGATTGGTAGATTATAACAGCGTTTTTCAACCTGTGTTCCTCGACACACTAATGTACAGTGAGAGATAATCAGGGGTGGAAATGATTCTATTTCACCTCATACAGTAATTGAAATCGAGAACAAAAGATTGTTTTGGTTGATCTCATTGTGTTTGTGTAAAAAAAAGTGTATTTATTTATGTGTAAATATGAAAACCTGTTATTTTATTTAGAGACAGGTAGGGCTGTCCTGCTATAGGTTGTTTGCTGTAACCATAGCAACTCACTCTTCATCTCCGTTATCCATCCCTCTCAAAAACTATTCCAGTTAGTGGATTGTATTTATACGGGTTTTTCAGACATTTTTGGACTAATTTAAGTTGCGTTTTATGGTAGAAAAATGGCAGATTCTCATGAAATCTCACATTTTCTGCAAAATATTAAAAAGATTTTCTTACATTCAGTTAAATCATCTGGCTCATTGTCTGGAACTAAATACATATATTGTAGTAATAATATGTTGTTATAGAGAATTCTTTTTAACATTTTTGGTTGGTGGTGTGTCTCAATTTTTTTCCAATAGAAAAATGTACCTTGGCATAAAAAAAAAAGATTGAAGAACACTAGGTTATAAAACATTTGTAAACATGAGATAGAAAAGATCAGTGTGTGATATTTAACTCTTACTTTTTGGAGATCCCTGAAACATGAATTGATGTATTTTTTATTGTTAATTAAACATCTTGATCTTTACTAATAGGATGTGATTTTAATCCCTGTGTGATGATGACCCTTTGATCCTCATGTCTAGTTTTTTACCTGACAGACCTCCCATGGCTCCTGTCCACGGCTGTTTGTACACGATGTTCCACACCAGAAAAGCAGAGAAGCCCATCAGAATCCCAAAAGAAGCATAACCGATGCTGATGTAGATTTTATTAAAAGCCATGCTGATCGAGACACAGACGATCAGAAATGAAGGAAAAGCAAACAGGACTGATGATATAATTTTAAAACCGCATCCGGTCAATCTGAACACACATACACTTGTAATGATTAAGCATTAAAATCCTGTTGATTAATTATTTGTCATGCACAGTTAGAAGCATGACCACGCATTTCTAATGGAGAAGTTGTTTTTTTAATCCAGCTGCAAAACAAATCCGATACGTCACCTGTTATTATCCAAAGAAACTAAATGTCGAAGTTCAACACAGCGCCCTCCAGCGGCCCCCACAGGAAGAACATTTACCTCTTTACTTTTAAGTGTATTAAAATCTGACAAATTAATGAAGGAAAAAAACAAGTTCCAAACAAGCAGATTGTAAGATCAGAAGACACCTGAACCTGTAGGTGTTATGAGTGAAAGAATTGTTTGTCATTGTAATGTTCTGTATCGTTGTTGGCATCCTTCTATCTCTAGAGACGATGGAGCCTGTACCTGGATACTTATGTTTGTGCAGCATCCGCTGTGGCTAAATAAGACGATGCAGGAGCTGCAGCTCCTCTCAAACTTGGTGTAAATGTGATAGGCGGTGTGAATCATCGGGGGAAGCAGAGGCAAAATGACTTTTTTTTCTGTTTTAGAGTCTTTGTGGCCTCGCGCTGGATCTGACCCAAAACAGACTGGCGACCTGTTTGGGGTGTACCCTGCCCCTCGCCTTGAATCAGTCGGAATGGACTCTGACACCCCACGCAACTCTGTAAGGGATAGATTGTTAAGAAGGTGACTGACTGATAATGCATCATATGGTTCTAATGTGATGTGATGATTGTGTGGGAGGGGGTTTTGAATTAATAAAATGATTTGCTTCATCTAACCCCTTTTTCAAACCATGCATCCATTCTTATGTTATGTATATATGTGCAGGTTTGAAATATATAATCAAAATATAACCATCATTAATAATGCCTTTTTCTTGGATTGAAAAATGCAAAGAAGTCAAGATGTGGTGAGGATCCCTACTTGTTAAAGGTTCCAGGCACCCCTCTGGAAGAAGACCCCAATGTTAGAGGCAGAATCACATTTCAGAATTCTGAACAACTTCTCAAATGATAAGCATATACATATGATTATTAGATAATACAGGTAATCAAGTGTGTGAAAGGGGCGTAGAGTATTAAAAGGGGAAAAAACACCTAAGTATTAAAACAAAGTTAGTCTCAGGGTTTAAAACTACATTAAAAAACATTTTGAACCAATAAACTCATGCTGTGTGCAGCAAAACCAAACTCTAAATGTGTGCAATTATTCTAGTAAAAAAAGTACAAATAAATCCCACTATGATCCGGACATCACACAACTTCAAAATACGTGCACTATTTTCATTTTTAAATAATTTTTTTAAATATCCACCCTGAAAAAAGTAGACGTTTACGAAGTGATATCATCATTTAAACTTGACCTGATTATACTTGCGTTTGAAGAGATAAAAATAATTTTTTTTCAGTCTTTACCAAAATTTAGACCAAACCAAACTAATTTGATATATAATACGATAATTAGTTTTCTTGAAAACAGCTTTTTTTTTTTAAAGTACAAATTAAATATTTCAAGATGAGCAGATGTCCAGATTATGCACAGGAAAATATTGAAATATTATCCACATGATAAAATAATTGGTGCACTTACGACGAGATTAAATAGTTGAAACAAAAACGTAATTTATTTCAGTGGTTTAATCCAAATATATTTTGTTTAGTCTTCTGAACATGGTGAAAATAAATGAGAAAAAAGACAAATAGTAAATGAAATATTTAAGATCAACAAGTTGGTTTGATAAATAAAACAACAAATAGAACCAAGTGAAAAAAACAGCAACCCTTAAAACAAAAACCAACTGAAAAAGAACAGCAACACTTTTAAACAAATAACTGAGAAGAACAGCAATACTTCAAACAGTAATATCTTTAAAGATGACTCAAAATGATACTCCATTCAAAACTTGGTATCAACATCCAAAACTGGAAGAAGATGTAACAAAAAAAAAAATCTGAAAACAACCTTGTTTATATCAAATTTAACAGCTTTCACAGACAGCAGCAAAAGAAGTCCTTCTGTGTTCTGACCAGAAATGAGCAATTTTCCACAGTTTTTAGTATTTTCCAAAATTTTAGTAATTTAGGGTGTAATCGAGATATGCACCTATTTAGTTTTGCACACGCAATAGTGTGTGTCGTGATTTAACCTCGACTGGGGAGGAAGTAGGCAAAGAAAAATTCCTCCAGCCTTTTTTGCATCAGTTTGATGATGCCTTCATCCCGGTAGAGCCTTTGGACCAACATGTCCTCTTTGGAACAGACCAGCAGGTCGCACCATGACGTGCCTGTTATCATCATCTCGCCTTGGATGTGCCAGTAACATTGATGGGACTTCTTCATCCGCAGAACTCCACCTCTATAGGTTAGATAACCACAGTCCATTCCACTTTGGAAATTTGTGCATTTAACGTGCAGCAGTCCGTAGGGGCTTTGCTCCTTGGGGTCATACACCAACCCATCGGGCATCGCAGCCAACCACGGCGCATCGGGATGGACAACCAGACCACAAGGAGACCAGTTCATGCACAAATTTAGGCAGTAGTCCTGAATGGCTTTCAACTTTATTTTCTCATCCTTCTCCCTAGTCTTGGGACTAGCGGGAGCCCTGAGGGTTTTGAGCAGATGTTCTGCATCGCTTCGACCTGGTTTCAGTGTGCAAATATCTAGGAAATGGCTGCTTAAACGTATCTCCTGTAGCATCTTCACAGACTCACATCCACGACTGGCTTTTTCAAGCAGGTGTGCTTGTTCCCAGCTAATTTGTATGTGTCTCACATGAATCTGCTCCTCCTTGTTGAGGATAGGATGGGGGGAGGCTGGCTCCAGGGGGTGGTAATCCAGTGGAAGTGGTGGCAGTGGGGGAGCATCATCATGAAGTGTAAAATCTTTGCTTAATGGTGTAGGTGGCTCATTTGATAAGGCAGAACTTTCATTGGGTAAACCACTAGAAGATCCACTCATCCATTCTGCGTCAGTCGTGAGGCCCATTTTAACAATTAAAGGTTTCTCATTGTCAGAACAATCTTCATATGTTTTATTCAGTCTTACTATGAAAGACTGTCGTCGAGTCAGACTAGCATCTGCAAAGTCATGAGTCATCGTTCTGAAATAAAATAGATAAAGTAATGTTGGAAATGTTATAGATTGTTTACAGAATGCAATTAAAAACTCAGCCGTCTTACCTTGGTATTTGTAGCAGAGTTTTTTGAACCGTGAGCTCAGAAATCTGTGCTATCTGACAAGTTTACAAGCACAAAAAACAGGTATTAGTTTTACAACATGCATCAAAGACCTTAATTAATTTAATTAGCCTTAATTAAAGGCTCACAATCCCTTAAACATGAACACATATAAATTGATTATAAGCCATATACCATAATATTCCCAATAGAAGCACACTTTCTAATAGAAGTACACCTATTTTTTCTGAAATTTGAATGCAGCAGAGCTTAGTTAGGCAAAAGTAAGTCTTCCATATGCAACTTTAGCTCAAGTCGGACATGTCCTTAACCTTTTAAATAGATCCATGGTGTTTTAGTGCCCTAGGCTGTCTGAACACACATAATCTGACAGCTCAGTGTCCTTCATCTCTGCATCACCAGAGTCCTGACTAGCTCCATTCAAGGACGCAGCAACGTTCTCTGCAAACTCCTCTGCATCCTCAATGTCAGCATTTGCAAATCCCTCAAAGGAATCCTGGTAATTGCCATCATCATCAGCAAATAGATGGTCTTCTGTACCATCAATTGCCAGTGAAATCCCAGTTTTTTTAAAGGATTTCCTGATGATGGTAGGAGTGATCAGATCCCATGACTCTTTGATCCAGCTTAGGAACTGCTCCAGTGATGGTGCTCTCATGTTACCTTTCTCGGTGTACGTTTTCTCTCCAGAGAACATCCATCCATCATATTTTTCTTGAAGATGATTCTTCAAAGGTATATTCCAGCTGACATCTGCTGGTTGCAGCTTGCTTTTGCACCCTCCCGGGATAAAGATAAGGTCGGTGTTAAACTCCATTGTCACAAGGTCTTTCATACTGGGGGTACAGAGTCCCTTGAAAGTATCCCATATCAGTAGACGTCTGTCCTGGTTGTTCCGACCCCAGACATGATTCACCCAAAGGCTGGTTATTGCCTCATTTGACCAGCTTTCCCCAGTTCCACACATGTGAATGATTAGGCCAGCTGGCACAATGTCCTTCAGTGGCGGTTGTACCCCTGGAAGCAGCACAAACACTGGCAGTTTTGTTCCATCAGCCAATGCTGCCAGAACAACTGTGTACTGTTCTGTATGCTGTCCAGCAGATGACACGCTGACTTCATCACTCCCAGTATGTTCCAAAGTAGTTGTGCCAGGCATCTCAAACCAGATTGGGGTTTCATCCATGTTCCCAATGCGATGTAGTGGGTAATCCCTGGCTCTCCTGTGGAATAGAGAAAACTTGTAACAGCTGATTGCAGATATGCCAATAGAGTGCTTGCACCCACGTGACAAAATCCCGGAAGTCGGCCATTAGGGAGGCATCCATTGTTAAGTATCTTTTGACACCAAAGTATATTTTTCATTTTTTTCATCTTAAGGTGCTAATCAAAGGTTCAATTAGTTTTCCACATCATTAACGTAATACGGCAGAACAATTAGCTTGTCTTGGAGCGAAAGAAAAGAGACGGTATTTTAAAAAACGTCAATTGATTGGTTCTCACGTGACGCCATCAAACTGGAAAAAGATTTAAACAAACAAACCGCTGGCAACTGGAATGTCAATTCTTTTGTTTTCAAATTAAAAAATTGTCAACTACTGTCGTGTACTGGGTTGTCACAATCGATCCGATCAAGAAAAGGAGCTGCATTACTATCGCTTGCCAACTATAATTTTTTTTAAAAATCAGTACGAAAAACGGTTTGAATTTACTGTGAAACAAAGACGTCTTTGGATTGCAGCGTTGGGTCAAAATTTGACTGGAAAACATTTGGACAACATCCATATTTGCTCTGCACACTTCATCAGTGGTGAGTCTGGGTTTCATCAGTTAATATAAAGACTTTTGGATCTACTCAGACAGAAACTGAGGCTACCCTACCCTCTAAACTGAGATCACAGAGGTATGAAAGAAACCATAAAAGATCCCTATGTAAGAAAGCGTTTCTAGAACCGAGTACATCAGTTGCATCAGAGGATACTGAAGTATCTGGGATAGAGGCTGATAATGTGAATAAATATGTCTAGACAGATTTAACTGGAGGATTAATTAATAGAATGGAAGAGGAAATAGTGAACTTAAGAAAAGTTCTTCAAGAATTATCTGTTAAAGAAAAATCATTTTATGATGACAGCTTTTTTACTGACAATGATGAGTTCTTTTCTTCACGAGGCTACCAACTTTCACCCTCCTTCATGTGCTCTTCAACTTTCTGCAACCTCGCCTACCAACCAAGAAGAGTTTAACAAAATTACAGACATTATTGCTTACTATGATGCGGTTGAGATTAAATGTATCTTCAACTTTTCTGAGCCTATATGTTTGGGATAACATCATTCACAACATCGAGAATTTTCAAGGACGTAACTGACATCATGTTCATCAGGATGTAGTCATTGATGAAGTGGTCAGAAAGAAAAAAAAAACAACATGCAAATGCAATTCAAAGCTCAATTTGGGAAGAGGTGTGCTGTGATAATTGACTGTTTTGAAGTCTTCATTGATAGCCCAAGTCATTTGGCTGCCAGGGTCGGGACATGGTTTTCCTACAAACACCACAAAACAGCCAAGTTTCTTATTAGTATCACTCCACAAGGAACTGTATCTTTTATTTCCAATGCAAGGGGAGGCAGAGTCGATGATAAATATATTAATGTTCTTTTATCAAGAACTCTGTGGACTTCTTGATAAAATTAATCCAGGTGATTTAATTTTCGCCGATAAGGGCTTTGAAATAAAAAAAAAACACTGGAATTCATGAGGTCACAACTCAAGAGACCAGCTTTCATAAAAGGGAAAAATCAATTGTCATCATTGGATGTGGAAACAACTCGTAAAGTGGCTAGTGTACAAATTCCTGTGGAAAGGGTTCTTGGTTCAGTCAGAAAAAGTATTCAATTCTTAGTGGTACACTATTGTTGGAATTCCTTATTCAAAAAGCAGATGACAGTATTGGTACATTGGACAAAATTACTTTTGTTTGTTGTGCTCTTGTGCATTTATGCCCTTCAGTCATTGATTTCTCTTGACAATGGGAATTTTAAATTATTTTGTACAGTAGACTTTGTATATAAATTTTTTTGTTCATAATAAAGTTGAATAATTGACACAGTCCAGAGTTGTCCATTTACGTATTTTTATTGTTTTACTGTAGGTATTATCATATATAAATGCTTCTGTACATGCATGATCATTATGTTACAAATATTCATACTTAGTTTTTATGGATTATTTTTAATGATGAATTCTTCTTTTATTTGCCGTTTTCTGTTGTGGTTGGCCGACCACGCTTGGGCATAAATTGTGGTAGTTTCCGACATTCGGGACAATAGCATTTTCCTGGAGGTGCGCTCTCCAAACCAACACAATTAAAATGGAATCGTCAATAGGGCATTTCGGGTTGTCACACCCAATCAATTCAACGTCTGAAGTTTTACCACATAAGCACCATGTCTTATCGTACTTTAAGATCAAACGTGACTGCAAAGCATGTTCCTGACTCATGCTAGCAACTAAGTTTACCAGATGTGACGTCTTAGGTAAGGAGGAGGAGCGGGATGTCCAACTTGCGCATTTGCTTACGTGAGTGTAAAATTTCCCAACTAACTCCGGCATGATGGTGGTATCAAAAACATGTTTAGCTTTCTGACACATTTCTGCCCAAATATTAGGATACAAAGGAATGATTTCAATGTGAAGATCCTTCTCTGTTCAACTGGCAAACACTAAGCTGTGTTTGCACCTGGTAATAATATTGATGACCAGTATCCAGTTTGAGGCATGACAAAGATTGTTTCAGGTCACATTTTGGGTCGCAATTTTTCAATTTCTCAGCCGTTAGGCAGAACGGACACTTGATTACAATGTAACTGGTGCCACAACAGTCACAAGTGGCCAGTCCACCAGGTGACGCCTTCAAATAAGGCACACAAGGGCTTAGGTACAGTCCCCAATTCACAAATGTAAAACTTTCATGCTCCTTCTCTTAGGCCTTACAGCAAAAAATCCGTCGCTATTTTCTCGTGGTCACATCCCCTGGCAGTGGTTATTGAGGAATATTTTTGCTTCTCAGAATAGCAAATACACTTTAAGAAGCTTGGGGCTGGCTTCTCTGGGTTTGTGCAACAAGCAGTCTTCATTTTTGAGGCAGTGATACGGCCAGTTCTGGAACTAAACCAGGTGGACGATTGAGCCTGGTCTTGGTCACTTTCTCCACTTGGTCTGCTTCTTCTTCTGTGAAACTTCTATTGATCTGACCACACAAAAACAAAATTTCTTCATAGTTTCATAGCGTGTCCTCGTTGTATAATCCAATGAGTAGTGGAGGTTATTTAGGCTGCAACGATACAGGAACGAATTGTTCCGAATATGGCTCTGTTAATGACAAAACCGATGACTGTGCGCAACAATCATTCAGGCCCTTTAGAAAATCGTCCATTTCGTTTTGTGTTATGGAAGCTTTTTCAGTAGGAGTGCTTGATCGGCTTGACGGCGTAGGATGGCGACTTGAGGGTGGTGTGCACGAGCTTTTAGAGGAAGGTCGGCTGCCGGAAGCCCATTCACTTACTATGCTTGCAGCATCCAACTGCTTCTTTTTCGTTTTTGCGGAATCAATTGAGTGCATTTCTTTGTACTCCATGTTTTTTTCACTGGTGGGCAACAGCTGGTAAGCTTTCTTTAGGGTCGGAGTTTTACATTCTCTCCTCTTAACTGTCGCATCCACAGAAAAAAGTGGGGCAGCTGTATGTGTGCATGCTTCACCTAAGCCAGCCATGCATGTACACTGGGAAGCGCATATTGCTCCATCGCGTTCAGCCACCATCCTTGGTTCCAGAGGCTTTTCTCTGATACGCTGCGAGTGTGTGACCTGAAAGAAAGAGTGAGAAAACTTTCAGTTTATGCAGTGACTGTTGAATCTATTCAAATGACTTCACATTGTTATACAAGTGAATACAGTCAAGTCCAAAGGAAGTGAATTTATTATGATGTTATTGTACTGTGTATGCATCTAAACAAAACAATATGTTTGAACTAAAAAGATCGAAATTCACTGATGTGTTTTGCATATTTGAAGCCACTTTTCAACGTGTTCCTATAATCATGCAGTTAAAAACCCTCCTGGCCCTAGTTAAGATGTATATACAGTAGACTTCAGAAATAAGGGACTATTTATTTCTAAAGCAAAGCTCAAGTGTGACCTACCACACATAATTTTTTTTAACTAAAATTCTCTACATGCCAATTATAACAGGAAGGATTTGTTTTTAATATTTGTACATAATCAAAAGGCTATGGTTTGGCTATAACACAACTACTACTATACCTGTGTTGGGTTGAAAATGTAATTATTTTTCTTTTAACACTGCTTTTTTTGTTATCATTCAATAGTGACTTTAGTTAATATAATCACCTAACTACAGGGAGCCCAGAGTGTTGAAGACACAGTGTTATATTAACTAAGGCAGGGGTGTAAAACTTCGGTCCTGCAAGGGTCGGTGTCCTGAAGGTTTTCCATGTGTCCCCTGATTCAATAAAGCTGATGCACATAAAATGAAATAAGCAACCAATAAAATTTGGCACACTGACTCAATAACCGAGATCAGGTGTGTAGATGTAGGAACACATAGAAAACCTTCAGGACACAGACCCACCACAACCTGAGTTTGACACCTGTAAAATAAGGGATGTGTAGAGACTGCTCAAACTCTGCCTCCAAAGTGGGGTCTGGAAAGTTCCAGTCTTCTCTCACTCTGTGCTAAAACACATCTTGTTGTCTTATACGCACCTCTATTATTCTTACTGTATATACAGCCGACAGGGATGAATTTCTTTGTAATTAGTTAATAAACTTTTATCCTTGCACAAGTAAATGGTAGTCTCTCGTTTGCTCTTCGGTCAGCACAACTTTTCTATTGAACACCTAGGACACTCATTCAAGTTTTGAAATAGAGAAAATAAAATTAATTCAACAAACCTCAGCTTGCACCAAGCACTTGTCACCATAAATCTTCGTCTCCACCTCTCTCAACCAACCACAGATGAATTGATTGTAGGCATCTAGTCCTTTATAAGCCTTCAGATCTGCAGCTGTGTGGGGACTCGGTGTGAAAATAAGATAATACACAATGTCCAGATACGTAATTGCCGACATCAATTCGGGATTGTTTGAAAATAAATGATTTGAAATAGTATAAGGATCTTCTACACCAATAAATCGTAGTTCTTTTCTTGGGCTCCAAGACCAGACGTTTTTTCTGAGATAACACACCAATGCTGTTTGAAGCTAATCGCTCCACTGAAGCAGACCAAAAGGTGAAAAAAAAATTTTAAATACTGCATTGTCTGCACTTTCTTTATCTGCGCCTGAGTGATGCCTCCGAAATGGTCGACTTCGGGGTTGGTGACGTCACATGCAAGCACTCTATTGATTAGAAAACTAATTTGAAACAAATAACCCAGTAAGCATACCTGTGTCTGAGAACCTGTTGCAGGAAATGGTCAGTTTTGTCACTAACGACCTCCTCATTGTGCTGGCTGATATGGGTAGCTTGCCTGAAGCTGATCTCATGGCGTTTCTTGAACTTCTGAAACCAGCCACAGCTGGCTTTAAAGGACTGATTACCAAAGGATTTGTGCAGTCTGAGGGCCTCAGTTTTGAGGGCCTTTTCAGTAACTCGGACACCTTTGGCTCTCCTTTCTTCATAGAATTTAATCAGCTTCTCCTCAATGTCAGCATATTTTACTTTGCGACCAGCACCTTTTATCCTCTTTGATTCCTTGGCAGACTGACGAAGTTCTTCCTCCTGTTGTACCCACTCCTGTACTCTTCTGCGATCAATGCCAAACTTGCGAGCAGCAGCCTTTTTGTTCATGCCTGACTTTGTAACAGCATCAACAACTTCCAGCTTGAAAGAAAAATCATAACTTCTCCTCGAAGGGTCTGGTTTTGTTGATTGAGACAACATCAAGTCTAGTCTAGACTAGATGAAAGCAGTGAGTCAGAATCAGATTCAAAGCAGCTTATGCAGTTTGTCTATGTCAGCTACACATCCACAGAGTTTGTAAATACATGGAATCTGAAGCCCTAGATTCCATGTGTTGGAAAACATGGGTGTCCATGTTTTCCTGGACACCCATCACCTTTCCACTGACAGTGCCACAAGATTAAGGAAAATACTTTGCCGTGTTCACGAGGCACATGTCCTACAGTCACTTCTTCAATTAAGACAGCCAATGCATGTTTACCTTGACTGTTACCCATCTTCTGTTGCATAAACAAATCCTTCGCTTACAGTGTGAATATGGTATCTCCCAATTCAGCTAGCAATTTCCAGGTTTGACCTGGTTGAATTTACACCAGTCGTATGCTGCTCTCAAAGGAAGCGCTACCGTGCATGTACAGCTTTTGCTGGTATAGTACTGAGAATTTTTTATCTGCCCTGCAGATTTTTTTTGCAAACAACTTTTATATAGACACACACCCCATCAGTGCGGCCACGCATGCATGAGTATTGGGAATAATACGGTATTTAAAAAACTGACTTATAACACGTAAGATGGATGATTTTTTTAACCAAACCGTTTGCATGCAGCAGCTTAAAGTAGAAAATAACTTTCATGTGAAAAGAAAAGGAATTTAAAATGTCAGATATTATCATTGGGCTGTAAAGTTTGATTCCAAGTTATATTTAATGTTTCTATGGTCTAATAAAGTCTTTATGCAGTAGAAATATTTTTGAACATCTTTTTCTCATGTGTCAATGTGCCAAATAGTATTTTAAATCCTCGTAAGACATGCAGGGGCTTCCAGTGATGTGGAGTCTGCATTGGTCTGTTGAGACAAGCTGAAAAGAGATGCTCGAGAGTTGTACTGTAGAAAACAAGATTGCATTGTATAAGCAGTGAAAATGAGTAAATATTTCAGGATGGATCTCCTGAATCTCACTAAGAAGTAAGGTGAGAAACTCATTTATCTCAAAAAGTTCTACGGTGGACTCACATTTCTTCTACATTGAGAAGAACCAGATAAAATTGCTCAATTATTTCTTTGACTAGTCCCACCATCAACAGGATGAAGGAGCTCCAGTAAATCAAGAAAAATAGTTTGCAGAGAGTGGAAGGTTATCGAAGGAACTTTACAGTAAATTCAGAATTATTTGTAGCCAGTTCTCGAGGATAACTTCTCCTGGGGAGACTAAGGACACACTGGAGAGATTACCGTATTATTCCCAATATATGCTAATGTGCGGCCCGACTGATGGAGAGTGCATCTATAAATAGGCTATTTGCAACAAAAAAAAATCTGCAGGGCAAAAATTTTTTGGCTCAATACAATACCAGCACAAGCTGCACATGTGTGATAGCGCTATTTAAAGCGCTATTTAAAAGGACAAGGACATGTCAGACTTCAGCTGAAGTTGCATATGGAAGACTTATTTTTGTCGCTCTAAGCTTTGTCGTATTCAAGTTACAGGAAAAAACCAGGGGTGTGCTTCATTAGAAAGTGTGCTTCTCTTGGGAATAATACGGTATGTATTCTGGCTGACCTAAGAAGACCTCGAGCTTTCATGGAAGAAGTGACTAGAGGAGAGAAAACCCCTCTATAGGTTGTGCCTAAAGCACAGCTTCAAACAAGTCATGCAGGATATTTTCACAAAATAGTGCTAATTGTATTTAAATGGAAATGAGTTTGAGTAAAGCTTTTACTGTATACTGCAATATTTAAATTGCAACTTTTTACTTACAGTTGAATAACTTTCATTGGACTCAAAAGGTGTTGAAACTGAACGTTCTTCATCCAAGCCTGAGAAAGATGAACAACTGCGTCCGTCTTCTGCTTCATGAACCGAAACTGTTGTTATAGAGTCGTGATGTGAAAGTTGTGACTCATTGATGCAGGGCAATGCTGTTTCCTCTTCATCTGGATCTTCTTTCACAGAAACTTCCATTTGGATTACCTCCATTGCCTCTGAACATTCATGTTGGTTTATTTCACATTCTATTGGCTCCTCTTTGGGTTCAGCGGGGAGATGGTCTGATACTTCATTGTCTGATTGGTCTACGTCCTCAAGCGGTTCACCAAAATCTGGAGTTGATTCATGGTAGTGATTTATATCTATGGTCAGAAAAAGCAAGACAAACATTTCTCAATTATCAATGTCTTGACATAATTTGGGTTTTGAGTAAAAGTAATCTATAATTCAACTGCTAAAATACAAAAACACTGCAGATAATAATCAAAAGATGGAAGAACACTTTTGCCAGTCCATCTCGGCACCAAGAAAACAGGGAACACAAACATGTAGTATTGAGACTTATCATGATGTATAGTTTAAAAAAAGAGGAAAGGTAAAAAATGCACAGCTCAGTTTTGAATTTGCCAATCTTGAAGTTCTCTGGCTAAAACTAATGCCCACAGTGTTGGGATGTAAGCAAATCTCTGACCTGTTGATGTCAGGTCCTCATAGTCCGTTTCTGACTCTGAGCAGACAAATGCACATTTGTGGCCTGTTGGAGCTCATTTTGCCAAGCTCTGGCTTTGCTCCAGCAGACAAATGCACATTTATGGCCTACTAGAGCTCAAGGCTCTGGCTATGCTCCTTTTGTTCCTCCTTACATCAAGAAAGTGGTAGCCGTCCTGCTGGTGGGTGGTTGCACCCCCACGGCTTCCTCCACTCCTGATATACTGGCCTCTCTCCTGGTAGCACCTCAATGCTCTAGGCGCTACACTGACAGACACAAACCATCTTGCTACAGCTCACATTGATGTGCTATCCTGGATGAGCTGCACTAGCTGAGCCACTTGTAGATTTGGTCTCATGTTGACACAAGAGTAAAAAGCACCGCCACCATTCAAATGTGACCAAAACATCAGCCAGAAACCATCGGAACTGAAAAGTAGTCTGTGGTCACTACCTGCAGAATCACTCCTTTACTGGGAATGAGAGTGTGGGTGGATGGTTGTGTGTGTGTGACCCTCCAGCAGACTGGCAACCTGTTTGTGGTGTATCCTGCCTTTCCCCTTAAATCAGCCAATATAGGCTGCAGCATTACCACTTGTTTTGCCTATCATTTTCATCTGTTGTCTATTTCATTTTCACAACAGAATATGAAATCAATTGGTCATCAGTGTTGCTTCTTAAGTGGACAGTTATAGGTTCACAGAAGTCGGGTTAAGTATTATTTACATTGTGTTGATTAAGTGTTCCTTAAATTTTTTGCAGTATTTATTCACTACCATTTTTTATATATGTATCCAAAATAAGCATCATGCTCATAACAATCTATGCATTGATCTGCAACTAGAAGGAAAAATAAGTGAAGTATTAGAGAATTTGATAAGATATTGTTTTTAAATCCAAAGCTATAAGATATGAAATAGAATTATGCTTAATAAAAACAATACATCAATGCAACCAGAGAAAAGATCTATGGAATAAAAATACCAGCTGTGAGCTTTAACAACATGGCCTGGTTAAAATAAAAACAGGAATCAGACGTTTTCAATTCAGAACCGGAATAAACAAGATTTCTAACCATATATTTAGCTATGCTATTTTTAAATGAAGGTATAAATTACATGTAAAACGTTAGTTCTGTATTGAGTAAATAGGTTTTATGTTGTGTTTGAATAAATGAATAAATACCTATTTTGTCCAGGTTGATGTTAGGACTGAGCACCATGTGGAGGAGCCTCTTGAGTCGTTTGTTTTCTTCGTCATAAGACTCAAAAATACTTTCAACCTCACTGAACAATTCAACGGCGATTGCAGTAAATCGTTCAGTTAAAAAGTTGCGCAAGTTTAGCATCCTTCTGCCTGACATTTTCGGGAGTTTTAATACGTCGTAAATTAACAAATGTGGGCTAAACAAATTTTAAAACAAAGCAGAACTTAAAGAATCAAATATCCTTGCGCAGAAACTCTTCTTCTGTAGATTCAAACCGGTAGATGAGCTTAATTGCTGCCCCCTGCAGGATTACAGAATACATTCAAGCAGGTCTCAATAGTTTTAAAAAATAGCTACAAGAAATAAATAAATCAAGATAAATACAGGATGAGTGGTATTTTAAATTATGTAGTTGTTAAGAAATCAGTTTGTGTCTTTATGTTATTTTTTGTTGCCAGATCTCCTTTTTAATTATTTATTTCACTGAACATGTACAGTTAGATACTTTGCACCAGTAGGCAAATGTAGCAGGTGATGAGTTTTGTTGCACGTTTTTTTAAATAGTTCTTATTCGCCATGTTTTTTAATTGTCTTGTGGTTTTAGCATGTTTTAATTGTTTTAATTAATTTTATTAACTTCACCTGCTACTAAGAAGTGGCGCAGTCCCTAAATGCTATATAAGATACAGCTGGGGGCAGAAGAAAAGCAGAGCGCCCCAGAAGCAGAGCCAAAGCGGCAGCCGAGACACACAGGGGAGCCCACCTTCTGAACTACGGGCTGTTGGCGCTGTAGCGTGTCAGCCTGAGTGCACACCACTGTGCGGCAAGGGCTCCCCCTGCAAGGAGACACAGGGTGTCCGTCATGGCTCCCCAATGGTAGAGAGGGTCCCGTCGAGGAGCGGACCCGTTCTGGGCAATGGTCCCTTTGAGGATTGGACTTGAAACAAGGAGTTGCCGATGGGCTAAACCCAACAAACTGTTTCATGGACTGCCATTTTTAGTATATTTCAGAGTTTTTAAATAAATATTGTTGAAACCGATTTTGTGGTCTGTGCCTCTGCTTCTCTGGCACACCCTGCCCGATCCTGAACCGGCAGACCCGGTCACTGTTTGGTGTTGTTGGCTCTCAGGATCGGGCCTGAGAGCCAGAAGCAGAGCCAAAGTGGCGGCTGAGACACACAGTGGGGAGCCCTCCTTCTGAACTACGGGCTGGTGGCTGTTGTGGAATTTTCTTAAGTTGTCACACAAATGAGAAAAGAACAATAGAATTAAAAAAGATCAAATGCAGCAGAATTGGAAGTTCATGCAAACCAAAGTTTGGCAGAAATTCAACGATTTGACCATACCCCTATTTTTCAAGGACCTCCGTTGTTAGGGTAGGCTTCCTTGTTGCTAGGCTGGATGTGTCATTCTAATAGGCCATGCAAATTTAGGGCTGAACATTATGTTAATTCAATTCAATTTTATTTGTATAGCCCAAAATTACAGAATTTCTGTCTCAATGGGCTTCACAAGAAAAAGAGGAATGTATTAACACATATACACGGCAAGAAAAATAACTAACAAATGCTAACTAAACAAAACTAGCACATTTATGCCCTTGGACTCTCCTTCACAGTGAGAAAAAACTCCTAAAAAACCCATCAGTGGGGAAAAAATAAGAAACCTTGTGTTAGGCTAATAATTTATCAATGTGCTGAACAAACTTAATATGTTGTTATCTTGCATCTGCAACTTGCTGGACAGAGGCTGTATTGTTACGTTGAGTTTGTAAAAATGTATCTTTGCTTGACCTTGAGCAGCTTGGAGTCTGTGTGAACAGGCTGGAAAAGTATAATCTCACACCATGGATGGGAGGTAGATGTCTTGTTTCAGCACATCAGGATAATTAAAGACACCCATTGTCACAAAGATGTTTTCAAAGTGAATATTAATCTAACTTAATCTTAAATTTTCAACCACATGGCGTGGTGGTGTGTCAGCCTGAATATCACCATATGGCGAGGGCTCCCCCTGCAAGGAGACACAAGGGTGTCCGTCATGGATCCCCGACTGGTGGAGGGGGGCTCTTCGAGGAGCGGACCCGGTCCCAGCAATGCCTCCTATCAAGGAATGATTCCGGAACAAGGAGTTGCAGATGGGCCAAACCCATCAAATTGTTTTAGGACTGCCATTTTTAGTATATTTAAGAGTTTTTAAATAGATATTGTTAAAACTGGTTTTATGGTCTGTGCCTCTGCTTCTCTGGCACACCGCCCGGTCCTAAACCCCGCCCGGTTTAGGACCGGGCGGGGTTTAGGACCGGGCGGACCGGGCGGTCCTCTTCATTCTCCTCTTCATCTTCCTCCCCATCATCATCCTCCTGCTTATTGTGCAGCGTCTACAATAATCAGAACGCTGCCTCGGTCTGTCGTGGTAAAGAGCTGAGCCGAATAGCAAACTCTCGATTTACTGGTCGATAAACGTCCCCACCCTCACTTCGCCTCCTGAGTGCCACACTGCTGAGGTGTTTCGGCCATGTCCAAGGCGGTGTCGGCCCCCCTCCTCCCCCCTGGATCCGCCCCTGGAATCACAAAAGATGACAAAATATGTTTTGATGTGTTGATCTCACTGTAGTGAGAATTTCTTTTTGATAATATTGACGTCTATAGAAACGGTTTTAACTTTTTTTTTTTTTTTGGTGGGGTGCCTCAATAGTTTTTTTTAATGGAAAAATGTACCTTGGCATGAAAAAGGTTGAAAAACACTATTTGAATCTATTTGTTGGATGCATAATATTTTCTACCAGAAGGGGCGACATTTGACTCTCTTCACTCTTGGTTGGACTGAATGAGTTGGAGAAGAAGATAGACGCAGAGAGCGAGTGACAGCCTAAGTGAATCACCGTGTTCAACAGTCAGTAAACTAAATCAAACCAATTCGTTTTTTAGCAGCTCGATCGACACAGAAAAGTAAGGATTAGCCGCGTGAAGTGGTCACGTTTTTACTATTTTGTTTCAGATTGTTACAAGATCGAATAGTATTGATGATGCTTATCTTGTGATGTATTGTTAGCAGGCGCAAAAAGCTAAAGAATTACTGTTTACGATCATTCGGATAGCCTCACATCCAACAACAAGTCAGGTGGACGTACAATCGGGAAAGATGGGTGACATTAACCCATCTTCATCTCATTCCTTTCAATCTGAGGTGAGTGTTTTAAATCTTTGAGACAAAAATAAGTTTATTTGCATTGTTTGTTGTTTTCACTTTCTTGCAACTGCTGATGAGTTAGCCTTAGCATAGCGTGCTAATGTTGACATCCTTTTCACCAACAAAGAGCAAGAAATAGACTATTTACTATCGCTAAACATTTAAAGACAAATATTTTTGTAGTGCTGTTTTACGCAAATAAAACTTTGTTTTATCTTTGAAAATTGTCATCAATGATTTTAGATTGTAAGCTACTTTGCAAAATCTCAAAGCTAGCTAGCATGTGAGTTTAACGGCGAACACATTCCTGTATCATGGCATGCTAACGCAAATCTTACCTAAATTTGATTTTTTAAATAATCTATTAACATCAGATTGCACTCGATGCTTTTCTAACGCTAGATCCTCTGTAAATAACATGTTCTTACTGAAAAACGAGACTTTTTTCTTTTTGTCCATCACTTAGCATTAGCTGCTTACTTGCGTACATTTAGCTGTAATTAACTATACTGAAAGCAAAATCTATTGCAATGTGATCGTTTTATTTATTTAACTTTTTGATCATGTTTTTAATATATTTAGTTGAATATTCATAGAGATCGAGCCAAATTAGAGTGTATAGATGTGCGTCTTAATATAATCGCCATATCTGTTTGTGCAGGTTTCAGCAACACATGTTTTTGTTTTTTTTTTGTCTTGATTTTTTTAGGCTTTCAGCCCATCGTACAGGAGAAGGAGGACTGTGGAAGATTTTAATCAATTTTGCACTTTTGTTTTGGCTTATGCTGGTTATATCCCATATCCTCAGGAGGTGAGTACGCGTGTTGTTGTTGTTATAAAGCTAATCTTTGGCCTTTTTTGTGCATCACAAACTTTATTTAGAGGTAGTAACTGCTAGTTATTTTTTAGGATAATTCATCAAGATGTTGAATCATAAATGAGTTTTTTTTTGTACATTAAATGATTATTCATATTACCCCATCTGGTGGAGAAAAGCCAGATGGGGTGGTTTGGGCATCTGGTTAGTATGCCTCCCAGTGGACTAGTGTTGCCAGGTGGGAGATTATTTTGTATTATTTAAAAAAAAAATATTGCAACTTCATGAATAGAACCACGTCTATTGATGAGGTTCAGTCTCTTCTGTTAAGTAACACCTTATACATGTGCTGGTATGGCAGTGAGAGGTACACTAGAGTTTAAGAAAACCAGAAAAGCATTCAGTAGAGACTGGTTAGTAGTAAGAACCTACTACTATTACACCTACTACGGTTTAAGTTAGAACTGCAGCAAGCTGGTGCTTCCAGGCAATCATTTATCTGTTTCTGTGTGACTTAATGTTTTTGGCGTGGTGTATTCAAAGTTCATTAAAAAAAAAAAAAAAAAAAACTCGGACAAAGAGTCGCGGCAGACAAATACAACTAAAACAATCACACAAACAAGAATCGTTCAAATGATCCCTGTTTTGTGCATTTTTTTTACAATTATTGTTTGTACTTAGGACAGAGTGCAATAAATATCATTCAAATGCAATAATTATTGTACATTTGGCAACCCTGTTTTGGGCACATTCCACCAGGAGGAGACCAAGAGGCAGACCCTAGATCTGCTCGAGAGACTTTGTCCCACAGCTGGACAGGAAATGCCTCGGGTTTCCTCCCGGGTGAGCCAAATGATGCAGCTGGGGTGAGAGAGTCCTGGGTTTCTGGTCTGAGGCTGTTGTCCCGTTGACCCAGCACCAGCTAAGTGAAAGAAGACAGAACAAAGTAATACTACACTTCTGTTGACATTCAATCATATAAGTACTAAATACTTCATATTATTCAGTTTGGTAAAACTTTTGTTTTTCTGTCAAACTTGTAAATCTTGTTTTGGTTTTCTTTTTTTCTTGAATTGTATTTACTTGGTAAAAGTGAATATAAATGTAATCTCTCCTTTGTTAATTTAATCTTCTATTAGGGTGCAGGGAGGGAGATAGTCACACAAAAAGATTATCTGAAACAGATTCTTTTGTCTTTGTTGTTTCTTTTGACACCACTGTGTATTCTAGCTTTGTATGTTCTGTATCTTATTGATTCAATGTGCAGCTGGACTTCCACTTGCAAAGTTGGAGGGTTTTTTCAGTTGATTTTTTTTTTAACTTTATTTAAACATTTTCCTTTTTTTTTATATACAGACACACATAAAAAGCAGCTTTAAAATTGTACAGTTACAAAAAGAAAATAAAAGAGCATGCCAACCCGTAGCATGGAAATCACCAATTATGAACATAATTTTACTAATTTTACTCCCTAAAAAGAGACGACAGAAAGTAAAAAACATTTATTTGAATTTTGTAAAATATTTGGATCAAACATAAAAAATAATTATTTAAACTTATTCTCTAAAAAAAAAAAAAAAAAAAAAAAAAAAAAAGCCACTCAAACGTAAGCTGCAGCTTTCTCCATAAACACTGGTAAATACTTTAAAATCTCCTCCCCTATGTAAATGGCAGACCCTCAGTGTACATAATGAAAGGTTTTATAATAAATTTCTATTGAACCCTCTTTCCCAAAACTCAGGTATTCAATTTGAATACACATCATTGCTTCTCTGACCCACTGAATAAAAGAAGGAGGTTGTTTGTCCTTCCATTTCACTAAGATCAGTCTTCGCGCATGGAGAGACAGAAAAGCCACTGCGCTCTTTTCATGTGAGTTAAGGGCCCCGTCTGCTCGGGAGTACTCCAAACATTGTTGTGAATGAATTGGAATCTATTTTCCTCCCACAAAGATGTCAAAAAAATTCAAAAGCAGAGTCCCAGAACTTTTTTAAAGCAGGACACGACCAAAACATGTGACCCATTGTTGCAGGTGACCGGTTGCGTCTTAAACTTTAATCGTCACTGCTGCTGTATATCTTAGCCAGCCTTGTCTTTGTTAAGTATGCGCGATGGAAACTTTGAATTGTGTCAGACTGTGCCTTATGCAGATAGATGTTTAATGTTAAATGGTTCAAAGAAGCAGAATTAACGTGATGCAATTGATCATATATTTTTGAAATATGACTTTTAATAATGAATTGAGGCTGCAGGCAGTTTTTGTAAAAGATCAGGAAATGGTTGTGTTGTATATGTGGGGAAATGTTTTCTTACAAAGCCGCAAACCTGTAAGTGTCTGAAAAATATATCAAAATTTCCACAAACGCTTTCAAAGAGCATAAATGAACAATCAACAATTAAATCGGTAAAAAGCACTTTATCTTTACTACACTAGATTTTAAAACCCAGTTTTTTTTTGTTTTCATGAGTCAAAGCTTTTTATGTGTTGTGCAAAAATTTCTGTTTTGTTTGGAGAAAAAAAAATTAACTGTTTGAAATATCGCAGTCAGTCAACAATATTCATGCATTTGATCTATGAATGACTATCTTGAGATAAATCTTGTTTAAAAAAAACATCAAATTTGATAAAGTCATTCATTGCACTGCATACATAAGTCTCTATGCATCAACATATCATTGTTATGTGTGCAAAAGAAATCCTATTTTATCCTCTGATCTGTTTTAAAGGACCCTCCACTGCGTAGCAGCTCCAGCCCTCCTAATAGTACAGGCAGTACAGCTGACAGTGATGGCTGGACTCCCAGACCACCATCCTCCGGCCCACCCCGTCCAACTAAGACCCCCCAAGACAGGATCAGGAAACGTCCTCAGCCAGGACATACTATGTCTAGTCACAGCAGAAAAGAGGTAAAGTCAGCAGTCACGTTATTTCCCTCCAACTATTATTGAAACAATTTAACAAAGTTTTTTTTGCAGCACACAATGACCAGCCATCATCCAAATGACCACAGAAAAGCTGACAACCTGAAGAAAAAGAAGAGGAAAAAGGAACGGGAGCATCAGTTTGTTGATCAAAGTGGGTCACAGCAGATCCCCCCAGCAGTACAACAGTTAGAGATGCCTCTTTCCTTTGGTGGCCAAATGATCAAAGAGGAGCCTGAAGATGAAATCAGCATTTCCCTTCACCCCCAGTGCCTTCCCAGCCCATCCTCTTTCAAAAAGGAGCTGAAGGAGGAACCCAAAGAAGAGCGTCGACATTGGGATGGACGAGACCTAGAAGAAGGAGTGGTAAAGGTACAAAAAGTGGAGGGTTTTTCAGGAAACCGAACCATTTTCCGCCAGGGGAAGCAAGTGGTATTCAGAGATGAGGACGGGTCGGGAGAGGATGAGGACATAATGGTAGACTCCGGTAAGTTCTTTTGAAATGTCAAATATAATAATAGTTGAATAATGCTAAGCACAATTTATCTGGTTTATTCTCAGACGACGACTCGTGGGATCTGGTGACGTGCTTCTGCATGAAACCCTTCGCAGGCCGAGCCATGATCGAATGTAACAAGTGTAACACCTGGATCCATCTGTCATGTGCCAAGATCCGCAAGAGCCACGTTCCAGAGACATATGTGTGCCAGAGTTGCCAAGAAACACACGGAACCCCGGATGCCCGTCGATCCCACCGCTCCCGTGTTGGCTCACGTAAACACCTGCTAGACTGACCCCAGAGCAAATTGTGAACTCTGTGTATTTGGTCCCTTAATTTTTCATATCCCTACTGAACTGAACCGTTCTCAAAATCTGATCCTACACACTTCAGTATCTGTCCTGTTTGGTCAGCCATACACATACGTCTTCTATGAACACTATATTATGGACCTACTCCTAAACCTTTATCCCATTTGAAAACCGTTTGAGTGTTGTTTTAGATTTGCTAGGATTTGTTCTTTCTTCCTACAGACTTTGCGTAAGGCAATCACTGATCAGATATCTGTCTGTAGAAAGCGTTAGCAGCAGACTGCTACTGTGGAGACCCATGTGTCTTGTGAACACTGGAAACATTTGAACTGCCATTAAAAAAGAGGAAATGTTGTCACAACTGCCAACTACCATGGTGCATGCTGGGATTTGTGGGAAAGACCGTTCGCTCTTTTTTTCCCTTACCTTTTTTAATGTAATTTTTGACTTCTGTCACAGAGACAAAAATCTTTTTCTAAACAGGATTTTTTTTTTTTGGATGCCTCTTTTGTTACACAATTAACTATTAAACACAAGTAAAACTTTGTGGCAATTGCTTCAGATGGTGCTATGGTTTTATGCTGAGGTATAATCCAGTAGAACTAAAATGTAGAAAAAAAAAACAAGTTAGTCTGCATCTGCGTCATCTGTTTTTTGGGTTTATTTTATTCTGAAGCAAGCACTTGTTCTCTTTTGTCTTCCAAACTCAGCTATTTCTTTCAAAACCAACATATAAGTATATAAATAGAGCTTTTGTAGCTTCCTAAAGTGTTCATAGTTTGTTTTTTGTAAAAAAAAAAGTTGTTCTTCAAAAGCCAGATAATCAAGAATAATCAGGAAAAAGCTTTCAGTACGGGTGTTTTAAATTTTATTTGGTCTGTATGGTTTTGCAGAATGTCATTCAACAATGTAGACTTTTTTTTCCTCACAAATACATTTCTCATATATATGTTTTAAGGTGGCAACTCGTTTTTAATTCAAATTAATTTTAAAAGGATTTCCGAGACCCTCCTGTTCAGGTATTAACTAGAGAAAGAAATCAGTCCAAACTGGAGTCCAAACTGTATTGAAAGAACATATGCATGTGTGTGTGTTATTAAAGCATGTGCTGCTATGTGTTGCCTCATTTTGAGCAAGGCATTAGAAAAACATATTTACAAAATAGGACAAGTCTGTTTATTTTGGTTTCTGAAGTGTCTGGTTAAAGCGGAATATTTCTATCTCTAACACCTCATTGTCTTAGCATCATTCATTTATTTATGAAGCAAATTTTGAGGTTTTTTCTTTTCCCCTCTCCTATGTAAATTTTTGTTCCATTTTAGATTCAAGAATTTAAGCTTGTTTTATGTGACATCTGCTGTTGGACCTGTTCAGACTTAATATTGTTTCAGATTTATAAAAAGCCATACTGTAAAGTGAACAAACTGTAGAAAAAGAACTTTTAATGTTTGTCTAAGGTGGGAGTTTAACAATGCTGAATCAATGAAAAGACCAGGGAACAACTTGTACTCTCACAACGAAGATTTACTTTGTGAAGAACATAAGATTTCCCAGCTCTAAATGTGGTTAGATTACATGTGGACTCTTGTTTTTTGGCATTTGCATGGGTTGGTTGATCAAGTTTGTACCAGCACTTATAAGGGTTAGTGTCTGCTGTTGCAAAGAGTAGATAATATTTGAAAGGCCAATTCTCAAGAGATCATCTGGCACATAAACACATGTTTTGTTACTGCGTCTTTAATCACATTTATAATCAATGTTAATGTTCATTGTGACACAGCTTGTTCTAAACTTGGGTTGTTCTTTCCCCTCACTGAGAAAGCGTTGTCTGTACTGTTGTGCAAACTGTTTCTGTGAAACTTTTGTAAACTATTGTAAATAAAGAGTTACCATTTTAACTTGATATGTTTTTCGGGTAAAATAACTGCTCGGTTTTGCTTCTTTTCATATGATTTATTGTTATTTTTACAGGACAGATTACAGGTTCTTAAATGTACACTCACATGTATGTGAGTTTGGAGGACGGAGTTGGAATGAAATTGCAAACAGTTCCTCTGCTTTTGTAGTGACAAATGCAACCAAATGCCCATTTGAACATGTCTTAGAACACTTTGCATTTAAAACAATGAGACAAATACATTAAACACAAAAAAAATGGCTGATGTTCTAAATCAAATGCAATTTTCAGTCATCCAGCACTTTTCAGAAAACAAACAACCATGATCTCCAGACACCTTTCTATATAAAACAAAAATATTTTTTTCTCTAATAATTGACTAAAGTTATTTATTTCCTCACAAAGAATTGTAAGGACAAAAAACATCTTCTAGTTTAGTTCTTACTTGTGTTGATCGTTTAGTCAGAGAATGTATTCCTGTTCTATTTTTTTTTGAGAAAGACCCTTTGAAACAATTTTGTTGTAATACTGGGCTAAATAAATAAAATTCTTTTTATTTTCCGATAAAAAAAAAAAAAAAATCACCAAATTTCCACTCAATTTAAAAAAATTCTCCCAATGAACTCAAATGTAACTACCTTTTTATTACTGCAAACTCCATTTATTAACAGTTAAACCGATATAATTACTGAGACTAATTAAACATGAGTTTAATTAACGAGTGGCTTTGTAGGGTTCAAATGTAAATCTTTGGGACTCCAGCGCTACAACACTTGCCTGTTGATGAGCTGTAAGTGTCCTGTAGGTTATTGGATTTTATCTGTCAGCCTCACTGTTCCACTGAGAGAATAGTTACAGCAAAGGTTAATCAATGTGTGAACGGATGCTCAGAGAAGCATTAAAACTCATCTCTGACTGAAGACATGGATAGTGTTAGATTAAAAGCAATGGCACTTGGTTGTTGTGTGAACCCAGCTTGTATTCTAATATTAATAAACATGTACATGTATCAACGTGTAAAGGTTTTGTTGAGGTTTGGCAGGAGAGAAGCTACATGAGGTAAAAATGTTGAGATTCCACCTCTCTGTGATGTATACCTATTCTAAGTCATCATTAAGATAAAGATATTTGTTCTAACTGTACGTCCAGATCACAATTTGATTTTATTTAGTTAAACTTAATTTAACCAGGCAAAGTACCAATTCAGACCATGATTTCTGTTATGGCATTACATGCCATCAAAAAGAAGACAGTTGCTTATCACTTTTCCGCAACGGACCGGCAACTTGTTCGGGGTGTAGCCCACCTCTCGCCTGATATTAGTCACCGGCATCCCCCGCAATCCCATTAAGGGATAAGCGTTTTTTTGCTTTGTGCAAAAAAACATAAAGTAAAAACAAACACAGCACTAAGTGTAACCAACATTGGATCAAAAATTGTTTAAGAAAACTGGAGCTAAGACCTGATCAATAAACTCTAATACAAATATTCAAGTGAGATTTCTGCCTATAAGCTCCTGATCAGAATAAATATTAAAAATAAATTAATAGTTTGCATCCTTGCTTTACTCTAATGTTTTCTCCTTCAATATCTCAATTTTTCAGCACCAGTTTACACATGCTGACCGGCTCATCACTGAGCAGCAGGCATCATATTAGATCGAATAACAAATGAGACGGGGATTGGTTATTCCTTCTACTAAAACATGGTCCTGCATAGTGTTCACAGAAACATTTGCATGATTAATGCAATGACTGTGAGTGTTGAACTACTGGATATGCACATGAGAAAAGACGCTACGATGTTAGAAAGAAAGTAGAAGTTTTCTTGTATGCACCTTGCTGAATGTCAGGAAATTTACACATTTATTCATTACTGGAATAGCACATTTCCCCCTCTGCGTAGTGCATACAGACGTCTATGTTCTGGGTCGCAATCTGCTCTCCAGCAGCAGGCAACTGTTGGAGCAGCTTTGTCAGGTGTAGCCTACCAAGGGTAACTCAAAGCTGACTGCTGTGCTCCATGGACCTGAGAACTGGCCTTCAGGAAAGGAAGGAGTGGAGAGATTTGTGAAACTGATTCACGAACACCATGACAGGAGGAAAGCCACTGGAGAGAAACAAAACTCATATCTGAAGAGTCCCTTCTACCCTCGGGTTTGTGTGCATACAGCAAGTCTGATTTATCTGTGCTTGGGCACTCCAACAGCTCCTAGGACTCTGACTCAATCCGGTGAGCTGACAAGACAAAAAGAAAAAAAGTTACAATTTGAATGTGTGAGAATGCAGACTCTGCAAGCTTCAGTAAATTTGTAATTATGGTGCAAGGCCATGAGTGTTTGGTAAAGTGGTTGCATACTAACATTGCTTGGGTATCCGTAATGGCTCAGTGTCTGCAGAGATAACTTGATGCATCACACCCCTGAACTGATAAAGCAATTTTAAGCTTTTTTCCTCTCCAACGCAGGGGTCATAAAAGCCGGGCAAACCAGCCTAAAAATACAGAAACCAACAATGTAAAGTCTGAAGCTCAAATCCAAGAAACCGTCAGACCCTCCTCACCTTAGAGGCCTCAGTGAGAATGAGCTTTGAGTCCTTTACCAGGCACTGCAGCGGCACAGTCACATCAATGACCTTGGCTTTTTCTTTCTTCTGGGTAGTATCTGATACAAACTTTCCATACCAGGCATTCAGGATGATTAGACCTAAAAGTTAGATACATCATTTTCAGAAAATGTGTCTTTGAGAACATAAAAGACCATGTTTTTGATAGAACCTTCCAACACTAAGTTTAAACTAAATTCTAGTAGTGTCACAGATTTTTCTCTTACAGTGATTCTAACTGCTTTGTAGCACATAAATAAACTGGATTGATTTGCACATCTTTGAAATGCCTTCATAAGCACTCTGATTTTATAATCAAGTTATCTGCTGCCTGCATAAAAAATGTATTAAATTGTACAAATAACTTGACAACATAAAAATCCAAGAAATTATACAAAGATGCATTTCAGACATGAGCATGAACAAAGTAAGATAAACTGAATCTTAAAGCTACAAATAAACAACTGTTGGATTCCTAGTGACAAACAGGCATGTGGGTATGTATTTCAGTTGCACATTTGAATTTTAGGTTTGGACAAGTTACAAAGAGAAATAGTTTTGAGTTTCACTTCACTGTGTTTGTGTGTCTGTACTCACCCATTTTGGATTCCTCTGCTTCTATGATTCTCCTCACAGACTCCTGCATCAGCAAAACCTACAGAACAGCCAAGGGAGTAAGCGGAGGAGTGGAGAGAGCAGAAAATTATAGGACTGTTGAGATTCAGTCATGAGTTCGTAATGAGTAGAGCTAAACTTATAGACATTGATCAATTATCCCTCGCAGACAATGAGTGAGTGTGTTTCTGTGTGCGGGTACTCACAGCAGACTCTGCCTCCTGTTTCTTCTTGGCGATGTCTGTAGCGGAGCTTTTTCTCTGCAGCTCCAGCTCTCTGAGAGACACAGACAAAGCAGGCATCAACAAACGCCCGTAGGGATTTACAGTGGAGGATTTTTCTAATGACACCGAAGTGTGAAAAAAAAAAAAGCTTAACACCCTATCAGCTCATTGTTTCTGACAGACATGGATGTAGAATCTAAGATTCTGTCTGTGCAGTAATAATCCAGCTACAGTAGACACATACATATATGTATATATATATATATATATATATATATATATTAAATCACAGGGGTTGAGTCCGTGTTTGTCCAGCACAGACAGGGGGATGAGCAATAGTCACACTTTACACTTCCTGGTCTCTAAAAAAGCTCTATAAATCAGTCAGATTTAATCACTATTGTGAAATGGATGTTCCAAATTCCAATTTGGTTGTTTATGAGTGAAAGATACAATGAGAAAACAGTTATTTTGCATGACATGAGAATTTTAAGTGATCTCTCTTTAGTGATCAAGATGGATCTTTTCTAGGTCAAAGTGTGATGCTGACTAAGGTGGCCGACTTGCACTCACTGCTCTTTCTGAGCTTGTGTGTATGGGATGATGATTAATCTATGGATGGCCATATAGACCAGCAGAGGCCCTGCTGTAGCATAGAAGATAGCACTGGGCAGCAGCTGGTCTGTCAGGTGGACTGGAAACAGGTACGTTTGACTGGCGCGCGCCAACCTGCAAGGAAATGCCAGCATAGATTAAAACTCTTACAGTCAACAACCACATGGTGTTACATTGTTTTGTCACCATTAGAGGTCACATTTTAGCATGACTTCATACTTGATCTTGAGTGTAACTCCCTGTGGGACCCCGACGCTGACAGTGGCTGATAGGATACTGTGTCTGCTGATCTTTCTCTCTGCTCCATACTCCACCACGGTGCCAAACCAGCCAGTTCTAGAAAAGATAGAACAGTCAGAGAAAATAAATTGGGAAGATGATTAATAACTAGCAGGGCTGATCCTTTAGAAAGTGGTTTTAGAAAATTAACGCTTTTGTAAAACCCACTTTTTTGGGACAATTTCCTAATTAAAACCAATTTATTTGGCCAAATCAAAAGGATAGCCATAACAAACTGTGATAAATTAGAAATCACACTAATTTATTTGTACTATTTGTAGACAATAAGATTTCAGGACACAGAAATGAAAGAAACCATATATAAAAAAAAAACCTTCTCGAGTTGAGAATCAGGGTACGCATAAAGACCTTAAAAAGGAATCATCAATTCAAAACATTTTATTTAAACTATTTTGTCAGGGTAGTCAGAGGTCCAGCCAGAAGCAACAGTTTCAGAGTTTATTTGTAATGTTGAAGTCCAATGGAGTAGATTTTAGATGTTAATTTGAAATGTTTTTAAAGCAGTACTTTCAAATAATTTAAATTAAATCCATATATACAAAACTACTTAGCTAAACATAGGATTAAAGCATAAAATGTTAATCCTGACACTGTGAATATGCAAGTCGCCTCGTAGCAAGATGGTCCGGGGTTTGAGTCCCATAGTGGGACGAGGCTTGGAACACTGGCACCTATGTGTGGAGTTTGCATGTTCCCCCCGTGTATGAGTGTGTGTGGATGGTTGTGTGTGTAGCCCTGCAACAGACTGGCGACCTATTTGGGGTGTATCCTGCCTTTCTCTTTGAATCTACCGGGATAGGCCTCCCCTCCCCCTGGTAACAGTGTAAGGGATGGATGGTTAAGAAGATGAATGAATGTTAAACCTGCAACTTTACTGCCTACAGCTGATCAGGAGGCGTTTCACCTTCATTCAAGCATGTGATAAATTAGTAAATGGGTTCTTCTGAACATTTCGTAATTGGTCAGGAGGTTCCACACTGAGATGGTGAATTAGTAGCATCTTAATAGGGAAAAAGTATCATTTACAAGGGCTTGGTGTAAAGAGGGAATGAATGATCAGTATGAGAAAATATTGCATCTACTATATTATTCCTAATACACACACTTGTGCGGCAGCACAGATGGGGTTCGCGTCTATGAAAATGCTATTTCCAAAAAAAATCTGCAGGACAAAAAAATTTGTCTCAGTATAGTTCCGGAAACAGCACAAGCTGCACATGCACGCTTGCGCTGTTTAAAGCACTGTTTAAAGAGACAAGGACATGTCAGACTTGAACAAAAGTTGCATATGGAAGACTTATTTTTGTCAGACTAAGCTTTGCTGCACTCAGGCTTCAGGAAAAAACAGGGGTGCGCTACTATTAGAAAATGTGCTTCTATTAGGATAATACGATAACTTTAAGAACAAATTTACAACAAGCATTCAAATCTCAATACAACTTTGTTTGAGGATGTGCAAGTCATTACTTTGTAAAATTTATCAAATATTTCAAGAGTGACAAAACTGCTCTTCTGATTATTTTTTAACATACTTGAATGAGCCTTTCACTTTGGTCTGATCTTCATCTTGGAACTTGTATTGGTAGCTCATCATCAGATATGAATGAGCAACACCCAGCTGAAAAGAATGTAAGAAGAGACCAAGAAAAACAGTTTAAAAAGATAAATAATGATATATTAAAATTTTCAATAAATAAAGTTGGGAAAAATAAGTGACAAAATGACATAAAACACAGCTAATTGTAATTTATTTTTCAACAGTAAAACCCAAAAATTGCTCTTATCACTTGTACCTGCAGAGCTAGAGTGAAGTGGCTGGTTTTTGTGTCTCTGACTACGCTGGTAGTCATGGCACTGTTGGGCCCCCAGCGCCACTGAAGGTAGCCCATGGTGTTCTGATCCAGATGTCTGGCGGTCATAAGAGAACAGCTGGGCCGCAATCCTCGAGGAGAGAACTGCAAACCACACTGAGCTGTAAGAAAACTGGACATAACAGAGTTATCAAAAGATGGATGCTGTTGCTAAGAAGTTAGACCATTAGTTTGATAGATTAGAACTAAAAACCTTCGCCTTACCATCGAGGAGTTATATTACGAAACACCTTTAACCCTATGAGTGGTCCCAATATGTCCCCTGCACCAAACTCCATCTATGGGAAGATCAAGGACGGGACAGTTAAGAAATACAGAAATCAAATCAGACAAAAACATGTTTAAACTCATTTTTTCTACATAAGATACAAATGATTGAAAATGTCCTCTCTCTTCAGCCCAGACGCACAAAAACAGGTGCTTCAATTGAGGAGGAATGTGTGTGTGTGTGTACCTCGCCCCAGCCCTTTGCCGATGTAACTCTGCGTACGGTCATGTTAATATTGCCCCCTCCACTCCCATTATGAGTGGAAAGTGAACCAGACAGCATTGCTGTGTCAGTGTTTGTCAGAGGAGCCTGAAAAAAGACACAAGAGTTTTATGCATATTATTCTGGCCCAGGTCAATAAGAGGACGGACAGTGAATACTAAGAGTCTGTTTTGTTGCACCTCTATGGACTGGGAAATATGCATCTTGTTTATTTCTATATGAGGAAAGCCTCCTCCTGGCATCTCTTCAAAGTCTTCATCATAGCGGTCAAACAAGTCTGTTGCATCCACTCCGACGCTGATGGTGCCCTGAATTATAACGATGAAAAAAGACATTGATGGGATTAAATGGAAAAGTTCTTCATTGAGACTTTCATAAAAAAATGAGAATTAATCATTCTACAGGTGGTGAAAAAGTAGTTGAGCTGAAAAAAAATAAAAAATAAACCTTAGGGTTTGTTCTTTGCTGCAGTCTCCTCTCTTCTCTTTCTCTCTGTAGCCTTTCGTACTCCTCTCGAATTTCCGCCGGCATCCTCTTTCTCTCCACCACCTACACAATGTGTGGATGACGTAAATATATACTGAAAAGGAACAACCACTAATGTGAAACAGTTTGAAAACCTACCTCCCAGCCTTCCACTTCAAGCCCTTTCTTCCCAAAGAGGTCATAGATGGCTCTGGAGTGAGCGTCACTAAGCACTGAAGGTGGAAAACATGAACTGATTTATATCTAATCCTTGTTGGTGCAACATTGGTTTTTAATATTTAATTTGTGCCTACTTATCCTGAAGCTGCAGTGTGTGGGAATTGTCTTGAATTTAAAATTTAAGTCTAAATAATTAAAGTTGCTCAAAAATTATTAGCCCAATAAAGATGGGAACAAATTTGCCCCGGCTACTTGCTTTGCCAATGTGACTAATTCTGTATCATCAGTATACCTACCTTCATAGGCTTGGTGAACCTGGTTGAAAAGTTGTTCAGCTTGTCTTTTTAACTCAGGATCTCGATGTTTGTCAGGATGGTAAAGCATACATAACCTTCGATATGATGCTTTCAGCTCATCCAACGAAGCCTAGAATATCAAATTTGTTAGAATTAATCAAATTGCACATGATTCTTCAGTCAAGTTGTGTGTTTTTTTTTAAATCAATAGGAATTTGCATTCATTTTGTCACATTTAATTACAAAAAACACTGAATAAAATGTGTCTAATCAATACAGCCACAGGTTTACTCGAGACTCAAATATAATAAAGGCAATAAAACATGGCTCTTGTCAAATTAAATGTATCAATGTCAGAAGTGATTATGGTGCATGGTTGGATGAAATTTTTTCCTCTTCTGAACATAAGTGGTGCCCCAGAGCTGATTACAGGCGAGAGACAGGATACACTCTGTACAGGTTGCCAGTCTGCTGCAGGGTCACACACATATACGCACACAGACATTCCTTGGGGCAACTTTGTAGCAGCCAATAAACCCAACAAGCATATTTTTGTAGGGTGGGAGGAAACCAACTCAAATGGCACCTGCAAGATAACCATAAATCCCAGACACGCCGCCCACACTGTTCAACCCACCAACCTCATTCTACACCCTAACATCTTCACCATGTGAAAATACTCTTTTAAGTATAACAGGAAAGTAGAAAGAATGAGCAAGAATTAATGAAGAAGGTGCATGTGAGAAAATATTTTTTAAGGTATTTTCCAATCTTTGTAATATGGACGGAACATTTTAAAGAACACTTTTTGCCGCTTTTGAGCTGCAGAAAAGAAAATCTAATGTTTTGGACTTGACCTTGAGGTAAGAACACAAACGAGATAGTGTCAGGAAAGAAACAGGGAAGCGCATTTGATCATTCAGACTGTAACATTTTGCAGGTCCAGATATGAGTCAAATTTAACAAGTTTCGTTCCGGCCTCTTCCGTGTATCCAAGGTCGAATCGCAAGAGCCTCTATGAGAAGCCAGGCTTGCCTCCCCCGACTGCATCCTCCAGCTTACTTGGGAGGATCCGGAGGCGTTCCCCGGCCAACTGTGAGATATAGTCTCTCCAGCGGGTCTTGGGCGTCTCCTCCTGGTGGGAAGTGCCCAAAACACCTCACCAGCGAGGCGTTCGGGGGGCATCCTTACCAGACGCCTGAACCCCCCAATTTGGGTTCTCTCAACCTGGAGGAGCAACGGCTCTACTCCTAAACTTCTCCTGAGAGAGGAAGAGCTCCTCTCTCTATTTGTGAGTGAGAGCCCAGCCACCCTACGGAGGAAGCTCATTTCGACTGCTTGTATCTGCAATCTAGTTCTTACGGCCACCACCCACAGCTGGTGACCATAGATGAGGGTAGGAACGTAGATCGACTGGTAAATCGAGAGCTTTGCTTTTCGGCTAGGCTCTTTCTTCACTATGACGGATTGATACAGTGTTCTAATTATTGTGGACGCTGCACCGATCTTTCTGTGGCTCTCAGTGGGGAAGAATGAGTCTCTAAATTAAACTCTGATAAAGTGCAGATGATCAGGAGAGGCAGTTCTTAGAAAGTACCAACACATGACCTTGATTCTTAATTATAATTGTACAAAGATAAAGTGATCAGTTTATTTGGAGCAATTAACCTTCGATAGGGAATCGTTTAAATACTCTGCTAATTAATTAGGAACTATTTCCAAATGCTACTACACAACTATTACCAATAACATTAATATTATTTATAAAATCAAAGTACTTTCTGTTCTTAAACAACAATAATCATCACAATCCTGTTGATGGATAAAAATCCAAGCCAGTCATTGATCTGATGTCTGATTTAAGAGGATGAAGTAAAGCAATCCTATCTTGATTTAAATAGATATGCAACATCAAGGATTAGTTTGTTTGCTTGCAGCATCTTCAGGTTTCATACATTCCTGCTCCATGATGCTAAATTAAGATCGTCATCCAACTGCAGGATGATGTCTGAAGTGATTTAATCAATGACGATCAAATAAAAGATCACAGTAAAATGAGCACTAGCAGTCAATTTAAAGAAAAGAAAAACACGATAATACCTCTTTCCTGACGTTGAGCAAAGAATAATAATCTTGATTGTTAAAGTCAATTTCATCATCCGTAGACGCCGCCATGTTTGGTTTTGGTCAGGTCAGTGTTCTGAAAGCTGATTGGTCCAGGAGGCTGTGGAAAAAATGTAAAGTGGGATCTGTCGCCACCTAATGGTTATAACTGAGCAATACATGAAAACTGATCTTTTCCACATAGATATTAAAAATCCATGCAATGTGAAACACAGTTTAATCCGTTTGGCTTGTAATAAATTAGGATTGCTGTCAAAATTCAGTTATCATACTATCTATGATAAATCTATCATACTCCATATGTTTGTGTAATCCCTCATTCGTCCATCGTAGAAAAGGCCTCAAAGTCGTCGTCTGGACAATGTATTTTGATAATCGAGACGTTTCTACGTCAATCAGATTGATAATTATTTCTGGATGGAACCCTAAATGTCTCAATCATCAAATACACTGTCCAGAAGATAACTTTGAGGCCTTCTCTACCTTGCTCTATAACTGTACAAGTCAGTGACCTCTGACCGCTTTAGGTGGCGTGCAACTGTCAAAAGTAGTCCGAGGAGCACAGAGAGATTGAGTGCAAGGCCCCGAAAACTCGGAAACAACAAAAAAACTCAGGCTACCACTAATCCCGCATGACTCCCCCCACCTATCACATTTACAGCAAGTGTGGTAGGAGCTGCAGCCCCCAAATTGTCTTATTCAGCCACAACCAACGCTGCACAAACAGATGAGTATCCAGGTGCTGACTCCATTGTCTCTAGAGAAAGAAGGATGCCAACTATCTGGTTAAATTATAAAGTTTCTCCATTTGTATTATCAGCCATTCAATTTAATTCTCCAATTTGCTCTCATGATTGAAGTAATCTGTTTGATGGCCTGGGGCCTCAAGCAGCCAGCCCACCCAGCGAGTTTCATTCTATCCTTTATAATTCAAGCATTACTGCTCCCAGCTTTTAGACAACCAGGATTCTTTTCTTTATCTGTCTATGTGTGAACATTTAAACATTTTTTCAGTTTGCAACAAATTTCTTGTTATAAAAGCAAGTTCTTCTGTATAATATCCATCTTTATGTTCCTGACTGCATGTTTTGACTCAAAAAGGTTTTAAACTCTGCAGTCAAAGTCTGTTGGAGTGCTTGTTCGGAATTTTTCTGATCTGCAATTATATCAGAGTAGGAGCATGTCTCGATTATGATAAATTTAGATAATTACATTTTCATTTCCCCATTTTTATAAGTGTTCGCACAGCACTTACTAACCATACAGTCATATTAATCTAATTATAGCATAATGACAATTATAATTTATCCAATTGTTTCCTAGTGAACTAGAAAAACCATCTGAAGATTAGTTTTTGATCATTTAAGCTTTGAGTTAATTACTTTAAACAAATCTCCCATAGTTTAATGCAAACACAATCTGTTAGCAACATGACTATGACAAAAAAATGAAGCACTAAAACTGAATAGATTCATGTAACTCTATGAGTCTGTGTGGCTTACATTCTGCCTTGTATTTAAAGCCCTGTCTCAGCACAGAAAGTAAACGCAGCTCAGATGGGAGCGTTTAAAACCTCTGTTTTTGCCTTGTCTACTATTGTGTCTTTCCAAAGGCTTTGCTGCAAAGGCGATATTCTACCTCCAGGCGTAAAGTGACAGTGTGGCTTTAAAACCAGAACATAATGGTCCCAGTTAAGCTTCACTGTTTAGAAAGGATAACTTTGTATAGGAATATTGAAAAGAAAAATGCCTTTCAGCATGAATCGTCTGATCAGGGCTTAATAATCTAAACTTTAAAACAGAAAAGAGGGAGGTAAAATAAAATGTGTCTATTATTTTTGTTGATTTGCAATAAGTTTTCTTTGAGCTGTTAAAACAGGGGCATCAAACAGGGGATCTACCACCCTGTCTCCATCTACTGATCTCTGTCCTGAGCGTCGTCAAACTGAGGAGGCCGCCATGCTTGATCTCCTATCCCGTTCCCTTCAGATGTACTGTATATCTGTAGAGTAAAATAAGTTAATATTTTATTAATAGTCTTTGACAGGCTGGCTGCTCGAAAGAGGGTGGAGGGAGGGATCTCGCTTTCATTTGGGCCCCCATGAGGTTCCCCCCCCCCACACACACACACACACACACTGCTGGGTTTTTAGGAGTTTATTCTTAACGTGAAGGGGAGTCCAAGGGTAGGATTTTGTTTAAATTGTTTAGCTGGCTTTTGTTTGGTTAGCTTTTAGCTGTGCATTTGTCTATCTACTTTTTTCTTTTTTTGTTCTTAGTTTGTTTTTGCACTCTTTTCAACCCGTTGAGACGATTGTTTTGTGATATCGGGCTATACAAATATAATTTAATTGAAGCTCAGATCCTGGAGGGTTGGTGTCCTGAAAGTGTTCTATGTGCTCTCATATCTACACATCTGATCCAGGTTATTGAGTCAATGTGCCAAATTTTATAGGCTGTTGATTTCACTTTATGTGGATCAGCTGTATTGAACCAGGAACACAATGAAAACCATGAGGACACCAACCGTCCAGGACCAGATCTTGACACCCATATATTCTAACTTTAATCCATCAATGCAAGTGAAGGAACAGAGGAAGCATGTGAATCCACTCGGAGTAGGAGCTGTCCTTTCAGCACCTCCAGCCAATCACAGCAACCACAAACCCACGCACGCGTGTGTGAGTTTCTGTCCTTTTTTTAAAAATTAAATTTGAAGGTATATAATTTATGGTGTTCCTCGACCTTACATCAGGTTTTCTCCACAATCCAGTGATCGGATCGCGGTGAGTTTGGTGTTAATGTGAGGGAGAGAAGATGATGATAAGCATGATGCTGATGATGCTGATGATGATGATGATGATGCTGTGGGAGGCTGTCAAGGTGTCCTCGAATACAGACGTTGTTCAGTGACGTGGGAGAGAAAAAGAAAAGAGAGAGAGAGAATGCGCGTGAACTTTGATGGAGAGAGGGAGGTGAGAGGAATGGAGGCGTGGTCAAAAAGGAGAGGGATGAAAAAAAAAGAAAAAAAAAGAGGGGATGGAAATTCCGCGAGTCCCCATCACGGATCCCCGCTGTCACTCCTTTCCTCCTCTGCCAATCGGGCGGCTGATCTCAGCAGGCTCGCCCACCACCACCACCACCTCCATCACCCCTCCCACCTCCTTGAGCTGTCCTCTCCGTGCGCGTTCTCGGTCCTCCCCCACCACCACCACCATCACCCCCCTCCCTCCACCACTAGGTCGAGTCGAGGAGGAGGAGGAGGAAGAGGAGGAGGAGGGATGAGGCGCACGGCGGAGGGGAAATGGCTGCCGAAAACAAGCCGGAAGGTAAGAAGAAATGATGATTTTTTTTTTTATTTGAGGTGTCACAGTTCCGTTATTCGGGGATCGGATGAGGTGATGATGGGATGGAGGAGGACAGAGATAAGAGCGGGGTTTTCCCTCTTCTCTGGTCCAGAAAACACGGAGGATGCTGATAAATACCAGGAGGAGAGTTGTCCTGTCGGTGATGGACCAGTTTCTCTTTTCACTGCTTTATAAAAGAGATGAGGATGAGAGAAGATCAGGATGTTTCACGCTGAAGGAATTCAGATGCTGTGTGTGTGTGTATGTGTGTGTGTGCGTGCCAGTGTGTGTATATCCTGCTATGTGTGCCTCTTTAAGCATAAAATACACACTGAATTGCAGATTTTTTTTCTCCCTCTCTCTATTTCTGACATGCACGCAACCTCTTTGACCATCTGTGTATTATTTTTGTGTGTTTATGTGTTGTTTGCCTTCATTGGTTGCTGGTGTGTGCTTATGGTTGCTAAGGCACTGAGGGTGAGAATCTGCCTGCATTTGGGTTGGTGTGAGAAAGTGTCAGTTTTAGGTCAGGTCATGCATGAATCTAATTTAATTTTTTTTATACTCTTAACTAAACTCTAGGGGTTGGCGTCATCACACACAGCCACAGTTTCATTCAGACTGCAGCTCATTCATATGCTTAGGTTATAAATATTGTTTCAACTGAGCGAAGCAGGGCTTTTTTACTCAGTTTTTTTGAGTCACAAACATCTGGTTGTGATTGTTTTGTGTTGGTATGATTGTCAAACATCCTCCACAAACCAACGAAACATGTGGCTGATAGTTAAAAATACCTATGATCAGATCCGTTTATAGATCATTTTTTAATAAAGCCATTTAGAGGTTTGAATATTTCCAACACATAGAAAGAATGTTAAACAAGACTTCTGTAAGGAGCAATCATTTTCAGGACAAGTTGCTACGAACATTTCCTGAAACATATTTCAGGTGTACAGCAGTTTAACACATCCAATCATATACACGAGTGAGTGTTGCCTGAGGCAAAAAGATGGTCGAGGGTTAAGAGTCCCATCGCATGTAAAGGCAAGAACTGAAGATGAGACAGAAGGCCCATGGGCAGTTCAGCGAGCACTCTACCCCATGAATATAAAAACCTCCTTTTTTATTCACATTGTAAAATAGTGTACACAAACACACTCACACATTCGCAGTGTGAGGCTTTTTTCCCGTTGCCTGTGCACTGTTATGGAATGGATGTAATACTTTACGAGCATCAGTCATGCTGAATGAAAGCCAAATGAGTTGAGGTGATGAAGCCAGGAGACAGCCATCCACTCTTCCTGTTCACTGGCAGATGTGTGTGGCGCCGAACAGCGAAGTACACTAGTGGGCATGAGAACAACATCCACCATATAGCCTGGAAGACCATCTCACTCTGCACTGGTTGGTCTACTTTGTATCATAGCAACAGTGGTCAGGGAAACAGAGAAATGATGAGAGAGAAGAGAAACTAAAGCTGGGTACAAGTTAGTCACACACATGGAGGCAGTGTATCCACTGTGCCCAATCGATCAGGGGACACAATGGATTCAAGTTAGTGGATCAGCCTACATGCATATCACTTGGAGTTTTCTTTTTGTTCTTTGAGAGGAAGAATAATGAGGTGAGGAGTAAAAAACAGAATCTAAAGAGTGTTTCCTAATTTTTCTTTAATATTCTTTCTTTACAGGACTGAAAAAAATAAGAAATCCAGAGCGAATGGTCAGGATTGCCGTTGGTTACACAGGACACACCCCTCCTAAGAGTGATGACACTGATGCCAACAGTAAGAGACACGCAAACACTCTTCACATAGTCGATGTGTCCGTCTGTGTGTGCTTGTGTGTGTGAGGTGTTTAAGTGCCACACACATACGTTTGTCTGTAACGCAGGGTGACTCCAGGAGCAAGTATAAAAGCGTTCTGGCAGAGCGACGTGGTGTGAGAACTGAAGTCTATTTCTCATCTGCCCTGTAACAGATCAGATCATACACACACACATGCAAATACACACAAACACATATAGTCACTTACACACACACTCACACACACACACTGTCTCTGTCAGCTGAGAAGTCATTCCAATTCAACTCTGTCACGCATCATGTTTATTCATGCGTGCCAGTACAGTATTAGTGCATGTGCACACACACACACACTGTCCATACAGAAGGCACAGCTTCCTTTGGCTATTGGTGGTTTATTGTCATACCTAATCTGTACACTTGGCATTATATATCTATAATCCTCAATGGGCCTTGTTTAACTAGAAGTGAGATGGAGTGTGTAATCTGGGGTTGTGTATGTGGGTACAAGTGCAGTCGGTTTGAGAGTAGCTGCTGTTGTGTGTTTTTGTGATTATAATGGCGATGATTGCTGTGATTGGCTATTGATTCCAAAGGACACGAGGCAGATGTGTGTCTGATAGGGGGACAAATTAGGGGCAAAAATAAATAGGCGTAAGTCGATTCAAGCAAACACTGTAAGGTGGCAAAGGAGGGAACGGGAAAGTAGGATTTATACAAAATATAAAATAGAAGAGAAGCAAAAGACGTTGGGGGATGATTTGATGGAAACTGAAGCGTCATGAGCCTATCCCTGTCTCCTATCGGTTCTTACGTCCCAGCCGGAGGATTACTGGAGGAAAAGTTTATCAGCAGAATGATAAAATTAGCATGCACACCCATCTCTCCACTAACCCCCCTGCCTCCTCTCTTTTTCTCATCTCTCCCTCCTCCCTTCTGCACTCTTGCTCCATCCCATGCCATGCCATCCTCCCCAAGCCTCCACCCCTCCACCATACCCTCCTTTCCATCCCTCTATCTAGCTGCTGTGCAATGAGCCTTTCTCTCTGTCACATTAATTTCATCCCAAAAAAGGGGGGAAATGTGAAAATTTCCCCCGACGCCTCCTAATATCAGTGAAGGGAGAGTTAAGAGTTGCATTTGGAGCGTTTTTCTCCCTTTACTGAGGAGAGTTTTATAATTAACTGACAGCCATCTCACAAGGGCATTGGCTTGTTTCTGTGTTAAGTATGGAGATGACAGTTTTATGAGGTAAAATATTCATCAGATGGAGGCGGTTCTTCTGAGTGATTACAGTCTAAAGAGTGGCATTTGATAGGCTACCAAAGTAATGTTGTACTTTGGTGAAACATTTTCACTTTTCAGCATAAATCCCTCTATATGACTTAATGAGCCATCAGTTTCACATTAGTATGCAGGCTGTGTTATACTTTCACTTTTTAAACTCCTTTTTTTTTTTTGTAAAAAAAAATAAATTCGCAAGTCAGTAAGTGATGTGCGTACAGCTGGATTTTGAGGCGCACTGCTGAGGGGGCTCAACTCATGTAAGGCAGGTATTGACACTGCTGTGTTATTTCAAGAGCAAATGTGAACAGCGCTTCATTTCCATATTCAGATGGAGTTTTCTGGTGTCCCAGGATAGTTCATATTCCTGGGTAGTCGGAATATGAGAAGCTTCTTTTTTGCCCCCTGTCACACTGACTCCACTGAGAAATGTTTGAAACACAAGGAAGAGACAATTGCACCACTACTGCAGGATGTTTTTTATATTTATTTTTTAGAAGCTGGGGCCTAGCCTTTGTTTTGGAATTGTTAAAAATACAAGTCGGAACTCTTTATGATATAAAGCTCATCAGCAGTTTTTAAAAATGAAAAAAATAAAAACCACAAATCTGGACTGTGTTCTTCATCAGCAGAAAGAACAAATGTGAGCAGAGGTTAAGATGACGATCGTGCTCATGAAGGTGTGCTTTGAAAGGGATTATAGTGCCAAGGTCATTGGTGGGGGATAAAAAACAGCTTCTCTGGGACAAATACGGTGATGTGTGCTCTTTGATCGGTGAGCTCCATGCATGCGTGCGTGTTAGTCTGTTTGTCTGTGTGCGCATGCATGAGAGTGTGTGCTAGTGTTTTTTTGTGTGTGTGTACCAGAGCATGTGCAACGGGCTTGTTTGATGTGATGTTCTGGTACATTTCAAAGGCGAGGCTCTGATGAGAATTCTTCAGAACAGGAGGGTAAAGGAGGGGGTTTTTTAGCCAGGAGGGTGGGGTTTAAACGCTGATTGGCATTCATAACAGAAAGGCTGGAGCGCTGCTAAAAAAGAAATTAGGCTTTAACTAAGCTGCACCATTCAGCTGTTTAACTAAGCTGCTGCACAGTTCAGCTGTTTGAAATTCTGTCTTCTCAGGCCTTCTATTAATAAATGCATAATTGATTAGGGGGAGCATACGTGCCTGAACACACTTCCTACAGACACAAATACACACACTCCAAAACTTTCTCATACGAGCACACGGACATAAATCTTAGCCGTCTATCATCTGTTCATCCTTCTTTTGTGTCTGTTACTTTGTTACATCTCCTTGTGACAAGTTATTACTTCCTCAATCTACTTCTTCTTCAAAATATATTTTTCCCACTTGCAAACTGTGCCTTCTCTGACCCTCACACCTGACTTATCTTTATTTTCTCATGCTCAGTCATCACCTCCTAGGTAGAGTATAATCCCTTTTCTTCCTGGGGAATCATGAAAAAATGCCTTCTACTTAAATGGTTTTCAAAAACCTAAACATTATGATCCCGTTGACTTGTAAATAGCACACTGGACACAATCAAATTTGAACACACTCGGTTAGAGCAGGGAGTTCATTCTTGTGCACTCATATGAATTTCTTTTTTTATGCCTTAACTGGTCCTATTATTTTTTCGTCTGATGATTTACCATAAAATGCAGAAAAAGAAGAGCCAGAAAAAGAGTAGTTATTACTGGTAATTCACCACCTTCAAACGGTTTAAGTGTTATATGAATGACACTGTTATAGCTTTCCAAAACATTATTATTACGATCGGTTGTGTTGGCAATGGTGATAGCGGTTGTCAGCAGAATCTGTGCTGGACCTAAAGAAGGAAAAAATATAGCACATTACCGCACTCTTACAGGTAAGAGATGCCAGTAAAGTAAAACATAACAGCTTTTTGCCAAGCTGTGGGTTGGCTCACTATGATTCCAAATAAAATAGTGATTTGTTGCCCTCCAGGACTGTCAGTCTGTCCAGAGACATAATTTGAACCTCGAATTAAACATCACCTGCCCTCAGCTTGTGACTCTCCAACTCCTCTACGAAAATAGTTTCCTCACAGGAGCTGCTATTCTGGGATTCTCCACTCCATTACCAAACTATCTGTTTAACACGATGGGGAGCATGTTGCTTTTAAAGGGGATAAAAAATGCCCATGTGATTGGCCATTAGGTTAGCCAACCCGACCCTAAATGCATGTATAATGTATGCTAATGGATCTTCTTAATCCACCTTTGTTTCTAGGTGGACAGCAGGTGCATGTTACCCTGATGCCCACAAGTAAAAGTTTAGCCACTCCTTCCACAAAGCACTTGGAAAAATTATCACCCATTCTTGCTCACTAATTGCAAAGCAAACATGCTTTTCAATCAATGCCATTAAAAGCTTCACGTAGCAGGAAACACATGGTGCTCAAATGGGAAACAATTGGCTAGGGTCAAATAAGAAAGCTCAGGTTCAAGAGCAAGAAAGCAGCTTTTTACTGAAACACTGAAGTACTAAAAACCTGGATGGCAGACCATGGACAATTAGGGGTGATGAGCTCTCAAAATAATTACACCCATAATAAGCACTGGCATCTCATTTTGTTAAAACAAAAAGAGATCTCAATGAATTTTTGTCTAAAAAGAAACACTTACAGGTGTGTAAGAGTGGCCAACATTCATTTAAATGTGTTTTCCAGAGCTGAACAAACCTAATTTACTTGCATGTGATCTTATTAAACTTTAAATGATGCCTTACTGTTAGAGCTTGTTGGATTTTTTTCTTAGACCTGCTTTTGGTAATTTTTTACTTGTCAAACTGTTTTAGGAGTTTTCCTCTTTCTTCTTATGCGTTGTCTCATTTAACCACTTTTGTTTTTCTTTCCCTCTCTCATTTTTATTACAGATGAACCGGGCCAGTTAAAAATTTACCTTCCCAAGAAGCTTCTGGAGTGTCTACCAAAATGTTCCTCTCTGCCCAAGGAGCGCCATCGCTGGAACACCAACGAGGTGAGGATAAAATGGGAACACACTCATGGCGGGAAATATTTTTTGACAGTGAGATGAGCTGCATTTTTTTCTTTCTGTTTTTGGGTGACTCATCTTTTAATAATGTCACATTTAGAGATGAAGAGGAGGTAAACAAACACAACAAGACTCTCAATGTGGATCTTAAAACTGTGACACTTGGAGGAAAAAAAGAAGAAAAGCAGGAAGCAAAATTCAAGCTTAGGAATTCAAAAGAGAAAAAATGGAGAAAAAAAACAGCAACTCAGGGTTTAGTTGAGGACTCGGAGGCATTTTGGGTCTCACATAATTACTGTGATAGGAATAAAGGCCAAAGAAAAACACAAAAATAGTAACAAAAACACAATATAGTGATTGTTGGTTTAAATATGGCCACGTCCAGCTTTGAGATGGCAACCTTTTTGGTCTTCTACGAAAGAATGTATTAACTCTGAACCTTTAAATCCATCCGTTCCATTAGGTTGACGTATCACTTCTGGCACTGTGACATGAAAGAGCTGTTTTTCTCTTTTTGGTGGGCTTGAAAAACAAGCAATCCAATGAGAAGAAATAATGTTGAGCCAATTAACGATGTGGCTTGGACTAACGGCGTTGTCAAGCTGTTGTATAATGTTTGAAGCTGCACAGTGTTACCCGTCTATTTAAATGGTCAGCGTTTGCTGTTTTCCCAGAAGTCCCTGTGCATGGCTAATGAACGTCAAATAGAGGGACATGTTAGATTTTCTTTGCTTCACAGTATTCCTAAAAACTCTGTGTAAGCAGGTATGTTGGCATGGCTGTACATCTGTGTCACCCTGAAATGATGATAAATCTAAGAGGTTGGATTCAGAAAAAATCAAAAGCCTTCTGCCAGGAAATCGATTAAAGTGAAAGCGGTGTCAGAATGATGCTGGAAACAGATTGCAGTAAGTTGACAATTTTGTCTGTTATTGTGACACAAAGATTGTTACGTGGAGCTAACTTTTGTTGCTATGCAACCACAGGAAACCGTTACAATTCTAGTAGCTTTTGATTTTTAATTGTTTTAAGCTTTTTTATGTTATATTTAACAAAAATGCTATTGTTTCAAAAAAAAATAATCCAAGGACACAATATTTTAAAAGAAAAACTCGTTTTTATCAAGAATTATTGACAAAAGCACTGAGGCAGTTCATTTCTGTAGATGAAATAAAAGTAGGAGCATCTTTGAGGCTTTTCAAAGTTATACAAAATGAATAAGTTGAATTTTTTTATCCTTTTTTTACATTCACACAGCTACCACTCATTAATATCAAGCTGATGCAGCCCTATCCCGGGGCAAGGTTAGCATCATATTTGCAGCATGAACAGATTACTGAAGATTTGCTTCTAGACATGTAGTCAAATGTAAAATAGGGCCAAGTTAGCTTCCGACAACTCTTTATGTTTGACCAGAAATGACCCACAGCCAAACTTTTGGAGTGTTAAAAGCTTTCCTGAGTCGCATGTTCCAGACTTGAGTTGTTTGCTTCGGAAAATGTGTGATGGATGGAAATGGACGTCGGCATTTATCATCGATAGCTCCTTGTTTATGCATGGCAAAGCTCTCCACTGGTGGCTTGCTCCATCCATTGTGATGTGGTTGGCCTCTGCTGAGACATTTTCTCCATGTGCAGGCATTCACTCCATTACGGATGTGTGTTTGTGTTATTGATTACGAGATCCAGCATTATTATGCAATACAAAGCTGATTTGGCTTGTGGTTTTTCTCTCAGGAAAGTCATTAAAATTTTCATGCAATCCATCTTAATGAAGGTCAAACTGGGAGTTAAGCATGGTTCCTTCATAACAGTGTGTTCACATACATAACCACACTAAAACCATATGTGAAATACACACCAGCGTGTGTGTATTTCACATCAAGACCATAGTTGGTTAAGGACCTCCACGTAGCAGCCTCACACCAAAGCAATTCCACAGAAGACTCATGGAAAACACCGCAGCTCTTTATTGATGCCAATTTCCCATCTTTATCCCTCCCCATTGGTCCTCTATGTCTTTAGTAAACCCGCCATCTACTCTACATCGCTCTGTGTTCACACCCCCACCACAAACCCACATTCACCGCACACTCCTCTATGTGGCTTTCTCTGATGAAGAGGTACAGACTCGGTTCAGGGGGAGGTTGGGTGTCCCTCAGAGGATTTCTTCAAAGCTCTTCTTCATAAAGTTTTCTGCATACTTAAACACTCCGTTGTGTCTGCCGCTTCTCTTTTTTGGTACTTTCTTCGTGGGAGACATGCGTATGAATGCTGCACAGGTAGCCTTTGAATCCATTTTAATCTGCATATGTGTTCTTACCCATGCTTCTCACTATGTCCTTGGGCATATGCAAAACGTTACTATTCTGCATTCAATTATTTTGCACCTGTAACAATAAAGCTTTCAAAGTGTTTATTGTAATTTGTCTGCAATGCAAGCATTGTCAGAATTGCTCTAATTGAAATCATAAGAAGATAAAAACCTGTTTTATGATGAAATGTTCCAACATTTCTACACATTGCTGTTTCTCATGCAGTGAAGCAAAGAATATTTTTTAGATCTGGAGCATTCAGACCAATCAGCCATCACCTGCCAAGTTGGTTGTCACATTTGAAGCTTTCAATTTATCAACGCAGTCAAATCTGGGTTTGTGCATTAGCTCAAAATGTAATACGGTTGCTGTCGAGATGGTGCTCATGTGTGGTGCTGTGTCTTCAGCAAATAATGTATTTAGAATACAAAGTCTTTAGCAACCTTCAGGCATTTGTATGAAACACATTTAGTCCTGGAAACTTCTTTCAAATTATTAGAAAAACATAGGCTGATTTGTACTTATATCCACTTCAATGATTATCTTCCATTTTTGTGAGCATGCAGGAAGTAGAAGTTTGCAACATTGTGAATTTGATGTTCTTTTTATGTGTGGAAATGATACAAATTAAATTGGAGCTCAAAATGAGTTTTTTTATGAGATTTGTTTTGTCATGTGCAAAGTTGCTATTGTGTATTTATGTGCATGAGGGTGCACGATGTTCTGATCCCTGTTTTGCCACGCACGGCTCCCCATAACTGTTTGGTCCCTCAGAAACACTGAGCTGTGACCCTACGCACACTTTGTCCCCTTAACTCCTCCTTTCTGTCCTCTTCTCTCTTCCTCCCATTCCTCCCTCGCTCTTTCTCTCTTTTGTGTATCTACTGATGTGTGAAATTATTCTGGGATGGAGGGATGGATTCCTCCCTGAAGGGCTGAGCGGAGGCGTGAGCCTTTTGTTCAATAATAGATTGGGGGTGTATGTGTATCTGTCCATGGTAATAGACAGTGGGCATGTTTTAGATAACAAACCCCACTCAGGTGGATAGACTGATGATGGCGGTTGTGCTTTCAACCCATCTGGAATTACGTGCTTTGTTTTAGCAGTAAGTTCAATAAGCAGACCTTAACACCAATCAGATTGTGGTCAAAGACTTGAATATGCAGCCCTGGGACTTTCACTAATCAAAGTATCTGATTATTGTTGTGGTGAAGTGTGACATGCTAACAATTGGAGTTCAGGTTGGGAGCATAAATATCCAGACTCATGCAAAAAAACAAACAAAAAAATGCAATATTCACTGTATGTTATGCACATTAAAACACAATTCAGGTTTGGAACACAACAAAATAGTTATGAAATCCTATTAATTTATTGAGCTTTATCCCAGACCAAGAAGTGGAAAAACTTGACAATTGCTCTTCAAACGCACAACCTGAGAAAGAACCAGCTCCAATTCTGAAATTTGACACAGGTGCTGATGAACCGCCCATCCTCCACACAACTTATAGAGGGTCAGAGAAGATGGGCATATGGGGAAGAGTGAGTGAGAAATACTTCAAAAAGGCCTCATTGATGTAGCTAGTGCGTCATCGATGTAGCAAGCATGGCGTGTCATGTAGGACGGGCCAGAGATACTACTACAATTTTGTCTAAAACTGCTGAATCATTGTAAAAAAACATTTTGTGTGCAAATACCAACACATACGTCACTATTAGAATGTAAAACGCTCCGAAAAGTGAATTTAGCATCAGATGGGACCTCAAAATCTAACTACGAGCTATGTGAACAAACACTTCTGAGTTAATGTGAATTATATCTGGTTTTATGAGGGAAAGATTTTTTCCCTTTAATAACTGAAATGATGCAACTCCTAAGTGGGAAGGTGGAGACGTTGGCTCACACATCACACACACACAGATTCAGGGTTGAGTGTGGGAAGGAGTACACAGTTCAAACCAGTTTACTGAAGAGAAGAGTGGTTTAGAGGTGAAGTAGCCAATGATGGCGGCTAGAGATCAGAAGGTGGTGGTGGCAAGCCTTGGTGTTTCTGGGCAGAGGCAAGGCTTGGGCATTGTAACAGGGAAACATAACAGTCTGACACAAGAGCAAGGGACGACATGCCTTATGAATACTATGGACAAATGAGATTCGTGGCAGGGAGAGATAATAGGAGATACTAGATGTGGGTAATTGGGGAGCATTTGGTTGGTCAAGGAGGCTTGGAAAAAGAAAGGAGGAATGATATGCTGATATGCATGTCATCTGTGTTTGACTCTGCTCCACATGTTGCTCAACTCCTCAGCAAGAAGAATGCGAGGAAGCTGGTAATATTTATTATTAATAATGGTAATATATGTTATGCCATGAAACATGCAGTGTTTCTTTGTAGCTCTTGTTGTCATCACACAGTGTCGGGTGCCATATGGTGCGAGGCAGGCTAGTTGACAATTTACACACGCTCAGGTCTGGCTGTGCAGCTGCATGACACCTACATGCTTCAATGAGAAGTGGATCAAAAGTCATGCTTTAGACTATCGCTTCTCTTTTGTGTGAGTGTGTATGTGCTGCTTTTCATCGCAGTTGCCTTGGTAACAGATTACATGCGTATCTGTGTGTTAGTAATTGTTCTAATAGTAGGATCGATGATTCTAATACAACATAAACACCATTCAGAATTTGCAGCCAAGTGGAGGCGATAATGAATACGTGACAGTTGGCATGTGTGCTTGAGTTGCCAATCACGCATCAGAGATGAAAACAACAGTTGGTGGAGGACAAAAGACGTGTTTCCCCAGAAAAAAAAATTAGCAACCCACTTGCAATTGATGACATCTTAAGGGAGCAATGATTGTGTGACTACACTAAGTTTTTCATTCGAATTTATCTCAATAGTCCTGTTTGTGAAGCATTAAACAGCAACATTATGAAGTCTCATTTCATAATAAAGGTATTTTTATGTAGAAAAAATTGCTGAAAAAAATGATTGAGAAAAACTTGATGTTTCTTAGCAAAGTTTGGAAACCGTTATCAAATAGTTTGTTGGCAGCCAGTCAGAGTCGACTTTGTTTAGTTTATCAAGTTGTGACTGGTGAATTTATAATATTGCAGTGATATACAGTTTTAACATTTCAGACACTTAGTTGCAGGACTTCAATAAGTTCACACTCTTTAAACTGAAAAAATGTCACAACAATGTTAAAAGAACACACTTTTTTGAAATTTAGTTAAACAATTTTGTTCAACAAATAGGCCTGTATGTGTTACACAAGTAGTTTTGTGGATCAATTGATGATGAGATATTTAATTTATTTCTGCCTGTGTGTGTGTCCATGCCTATGGCTGTAACCTCTGCAGCTGACATTGAACCCTCTGCTACTGCCGTTTACCCGAGTTTAATGACGGGGCAAAATTAGGCAGCACACACACACTCAAACACACAAACACTCACCTTTACATGCACGCACACACTGTACAGACAGTCAGATTAGAGTTGTTTCTCAGCTCTATGTGTTTGATTCCTATTCTTTTATTTTTAATTATTTCTCTGTCTTTCGAGTTGAGAAATATTTCATGTTTGGAGAGCGCCAAGTTATAATCACTAATTAGTCCTCCAGGCTCTTTTTCTTTGCCCCCTCCATCTTTTTCTCCTTCTTTTTGTCTTTCTCTGCATCTCTCCCTGAGCCACGCGTAGCCCAATTAACACCAAACATCATCTTGTGCTTGTTGTGGCTTATATATTCGACTCAAACTCCAGACAGCTATACTAAACTGGCTCTATGAGCCCAAAGTCATCAATTCAAAGAATTGAATAGACTTCTTTTTGTCCAATAATACAATGAAAAATAATTATCCAGTGAGCTTTTTATTTGCAAAAGGACCAATCTGTGTATGGGTTTCCAATTCTTGGGCTGCAGGGATCAGTGTTTCACGGAATTCCAGTCAAACAAATAGCAAGAATGGGGCTTACAAGAAACTGGGATTAACCAGCTTTTACAAGTCTAATCGATGAAAGCCAGGTATCTGAAGTATGACTTAATGTTGACTTTTCTCTCCCTTTTCACCTCGTCTCCTCTCTTTTTCCTTGTCTTCCAGAAGTGCTGCATCTTCCTCTTGCTTTATTTTCTCCGCCTTGCACAGACCCGCTATTTATCTTGCCCACTATAATTTGACACAAAATATTGTTAACTGGAGACACAGAAATATATTAAACACTGGGAATGTGTTAGTGAGCGTGGGGGTGTTGGAGACGTGCTTAAACTGGATTGTGTGTGTGTATCTGTAGAAACTTACACTTGCTGGTAAATTTCAAAGCCTAACCAAAAAAAAGTGAGTGACCAGAAAATTTTGCTTTAATTAGAATACAGACTGTTGTTTTTTTTGTTTTTTTTTTTTTTAGAGATAATAGCTTTGTTTCTATGAATGTTTTCTCATTGATAGCTGGTTATATCATTGTTTCATGTGAACTAGATTAATTCATTGTAGGCTAAGAAAAAAAATCAAAAACAAAATACATATGTTGTCGTATTCCAGCGCACAAAGACAATCCCAGTGACCTGATTTCGGGATGTGTGTGATTTCATCTTCATAGTTGTTTATCTTTATATAACTTTGATCAATTTGTGCTTTTTGTGAATTCTGAGCAGCGCAGTGTATTTTTGAATGTTTGCACACCCACATTAATACGTATATGTTATAAACACCACATTGCAAATCAAGCACAACCTTTTCGATTTCCACAAGAGTTTTCAGACTAAGTAATAACTGGAGCGTGGGGACTTGTAAGGAATATGCCTAGTTCAGGATTTCTGAAGTCAGTACATATTTCATACTCCGCTCATGTTTTTGAAGGCAGCTAATAATTTCAGGTTGGTTAGATGTAGTGCTGAGAAGTTTGACAGAGAATAAAATAATAACTGAATATATGAATGATATAAAAAGTCTGTAAATGCACGTCAACATACTTACAAGTTATACCTCAAAGGTGCCTGTTTTTACTTCACTGTTGTGATGCACAATTATTCTCGTCAGCTGGTCTAAAACTTTGACTGTGTTATGAACTAATCTGTAAACAACAACGTGAAAGACTAAGTGTTTTTTTTTTTTTTTTATTTCATAGGCATGTAAAATATTTAACTGTAACCCACCCTACACAATGTGGTTGACTTTTATACTTTTTTTACAGACCGGATTTATTCCAAATCTATTTGACTGCCGGCAAAGCCTTTATATATATATAAAAAAACAAGACTTTAGCCACTTTACTCTAAACTAAACACAAATGAGCAACTTGCAGTGTTGCTTTTTCTATTTTTTTTTTCTCTCAGTATGAATTCAGCATGCGTTTCACTAGATTTGTTTTTGCGTTTGAAGAGTCTGTCTGCAAATTTGCTATTTCTGGTTTGATGTGGATTTACTCTCCACAGATTCTCTCTTGCTTTATTCTCCCCCAAAATGCATATTAGAACACATATTTAATATGAATCACTTTTGAAGTGCTACACAACATTTATGATTAAAGAACACAATTTGTCGAATATATTTTACATGAGCATACATTTGTGGTTTCCGTGCACGGTGGAGCCTCTTTAAAGTTGCTTCACATCATTACTAACTATCTTAAAGCTTCTGCAAGATGAGATATTGTTTCATTAAAAATGCCCCAACTCAAACAGCTTTTGTTGAAGCAATTAAACTCCATGTTCGTATTTGTTTGCAAAAGGTTGAAACGGGACCACATTGGCTTTTCATCTGTTAAGTTTATGAGTTCAGTTTGTTTGCTTTGTTGATATGAGGTCCCGTGGATCTGAGTGTGTTGACCTCATTTGCTTCAACCCACTGATGACCACTCGCAGGCTGCGGCTCCTTTTTTAATTAAATCTGGTAAGAATATGTAGTTGTAAACTGAAGATGCAGTGATAAATGTTACTCATTTCAAAGCAGAAATACAACCTCATAATGGCACAATTCCAGACAGCTGTGGTCGAGCACTTTGATTTATTATCTCTGAGCATCTGTTTGCTCATTTTATATTGAGGGAAAAGCGATGCAAATATTACATTTTAAATGTGAATTATTTGTGCACTTGGTTGGATCTGTTACAGAGAAATGTACACATTATGGCACGTTCAAACTCTTGTTCAACCTTTTAGTCAGTATGAACTTGCAGATCTTGCTCTATTAGCAGTCCAAAGGGTAAATTGGCTGCCTTGAACAAGGTATCAGCTTTGAAAAAAAAAAAAACTCAGTCTCATAATGCCACATGCAGCATTTTTCTCTAACATTATCATAAAATGTTCACATTGACAAGATTTAACCTGGGACATATTCTGGTAAATATGCTGTTTTCCACATTTGCTTTAATACAGACTGAGACATTTTGCTGTGTGTTTGTATTGCACTTTCAGTGCAAATTATGACATCTGAGCAATTCTATTCAGAAGTGCACATCAAGAGTCCTCAAACTGCAGCACTCTATAGCATCATGTATTTCTCTATCTCTGCTTCTATCTTTCTCTTTTTCCTGTTCCCCTTTTCTGCCTCTCTGATGCATGGATTGTCTACTCTCATATGGAGTGTGTTTGTAAAAGTCATGATAATCAAATTTTGCCGATTCCCCGGGATTAAACAAGGTGGCATTTGTGTGCATGCTTCTGAGTGAGAGTGTTCCATCTCCATCTACAATATTAGCTGTGTACGAAGGTCTGTATTGTAATGCAGCTGTGTCATTAGTCTAAGACCTGCTCAGTTGTAATATATCATCCATCATCTTGGGCTCAGAGGAGGAAACTATATGTGGAATACTGATGCTGCATTTGCATACTAGGAGAGAGACTGATATGTTTAATTGTGCCAGTGTGCAGTATTCAGCAGTAGATGAGGGCATTATAGAAATTTAAACGCTTTGTGTCTTGCTAACGTTACTACCAAGAGTTGGAAGATTGAAAGAAGTGCCCATTCATGCAGTGTAGTGTTTGTAAATGATTTAAATGCTTACAACAATGCAGTTTAGTTGAAACGGCTCTGTAACGGTTGAAACAAAACACAATTAGATCAGTATGTTGTTCAATTGCAACAGCATCATTTCTACCTAAAACACACACACCTAAACTCAAACACGCGCAATTGAATATGTGTTTTTAATGTATTTAAGACTTAAAGAGAATGACAAACAATGCTACTTCACAGGTAGAATTTTTTACAGTTTCCCCAAACTTTAAAGAACACTTTCTGCCAGTTTCAGACCTCTCTGCCAACGCTGAGCGACTGCCTCATCCTGTTCTCTGAATCTGAACATCGGCTGTTGTGATCAGCTAATCAGTTTTTCTGTCACAAGCACCATCTGCCTTGTTGCGTTTTTATATTCTTCAACTAAAACGAAGGAAACTTCTGGTTTGTGGTTCAAAACGACACATGTTCATCTCAAAAGTATTTTTTTATACAACTGAAACAATAAAATAAAAACAAAATGTCTTTTCTGAAACATTTGTGCTGTACAGATGCTGTTGGAGTGGTGAAAGAAACTATGAATAATTTCTGCAAAACAAACCAGAGGAGAACACTTCTAATTAGGTAGTCGGTAGAAGTTTTTTTTAAAAAGGTGTTAAAAATCATCTACTGTATATAGAAACAAGTCAAAAAATGTTTTCTTGTTGAGATCAAGCAAGTGAAACGATCTGAAAATGGCTGCAGAAATGAGGTCTATCTTTTTGACCTAAATGAAAATGAAACGTTAAACTATTTTCATGTATGTAAGTGTCTCTGTATACGTATGAAAAGATGTAAACATCTATAAACATAGTTGTAGCTATGTATCTGCATATCCTTGTACCGGTTTACCTTAATGGGGTAGCGAGGGTGCCAGACCGATCCAGGCTCATTTCAGGCAAGAGGCTGGGTACACCCCAACAGGTCGTCCAGTCTTTAGCAGGGCCGCACACTCACAATCATCCACACACACTCATTCCTAAGGGCAATTTAATAGTGGCCAATGTTTTTGGAGGATGGGAGGAAACAAGAGTACTCTGAGAAAACCCATATTGCACAGAGAGAACATGCAAACTCCACACAGAAAGGCCAGTGTTTCAAGCCCCGCGCACACTCCGGGACTCGAACGCTTACCTTCTTGCTGCGAGGCTACTGTGCTAATATTTATAACTTATACATAGAGATGTGTATACATTTAAATTTACATAAATATGCATTTGTATAGACAGATGCAGAATTGCATGGGTGCGTTCAAAATATTTATCTAAAGTTTGCTACCTAGAAAGTCAAAACTTTGCCTAATAGGCATGCATGAGCATGATTATTTTAGAGAAATTCTCCACCACAGTCTCTTCTCAAAGGTGTCATTGCATGTTGAACTGGGAAGTCACAGTCCATTACAGTTCATATGAGGTGGAAAGTTACCAGGGTAGCCCAGAAGGCAATGACTCTTGTCTGTCTCCTTTTCAATCTCTAAAAGTGCATTAAATTAGCAAATATTAGAAAGCTTTGCCAGCGCTATACGCAGTTAATGGATGGAAAACAACTTGAACGAAAGCAAACAATATGTCTCCCAAAGGCAAACTGATACGCCCGCTGTCTCATCTAAGCAGTAAAAATGTTGGTTATTTCGCATCCTCTTCACTTTTTAATATATATACATGCGTCTCCAATGTAAAGAGGGAAAAGTTAAAGATAGCGTGCATTCTTTGGCACCCACAGCATGAGTCATAGTGCTTGAAGGGAAGGTGATGACAGAGGGCTACACTGTGCATGATGCATCATCACCATCATCACAATGAGACGAGAAGGCCCTTTAGATGATGATATGAACGACACACTTACCAACAATTAACACCAAGCATAATTTCATATGATACTTCCATTTGGGAATAGCGGATCCGATCATGTTTAGAGTAGTTAGAAATGGATGAGCACAGACCATCTTTCATGCAGTGGCTCCAAGCAACTGAAAGTTGTGGAGAGTTTTTCTAGGTGCATCAGTCTGCCGCCAGCTGAATTCATAATAAAATAAATCCATACTTTTCACCATAAGATTCAATGAAGAAATTTTAGATACAACCCAAATTATGCTGACTCCAACGCGTGTGCTTATGCTTCTGTACAAGTTAACAAGAAACTGAACAAACCTGGTCTGGGATTTGGAAAATAATCTATTTAGGAATAGGAGAAATTTCATCATTTTAAGAATGTGCAGTTGCAGTAAAAACAACTCGCCAGGGGAAAGGTTAAATTAGATTTTACATCTATGTTCTATTACTTCTTACATTAATTGTCAGTAATCGCTGGCAGGTGGCCAAATATAAGCACGTCACTCATTTAAAAACCAGAGTATTTTGCACATAGCAGTGAGTGTTGCATTTTCAATTTTCAACACTTTAAAAGCACGAGCTGGCAATCATTAGAGTAAAGAATGTATTTCGCTATGTTTTCTTAAACTATGTTACGTGCATCACATTTTGCAATACCCTGAAAGACTGAGAGCAAGTTTTAGTGCCCAGGGCTTCGTTTCAGGCAAAGACAAATCAAAACCACACAACAGTGAGAAGCTGTCATGTGGGAGGGTTGATTTGATGCTAACCATTGCCTGAGATTGTTTTAACTCCACCTGCAGTTCATGTTTTGAAGCTCTCAGATTTGTTGACTGTGTAAATCTGTAAATTGGAGACAATTTGTACATGTGTAATTCAGTGTTCATCGTTGGTTATTTACTTTTGGATTTGAGGCAGGTTAAAAATGCATGGCTTTAACATGGATGGCTGCAAAATTTTTTCCATAACAACAAACAAATGACATAAAATCTTTATTTGGCAGAAGCAAACAGAATTTCAAATTGATTTTTTTCCAGGAGAGAAGACTCCCCAAGAGCTCCAGGAGTTAACTAGATTTGTTTGTTTCTACTAAAAATTGAGCGACAGTGATATTTGTACGCATACTGAACAGGTGCGCTAACTCTTGTGCACACCGGCGTGTGTGAACGCTCATGTTCTCTTCCCTTGTTGGTAGAGGAGGAGACAAGCCTAAAGATCGCCACGGAGACCCATCTTTCAAATTTATTCATTAAACTCCCAAATGCTCCCCTTAACGAATGTAATTAGAATATGGTAATGAGAGAGGGCTGAACCTGGGAGTGTTATAATACGCTTAGCAGCACAGAGGGAAAGATGAGGAAGAGACAAAAAAGAAATAGTAAGATGGAGTTTGAGGAAAGAGAACAAGAGAGACTGACTGACAGGGTGCCAATTTATGTCTGGTTGTAAACAAGTATTTATGCCAATGAGAGGTGGCACAGACTTTCCCTCACCCCATGGCTCACCCTTCTAGTCTTGTATCTCTCGCTTTTCATCCCCACTCAGCTAACCAAGTCTTCTCTGCCACAATAACATCAACAGTTGCTGAGATGAGCTTCAGAGAGAGGACTGGCTTAGAGCGAGCTCAGGCAGGGGTTAACACAACCACTGGGGACTTCTTTATTAAGATACTTTACCACAACCACAATCACCTTTCTGCCTTCCTCCACTTCCCACTGGCAAACTGACTGTCATAATTGGAATTGTTAACTTTACATTTGTTTTTGTGGGTATGTGTGCATGTGTTCGTTCTCTTTTGGTTAACTTTGTTGGAGTTTTAAGTACTATAGCAAGCTTTATCTGAGATGCCTTACCTCGGCATTGGGTTTGACACCATGCACCTGTTGATGTCTTTGATGTGCTCACCCTCCCCCCCACTGAGAAAGAGGGGTCGTCTCCTCAAATGCAAATACAAGGTGGGGGGATGAGGACAGGTAAAGTACGCCAGAGAGAGGAAGTCTTTAGAAAAAATATGATTGATGTCCCCCCAGTGGATTGCGGCTCACTCTTCCGAACTCTCAAGTCTTTGCCAAAGGACTTTGTGCTACTTTTTCTTACTTTGAATGTATGTATATGTGTGTGTGAGACAACCTTAACTGCTTGGACCTCTGGAAATTCAGGGATGAGAGGAAAAAGATGGATACAATGGAAGAAGGAACAAGAAAGTAAAGAGGTCAAACCAGAAGGAGAAAGAGAGAGAGAGGCATGAAGAACTTTCTTTTTTATTATGAGGCCATCATTCATCTGAGATCAATCCTTTCTGAGGCTTTGCATATGTATGCCATGACTTACAACTGATATGAGAGGGAATTAGTGTGTGTTATGTTGTGTTATTGTGTGTCCTTGCATGCCTACGATGCAGTCTGATAGGGGTCAATGTGAGACACAAGTCCATGTCTAAACTAAAAGACACAGGGAAGTCTCAAATGAAACGAAGACTGTTTTGCATGTGGATGTGCAAGGATTTTTTTAGTGTGTGTTTGAGTATGAGTGTTGGCATGTACAATTTCTGTCACCGAAAGAAAAGAGACACACACGCACAAAAAAATAGACAAGTGATGTTTTTATTTATTTTTCCCATTTTACCCAAGCGACTTTATGTATTACCGGCCCATTTGTATGCATGTGTGTACAAGTCTTTTACGGCCATATTTGTACGTGCATGTGTGTGTGTTGCTCTGTGTGTGATGAGGTGTTTATATGATAAACACAAGGCAAGCTTGAGAGGAATTCTGATCAGGGGCTTTGCAACAGTTGTTATGGAAACAGCATTAAGCAGTGGTATTAGCCACTGAAGGTAAAATAAGAGCTGTTGAAAGTAACACACAGTGAGAAATAAGGCTGTAAAAACATTTTTTTCTGGTTAAATAAAAGCTTCATGTTATTTTAGAGTATGACAGAGCAAAATTATTCATGTCATTAAGCATATCCATCACCTTTTAATCAGCCAGGTTAGAAAAATATAGAGTGAGTGACACTTTTGGGTCCGATTTTAATCATTCATGATTCCTTAAAATAGCGCGCAGCTTAGTTTGTTCTTTGATTTTTCTTTACATGAGTTCAGAAGTAGTTGAAATAACATGTCTGCATGACAGGGAGAATTTTAGAGGTCAATCAAGAATGGATTAGTAGACCAACCAGAGACCGTACGGTTAGTTATATCAGTTAGTCTGAGCTTTAGTTTGACATGATATATTTAAAGACAGGGTATTCTGTCATTGTGGGGTAATAAATCTTATTTTATATGTTGAAAATAAATATAACTTTTGTCAGCTCAGAAATGCAATATTTGCCTAAAAGCTTGTAGACACATTTCTTCTGTTTCACTTTCAACACTGTGAATCCCCCTCTTCCCTCACATGGTCCGGTCCTCTGGCGTGTGAGGAAAGTATTTCAGTCAAAGGACCAAACATGAAAAGAGTGCATGTGGTTCACAAAAACTTCTTGTTTTGGTTAAAATGTGGGTGTGGTGAAGGACAACCTTGCATTTGAGTTGTTAATTGTTCAAAGCTGCATTAATGGAATGGAAAAATACTTCAGAAAGGCTATCTGATGTGGGTATAACATTCAGACATGGTTAAAAAAATTATTTAGAATGAAACCCCAGACTTAATTTTGAATTACAAAGCTAAGTTTGAAAAACATAAAGGTAATTCTAAAAAAATACCTCTTATGTTATGAAAACTCAGACTAGAATAATGATATTATTAATAAAGTAGTAACATATGGTAGTTTTTGGATAGATTGTCTGTCAACATCGGATGCCGACGGGGTTGTTCTGGGAAGGAGAGAACCAGTGAAGGTGCTTAGGAGCAAATTACAGCATCAGCAGACCTCTCCTGGTAATGCTAATGCAGTTCTCTCCCCCACACATGTATACAAGACTTGCCACGTTGAAGGAAGAGAGGCATATATAGATTGTGTAGTTGAAAAGGACACTTCAGTTTGTTACCTCCTGTTCTGCCAAAATAAACTGTTCGATGCCAAATGATTCCTGTAGTGAGCCAGCGGCAGCTTTCATTTCAGCCACTGCAAATGGATGTGACAGTTCCAGTTTATAGACAGCTCTGTTTTCCCCAGATCTCTGTCGGGGTGATGCTCATCATTAGACTTCAAATGTGTGCACACAGTTCACACACACAAACAGAAAAATATAAATGTGTATTAGCTTGTGGTCTGACTTGATAATGGAAAAGCTTCTGGATCAGTCTTTTGCAATGTCGATAGCCACTCCCCACCCCGTAGAAATAATTTCTCTGAGACTGGTGAGTTTGTAGTAAGTATGTGTGTGTCTATCTGCTTTCTTTGTACATGCCACCAGTTTCTAGGAGGTATATGGTTTCAGTGATGCGTGAGTGGGAGGCTGATTTCCCCAACTGCTGTGCTTGCTCCAATCTAACTTCCCACTCATGGTCTCTGTTTTGTTAGATATTGCTTAAGCTACTCTCTCACTTTCTCCCTCGTGCACACACACCCAGACGGGTTGGTGTTTGGGGTAATGTGTGTATACTCTTTCAGCTGGGCCGGCTATAATACTTCGGTATGCAGATTCACACGGACTGTCTGGGTTTCTGGAGTGGATCTCTGGAGAAGAACACAGATCTCCGTCTATGTGTATGACACAGCTAATGCATACACATATGCCTACACCCTCATTCCCAGTATTCCTGAAGGGTCAGTGTGTCACCCGGCATGCTCATAACGCTCCATCATTTTTTTCCACCGGGACAATAACTGTGACTTCCTGAGGATCGACCTTCACCATCTCACTTCTGTCACTCTTCACATGGGTCCGTGTGTGCCCTGGCATGGTAGTGAGTTGCTGTATGTGTGCTGCATGACTATGTGTGTGTGGGTGTGTGTGTTAGAGTGTGTGTCAGGCCACCGTTTCAGCTGACTCCTCTGTTTCTGGGTTTTTAATGGCTCTTATGGGGCAGGCCTTTAATTGCAAGTCTCTCTCCCTCCGTCTTAATCCTCCCATCCTTCTGTCTCTCCCGGCCCCTGGCCTCCTCTCTTCTTCTCTCCTCCCGCCTTCCACAGGCTGACAGTCGCTAGGGGAGCCAGAGTGCCTGGCCAGAGCTGTGGAGGCCGTATAGGATATTGACTTGCTGCGAAGTGGTTTGGGAGGAGGCGAGGTGGCTGGCTGTCACGCCTAATGAATAGATGCATAAATGAATGAGGCACTCCTTGTGTGTGTGTGTGTGTATGTGTGTATGTGTTGTGCCAAGCCATGGCTAAAAATGTGCCAGTGTTCGGGCTGCTGAGCAGTTTTATGTACCTCAGACAGCCAGACATTAATAGCGGCCAGCTTGATAGTGATAATTATTAAGGGTGTGATAACAGTTCCTCCTACACACACACACACACACACATACACACATACATATATAAACACCTCTATAAATTCAGGATGAGGCAGCAGGGGGTGGGACGTGAAGATCAAACGTGAGATACTAAAAAAAAAAAAAGAAAACAATCCAGTTAAGTGCCAGCCAGCTCCTTCCAGCTGCTATCTTTCTTCTTCTCATCCCTCCTTTCCTTCCCGTCCCGAATCTTTTCTGTGATCGGTGTTGAGCTGGAGTGCTCTCATGCCAAACTGGAACAAACACCTAAACATCCACGCACAATTATATACACACGCGCACAACAAGATGAGAGAGAAAGGTAGTCTGGAGAGGAGACTGTTGATCTGGGGGCTGATGAAGGACTGCTGGCACGTTGATGTCTTCCTCACTTTTGCTTTGTGTCACATTTCAAACACTGATTGCTTTAAGAGGACAATTTACATTTCATAGTCTTTCACAACAAGTTGGTGAGCTGGGATCCGATGATAGATGGATATAGAGGGTGACGTTTGAAGCAGGGAAACCAGAGGTGAGAAAGTTCACAGAGCAAAGAGAAAAGGTGGAGTTGCACGAACAACAAAAAAAGCAGATGGAATAAACAACAGCAGCTTTTTTCCTGGATCTCACTGTCTCTTTGTATTGGTGTGTATGTGTGGGGATGAATACACCTATATGTGGCTTGAACTTTCTTCTTTTCTGTATTGGATTCATATAGGTGTGGGGGGAAAAGAAGAAGGCTGGGGAGATGATAAAAGAGCCAGAGGAATTAGGAATCAAGTTAGGCGCAGACTTTATCTGACGAGAAACTGTGAAACTGTAAAGTGCAATAAAACTTTTCCCATCAATCCCCACTTTCAGCTAGTCTATAGGTTTTTCTCCCGCTGTGTTTGTGTAGCATGAATGTGTGTGTTAAGCAGATAGCTTTTCCTTCCCAATGGAGAGAGACATCAGTGTGTCGGCAAGTGGGATTGGTTGTTGGCCCTGAGGGTCTGTCCCCTGCTTCTGTCTCTTGACTGGCTACTCTGTAACCAATCAGAGTAGCCAAACCTCAGCGTGGAAATCAGATAGTGACATAGACTCTCTGTGGGCATCAGCAGGTCATCAGGAAATACTTACGTTTTATCTCCTGGTGACACACATGTTATCAGCAACTCACACACACAAATATAACCTTTCTGTCTTTTCTCTGTCTCCAGGAGATTGCTGCATATCTCATCACTTTTGAGAAACATGATGAGTGGCTGACGACATCGCCCAAAACCAGGTGAGAAGAGCACAACAGGGACTTTGTCACTGAATAAGTTTCATCTCAAAAGCGTGTTTACTCAGCTATGAGTCAATTGTTTCAATTTAGAATTTAATTTTTCAAATCACGCTGCTTTAAAACAAGCTGGAAGCTTTCTGCTTTCTGTTCTACCGAAAATTTGAAACTTGCTCAGCTATATCCGTATTTTGATTTTGTCATCCAAACTTATGAATATATGTCAATACTTAGATTTAAATGGCACTGGTAACATTGCATAGTATTAATGTATCTTTTTGAGCTTCTTTTTGTAAATAAACTTCTCAGTTTGTTTCTTTGTCTCACTCAAAACCAGCCAGAAGGTCACAAAGTTTAGATGTTTTGTGTTGTATTTGATAAGTGCCTGAAAAATGATGTCAAAGACAAAAATGATTGAAATCACAATTATTTTTGCTTTTCAAGTACTTACACTCACAGTTTAGATTCATTCATCTCAAAGTACATTGCAATCAAGATTAGCGGACATCAAAACAAATTGAGAGTATTCAAATTTATAGTGGGTTCTTGATTTTATTCCTCATTTTAAGCAAGTGAAAAGCAGCAAATGAGAATGAAGCAAAAAAAAAAAAAAGCCACAACAGACCCATCATTATTGGTAAGAAAGCACAGGAAAAGTGTTAAAAACACCTTCTGATTGTCAAGAATAGAAACCAAAAGATATAGAAACTAAATATTAAATAACTTTTATTTTGTCATGAATACGTTGAAGTTCTAATGTTGATGTCGATTAAAAAAAAACGTATTTCTAGTATTAGGATTCTCTTAACACTAAAATTAAATAATTTCATCTGAACTGATGTCAGGCACTTTTAAATGTTCAAAGAAAAAATATATTTTTCGCAATATATCTACATTACCTTCACATGTAATACGGGATCTTTTCCCCTGGTAAATTAGTGGCCAAGTCTAATTTCTGCCTGTTTTATTTGGTTCTCTTCATCTATTCTTTAGAGAGAGAAAAATCAGATGATTAGAAAGAATAATTTACTGACTTTCAAGCATCACAGCGCGAACACAGCACCATTTAATAAGTTAGAGCTTGTATTGGTTGGATTTTAAATGACTAAATGCTTGTATTTGATCATCATTAGTGATGTGTGTCAACTATGTTCGTCCTGCTGACAGTCTGCTCTACATGTACGGAACGTTCTGTAACATGGATGAAGTGTAAAGCACACAGTCAGCTGGAAATAGAGTATTAATGAATGTAAATGTATTAGGATAAGTGATGTATAATTCAGACACGAGAGGAAGAGAAGATTTTAAAGGGAGGAGTAGCATGTGTATCTAAGAGGGGGTGTGAAAAGGAGCTCGCATGTCAGAACTGAATATTCATTGATATGAAATAACCATAGGTCGCTCTTTTCCTAGAATGAGGAGTGGATTTTGGAGGGGGAAATAAAGGTGAAGGAAAGAAAGAAAAATAGTCTGTTGAAAAGGGCAAGTTGAATTATTGATGAATCACCTTATTGACATTTACTTTAGTTAATACAGATGTAAGTAGATGTTAGAGGGAAAAAAAGAGTAGGAGCTAAAAAGTAAAGTTAAAAAAAAGTAAAGCTGTCACCTCATGGCCTTATTTCTGATTCCTGAGACCATTGAAAATCCCTGAAGTTATGTCTCTGCATTCCCATTGTGCCAGCTGAAGGACTCGTCTCAGGAGCAGCCGGAGGCCACCAGCACGGTTTTATGTTGTGGATGGATTTCTCATTGATTGGTTGTGCTGCCGTACAACCTCTCAGCAGCAGCAGCAGCAGTCATATTGGTGTTATTGAGCAGCAGTTAGATATAATCCCATTTACACATGACACAAGGCACGATTAGAACAGATTACACCTAATCCCATCAGATGGAAAGGAGCTCAGCCAATCGAGCCGGTGACATTTGTGTGAACGCATTTTTTTATTTGTGCATCTGGATGTTTGTATCTATACGAGTACACTTTACAGATGGGAGGGGGTGAGTGCGGAGGATTTAGGGGGTTACAGGACATAGATAACAACCAGTAACCTTCACTTCTCCTAATATTAAACCATACTTTGATCAAAACAAAAACTGTTACCTCTTCTTATCTACTTTCACTCGCTCCTCCTTCTCTCCTCCCTTACAGGACTCATACACCCACTCTGCCTCTTTATCTCGCTCCCCCCTACTATACCCCATTTTGCCTTCTCTGTTTTTGCTCGGCTACACCATGGAACGGTTGAAAAGCTTTTTATATCCCACACATCACAGCCTAGTTACAATCAATAGCATTTATGTCTGCTCGAATCACAAGGTTTGCAAGGGACACGGGTGCGTCTGCACGCACGACCACATATGAACGCATACATGGTTGCCACCCACACGCGAGCGCACGTTTGATCTCATCCATCTTCTCCGTAACATAATTAGAATCAGCAGCTCTAAGATGACTCACGCTGCTCGAGACAGAGACTATACTTGGCTTTGATCGGAGGGTGGGGGTCTCCACTCCAGTGAGAAACTGGCAGGCTCGCCCCGAAAACAGAACAGATTTAAGGTGTCAAAGAAAATCAGCTCAAAGTAAATTCAATTTCACTACACACAGCGTTCTGAGTGTACTGAAATCTTCTCAGTTCCATATATATGTGTTTACATCAATTTCAGAGAGGGGAAAGAGAGGAAAGTAGAAGGGAGTTGGGTGGAGTAATAGAATGAATGAAAGTGAGGAGAGGGTGAGTGGACCCAGAGAGAAGAAATGAGGGACTGAAACAAAAGTAAAAAGAAAATGAGGAGATAGTGTGATAAAAGAGATTAGGCCTTGAAGTTGACTGAGAAGAACACAGGGAGAGCAGAGTGAGGGAGGTTTAGGAGTGTGTCTTGAGTGTGCGTGTCTGTGTGTGCATGCATGTGTTCAGACGTGCACACAACTGCTTGTTAGATAGGATTTGTGAGTAAATAAGTTAGCTTATTGATTGTTAACAGGTCTTTTCTCGCTCTGTTGTCATAAGATAAGGCCCAGAAGTGTGTTTCCTCCTCTAACACAGTCAAAGTCATACACACACCTATCCCTTATGTTTTAAAGTGTAATGATTGATTGCTAAGCAGCAGGCTTGACATTGAGCCCAAAGAACACACAGCAGTAGGCCCTGCCATCTCTGATATCACTTTAATATCTCTCCCTTTGTACATGTATTACAATGTATTACCCCTGGTGTGTGCTTTTGTGTTTGTGTTTGTGCATGCGTGTTCATCCCAGGTGCGTATGGAAAGAGCGCTTAGAAGCCAATGTTCTTGCTGTGCCAATAAATCACCCTACTAAAATATTAACATGTTGGAGTGTGAGGCTATGCATGAGCAAGGCGGGGGGCACAGGAGAGCAGCTAGAATTGTTGTGGGAAAGTTAGGCTGATGTCTCAATATAAAATACTGCTCTGGTCAGAGAGGAAACTATTCAATTTTATGTATGTAATTAGTTTTGGTTAGTGGTCAGATTGTTGTTTGTTAACTTTTTTTTAAAAGAGGTGGCATTGTGCGTTCACAGGGCATAATTTTTTAAAATCTTTTTGGTAGCTGAGAAATGCAATGTCTGCCAAAAAAACAAGCTTTTAAATGTATTTTTTTGAGTTTCACATCCCCTCCCCCTCCTGTCACTCCCTACTTAATCCCATCCACTGGGCACGTGCACAACACAATGTAAATCTTGTTTGAGGCTGCAATTACAGTGCAGGGCATCCAAAAAGTAAATGTACGGACTAGAAACAGCATGTAACGAACTGTTTAGCTATGTTTCCTTAGCTTCAATGCATTCTCCATAATTCTGAATTTCTTGTCACTATTTGCCCCGTCGCATAAGTTTTTCAAGTTAACAACTGTCCAATCAGATACACAATGTAGAAAAAATGTAGAAATTGTTCAATCCACGTGGAGACATTTAACACATTTGATCGTAACTGACAAAATTTACTAAACCAACGAGAGCAGGGATTGGAGTAAAATAGATCAGCAGTTTGCCGCTCTCCACTGGCAGTGGCGTGTTCTTTCAAAAAGCTAGTTCCTGGTTGGCAGTAAGGTTGCCAAACAAACACATACTGGAACAATAACCGCATATTTTCAGCTCAGAAAATTCAACAAGCTGCCGAATGTAAGGCATAAAATTGTGGCTGAATTGTGTACTAAAATTCCTTTCAGTAAAGCTGAATGCTATTGGTGATGTAACACTCACTAGGTTCACTTCTTCCACAGTCAAGTTAGTAAAGTTAGCACATACTGTAGTTTAATATTTGGCTTTATTTGGATGCATTTACGTAAAAAATTTTGTTGTCCAATCTCACACATACAATCCCCTACAAAACCAAGCGTGAGCAGAGTGCGTGGCTATTGCAAAAACACTTTCTGCTTACGATGAAATGTGAGTATGGCAGAGAAAGAAATCCAACCCTAAGAACAACCTGGCCTTTTACCGTAATTTCTGGACATGTGTGGCTATTTGAATACTGAACGTGAGAGCTCACAAATTGCTCAAACATATTAGAAACCTCAGAATATTTGACTTTCTGTAATACGCCCTCTTTAAATCAACAATGTATGTTTTTTTTTGTTCTCCACCAGGCCTCAAAATGGCTCTATGATCCTCTACAACCGTAAAAAAGTGAAGTACAGAAAAGATGGCTACTGCTGGAAGAAGAGGAAAGACGGGAAGACCACCAGAGAGGATCATATGAAGCTGAAAGTCCAGGGAGTGGAGGTGAGAGAGGCTGTATTGGAAAAAAAAAACAAGTCGATGCTTGTGCTCACCACTGAGTATGCTTCCACTCCCATTCCTGTCCTTAACTTCCTCTCCTTGACTTTGAGGAGGCACATGTGTGTAGCACAAATGATCACGGATGTGCCGCTCAAGCTACCGGCCAATTTGTGGCCTGAAAGAAAGTGGTGCCTTTCTTTCGTTCCCTTTTTCTTTCTTTCTTTCTTCCCTTCCTGCCTACTCTGGTCCCTGTCTCCCTTTCGCTCTCTTTCTGAAGGATAAGAGTGTGTTTGGCCTGAGGCCAGGAATGATGTCAATGCCTCCTTCAGCAGTACAGAGAGGGGTATCGATCCAGTCTCAAGGCAGTGTCTGTGCGTGTGTGTGAGCGTGCGTGTTTAAGTCACATCAGCCAGCTCAAAAATTGATTATTCAGCAGGAATATACCAGGAGGTGAGAGGAGTGAGCATGCACGTGTCAGAAACAGAAAGAACTAGGTGGAGAGGTGAGCAAAGAAGAAACCCTGAGCAGGGACGTTAAGGTTTACACGCAGCTTAATACATCTAAATTAAGGGTGAGAAAGGGCAAGGAAAAACAGACATAAAAGCAATAATTGAGATTAAGTATTCACCTATTATTTTAAATCTCTCATCTCGTGCATTTTTATTCTCCCAAAAACCCAACAAACATGCACACAAAGTGTTCCTGACCTGCTGCTTGGTCAGTTATTGTTTGTGTCACCGCTTCCCAGGACCCCTCAAGCAAGCAAGTAAGTAGTGAGTGTAGCACGGGATGAGAATGAGAAAACGAGGCGAGCAGCAGGATGAGCAGCGGGAGGGTAGGAGAATGGGGAGAAGCAGGAAGCATGAGAGAAAAACACAACCCTGGATGGAGAGCCTCCTCATATCGAATGGAAATATATGGAAATGCACTCTGCCTTTGGCAAAACACACTTTAGATAGAGGGCGGGCTACTTCTGAGAAGAGGGAAAATGGTGACAAAATATAAGTGTGTGAGAGTGTGACGGAGAAGAAAAACCAGCGTGCTTTAAGGGGAAATTACACAGAGCCTGATTGCAGAGTATTTACGTTTGTGGCAATTTCGCCTTTAAAAACACCCACTTTCTATGTGTGAATGTATGTGTGCAGTGTGTGTGTGTGTGTGTAAGTCTTGATTTCACTATGTTTGAAAAAGTGATAGCGGTGACCTTGATGGAAGGCTGTCATCACTTCATCCCTCATCTGTCAAACACCTCAACACTCTTTTCATTAAACCCGGGTATTGAACCTTGATGCATTCTGCGTCCCGAGGACATTTTATCGCACCAAATGTTGTCAAAACACAGAAAATGGCTTCTAATGCATGATTATTCACTTATTTTCCAAATAAACAGACCCTTTCTCTATTAGTTTTTTATTTAAAGGGTTTAAAAATCCAATAGATTTGGAATTTACTCAGAAATGGTAGTCAACTTCCACGAGTGTAGAATATTTTATACTTTGCTCAATATTTCATACCACAATAAATTTTACAGAGTCTCTGAAGTTGGGCAGATCTGTGTGTCTGCCATTGTTCTCAAATATTTGTTTTTTTTTTCCTGTATGCTTTTTCCCATATATTGACAGTCAAGTCTCAGCCTTCTCCTCTTCGTTGCATCCACCTTACAGATAACTTACACACACTTTTTGTTCAATTTACTGTTGCTGAATTGTCCTAAAATGTGGTGAATCAAACAACTTTGCAAGGTTTTTTTTTTAAATTCCAACTATTTTCTGCAGAGGTGGCAAAATTCTCTCTCTTTTTTTTTCTTTTACTGTTGTGAACATCAAATGGGTGGTATTGTACAAAAGACATTAGGAAAAAAACACATACAGCATGTTTGCAATTTACTTTTAGCACCGCAATCGATACAACCTAAGTGGGTATAACCTAAGTTCTCCTGCTCTCTCCCTTACTGTCCTTTCCTCCTCCTCTCCTTTTGCCACTTTTGACTTGCTTCCTCCCTTTTTTCTTTTCTCGTTAACCACTGTAATCTCCTCTCCTCTATACTGTCCTCTCCTTTCCTCTCTTCAGTGTCTGTATGGCTGCTACGTCCACTCCTCCATCATCCCCACCTTCCATCGTAGATGCTATTGGCTGCTGCAGGTAAGCCAACCGGCCTATCCCTCCTTGCCTTTTCTCACACGTTCAAAGACAAAGAATACTAGATTTTTACTGAAACAATTGAAATGTGTACTGCAGAAGCAGGTGGCCATTGTGGGTTGTTCACCTTCACACTATTACTATTGCATAACGCTCTTTCCCATCGTGTCAGGTGTAGCTGCTAGAAATTTGATTGCACTTTAGTTTCACGCAGAGATTTAACTATGAGTATCTGGAAACAGTTCATTCTTATTATTAGTGAGAGGTAAATAGTAACTAATAAACACGTCCTTACAAAACTAGTTAGATAAGAAACTTTGAATCATTTGGCTGACTAGCCCGTCCTACTCACACAAGACAGGCTGTAGTGAAAAATGCGAGGCATAAAGACCTTGTAGAATGCAACACCATGCAAGGAAGCTAAGATATCGCTTATTTTCCCAGGAGTTGACAGTAACTTCCTTAGAAGAGTGTGTTATCTAACCCTGACTCAATCCTTGCATCAAGGACTCAGGTGTGCCTTGCTATGTGGTCCTTTCAAAGAGAATACCCTGGAGCTACAAATAGCACCCCTAACGTGCGCTTGCACACACACACAAACCCACAAATACATAAATGAGCAGAGGAATCTCTTGTGTAGGGAAAGTGTGCTGCTTTTTATAAAGATGTTGGACTCACACTGCTGCTCATGTGAGGAACAATAGAGTAGTAGTTGCATATATACACACACACACACACACACACACTCACACACAGGTCTTTCCTTCTTTAGATCATGCAGGAAACATCCACTACAACCTCATTTTCTTCTGGGGAGATTCTGTTGATGAATTTTGTCTGCATATGTTTAAACTGCTTCTCATCACTTTGGTTTGCATTTCATCAAATAAATAAATTAAAAAAAATTGTGTGTATTTTGAATTAGGAAATGCATATATAAAAATGAAGTTTGTAATTTTAACAATAAAAAAAATGTTTAATAGTTTGTCATGCAAATTTTTTACCAGGCAATGTCGGCAATCTTTATTAATTGAAATTACATGCCCCAGCCCATAATATATAAATCTTGTTAGCTTCAGCCACTAGCTGGAATATTGCAATCTGAATTTTTATGGGAGATTTTAAATAGCTCTTTCTATAATTTAATGTTTTCTTCACTCAGAAATTTGAACACATCAATGACATGATCATAAATCAGTGAATGAAAGCTGTTGCATGCAGTGTGCTGATGTAGCTGCCCACTGTATCCTCTTTTGGAGGGAAAAGTGTTCCACCTCAGCAGGTCCACTTTCTAACCTGAGTCTGTCTACTGAATCTTTCATCAAGGGGAGGCTCTCTTTCTCTCTCTCTCTCTCTTATACACACATACACACACACACAAATGCAATTGTTGAATCATTGATAGGGTAGAAATTCCATAGGTCTGCTGGTGACCTACAGTATATTGAGAACTTAATTCCCTCTGTTTCTCTGGTTCTTTCTTCAACTATATCCTATATCGCACACACAAACACACATATAGACACTGCAGTGTCAGAGAGAGAGTGATGAGTGTGCACCAGATGTTAAATCTTTTATGGGCAGGTGAGGGAGTCTTATCTGACACGCTAAGTCTGACCTCCTGCCTGTCCTCCACTTTCTTTTCCACTTTCCTTTTCTATTCCTCCCATCCTATTTTCTTTGTAAACACTTTTTTATATATATTGTTCTCTGCTTTATTTGATTAAACTGATGGTGGTAAATCGACCTTTGCAGCAATAAGAGTGTGTTTCTGTTTCCGTATTTGTTCTTGTTGTGCTGTAGAACCCAGATATTGTGCTGGTGCACTACCTGAATGTACCTGCAGTGGACGATAGCGGGAAGCCATGTGGTCCTGTTCTCTGTTCCATCAACACAGATAGAAAGGAGTGGGCCAAGTGGAGCAAGGAGGAACTCATTGGGCAACTCAAACCAATGTGTGAGTTACTTGGACTTTTTTTCTTCCTCATTACCTCAGTTCTCAAATTTCAGCCTTCACACTGTTTCTACTCCTGGGAAATACGAGTCACTGTGGGTCAGAAGCACCAACTCAACTTGTCACAAAGGGATAATCACAAGTAATCCTTTTTTTCTTGTCTATGTCAATTTCTTATAAAGCATTTTTATTTGTTATGTCTAGAGAAAATAAATAAAATTTGATTTTAAGTACACAAAACAATGTGAGATTTTCATAAAAGAAATTGACAGCCTCCGAATGATTGGGTTCTTTTATTTTTTGCTTTTTATTTTACTTTTAACCACATTTATGGGCTTCAGCCACTTGTTTCACAAAGTCATGTGATTCATCCCAAATGCTTCGCCATTACTTAAATCAGTCAACTGTTTGTACAAGTAAAGCTAAAACCATTAGTCAGTTAGATTAATCAATTAGCTGACTGACAGAAAATTAATTGGCAACTATTTTGCAAATCATTTGAGCAATTCATCAATATTTAATTTCAGCTTCACAGATGTTACGCTGCTGTTGCCTATATTATATTTAATAACTTTAAGGTACGGACTATTGGTTTGACAAAATGGGCTGCGGATGAGTGGCACGGCACTCTTCAAGATTTTTAGTAATTCTTTCAACCAGAAAAAAATCAAATGTCTCAGTGGAGTGCTGATTAATTAATATGAAATTCCTCAATAAGAATCAAATTTGGCTTGTTCTTCTTCATCCTCTAAACCCTTTTAAATTATTAGAAAGTAATACTGTTTTATTGATCAATGGCAATGATTGCATCTTTTTACAGTGGTTAGACCTTTTAAAACGAGCTTATTGGGTCAAATGGTCTCTCTAAATTGATCTTTGGAGCAAGAAGACTTTTGCTCGGTACTCACACTCAATGAAAACTGGGAAAATCCGAGTAGATGGATTAATACGTGGATAGATTGATTACTTATGTTACAACATATTACTATATGTTTATCACTACCAGCAGTAAAAACTTTCTGTTGTTGTGTGAATTGTAAAAAAAAAAAAAAAAAAAACGACATAATTTTTAAATACACTAAATTTGCTCCTTGGGGTCAAGAGAAGCCAGATGAGGCAGTTGGGACATCTAGTTAAGACACCTCTCGAACACCAAGCTGTTGAGGTGTTTTGAGCACGTCCCACTGGGAGGAGATCCAGAGGCAGACCCCAGACCACTGGAGAGACTATGTCTTGCAGCTAGCCGGCCTCAGGATCCTCTCAGGTGAATTGGAGAATACAGCCTTGACTGAGGCTGTTGTCCTCGTGACTCGGCCCCGGATAAGCGATAACAACGGAACAAAACTAGATCTGTATTTTTTTCACATTAAATGTCAAAAGTAACACATTGAACCATGTTTTTTTTCCGTATTGGATTTATGGTCATGCAATAACTGCAAATAAATGTCTACTGTAGTAAGCAGTTGAAGTTTTCAGCTTAGTATTCTATACCTTCTCATTCTGGATGTTTTTGTTTTTATTCTGTCATGAAATCATTAAATAATTTTAGTTTGAGAAAAATCTGATCAACCATCTGTCTAGTTTTTAAAACCCAAGTTTTGTTAATAGAATCAATATATGACTTGGCATTGTTTCTCAGAAAATATCCAAGACTTTTGTTGAAAATACACAACCTGGCTGGAAGCATATGGTGCTCTGCACCACCTGTGAATACTTTTCAGCAATAAAAATGTTTTTCTAGTCGTACAAGTTGGTAATTCTACTCACATTAGTGCTACTGCATGAGTTCCAGATGTAAGCCAATATTAAGAAAACAGATGTCTTTGTACTTGCAGGATTGGAGGGTGGAGTATGTAACTAAGTTTAAAGTTTGCTTTCTTTAGCCACCATACATCTTCTTAATTTACCAGTGAACTCTTTCCGTAGACTGTAATTTCTGCAAATGTTCTTGAGCTTATACATTTTATCACAGCACCACCTGATGGGCCAACAGTAATGACCAACACAGTTCATTTAAACCATGTTTCACATGAACAGAAATGTCTCAAAGTTCTTTGAATATATTGATGATACCAATTTTAAATAAAGAAACATTCTCCTTTGCAACTTACACATTCTTTTTAAAAGCTTTCCATCCTCTTTATTTCCATAGAGTTTATCTCTCTCCTGAGCTGGATTTGCACTCAGTCATGTTATTGACTTTTTTATCAGACCACATTAGTTGCAACATCCTCCTGCAGCATTTTTAATACCACATCCCAACTTCTTTGCATGTGGTGCTGACATTAAAATAATAATGATGAAATGTTCGGAACAAAATGATGAATGGTCGAGTTTTTTGTGTCATTTGTAAAAAAAAAAAAAGAAAAAAAAATTGGCTAAGAATTTTCGATCATGATATAATTCTAGTTGGTTTTATATGTTGCAAAGGAACCTGGTTCAATTTTAAAATTTTGATTGAGTTTTAAATACCAAACTTGCTCATTTGAAAAGTTCCATGTTACAATATTGGAAATATAAAGATGCAAAGCAATAATAAAAAGAATGTTTTAGTGCAATCCATCTGTTCATGTATACAGTCTTGCAAGGACAGAATACTGGATGAGCATTTACAAAAAAGCTTTTGTTGTTTTTTTTTTTACATTTTCATCTTTTATAAATAGGATGAAGAAAATGATTGCAAAATGATCAGCTAAACATTTGTAAATTCTAGATTAATATGTCTCTTTTTTTAAAAAGTCATCATTTCTTTATTCACCTGAATCAGCCAGATTTTCTGCAGATTTTTTTTTTACCTCCAACATTCAGCATCATGCTGCCACCTAGAGCCTGACACAATTTCCAACACTGAAAGGGATAAACAGAGGAGAGGACATAGGTGCCTGAAGTATCCAACATTTATTATTCATGAACCGGAATTACTGAGTAGATAACTCTATAACATGCACACACACTTGTGTAACTTCACTTGTCTTTTGATGTGCATGAAAAGCTAAAATAGGAACACTTTTCTGCAATTAGAGGATGTGTAGACAATGCACTACATATGTGAGTGCAGAGATGCTGATCTGTTTAGACAGTTTTATCTTTTACAGCATCAGTGTTTGGATCACTGATTTGACCTTTCTATTACCTTGAGACCCTTTGTGCATGCACATCATTTAACCTTAAATGTGTGGATAAAATGTTTAAATTACTACAAATAATTTCTGCTGAAAAAACAAATGATGCCAGAACTAAATGTGTATTTGTTTTTTTGCATGTGTTTACAGCTGAATGTCAATTTTTTTGCATGTATTTTAAGACTTGCTGTGAACACTAGAGGGTGGTGTTACATGCATTCAAATAGAACTGCAGAATCTCAATAACAACGGAAACGAAAATATCTATAAGTGCCAACACTGCGTAATTATGCTGTTTTTTCTATCTTCTCCTATAGGTGCTGGAAGCAGCCTACATCAGAAATGTTCCAGTGTCAAGCAGCGTATCATCTCATCCAAGCAGGAGTCAGGTGCAGCAGCAGGAGGGGGAACAACAGTAGGCACCAGCATATCAGTGGGCCAAAGAGTTGAAGAAGCAGATGGCACAGAAGTCCAGAACAGTGATGTGTCAGAGGGCCAGACAGAACCCGGTCCCGGTGGGGGGAGAGGCAAAGGGGGAGAGAGAAGGAATGGTCGTATCAGTAAGCCCTCTTTATTACCACAAAGCAGCATGGAGGTGTCTTCCTCTACCTCCACCAACCAGGTTGAGGTTCCTGATACCACGCAGAGCTCCCCATTGTCTATTACAAGCGACATGGCCGACAGCCCTGCTCTGGCCATCGGAGGCGGGTTATCTCAGAGTACAGCTGTGTTTATGTCTGAGGTCACCACTCTGACTGGTGACTCAGTTTACTCTACTGGGCACACCCACCTACTGGCTACTACCCATGAGAGCACCACCACCGGCATTTTGTTAGCTGTTGCCCCTGACAACCAGCGTTTTGCATCATTTTCTGGAGGGGTTGGTTTAGGGGAAGGAGGAGAATTGGTTCTGTCAAGCTCTTTGGACTCTGCAGGAGGGGTCAGTCTTCCTGAAACTACCATGACTTTTGACCCTGATTGCTTCCTCAACAATCCGAAGCAAGGCCAGACGTATGGAGGTGGGGGAGGAAAGACTGAGGGGTGTAATGGAGATGATAATAGTGGACTTCACTGTCCTTCTAATGGCTTTGTCTATAACCCAGCCCTGGTCAATAACATCAAGACAGAGGCCACACCACTGGAGCAGCCGCTAACTACCCAGAGTAGTTATGTCGGAGAAGGAACTGGTCTCAGTCCCAGCACGACCTTGGAACAGATGGATTTTAGTGCTGTTATGTCATCATCCTGTGTACCCAGTCTGACCCAGCCTGCACACCACTCTTCCCCCACACTCTTCCTCCAGACTTCCTCTCAAACAAGCCAGCCCTCTCAGCTTCAGACGAATGGTACAAAACCCGGCCAGGAACCTGGTGAGTCCCAGACTTACATCGGCCTGCCCTCAGTGCCAACAGACTCTGCTGCCACCAACGGAGACCCCCATACACACCTCCACCAAGCCACCACAGATAAACAGGCCATGTGCACAAGGAATGGGCAAGCTACAACAGTGGCCTCTTTCCCTCTAGCAACACAGGATGCTCCTGTGGACCCACCTGGCAACAGAGGCCATCAAGAAGTTAGTGCTTTGGACAAACCAAGTGAAAATGGTGGAGAGTTATTACTCAAACCTGGGGATCCATGTGAGACCTATACAAGTGTTGAGACTGAACATTATCTCCAACCCACAGATGAGACCGGAGGAGGAGAAGACGGGGGTGGAGCTGGAGGAGGACGACAGAATGAAATTCTCTGTAATGGTGTAAACTTGCCAGGAGCCACCAGTTCAGTGGTAACCAGTCCTCAGTCTATAGCTGCAGGTGCTAACATGGAGGGTACTCTCTATGGCTCTCCACTCCCTCAGCAAGGAGAAGTGGTCTCGGCCACAACAACTGGAACAGGAACGGCTATTAGCCTGGAAGGATTTGAGGCTTCATTTGGTAGTCAGTTCTCTGACCTCATCAATGATTTCATCTCAGTTGAGGGATCTGCGGGTGGTGTTGGCGCAGCAGTTTCTGGAGTGCTGATGTCACAGGAAGGGGCAGCAGGAGAGGAGCAGGGTTCAGGGGCTGGCCACCTGCAGGGCTCTGAGGTAGAGCAGGGCGCTCTGGGACTCCTGCAGGAGACCGGGAGGCTGTTTGGTGTGACTGACTATTCCCCAGAGTGGTCTTATCCAGAGGTTAGTGCACCCAACTTGTTTTCATTATTTATTCATCGCTGTTCCCCACAGTCAAATTAGTCTTTGCACCACATGATTGATGGTTGTTTGTACTGATGGCAACTGCTGAAATCACACTTAGCGAAGTACATACTGACAGCTTTGTTGCAGCGTGTGGTCATTAAAGAGAACAAATATTTCAAACTCACATAAATATTAATATTTTCTGATATCCAACAGTTATACCCCATGAGGTGGACTTAGCAGTGAACAAAAGAAAAGCTTACATTTTAGGCTCTCAGCAAAAAAAGATTTGATTTGAGTATTACTTAGGCAATCAAATTTAGTTACATCAAACTGTTGGTAATGAGATGAAAGATAAAAGTTTTAACATTTTTATTTGGGCTGTAAGGAGACACATAACCTCTAGGGGTTGCTGATACTTTGTGGAGTAAACTTGTCTCCGTTTCTCTGGAAAAGACAGAACACTTTCCGAAATCAGAAAATGTCACTCAGTTTGTATTTGTTTGTTTGTTTTTTAAACCACATAATTAATATTTAGATTATCTTGCTATTATTTCACTTGAAGGCTGATAAAAGTAAGATTTTCAACTTGTTCACCTTCAAATTGATGCATAATTTTATTCACAAATAAATGCACATTTTTGATATGGTTAAAGTTATTACACCTGGACTCTGTAATATGACTTTGATATCTGGTTTGATTTTGACATTTTTTACTTGCTTTTACCACATTTTAAATCAAGTTTTTGTATTCTGTAGGGTGGAGTGAAAGTTTTGATCACTGGCCCATGGTTGGAGTCAAGCAGTGAATACAGCTGCCTCTTTGACCACATCAGCGTCCCCGCTGCCCTGATCCAGCCTGGAGTGCTGCGGTGCTACTGTCCAGGTAAAGTAGACTCTTCGTTTAAAATTTTGACCATATTAGAAGTGAGCATCCTTTTTCGATTCATAATGTCAAAGTAAAATCTTTCTCCAAAAAAGTTGTGACATGAGGATATTTTGTTTCTTAAATCTAGTGATATATTTGCTTGGTTTTGCTTTCATCTTTTAAACTGCTTATCCCCAATGCAATCACGCGGGGTGCCAGAGCCTATCTCGGCTGCCTTCAGGCGAGAGGCGGGGTACACCCCAAACAGGTTGTCAGTCTGTTGCGGGGCCACACACTCAGAACCATCCACATACATACTAATTCCTAGAGGCAATTTCGTAGCGACCGATCAACCAAACATGCATGTTTTTGGAGAGTGGGAGAAAACCGGAGTACCTGGAGAAGACCCACACACGAGGACAAGATGCAAACTCCACACAGAAAAAACAGTGTTTCAAGCCTCCCCCCACTTTGGGAGTTGAACCCTGACCTTCTTGCTGTGAGGCCACTGGGCTAACCACTGCGCCACCATATTTGCATGGTTTTATTATATATATGTATATGGATATACAGTATACATATCAATTTCCTAATGTAACAAATTAACTTTTTTGTGATCTGATTTGATAGTTAATTGAAGTTAGTCATGTCTACCTTTACATCACACACAGATGTAAAGTTTAAGTTTATGTTCTGATACTTTTTTTCTCCAGCTCATGACACAGGACTGGTGATGCTACAGGTGGCTATGGGTGGTGAGGTCATCTCCTCCTCTGTAGTGTTTGAATATAAGGCGCGTGATCTTCCCGCTCTACCATCTTCCCAGCATGACTGGTTGTCCCTGGATGGTAAGAATTATGACTAAATTATTTAGATGACAATGATCTTTTGTAACATTTGTGAAGAAGAAATGCACAATGGTTAGTTAAAATGTGAGTGTCAATTTCCTATTTGAATTGGAAGCTCCATCACTTTTTATTCAGTTGTCATGGTAATCATAGATTTCACCTCCCTACACAGTCACATAAGAATATCAAGAGAAATCCATTTATATTTTCCTATTGTTCTGATAAATTTTTCAGATCGCAAAGCAATATTATTCTTTTCTAGTTTTTAGTAATATTGTTTTTTGATACATCGTTCGATGAAACAATTTCTAGTTATTTTTGTTTCGTTTTAGTGATGTAACCTTATAAATACAATGGGAACCAATTAAGTTACTGTAGCCTAACTGCGTTATAACACTTATGAATCAAACTCTAAATTCTCCACGAGAATTCACTTCATTAGCAAATGTGAAAGACACTGTTATTGTGATGGGTATTTTTTTTTTAAAAATGAAAATTGATGGAAATATCACTCATGTGCAAAAAACTAAGAATAAATCTACTCTTACGATTACTAGTGAAACTTTGATTGTGTGTCTGACATGACATATTGCCATGTGTCCAGCTGTTTTATATACCGTTATTTCCTCATATTTAAACATAACTCCAGTAAAAATCCTGCTATAAAGCTAAGTTGATAGTTACTAATGAAGAAGTGAGAGAAAACCTCATTTTTTTCCTGATGTCTTTGTTTTACTTGGACTACTATTCTCATGGAGCCAAGTCTGAGTCGTTGTATATTGGAGACAATAAAGACTAAAAGCCTTGTAGATAGTGCAGTTGATTAAATTAAACACATTAAACTATTATGTAAGATTAGAAGGGTAATTAAATGTCATTTCATAAAGCTCTGAGGGGCTTGCTGCAAATATCTGCTCTGCTCCGGGGTCAGTTTCTGTGTGTGTGTAAATATATCTCCTGATGCAGCCTAGAAACACGCGGGTCTCATTGGCAATGCTCGTCCCCCACTCCGCGTTCGCCCCCGTCTCTGCGTGTTGCGCAATGCGGCAATGCGGCGCGCAGTCACAGCAGGCTTGCTGCCTGCTGGAGTGAGGAGCAAGGACATGAATGCACAATCTCACTCCACTTGACATTCAAAATGTTGCAATCTACTCACACAACTTAAACTGAACCGACGCCTTTATGCAGATCCAGATTGGGTCTGCATACGTACTACACATATGAGCCTATGAATTTTAAAAATAGTGAATAAATGTATATATATTCAGTATATGTATCAGTATATGTATGTGTGTGTATGAATTCAGTCTGTATAGTATGTGTTATATGTGCACACACAAAACTATACACACATACTTACACATACATGTATATTTATGTTGACTATATATACTGAATTCTTTGTTTGGCAAAAAAAAAACTGCTACAGAAAAAAAAGCCCACAATCCTTTTTTTCTTCTTAAAAGATATATCAGACCACAACAATCCCACAAACCTCCATCTGATTTTAGTGTGTGTGCAGTTGGTTGTAGCGATGACGACCAAACCTCCCGCAGCTCGGCGGGTGGATTTAAAGCACTGCTCCCCCTCACACACACAACGTGGAGGGAGGTTGCTCTCTCTCTCTTTCTCTCCTTCTCCCTCCCTCTCGTATTTGTGTTTTGCACGGTGAGAATAGCGATCTATGAGTCGCACACCTCAAACTATCGGATATATTGGAGCGGGAAGGAGAAGAAAGAGCGCAGCAAATAAAGAGACTCGCTGATTTGGGTTCGTTGCACATTTATTTTTAGAACTGATGCAAACTTAGAAGCCAGATGTTTTATTTGGGTTAAGGTGTGCACTGTTTGCATCACTAGTGGCTGTTTTACGTTTTGTTTTATTTTTCTGGTTGTTCTTATTTTCTCATTGTTGGTCTGTAGCTGAAGTGTTGGTGTGTTGGTGTAAATCCAACTTTTACCACATTTAAATTCCCAGGCTGTTGGAAAATGTGATGTTTGCTTTGTTTGTAAATCAAAGATAGAAAAAATGCCACAAGTTGCCACGTTGTTTTTATTCAAGGCTATTTAACTGTGTTACTCAGAAGAACCATATCTGATAGTTTTGCATGTTTACTTGTTTGGTTTCAGCACCACGAGGTGCGGACAGTTCCACACAGCTTTCTCACAACAATAGGAGAGGTTATGGGGTTTATTGAGGCCCAGAGATTACCAAGCAGACAGAAACAAAGACATCCAGGCATGTGGTTAGAAGGATACATGTTGTGCACAGTTTTTCATCTTTTTATTAATCACTAGAAACTTTCAAGTGGGCATTGTAAGGCTCATTGAAGAAAAGAGACAGTTGTTTGATTATGAACGAAAAGTGCTCCTTTGTCATTGGTATTAGTACATTAATGCCCATGAATGCATAATGAATGATTAATGCTTTTGATGCATTATTTTCTATATTTTGACTTTGTTTTATTATGTTCATAAAAGTTCAAGATTCTGTTTACTAACATTAAAAAAGATAGCTACACCAGTTTAATGCCTGACCCTCTCAGGGTACGTAATACGTTTGTTTGTGATCATGAAACTGACAAGCTAAACGCTAACACTGAAAAGTATTTAAGCGATCAATTACAGAGAGGATTATTGATCATTTCTGGTTTGTGGCACTATTAAACCCTTGCTTTTTTTTACACACTGATTGGTTAGCACATAAACATACACACAAGAGTATACTACACTAAATCTGTCTATTAAATTATGTTTCTTTTTTAAATTGCTCAGTTAAATTTTTATTGCATTTCATGACAAACCTTACTAGAATTAGAAATTTATATTTCATCTTAAAATTTAATAGGAACACATTTGAAATATAAATAAATGGAAGAGTGGTTTTGTTTACAAAATCTTACACTCACATTTGATTAGGCAAGGCAAGGCAAGGCAAGTTTATTTGTATAGCACAATTCATACAAAATGTAATTCAAAGTGCTTCACAAGAAAGAAAAGAAAAAGAATGCATTAAAATCACAAAACATAGAATCAAAAAGTTTAAAAAATTAAATAAATAAAATCATTAAAACAGATTAAAAATTGAGCAATTAATAAAAAGCACAGTTAAACAGAACTGTTTTCAGCCTAGATTTAAACATTGTCACAGTAGAGGCCTGTCTCACGGCCTCAGGAAGTTTGTTCCAGACTTTTGCAGCATAAAATTGAAATGCAGCTTCTCCATGTTTAGTCCTGACTCTAGGCACCAGCAGGAGGCCAGTCCCGGAGGTCCTCAGAGTTCTAGATGATTAAGATGAGTTAAAGATCTTAATTGATTTACTTTGGGAATAGTAACTCAGTCCAATTAAAATCATAAACATATTTATATTTTCTTCATTTAAAAATGCTCTTCAGGTTGGTGATAGTCCAAGTCGTTGTCTAGATTCATCAAAAGGACTACAGCTATTGTTTGTGACCCTGCAGACAAACTGGCAGACTGACTGAAGTTTCTTAAATAGAGGTATTTGATCACAAAAAAACAAACTTCTAGGACTTCTTTGCAAAGGTATCTTAAACGTGTCACTGAAAATTAGAAAACCATTCTGTGAGTTTAATTTTGCATCTTTGTGAGCTGAGGTGGTTTTATAAGTGAAACACAAGCTTGTTTCATTAGGATTCAGCAGAGCTGTGAGGGTCAGAGAGCAAAGGGTGGAGCCTGAGTCTGTTTGCAGCTAATATGGCTCAACCCTCTGAGTTCAATCTGCATGCTGCAGACACCAGGAAGAAAAAATAGAGTGAAATGAAAGAAGAGAAAAACAGAAAAGTGAATCAGAAAGCAGCAGGTGGGATGACATAATAAGCACTGCAGCAAAACTGCAGCAGCAATGAAACAAGGGGTCACAATCACACAAAGCCAGGGCACAGAAATGAAAGCACTTGTACTTTTTGAATGTGCAATCAGTCATTTATGCACACATTAAATGTTTTTCAACTTTCTAATTTCACTTAGAAAATGTATTGATTTGCTCTTATTCACACTCCACTTTAGAGCCACCAAGATGAGCATCTCTTTTTAACCTTTTAAGTAGAATTCATCAAGGATTTTTAAATATAACAATGTCTTAAATAACCACCTCTTTTACCATTTTAACTGCCTTTCTGTAGATACACAGTTCAGGATGTCCATCTTGGAGCGTCTGGAGCAGATGGAGCAGAGGATGGCTGAAATAACCAATCAAAATCCTAGCTCAGAAGCCATGGCAACCAAGGGTGGAGGAGTGGAGGGGGGAGGAGCCACTGATCAGCAGTCGCAAGTATGGCTGTGACTCTTATTTCTGTGTATGTGTGTGTGTGTGTGTTGCTTTTTGTACAGCAGCATTTAAAAGGAACAGCCGTGTCAATTACACAAATAAAACGGGCATGCAAAGAAAGTGTTAAAAAAAAAAATATTTTCATCCTGCAAATTTTTTATTTTATACTGAGAAAAAAAAATTCACACTAATTGTTTGTTCTTTTTATAATTCTCCAGATCTCTCCTGACCAGGGTACTTTTGAGGGTCGTGTTGTGGTAGTGTGTGAGAAAATGATGTCTCAACCTTGCTGGGCTTCTTCTAACCAGCTTGTCCATAGCAAGAACTCCAGAGGAATGACCTTGTTGCATCTGGCTGCAGCTCAGGGCTACGCAGGACTCATTCAGACACTTATTCGCTGGCGGTGAGTAACGCAGAAATTTGACACACCATTATGAGGACACAAACTGAGCCAGTGGATTTAACATTTCTTGTCTTGCTCCACAGCACAAAACATGCTGACAGTATAGACCTTGAGCTGGAAGTGGATCCGTTAAATGTTGACCACTTCTCCTGCACCCCATTGGTGAGTTACTGTACATAAAGAGAGAGTATTATACTTTTTCGTAGTAATACTTCTCACAACCTATATAGGTTGTTTGTTAGCTCAAAAATGGAATATTTGCAGAAAAAAAGCTCATAAAAGCATTAATCGGTTTTGCTTCTGTTTTTGACCATGTGAAATCCCCCCTCGTCCCAGCCCCTGCATAGTGCTGCCCCCTAGGCACATGTATCACACAGCGTAAATCTTCTTTGAAGTTCCACATACAGTCTAAAGTGCACAAAGTTAGAAAAGCTAGGACATATTCTTTTTGCATTACTGAATTGTTGGCCAGTTTGTCCTTGTGAAAGGAGATCTTGTTCTCAATGGGTCTTATTTCCTGCAGATGTGGGCATGTGCTCTGGGCCATACTGAAGCAGCGTTGGTGCTCTATCAGTGGGACCCTAGAGCTTTGGCCATTCCTGATTCTTTGGGACGTCTACCGCTAAACATCGCTCGATCTAGGGGTCACACTCGACTGGCTGAGCTCTTGGAGCAGTTGCAGCAGAGTCCTCAAACTCAGGGCCAGCCTGCAGACACATGGATGGACAGATGGAGGGAAGGGTCACAAACTGGTGGAAAAAGCCCAAGCCCCAATTCAAACTCAGGTACACAGTCACACTACCTCAAGGCTATCTGTTATAATATGCAATCTTCTCCTGTAGGGTGACCTTTGTACCCATATTCTTTTAGTGATAGTAGATAAGTTGACGGCTCAAAAATATTAATACAATAGTTGTGCTTGTTCACTGCTTGTTATATTAACAAACCTCAACTATGAAAGAAAGAATTTTGACTTTCACTTATAGAGTATGATTTTTACAAAGTCTATACAGTTTTTGATGTATTTTTAGACATTTTATTTAAGCATATCTTTGAACTTTTCCCCTCTAGAATTAAAGAGAACCAGATCAGAAAGCCAACCAGATAAACAGAATCAGAGCTGGAGCCAAAATGGACAAAGACCCTCACAGGGAACCCAGGGAGAACCAGGAGGGTCACCCCCTGCAAAAAGACTCAAACCAAGCCCCGAGGGTCAAGAACAGCTCACTAATTCAATCTCCGGCCCCAACACCATTAGGTCCCCTCTGTGCTCTTCACCTAGTGATCCTTCGCATTCTCTGCAACACCAGACCTTACAACCTCAGTCATTTAACCTCAGCTATCAAAATGTCCCCCCTGCCAGCTCCACCCCCAGCAGGCCTCAGCTCCCCAACGCTTCATTCTCCCACCTGCAGGCCAGGATAGGAGGCTCTGGAGGGGGCACCAGGTGGAGTCTGAGACAGGCTCTTGGGCAACGTAGCCTAGCCAGAAGGATTCTTGGAAAAGAACGATTGGCTGTTCACCTCCACCAGAGAGTGCTGTCTGATAGAGGAGAGGAGACCGAGCTGCTGACCTATCAGGACAACACAGAGGACTTACAGGTCAGAAAACCATTGGAAAAATAGCTTCAAATAAAGTAGAACTTATCTAACCAAATGTACCACACTAGAGCCAGCCGTTGCTCAGATGTTGAGCATGTCTCATGTAATCAGGATGTTGTTTAAAACTATAAGTTAGAATTAAGGAAAGATGAAGTTATGATGATGAACATTTAATGAATGTTGGCCAACCTCTATTGCAGGTGGACATTACTATGCTTACTGATCACATCCTGGATCCTTCAGCTGGTCGGCTTAAACAAGCTATAGACATTGAAACAGATACTGGGAAGGTTGGGATCAGTAGTGATGTAAGATTACTGTCAGATTACCTTGAAGAGGTGGAAAGGTAATTCAAATTATTTTTACATTTTTGTTCAAATTTGAGTTATTTTAAAAAATTATTTTTCTTTTTAACTTAAACACCATTTCCTTTGTTGTTTTTATTCCTCAGGTTCTTAAAATCCAAGCCCCGGACTCCCAGCTCCAAACCAAATGCACTCTTAGGCCTGGAGAATCAGCAAAGTCCCCATGCTAACCCAGCCCCACCCTCACCCTTTGAGAGGAGCTCTTTCCTCCGTGCAGCTATGAAAGGAGAGAGGTTAAAAACAAACTGTCTAGCAATGACCGAGGCAGAGCAACGAGAGCTGTGTGAAACCATCAGGCGGGCTCTGCACTCCCTTAGAAAAAACAAGGCAAGTACATTCCTCATGATGGAAATGAAACATCCTTTTGGCATGCATTTAACTTGGTTCTATTAATAACTCTTTTTTTATATTAAAACTCTCTCTTTTGTGTGGTGCACTGTTAGCGTAAGAGCCTTACAGTGATGGCAACTATTTTATTGGTGCTTTTTTGTTTTTCTGAAAAGTGGATTTGTGTTTTTCAGAGTCCCATTCAGGAACAACACAAGGAGATTGCAACAGTGATTCAATGCTGCTATAAACGATACAAGCAGGTGAGATCCACAAGTTTATTCTACCCAGAGTCTCTTGTGGTTGAAGATTCATAGTCCATTTGTTTTCCTTGTAAAATGCAAAGTAAGACTCAATTAACGGATGAAATAACAGAAAGAAGCTGTTTAATTTCAGTTTAACTTGCATTCAGCATTCACTGCATTCACTGTAACCATCTGTTTGTGAAATAGTATGTTTTAAAAAAACTCTTTTGTCACTTGATATTTCACTATACTTCCAGTACGCACTTTATAAGAGGATGACCTTGGCAGCCATCCTGATCCAGAGTCGCTTTCGAAGTTTCCATGAACAGAGGAAATTTCAACAGAGTCGTAGAGCAGCGGTCCTCATCCAGCAATACTACCGCTCCTACAGGCACTCCCTCAGACACTCCCTCAGGTACCTCACAAATCAAAGCTACATAGGACTTTTTTATGCCATATTAATTTCTTATGTACATACTTTTTATATCTTTTTCAAAGCAGCCTCCTAACTAAAAAGCAGAACCAGGCTGCTCGCAAGATTCTGAGGTTCCTGCTCCGCTGCCGTCACAGGTACAAACCAAATCACACCTTCTACTCTTGTACCTAAAACACACATACAGTATGCTATGAGCTCACGAACACAGCCAAACACAGGACAGTGATGCTAATAGATGGTGTTGTTTTGCTGTTCCTGTGAAGCCCCTTGATGGACCATAGACCTCTGAAACAGGTGAGCTGTGTTTGCTCCCTCTCTCCTGGAGGCTGATGCCTGTTGCATGTCAGTGGACGAAGGGGACATGAGACCTCGGATTTTCATCCTCGCTCTCTTCTTCCCTCCTTGTCTCTTTGAGAACTGCAGAATGATATCAGTGCATGACTGAGAGACAGAGGAGCAGTTCTTGCATATGGTCTTCTTGGGGGCATGTTCTGACAGAGGGACTCTTGGTTGTTGCTTGGCCTGTTATTTTGGGGATTGGGGGTTCTGCATTTGGGGAAAACACAAGGAAAATGTGTGTATGTGAGCACACATTGGTCCGTACCGGATGGGGTTCATGTTTGTTTGTTTTCTTTTTTTTTTTTTTGCATCAGGCCTGACAATTGGGTGTAAAATAATAAAAAAAGTGATTTATAAAGATGTGCACTAACACACACAGTCACCAATTGGGCTTTGTTTCATTTTTCCACTAATATGTGCTTGATTTTCTCCAGGGCCAGAGAGCAGAGAAAGGCCAGGGGTCCTGAGAGCCCACCGCCAGGCCCCGCACACAGCACTCTCAGCCTGTGAGCAATCTGCACCCACCGCCCACCCCTTCCATCTTCTACTCCCTTCTACTCTACCCAATCTTGTTCTCTTTTTCATTTCCTAGTCCTCCAGCTCTCCTCTCTATCCCCTTCCTCTCTCACCTCCCTTCCCCTCTTATTTTAAGAGGAGGAAAAAACTCTTCCCAGACGTACTGAGGACAGGATAGGTGTCCATCATGGCAGCTCAGACAGACAAACTGCTGGTCAGAGCCACGGGACCTGGCTCTGCCCACAGCACTGATCCTCCTCCACAGTTTCACTGGGAGGCCATCACATTAACCTCATGGCATTTTTTGCACTCTTCATGGGTATGTTTTTTTGCAAGTGCAAGTTGACGAGTCAGTAGAGCAATGAGAGGGAGTGCCTGACGACAACACGCTGCTGTTCAAGGCAACAGCTGGATGTGCTGAAAGGCTTCAGGAGAAGATCAGCTGGCTCAACGGGAAAGGCTACTTTGACTTGTAGAAAATACACAAAACCTGTTGTGTTTTGTATCCAAGCAGAAATCCATGAAAGAATAAGAAAACATAAACCAAAAAACTCACTTCTGTGTTGCATTTGCATGCAAGGTTTTTTCGCTTATTCCTCCTCTCCATCCTCCTGCGAAGCTACAGTGGCAAATCATTCTGCTGATTAAGTATTTTACAAGATTATCAAACACTCTGACTCACAGGCTTACAAATCTACTAAACAGTCACCCAATCAAAAGGGGAGGAACTGCACTTGAATGTAAGAGGGGCATTGTTAGATAAAGGGAAGTGGTCTGAACAACGATGTCTTAATTTGTTACATGGACTTTGTATGGAGTCGTTCTTAGAGGCAGCATTTTGCTCGCCCGATGTGGTGTGTCCGTGTTTGTTCAATTCAATGCATGTGTTTGAGCCTTGAGCTCCTGCATGCTTGCCAAACTGCTTTAGTGTTGTTTCTTTTGTATTTCTATGTGTAACTGTGTCTCACTTATGTCTCCATCAACTTATCCTTGCCCTGTGTAATGTGAACTGTGTAAGGAAAAAATGACTTCTTTTGAGTGTTTTTTTATTTAATTATTTATTTATTTATTTAAGGGTCTGATTATTTATTTTGACTGGCTCGAAAGCGGTTAAGCTTGAGACGAGTTTCAACCCCGTGTGATAAACTACAACATGCTCCAATGGTTAAATGTCTCTGTTAGTTTGTTCTGCGTAAACTTCTAAATCCTAACTGTGGTTTTGAGGAGAGAGTCACATACCATTGCCTTGACTTCTTCTTGACTCTGAGAGGTCTCTATGCTTGCTCTGTACAGGATGTGGGTCTTAAACCTGCTCCTATATAGGGCACTGGTCCCCGTAGTAGCCCATATGGGCGATCAAATCCATATTTTGGACTATTGCATATTTATGTATATAAACTGACGAGGTAAAGGGATACGAGGACCCTGAAACTTTTTCATAAGAGGACTGTATTTAAGATTATAAATTATTTTACTCCCATAATGAGAACTTTAGACAGAGACCTGGGTACACAGGATGGCTCTATTGCGTGTAAATAATGTAGATACTAACGGAGTAATGTGCATGAGATTTAAGACAAAGAAACAGCAAAAGATTCTGTTAGTGGCTACGGACTGTGAGAGGATTTTACCTGCTTCACTTTAAGAGTATCCAGTATAAGTGTTACTGAAAAGAACATTTTGTTAAAGCATGCAACTGAAAAATCTTAGAAATATAAGTGGGAAAACAAAAGTTAGCTGAAACTGATCTTTCTGACAAAACATTTACACTTTGTGCTTTTGTTTGTTTTTTTTTTTTTGTTTTTTTTTTGGCTAGCAAAAATTAAACCCATTTTGCCAGTAGTGCCAATTATTATGAATGCTATTTTGCCTAACAACACAGTATGATACATTGGGGATTACCCATGAGATACCAGTTAGATTCACAGAGACAGCACACACAATGAGTAAACAGTAGTAACGATCTAGTTCTAGCTCAGATGTAGACTTGTAAGTTCTGAAGTTTGTCCAAGGCTGACTTTGTCAAAAATGATGATGGTGATTATGAAAGTGTGGCTATGAAGCTAAAGGTGCTGATGATTTTGAATTTTACATGTGAATGCTATGACTGATGATACAAAAAAAAGAATGCAGGTGCTACATTCTTTATAATGTGGTTATGCTCCAGCAACATACTAGAGTTGATCAATACCATTTGGTCTGCCCATCGCAGGAACCAGTCTGGCCTCAAGTCAAAGCTTTCCATTCTTTAAACAGAATGTCTCCCATAATAAACATTTCATTTGATTGGTTTTCCTCTTTCTCCTCATTGTCACTGCCATAGATATATACAACATGTATTTTAGTCTTCTGAAAAGCTCTGCTTAGAAAGTGCCTGCTCAAAAGAAAAAAACTGATATCAGGAAATATCTATTTTATGTCCTCCAAAAGATTCCCAGTAACCTCTTTATTTTCCTAAATTAACTGGATGGTGTTAAAGGTTGACCTGAATTTAAGCGAGAAGCTCAAATTTGTCTAGTATGAATGGATGCTCATGGTATGATTGATGCTACATGTTGCTTTGGATCAAACTCAAATGAACATTTCACTATGCCCCCGAATGTTTGTGTGAATTTTTACAGTGTTAGGAGAAACTATTACATACCGCTTCTGTGTTTAAGAGGTACTCTCACAAGAGGGGTCACAGTAGGGAAGATGTTATGTTGGGTTTTCTTTGGTGTTTTTTTTTTTTTTTTTTTTTACGCAAGGTCTTAGTTTAAATCCATACAAGTGTGATCATAACTGGATAGTTTAGATCAACGTGAACACTTTCAACAAATAGATACTTTTTTATTTATTTTGTCTGTCTCTCATGTTGTTACTCAGTGAACATATACATACATACACTGTCAAACGCAAATGTGCACATTTCGGCATACACACACACACACACAAACACACAAATGGCAAGACTTTTTCTCTCGCGTGCTCATAAGTTAGCAGAAATTTCTCTCTAATGATTTTACTCAGGGTTTAAGAACAGGAGTGTATTGACTGCTGGCACAAAAATGTACTACACCTAGTGACTGTGTGCATTTGTGTGTGATTTTGTGTGTGTGTGTGTGTGTGTGTACATAGCTAGGGATAATCCAGCCGTCCATTTATTCTTCCCTACAAATTATAGTCTACCTTATTGCTCACTTTCTAATATTTTAGTATTATTTAATAAAGCAGAAATGATTCTTGAATAAATTTTTCTACAAGATAAAACACCTCTGAATCCCTTATTTATATAAAATTGCTTGAAAAGAAATGTAATCAAAGTAAAGAAAAAGAAAGTATATTTATACAATTGTGCTTGTGTTGCATACACAAAATTATTGATATAGGCGTTTTTTAAAATCATTCAAAACTAGATGATAGAGCTCCATCATCTTGGAAAAAAAATTAAAGGAGTAAATGATCAATTGAAAGAATGTGCCCTATGTATTTCTGAATATATATCATGCTGAGAAACAGCCATAATTAGAACAGAGCCGCCACAAACATTTACACAACCATATTAATCCTCTAACATAACCACAACTTAAAGCACTTCTGTAAACTCTTGTTCATTCTATGAAGACTCACTGGTACATCAGGCTTACCAACTAACACATGCACACAAAACTATCAACACACACTTCAGCAAATCCATCAATATGTTCATGTTTAGGAGAAGATGATGACTGTAAAAAAAAGTGTATGTAGTGTAGAAAAGGGTAAAAGAAAAAATTTAAAAGAAATGATGCCATATTTGCCAGCTGACACGTGCAGGAATGGACTGTTCTCGTGCATCTACACATGAATGGTATAACCTTACAGGCCTTTTATCATGAGGGCGTGGCCAAACACCACATTGCATGCTAGAATGGTAGACCCTTATAGATAATCTATGGATAGACCTCTCCTTGCCTTCCTCCTCTTTCATCCTGTCTTCCCTTTCTCTCTCATTTCCTGCTGTTCTCCCACCCTGCCTGCTGTTGTGTTCTCCATGCCTATCTGAGTCTCTCATTTCTACTTTTTTTGTGGCCTACTTTTACTTCTTTTATTTCTTTATTTTTTACTTACAAACATGCATGCACAAGCATCACTAACTTGTTGATGTTTTTAAAAGAATATTTTGTTGCTGAGGCCATGCAAAGTGTTTTGAATATTGCCCTATATGTGGAATATGTCTTCTGAATGCTTTACATAATTTCTGCTGTAAAATGAAATCAGAATAAAGAAAAAATTTGCACTTTAAGTTATTTCCTGCCTGGTATTTCTGGCTTTCTGTGTTTTTAATGAGGACATTGCAGTACCTGCTTGAAGCCTTTATGCTTTTTTAACACTTTGGGCTGCACTGCATTTGTATGACCCAATAAACACAATTTCTTCTAGTCGCACTTGGTTTCAAAATGTCTCTTTGAAAATGCTTGCTATGAGTAAAATGGTTGTGTTTTTCTAATACCTCAAACATTTAGCTGACCAGAAATCAAAGTACTAAACAACAAACAATAGATTATATATCTCAACAACATTTGGCAGATTTACAGAAGTGTAAATATCCTGCAATACACCATACCAATCAGGTAAATATTTTATTAGGAAGTAAAGTCAAATTTTTGTCAGACAGCATGTCACTCATTTTGTTATCTTTTAAATTGCATGTAAATCCTTGTTTCAAAGAAAAATCTATATGAAAATGTCAAAATGTTGCTAAATGCAAATAAGCAGCATGTTTTAACAACTGGGGTTCTCAAAGCAAAATTTAAATGTAAACTTACCTGTGTGTAGAGATTTCTGTCGCTGACTAAACTATGTTTTTAATGCAAGATTTTTTTTCGTTTTGTTTTTTTTTTTCTCTCAATCAAAGGCCCTTTTCTAACAACTTTCAAAAAATGCCCTATTTTCACCCTGTTTTTTAACACCACTTTTATGTTTGAATAGTGATTAAATGGCATTTTTAGACACAAAAATTACTCTTTCTTTGGTGACATGACATTTCAATAAGTTTGTTCAAGGCAATAGTCATTACATACAGCAGAGGACCACATGTGGGTCGATCTATTTAAAAGTGTTGACAGATTTTCATAACCTGCCAACGTATGCACCGAACAAGGTTTGAACCGATTTTTTTCATGTTGACTTCTGAGAGACATTTCAACATCAGGTAGAGCCAGGGTTGCCAGCTGTACAATAATTATCGTATTCGTATGATAGTTTTGTTCTCTTTACGATCGATAATTGTGAAAATGCACACAATACAGTCATTTGAACGTTTCTTGTTTGTGTGATTGTGCGAGTTGCATTTATATATGCCAAGACTGTTTGTCCGAGGTTTTATTTATTTATTTGTTTGTTTGTTTTTATTTATGGTGAATGGGGCCGAGAACGTTAAGGCCTAATCAGCTCCATGCTGCCATTCTAAGTTCATCCAGTAGGTGGTAATCGTTCTCACTCCCAGTCGCATCACACGGAGTGACTACAATGAGAGAAGAAGACCATTTTAGTGGGCGCCATTTGTAATTATGACGCTTCTTTTACAGAACGGATTTTTTTCTGGTGTTGAAGAAAGAATGGCCGCCTAAATATTTTTTTATCTCACTGATGTCTGCCCCTAAGATGTTTGCTTTGTTGTTTTTTAAAGAATTCAGCGTCAGGCGTCACTTTTTCACCAGACATGCGAATTACTGCTGACAGGTTGCTAGCAGCTAGCTTACAGGCCCAGCGAAACATCTTTAGTCCAACAAATTCCATCCAAGAAGAACGAAGATAACATGTTTTACTGAAGTTTAAACTAGCAAAAGACAGAAGGGGAGTTTCTTACAGTATTCCGTCTAGAGAAAGCAAGTATTTAAATTTTTTTTTTTTTTTTTTGAAAACTCAGCTGATGACACAGGTAGTAAGTCGCCATATCGAAGTCATGGACGAACTCTTAGCTTGCTAGCTCAAAAAAGGCTGAGTCATTTACATCGTATTTTTTAAAATAAAGTAATGATGTAAAGAACACCAGTCTAATTTTATATTTTATATCAGCGGTATTAATGAGAATTGTGAGAAATTGGAGGAGTTTTTTTTTTTTTTTACATGGAGAAGCACATGGTGAGGATTCATTTAACCGCGCGACAAAAATCAAACAGGCTAACAATGCTAACATTAGCACAGGTTTCGTTTCGTCTTTTGAACCACTTATCTCTAACGGGTTCGTGCTGGATGCAGGAGCCTATCCCGCCTGATTGAACGCGAGAGGCAGGATACACCCCGAATAGGTCGCTAGTCTGCTGCGGGGCCACACACACTCATCCCTAAGGGCAATTTCACGGAGGCCAATCAACCTAACAAACATGATTTTGGAGGATAAGAGGAAAAGGAGTACCCAGAAAAAAACTCATGTTCACGGGGAGAACATGCAAACTCCACACACAAAGGCTAATGTTTCAAGCCACTGCACCACCTAATTTGGATTTTCAAATTTGACAAGAAAAAACATCAAAATGTTCCAGTACAAGATATAAAGGTATGTCCAATTTTAATGCTTTTTCTACCTAATTTTAAAAGGTTTACCCGCACCTGGTAAACAGCATGTACCTGGCTGATGCAGAAGTTTTTCTTCTGGGTCTCCTGAGTCTTTCTTTTTGATTTGGTTCCTTACTGATTTTTTTTCACATGGTGAAAATTCTTGCATCCAGGGTCTTATCTCATGAAGTCGTGCTGGAAGTTATGTCTGAGCATTGGCTTACCTGAATAGATGTTGTCTAGACGGGATCAAATGTAAATGTAAATTGACTTTTTACTCTTTATTATTGATGAAACATTTACATATATGTAAGCTGTTAAAACAGCAACTCAAATTAGTCAAATACCCGACCTTTGACCTGTCTGTTGATATTCCTCTCCTAGTTCCCAGTTTTTTCTTTTTTTTTTCTGTGCGATCCCATAAAATGTTGTGATTATGTATCACAATGAATGGATTTCTGTCATTTTTTTTCCACGTGTACGCGAAGACTAATGCTAATGTCAGCAAAAGTGACATCATTTAATTAGATCATCAGTCTCAAGATGATTGGTCTCCTTTTACCTTTATTAGAAAGTTTTATTGATTAACTGTATTCTTGACAATATTGATCAATAGAATTTAATTTTGAACCACCTGCTCCTGTCACAGGGCCTAACCTGGCTGGATACAGACAAAGACAGGGTACACCCTGAACAGGTCACCAAGCTATTGCAGGCCCATACAGAGACACACACACAGCATTCATACACACGCATGCTTGCACACACACTCCTACGGATAACTTTCAGCAACCAATCAAACACACATGCATGTTTTTGAAGGAAACCAGAGTCCACAGAAAACACTCATGTGTACAAAGCGAAAACATGCAAACTCCACACAGAGAGTGCACCGAACCCCAAACCTTTTTGCTGTGAAGCCACAGTCCTAACCACCATTAGTTTTCCCTCTGAACCGCTTATCCCTAATATCCAAATAGGGTTGCTGATTTCAGGTGAGTGGCAGGATACACCCCGAACAGGTCACCAATCTATTGCGGGGCCACACACTCAGCCTCCGCATACACAGGGAGAACATGCAAACTCTACACAGAAAGACCAGTGTTTCAAACCTTGCCACTACTCCAGGACTCAGACCCTGACCTTCTTGCTGCGAGGCCCACTGTGTAGCCCTCGTTCATTAGTTAAACAGTTAATAGTTATTTATTACCTTATGAGTTTTGTGCAATGTTGAGAACTGTTTTGATTTTTGACTATTCCATTTTTTTTGTATTTGAAGCAAGACAATTATCTTTTAAAAATTAGAAAAAAAAGAAACAAGTTTAACTACAAAATTTTAAATAATTGAATAGTTTCCAAAGACAATTTAGATGTTTTTGTTTGCTTTAACAATGAAGTGAACATTGAAATATAGAAATAAGATGATACACAATAAATTTGAGTATTAAACAAACTCACAAAACAAAACTGTAGGGTTTTGAAAATATATGTAAACCAAACATGCACATGGAAAAACCCATGATGACCATAAGATGTTTTTCAGATATCTAAATGTGTTTATTAAGAAATGTTCTGTGTCACACTGTTAGTAATAGTTGCAAAAAAGCGGAAATGACGTCAGCCTCGCAGCTGATATAAGGACGTGGTGTGTTCCGCAGAAAGTGCATTTCATTGCTCAAAAAGATAGACAATCTAGAAACACGATCATCGTGTTTTGTGGGAAGAATGCTCACATTTGGAAAAATCTCCTCTTCTAAAAGCAATAGATGTGAAGTTGGTGGAGTTTTCTGTAGAATCTAAAGCAATCTAACGTTGGGGAACCTGAGCATCGACTGAAGAAACAATGCAGGCCTAGCTAGCATGAGATGGTAGCTAGTGGAGGTTAAGCCGATCACTAGTCGAGCACACAGTGGGATTTAAAACTTGGAGGAAGCTGGAATCAAAAACCGTTAAAACATCTGAATCGGTACGTGACAGATCGCGATGTTTCTGTTTTCTATTTTCTGTATTTGTTCGTATCTGAACGGTAATCTTTGTTAGACCACCGTTTGACGCCATATTTTTAGAAAGTTAAAACTGTTCCATGTTAGCCTCAGAGGCCTAAGAAAGATATGCTGTAAATAGCTTTTAAAAAAACAAATTTGAAGGTTTTTACAAGCGTACGTGTAAAATCATTTAACTACAGCAGGTATGTAAGCTTCTATAGACGATTTTATGATTGGGATATGTTATCAAATATGTGTATGCTTTATACATGCAGTGTATCTGATAATTCATGTTCAATTGTGTGCTTTTTTTATATTCTGTTTACAATGATCCAACGTGTTGCATGTTATTTAAAAAACGATAGGGTTATTAAATAGATGCACAAATCTCAAAATTCTGCTGTGTGGGACAAGGTTTAGCTTTAAGCAGCCTTTCCTTACATAACTGTGTTGTTACTGTTTATTTTAGGCCTAAATAATCCAGGATCACAGAGATTAAATGTAGTTTTTTAAATGTAAGATTTTAGATGGTTAACCTAACAGACCAGACAGTTTCTATTGTGAAAGTTGTTTTGTGAAAATCTTTAAATCAATGCAAAAAATGTCATCTTTTATGTTTGCTTCACTTGTTTGTAAAAATATACAACTATTTACAATAATATGATAAACTATGAATAGTTATCAATAAAAGCAATATCAGTTGTAATGTGTGTGACGTTAATGTCAAATCCATTTTCCATGTCATGGTGAAAATTTTAGTCTGTTCACTATTGTAAACTAACATAGACAGGGCTTTTAAGTTGTCTTCGGGCAGTGTATTAGCTGATCGAGATGTTTCAACTTCCACCCGAAAATAATTTTCAATCTGATAATCTGATTTTATTAGATTGAAAATGATTTCCAGATGGAAATTGAAACGTCTCTATCTTCAAACACATCGTTCGGAAGACAACGTTGAAGGCTTTTCTACGATTAATCAATTGTAGAAAAGGAGGGATTACACAGACTTATTGCAAACTAGGTTTTTATTGTTGGACCATCAGCATGCACTGGTGGACTGTTTATTTATGTATCAGCTGTAGTAAATTAATTCTTTAATGAATTCTTTTTTTTTTTTTTCTTGCATTACAGCAATGACTTCGCAGCTGCAAGTTTTCTCTCCCCCCTCAGTTTCCTCCAGTGCCTTTTGTCGTGTTAAAAAGCTCAAGGTGGAAAGTAATGTTTGGGATGTATCCACCACCGATGCTTACAATTCTATAGCTGGCCAGTCAGCTTACGCGTTTACTCCAGCTATGGCTGTGCCGCCCTTTGCATCCTCGCTCGTCTTCCCTCCCGCAGCATCTGGCTCTAGAGGTCAAGTGGTAGTACGTGCTGCTGATAGTACAGGTAGTCTTCCTCGTGGATCCAGTCGCCGAGTGGCTGAGCAGGCGGCATCCTCCTCCTACAATCATGATGCCTCTGAGACAAGGGCTCAGAGGCATGGGCAGAAAAGAAAAATAGAGGAGACCAGTGAAGGGAGCGGGAGTGGATGTGGCAGTGTCCAAATACTAGAAGAGCTCTCAGCTCCAGCAGCAACCTACTCGACTCGCACAGGTGGTGGAGGAGGGGGGACGGGTCAATCCATTCCTCACTCGGCTCCTACCACCAAGAGTAGTAGCTCCAATGGCGAGGGCGATTACCAGCTTGTGCAGCATGAGATTCTCTGCTCCGTTTCCTGCAGTTATGAAGTGCTAGAGTTCCTAGGAAGAGGCACTTTTGGACAAGTAGCAAAGTGTTGGAAAAGGGGCACCAATGAGATTGTAGCTATCAAGATTTTGAAAAATCATCCTTCCTACGCTCGCCAGGGCCAGATTGAGGTAAAGATATTTTGTTGCACATAAGGCACCAAAAGCTTTCAGTTAAAACTATTTTTATATTTTGACTAATCAGGTCCATAATTATACTTTTTTAATACCAGCTAAATTATGATGTGAGAAACTGCAATTTGTTTCTTTTTAAAGAAAAAATTTGAATTCTTTTGCATGTAAAAAAAATTTGTGAAAACAAAAAATGATTTCCTGTTTTTTTTTTTTTTGGCTACTGATACAACTTATTTTGCTCCTAAAGGTGGGGATTCTGAATCGACTGAGTGCAGAAAATGCAGATGAATATAACTTTGTGCGCTCCTACGAATGCTTCCAGCACAAAGGTCATACATGTTTGGTGTTTGAGATGCTAGAGCAGAACCTTTATGATTTTCTGAAACACAGCAAGTTCAGCCCGCTCCCCTTACGCCACATTAGACCCATTCTGCAGCAGGTTGGTAAAAGAAGAAGAATAACTACTTTATTACTTTTCTCATTTCAATCACACTAATTGTTATTTTTTGTCTTTAGGTGGCTACAGCACTGATGAAACTGAAGAGTTTAGGTTTAATTCATGCAGACTTGAAACCTGAAAACATCATGCTTGTTGACCCTCTGAAACAACCTTACAGGGTGAAAGTTATTGACTTTGGCTCAGCAAGTCATGTGTCCAAAGCAGTGTGTTCAACCTACTTACAGTCTCGTTACTACAGGTAGGTAGCAAGAAATTAGGCTGTCTGCTATTTTTATCTAAACGCACCATATCTACTACTCACTTACAGGGAATAGAGTTATGTTTGCATGTCAGGAGGAGTTCAGCTAAACTTAAATTAATCTGTAATAATTTATTTTTTCTCATTTGCTCCTCAGGGCTCCAGAAATCATTTTGGGGCTGCCATTCTGCGAAGCTATCGACATGTGGTCCTTAGGTTGTGTGATTGCTGAGCTGTTTTTAGGTTGGCCTCTTTACCCTGGAGCATCCGAGTATGATCAGGTTAGAAAAAGGATTTAATTTCCAACAAATCTGAAAATAGCAAATGTATTTATTTTACACGAGAGGGTTACCAGAGTACAGCAGATTATTACAACATTGATTTTTGCAATACAAATATTTCTTTGCTCTGCCTCCAGATCCGATACATTTCTCAGACTCAAGGTTTGCCCGCTGAGTATCTGCTGAGCGCCGGCACAAAGACCAGTCGTTTCTTTAATCGAGGCCCTGATTCTAGTTACCCCCTGTGGAGGCTTAAGGTGTTTTTCAAGCTCAATCCTACAAACTGCACTGTACATTTTTTTTATTTGATTGCCATTTGTTTTACTTATTTTTTTCTTGTTTTAACCAGACTCCAGCAGAGCATGAAATGGAGATGGGCATCAAGTCAAAGGAAGCCAGAAAATACATCTTCAACTGTTTGGACGACATGATGCAGGTACTGGATACACTGATGACTGCGCACTAAGTATTTGGTGCATTTAATTTAACATTTACTTGATGTGTGTGTGGGGTTTGTTTTGTGTGTGTGTGTATTCCAGGTAAATTTATCTTCTCATCTGGAGGGAACAGACATGCTTGCAGAGAAAGCTGATAGACGAGAGTTTATAGATCTCCTGAAGCGAATGCTTCGTTTGGATGCAGACAAAAGGATCACACCAACAAAAACTTTAGGTCACCCCTTTGTCACAATGAGCCACCTCATGGATTATCCCCACAGTTCCCAGTAAGTTTGCAATAAAATATAACTTGTTTCTTTTATGGGTGTTCGGAATATAAATATAATATCTCTCAAATGTCTCTAGTGTGAAGTCTTGCTTCCAGAACATGGAGATTTGCAAGCATCGAAGCACTTATGACAGCAGCAAATCTTTATACTCCACGAATGCGGTTCCAGGAGCTGCATCAGGCAACCTCACAGTTACTTTCAGTAGTCAGCTCAACCAGCATAATCAGGTAAAACTCTGATCTGCTGTTACTTCTTTTATACTCAAACTTATAAAACTATTGATAGAAACTGACTGTTTTCCTCACAGCATCTTGAAAAGTCAGATAAAATGAAGCACACACGAGGTTCACCAACAAACAATTTAGTCTTGTTGCTTGTATTTATTAACCTGAAATTATTCCCATTTCATCTTGTCAGGTGCCTTCGGCTGGGGGTGCACTTCCTTTGCTGAACTACCAGCCTGCTCTCTATCAGCAGGCTACTATCAACATTCCCGGGCTCGCTCACCAAAGTGTTCCTCTTCCAACGCGTGCTGCTGGTCTGTGTAGCCAGACAGAACCTTTCCAGCAGACCCTCATTGTCTGTCCACCCTCCACTATTCAAGGTAACAAGAGCAAACATTATCAGACAAAATTACTAACGCTGATGTTAAAAGCTTTTCAGCAACTTGTTTTTAATAATATTTGCTATTAGTTTATAGGTAAAGGTTAATTAAATACATCTATATAAGTATCGTGTACAAAAGTGTGCTAACCATTGGCTTTGCTTTTGGTTTTTACTTCAGTAATTTAACATCATGTTTTGGGAATGTTTTTCAGGGCTACAATCATCTAGTAAGAGTTCTAGTTTCCCAGTACGCGTGGAAAACTCTGTACCCATAATACCTCAGAACCAGTCTGCTCAGTCTCTGCAGATCCAGCCAAGCATGCTGACACAGGTAAAAGTCCTTGGTCATTTTTTAGTCAAATTGTAGATTTCATGAAGGGATTACATTTTTAAAATGTTATACAATTTTTGAAAGTTTTCTTTCAGCTCCCCTCTCTGTTCTTAATTTGTAATACCAATTGTGGCAAAAAAATTCAGATTTTTTTTTTTTCCATATGCACTTGAGCATCCAGTGCCATTAAAGTGTTTGTCCACAAAGTTTCTGATGTTGCATACTCTGACTTTCCCTGGAGTTGCAGCACAATCTCTCAGCGTGTGATGTTTGTAGCTGCCTAAATTTTGTGTTGCCCTCACTGTCTGCTTGCTGTTACGTTACAGGCTCCCTTGTAACTGTCTAAAATCATTTCCATTGAATGCACATAAGCCTGCAGCATGCTTCAGTGGATCAATGAATTTGATGCTGTGGTATGTTTTACAGGCCAGGTGAAGAACTCACATTCCCACAATTCCTCTCTCGTCATGTTAAGCTAAGCAAATAAGTAACTAGTGGAGTAAACAAAACTAAATAAAACCCAGTTACCACTAAATTCTGAAGCAAGCTTTTAAAGTTTCACCCTGGAGGAAGGTTTTTTTTATTTCATTATTCTGGATCTGCTTCCAGAACATCTACATAAAGCTGTTTGTTTTTTATTCAAAAGGAAGGTTTGGTACACAGTAGCACAGAGATGGTTCCAGCCATTTATGTTTTTCTTTAATCCGATTATTTTATTACACTCTGATGTCATGATGAGTGCTTTTTGTGTGCAGCCACCTTTTCTGTTTTCTCTCCCTTTTAATTTTCATCGGCCTGGAAAGGCATCACTACAGATCATATTCTAACATTTCCCTCCCCTATCCTCCCTTCCTCCAGGGTTCCTGCACACCCCTGATGGTGGCCACCTTACACCCACCCCCTGCAGGCTTAGCCCCCCAGTATTCTCTGCCCCTCGGGCTGGGCACTGGGGTGGCTCGGCCCACCTTGCTGGAGCACACAGCCACAGTGCTGGTAAAGCATCAAAAGGCATCCCTGGAGAAAGACTCGCACACGCCCTCCCCTCTGTCACTAACACAATCTCCCCCGACCACTAGAGTCTTGTTTTTATCTTTAATTTGCAAGTTTTCCGTCTGCTCTAAACTGCACATTTCGTTTTAAAGCATCATTATTTCTCTTTTTTTCCCACATAATTTAATCATAATTATTTCACTCGTGATTTTTTTCTCTTTATAAAATAATTAATACTTTTTTTTTTTTTCTTGGTCTAACCATGACTTTTTTTTTTTTACATCAAGTTATGGTTTACAAACATTTTATTCTTTAATCCTCCTAAAGACTCACTCTTCCCCCAAACCATTCATACACATTCAACGCCCAGTTTCTCCCCGTAGGTGTGCTCAGGGCATGGAGCGCATGTGTTGCCGACCCGCTCAGTGCTTTGCTCGCAGCTTCTCCCGTCCTGTTCTCTTTGTTGTTTCAGCACAGGAGGCTGCAACTAAAGAAATCTCCTTAAAGCCGTCCTCACACGACTCACACATCTTCTGTTTCAGCACCACAGCGTGTGGCATGCCTTTTCCAAAGACGCACTATCAAGGCACTAAACTGATGTTTCTTCTCTAACAGGCACAGCGGTTCTGTTTTACAGCGCTGCGTTGTTTGTGCTTTGCATGGATCATCCTGTGGATTCGTATTGCAGGGGAATGCTGATAAAAGGAATGGCTTGGGAATCGTTGCTCGCTTATCTGGCGCTCTGCTTCTGCCTGTAGAGGAAATTGGTCGTTGGCTTGTCTCTTTGGATTTATTTTTCAGCATGGCTTTTTTTTGTTTTCCAGCAATCAGACCCTTTCTGTTGATTCTTTGATGATCAATTCTTTGTAGTGAGCTTTGGCTGTCTGCTGTGTTTCCTCAGCAGGCTTGGCCAACTGGCACCCAACAAATTCTCATCCCGTCGTCATGGCAGCAGGTCCCTGGTGTGGCTGTCCACAGCACGGCTCACCAGGCCAATGTGACTGGTTCACCCAGAGAAACCCTGCACGCTGATACAGCTGTGCAGCAGGGACACAGCTGGCGGTAAGTCAAACAAAGTCTCAGATGTGATTAAATATTTTCAGATATATTTTTCATTGTAATAGCAAATTTAAAAAATATATCCAAGGTTTGTGCACTTGTAACTTGGCAAAAATGGGAATTTTCGGTTCTTATTGTATATTACAAATAAAATGACAGTATTGTACATGTATATAAGATGTATATACTCATGAACTTTTTCACTCAAACAGGAACATCACACAAGCCAGGACTCAGCAGGAAAGGAAAAAAGTCAAAGCCAGGCGGGGCGAAAACAGAAATAGGTTTGTTCTCCATCAGAAGTTTGTAAAGGTATCAAACTTTCTGGTGAAAGCCCTCTGATTTTTTTTTTTTCTCATTTTAGGGGTGTTTCCACTACGTCCTTACTCAGCAGTAACGGTTTGACTCCCCACACTTCCACCGTTATGTTATCTCAACCAATCATCATCTCTGACACACCCAGCCCGGCGGTCAGTATCATCACCATCCACAGTGATACAGACACAGAAGACGAGCGCAAGTTCCACCCCGCCAGGTGAGAACAAAGCAGATTACACATCTGGATAAAGAACAAGTTTTCTGTTCTTTATTAATTTTAGGGGGGGAAAAAATCTTTGTATTATTTGCAGCGTTGGACCTAGCCGCACTGAGCGCACTAATGTGATCAGCTGCGTAACCGTGCACGACTCTGATTCCTCCCCGGCGAGTCCTCTGACCCCCGTACCCCGCACAGTGAACCTAGCCAGCACCCTGCTGTCCCGGCAGGCTAAGACTCTCGCGGTGGTGGCACCTTCAGTCAAAACCCAAACTGGTGAAAGAGGAACAGTTCCACACAGCCGCATCGAGACTGGTAAGAGCAACGCCCTTTCTTACTGGTTTACTTTTTTTTTGTTATGACAAATTAGTACTTTCATTGAGAAACTTGCAGGAGTAAATTCTACTTCTTCACTTTCAATTTTAGTGAACTATATGAAACCGAAAAAATCATCAAACCGACAACCCTGCAGTTCAGGAGAGAGCATGGATCGTCATGGAGTCATCCCGAGCCAATCGCATCCCTTAAACCTCAGTCAGGTGAGATCTTCTAGCTTGATCTTATTGTTAATGTTTACAAGTTTTGCTGATTGAGAAATTAAACTGTCTTCCTGGGAAAAGCCAAAAGGAAAATAAGTTTGCACAAATTTACCTCAATTGTAAACTTTTAAATCTTGTTACATCGTCACCAAAAATGATATCTTTCTCTACCGTTTTCCTTTTGCCACATTTCCTGGTATTCTCAGCAACATTAACAGCAATCAATACTGAACAAAAATTAAAGAAGACAAATATTAGAAAAACATTTAACATCCTGATGACAAAAAAAAAACCAAATAAAATGGCTTTGCCAGTGTGGTAGGTTATCACAATCAAGATGGCCAAAAGATATTCTGCTGAGAGGAGCTTGCAATTGATTTAGGAAGAGAGAAGGACTTCGGAGGATGATGTTGATGAAGAAGTTTCAGATTTTGATCAAAGTTCTGAAAATTCAGTGTCTGGCAGTGACTTCGAAGAAGCAGATGAAGTTGAGCACTAATAAGAATAAAAACAAAGATGGCTAGCTCATCTGCAGCCTGCTCAGGGAACAACCATCCAGCAGCCAGCTGCAGGACGAAAAGACCACCAGATATGAATGTCCTAAAATAGTGAAATTGAATTGTCTTCTTGCCCAAGAACTGATTCACTCTGATGTAATGAAGATGTAACCAGAGCCAACACGCCTGGCAGTTACTCATGTGCAGAATATCAAGTCTTCATTTGAGTCTTTTGTCTCAGATTCAATCCAGAAAATTATTCTGGATTACACAAGTCTTAAGGGAAGGTGTGTTTTTGAGAAAAGGTAGATGGAAATGGGCCAATCAGATTTACAAGCCTTATGCACAAGTAAACTTAATAGAGGAGTCCCTGCAAAAAAACAAGTGATGAGAGATGTCCAGGGACTGAGTGGACACAACATCAAGTGTGACCTTTTTTTTTTAAACTTAAAGATTCTTTGTCACTTTTCTCATTTTGAAATTTAGACAGACTTCAAGCTAAAAACATATACTTATGAATAATAAGTAGAAATAAAAATAACTAAAAAGGTATAAAAAGACAGAAAAACAGTATGTACAATTAGCACAAGTTCACGCAGGTTGGGACTGTAGCTCCTAAAGAGAAAACTGGCCACAGTGGGAATGATAAGAAAAAACAAATCTGAGCTCCAACTGCTGACTATGAAGAACAGATCCGTCAAGTCCTCCAAGTTTATGTACACAGCTGACACATCCCTGGTCTCCTTATGTGCCTGGATGAGTAGTACAGTATGTATAATAGAGTTGAAATATATTTATTAGTTGTGAGAAATCTTGTACACTTGTGCTTTTTGTTTATTTTTACTCAACTAACAGATTTTCATATTAAAATGACATTATTTAAAAAACAGGTGGCACATTATTCTATAAATGTGTTCTATAAAAGGTAAAGGGTAAATTTCAACCTTGATTGTTGTTCGTATGGCTTGTAATTGTGAACTCCAAACTGTAGCAGGTCCACCAGACCTGTAAAAAAGAAACTTAAAAATACAAAGTACTTTGGTACCAAAAGGTTGAACTTTTGAAGATTTAAATTCTGACAGTTAGTCGTGTCAACAGAAAGACTGACTTCTGTGATTTTTTTTTTTTTGTAGGTCCAGCCAGTAGTTTCTTCATCTCAAGCTTCCCACAGCGACTCATCTTTGCGTCGGCAGCCGCCGTTCCCTTCGACCGTCGCCGCGTCTCACTACAACTTCCCTGAAGTGTCGGCCTTGGCGGCGGGTTCTACTGCTACCAGCTTGTACACCTACCCAGCATCCACTGCCCTGTCCTCGGCTTCTCAGGCTATGGAGCAGCTGCTCGGCCGTGGTCAAGCTGGCCACGGACACTCCCCTTCTGCCTATGCAGCAACATACACCTCATCCTCTTCGTCCTCCAGGAGAGACTCGTCCAGCCGAAAGGATTCAGTCAGTAGCCTGCTGCACGGCCTCCCCGCTGCCTACCAGCACCAGTTCTCCGCTGCTTCTCCCTACGTTAGCGTGACACCCCGTACCGAGGCGTACAGTGCCTACCAGCTAAGTCCCAGACGCCTCACACAGTACCCCTACTTATAGAAAAGCTCTTAAAACAAAGTAAAGGAAATCCTCCATCTGATTCTCAAAGGAACGTTTAAACTGTAGAGTGGATTTTTTTTTTGTTTTTAGCATGTTTCTTAATCATTTCATTTGATCTTTTTTTAACCAGACTTCTCAGTCTAACTAAAGTATCATGTTTTATTGTATTTTAGCATTTTAACTCTGTTTACTTTGTGTAAAGAAAGATTTACCTCCTGATATGGGCTTCAGCGACACTCTGTGAGCGTTTTTACAGACGGCTTCTTAAAGTCAGACGAGCTGGTTCTGTAAGTTTTTCACGAGCCTTTGGTTTTAACTTCCCACACTAATCCACTGAGGCCTTTTGTTTTTAGTAATTAACTGTCTCCTCACCTTGTCCGTGTACTCACTTCCTTGTGTTTTTAATCTATTTAAATTATATTTTTTTGTCATTGTGAAGTCAGAAGAGAGAGGTCTGCAAAGATTAGAAGGTGTGGTGAAAACTGTGGATATGTTAATTTAAGTACATGTTGTGATAGTATGTGTATGTAGTACTAGTGTTTAGACAGGATAGATTGTCCTCACGCGGTAGAAATAAAAACTACATACCTGGTTGCTGAATGTATTTATGAAATTTAAGAGTGTGATCACCTTCCCAAGGAATGATGTGAAAAGCTTTTCAATTGTTGGGAGTATTAAAAAAAAAAAAAAAAAAAAAAGCCCCTCATTACTGTGATGAAAAAAAATTTCTTTCAAGTGGAGTGGGAAATATTCTTTATCTATGCGTATATATGTGTGTGTGAATACTGACTGTAGAACCTCGACCAGTCATCTTCTGAACTGCTTATGTCATAGGTATGGCGGAAGTGCCAGAGTCTATCTCGGCTGGTTACAGGTGAAAGGTGTAGGACCTTTTATTGTTTAAATTAAGTTTTTGTTCGATTTTCTTTTAATCTTCACAAACTGTTTAAGAAGTTGTAATGAGCTTCCCACATAGCTGCTCCAAATTATGTGTTGAATCCTCTTGTGTTAACCTCAAAAACTGCAGAGAAGGTCTTTTTGTTTTCCATTTATGTGCATAAACCCAGTGTGTGAAAGACTGCAAATACTGTGGACACTTGACTCATTGCTTCCAGATCACCTTTTTTCTCTTTTAGGAAACCCTCCCCCAGCTGTTTTTTTCATCTGTTCTGTATTTTATTATCTGAATATTTAACTGTATCTCATCTTAACATCATATAGATAATGGGGCTGTTTTACGTAGAACTAATTCAGGGAAAAAGATTTGAGCTGAAATAATCCACTGTCACTGTTTCCAATAAAATAATCATGATCTCACAATATTATACGGTATTGTCATGCTTGTTTGTTTCTGTAATTCTTTAATGACTGTAGTTTGCATCCTTCTGTCTCTAGAGACAATAGCATCTGCACCTGGATACTTATTTGTGCAACGTAGGCTGAGCTGAATAAGCCATTGTGGGAGCCCCAGCTCCTACCACGCTTGTGATAGGTGGCTTGAGTCATGGGTTGAGCAGTGCCAGACAGATTTTTTTTTTTTGCTGTTTTTGTGGCCTGACGCTGGATCTACCTTTAAGAACTAAATTAGTTATTTCGCTCATTAGAAACATTTGCATCCCGATTTGCTGTTATGATTATAATTGTATGTAAATTAAAAATTGACCACAGAAAAATGAATGCAGCAAAGTAACTGCAAAATATCTAAGCTGTTAAGTTTCTTTAGTTTCTTTTTTTTTAATTGTATCAAAAATACTTAATTACATGATACACTTAGGGTTCTTGAGAAACATTTGGATTGGAGCTGTGATTACTGTGGGGAGTTGAAGGGGTTTGAACATGTTGTGTTGTGAGAAGTATGGAGCTGAGAGGGAGGATGTGATGAGGGTGCTGAGGAGTGTTGGGATGATGTTTGGCCACAATGCCAAGTAATACTGTATGTTTGCAGAAGAAAAGGGGAGGCCTTTAACCCCAAAAGCACTGTGTCTACTATCAAGCACGGTGGTGGTAGTATGTTGTTATGGGCCTGTTGTGCTAATGGAACTGGTGCTTTATAGAGTCAATGGGACTTTCAAATTCTTCAAGAAAACCTAGCTAGTCATCTGCCTGAAGGTTAGCTCTTGGGTGCAGTTAGGTGTTCCTACAGGACAGGGACCCCAAACACAGATCAAAAGAGGTAATGAAATGGCTAAATCAGGATAGAATTAAGGTTCTAGAATGACCTTCCCAAAGTCCTGACTGAAACCTCATTGAAAACAATGCTGAAGAAACAAGACCAAGTCAGATAGCCAACAAATTTAACTGAACTACACGAATTCTGTCAAGAGGAGTGGTCAAAGATTCAACCAGAAACTTGCTGGAGGCTACCAAAAGCGGTACAACATGGCATGGCTGTGGGTTTGTTGAATAATCAGACCAAACCATGTACTGCTGGACAATGGGGTGTTCTTTCGTTTTAGTTCAATTAAGTCCTTGTTTAGCAATTTGTCTTCCCCCTGTGGATCTTATCCAACTCTATTCTCTGCCGTTACATACAATCTGTTTTTTCTTTAGTAAAGTATTATTTCTTTAAGCTACACTTTTTGAGTAATGTTCTCTTTAGTTGACCTCGTTTAGTGAACCAGTTGGTTTGTTATAGTTTTTACATTCTTTGGGGTAAATCTTTGGGGATTAACAGCAGAAACAACCTGCTGGAGGAGTTTAAATTGACTGTCTTTTGCTTCACTGCTTGGTCCCTCTCATTGAGTAATACAGCAGTTTATTTTTATTTCATTTCCAGCAATGATTTGCTAATAGTGTCACAAAAAGAAATTTAAATAGTTTTTTTATTAAATGCCCTGGCAAGCAGGGTAATTTATTTGCATTTACTATGAAAACATATCACACAAGTTTAACCAAAGCTTGGAAATTTCAGCATTTGTCATCACCTCTACAAACCCACTCCACCCATCAGATGACCTTATGTTTTATACTATCCTATTTGAGATGTTGGCAAAAGAAGAAAGATAGAAGAATCATCAACTTTCAGATTATTTTCCAGCTTAAACGTCAGACAAAATTAGGACCATCTTTTTCTAAACAAACAATAGTGAATCATCAGCATATATGTGAGGTCCCAGCCTGTTTTAAAAACCCGAACCTTCCTTCAGCTGGCTGTTTCTATAAATTAGAACATAAAACAGAAAAAAAAGAAAACATTTTGAAAAATAAGATACAGAACGAAAAATATAAGTTTTCTTCATTTGTCATTATTTGGACCATATCAGACTCCAACTTTACTGGACAGCCGAGCCAAATTAAAATGGTTCTGGTCTCATTGCTTGGCTCATGGGTTGAATAGAGACACGTGAACCCACATATGATTTCACCCAACAAATAGGGAGTTTCAAAATGTTTTAAAATAGATTATAATACACAGATGGAGAAATATTCAAATATTTGCACATTTTTAAGTGTCAATTTTAATCTTTGCCAACATGACTTGTTTTAATAGTTAGTATTGGGTTAAATTTGGAAGTTTTACAGCATTTTGATTAAACTATTTTATAGAATGATAAAGAGGTCATTCGGATGGTCCCATAAATGGCTTTAACTTTCATTAAGAAATATTTGCTGTGCTAAACTTTTCCTCTCCAATTGAACAGATGGATTAAAAAAAAAAAAGGATAAGCATTGGATGATTTTATAATTTACGAGACACTTGTGAACGTCTCCCGCTGCTGCTGAAATTTCTTGAAAATAAACTTTTCCATTATACCCTATTTATTGTTCAAGGAATCACAGAATTTGCAACGGCATCCAATTAAACATGTTTCACTTACACATGGTAAAAGTTGACTTTCACACATTTTGAAATGAAAGACTTAGACTTTATTCAGCAACATTAGTCCAACTAAAACCAAAGAGATGGAACATGGTGATAAGGCCCAGAGTTACAAATTGTTGGCAAACTTGTGAATTTCAGTCTGAATGAACTCCAGCACAACAGTTAGAATGGACCTTTGAGGCAAGAAAAAAAGTCAGGGTATTAAATGTCATTTGGGTTAAGCAGCAACTAACAGTTTGTTTTGCTTCGGTCATTTTTTTAAAAACGTCCTTGGAACCACTACAATGGTTATTTCCCCCACTCATTTATAAAAGGGGCTCTTTATAACCTGAAAAAAAAAAACACCCTGGGAGATATATATTTATATATATAAAAAATAACCATCTTCATGGAGAAATGACCTATCTGTGTACATTCTTTTACAACCCATGAGCCAAGTATCTTTCAATGAACTGATATAAACCACTGGAACACAAAGTGGATCACAACCATTTTAATAAATCCCCTACAACTGTCCCGGCCAAACTTCCAAGTCCCATCCACTTCCCCTCCCACCTACAGCTCACAGTCTCTCCCAGGTGGGCAGGCTTTGAGTTTTTTTTGTCTTTCAAAGATCACGGTGGTAGTGTCAGTTGAGGGGGTACAACATGTCTTGTCTCACAAAGTGTGTCAAGTTTGGGGAGAGCTGTTCTCCTCACTCCTGGGCTATGCTCCTCAGGACGTACTTGACTGTGTAGGCAAATGCTGCGAAGCCAACGATCACAAACAGATTGGCAAGAGCCCCACCTACGAGTCCATGATTGCGATTGGCCTGCTGTAGCCCAGGGGCCGGGTTGGCGCCCCCAATAGGGGCAGCTCCTCTATTGAGGACAGGGACACCATAGTGAGCTTGCTGGGGGTCACGATCGGGCACCACATCCGGTAAAGGGAGAGGCTGAGTGCGGCCATTTATCTCTTCCTGGATCTGCTGTTTCTGCTTGATCTCCTGGTGGAGCGAGAGACAGAAGTTCAGACTAAAGAACAAGAAGAGGGGTTCCAATCAAATGAGTCTACTTACATCAACAACATCAGGAAAAAGTTCACAGAACACCTTGTCTTTGAGGTTGAAGGCCAGGCTTTGGGCTGATAGCTGTCTTTTCTGCAAAATAAAACAAGAAAAATGCCAATTAGTAAGTTTTTTAGAAGTACGCAACTGCTGACTCTGTTTAAAATGTTTAAGGCTCACAGTGTAATCTGATGTTTCAATGCTTCCTAGAGTTGGTCCTTTCTCCACCATGAAGCTGAGCAAACCGGTGAGGATTGTGGAGACAGACCAGGCTGGGTTCCATGTATCTGGATGAAAATCTGTGATGGACAAACATAACCTGTGGACATAAAAAAGATAGTTTAAATAAAACGGAACGTCATCACTCTGTCCGACAACATCTTTATAAACCCGTCTCTTACCGTGTATTACATTTGAATCTACCATTTGGTGTTATCATGTAGATACTTGGTGGTTTGAAAGGAAATTCCCTCGGGAATACAAGCTTTCCATGATAATATCCTCCTGAAAGGAAGAAAGTAAGACACAAAGTCATGACAGATCTAGTGCAGTCACATGATGGAGTCATTTTAAATTAAAAACAACATATTTACCTTCGTATGGAGTTTTCTCAGGACCTCTGACAACATAGTGCCTGGAGAGAAGAGAACAAGTTTTATTTTTCTAAGTAATAGTAACTAAACTTAACAACCTTATTAAGCTGATTTCCATACAACATTATCCAATTAAAGAACCCTGAAAACAATTCAATTCATTTTTAAATCTAGTAACTTCATACAAAGTAGATCAAATTCTGTTCCGTTGTCTTCTGATTATCTAAGGGCCAGGTTGTGTGGGCAACAACCTCAGACGAGAAATCCAGGCTTCTCCCACGCCGGCTACATCCTCAAGCTCACCCAGGACGATCCGGAGGCATTCCCTGTCCAGCTGTGAGACAGTTTCTCCAGCAGGTCTAGGACCTACCTCTGGGTCTTCTCCCGATGGGACCCACCCGAAACACCTCACCAGCAAGGAGTTCGGGAGGCATTCTGACCAGATGCCCAAACCACCCCGTCTCGCTTCTCTAGACCCGAGGAGCAACGGCTTTACTCCAAACTCTTCCCCTGATAGCAGAGCTCCTCACTCTATCTCTGAGTGAGAGACCATCCGCCCTTTGGAGGAAGCTCATTTAGGTCGGTTGTATCCGTGATCTTGTGAGGTGAGGTTGGGAACATAGATCGACTAGTAAATCGAGAGCTTTGCTTTTCGGATCAGCTCTTTCTTTACCAAAGCAAACCAGCATCCTGATTATTATGGACACCGTATCGATCCGTCTGTCAATTTCCCGCTCCATCCTTCCCCCACTTACTATAAACAAGACTCAAGATACTTAAACTCCACCACTTGATCAGATAGATCAGGTATAAAATATCAGTTTTTTGTTGCAATTTATGCAGTTTTAAAAATGGGTTTTAGGTGTAGATGCCCGAATGTACATTTTTTTAAAACGTGTTAATCAGTTGAAGTCTATTGTAAAAGTTATTCTGAGGATAAATTGGCAATTACGCAATATCAGCTAAAAGATTAAAAGATACAAAAGGAAGAAATATTAAATATTTTTTACCAATTTTTAATAAAGTGAGAATTGTGGGGTTGCTTTTCCACTCGGCTGCCGTTTGACGTTTCGCAAAGGAAGGAATAAAAATAGCTGCTTAGCAACAATTTTCAGTTGGGTCTTTGGATCAAAGACCATTGTTCTACAGTGGGAAAGATTGTGAGTGAAAAGCCTTCAAAACTTCCCAGGTGCACTAATCTCAGAGCTTTAATACATAACGTATTGTAAAATCATCACTTAAATTACAAGACAATAACTGTGACTGAAACTTTCCACAAAAATTTATGATGAATGAGGAAAAAGTGAGGAGATGCACATATCAGAAGGAATCAAAACAAACCTCAAAGATGTCCTTCTGGTTAAACCAGTTTTTAATGATCAGTTTGATCTCATTTCTCTTCACTTCTGATGAGGACAAGTGTTTTCTATAAACATAATGAAATTCTTTATCATTTTGTCCCTTTTTTCTGCTAAAAGATAGCAACGGATTTTCCCTTCGATAGCTTTTAAAACACTTAGCACTCTTTTAGAGATACAACAGCAGATAAGTTTTTTCTGATTTATTTTATTATTAATATTAAATTTTTTATATTTTCACAAATAACTATGAAATATTCAGCATAGAAGTAGTGAAAGGCTGGGTGCCGAGACACTACTCCTCCAGGTCGAGAGAAGCCAGATGGGGTGGTTTGGTCACGTGGTCAGGATGCCTCCCGAGTGCCTGGCTGGTGAGGTGTTTGGGCACGTCCCACCGGGAGGAGACCAAGAGGCAGACCCGCTGGAGAGACTATGTCTCACAGCTGGCCGGGGAACAACTCAGGATCCTTCCGGGTGAACTGGAGGATACAGCTGGGGTGAGAGAAGCCTGGGCTACACGTCTGAGGCTGTTGCCCCCGCGCCCCGGCCCCGGATAAGCGGAAGACAACGGAATGAAAATATATTTTTGTTCATTGTTGAGTGGTAGAAAGTTCGTCTTTAGACCGAGAGAAGTTGGTTCAATTCCCGATGAGCTCATGCCCAAGTTTCCCTGGAGAAGACACTTAACCCCCAATTACTCCCACCATGGCTGCCTGCTGCTGTGCAATGCAGCAAAAGTCATTTTCTCATTGAGGATGAATGTAGTACAACAAAATAATAATAATAAAGAAAAACAAATACCGTATTTTCCGCACTATAAGGCGCACCGCATTATAAGGTGCTACAGTAAAGGCTGTTCAACTTTGTCGTCTAACTGTGGCCATCTCGCTTTGTTCCGCGGAAACTCTGTTTAGTCTTGTTTACTTGGCGCAGCGCATCCTCTTGCTTCCTCCTCTTCCTCCTCATTGATTCATTGATGTTAAACTCTGTCGCTGCGGCCAGAGGTAAGATCTTAAGCCCGACCCAAAATTCGGGTCGGGTCTAAAAATGTCAATCATTACGTTGGTCGGGCTTCTATCTCGCTGACTTTTTTTTTTTTTTTAATAAATATATGTTTATAAAATGTAAACTAAAACGAGGTGTGGGTACTAAACTAAGATTACTTGTTATAAAATTAATAATTTGAATAAAACAGAGAGGTAATGTTTAACTACTAAACAGGATCCGCAGAGCCAGCTCATCCTCTGCGCACGTGAACGTCTCCTCTTAATTTGGCAAAAGTGATGATCGTTAAAGATCTATTTTATCAATTTGTTTCAAAGACCGTTCCTCCTCTTAGTGCTAAGCAGGCCATCACAGACAAGTGTGTTAGGGGTCCGATAGTGTTATTTTTTTTTTTTTATTTAAAAAAGCGTGTTCTTGAAAATGTTCCAACTTATAAATAACCCTCGCCCTCCCGAGTCCTCACAAATAAAATATGACATTTCGGGCTTGTTTCGGGCTCGGGCCCGCAAATTAAGTTGATTGGTCGGGCTCGGGTTGGGCAGGATTTTTTAGGCCCAATCGCACCTCTAGCTGCGGCTCAATTCCCGTCTTCTACTGTGTGACCGATCGCCTTGAGTTTAAACTCTGCGGTGTAACAGTGTCTCTTGGTAGGAGCCATTTCCGGGTCTTTACACAAACACACAAATGGATATGAGACGCCCTTTCATGTATCCCAGCATGCACCGAGCACTACTTCTTCTATGGGGGAAATGGAGTCGGCGGCTGCTTACCGCAGTTGCAACACCTGTTGTAGCTCAATATTAATTCATATATAAAGCGCTCCGGGTTAAAAGGCGCATCGTGGACTTTAGAGAAAAATTAAGGTTTTTAGGTGCGCCTTATAGTGCGGAAAATACGGTAGTACGTGGTAACCAATCAATTGATTGATATCTTTGGTATTTCGACCCTCTCAGATAAAAACAACTTGTTCGGTAATATTTTTAGCATAAAATGAGAGTGATGGAATTTTACCATTCTAAGATGTTAGAGGGCAGAGGTTCAGCACAGATGTAAGGCACTGGGTCTTTCTTTATCCTGAGGTAATCCTGCTTAAGTCGTTGAGTGGCTGTGGTTGGAGCTCTCTTATTCCCGTTGTTGTTCATCTGATAATGAGAAGACAAACGAAATATACGTCAGAACCAGTTGTTTTATTATTTTTCCAAATTTCCCTCAAGATACAAAATATCTACAAATGTATTCCCATGTTTGGACGTTTTCTGCTTAAACTCGCTAATTTACCTACAATAACAAGTAAAAGACACTAACTACAAACCTGTGCCACTGGAAAGCCAGATGTTTTCCTTATATTTGTATGATTATTCTATCTTTATTACTAGTACTATTTTCACTCTTCTACCTGCCACTTGCATTTTGTGATGTTTACACGTAGAGCGATTTGTATTTTATAGTATATTTTTATTATACTGTTACGTCTTCTAAACTGCTTTTGCCTAATGGAGTCACAGGGGGTGCCGGAGCCTATCCCGGCTGATTTAAGACGAGAGGTGGGGTACACCCAAAAGAAGGTCGCCAGTCAGTTACGGGACCACACACACACACTCCTTGCTTGGGGCAATTCTATAGCAAGCAATTAACTTAACAAATGTGTTTTTATTGTTTCTTTATTTTTATTCCATATAGACATATAGACAAATTTTATGTTCGATGTTTAAACGAATCAAGTTCCTAGTCTGTGAATTTTTATTGGCAATGAAAATAACACTTCTTGATTCTTGACTATTTCTTTTTTCATGATTACAGTCCTGCTGTAACACACAGATTTTCAACGTGTGGATCAATAAAATAAAAATTCTGATTCGTGATGTGTTGTTTGATCCTGATCTGACCTTTTTTTTTTTTTATCAGTTTGTGCAACTGTTTAAATAAACAATCCCAGGTCATTCAAGAAAGAAAATACTGTATGAAATTTATATCCTGACATAAAACAAACAACTTAGTTGTAATTGAAAGAATTTTCTTCATAAACTAGATGTTTTTGCCTTTTTCAGCTGACTTTTTATGATGTAATCTGGGGTTCCAACGTGGCTACAGTACAATAATCTAACGTTAGTCATGGAAACACGATTACAGTAGACATTAGAATAAACTAGTCATCAGTAATAACAACTAATCTGATTAGTCATGTAACATTAAAATCTTTGCTATCACCTGCCTAAAACATGTGGATTACATCCGAAAACTTTATACATGCCTAATACAGTGAATGGTGATGTTTACAGTCAGATGTTACTTTTAACAGTAAATCTAATTACATTGAGAAACAGTCTTTGTCAAGTCATTCATTCTTGAGAAAAATCCCATAATAAGCACAATATGGCCCGTGGGAGCGTTAATAGTGTCACTTTCACTTCCTAAAAACCCTAAACTAGACTTCACGCAACTTATTTAGCTTTAGGCTAATCCAGTTCACGATTAGCAAAGCTAATGTTAAATCTGATTCTCGGGAGAGATCAATTATTTTGGACTTTTGTGAACAAAACATCAATCGTTTCTGAATTTAAAAATACATTTCAGATTTTAAAATAACAATACATACGTTGAACGACCTTTAAATGAATGTATCTACGGTTCGTTTAGCTAGGCTAACTGCATTAGCATGTTAGCGGTTATGTCTTGTGTAGCCCGTTAGCATTAGCATCAGCTAACAGGAACAGCTGTAGCACAAACAGAAACGACCTTTTACAGCCAATATTCTCTGACTAATAACATTTAAACGCACACCTACCTCTCCAAAAAACCACTTTGAAAATCTATATTCGTGGCAGAGCACGAAATAAGTTGCTTTTTAAGTTGACAAACGCTAAACCGATAAAACGATGACAGCAGCGTAGCAAAAACTAACGCAAACCGAAGGTACAGGTCAACTTCCGGTTGTATGTCTTCTTCTCTTGTAAGTTATTTTAACATGTAGCAACCTACCGTCCCCTATCGGTGGGAGTTGTTCTTACAGCCACTCACGACTAGCAATGTATGGTTTCAAGTTGTTAAAATCGTTCTCCCCTCTTTCTGACCATCCGTCTTTCGTGTTCAATCAAACATACTGAATAAAAACATTCAACAAGAACAGTTGGGAGTCATCTGTTTATTTTTATTTGTTTGCTGCCAGTAGATTGAAAATCAGCCAACTAACTTATTGACACTAAAATGTATTTAACTCATCACAGAGAGTGTTATAAAGCGAGATTAACCCATACCTGTCAAGTTATACGGGTTTGCCGTGTTTTAATACTTGAAAATGCCATTTTTCGCAAATACGGGCGTGTTACCATTTCTATACAGCCAAACCATTTTGAATGAAAGCAAACCTTTTTTGTAAATGCGTGTCAAACATTAAAACACCGACAAAATGACTTGCTTTCAAGCCGATTTATGGTAAACTCTGGTTACTGAAGTAAACTGGTTACCTCTCCTTACGTCACTCACAAATTGACTGCGCATGCGCAATCTTTTGTTATTTTCAAAATGGCCGATTAATATGGTTTTTAGGTAGGCTTACTCAGTACGGCGTGAAAGGTAGAATGCCTTGACAGGTATGTTAACCTTACATATGAACCTGTTGTTTAATTTGCACAACAGGATCTTTTCTGTAAAATATACAAAAATTATGCATAAATGTTATAGATCTCCTCTTTGATTTTAAAAGTGGACAAATTTAGTGTTCATAAAAAGCATGCCATGTCAAGTAAAATTAAAACTGCTTTTTATCTAAAATTGTTCTGACAAGCTGGCTTTGAAATGGAACGTCATTTGGAATGTATTTAAAAATATGATAATAAGCAATACATTGGAAGGTAATTATAGTTTCTTGCAACAGCTGAATTGTAAGCTTCTTCGTCTCAACTTCTCGGGCTGTATAGATGCGAGGACAGAAAACTGGTGAAAGACATCATCACAGGACTTGTTACCTGTAACAGGAATATTGAGATCAGGGGGTGGTTGTCCTACAGATTACTTTCAAGAATTTGAAAAGAAAGAAGAGGTAAACCTTTATTAAGAAGCCTGAAAAAGAAAAGCTCATAGCACAGGGCTTGAACAGAATGGAGCAATGTTCAAAGCATTTAAAGCCAATTTATTTCCTCACTTAAAATTGGAAGTGTGGCCTTTTTTCAACAAATGAAAAAGCAATTGAGAAATTCGTGGTAAGAGTTTTTTGTTGTTGTTGTTTATTTCAAGTCTTGTAATGCTTCTAATAAGACAAAATCTGGCTAACTGGTAACTTTGATATTTTTTAATAGACAAATGGATTTAAATTGATTGCTGGGGTTGCTGTTCACGTCTGATAGTCCAGAAAAGTGTCTTGTATCTTTTGTGGAGGTTAAAGATACAACTTGTTTAAATCTAACAAATTTTCTGAAAGTTGACTTACTTCTCTACTTTTCCAGGCACAAAATATACTATATCTTCTCAAATGTGTGTATTTTGATATCACTATCACTCAATACTAGCAATATCCCTGTTATGCAAATTCCCAAGGGAATGTACTTTATTTGAAATACCCTATAGAACCACTTGAAAGCTTAAAAGTTTCATAACTTGTTCTATATAGTGTGGCACGAGTACTTTTAAAACTAAGTTTAAATTCAATTGAAAGTTTTAGCAAGACGTTGAAAAACTTGTAATTGAAAAGATGTTTTTTTTTTTTAATTTTATTTTACTCTCCAAATTGCTTACTTAATCTATTGGTAGGTTGCAGGGGGTGCCGGAGACTTGTATGGGTAATTAGCAGAGGTAAGGTACACCCTGTGCAGGTCACCAATCTGTCACAGGGTCATGTTAAATGTAAAAATTGTAAAAATGACAGTAAGTTATTTTTCCATCAGAAAGGATTGTGAAGAGAGCAGCAAGGAAGAAGTTAGGCAAGAGACCTAAAGCGTAATGACCGGCAGCCATCAGATCAGAAAGAACCACAATACGAGACTATCCTAAAGCATTCCGGAATGCTTGACTCACTCTATCTCGAATATCCTTGAGTTTAAGTGTCCTTCTGCCAGTTGCAACCCCTGTAGTAACATAAGCAATTATATGTCAGACAGTGTTAAATCTTCACAAGAGTACATATTGTTTTTAGTAGAAACTAAGAAATTAAACATTTCCGGTGTATAACTTTAAGTTGATTGTGTTGCCATGTTTGTGAATGCAAATTTTTCTCACATTGAACTGTTTAATGTGTTAATGTTTCTGTAGGCACAAGGATATTTTTTCCAGCACAGACATTGAAACGTTAGCCTTGCATCTGTCTGAGAAGCTTGCCGGTTACCAGGCACGCCTAACCAAAATAAAGAAATCTAGGTATACAGCAATAACATTCTCCCAACATTATTGAATATGTAGAAACATTTAATTATTAGGGAATTAAAATGAAAACAAGCACAGATAATTTAGTGATCCCATTAAAGTGCATGTTGAGAGAATGTTGCACTGAGTGAATGAAACAGGAAACAGTAGCAAGAAGCAGGGAGCAAAGTTAGTTATCATGAGTTTCTCAGTTTTATTGTGTACAATGTTTTTATGTTGTTTTTCTTTTTATTATTCTCCTTAGTGCTTCTAAAGACGAGGAAGAAGGTATTCCAAAGATATTCATAATCCAGTAAACATAAAGTTGCCTCTGAATTCCTTAGAATAGCGATACCTGACACATTGTTATTCAGTAACGAGAAAAAGACATGAGTCATTGGGGAAATAAGTCAAGAAATGTGATGCAGAGGCGAGAAGTTGGCATGAAGGTAAAATTCACAAAAAGTACTATATACAGCATGTTAGCTTGGAACGGCACCTTTAACCACTCTTAAGTCAATAAACACAATAAACACGACATTTAATACTTCTGCATGGGCAAAAACCCTTGACAGTTTGGTCACAGTAGCTTCACATTGCCCCCTAAACTGCCTAACTTTGCAGAGCTATTACATGTATCTGGATGAAGTCACATTTCTGTAACCCCAACCAAACATGTGAGCACACCAACAGATTTTTATACCACTGTCATTTTACAGAGGATGGCTAGACTATCTTGTATCTACACTTTCCCTTTAAAAAACTCTTTGGCAGAGGAAAAAAAAAAAAAAAGACAACATCAAAAACAAAAAGACAGACGAAGAGCTTGATAGATCAGATCTGTGGATGGAAGAATGGCACAAACGTGCTGAAAAGAGGGGTCAAGGTGGCACATGCTTACTCCACAGGACTGCACTGCACAAGGTGATCAAAAAGGAGATTTCTTTTCATTTTGCATGCTTACGAAGCAAACAACATTGATTCCGCAAAGCATACAGATAATATTGTGAGCACTGTCCAGCTTTGGAGGCCAGAAACTCCTTTGACCACATAACTTTTATAAAATAGTTCTCCAATTAGATAATAAAAAGTGATCTAAAATCAACTGGAGGTATTTCTGTCTTGCCAAGTCACTCATCCTCTTTAGGAGAACGAAGGTAAAGTTATCATGTGAGTGCAGGTTTCTTTTTCAATTTTTTATATTGGCGAGTTTTCAGCTCTAGCTTATCTGCACATAGTGATGGGTAGACAATAAAAGAGTATTTTCACAATATTCACAGTTACGGACAATTTCGAAATCAGAAAACAAGCTGCTTGTTAAAAATTCCAATAATTAAGGCCATTCCAAAGAGAAACTGCATGAATTATGTCATTCAAAATCTTTGTCAATTCCATGTAATGCTTTTGGATTAAAACGACAATCATTGATTAAATACATATAGATGTATCTATATTTGAACATAGATATACCTATATAGTTATAGATATATCTACATGTATAGATATATACATGTATATATAGATATATACATGTATATATAGATAGAAACTGCATCCGAAAATGCATTGCACTAGTCCTCTGGGTTGATAAATAAAAACAACAACTAGACAACAACTAGACAAAAACCATGTAAACAGTTAATCTAAAATTAACACTGTATATGGGAAAAGTGCACAGTTTTTTCCTTTACATAAAGTAACATAATGCTAATATTTTTTTTCTCTCAGTATTCTTAGGCAATTACACTCATTTGCTCTCCTGTTCTCTCATTCACTTTCTACATCAGAAAGTATCTCACACAGCAGATGAGGATCTCATCTTCACAAGCCCTTCAATATTTTTTTTTGTCACAGTAAACCACCCAGCCATCTCGACTGTAGCTCATCATTTACTATTTTTTTCCCCAGTAACATAAATATCTTTTTTGTTTCACCTCATGCCACAGTACACAGTTTCTAACATTTCTAAATATGTATATTTACATCTCTGGTTGAGAAGAGATGGGTTAGCTTGATGTTGTACAGATGGTTTGGATGGATATAAAGTAGTGAGATTTTTTTTAGGCCAATAATGAGACCTCACCGTGTGATGCAATGTTAGAGGATAACCCTGTTAGCGAAACACCAAAGAGAAGATGTTAATTTTACCGTGTATAGATAGCAATAGCATGGGCAGTGTTGAGTAATAACAAGCAGAGACTTAGTAGTGAAGCAGGAAGATGGAGGTGGTGACTGTATTGTCAGTCGAGTCAGAAAGTTCCAGCAGAGATTACCCTAAGCACCCCTTCCTTCCTTTCCTTTCACACATGTACATGAAGTTTCCTGTAAGCCTTGATTTGCCGGAATAAACTGGTGGGAAATCAGCGCTTATAGGTAACTTCAACATGATTATCTTTAATATTGCCGTCGCAGGAAAGAAGCAAGCACTAGCTTTCATCTATGGTGAGGCAGATGAATTCCTGGATGCACTTCCTATACTGCTGCTCAGTGGGACTGCTGCTGGGGTATTGACCTGGTTGACCCAAAGGAGCCTCCGCCTCTCGCATCTCCTCGTTCATCCGTGCCAGACGCAATCTAGAAGAAAAAAGAAAGAGCGTGAGGATGGAGTTTTGACAACTTTATTACAATTTATTTTTTATGCACCGTAACCGTAACAGAGAGTTAAAAAATTGAGTAGGAATGACATAATTGATCACTTCTTTAGTTTCATTTCAAAATGGTTGAAAATGTAGTAAAATATTTTTTTGCTGAAAATTTAAGTGTTTTTATAACTTGAAATTTTAGCTGAGTTTTATTGTGAAGTGTTGCACAGTTACTTAACACAACTACAATCACTTTACAGATTTACATTCTCATAACAATGATAAAAAGTGTCACTTGGCAATCCCAATAGAGCGCAAAATAATCAGGGCACCTTTAGAGGATTGAACAGTATATATGAGTTTATACTTTATTAAAATTATTAGTAGACTATAAAAACTTATGCCCCAAAACATTATTAAAAAAGCACTTGGAGAGTGCAGACCCCTGTGAAACGGCCGCCCCTTTACCTGCCAACCAATCAGTGATTGGATTAACATCCTGACCAAGTCATCAGTCTGTTTAAAGACCATATAGAGTGATGGGCAACCACTAGCATGTACTCTTAGACTTATTGTCAATTTGAACTAACTAATCAGCACATTGTGAATATTTATGTGGGGGAAAGCCCATATATGCACAAAAAATAAAAAAAAGAGTTTTTACTTTCTTTTATTAATGCAGCAGAAAAGTGAAAAAGGTCAAATTAGCCAAAAAGCTAAAAAAAAAAATAGGGATTGTAAATTACGCTTTGTCTGTTTGAAAGTTTAATACAGGTCATTTTAAAAATAAAAAATCTCTCTCCGGCGGCATGGTGGTGCAGTTGTTAGCACAGGGGCCTCACAGCAAAAAGGTCAGGGGTTCAAGTCCTGAGTGGGGACAAGGCTTGAAACACTGGCCTTTCTGTGTGGAGTTTGCATGTTCTCCCTGTGTATGCATTGGTTTCCTCCCGGAGTACTCAACAAACAGAGCATGTTTTTAGATGCTCTGTAGCATCTAAAAAGATGCTCTGTAGCATCTAAAAACATGTATGCTTGGTTGATTGGCCACTATAAAATTGCCCCTAGAAATGAGTGTGTGTGTGTGTGTGGATGGTTGTATGTGTGTGGCCTTGCAACAGACTGGTGACCTGTTCGGGATGTACCCTGCCCCTCACCTCGAATCAGCCGGAATGGGCTCCGGCACCCATGACAACCCAATAAGGGATGGATGGTTAAAAAGCTGAATGAATGAAAATCTCTCTCTCACACAAACTAAAGTAACAAGTGGAATATCTCACAGGGTGACGATGTCCGCATTGGCAGCCTGGACAGCAATACTGAGAGGATCCTGACCTTGTTCATCAACCTCCGTCTGTGATGCTCCTCGCTTTAGGAACAGACACACCTGACTGCAGGAATCAAAATAATCACAAGACAAAAGAATTTTGCATTTCAGTGCAAAACAATTGATTTGAGTAAATGTAATATGTATAATGTCAAATTAGTTTTCCAAACTAGTCTATCACTTAATTAATTATACAAAACTTGAATGTAACTTATTCTACTTGAGTTTTCAAGAAGTTGTTTTTTATATATTTCTTATGAAAGGGATTTGTCAAAATTCAAGTGGTTGAGAAGAGACTACGGTATGTCACTAAATGAGTGATTTCACCAATTTGCCGAATACTTCATATCAAATCTGTAGTTTGACACAGAGCTCATGACATGTACATTAGTTAGTAGAGCAATATTTTCCTTTTACTTGTTTGTATTTCTTACCCGGTATGCCCCAGATAGGTGGCATGATGTAATGGACCTCTGCCTCTCATGTCCCTCTGATTGACATCAGCTCCATTTTGGAGCAAAAACTCACACGCTATCAAAGAGCCCTGTAAACAAGAGCAATTACAAGTTGCTTATTGGTGTGATTTTAAATATAATCTAATATTCTTTCATGACTGAAGCCAGTTTGTGCTGCTAAGACATAAAAGTGAAAAATAAGTCAGTTAATTTATGATATGAGAAATATTTGGCAACAACCTTTACCTGATTTGCTACTTCTTACATCTAAGATTACTGTCCTAACTAAACAAAGCTATTAATTATTCTCCTTCAACATTATTTGGCCATTTGTAATAAACTTGTGGGAAAAAATGGAGTCTCTCACCCCAAGTACAGCTTGTATTAGTGGTGTTTTTCCTTCCTCTTCCTCACTAGCAGCGTGTACATCAGCCCCATGTGCCAATGCTTCCGCCATTAGAGGTAAGTTATGTAGACGGGAGGATTGGTGGAGCAATGCACCAGGGTGTAGCTCTCTCGGATCTTCGGGGTCTGATGATGTTTCTTGCTCAATCTCCACTTCGCCACTAGATGACTCCTCAGACTCTTCTTCTGCAGATGTGCAGATAAACAAGACAAGATAAGAGAATTGAACTCACAACTGACATTACGTTGTAATTGCTCATTGCTAGGATTCTCATTACCTTCCTCTGTTACACTGTCCACCACTGAACCAAAAACCAGGATGTCTGTGCTGCCATCAGTGCTTCCACCCAGACCACTGTCACTGCTAAGACCTGCAGGGCCAAGCAATGCCAAGCCGCGGACACGTTAATCATTATCAGGCATAAATATTATCAACAGAAAATATCTCCAGGGTGTTCTATACAAACACAAGTTATCCTTTACTGTTGGGGTGACAAAGACTTTACAATCTAGTCATCTCGTTGCTGGTCTAAACCTTGTCACAAACAGTTTCTAAGTTTTTATTCTGCAGTGCTTAAAAGACTTACTGCGAGGGCCAGAGCCAGTGTCAAAATAAGAAAAGAGTGAGTCTAGCTCATCAGGACAGAACAGGGAGTCCCTCCGAAACTTTGCGGCAGCCGCTGCAGAACAGAGAGAAAGGTCAGGATTTCACTTTGAAGTCATCTCTTTATTAACACTATGATACAGAATCAGTCTTCTTCTGGACCTACCTGCTGAGAGATTTGCTGGTGAGGCGCTGCCAGGATCGTAGCGAGAGTATTTTCTGCGGGCCTTGTTGGGAGCCCGAACAGAGCTGTTATGTCGCCGACATTTCTTCACCGTCCATGTGCGGGACTTCCTCTCACCTTCCACTAGAGCCTCTCTTCCACTCATCTTCTTCAAGAAACGTTTCTCCACATATTTAGATTTAATCCATGCTTCTTTCTCTTGTCTGGACAAAGTTATTTACAAACATTGATGTTATCCACACAGGCATTATTTGGTAATTATTTCATAACCCCAATTATGAAATAATTCAATGACTTTGACTTGAATAATAATCTTATGTCAGATCTTTTTTTTGGTATTATTTCTCACCTTGAACTAGACATTCCAGGCTTTTTTGCTCCAAGCTCTTCACAAGCACCCTCGTAAATCTGGTTGATCACCGTGTTTCCCAACTCACACATCAACTAAAGTACAAATAAAAAAAAAGGTGTCAAAGATCACTAACGTAATAAATAGGTGAGAAAATAGAGCTCCAGCATTGCTATCATGATAAAAAAAAAGTAATTTGATGGAAGTAAATGTCTTTTATGTCAAGAATATGTCTTTCTAGAGTGATAACAGTGTGCTCACCTTAAGAAGCTCTGGCTCCCAAGAGTCTAACGTCAGTGAGCGTACTTTAGAGAAATGGACTCCTAAACTCCTAAAAAAAAGACAACAGAAGAACAAAGAAACAACTTGAAGTACTGTAACTGCATTTTTTAAAAAATTGTTGTTCTTCTTTTACTTTAACTAGAAATTTGCTGTGTTGAAGACACAAACTGGCTTTTTAGTTACAATTAAAAGGTCTTCAGAAAGTGGGAAAAAAAGGCCCTTCTTAAAGACACCCATGACATTAAAATTACATTTAGTGCTCTTTACACAACATTTGCCCTAAATGCAACTTTTATGAAAAACAGGTGGTTTCTCCTCATTTTCTAGAGTTACCTGTGGATTCCAGAGCATTCGATGCAGAGCAGAACTCCAAGATTGATTGAGGCCCAACAGGGAGCTGATTGGCCACAGTCACTGCAAATTTCATTACCCGGAAGGTTCTGAACTCGCTGGAGGAGACTTTCTCCTCCTCCCCGAAATCCTCTGTCAGCTCTCTCGCCTCTCTCTCGAGGCTCACTGGCAGAATCAATGCTACTCGTGGAGGGTGAGGCCGTCCTGTCCAAACGCTGTCACAGAGATCATAAATAAAATGATCAGTAACTTCTGCGAATATTTAAATCAGATAAGTATTTTATCTTAGTTTTTCCACCTCAATATAATAGTTGTCAGCAATGTCTTTGTATGCAGAGGCAATGCTTGCTTGGACGGCTTGAATCCAAGCCTGCCGCAGTTTCTCTGTTTCAGCTTGAAGCATGCAGCTCCTAAAGAAGCCAATTAAGAAATTACTTAATTTACTAGCAGTGGTTTGTTTTAAAAAATGCAAAACTTCAAAAGAAAAAACATTTTTATGAACAGTACAATTGATATCATGTTTCTTGCAGGACAAAAAAAATCTCAATCACACTTACTTAGTAGGAGAAACTACTTCAAAGCAGAATCTCCTTTCATTGTCTTCACATGGTTTGACTGAACACAACCTCAGATCTTCAACCACCACAGTTAGAGAATCCTGTCAAAGAGAGGTATCACATCAAACCCATAAATAAAAGAACTTTGCAAAGCAGATTAGAATGAAATTATTTTAATGCAACTACTCTGGTTGATTGGTCTTTGTGTCAGTGTGTAGTATTATTGCAAAATATAAATAACTCCAACAATTAAAAAAAGGGTAAACGATCAATACATTTTTAGAAAAAGAAAACAAATGATTTAATACCTTGAGTTTCTTCTGGTAGACCAGCTGGCTGTTTTGAATTGAAAACCACCGTCTATTGTGAGCAAAAAGTGTCAAGTAAGTGCTTCGAATGAAAGTTACAATGGAATACCTGCAGGCTGCGGTGATCATTCAGAACAATACCCTTCAGGCTACATGAAACTGACTTGCAACAAAATATTATTGATGAAAAGTTTAATCTTCACTTTGTAAATCTAAAGCTCTACTGTTGAAAGAGCAGTGAGATATTTAAGTATCACTTTACCTGTTCCAGGTCTTGAAAGCATTGCTGGCCCTCTTGAACAGGTAGCCCTCCATGACGACACCATTTGGTGCATCCACGTTGAATTCCAGTTTGGGGTCATCGTAGGAAAAATCCTGCAGGGACAATAAGACAGGCATTTGTTACAGTCAGGTTTCTTTTTCGATCTTCTTCTACTCTATAAAAGTAAGTTTCTTATGCTAAAACTACTCAACAGTCAACATGCCAGGAGATAGAATGAAGCAATTTACATCAAGTTCATCACCACATTGTTTGAAGAAACGGAGAGGGGCAGATCAGTGTTACATGAGGCAGCTGTGCAACTGTTGTGGATATTTGTATCTTCTTTCGTTCAAATAATCTCTATTTCCTTCACAATGTCAACAGATGACAAAGAGGACACCAGCCTTTTTATAACCAGATAAAACCTTTCCTGTCTCATGTTTTTCTTGGTTACAATAAGAGTCCTTTACAAGCCAGATGTCAGCTACGCAGCAAACCTAAAACCAGGAGCACAGCTCAAACTACTTAAAAAAACTGAGATTACGTTTCACTATTGTTTGGTGGGCACACTCTTTAGATTAGAGTAAAACTATTGAGCACATGGGAAGCTGCACAAATAAGTGTTAAAACTATTTAAATCACACTGATGTTGTTTACTTCAGTTACCCTTTTGACTTTGTTAAAAGCATTAGGGGCTTTTTATTGATCGCTAACAATGTGACAGAAATCAAATAATTGATTATTTCAAATGGGAGATGCGTAGCAAGCTTGAGCACTTTTTAAATCTCATCTCAGTGAACTAAAAATACGCAGGAACACAGAAAGTATGCATTTTTTTGCACATAAATATACTACTTTTCTAAAACATATGACAATGTTACATCAGAGGAGTAGTTAAGTTTTATATGCATACATGGACATAAATTACAGGCTCTTTATTCCTCTTTATTATTTAAAAAAAAAAAAAAGTTCTTGTTGTTCCTTGTTTGAATAAGTATCTTAAAACCAGCAAATCATGCTGAGATTGAAAACAAAGCTACTTTTAGACGATTTAAAAAACGCACTAACTATACTATTCACTAACATGCAACACAATAGACATTAGATTAAATTCCTCACCAACATATAATCCAGTTTGCCAAAAATCTTCCTTTTCACAACACTGACATCCAGCAGCATTTTCATTTAATAATGATGCACCAAAATGATTAAAAATATTTAAAGAAGTGTATAAAATCCCACAGGAAGCTGATGTACAGCCGAACTTTCCTAAAGCAGAGTCCACAACAGTTCTTACACTCCACCCCATTCCACCTGCATGACTGCTGGCGCGTGAGGCTGTGGAGAGCCCTCATTATCATACAGCTGCACACATGACCTGCTGACCTCCTCGTGGCGGCTACAGAGCAAACTTTTTTCTTTTTTTATCCCCGCCTAGCAACACGATTTAAAGCTCCCTTCTTATTCTGAGGTCCAGAACTTCAACTTTCCATCTGTCTGCAGCTCTAAAAACTGTTCCTGCTCAATCAAGCTGACATTATTACAGCATGAACACACACACAGAGTTCCCTCTTCCCACCTTAAATCATCCAGCACATTGAATCCGGGACACTTCAACAGGACGCAATTAAAGCTCATGCATAGTCAAAATATTACAACCTAGTTAATTATTCTTAAATATTGTACCTGAAAGATAGTGAAGGGGTTAGACTGCTTATATTCATATAATAAATGTTATATTTTCTATTAAGTTTTAACTTAATTGGGTTCCAGTGTTTTTTATCATCATCTTCAGAACTACTTATCGCTGACGGGGTCACCGGAGCTTATCCCAGCTGATTTAGGTGAGAGGCAGGGTATGCCTTGAACAGGTCGCCAGTCTGTTGCGGGGCCACACACACACACTCATTCCTTGGGGCAATTTTCACAGAGCGGCCATTCAACCTAACATGCTTGTTTTTGGAGAACGGGAGGAAACCGGAGAACCCGGAGAATTCTAAAACCTAAAATATCTTTAACCCAAAAAATGTCACGTCAGATACTAAGTTCAAGTATCATGCAAGAGCTTTGCCTATATCATGTTTATACCAGGGCGGATCCAGGATTTTCTAAAAGGGGGGCGGGTAGCGGGGTGTGAGGTCATAGACAAAACAAGCACCTGTAGTGCTCACTGGGGGGGGTCTGGAGCATTCCCCCTCGGAACATTTTGAAAAATAGGACTCATTTTCCTGCATTTTGGTGAATATTTTGCCCCATGTTTATAATAATTAAAGTAGAAAGAACACTTTTTTTTTATGGACTAAAAGGGGGTGTGCACCCGCTATGACCCCCCCCCTTGGATCTGCCCCCTGTATACAATATACACATCACATTACAATTTCAAACCTATTACATTTTCACAGTTTATCACATAATGTGAAACATATTGTGTTTTATGGATTATATTATTGGATGTCACACTACTTTCATTCCCAACCTGCACACCTCCCGCAAGATAAATCTTTAATCTGAAAGAATGTCCTTTACGCTGCCTTATTTGAACAAATCATAGCAACACACCACTTTATATTCTTAGTAACAGTAATAGCGTTGCAACTGTAGGAAAAGTAACAAAAGACATTACTCTATTACTCAAGAAGTAACAGCATTTGTAATTCTGTCATACTTAAACACTGTTATTCCAACACTTGGTTTCTGTGTGGAGGAAGCTCTGAACTGATTGGGGGTTGAAGTTCAATAAAGTTCAAACACTATTCAATAAAACTTTAAAGGGTAAATTGAAAAAAGTGACATTTTTGGATTAAGAAGAAATGTGAAATTCATTCGATGAATGATTCACATAACTCAACTCAAAGAAGTTAAATAAAAGTAAAAAACTTTAAATAATACCAGGATGGACGCTTTTGTTACTTTTTAGTGTATACCAGGGTATTTTCTGACTATATGGTTCCTCTTATGATAATTAAGATATTTACAAAGAGATATTCATTGTTTTTACTTGTATATGTTCAGATTACACTTTCACTCAGTCAAAGGGACTTAAAGCAGTGACAGGTACAAATAACTACTCAATCTACACCTTATCCATTATCACCATAGCTGCAAAGATCATATTTGTAACTTTAAACTATGATTATAGCATCATTATGTAAATTTTTTTTTTTAAATGAAGGAAAGCTTGAATCATCTTGCATAAAGCTGTTTACCAGTTGTTAAAGACATTTAAAAAAAAAAACTCTATTTTATCTTTCTGTTAACATTTCTTAAAAAAAAAAAAAAAAAAAAGCTACAAAGCCAAAAGTTGCAACAATGGAGATTTTAAAAACTGAGGTCAGAGTTCCCTTGAGACCCACAAAAAAGTCCTGCAGACATAAAAGGGAAAGAACAGAAAGCAAAGAAGGACTAAGCGCCTGATGTTCAAAGTGAGACAAAGACAGGGGCGAGGTATGTTATCAAAAGAGGAATGAGGAAAAAGAGAAAAAGAAAAAAGGTGGAAGAAGTACTGAGTGATTTTAAATGACTGGAATGATGAGATTTATAAATACAAATGGACAGGTCTTGCATTTTCTGAATTGTAGTTCTCTAATTAATTCTAATGACCCTTCAGACTCATTTTTATTCATCTAGTTTAATGTTCTTCATTACAGCTGAAGAACATTAAATGAAGGCTAATATCTGATTCATAAACTCTGCACTCTATGTCACCCTCGCATTTGGTGCTAAAATATTTGTCTCACAATTTGCCAAAAAATTTTCAAGAAGTCAAAGTGAGATGGATGAAAATAGAACAATATGTATCTGTAAATTGAAGCAACATAACAACATACTTGACAAATTGGCAGCGTTTGCGCTTTGTGAAAAACATGCAAATTGTTGCCCTGCAGGTAACCGCCGTTATACTTTCTCCCTCTCTCTTTTCATTTTGGTTTATTTCCCACCCCACCCGGCTTGTGTTTGATCTTGAACCTCTTTGCCATATATCCTTCCTGCTCCCTTTGTATTTGTTTTCCACTCCTTAACCTCACATTCAACCCCTGATGTACCATCTGTTGACTTAGGTCAGAGCTGGCAGTGCATGAAGGAGAGACTAGATTGAGGGTGGCATCGTGCACAGCCGTTTCTACCCAATCACTGGTGACCTATTGAACTTTCTGGCACGATGATTACCAGAACTGTAATCAAAATGAGGACAACATCTGAAAACCAAACCAGCTGTTCTCAGATTATCCTAAAAGCTTGTTTTGTTAGGTCAAGAAAAGATGTCCGTCCTCCATCTGCAGTTAGAATAATAGTTTTCTGGGTCATTGTTGTTACAATGACTTACTTTAGTGTCTTTTGACAGACTAAAATGCTGAAACGGGTCAAATTTGCAATTAAATTTGCCACATATCATGATTCAAAACCCACCCTTTGCAGCAAGTAGTTCAGGTAACAATTTTTAGTGATTTTGATTGTATAAAGGAATTTGGACCCATAATTTGTTAGGTTGCTTTAGTCTCCATCAAAGAGAGGAGTAAACTTTCACTATGATATTATAAAATCTATTTTTAAAAATTTTGTTATATTTTTTATGTCTGAAATAATTCTGTTTCAGATTCACTGGTGTATTTTTACATTTTACAAAATAAATCAGGCAATTTTTTTAATAGCAGCAAAATGCACACAAACTGTCAAAAACACATAAACATGCTCATTGTCACCTTCACAAAAATAACTATACTATACTACTAGATGCATCCTGTCTAATCTTTTCTTCCTATTACTTTCAAAACAGATGATACTTGATCCACATAATTCTAATTTCATTCAGTAACTCTATCATGTAATGAAATCTCTGAAGATTACAAGAAAATCTTCTGTGTAAAGATGATAAGAAAGAAAAAAAATGCTTTAGCTTGAACTGAAGCTGCTGCATCGTAAATGTAGTTGCTCAGGCAAGTCACTGCTGCTGTGCTCACTTTATTGATGCTCGTTTTACTTCACTACATGCAGATTACGCTATGGAACAAAACTAATTCATTTCTGTGAAGTAAGAAACCAGAACTGTCATTGTTAACTATATTTGAATATTTATCCATCTTGTGTTGTTAGTTTGTGTTATTTTTGTAATTTGGTTATGCATTTTGTAATTATGTTTTCTAGGTGCATAGATGTGCCCGTCGCTCCTCCAAATGCTATGAAACGACAATCTGTCTTGGTTTTTTTTTTTTAACTTTTTATATCTTTGTCACATGTTTTTTTAAGAAGATAAAGTTGGATAATGAAAAAAAGTAGAAAAATATTGAGCTGTGACTCAAACTTACATAAAAACATTTACTTTAGTAGATATCATATTTTTCTCTTCCTCTCTTGTCATCATACCTTACTTCATGACACTTTGCGTTGATTTTCATTTTTAATTGCAACAATTGTAACAAGCAGACGTTGTAAAATTAACAGTGACGCAATTGTGTGCCAAACTTTCCACAAAAGTATATAGTCAGTTAATTTTGTTATTTCTTCTTCTGTTTGAGAGGCTCATGTCTAAATATAAAGAAAAGAACTTACCTGCATCAGAGTCTGGATGAGGAACAGTGAGGTTGTGCACCAGCAAAGAAAACAGAGACAAAAAAACTATTAATGAAATACATTATTGTTTCATTGGAAGTACCACATCACATAGTATAACTGAATTAAACTCAATTAAGCTGGACTTGCAAAGATTTTCTTTTACAAATCACTTTAGTATTTTTTTTAAATCACCATTAACAAAATAAGCATGCCCACTGACACAGGGTGACTGTCAAAGTTACACATACATTTTTATTTAAAATGCCTCTGAAAGAGTCTGATCTGATTAATTTTTCCCCTGAATAAGTGATAGGGTGTGAAACTCTATGATTAATTGGAAACATTCATGGAAAACAGAAGAAAACCACTTGAATTTGTTTAGTTTTTCCATAAAACGGAGGCGTTTTCTGGAAAATCAAATGATGTCAGTGTGAGCTGGAATACAGGAAGACTCACTCGTTGCTGGATGAGTGCATGTTTGTGCTCCATCTCTCTCTTCTCCATCGCTGAGTCAATAACCAGCTGATCCAGCTGCACAGAAAAAAAATCTAATTACCAAATAGGGATTTGGTACAGAAACTATTTAGTTATGGCGGAAATTCCAAGTTGAAAGAACATTAAACTATGCAACTAATTTGTTTGGCTTTTCAAAAAAAAAGTTTACTGTAGCACATCGTCAGTGTTATCTTTGTACGCTAACCTGCACAGCCAGTTTCTTCATGTAGGGATCAATTTCATCCAAGATGTTATAACCTTGCTGGAACAAAGTATACTGGGCTCGCATGAAGGACAGCATCTAGGTGACACATAAGGTTAATAGAAGCAGCAAATCCTGAAGATGTTCACGCAAAGAAATGGATGAGACTCGATTACTTACAGCATCAAGGATTTCAAACTTCTTTTTAGCCTGAAGGACATTAATCTAGGAGAAGAAAAAGAAAAAATAGTTGTAAATTGTTTCAGTTAAAAATGGTTTGACCTCATGGAACAATTTATCATTTGCTGATTGTCAGTGCCATCTAGTGCTCAAATGGATGTGGACTTAACTCACTTGCAAAACATAATCCAGGGCCAGATGCCTGAAAGCTTTGCGGCTGAGGATGAGAGCCTGTGTGGCCTCCTCAGCCTCGTGCACTTTGTTCCTGGGTGCCTGAGCATTCTTCACCTGAGCTAACTCCATGTCCTCACGCACTCTATCAAACTGCTTCTTGGTGTCTTTAAACTTGCGTACATCTCTGGTAAAATGAATAATGAAAGTGAAATGTTTACCACAGCTTTTCATATGCAGATGAAGTTTGATTTGGAGAAAATGATAAAATACTTACTCTTTAATGAAGGTATGAAGCTGCTGCTTGATTGATCTCTGAGCTTGGTCAAACAAAATCTGTTAGCAAGAAAAGAAAAAGATGTGAAATCTCTAGTTAAAATAACCACATCCTATTGTTGATATGGTTTTCTATTATAAAATAACCTGTAAATGGATCTGTGTGTTGGTTCACATGACTTCTATGTAGTTTTAGTGATCTGCCACTGAGAGGCAGTCTGAATCCCTGATGACATGACAAAGGCCACAGGCAGAGAAAAGGAGGACAAACACGTCTACAAACTCAGCTGCTGCCTCAACAGAATTTTTTCCCCTCACAGGATCCTTCATGTATCTTCCTGTGTGGACCATATGATTCCCCTCTTTCCTTCTTCCTCTTCCTTTCTCTCACATTTTCCTTTCAAACACTCCACCATTTTCTCTGATCACAGTGAATTACAAACCATTTCTCACTAAAACTAAATATGGCTCAAACAAATTTTTGTTATGCATTAAAAACTGCAAGCTGACAGCAAAAAAAATCCTCACATAAATCACCATTGCACGAGCAATTCATCATACAATTGTAGTGGATTAACTTTTTCATAGAAAATCCTTGTTTAACATATACTGTACATGATGATCCTGTAGAGTCTGATTGCATGAGTTAATCAGGTTTTGGATCACAGATATGTCCTCTAAGGTCAAAGGTCAAACATTTTATTAAAATATTGACAGAAAATTTATAACCATCTGACGCTCTTTTTATTCACCGCTCATGATCATTTAAAAAAAAACTATTCCAATGGCATCAAAGGTAACTAAATATTCTTCACATTTCCTCCACTATACTTGTGAACAAAAATATCCTCTAGAAAAAACTAACATGTTTATGTGGAAGTATACAAAATATCACCACCACTCATAAATGATTTTAAATGCTTTCGTCAACCTGCAAAGAAAAGCACGGCATTCTTTTGGAGAAATGACAAAACATAAAGTTTAGAAAACCTAATTTAATACACATTTTTCTTTATTTTAGTAGCTTAAAAAATCAAAGTGTTGCCAATTCAATTAAGTTTTAAAGGAGGAATTATTTATGTAACTATCCTCTTTCCTGGTTACGTCTAAAAGTCATAAGTAAGTTTAGTTTCATTTAATATCCTGATGGATTGATTGTTGCATGTAAAAATTTTATTTCCAAGATTAACAATGCTTGCAAAGAATTTGTCTAGCAAAAAGCATGTCATTAAAATCCCTCCCCAATTCCCTTTGAAGCAAAAACACACAGAACCCTCCCTCTTAAGCCTGGTTAGAAATAACAAATTCAGTCATAATCTTAAACGGGAAATCTTTTTTACTTTTATTTGTGTCCAAATGTGTGTGAAAAGCTGCAAAAAACAGGACTCAGCTGGTTAAAGCAGACAGATTTTCACCATCTTCGTGTCCCTCCCTTTTTTTTTTATTACTCCATTACCACTGTCAGTCAGACTATTTGTCAGAGCAGTCCCTGGTTGTTAAAAGTGGAGAACAGAACAGGGGCACCTTAGAGAATCATGAGCAAAAAAAGCAAATAAAAAGAAGACATGTGCAATAAATTCTAAAATACTTTTTGTTCCTAAACACTAGTTTAGAAGAATGCAGTACCCTAGCATAGATACGTATGTATATGTACAAATTCTGTCAAGTATTAGGTTATTGAGGTGTGAAACGGAAAAATGGGTTAAACTAATTAGATATGAGAAAGGTCACTGCTTAAGCTGTGGATGAAAAGGGAAAAGAATCAAACAAATTAGTAAAAACTATGGAAAACTTGACATTACATGTTGCATTTAATTTCAAATTTAATGTTTTAAGCTGGCGGACCTTTTTGATCTGCCAGTTATTTGATAACCCAGCATACAGAACAGAAGACAATGGAATGGAACAGTTATTTCATATATTTCGCAGATATATCCAGATTATTTTTGTGACCAAAGTCTTACTGACAAGTTTAGAAAAAAACCATATTAATGTGTTTTCTGAAATGTTCCTCTTGAGCATAGACTGGTTTGTTTGATAAAATTAAAAAAGGACTTAAATTTAATTATAATTATGGTAATATAATTTGATAAGATTGTTAATCAGATTAGTTCAAGTATTAAACCGCGTTGGGAAAAAGAACAAGACAAAATCGACAAGCAAGCTCTCCAGCAGGAAACAGAAGAATTCTATTTTAACTTTTTTGACGTAAAACTTACTCCAAACTTTTAGTTACAGGAAGTTTGACATTGTTCAAGTCTATGTAGGTCAACCAGTGGTTAGGGCAACAATGGCCACGGAATTTTCTCGTTTAGACTAAATTTGTGTTCTGCACCAATCCAAACTGATGATAATTGGCTTTTATTAACACTTGTGTGAACCAGCCTTTTGATAAAAAAATATTAATGAACTCAAAACGATGCCATCATCCAACATAAACTATTGCATTAATGAGATTTTCTTCATTTAAAAAAACTATGAGTAGTATCTTTCTTAATAGATATACTGTATGTTGAAATGTACATAACATTAATGATTAATCTCTTTATTTTATTTTCTGAAAGTTAAGCTAAGTCATGCAGCATAATTTTAAAAATCTTGACACATCATGCCTGTATTACCGAAACTAGTCTTCCTGTCAGAGCTTCATACTTTGACAATGTCATAACTAAAATATTTGTACTTGCGTGGGCTTGGATGTTTGAGACTGCTTATTTCTTCAACATCTTTCTCATTTGATTTGGTATTTTTACATTTTTCTGCTTTCAAGACTAAATTGAACTCTTCAGTTTGTCCAAACTTATTGGTAATGAAGCTAAACTGAGGACACAGAACAAATAAAAAGTCTGACAATTGGTGTCTCTATCAATATTTTGAAATATTTTTCTCTTTTTAAATCACATTTGGTCATGAGGAAAAATTTCTAAGGAGTCATGTGGGTGAAACCTACTTGAGTTTAGATGTGTGTGATGTCTATCAGAATGAGGGTTGCATTAAAGCTCCCACATGCGCTAGTCTACATCAGACAAGTCTTCCAAAACAGATAAAATCCCATGTTTGTAGAGATACTAAAAGTAGATCATGTGTTTGAATGTACATGGTTGGTGTATACCAGGTTTTTAAAATATTTTAACTGGTCAGAATGACCTACATGTAAATTGGATCTTGTCCACCTTAACCTCTAGCCTGTGGCCAAAATTCTGAGTGTATGTGTAAAAGAGTCTCACCGTGTGATAGTTGACAATCTCCTGAAGGCTTTCTCCACACTTTTCAAGGCATTCCTGTAAAACATGCCACGTTACAGCAAGCTCACCACATAAACACACTTTTCATTTACATGGTTAGTTTGTACTTCTTGTAGAACAATTTGAAGAAGTAACCTGCCTCTTCAAAATAATAGAATGTAAACTGATATTATACACAAAATACAGTATATGCTCTGACATGAGATCTTGGGGTCATTCAAACCTGCATGTTTACTTAAAAACAACAAAAAAATGGTTTTCGGTTTCTCTACTTGAAGCTATTTGTGTTAACACTTCCCGTCTATATGTGGTCACATATTTCATCCCTTCCACAACTGGATAATTTTGTCTTTACTATTTCCGTATATAAGTGGACATTCCTGGAATGTCTTTTATAAACACAGAGGAGTCGTAAAGCACTCCTTGTAGAGAAAACAAGCAGACCTCTTCTTTAAGATCTTAGTTGCTTTTACTCACTGATATCATCTCTTCTTTCTTGCACTGATGGGACAGGTCCTTGATGCCATTGACAAAGAGCTTATTGGCACTGACATAAGCCCTGCCAGCCTCAATCATCCCACTGCACAGCTTCACCAGCTAAAAAAGGTACAACAAAAAAGAGATTATTAGAAAACACAACATAAATACTGCATATAAAAGATCAGTCTTTTGTTTTCAAAGAGCTGCAACAATATAAATAGTACAGTGATTTCATAAAAGAAATATGATTATGCTGTTAAAATGCTAACGCTCAGATTGAGTATAATTCTAATTTTTGTGTTAAGAGCTGTGCCGACTTTTTGAGTCCGATGAGAGTAAATCCTAAAATAAACTGTGTATTTAAATAAAAAAAGACTAAATTAAAAGGGAGAAAATGAATCATGGTGGGAAAGCAGTGATTATAGTTGCAACACCCACGCTCACAGCTACTGTCATGATTAGAGAACGTGAAATATAAACCAAAATGTTTAACACTTGGGAAATAATTTGGGTATGGAGAATACCAAAGAAGATACAAATTAAACTTGTGTGACTATAGCTTTTATTTTTAAAAATAGTGTAAATGCTGCAGTGACACATTTTGTGCCCATTTAATTTTTGTTTGATGAATTGTTTTAAAAGTGGAATCCAAAAGGTAATTATTCATAATCAATTTGATCCTAAGCAGATTGGTTTCGGGTTCATTAGTTTCCTGAATCAACATCTAATCACATCATAGATATATTTTTGTCTTTTAAAGGTTAAATAGCTGCGCACCAATATGTGGAAAGCACCGATACTTGTATATAATTTTGGTGTAAACCAAAGTGGTAGACCATGCAACCATCAGACTGGCACTAGTAACCCTCAAACCGAAGTCATTAACTAGGGATGTTAAAAAAATACTTGGGAGTGTCTGTAGAAAACATTTCACATCAACAAAAAAAAGCAACAGAAGTAACGTGAAACGTTTACAGTTGAGAAAATGGGATTCGGAACCAGCTTTACAAGCAAAATGAAGCTAATTACAAGTGTTTGCACCACCAGCCGCAGACAGCTCCCCACAGTGTGCGTGCTCAATATGAACTGAGCACTCAGTTCATCTTTCCCCGGCAATGGGAAAGATGACGAGCAACAGACTGATGCACTGTCATTACCAGTGCACTGATGCAGCCTTGCACACTCTCAAGTGTGTGTGCATATGTGTGTTTGCGGGGGGGATCAGAGTATGCCAAAGAGAGAGTGGAGTTGACCTTTAATTATCTTATTTGGTTGCAGAAGGTTCTACGGTTGTTTCTATGTGAGAATTTTCTGGTTGGTTTCTGGTTGTCCTTTACAATGTGCACGCTGACTGTGAGAAGATAATGAAAAATGAGCTGTGGGTTGCATTTGTAATTGTAAAGGATCTACACTTTGTGTGAATGTACAAAGCTGTTAGCAGTGCATCCTAAAGCGAGCTTGCTTATAGCCACATGCTTGACTGGCAATGTTAGAAAGCACAATAGTTCTACTCCAACAACATGACAACATGCCATACACGACCCCAAACTGACCAATACATGGATCTGATCTAATTGTGAGCCGTACGCACCCCGCAGGCTATGAGCCACTCATTAATGACAATTGTATGTGCTTTGATTCGAAAATAAATGGACTGGAAGAACAACAGGGTTCCACTTGAGGCAATAATGCCAAACCTGGTAGAACACAACAGGCACTGCAGTTGAAAGAGATCTAAACTGGTAAACTTTAAATACATTGTTTGTTTTGAAGGAGTAAATTGTTATCTTTTCTGTTAAGAGTATCTTTTTTTACATGATGTAAAAAAAAATAACATGCAGAACAAGCTTTGGATAGCAATGAATGTTTAATATTCATCAGAATCACTGTGTACATCTATAAAACTTAAAGCTTCAAATTACTCTCACATGGTTGCAAGAAGCCCCTGCAGGAATGAACAAATCAGCCAAGTAGAAACCTCTCAAACCGCTCTTCTTTGGCCCTTTTCATCTTTAAAAGGTGCTCAAACATGGGTCAAGGTTCAGGGTGGGGTCTTGAACTGTTAACTGTTCCACCCTTTGTGTTGTCCATCTGGTCAACTGTGGCTATAGAAATGTAATTTAAAGAAACTGACCACACAAAGGAATCATCTATATCCAACAAAAATGTGGCACATGACAGCTTTTCTTTTTATTTCTTAGGCACTAAAGGGACAACCTTAAATTTGAACGTTTTTTTCTACTTTATGACTTTTATTTGTATGTTTATTAGTAATGAACTTGACTGACACCCAGAAGAGCATCTACAACTAATTTTTCACAGATTTAAGAATCTTATTTAAGGTGACCTTTAAAAGGAACATCCTACTAATGCTCTTTGGATAGATTACTTGGGAAACTACTGTATGTCTTGAGAGAATTAAATTGCTAAACTACCTTATTATTTATTTTCAAAATCCCTAAGCTGCTTTTGTAAAACTTGGGGGGAAAAAAGGTGGAAAAAAATCCTCCAATGCACAGTTTACAGGACGGCCTGTGCTCGGATTTCAAGTTGCAGAATATTAAGCTGGACCTATGACATTAATCTGTTTCATCCGAGCATCTACTTTGTCATAAACCTCGCATGTGTGTCTATATAAAGAAGTGTGCAGACTGAAGTTTAGAATACAAACAGTCTATATGCTGTCTTTTCTTATAGATTCCTACATTTAGGAAATAGAGAGAAAATTTGATCAGAGTTAATAATGTTGCAACCAGTAAAATAAAAAAAATCTGTTTAATTAGTTTTCCATTTTACCATTTCCACTTTTTCTTTTATTAACATTGTAGAAAATACAAAGTCTTGGGGTCATTTTAATCAGTCATTAATCTGTGACGTACCTTGTCGAGCTTTGCTTCAATTTCGACCACATCTGTCTCCACATCATCGATTCCAGCCCTGCAGAGACAGAATTGAAAGACACACGGTTAATCTGATGCACCTTCAAATAATGCCATTTCTGAGAAAATGAATCACATGTTAAATTGAAATATATGGTCTAAGTAAAAATCAGTGTCTTGTTTGGGTGAGATTCACAAACTATCAGTAAGCAACTACATCACGTGATAAGAACCCAGAAAATACTGCCACAGAAAGTTCCAAACATTTGAGTCTGTATCTTGTTGTATCAAGATGGTGGAGAAATAGAATGAAAGCAGAACGGGAACTAACCCCTGTAGCCACAGGATTCATGAAGGATTTACAATATCTGTATTTTAAGCCAAGTGCTAATTAAACTGGGAACAGTCACAAACATCTCAGCCTAACAGGTAAGAGCATTAACCCTGAAGATCAGATTGACAGATGCATCACTCTGAAAGATTAGTGGGCACAGCAGTGCAGTGAAAATCAATGAATGACATCATGCAGAAACATGGGCCCTGCCTCTGTCTCTATAAAATAAGCTGATAAAAAAGGAATGAACAACAAGTAGGGCGGATTAAATCCTACTAAACACAAAATTTAGCACCATGTTAAACACAAAGGGCAATGTTTCAACTGGTTTATACAAAAGAATGTATTTCTGAGCGTTTTAAACAGGTTTTTTTTAATGTGGAAGTGATGGGACTTGATGGAAGTCAGCAGGGGTGTGTTAGGTGGTCTGGGTTGGTGATGTGATGAGACTTTACCATCCTTCCCCTCAGGGTCTTCTTCCATTAGTGTTTAAGTACACACACATGCACTCACCCATCCGTGACTGAACTGACATAGGGTCAGTTGGTATGGCAACAGCTTGGATGAGGGTCACAAGGGCCATCCTTAAGGTCGTATTAAATTAAATCTTTAGTCTTATTGGTTTGACTTATTGCAATAAATCATTTGAAAGGGTGTGTGGGATTCAAAACTATGCCTTTGAAGGATCTATATAAATATCTGCATAATCTTCTTAGGGAAAAAAACAAACTGTTTTTCTAGCCTTCATTCCTTGAGATCAGCTCAGGCTTATTGAAAAGGTCTAATTTAGCCAGAAATTATCAGCATACTGTGAATGTGCTTGAACATGTCATGCCTAAGCCTGGAGGAGCTCATGATATAATTTTAACTCCACCCGAATCTTCAGCTTGTTTTACAGTTACTCCTACGTCACAGAAGAAGTGTTGTGCAGAACTGGAACAAGATATAATCAACAACATCTGACAAGATGGTTTGTTATTCAAAGGTTGTAAATATGCCTATTATGGGTCCATGAAAACAAGAGATGGTTGGTTGGATGAGGGGTATCTGGAGGGCTTCGAGTGTTTTATCACCTGTTCCCAAGAACAACATTCCAAGGAATTTCTTTAAATTCCTGAGGTTATCAATGAAACCAAGAGATCCTACCTCTTGACTTGCGCCTCTTTCACCCATGCCCCTTTTTTCTACATTCAGAGCACGTATTGTTTATTATTTGTTGAACTTTTCACCACCGCATGACACTATCACTTGCTCACAATTTCCACAGAAAATTTGTGCAATTAAAAAAAAAAAGTGATCCAGGCAAAGAAAAGTTAGTCAATATTTTGTAACTTATTTCTGGCGATTAATTTTGCAATACATTTCCTGATTTACGTTTGAGCTTTTCTGTTTGATGTCATTAACAACTACAACAAAAATCTCAACCTACACTTTTGTTCCTAAACTTCGTAACAACTCTAAAAACATCCTGGTTCTTGTAAGAATACTGAGATAAACACAGCGACTCTAAAACAGCTGTTCAGTCCGAGAGAGGGTAAGCTTATTAAAAGAGTGTGGTGTCCAATACAGTTCACACTGCCAACAAATCCAGACTGAAATGAGATAATAACCATGCACAGACAACACCAACTGAAATCAATTATTATGTTTGGAAACAATATTTTTAAGAAAGGTCTTTTAACTGCCTATTGTGCAAAGAAGCTTTCACACACAATTTTGTCGCTTCATGCAACTTTTGATAGAAAAACATGCTTAATGCTCACTTTAAGTTGATGCATGATTGTCCTTAAGAATCTCTTTGTTTGGTATCATGGCTATTAATAATTTGTGTTCTATCTAAGAAAAAAACAACATTATGGAATAAAACTACATTAATGTATAAATAAACTCAATAGGATTGAGGGTAGTGCCACAAACCATTTGGAAGCCATTTTTTACATGTGACATTTACATCCTCAGGGTGCTTGTTTAAACATTAACGTTACACCTCAAATCAGATGATGATGATGCAGGCCACTAAAAAGGGGGGATGGGTTAAAATGTGCTGCCCATGGTAGCATACTGTATATGGTCTGACATTCTGACATCACCAGTGAAGAGTGGGGGGAAGTGAGTGTCACGTGCACTTGGTCCCTGTGCCCTCCCAACAACCGCTACGACTATACACACAAGTCTAGTGAACCTTCTGCACAGTTGGTGAACTGTAGCATGAAGCTTTCATCTTTCATCTCCTTACAAGCATGCACATGTAACCCTTGCAGGGTCTTTGAGATCCCTTCTGTCACATAGCGTTGTGTCTACATCTGAATCATTTCAAGGACTAAAAATGCGCCAGAGCAGTAGGAACATAGGCTTCCTTGATCATTGATACGAGGAAAAAAAGGGGTTTGATAACCAATGTAAGTGTAATAAAATTTAAAATCTTCAGTAAAACTTAATATTACAATAAAATATCTCAGATCAGGTAAAGCACTAAATAAAATCATCTTACTTTAACCACAAACACATCCATTTATCTAAATCTGGAAAGCATCCTGTGCAAAGTCTGTGCATAGATGCTTTAGCCCTGGATTAGTCTTAATGTAAAGGTCAACCTGAGCTATATCTGGATCTGAGCTACTGACCTAAAATGCACACATATTTGTGAAATAGTTCTGTTCAAATGTACTTATAGTGAACGCAATCATTTTGAAGGTTATAAAACATGACAGGACGAATGACTGCATCAACAGAAGTTTCACAAAAAAAAAATGAAAATAGTTTCTTTTATGTGAGCTGGCTCAGCAAGCTAACAACAGCTAGTTGTATTATTTACTGGCAGCAGGTGAATGGAAAATCCGTCACCTAACAATTGTATTTAAAGTAATGCATACATGCATAGAGATTGAAAATAACTAAATAATTAGGTTTAAACTTATTGCAATGAGATTTGTTCAATTTCATGCACAAACCAGGCAAGTCTCCTCCATGTATAATATCACAGACCATCCTTCACTCACTCAGACACATGCCTGAAGTGACACAAATGCAACATACATACACTCACTGACCCAGAAACTAGCATGGTTACATCAGAAAACTCTTAGCCCCCCAGAAAAAAAACAAAGATGGATATAAAACATGCAATCTGCCTAATGGATTTCCATTCACACAAGCAGGTAGCTGTGGTTCTGCTTCACACCAAAGATAAACAAAATATCTAAAATTTAACCATAGTTTCACAAACTGGAGCATTATTGGTTCAAGCCCACTGAGCTGTGGGCAGTGACCGAAAGAATGACCTTCGGCGTACAAGCGGTCAAAATGAATTCCCTCTGCCACGCTACCAGGCTTTCCCTTGGCAATAGGGTGAGGCATATGTTATGAAAAGAGATGTTACTCTTTCAAGAAGATCTGTTTGGGAAGGTGAGTTGCTCCAAAGGACGGAGCCCCTTGAGACTCATAAAATGTTTTTGGTTACGCCCTGATGATCTGGAAAAAGTGGTCAGAGAAAAAGAGGTACATAGTCTGGGTTTCCCAGTTTAAACTGCAGCCACACAATCCAAATCAGGATAAAGTGAAGAAGATAGATGAATGAATGGGTAGATGGCAACAATTTTTTACTTTCATTTCAAATAAAAGAACAGAAACCAAAGAGAGAAATCTAATTAAACCAACACGAAAGGATTTCCCTACTCATTTCACTACTGTAGAAATTACTTTTTCTTGTCATGTATCACACATTTATACCTAATTGTGCTCACACAAGATTTTATGAAGCAGTACTTGAACTAATTAATAGATTTTTTCCTGAAAAGAAACATGTGACAGACATTAATTGCAAGTCATTCACAAATACATGCAAGATATATTTCTTTTAGTTTAATAACATAACACGGTTTATATAGCAAAAAAATATGCATGAAAAAAATCTGAAATGATCACAGACAATTCTGTCTGTTATTTAGAGATTGTGTCTGATTTTAATGGGATCCAGTGCAACAAGCACTCGTCTGCCAACTTATCGTAATTTGTTTTTATTGAGTCTGCTCAGATTTTTAGTGGTTGAAAGGCACAATAAATTTGTCCAGGCTGAATCCAACCCAGTTGTTTTCAGTTTAATATCTAAAGAAATATTGCATCTTTAGATAAATAAGCATGCAGTAACTTTGCATATGCAAACCTTTATATTTTTACACATTGCAAAACAAGTTCTTTTTGCAAGAGAACTGGCTTTTCTTTTTAGAATGCAACCGTGATTGTTTAGTTTCCTGAACGTACATGTGCATAGAGTTAAAGCAGTGCATTCTCATTAATAATAGAGTATTTGCCTTTGTCGTCCTCCACCCAACTTCAGACTGCACACACAGACATAAACACACATCAACAGTTTCTCCTCCCAGAAATTTCAAACGCTGGGTTCCATGGCAACCATTCATTGACCCCAATCACCATGGAAACAGGCATCAGCATTACTCACGCCTTTTTTTCTCTCTCTCTTCGGACCAATTTTCTCTTTGTCTGAAGTGCCTGTCCTTGTAAATGTCTGCTGTGCGATTTTTTTTCCAGTAAGGAAAATTAAGTCTCTACCATTAAAAATGGTTCAGATGAACCAATGTGACACTGATGAGCTACTCTTCTCTTGTGCATCATGTGGCACATCTGCACTGACCACCACCAGAGACAAAGTGCTCTTGAGTTGCATGCTGATTCCTAACACACAAGAAAGACACTTCCTGATAGATGCAAACATTCATCACACAGTGTGAATTTATCTAAAAATAAGCTTAAACTTTTATTTACATGATCTAGTTATTTAAACATATTTAATGAATTATTGAATTTAAAAAAAAAAAAAAAGACTTAAATTAGTAAAATAATTGTAAACAATCAGGGTTTTCTGAAGATAATGACCTTTTAAATGCAGATTATTTTTATATTTTCTGGTTATAAGAAGACGCAGGTGTTTTGGTGTTTTTTTGGGAGGGGACAGTGATATAAGCCCAACCCTCATTTCTTTGTTCTTCCACCAAATGACTTACAGTCATTTCTGAGACCAAAACCAGACTCAATTACACCATCATTAGAGATTTTAGGAAAATCCTTTTTGTGGGCCAAACACTTTTTTATTCAAACTGTTTTTCATTGTAAAAGAAAATCATTGTTTCTACTTTGCCGTTTAGTGGATGCCTTTTTTCACTCACAAAATAGTTTGTTACAGTATTTTAGAAACTGAAAATAGTGTAAATTTAAGGTATGTAACATAAAAGGTATGGGGAGGCGATAGTTCAGTGGTAGAGTGTCCATGAGTCCATATATATTTGAACAGGCTGTAATTAAAGCAAAGTGTCTGAGAGGTTATATTGACTCATATTCACAAAATTTATCACAACTTTTAGTGGCAAAACCTTCACATGTACGTATGAACTCATTTAAAACAGCCTTCAGTAAATAATCCCCACACCAAACAAACACATACACTTCCCTAAACAGGCCGCCTTTTCACACCAATATCGAGCCGAGCCAACACTAGTATCTTATGTGCAGGAAACAAAGATGCCTTCACTGCTTCCCTAAAACCCCCCTCTTCCCAACACACAACAAACATCACACTCATTTACTGAAAAAGCATTTGACTGTGCAGACGGATAATGACACAAAGGGGCCAAACATGATGCTGATAAAAAAGACAACAAATCAGTGAACCGACACTTTCAAATATGGCCAATTAACAACTACAGATGACTAGTGGTGATTTAGAAAAAAAAAGTTCTTCACATAACCTGCTTTAAAAGCACAACTTCCTGTTTTTACCAACTGATTTACTAGTTCGCGTTAGATGTATTGATGAAGACGTTAAACCAAAATGTCCATATTATAAAAACAATAAAGCTGAAATCACAGCTAAAATGTGAGCCTTCTTCTGCTTGGATGTTGTCTGTGTTGCAACTGCATAATTCAACAAAGTATCAACAAGAAGAGATGATTCAAGGCATATGCTTCCCACCAGCTGCCAGACCACCTGTCGGTCCCACTAAAGCAAAACATTCGCTCAAATTGCCTGTATCTGTTTTTATCACGACCCATGAGTAGCCGTTCTGCAAACAGCCTAGTATCTAAACACAATACATTTCTGAATATTTCTGTCCTGGAAGTGGAAATGTCAGTATATCATTCCAGAGAACATTCCAGCTGTGGGCCAACAGGAAGTGAGCTGGAAAACTTCCCCCGCTGGAGTGTGAAGCAGACAGAAATCATTTTCTCCAATGTATTGTAACCGCAACTCGACCCAGGTGGAACAACTTTTTCTTGGAAAATAAAATAGCTTATCTCCTTCCTGACATGAGAAACAGAAAGAGGCTGCCGGAAAAAAAATGGAAACTTTTCCACAGGAAGTTCCTGCGCTGACTTGGAGAAATGCAAACTGAGTTACAACATTGTGTGACACTGAAGTCAGAAAAACTTGGACTCATATGTAAGAATGAAACAGAAAAGTGGTTTTAAAAGCCAAATCTGCTCATTAAATTAAAATGTCTCAGTACAACTGTCTCCTTACTCATTTCTGATCCAGACAGAAAATTCAATTGTCTCATTGCACAACTGGCAGCAACACGTTTTGCATTTTAATTTAGTCCATGAAGTCTTTCTATGAAGTGGAGTAGCATAAAATAAATCATTGTTCCTGTCAAAGAATCCAATCAACAGGAAGCTTAAAAAGCACAGTAAAAGTGGGACTGCGAGCTCATCCCAATCCCTAACCCCTTTAACCTTTTACTGATCTCCCAGTGGGGTAGAAGCAGCAGTCGAAGTGCACACAGATGCAGCTTACATGTGAAATACAGAGGAGGAAGCCCCCTGTGGTGTATAAGCTCTTTGTTCCCAGGATTCTCTGTGCATCCATCCCACAGACTGATCAGAGAGAGGGATGACACAGTGGTATAGAGCTGCACTACAATACAGTGCAGTACAATCAGAAAGCAAATCTGACTGTATCTGTTTGTTCTTTATAGAGTACAAATAGTGATGTGCGTAGTGTCTTGTGTTTCAAAGGACATACAAATGAGAAAGTAACTATACTGTCTTCTTTTTGTTCATTTAGAAAAATGAACTGACGGTTCTGTTGGTTTTTGTTTCACTATGAGATTAGGCCTCAGCTCCGAATGGATGCCACACCTTTAAAGGCATGGCTTACTGTACATAGCCTGACTGATATTCCTCTTTTATAAAAGCCGTCTTTTAAATAAAGAAGTTTTTGTAACTAAATATCTTAGTCATGGCAAAATGAAGCACAATCTGTATTCCAACCACACAAGACTGACCACTGCGTCATGACCGGATGTCATAATACCGAGACACAGATGACTAATCAACCAACATTCCCCAGTCACCACACCAGATGGTTTGAAAGCAAGAAAGAGAAAGAATGAAAGTGCATTTTGTCCTTCAGGATATTTCCGCCCTTCCCTCTCCCGATGGACAGGATTCACACGACTTAGTCCATAAAAAAAAAAAAAAAACATGAACCAGGCCCTCTCTTAAGATAACAGCTAAGAGCAGCTGCCGACTTGACTCATAAAACCCAGCATGTTTTTGGATTAATTTCACATTTAAAAAGCTGTTGAAATGACCAATAATGACAAATGAGGATGAAACAATAAAACAGACAGAAGACATTTTCTCTCACACATTTGTCAGCTTAATTAAGGAGTCATCAACTTTTTTTAAAAAGCCTTCTGTCAACTATCGAGAATACAATAGCACAACAACCTATGGACAGACAGGTGAGATTAACATGCATTCCTTCTGCACAGGAAGTCAATGTTTCTGTTTAAAAGCACCAAAGCATGACTTCTTTCTTTAAGAATGTCTGGCATCGATAAGGCTTGTTTTTTGTTTCACTCTAGAGACACACACAAGCACATCTGTGTGTATGTATGAATCAGCTAACAAAAATCAGCACAACAGACACACACGGCTGATGTAAAAAAATCTAATCCCATATGGCCATGGTGGAATGTCTGACATGGAGATGAAATTGTGTATTAAGCATTATTGTTTAAGGTCACCTTAAACTTTCTCAATTTTATTGGCTACTAGGGATATACTGGTATTGATATTGTGTGGTTTTGGTAAACTTTTTAGCAGCATTGACAGCATAGAAAAAATTTGGAAGCAGAGAAATACAGCCTGATGTGAACCGGATGCTGAACATTCTTCCCATTAAACGTTCAAGAAGCCATATGTCAAAATGTTTAAGATAGCTATAAGAGAGCTAGCTTGCCAAAAACTCATTCAGGTAAAAACAAAACAAAAAAAAAAAAAAAAAACAATAAGTTTATCTGCGGTTTGATCTGCATTTGTGCACAATTTCATGTTAGCAAGAAAGAGAGAAGTGGTTCTTCCCTAGAGCTGCTTTGTCCACAAGAAGAAAGAAGTGAGCTTTGCACAACAGCACGATTTGGCCCTTTTCTTTGGCAGCACTGACCAAACATGAGCAGAATGAGGTTCTTGCTGACACCACAGACAGATTTGCCAAAGAAGAAATAGCCGCAGATTTACACTTTTATCCATCTTAAAAAGGTTCATCAATGCCAAACACTCATTGAGGCTTGGCAGGGATCTTCTGATCATGTTCATCAGACTAATGCAAATCAATTAGATGGTGCCCAAAATGTGGTTAGAAGTCTGTTTTTGATTTACTAAGTCTGCCCATGGAAAACGAATACAACTATTGAATTTCTTGTTTAAGTGTAATGAGGTGCTGTTTATTGTAAAACAGCAACACATTTGTCTCTTTCAAATAAACAGGATAAATTATGTCTTGCTTTGTTTGAGCGTGTTCAGATAGAGAAATCAGCCGTGAAGTAGTAGTGGCTTTACCACAAGAAACACCTTGATATCTTAACACAAACATTACCTTAACTATTGTAAGCGCACAGTGCTACCTGTCAGTTGATTGGTAAAGAAAATAAAGAATGTATTCTCACTTTGTTTATGTTTGTTTATTCTACTCTGAATTCCGCGTAAGGTTTAGTTTCACAATGAATTGCCAATAAATGGCCACATTAAGCTTGCATAAACAGGCCCTGATTTAAGTTTTGTGTTTTTGTGTATCCTTGTTTTTGTGATGCATGGAAAAAGATAAAATCTGCTGGAGAATTTCTACAGACAGACAAAAGTGGGCTCACAAACCAGACAAATTGGAGTTTGAAAGAAACGTTTATCCTCCCAATGAAACTTTGTCCATGCAGTAAATTAGTCTCTCCAGACTGCAGCCTCCATTTCTGAATATTGGATTAAAATGCAGAGACAGGAAAACCAGTGAATTATTTGCCCAGATTGTTCTTATTTAACTGGATGTTGGCTTTACTCAGACAGCAGTAGCCATCACCAGTGCATGTCGAAATAAAGAACACAATCATGTTCCCGGTGAATAGTTGGAAGAGTGGTAAAAAAAAGTCTAATTGGGTGTAAAGTTAAGGGCAAAATCCTGGGATTATGAAAGGATGAATAGGTCTTATGAAACCGAGTCTGGAGAATGGAAGGAAAAGAGTCTGGATCCAAGTAGTAACAAACAAAATCCACACAAACTGGGATGCTGCTAGATTTTTAACTTTATCTGATGTAAAACGTGATTTTCTCTAAACCTCCACAGATGTGCAGGTTTTTTTTTTTTTTCAAACACATTTTCCATAACTTATCAAAATAATGCTGTAGAATAACCTTCAACAGGACTCCATTTAAGTGATAAAAATTACTTCTGTTATACTGTCAGGCCCATCAATTACAAAAGTACAACGTACCATCTAAAACCAACCAGTAACTGTCGAGAAATTATTGTGTGTTCAATTAATAAATGAGACATAAAATGTTCAGTTAGCGATTAAATGACAATAGATGTACACAGACTTAATATTTAGTACTTCCTGTCATAAAGTTTTTAGTGTTGTTTTTTTGTGTTGTGGTTTTACTTAATTTTGCTGTGTGTTGTTCTTTTTGGTCATTGTAGCACTTTGAGATCTCCACAGGAGATATAAAGTGCGTTACCAATAAAATTTTTATTATTATTATTATAAAAAATGGATCAGAATTCTACACCAAAAAAAAGCTTAAATTTGAAATTACAAGTTTAAACATTTCTTTTTCTGAACTGTTTATCCCTAATAGAGTTGCTACGGATGCCAGAGCCTCTCCCAGTTGATTCCAGGCGAGAAACAGGACACACTCCGAACCGTTTGCCAGTCAGTTGTGGGGCCACACATGGAGAACCATCCACACACACTCTCATTCCTTGGGGCAATTTTATAATGGCCAATTAACCTAATATGTGTGTTTTTGGAGGGTGGGAGAAAACAAGAGTACTTTGAAAAAAACCACAAATACGTGGGGAAAACATGCAAACTCCAAACAGAAAGGGCAGTTTTTCAAGCCTCGACCCCACTCCGGCACTTGAACCCTGCCCTTCTTCCTGTGAGGCCACTGTGCTAACCACTGTGCCACCATGCAACTAAGTTTAAATGTTCTAAGGGCAAATTTCTGTTTATTAGATTTTTATTACACTCAGTGAAATAAATTGATTGAAAAGTACTTTTTTGATTCCAGCTAAATTTTATGTTTGGAAAACTATAGATCAGCATAAAAAATATTTTAGAAGTGAGTCAAAAAACTATTTGTTCACCTGTTTAATATGACGGCTGTGCACACATCATTTTAACTTCCATCAAAAATATCACTAATATAATTATACTAGAAAAAGGTCTCTATAGTAGTTGGATGGTCTTAGGAGTTTGATCTGACCTCTGCTTCACGTCATAAAACATTTAAAACAATTTGTTTCTTCTTTCAAGTAAAGTAAAATGTTAGTTTTACTATTTGAGCTAGTTTTGAATGCTATGGGAAAATGTGCTTGACTGTAGCGAAAAAAAGAGCTTAATCTGCTGTCCGTCTGATCTGGTTTGTTCCTTTCTGATCCAAAGTAAACCACAAGTTGCAGTCACTGTGAAACTTCTAGTCATGCTCATGTCATTTTGTGCTGGAAGAAGCATCTTTAACATGACCGCCCTGCTTAGCTAACTACATCTGTCTGCTCTGTAGGGACATCTGGGCATGCAATTCCACTACCAAATTTCTCCATCCACATACCAGAACAATGGTTCCGTGTATACAAAATATATAACACAACCATCCTTTCTTTCCAGTCCAACACATCCTGTTCGTTTTAGAAATAACTGGGATTCAACCGTTCCCAGGGTTCAGCTCCACTTTATTTCCAATCCATTGAAAGGAATGAGAGAACAGCAGTCTGTTTTATGAACAAGTGTGTGTGTGTGAGGGGCTATGAGGGGGTAAGAATGATAGATCCAAGAAAGTATGGGACTGCTGACACAGCAGATGGGAATGTTTTCATTTGGTTACACAGAATTCCACGGAGATCTGAGGCACGTTTGAAAACTAAATAATGTTCAGAAGATAAATGTCAAAGGAAAATTTATCAGATCTTAAGAGAACAATCAGTGTTCCTGTCTATTCTCATGTGTGCAACGAGGATTAGCTCATCAATCACACTTGTTACTCTGCGGGGATCCAGGGAATGAGTGGAGATCAGGGCAGGTGGGCTGACTAACATTCAGAGAGGTGGTATCAAATGGTGAGGGAATAAATCATTGATGAATGCATAACACACAAAAGTTGGGTTAAGAGACAAAGGAAAACATAATTAACTGTTGAAAATGTCCAAACAGGCCTGTTTTTAATGATGTTTACATGAAGGAACTGCCAGTTTGGTCAATGGTCCACATTTCTGACACAAAGTCTTATTTTCTTTTTGTGACACATTCTACTGAGGGCAAAGGGTATGTGGGTGGAAAAAGAGCTGGTGAGAAAAAGCCAACGATGGCAGGAATAAATAGAAAACGCAAACGACACATATAAAAAAGATCAGAACAATAATAAAAAAAAAAGAATTAAAAGAAAATGGCACAAAACCAAGAAAGCTTTGCTAAAACAAAAAGAGAGAAAGTTGGGCCAAATTTGAACCAGCTGCTCAAGCAGATCCCAGATGTGAGCGGGAGCGAGTCAGTACACTCACACACACCATCTCTTTTTCTAGTTTGCATGCTGCGAATCAGAGCAAAGCACATGACTTTTTCATTCATCACCTAGGGGAAAGCCGTGTCTAAGCCCTGCCTGAAATTTAACAACGCAGATGTCCATTTCCTCTTCTGCCATGCTAAACCTCGGTCATACATATCTTTAAGCCATTTTTCAATGTCTGCTGCCTTTCATGCTTATATGCACATATGTACATTCACAACGTAGCCCATGAGTCATGTAGTACAACGTATAAAATATGCGGCTAGTTACCAAGACAACAACACAGTACATTAGGAGGAAAGATCATCAATCCTTCCTGATTCTCTGTCCTCCTTTCTCTGGCCTTCATGGCCCACACCTACAAAGAATCCATTCAATAAATTAATCTTTCTCTCTCTATGCTGCTTCTCCCACAATAATTCCATCAATATTCTTCTTTAGGATGTTAGTCACCCCGAGTAACGCCTAGGCAGCCTCTGAACTCCATCCAAATCCAAACCCGGATAAACATTCTCAGGTCACGTACTGACACTCAATAAACTACACAGTTGAAGCCCTGACTCATCATGGTGGATACTGTGAAGTTAAAAACAAATCTGATAAAATCAGAATTTAAACTTGTGCATGACCAACATGTCTAATTCACAGTCAAAGATGTGATGGATGATGTCACTAAAGACCTGTCACCCTTTCTCTTTCTTTTCTTTTGGCTAAACCGGTTGTCTGTTTGGAGGTGAAAAATGCTCAACCCAAACAGATAATTCCCACATTGTGTGTGGATGACAAATACCCAATTGTGGCTTAAACGTTTCCCCTTTAAAAGGCAGGAAGAGAACGCGTTCATTAGTCATGTCAGGGGAAAGGATTTCTTTTTGGTTTGCTCTGCTTTTGAAAGAAACACACAGACAATAAATTGACCATTTTCCTTTAGTTAAATGTTGCCGTTTAGCAACTAATCTCTTGAAAGTTTCTTGATTAGTTTGTTTTAATCCAAATAAAGTCTCGGAAGAAACATATTTTGGTAAAAATGACAGGTATCTTAATCAAAAAGCCAAACGTTCAATCAATTAAACTTTTTAAACAAAAACTAAAATAGTAAAATCTCCATGTTTTTTTTTTAACCAACAAGCAGATAAGAGATTTCCAGTGCAGGGAAATCTAAAGGGTTTGACCATCTGCACTTGAAATTATTAATTTTTTTGTGTGCCAGGCACCAGTTTGCAATGCATGTTAACACACATCTGATCAACAACTTTATTAATGCATATATACATTTACTAATGCTGTTTGCTGATCTCCCTATACATGTCTAAATGTGTGAAGTCTGCTCATGATTTAGACCCTCACAGATGCATTCCACGTATTACACACTGACTGGTCCTGCTGGTTTCTCTCTCGTGGAAATTAACGACTTCCTGGGGAGGGAATTCTCCACTGTTCAGACTAAGCTTCCATCTGAAGGGTTTAACCAAAGATAGAGTGTGACAATTCAGCTGCCAAAAAATGGCCACCTGATAAGATATATAGACCATCACAAAGCAACCAGAAAATACTGTAGGCTATGGATCCACAGATGTCTTTAAAAATATACTACTCAGTAAATAGTGGGTAAGTTTGAACAGGCAAAGGGATGGTGCTTTTTATTGGTGGACTACAATGTGCCTCTTATGTGAATAAACTGTTGCAAGAACAATTTTCAGAGAATTAATTTGACTGTTCTGATTTTTAGTTTTTACAGGCCCAGACAAGACAAAATCCTCTGCAGGTGAATGACTGTGGAAAAATGTTGTTTTTGGTGACTAATCAGACTCACCAGAAGACTGAGGGTTTTTTAAATCAAGTTTTGCACTCATGCACAACTGTAACCTAACCAAGTGTTAAATATATTCTCAAACCAATTCTTAGTCTGCATTTTTTACAAACTATCAACAACGCTGTTAAAACATATCATGTCTAAATGTTCTAAAGGTTTGAGATGATTCAACTGGAGAAATACCAATCACAAAATATAGTTTATTTTTGTGATGCACACTGTTGATTGCCACGTCTTAAATTAAACGCTTATTGAATAAGTGGATCATTACTGTTTGTGTACTTGGACAGCAGACATTTGCTGATAAGTGGAAAAGCGATATTGGAAAATGAGAGACATTGCAATGAGGAGGATTAAGGGAGATTTTGAATGAACTTTCTTGATGTTAAAACAATAACTACCGAATCCTGATTTGTTTCTTTCCATCCTGTCTACGTACCTCGGTATGTATTCATCATAAATATCCATTTATTCCCAATACACAAACAACTTTAGCATGTGTGGGTTCAAAGTAAAATGCAGCTAAAAAAACGTTACTAAAACTCAGAAGCAAATATCTACTTACAGGGATTAGGATATAAAAATAGTGAAATGACTCTATAAGCAACAAAGCCAAACAGCTGTGTCGAGTCAACATTAGAAAGCAACCATTCATCACTCCATAAATAAGTGTTTTTATGTTAAATTTATTTTTAAAATAACCACATCTAGATGACTTTCCATCAGGTTGGATCAGAGTTTGGGAGGAATGGATCAAAGCTGTGTGGGCATAGATGCTTTACACAGGAAACATACATGGTCTGTTTTAATTAGGGCATCCACAAATCAATCCTGATTAGCATCAAATAAATACGAAAGTGAGTCATATGAGGACATGTCATAACTAATCCAAAGCTAGGTCAAAGGTAAAATTGGAATACGCATGGATAAAAACAGAAAGGGAATGAATCACAAAGTGCTACAAAATGTTTTCAATAATCTCTGGATCTGTCCATGCAACGCACTAAAGGTTAGCAGTCGGACAGGAAATGTGTCAAACTCATTTATATAATTCCATTTCCTGTACACTGTAGAGAGAGAAATGGTACTGAGGTTTTCGGGGTAAGAAGCAGATACTGTGTGAGCTGTAATAGGTTGTGTAGGCTATCCACTTGATTTAATCAGTGTGGTTACTGATAATCCTATTTCATATATGGATCACACGCTAAGTCCATTGGCAACACATGTAGCAGGGAATCTGCTTCTCAGAGGATGAAGAAGTTCTCCAACATTCAAAAAAATCTTCATCTTTTTAAAATTGATTTCAATCTTACTGTCCTTTTTGCATTTAATTTTTTTCTTAGCTCCTGTTTTATAAACTATTTATTTTATGTGTTGTACTGTAAAGCTTTTTTTTGTGCCTTTTCAAAAGCCATTCAAATGAAATGTACAACTATTATTATTAATAATAAGTTTAGAAATAAAGACGTGCTGCATCCTGTGATTGCGTAAACTATGTGGTAGGGTTTATATAGAGGCTAACCAACAAACAATAATTGTGTTACACTCATAAGTTGGGAATTATTACAATCACAAACTGTGTACACAATCCTGCTACTTAATCTAATTAGCTATTTTTGGCTTCAGCCTAGTCAACACAAACTCAATTAGAGCACAAAATGTAGCGTGACTTTTTAAAATAAAAACTTATAGGTGTTGTCATAATGATGAAAAAACATTTTATGTTTGTTTTTAGGTTTTGAAATAAAGAAAGCATTTGAATAATGTTTTGATTTGATTCTTTGTTCAGTCAGATTTTTTCTTGCTGGCAGGGGTTAACCCAGTCAGTTAGCAAGTGAGAGGCGGGGTACAATTAGTGCAGTTCCTCAGTTTGTTAAAGAGTTATCCAAAGAGATCGATAACATATGTGTACACTCATACTTATATAATATTAAAACTGACCAATCAACCTAGCGTTGATGGCAGGAAAACCAGAGTAGCACAGAAGCCGAAGGTAAAATTTGACACTTTCCATCTTGCAAAACCTTGTAAAGAAATTTGAATAAAGATTATTGGTACTGTCAAGTCATTGTGATGTGAAATTGAAGAGTTTTCTTCAAAGGAATGAAAAAAAGAAGGCGCTAACAAACAAGAGTTTGTTTTTATTTTCAAGTCTTTATTTAGTTTTTTTGCACAAGTGATATTCGAGAAAACCAAAGAACGACTTGTGGCCCCAACGCTGCAGGTTGCCATGTAAAACTTTAACACATGCAGGATCAAAGTAAACAGTTCACACACAATGCTGAGTGGATGAAATTTTAAAAACACAAACTTTGGGATATTTCTAATAAAATTCTTAATTGTTTTCATAAAGAAGAATCTGTTTCGTCCACTAATGACGTCTTCACTTTTTACTGTGTCATCCAGATAACTTTGTGTCATTTTTGAGAAATAAAGTAAATCTGGTGACTCACTTTTCCAATTAAATCCTTGTGAAATAACTAATGTGTTCACTTTGCAGTAATTTTTACTGTTGCACCTTGGAAAGCTTCTGTGTTTTGACGTCTTATATGTCAAAACAACAAATTGAGCCTGCTCCTCTAGGCAGAAACAGAATATTTCTTCTGTAACTTTTTATGCTCTGCACATGACAGACTTGTCTCGGTTGGAGCTCCCACCAAGGCTTCTACTTTTACACACACAGGGAACTAAAATATTTATGTGAAAACACAAGGGGGGCAGAAGGATATTTTTATAGGACAGCCACTCGTTATTGTCTCTTTTGAGACACCAGGAGGTCGTAAGGGTTTAAGAGTTCAGCGAAGATTAAAAACAACTGCTTCCTAAGGAAAAAAGGTGAATTCTCACACAGTGTCACTTAATTGTGTAGGTTAAGTAATCTCAGTTACCAATTTCCTTACACTATTGTAACACATATCCATCTTTATGTTAAATCAATGTCTTAGTTAAATAAAATTTTGGTCCCAACTATTTACTGTATATCCGGAACATTGGGAAAGTAGCAAAGAGAAAAAAAATTAGCTGATAACAGCTTTGTGTCAATAGGTAAGAAACTATGAAGCCATTTGATAATATTTTTCTTTTATTGCTTTAAAGGTTGCTGCCAGATAATTTCTTCAAAATGCATGACAAACATCCAACATAACAGTAGAAATTGATTGGTCTATATTTCCGAGACACTGCATTGGGTCCTTTTTTATGTCAGCATAACTTTAACAAGTCCTTAATTCATCATTGTCAAAGTGTCTATGGCAACATGTAATCTTATTCAGCAGTTTAATCCCATTTCTCATCTACTGTAAATTTATCTGACACATTCAAGGACATTCTGACTCTTTTCTCTCCAAGTAACACAACTGGATTCTTCTTGCTAGCTCCTAAACACTCCAACCAGCGTTGTGTGTTTTAATGCTGGAAGTGACAGATATGAGAGTCTCTCTTCCTCCCTGCAGGAGACATTTAGACAGGTAGTTTCTATTACCACCTGAGAAGCCCATCACTCATAGCACCAGCAGCTTCTAGAAGGGTCGACAAAATGCATATTTACACATTTCACATGCAGCTGACCAATAGGAATTCATTATCTCAGAGGTGAAGTAGATTGCTGATGAGTGTAAAACGGGAGGATTAGAGGTGACGATAGTGACGCAGGTATGAACTAAATATCCAGACAGTTAAAAGAAACCAGGGCGCCAGACAGCTATCTAAAGCATCAGAAAAGCACTTTAATCTGCCAATAGATGGAAGCATGCTATTAAAATCATGTAGAAATGTTGCGTGTAAGGGAATCCAAAAGCCTCTTTTTGAAGTGCACTCTCAAATCTTTTACTATCCAGTTCACTAATGAATTATATAGACTGAAAATCTTTGAACCTTCTAAATTTAGCAACATATTAAGATAAGAATCCGCTTTTTAATCCCTTTGAGTTGCAGGTTTTGCTCCGATTAGTTTTCCAGTAACTGAACATTGCTTTATTCTATATAAAAGAGATAAATACAGTAAAATATGTCATTGTGAACATTAAGGATCTACTTATGCTTGGTTTCCGCTTTTTTACTTGCTTAAGCGAATGTGCTGCTGTACAGTTTAGGCGGGTGAGATAAACAAATACTGAGAGCTCAGACACAAGCAGACAGGTGCAGGTTGATCTGAGGGGCTGTAATTTCTCAGCTGTCCACACAATAAAGCAGCAGCTCCCAAATAGGAGGACATGTCCCCCAAGGGAGGCCAGAATTTTTTTCTTTTTGCAAGTATGTTACTTCCACATGTTTAATTCCACAATCTAAATATGGGTTTGAAAGACATAAAGGTTATTTCTTGGGTTGCTGTTTGAATAAGATGCCAACTATTGTAAAAATTCAATTTCTGAAATTTAGATTAAGCTAAGTTTCACATTTAAAATAACATTTATAGTAACTTTTGGTGATACACAACAAAATTTTATAATTAAAAATGAGTAATCAGTCAGTCAGTCACCTTCTTAACCGTCTGTCCCTAATGGGGTTGCGGTGGGTGACGGAGTCCATCCCGGCTGATTAAAGGTGAGGGGCAGGGTACACCAGGGTTCGCCAGTCTGTCGCAGGGCCACACACATTCATTCCTAGGGGCAATTTGGCACCAGCCAATCAACCAGGCATGCATGTCTTTAGAGGGTGGGAGGAAACCGGTGTACCCGGAGGAAACCCACGCAGACACGGGGAGAACATGCAAACTCCACACAGAAAGGACAGTGTTCCAAGCCTTGTCCCCACCCGGGACTCAAACCCACGACCTTTTTGCTGTGAGGCCACTGTGCTACCCACTGCGCCACCGTGCCGCTCTATGAGTTATCAAGAATGATAATTGTAAGAAAGAAAAAATGGTTTTGTTTTTTTGGGGTTTTTTTTTGTTAATTTGATGCATGCTAGGTTGATTGGCCAGTGCCAAATTGCCCCTAGGAATGAGTGTATGTGTAGATGGTTGTATGTAGTCTGTTGTGGCCCCGCAACAGACTGGCAACCTGTTTGGGGTGTACCCTGTCCTTCGCCTTAAATCAGCCGGGATGGGCTCCGGCACCCCCGCAGCCCCGAAAGGGTCAGACGGATAAGAAGATGACTGACTGACTGATTGTTTGAGATGCCACCAACAAGCTAATGATGAACCAAGTAAAATAAGAAAGACAAATTTTGATTTTGGATATTGCACAATTAATTACCAATATTGTAATCAGTAAATATATTAAGAAGTGAGGAAAGATGACATCTTGTTATGTTCATTACCAGAAAATGGTCAGAAAAGAGAAAAATCAGGTAACTAAGATACACAATGGCTGTGAAATACCGTAGTTGCCATATGACAACAAATTTCAACCCAACTAATCCAACAAATAACAAAGTAGTAACCAGGAAATTGAGGACAAAAATAAAAGTTAGTACTAACTACTAACTATTCCAGATTCAGCTGTGTCATTCTGATTTTAGTTTGTCACAAATACCATGACACATAGTATGGATGACTATGTAGTTGACGTAAGCGCAATCAAGAGATTCCCTTGCCACACAAACAGGCACCAATACTAAAAAAAAATCACAATTACTTGGATAAATTGACATTATTTATAGTCCCTACTAGCAGCATATCATAAAAAAGAAAAATAGATGAGCGTGCACACAAATGACCTTTTGAAAAAAGCTAAAAAAAAAAAAAAATTTGGTACATTTTTTCAAAGTTATTGCTTTTACTTTTAGTTTACTGCGATATAAAATGTGAAAATGCTTCTTTTTCACAGTGCCAACTCTTCTCCTCCATTCTTAAATTTTCTGCCCTCTTTTCTTGCTGCTTCAGTTGCCAGACTTACAGCAGCTGTTGCTAAGCAACCGCTCACACCCACCCTCTTTGCATAATAATACTTAGATCGCTACAATGTAGTCGATGAAAAAAAAATCTAAATATAAGTTGAAATTGTTTTATATGATAAAAAAAACGAATTGAATAATAATTTATAAAAGTTTATTTCTTAGTGTTATGGGGATAGAAATGTTTACAAAAATCTACAGATGATTCGTCTCAATGACATCAACTGTGAGGACATAGTTCACAGTCATCATCACATGCCTTGTTAGGAGTAAATACAGTGTGACCGCTGAATAACTAGCAGGTTATTAAAGAGTTTACAATACATCACAAGAAGACCTCCAAAAAAAAGGATGTGCACAATGAATGCACAGACACACAACATTTATTTTTCAATCATCCATTCATGCAACAATCCATCCCTGGTACAAGTTGAGACCTGTAGTGTGTGGGTGTGAGCTTTTTAAACTCCACCAGGAGGAAGACAGACTGGTTTTCAGTTTTCCTATAACGTCTGTTTCTCTGGAATGGCATTTAAAAGAAATAGGTAGCAAAGTGAAATCCAATCCTGTGGAAAATTTCTAATGAGTGACTTTAACCGCCAAGCTGCATCACCCGGCGGCTTAACTAGACAAGATGGGATCTTTGAAACATGCACCTTAAAAATAATAATGTTTGTTTGGATTGTGGTATTAGACACTCAAAGAGCTTCTGTTAAAGAAATTTACAGACATAATTGAAGGTCTACAATGTTCTTAAGTTTTATTTCTGTTCGATTAGCATGGATTTGCCACATGAACATGTTCTGAGACAATTCTGTTATTTCTTTTGACACTCCCATTACATGTTGCACCACGGTACCTTGTTACAAGTTGCACTTTCACACTCAAACAAGAGCTCCATGCAAGAGTCAAATACAAAGCTTAGGAAGCTCAATTTTAGAAGGCTGAACAAATACAAAAGAGATTGAGTTTTTATATCTAATACTGACAACTAAAAATAAAACAGAACTTTACAATAGCCTAAAATATTAGTAATCTTAATTAGTATTTTTAAAACTATTCAAATCTATTGATAAAACATATGTGAAGGAATTTTCTATTCAGAGTTATGAAGGGAGAATTTCACACTATTTTTTCATCATCCATTGAACTTTCCACTGTGAGACAATAAAAAAGTGAACCAGCAGAGAAAAGAGGAAGTCTGTAAATGTATGTTGTTTCTCATCTCTGGCTGATTTGCTGTTTCAGCCACCCATCCCCATTAAGCAGCAGATCAGATGTCTGTCTCTTTCACTCTTTCTCTGCTTTTCCATGTCTGCTTCCTCTATGAAATTAATGTGGGTGTGCAGACATTTATAATATCATACAAAAGAAGCTGACTTCTATGTGATGAATAAGGACAGGATAATGACCTGGTGAAGAAAAGACCTACAGATCAAACATGCAGCAGATGCTGATTTGAAAAAAAATATATACAGTACATGAGAATAAAAGAATCCCACTATATTGCACCTTCAATCAGAAAATGTGGCAAACCAGGGAAGAAATTGGGGGAGATTCCTGGCCTACATGCTGTTAGAATTTTTTCACACAAGAGTGCAGCCAGTCTGGCACGTGGGCTCAATAAGGCTACTACCCTCCAGCAAACAGGCAAGGAGGGGAACAGTTGGATGTGTGCCTGATGCATGAGCACTGTTCTTGCTGTAATCATGTACCCTGCTGCCTTTTTACCAGCCTGGCCAATACAGCTGCGGCAGCTGCAAGGGCATCTCCTCTCTAGTGTGCAGACTGACATACAGAAGGGGACTGCACCCATGAGGTATATACCATACTGCAACACTGTCACACACAGGAGGATCCCCTTTTCTACACTTGATTCAATTAAAGACCCTGATTAAATTTGACAATCAAGCAAAACTGGATCATTTTGTCAAAAGCATTGTTTTAACAGAGATGATTTAATCAGACAGATAAAACACTTAATGGCAACTCCTTTCAACATCAGGCTTACATTGCAATTCAACATTATAATACATTGCTAAATTGTAAAAATGTTGAACAACTGATTAATAAAAGCAGGTTTTCCAAGAAAAGGCACAGAAATGATGAGAAGAAACGCCATCCTATTGTTGCACATGTGCTAAGCAGACATATATTCTAACGGGATTCATTTTTTTCTATAGTGACACAAATTTCTTTCAACCCTTAATAACGTTTTAACAAGCAAGGAGGGAAATCGTCTTCTTTCTTTTTTTTTTTTTTTTTTTAAAAAAAGAAGGTGTGCCATTTTGTCACACCATGTCGGAAAAGAGAAATCTTACCTGAATCTGGGTGAATCTTTTATACATTCTTCAAAATCCACCGTCATTTTTGCTATTTTTTGTGTGTATTCCTTATTTAGTCTGCTAATGTCATTCCTCGCGGCGCGGTGTGGTTTGAGCCGCTAGGATGTGAGAGGTCCGGTATGTCTCCTTTCCCGGTGGCACTGTGACACAAAATGCGATTCCAGTCAGTGAGAAGCAGGCGGACTTACTACTACACTGTCATGGAGAAGGCGTAGCTGGAAGAGGAGGAGAGATAACCGCCTAAATACAGCTGCTGTAACATGTGGAAGGAGGGTGGAGGGAAATGAGCTACACAAACTGAATTCAATCAAATTCCATTTTTTAGTGGTGATGTATTCATACCTGTCGTCGGTCAAGTAATACTGTTTCACCGTATTTTAATACAAAAAATACAATTTTAGCAAATATGTCCGTTTCTGTACGGTCAAATGAAAAAAATGGCAAAAGAATATATTTTATATATATAGTATACTTTATTTTTTTTGTCAACGCGTGTCATACTTTAAAACACTAACAAAATTACTCGCTTCAAGCCGATTATTATATATTTGGGTTACTTAAGTGAACTGGTTGAATTGAAAATACTTCATCCTCGAAGAGTATTTTACCTCTCCATACGTCACTCTGACTCATATTCGATTGCGCATGCACAGTCTTTTGCCATTTTCATAATGACCGATGACCACAGTTTGTAAGTACTCAGTACGGCGTGAAAGCCTTCCCAATACGGGAGGCAAGAGGAAATCCTTGACAGGTGTGATGTGTGACAGAAGAGTTTCAGGTAAAATAAAAGGGAGAGGTCTCACCACAAAACCGTGGTTAGACCGGCCATGCTGTTTGGTATGGTAACAGTGGCACTGAGGAAAAAACAGGAAACAGAGATGGAGGTAGCAGAGGTGAAAATGCAGGTAGCAGAGGTGAAAATGCAAGGATCTCTCTGGGAGATCCCAGATCCTCTCTGGGAGATACCCCAGTGAGGCATTCGGGACCAGGATGGACAGGATTAGTATATCACATGAATAGCACATGTTAGAGGTTTCGGAGATAAAGTCAGAGAGGTCAGACTGAGATGGTTTTAGACATGTGCAGAGGAGAGAGAGAGAGTACATTGGCAGAAGGATGCTGGTTTTAAAACCACCAGGAAAGAGGCCTAGAGGAAGACCAAAGAGGAGGTTCATGGATACAGTGAAGGAAGACATGAAGATAGTTGGTGTGACCGAAGAAGATGCAGCAGATAGGGTTAGATGGAAGGAGAAGGTTTTAGCCTGATACATACATTTCTCTACCCTTGTTGGATATCAACAATGATGCCAGAAGAAGAAGTATGCCATTGTGATACCTTCTGGTTACTGAAACGAATTGGTACCTCTCCTTACGTCACTTGGTTTATTATAAACGGACTGCGCATGCTCAGCCTTAACAGTTACGATTACAACATGTTTGTGTGGAAAATTCAAGTTTGTACAATTTCCTTCTACAAATGTTAACTTCTTATATAACATTGTTAGAAAAATGGCATAACATTGTAAATACTAAATGTTAGTAAAATACATGTATTAATTGCACTTTTCATAATACATTGTGAAAAGATATTTTGTATCAAACCCGTATAGTTTTTTACTTTTTCTCTTTTATCACATGGATGACACATGATGTGTGAAAAACAATTGAGAATATTTTTCTGTTATCACCTGAGAAGCAGTAGTAGTTTCTGTTTTTAAAATAATTACATTTGTTGCTCTTTTTTCATTTCCAGCTCATCTTAGACATTTACAATCTTTGGATTTGATGGTTTAGAAGAGGATTGTCCTGCGACACACACTCTATCCTTCGCTCACCATAACGTCATCATAAAGCGACGCATTGGACTGTATTCAGATAAGTTCATGTTCAAACCGTCTGTAACATGTTTTAAATATTATTTATACTCCAATTAGATCATTTTATTTTACAACTTTCGTGGGGTCGGGGGAACATGTAAATATCAAATGTTTAATTTTTTTCACATGTCTCGCGGTTGTTCCTCATGTGCCGAGGACATGAACGCGTAGTTTTACTATTTTTACTCGTTTGTGTCATGCATTGGTTTGAAACGATGCTTGTATTTACTCTATTTTTCTAACTCTATTCTAAAGTTACACCTAATCTGCGTATTATAATGTGTATAGTTAATAGAAGATGTAAATGCATTTGATCCCAGTTCCGCACTACAAATAGTCCTCGTGTGTTTCCGTAGTTGTAGTTTAATATGTAACAGCAAAATCTGAGAAAGTCAAACTTTAGTTTTTTTTAAAAAAGGTTTTAATAAATTATTTGTTTCATTTCACTTAATGATGAGCAATATCTATAAAAACAATGCACAACTTTGCCCGTTATCTAATTTTTTTTCAGTACCTTGGAACAAATTATAGGTGAGTCTCAAAAAAAATTTCAAGGCATTTATTTTGCAACTGATTTATTTTAACACCTTTTTTTTGCTGTTCTTAGAGGTGTAGTGAAAATCCCTTCTCATCAGCTGGGTAACAAAGGCGTTCAGGATCACATAGAGGTAAGATTTAAGTATATGATTGAACTGTGTAAATTTAGAGTAAACATAAAATGTAATGCAATTGTGAAAAAAAAAATGCAGAAATCATACTGCAACATTTTTAAAATCAAACTGAAAAAAAATCTATTATTTGCTATACCTGCTCACGAGGATTTGATTGAATTAAATAGCTTTAACAACTGTTGCATTGCAAAAATTGTTCAATCAGAAAAAAATTGTTTAGAAATACTAAATTTATATCTGGCATTTAATTTTTTGTACATCCCTTTTAAGAAGCTGTAGGTTCACTTTCTTTTTATTTATTTTATTTTTTTGCTACTTGTTAACTCTTCTGTGTGTGGATGGTTGTCTTTCTGTGTGGCCGTGCAACAGAACAACGATCTGTTTAGAGTGTATCCTGCCCCCCGCCTAAAGTCAGCTGGGATAGGCTCCAGCACCCCCCACTACCCAGTTAGGTATAAGCAGTTCAGAAGACGAAACGTTCTTTTGCATTTTCTTTCGCTTATATGGAACCGGGTTACGGGGGCAACAGTATCAGATGGAAAACCAAGGCCTCTGTCACCCTAGCTGCATCCTCCAGCTCACCCAGGAGGATACCAAGGTGTTCCCTCGCCAGCTGTGTGACATAGTCTCTCCAGCAGGTTTAGGATCTACCACTGGGTCTCCTCTTGGTTATACGGGCCCAAAACACAGTGTGGCATTCGGGAGGCATCCTAACCAGATGCCCAAACGACTCTATCTGGCTTCTCTTGACCCGGAGGAGCAACGGCTCTAATACGAGCTCCTCTGAGATGGCATAGCTCCTCGCTTTATCGATGAGCGGAAGCCCAGCCACCCAGCAGAGGAAGCTCATTTCACCCACTCGTATCCGTGATCTCGTTCTTTCGGTCACCACCCCCAGCTGGTGACCATAGGTGAGGTTAGAAATATAGATCGGCTAGTAAATCGAAAGCTTTGTTTTTCAGCTCAGCTCTTTCTTCATCACGACGGAACGATGCAGTGTCCTGATTATTGTGAACGCCACATCAATCCGTCTGTCGAAACACATCAAACTAAACATACTAACTCAATTCCTTTTATTTTGTGTCTATGTACAGGAGGCAATTCAGAGGCTTAGACCTCTCAATCCAGTGTCTCTGTCAGTGTCCAGCAGAACAGACGCAGGTGTCCATGCCCTATGTAACTCTGCTCACTTCGACTTGCAGCGGAAGAATGATAAACCACCTTTTTCTGAAGATATCCTTGTTCAAGCATTAAATTTTCACCTGAAGACAGAGCAGATCAGGTGAGTGGTGTCTCAAGAGATAATAAACAAATGTAAATACAGTTTATGTGATATGTTTTTAAGTGCAAATCTACATATCTAAAACTGTCATTTCTTATTTAATATTTTGTGACTCTCAGTTGTGCTTGACCTGATGAATGCGTAAAAACTTTCACTTTTTTGTCATATGGAATTAAATTCCATGGCTGGGATAGGATCGTCACCCTTGTGACCCAGAGTTAGACAAATAGTAAACAGATAGATTAAATTGATAACTGTTAACTCTCTTTTATAGCAGTGTGAGAGTAAAGTTATGCATACTTCTCTTGTAATCCACCCACTTGTTCATAGAAAACCTTCCCCGCCTTTTTTAACGCTGCCATGTAATCTTTTTTCCTTTTTTGTAATGTTGCTGTTGCAGTTCCTCCTACAATTTAGATTTCTGATTATAATCTTTTTTTTTATTTCCATGATCAAATCTGTCCTCACGTATGCCTGTTAAATAACAGACAGTCACTCAAACTTAAGCAAAACAAAAGCCCTCTCATTGCTTGTCTTTGTAAAATGAAATACCAATTCACTTGAGACACAGGCGTTGTAAATAATTGTAAAATACCACTTGCAGATGTTGGCTGAACTAATGGTGCCCGTATTTAGGACATCTAGTGGTGGAGACGAATATTTGAACTCATGACTGCTTCATCCCCATTTTCCTCCTCATAGTTTATTTTCTTTGTCTCATCGGAGTAGAAACTAAAATCCACCCAGCTTTGTTACAGAGTATTGTGAATATGATCTGTTTTCATATTCAATTACTCATAAGATTTTTGACTAAATGCAAACAGGAAAACTCAAAGGATGTGGTGAACAGATGTGATTACTAAAAGAAAATAAGTTAGTTAATCACAGAGGGTGGTTCAGACCAACTGTTGATGAAACACCATGACGATAGAAGTTATGGACCACAATGAGCCATTTGGGAAACACGCAGGAAGGAGAGTAGTGGAGGGAGAGAAAGGCAAAGAGAGCCCAGCATCCGGCTAATCCTTAAACCTGCAGAGAGAAGGCTAGAAAGGATTATCCCAGCTCCCCTGTTTGATGTGCAGCAGTTATTAACATGTATACTCACAACATAGGTAAATGAAAATGAACATCACGAACATATTTGTATTTTGAAATAAGGTTTACTTAACACATCAAATACAGAATGTATCAATAAGCTGAAAACATCTTTTATATTTAAGTATCCTGATGCTTCTAGTGGTAGCTAATTTACAAAATTCAGCCCCAGAAGGCTTTAAGTGTTTATATACAGTAACTAGTCTGTAAATGTAATGATGCTGTCAGACTATGTAGCTAAAAATAACTATCAGAAAGTTTAGTTCTAATTTGCACACTGAACTGTTTTTGTTTTTTAGAAGACCAACAATCCAAATACATCTACTGACTAAAAGCCGAGGTTTTCCGCCTCCAGAGATGCAGAGCCATAGCGAGATTTAAACACTGTACACTGTAAAAAGAAGCTCTTCATTTATGTTAGAGCTGCTTTGAAAATGGGCCTCCTGTTCTTTAAAATCAGCTTTTCTTTTCCCGTACTGAGGAAAGTGCTGAATAGTAGAACAGAGCTGTGCTAAACAATGCCCTATTTCCCAAATGTTCCAGACCATGCTTTGTACGCTGCTTATTAAAGTTTTATGTGGGTGTGTGGTTTGGGGGCCGAGCAAAAGCTGTCACTTCATTTTGGAGCAGCCGCTAAAGGCAGACACATGGGTTTCCTCTGCCACGTGTCGCAGTGTATCTCCTCCCCTGGAAACGTAACCTACTTTCTCTGTGCAGAAGCAAATAATGCACGCTTACTTAGACATGTGGATAAAAAAAAAGTGCATTTGATCCCCATTGTTTTTGTACCTCAACCTAAACAACCACTGACTGTATTGTTAATGTGTAATATGTGTATGTGGACGAAACACTAAATGTCATTACACTGCTTTCTGCATTAATAATCACAATGGAATTATATGCTTTTGAAACTAGTCATGCGGAAAGATTTGCAAATTAAATTCTGCAGAGAAAGAAAAAAAACATTTTCAAATCTAAAATTTGGAGTACAGTTCTAATTAAAAAGTTTTGTAAAAAATATTCAATTATGAATTTGTCATCCTGTTGCAACTCCACATGCCAAGACTGATCTAATTGTTTTTGAAACAGAGAACTTGATATGATGAAGTTCTAGACAGAGAAACGTTTCTCGTATTACATTCACTACTGATCACAAGGTTTTAAAAATCCTCAAAGTTTTTAGTTAAAATAAATCTGAAGTTCATCATCAACTGATAAATTGATTTTTTGATTTGCAACCACAAAGTGTACATTTGATAAGATTTTTTATTTAAATAATTTTCTATAAGATATTTGAAATTATACAAACAAACAGCATGTTCATGGTTTTAGAAGTTTTTGGTTTCAGGCTGAGTTTGTCCTCAGATTTATCTATAGTTGGTTTAACACACAGACGTCTCTCATACAGCAATTTTATGATGGCACATTTAAATTGGAAACTTATGACTGTCTGTTGTCTCAGTGATTCTGTTTTTCTGCTCTTTAGATATATTTCCACCAAAGCAGTCAAATAAATTAATTGTGTAATGTTGAGAGCTTATTGAGTGTTTGATGTATATTCTCCATAATCATCCTGTGAAGTATAAACACTGAATTTCATTCTTTATTTTGAATAAAAAGACAACGTTTGAGATCAGTCTATGGGTTTTTGATTTAGCTCCTTAGAGTTTCATTCATAATCTGGATTTATAGATACGTGCATGCCGTAACTAATGGAAAATATTAGATTGTGACTGGACAATTCCATCTGCTTTTTTTTCTAGAATCACCCATGCTCTGCGTGTACCAACAGACTTTCATGCTCGTTTTTGTGCCCAATCTCGTACCTACGTATACAGAATAGCTTTGGGCATCTCTCATCACAGTCTGTTGCCGCTCACGGAGAGCAGCTTGTGCTGGAATCTGTGCAACACGTGAGTCATCTCAGCTTACATTCACGTATTCATGTCCTTTTAATTACTTAGTTTATTATGAAGAGACATAAGAAATTCAATCTTTTATTTTACGTCCGATATAATTGCACTCATCTATTTTACAAATGTATGAAACACTTTGAAGAACAAAAAGGTTTTGGTGATTGGGATTTATTTAAAAGTTTTTGGGGTCTTTTAGTCCATATTCCAAGCCTAACCAACTACTGGCACCTATCTTAGAGACTAGACAGATAGAGATATAAAATGTTGAGATTTTACTCTTAGGGTATGTTCGTATAGCTTTTAGTAGAAGGAGGAGGTATATTTGTCTTCCATTCTCTTTTGCTGTTTCGGGGGAGAAACTAGGGCAAGAGAAGCTGCAGGCTTTTACATGCAGAGCAGCACCCACACATTTTAGCCAGGTTCTTTTTTTTTAAACTCACTTCCTTCTTAATTTTTAAAGTCTATCTCTCTCACTTTCCCTTTTTTTCCTAATTTCTCCCAGTGACGTCTGTACTTCTTTATCCCTCTCTCATGTTTCTGCCTTCATCTTGTCTTTCCGCCCCTGAGCTCCTCTGCCTCAGCAGCATCTCTCTGTTCTGTCTTTGATCTGTTTCTCCCTCCTCATCACACCAGCGTCTCCTCTCCCGCTGCAAGAAATATCACTCCAATTGTTTGTTTTTTTTATGTTGTTCAGTTCTTTTTTCTGGACCTATTTAAGTCAAACTCATTAGTTACAACTTAAAAAAAATGACTGTCACTTGTAACACTGTAAACTTTTTATTTTATTTTAAATTACACTCTTGTAGATAGAAAGAAAATATACAAGATCCTCACTCAAAATGGATAGTTTGGTTTGGATTAGATTTTTTTTTTTTTCTGGAGTCTCCACAAATATCTCAGCATAAATTTAGCCTTTACATTTTTGCAAGCTGCCATGAGCACTAACGCACATCCGTACCGTTTGATATTTTAACTTTTTAATCTACTGGAAACATTCTGAATTGGTCCTACATGGTGTCCTGGGTTTTTAAAAACCATAAAAAGTTTGATTGTATATACAAAATTTTATACAGGGCAACAATTCTCAGCCAAAATGAGCCAATTCTCCGCTCAGAAATAAAGCCAGGAGCTCTTCCATCCGGGAGGAGCTCAGACTAGAGCCGTTGTTCCTTCGGATCGAGACAAGCCAGATGGGGTGTTTTGGGCATCTGGTTAGGATGCCTCCCGAATGCCTTACTGGTGAGGTGTTTCGAGCATGTCCCACCAAGAGGAGACTTAGTGGTAGACCCCAAACCTGCTGGAGAGACTGTGTCTCCCAGCTGGCGAGGAAGTACCTCAGGATCCTCCTGGGTGAGTGGGAGGATGCAGCCAAGGTGAGAGAGGCCTGGGTTTTCCGTCTGAAGTTGATGCCACCGCAACCTGGTCCCAGATAAGAAGACAATGAAATGGAACAAAACGATTAAAAAAAACAAAATAACTTGGATCTTTATTGTAGAGACCTTTCTAGTAAATCATTCAAATAATTAAACAGAAGAAAGCTTTCGTGTGAGAACATCAGTGTAATTTATGGACTTGGAGTTTTCTGCAACAACTGTCTTTCAAGAGGAACTAAGGAGGATTTTGTCACAATCATCAATCTGTTATTTTTAATACAAATAAAGCTGATACTGTTTGAAGAATATTTCTACAGTAAGGAATATCTGAAATATCTTAACGTGGGCAATATAATTTAAACGTGCAGCACTTTCTCTCTTACACAGCGTTAACATTCTGAATTTATACATTAAAAATTTAATTAAGGAGTTACCCATCATGCTGCTCCATTTTCCCGCTCTCTCTCTCCCTCCCTTCATCTCTCCATCCTTCTCCCTGTCAGCTTGTATTTAAACATAGACAGGAGCATGAAACTGTAGATAATCTGAGTGCCAGTCCCACTCTTTCTCTCCTCCTCAAACGAATCGTTCGCCGACACGCTCCACTATCTCACGTGGCCTCATCCCTCAAAATGTGAATATAATATAAGTTTACTGGGAAACCAGAGCGGGGAGGCATGAAAACAGGTTCCACTTAATGTATGTCTGACCTTACCGCACAGGGATGACTCTTCCAGGTCATCATAAGTTTGCAAATGTGTACAGACTCAGAAACACTCTTGATTTCAAGGTTGAAATGCAAAATATTTTGTCTTTCAGAGAGCTGGATGTGGAAGCCATGCGTGAAGCTGCTGGCATGCTTGTTGGGACTCATGACTTCAGTAGTTTCAGAGCAGTGAACTCTGATATGCCTTTCAAGAACCCTGTGAAGACCATGGAAGTGGTGGACATTCAGCCAGGAAGTTCATTTGCATACACTTACTTTCACAGGTACATCTAAACCACAAGGTGGCAGTAGAAAAAAAAGCTCCAGCACAGAACAGTCTGTATGAAGCTTTGTTAAAGTTTTGCACGCTGCATTTTAATTATTTGTTATGCATTTTCTTGATGCTTGTCAGGACAAAAACGTCATCAAGTCACCTTCTGCTATGTGGGCATTTTTAAGCATCTTTATTCTACTTATGATCCTGAAAGTTTAAAAAAAAAAAAAAGGTTGTGTGCTCTAGCCATGTTAGCTGTCTTATTGCTGTACCCTTACATGCTTCAAAAGGCTGCTGGAAGCAAAGCAACACATTACAGAAAATCTCATTAAAACAGAATGTAGAAAAAAAATTGAAGTGATTTGAATCATTCGACACATCCTGCTGTTAGTTCATGTTGGTGGACACACTGTGTTAATTAATGTGCCCTTGTGTTTAGATGTTAAGCAGGTTTATGTACTTAAGACAATGAGGATCCAGTTTAATCCACAGTGGAAATGAAGAGTGAGGGCACAGGGATGAGGAAAGGGTCATGTGGCTTTGTGAGATTACATGTCCACGGGGGTCAATCTGCATGCCAAATACCACTTTTGTAGGCATTAATTATTCGTCCTGGAAATATGGTGCACAATATGAACGGGGGACGAAGTGCTGAGAGTAAATGTCAAATCGTCTCTCAACCTCACACATGTGTTGCTCAGAGCCACGCGCACGGGTCAGAGATCAGGAAGATCTAATAGATATTTGCAGTAAACTCCCCTCCCCCGATGCATCCTTTGCCAAATGAAAGCCTGTTCAATTTTTAACTCTCTATATAATTACAATAAAAGAGGCCAATGTTGGTCCCAAGTCATTTATGGTTCAGTAGAAAGCTCGCAGCTACGCCGCATGTTCATTTTTTTATGAAGTCACTATTCTAAGTAACAGTGGAGGAAAAGAAACTGAGGGATGAATAATTGATGAGCCAAAGGTTGAACTAAATTTTTTATCCTAAAACAGGGAGACGTGGGATGTGTTTAGGGACTCTTATTCAGCATGTCAAAACATTTTTTTGGCCACATGAAACATATCAGTTCATTGTGTTTCCATTTAATCATTTGACCTTTGTGCTTATAATATCCATTTCTGTAAAAAAAAATTGTTAGACTGCTATTTTGATTAAGAAAAAAAAAATCAACCTTCAAGGAAAAAATGGAATTATTTTTTTTTAAGGAAACTCTTTTTTTGTGGGGTAAACACTTCCACATGTGGAGTTTTATTAACAAAGTTTATAAAGTTACAAGTTATGTAGATGCATTTCTAATGCCATTACATTGAAATATTAATATTTGCTTTAAATATTTATGGATTACTTGACTTCTAATTGTTTGACTGATAAGATATTCTCTAGTCCCCCACTAAGGTTACCAACCATAAACCAGTTTAGAGAAAGTGATTTATGTAAAAGCATCTTTTATTGCTAAGAATTATTTCCATGTGACCCTCAAGTGATGATATAGAGTGGAACAAATTGTCTCTTGGGATTTTCTAGCCATTTCTTTTTCAAGAGGAGAACTATATTGGGTGGAGACGGTGGCCGCGTGGTTAGCGCGTTCGCCCGCGGACCGGAAGGTCGCGGGTTCGCGTCCCACGGAGAGCACGTCTAGGGTCCTTGGAGAAGACACCTAGTCCCCACTTCTCCCACCATTGGCGCCGTTGAAGGGCAGCCTGCTGCGGTGTAAGAAGTGCAGCAAACAAATTTCCCCGGTGGGGGATGAATAGAGTAATTCAAAATAAACAAATAAACAAAAAATATTTCAAACCCAGCAAGCTTCAGAAGTATTTATTAAAAATGGGCTTCTTAGGTTTATTGTTTTTCTATTTTTGTGACTGAAATATATTCAGACAATATCAAACAAAATTTTAAACATTTTACATTTATTTGTATTCATTTTTTAAAAAAATTACTAGTGAGATGAATGTTATTCAACATTAAATTTATGAGCAATTTCTCTCCCCTTAAATATGGCACAGTGTGTGCGACATACTATTTTATTTTTTTTTTTAGGATTTTTATTTTTTTTTATATTTTTGTTCTTGTGGTCCCAGGGAGGGCTTGGGCCTAGCGGGAATCGAACCAGGTTCTCCCAGTCGAAAGACGGTGTATCTCTACCACTAGTCCAACGCCCCCTGGGACCAAGACATACTTGTTTAGTTATCTTTTTTCCGTCTTAACTTTTATAAAGCAATCATTTTCTAAACATCTTTAAATTCAACATGAGCTCAGAGATGGAGATTGCTTTTGAGATTTTTGATACTTGCATTAGATTTTCAGCATATTTGAGAAAAATTTCGAAACATTTAAAACTGAGACAGCATTGAAGCATTCTGTGAACCAACATGTTGGCTTAAAGAGGAAATGTTTAATTATTTCGGATTACCCTGAGTGTACCGGTAACTAGAAATCAGTGGTGTTATTCTGTACAGCTCTCAGAGTACTACACTGCTCTGTGGTAACTTTACAAACAACTCTCTGATCACAATTTCCTGCACAGCCATCATGTGTTTACATCCTGTTCTGAAAATATGTTTCTACATTTAATACACATCTCATGTAATCAGATGGCAAGCACCGGAACAAATTGGCATGTGACCCAGATCTTCCCCCGGGTCTGCCTTCTTTACTCTTTTCTTCCCAAAACTTGAATGGTTTTCAATAGAGAAAAGAGAATTGTTGTGGTCTAGATGCTGAAAGAAATGGTGGGGGAAAAAAAAAAACTAAGTAAATGTCAAATTGTTGAAGAATGATGCCCATTTTCTATGGGGTTTCCCATAATCCTGCTGGGTCTAAGCTGTGCTGGCATATTTGTGTGTGACATTTAAGAAATCTGTTCATGAGATGAGGTCTGTGCTTTCTTTGATGCCTCTAACTCTACCCATGCAGTAACATGTAGTATCCGATTATCTCATATAAAAAAAGAGGGGGAAGGATTTCTTTTAAATTTGATGTTTCTTGTTTTGCCACTAAAATGGATTTTAACAGATCAGAAATATTGTATTGTTTGATTACAATCCCTATCTAACCTCTTTTTAAGATGTGCTTATATTTAAATATGTTTGATTGTAGTTGATCTTTCCTTTTTTTTTTATTCTGCAGACAGATGCAATTCTGGGAGCTGATTTTTACAAGCCGATCTTTTCTCTACAAGCAGGTTTGTTCATATTGATTTTAAGTGTAATTTTGTGAACACCCTATTGTGTTGGAGTGTACTGTAAACAGCGCCACCTACTGGTGAGCACTGAAGCTTGCATCATTTATATCCTAAAGTAGTGTCAAGTCATTAGTTTTGAGATGAAAACAGCCAGAACAAAAAAAAAAAGCTTACTAATAATTAAGAAACTTTTTTTAATATAGTCCTGTATTAGAAACTAGTTGTGAACAGTGGAATTGAGCAAAAAAATCACAATAATTGCTTTAGTTAAATATTTTCCAAGTAAATCGGGGGTTAGAGTTCCCGGTGGGGACGAGGCTTGGAGCACAGCCTTTCTATATGGTGTTTGCTTGTTCTCCACGTGTATGGGTTTCATCCCACCCCTTCAAAACATGCACGTTCGGTTTTTCGGCCGCTATGAAATTGCCCCTAGAAATGTGTGTGGCCTCATGGCAGACGGGCAACCTGTCCAGGATGTACCCTGCCTCTCACCTTAAATCAGCCGGGATAGGCTCCGGCACCCACCGCAACATCATTAGAGAAGATGAATGAATATTCTCCCCTATATATTCCTCCTCTTCTTCTTTCGGCATTTCCCTCCAAGTGTCGCCACAGCAAGTCAGTTTCTTCCATCTAACCCCATCTGCTGGATCCTCTTTGGTCACAACAACTATCTTCATGTTTTCCTTAACTTCGTCCATAAACTTCCTCTTTGGCCTTCCTCTAACGCTCTTTCCTGGTGGATCCAAACCCAGCATCTTTCTGCCAATGTACCGGTACTCACTCTCTCTCTCCTCTGCACATGTCCAAACCATCTCAGTCTGGCCTCTCGGACTTTATCCCCAAAATCTCTAACATGTGCTATACATGTGATATACTCATTTCTAATCCTGTCCATCCTGGTCACTCCCAGAGAGATCCTCAGCATCTTCATCTCTGCTACCTCCATCTCTGCTTCCTGTCTTTTCCTCAGTGCCACTGTCTCTAGACCAAACAGCATGGCTGGTCTCACCACGGTTTTGTACACTTTCCCTTTTTATTTTGGCTGAAACTCTTTTGTCACACATCACATCTGATACTTTTCTCCGCCCGCTCCAGCCCGCGTGCACACGCCTCCTCACCTTTTTTCCACACTCTCCATTGCTCTGGACTGTTGATCCTAAGTACTTAAAATCTTCCGCCTTCTTTACCTCTTCTCCCTGTAACCACACTTTTCCATTTGGATCCCTCTCATTTACACACATGTACTCTGTTTTACTCTGACTAATCTTGATTCCTCTTCTTTCTAGTGCTTAATATTCTCCCCTATATATAATGTTTGTAATTTATTTTTTATTTAGAATGTGTATTATTTTATTCTTGTTATTCACAATTATGTTTCTGGGGAAAAAAAAAAAGAGTATTTTATTTTTATTGGTTGGGATGACATAGAAACTAATGTGAAAAAGTTAAATTTTTTTTATTAATAATAATTTGTTTAGTATTTTTGTATCTATTTCCTCCCACTGGCCAGATTTTACCTTCTGATGGACGTATTTTGATAGCTATATCCAAAGTAAAGTTGAGTGTTAAATGCAAACAGATTGCTCTAAGTAAATTGTGAATGCATTTGTTAGGTGCGAAGGATGACAGGAGCCCTAGTGGGTGTAGGTCAAGGAAAGCTGTCTACGTCTCAGCTGAAAGAAATTCTGGAGGCTCGGGATACTTACGCCTACCCTCAGGGTCTGGTTGCTCCACCTTACGGCCTCTTCCTCACAAAGGTGGATTACAGAGAATCAGGTGCAAATCCCTCTTTCCCTCAATAAATTTTACCAGTCACTATCATACATTGAAAAATAACTATTTGCAACTAGTCAGCCTAAAAGTTTTTTTTAAGTGCTTTTTTAAATTTCTCCAACAGAGAAATTTCAGAGAATTTCAGTTGTAATTTTCTGTAGTAAAAAAAAAAAATCACATTTGTTTAATTAATCATTAGTAAATTTTACCATGATAGCTTTAAAAAGTTACTTTTTTTTTGGCTCCTTACAGAAAGTAAGTAGTTTAGCTTCAATTGTGTCATCAATCATGTTCACCCCATTGCACAGATTACATTGGATGACAGTTTTATTTTCCCAAACACATGGTTCAGGATAAATTAGTTTTCTATTGTCTGAAAAGCCAGTTCACATTGCAATAACTCAAATCAAATTGTGACTAGATGTTTGCAGTATTTTATCAGAATATGTTTGAATAACTTTTTCTTCCCTCAGATCTCCAACTTTCATCAAAGCTTCCCACCGAGAACCACACAGACTGATGGCACTCATGGATTTGATACTTCTAATCTTTGGTAACAATAAACTCTTTGTGATCACTCACTCCAAACTCGTAATCGTGACCATGAGATACTTTAAGAGATGTTTATTGTTAATAAAAAATGGCCAAAATATCAGCAGGACATGCAAAAAGTTAGTCAACAACCATGAGAAATGCCAGTTTCTTCCAAGAGTCCATAAAATTTCTTTTTCATATTTTAAGTGAGAAAGGAATATAATTGGATCAATTGTTTCTTTCAAAAGCAATTGAGAGTCTAACGGCAGGAAGGTGCTACAATTGTCTAGCTAGTATTTGTCAGTTTTTTGCTGTGTATTGTGTTTATTGTGCATTCTTTTTTTCTTTTTAAATCTGCAATGTGAACTCGTTGAGACAAAAAATTTGTGATTTTTGGGCTATACAAATAAAATTGAATTGAAAAGGAATTTGACAAGATTATGACTAATTTTGAACCTAGTTGTTAGCCTTATCCCAGATAAATGTTTTTCTCAAGTAGACATGACAGCTTTACTTTTGATTTCATTGTTGTTCAAGTCTATCTGTGAATAAGTAGAGGATAAAAACACTGAACATCCACACGTTCTTTTATTTTAACATATTAAGAATACATAACTGTGTCCATGAAAGCTGCTTGGTTACAGAAAACCACACATTGAATCTATCATTCACTACAGATGACACTTTGCTTGAAGCCGAGCTTGTATATCCACATAGGAACTAGGTTTGTGTCGATGGAAATAATTCACATTTACATCAAGTGTGTAGTTGAATAGCACAAACTGCTCATCTATGGTTTTCATACAGTGGCATCGCAATATAGATTAACAAAGTGCACACATATAGTTTTATACATCTGTGTGTTCTAAAAAAAAAAACTGCTTTCACTGCTTTTCTCCCATTGAAAGATTTTGCACACAAAGTCAGAGTTGTTTTCCCAGTAAAAGGTCCATAAAATAGTCTAGAACAACCCACATCCATCCTCACAAAGCAGACTGACGAGATGTTTAAGATGGATCAACCTCAAACCAATGCATCAAGATTGTACCTAATTAGACATATTTTGACACTTCTTAGAAGTGACAAACTCGATCATTCAGCCACATGTTTTTATTTTTAACATAAAATTTTCAATATGTACACGCATACGTTTTCTTGTTATCCATGATAGAGTGACACAGATTTTGTGATTGTTATAGGTCCTCAATTCATTTCTGCATTTGGTTTTAAAAAACAACAAAAAAAGGATTTCACACATTCTAGAGATGACCAGAATTCAATATATAATCAGAATTTCAAGTGTTAGTCAGCATATTAAGCCCAATATTTAATAAAATCATTAATATAATGCACTTGAGGAAGGCATCGCGCCTTTTTAAAACCGTATATTCTGCACTAAAAGGCACACCGAGAAGCCTTAAAATTGTCTTAAAAACTGACAATGCACCTTATAATCCAATGCGCTCTATATATGAATCAATGTTAGTTAATTATGGCATCTTTAATCAAGAGTCATCACAGAAGGAACTATGGTAAAAACGCTGGTAAAAGGTATTGTTGGAATTCCAATTGCACACCATTCGTCTCTGTCAAAAAAGACCAAAACGTGGCCCCTTTCAAGAGACACGCCGTCATTGCAGAGTTCAAACTCAAGGCTCTCATTCACACAGTGGAACATGTGAACAAAGCAGCAGTGAGAAAGTTCAACATTAATGAATCAATGGTACTGAAGTGAAGGAAGCAGCAAAATTAACTGCGCCACACAACCTCAGCCAGAACATTAAAAGTTTTTTAAAATACGCCATTCATTGAAAGAGCACCTTATGGACCGATGCGCATTATAGTGCAGAACATGCGGTAATTTATAATCCTAATAACGGCACAGGCTGAGTGGAGAATAAAGTTCAGTTTCTGTCAAACTGGAAACCCTGATTTAAAAAGTCTGATGATACGACAGAAATTTTCGAGTTCATGAATCAATGGAGAAACAGAAGATTTGCCATAACTGCCAAGTACTCATGCTGAGCTTCATCTGAGAATGACCGATGTATACATATACGTAAAAAGATGACTCCCGCCCTACAAAAACATGCATGTTAGGTTAATTGGCCGCCATGAAATTCAGCGAAGGATATAAGCGAGGATAGACTTCGACAACCCCATTAGGGATAAGTGGTTCAGAAAATAAAATGAAATAAGAAAATGATGCTGTTTGGCTGGTGAATGATTGAGACCACTCACACAAAATCCTAAAGTTAGTGCTGTAATTTCTCTCCAAACAGCCTTTTTGGCATTTGATTTAACACCTTGATGCTAAAAATGAGGTTATTTAAGAATTTATTATGTAAATACAGATTGATAGTTTTTATTATCACAGGTTGATAAGTTTGCATAGACCATTCCCAAAATCACCAAATGATGAACAATTCCCCTGCAACGCTGTGCTGCATACCCAACTTCACCCTTTGTACATAGGTTAGCACAGTAGCTGTAACAGTTTACATAATTTTGTTACATTCATTTCTTAAAAGTACTTAAAAAAAAATAAAAAAAAAATAAGTCTGATCATTTTTTCAGTGAATTTTGTACTGTCCCAAAACAGAAAATGAATTTAAATTCATACTTTTTACTGATAAAAAAAGTATGAGTAAAAAAAGAACCTACTTTCTGTTCTGAAAAAGTATGCTTTTTGACAAAATACATAAGTCAACCTGGACTTTATTTAAAAGAAGTACAAAGAGTGACAGCGGGTATGTTTTAAAAAAAAAAAAAAAAAAACCCTCATCAGAGAGAAAACATGTAAACATATGTCAGGTGTGTGTTTATGTTCTTTTTATCAATAGCTAAATTTAAAAGATAAAAGCTTAAAACAATGTAAGAACCGTACAGTCCTTAGATAGAGCAAGAAAAGATGGGCTGGCGTCCCCTCATGGTTGCCTTTAGCTGGCGATTTTTTCTATTTCGTCCAGATCATCTGTGTCTAGCTTTTCAATTTTCTTGTCTGTAAAAGAAGACAACCGGGAGTTTTAAGGATGTACCCTTTTAACTTGTCAAAATAATGTGAAAGAAAACTCACTGAAATGATTCTGGATCTTGTGGAGGATGTTCATGCTCATCTTGCTGTCCACCATGTTGATGGCCAATCCTCTTTTCCCAAATCGACCCGTGCGTCCAATCCTGTGCAGGTATGTCTCATTGTCTGGGTTACCGTCCTTATCAACTGGCAGATCGAAATTGATCACTACGGAAACTTGCTCCACATCTATGCCTGTTAGAAAAGGAACGACCAGAAATACGGGTTGATCATCAAGCATTTAGAGTTTGCGACCAAATGTGTACAATACTTGCTTAGGAATGTGCTAATAGGAGGCAGGAATGTGCTAATATTGTTTAGCTAGCATTTGTTAGTTTTCTTGCTGTGTATTTGTGTTTATACGTTCCTCTTTTTTTCTTGTTGTTCTTCTTTCTGACTCTGCAATGTGAAGCCCACTGAGACAGAAATTCTGTGATTTTGGGCTATACAAATAAAATTGAATTGCTAACACCACAGACTAACTACATCATTGCCAAAAAAAACAAAACAAGGGTTGTGCTGTTTGGTTGATATTTGCTAAATAATGTTCTTTGATCTAAATTTTTTAGGACAAGCTCAGTTTTACCTCGAGCGCAAACGTTTGTGGTCACCAGAACTTTCTCTTTTCCGTCTCTGAAGCGTTCGATGACTGCTGCCCTCTGCTCCACCTGCATTTCCCCGCTCAGAAGAGCTACTTGATGATGTTCTCTAGATAGCTCCCCTGCCAACCAGCCTGCAGTTTTTCTAGTCTGCATTGGACAGAGGGAAAGTTATCTAATAACCAGTTGATAATGACAAACTGTGACTGCAAATGTACTTCTCATGCAAAGATTTAGTTCTTGAAACAAGCTAGTGATGTCAAGACACTAACATTTTAATTCTACAATCAAAAGGAATGAATAAAAGTTTAGAGGGAAAATAACTTATTCTAAAACAAATTATGATTGAACATATGAAATGAATAAACTTACATGACAGAAAATCATGGCCTGAGCAATGGTGATGGCACCATAGATGTTGCAGAGAGCCTGAAACTTCTCCTCTTTACTGTTACACAGCACATAATACTGCTTAATGGTATCCAGTGTTTCTTCTTCTCTCTTCAGCTTGATGATGTTGGGATCGGGCACGATGCGCTGAGCGAAGTTCCAAACAGACTCCTCAAAGGTGGCTGAGAACAGCAACATCTGGCAGTTTTTAGACAGCATCCTGTGTGGAAAAGAGGTGGGGAAAAACTAATCGTACAGTGACATCTACTTGGTAGTATTTATTATCTTCAAATTTAAAAACAATCACAAGAAGGTTCTTGGTCAGATTGATTCCTCATATGTTAATTCAACCCACCTTTGAATTCTGATGCTCTGATCCTGGTGACCCTGTGTAGCGATCATGACGTCAGCCTCGTCAAGAACAAACACTCTGATCTCTTTCGGGTCAATAAATCTGAATTTTGAGCACCAGTCCAGCATAGTACCAGGTGTGCCGATGACTATCTGCTCCTGCAGTTTCACACCTCGGGGCACTAAAACAGACACCAGGCACAAGGTTGCTATTTGTGTGCAGGAATAAAGATTAAAGATGGCACAAATTAATAAAAACCTCACATTTATTCCCTCTGATGGCGTAAACTAGTTTAACTTCAGGGTAATATTTGCCCATTTGTTCGATGACTTGGCCAGTCTGAAGTGCCAGCTCATAGGTCGGAGACACACACAGACACTGAAGAAAGAAATGAAAGAAAACATGAATGTTATTTGGTTTGTTTAATTAGCTATAATATGTAAGAAAAAATTTTTGAACCTCAATATTTGAATACTAATTGAATACTGACCTGGGGGTGTGTTTTGTTGGGGTCAACATGACTTAGCATGGCCAGGACGAAGGCAGCAGTTTTACCCGTTCCTGACTGAGACTGAGCAATTAGGTTTTGTGGACTATGAAAACAAAAGAAATGAAAAGAAAAAAAAAATCACATTTTTAGTGGGACAGAAAGTAACACCTGCAGGAGGTGTAACAAATGTTTAAGCCCATATTCTTAGTCAGAATTCCACAAAATTAACTCTGTACTTTGAACTACTTTAAAGTACAGAGTACTTCACAAAGTACACACAAAGTACAAATGTATTTCACAAAATACATCTAGAGGATAGTCAAAGTATAAATCGAATATAAAAGTGACCAATTAATTACATTCAACAATAAGAAAAGAGTTATTTAAAGATATTTTTTTGTAAATTGATGTTTCTGAGCAACATTAAAAGCAGAGGAATTCCATTTCACCGAGGGGAACAAATTTATGTGGATATCGTTTTATATTTCATTCAGAGAACATCCGGAGGGAAGTTTGTACCAAAACCATAGCCATTTATAAAACAAAGTCATTGGCAGCATTTTATAATTTAAACAAAAATATGTGTCTAGTTGCTCATAAAAAGCATGTGTGACTGTGGCACTGACCAGCAAAACAAACTACATTGACTGACCACTTTTTAGAGTTACTGAAAATATCAGCAAGCCCACACTAGCAAACACTTTTTATTGGTGATTTCTAGAAAAAAAAGCAACTAAGTTTTGTATATTGTAAATAATAGTTTTTGTTTTAATACTAATAACATTGTCTATACCACATACATACTGGATCAATTTAACTATCTAAAGATATCTAAGAACTTTGATTTTTAGGTATCCATGTCTGTGCTCACTAGCGTCAAAAAATTATTAGCCACTATGGCTAGTCCAGATTAATTTTATATTCGCCACATTGAATTTGCTGTAGCCACAAATTCTTTTTCAGTTATGATATGCTTTGTGTCATAACGTGTTAGTTTGTGGTTAACAGTAAATGTATATACTTTTAGCTTTGTTCTTTACAAATCTGGTAATTAATTGCAGAATATGTCATTTAATGAATATTAATAAAATTTGTGGCAATCTGTGACAGATTGTTTCCAGCCTGCAGTAAAACTACCCTCACAACACGTTTGTTGTTGTTACACAACCATTACACATCACATGAGACGCCCACCCTCTCTCAAACACACATAGGGACAAATCCCTCTCTCTCAAACACACACACACAAAGTTCCTTTCTTTTAAACACACACAGACAGACAACTTCCTCTCTCTCAAACACAGACAGAAGACACGCACACAGACAAGACACGCATCCCACTGAGTTCACGTCTAGGGTCCTTGGAGAAGACACCTAAGCCCCCGTTTCTTCTACCATTGGCGCCGTCATAGGTTGCAGCCTGCTGCGGTGTGATGCAGCACACAAATTTCCCGGTGAGGGATGAATTAAGTGTATATATATATATATATAAAAAAGTTATCCTCTCTTTCTCATACACACAGACAGACAAGTTCCTCACTTTGTCTCAAACCCACAGACACAAGTTGCTCTCTCAAACCCACAATGACATTTTCCTCTCTTTCTCCCTTTCTTTTTCTCTCTCGCATGCACATATTCATTTTCTGCGCGCACACAGCACTTTGAGAGGGGTCACAGCAACACCAGGTGCGACTTATTGACTAGCGTTAACAACTTGCTTCCACATCACAGACTCCAAAAATCTCCAATAACATTTGAAAATGCCGCTAGATTGATGCTTTAAAAAAAAAGTGCAAAAATTAGCGACCAGAAGGCCTGAAGGCCAAATGTAGCTTTAAAGTCGCTTCGTCAAGTTTTAGTCAAGAAAAGTTCTTGAACCACTTAGCCTGTTCAGATCATGAGTCATTACGGTCATACATTGTCTTCTTTTAACTTTTTTCCTCATCTGATACATTTTCTTTGTTTGGATTTGAGTTTTTTGCGACAAAATAGGACACAATTGAAGACTGTTTCGGTCGTGATCTCGCCATCTTGCTGAAAAGTCCAGGCTGCAAATCTTGCGTTATTTGGTGTGTGATGTGACGATCGGGTACCATGTTTAGTATGAACTAATTGGACCAGTGTAAATGTTGCTTCATAACACCAGCTGGCGCGCAAGACTACCGATAGGTAATATGGATTCCAATGTTAATTACAGGCGAAATTACGATTTGTTGATCCACCTAAAAAAAAGATTGGCCACACTGAAATAAAATTTGCATTTGCAAGCGTGGCAAACAGTTAGCGTGAGCCTAGCATGTCACTGAATACACAGAGGTCCCTCTGTTGAAAATGTAAACATGCCTCACTTCATGCAGCACCAAAATGTATACCAGTCAAGCCACCTTAAAAATAAACAAGTTAATTTTAAATTTAATTTAAAACATCAAAAAGTTTCACTCACGGCTCAGCCAGCATCATAGGTAAGGCAGTTTCCTGAATTTTGGAGGGCCGATTGAATCCCATCGCATAAACCCCTTGAAGCAGTTCTGGTTTTCTGGAGAAGAGAAAAAAAAGTGAAACATTTTATAGTTCAACATTTAAAAAATATTACAGATACCAGTTATTTTCTTGTTCTGTTGTATCTAATAAAAACCATAGGCTGGAAAAAAAACATTTTGTACATGAGATGTTAATTCTTTGTCAATTTATTATCAAGTTCTTTAATGTTTTTGAATGTTCTACTTGCTGATTTTACTTTGATGTAAAAGTTCAAATTAAAATATTGTTGTACCAGCCCAAACTGCAACAACTTTTTTATAATTATGTAAAAAAATTTTTTAGCAAAGGCATAATTTTGTAAATTAAGAAGTTTGTGAACTCCAAGTGAAACTTGCTGCTAATCTTAGTGGATCATCTCATCATAATGATCATCAATGCAATGTTAGTAAACTTAACTTCATTTAGAAGTGTGTTTAAAACCACGAGTGTTTATGTTGCTAATGATATTGAGGTAATATACAAAAAATTAACTTACAGACGCAATTCTTCAAAAGACTTTACAGAGTAAAGGGGAGAGTTGGGATCCTTTTGAAGAACTTCCACTTGATTTGTTGTGTTTACTAGATTATTTCGAATTAACTTGTTCAATAAGGATTGTGCCGCTTTATCATCTGAAAAACAAATGAGGTTGGAAAATTTAAATCAAACATTTAAATGGGTACCTGAGAGATAATTCACAATAAAAAAACATTCTGTCAACTTTCATTTATACAGGACCAGTGTTGTTTTCATCAACGATAATGACAACCCACCATAATACTGCACGTTCACACTGTCTACACAACATACCTGCAGCCATGAGAAAGTCACATACCGTGGTGGTCGGAAACTTAAAGTTTCCCACATATTTTGCACAAAAGGCATACTGACTTCAAACTAATGCTAGTTTGTCGGCGCTGCTAACTTCCACCTTACACCTCCGCCTTTTTTTAAAAACAAATAATCTGCATCATTCTCAGTAAAAAAGCCAGGATTCTTAAAGTAAGAATATTTGTTGTTTAGTGCTTCTTTTTTTTTTTTTAACACTAAAACTAGACTAAAAACGTTCTAGGTCTTCCCTGACTAAAACTAGTTGACTAAAATATATATAGATGACTAAAATGTGACTAAAATTTAAAATATATTTTTGTTCCAAAGACTAATACTAAAACTCAGATGGCTGCCAAAAACAACATTGTACAGGACCAGGCAGTGGGGGGCAACAGCCTCAGCTGGGCAATCCAAGGTTTCTCTCACCCCAGCTTCATCCTTTAGCTCACCTATGAGGGTCCTGAGGTGTTTACAGCCAGCTGTGAGACAGTCTCTCCAGCAGTTCCCAGGTCTGCATCTGGGTCTCCATCTAGTGAGGCGTGCAGGCAGCATTCTAACCAGATGCCCAAACCACCCCATGTGGCTTCTCTCAATCCAGGGGGCAACAGCTCAACTCCAAGCTCCTCCCTGATGGCCGTGCTCTTAACTTTATCTCTGAGTGAGAGCACAGCCACCATGTTGAGGAAGCTCATTTTGGCTGCTTGTACCCCAGTTTTTTCATAGTTGAAGGGAGAAACGTAGACTGACTGGTAAATGACAAACTTTGTTTTTCGGCTCAGCTCTTTCTTCACCAGGGCAAACCGAATAAAAAGGTTATTTTATAAAATAGAAAAGAGTCCCGTTTACAAACCTTTGTCATCATCTGCTGGTTTAAATTCCCCTTCAGGTTTTACAGTTGTGCTGCTCGAGTTTGATGGTTTCGTATCTGTACCTAGAGGGGATAAATTAAAAAAAAAACATTAAAAGTGAGCAGTGATTTTATTTTTTTAACACTCTCTTCAAATCACTTTGGCTCCCTCACCATTTTCTTCCGGCTTTTCTCTTATTTGAAGGGAGGCGATCTGATGGGAAAAACATAGAGAAAAAAATGTTCTGATTGATTCAACTTAATAACTTACATTTCGAATTGTTTTTTTTTTTCTTTCAATGAATTAATTTCCTAGCATTCTGCTAAAGCTAACCGGCTAGTGAGCACGCTGATCAGGCTAACATAACTTAGCTCTGACGTCAAGCCAGTAGTTTTATATACTAATGACACACACACAAATCTTTGAACAAGTTTATGCACAACATTCCCCGTTTAAATCGATCAGGCTGTCACTGAAGAACATAAAAATTAACGTGGATTAGAAGCGTTTTCCTCCTTTGATTTACACAGGCCAGCGCATCATGCTAACAACAGGTTAGCTCAAATTGCGTCAGTCCAGTCTTACCGAATCTACAGCCGCTTCTTGTGCATCCACCGACTGAGCCCAGGAATCTGTGGCCATGGTGGGACAGTTTCTTCAATAACCGACACAAATGGTGTGATTAAACTGAGTATAGGTATTCGGAATGATTAATCAATGCTGTGAAAGTAACTATTTTTCACAATGGCGAGCCAAACCCAATTCAACATGGGAGTGCACCGGTTTTACCATTCCGGGGAGATGTACCTTCAAATAATAGTTCCGGTTCTTTTCTACTAAATCCACCAAGAATAGTTTGTTATTTTTATCAAAATTTGGAGATAAAAAAATTAAGTGCAGTTGTTCCTCATCAATATTCTATTTTATCTCATTTAAGTGTTTGGAGTGAATGAGGGAGTAGTTCTGTACTGACCTTAATTTCAATTCAGTTATTTACCTAATATCACAAAACAATTGTCTCAACAAATCTTCATATTATAGATTGAAAAAAAGAAAAAAATATTGGGGAAAAAAATACAAAATCAAATAATTAACAAAAAAGAAAAAAATGTAGGAGGAAAAAAAAAAACATCAGTGCGGAAAAAGAAAAAACCTCATGGGGACCCACATGAAGGAGAAAGTCCTCTCCAGGTACCAGCAGTCAATGTGTCTAAGACTGTTGATTAAGTTTTAACTTATTCTACTCTACAGCTATATATTTGAAGAAATCAGTAGATTGGCTTCATCCTGATGGAATTGGGATGGTAGATCAGGCACAGAGGTCCCCTCATCTGGGGACGCCCAGGACAGGAACACAGAGGATCCATCAGCAATCTGAAACAGAACTCTCTCTCAAGGAGGAAGAAGAGAGAAGTGAACAACATGTGAATCATATTGTACCTGCAATTAATGCAAAGACAAAACACGAATGTTTTCACAAGAATGTTTTGTGCTGCTCGTTACTTTGACCAAAGAAAAGAGATCTAAAAACAGGCTTAGAGCAGGTATTTTTTGAAAACTTTAAGTTTATATTCCCCGAACAGGCAAAAAACGGTTAGTACCCATAAACTACAAGCAAATTTGATTATAAATAGAATCAGAACATATGAATATGTAATTTCTTGGAGACATGAAAGCTAATCATCCACTTATAAAAATGTTCTTTGTTGATTTTTTAAAGATTTGATTGCATTTTTGTACCACTACTCAATATGTCAATATGTCTTCCAGTTTACCAGAAAGTGGATATTTGCTTTATATGGAGAGTTTGAAGGGTTGGAACAAATAGTTTTCTGTTTTAAGTTCCAACATTTAAGCCTTTTTATTAATTCATTCTTTCATTTATTCATCTTCTGAGCTGTCTTTTCCCAGCCAGGGTTACGGGGATGCTGGAGCTTATCCAGGCTGATTACAGCCTACATACACAAACATTCATTCCTATGGACAATTTTGTAGCGTCCAATTAACTTCGCATGCATGTACCCAGAGAATACTCACACATAAACAGGGAAAACATGCAAACTCCACATAGAAAGGTCAGTATTAAAAGCCTTCACTCCACTTGTTCAATCCAAATGATTTAGATTAACAGTTTATTGATAAAAATCTGTAATTAACAGAGAATTTGCTACTCATTATGTCTTCTTCTTTGTTCGTTATTTCCCATTAGGGGTCGCCACAGCAAGTCAATTTCTTCCATCTAACCGTATCTGCTGCATCCTCTTCGGTCACTCCAACTATCTTCATGTCTTCCTTCACTGTATTTATGAACCTCTTCTTTGAACTTCCTCCTGGCCTCTTGCTTGGTGGTTCCAAACCCAGCATCCTTCTGCCAATGTACTCTCTCTCCTCTGCACATGTCCAAACCATCTCAGTCTGACCTCTCTGACTTTATCCCCAAAACCTCTAACATGTGCTGTTCCTCAGATGTACTTATTTCTAATCCTACCCATCCTGATCACTTCCAGAGAGATCCTCAGCATCTTCATCTCTGCTACTTCCATCTCTGCTTCCTGTCTTTTCTTCAGTGCCACTGTCTCGAGACCAAACAGCATGGCCGGTCTCACCACGGTTTTGTACACTTTCCCTTTCATTCACTCCTGAAGACCTTCTATGACTCTGTGGTGGCATCAGTCATCCTGTACTGTGTGGTCTGCTGGAACAATAGCAACGACAACATCACAGAAAGGGAGAGGAAGAAGCTGGGCAGAAACATCAAGAAGTCCAGCTCTGTACTGGGCTGCTCCCTGGACTCAGTGCGGGAGGTGGACGACAGAAGGGTCCTGAAGAGACTGACATCCATGCTGGACAACAAGTCCCACCCCCTGCAGGACACTCTGTCTGCACTAGAAAGCAGCTTCAGTGGCAGGCTGCTCTATCCTCGCTGTGTGAAGGAGAGATTCAGGAGGTCCTTCCTTCGTTCTTCTGTAAGACTCCACAATGAGCAATTTTAACTATGTGCTCTTTTTGCTATATCTCACCAGAACTGTGCGGTAGCTCACTCACTTTTAATGCATGTTTTTGTCCTTAGTCTATTTTGCCTTTTTTGTTTTTATTTTGTTTGCGCATACTTGCAGTGACCTTTTTTTTCTTCCTGTGCCTATTCTGTTGCATACTACAATTTCTCCATTGTGGGACAAATAAAGGTATTCTTACTCTTACAAAAGAGACTTCAGTTTTACTTTCATAAAATAACTTGGTAGAAAAAGTTGTCCAACATCCTATAAAGACAAGTTTATTGCTTCCTTCAATCAGTTGCTTTTGCAGGAGGTTTCCATAGCAACTGAAAATGTAAGTAAGTGATGTTTGTGGTCTTCAGAGATTATAATACAGGCAAAGAAAATGAGTTGTTTTGCAGAACGAAGGCTAATTTTGAGTATAAGACATTTTAAAAAAGACTATCAAAATAGGTAGCGTGAATAAACTGATGAAATGCACAACTAACAAAAATGAAGCACAAGAAAACCCGAGCACTGTTCTTGTTTGTTTATCTCAATCCTAACAAGTTGTTTTATTACTATATACGTAGTTCCAAGTACTTCTCTATAAATAAAGAGAGTGAAACGTCAGCAATGCAGAGTTTGAACTTGTCTTCTCAAGTTAAAAAAAGGATCTCTATTCAGTGAATAATAGAAAAGATTACAATAAAAAATTGAAGAATTGCCGGATAAAGATGCAAATGCAATTTGACACAGAAGAGATGATAAATGTTCTCACTGTTCATGTGAGAAATGAAGACATTTTATTTCTTTCATTGCCTGAAAAAAAGCAAAATAGTACAATTGTCTGCTTGACTATCCATTCGTCCATCTATTCATTCAGCCTTCCGTTGGTCCATCTGATTCACTGCGAAGTCAAAGATTAACCTACTTTCTTTCTGTTGTCTTCTCAGCATTTTTGTGGTAATGTTCAATGTCAGAGAAAATACCAGTCTCTTTTTTTTCTTTCTTTTTTTTGTGACGGAAACTGTTTATTGGTCAGACAGCAGCAATACATAAGTGGCCAAAAAAACCAAAAAAAACTAATTCACTTTGTGTAAAAGGAATTCATCTATCTAACAGCGTTCCTACAGCCAAACAATAAACATTGCCATCTTTAGTTAATGCATGAACACCACATTAAATAATGATCATATTGACTGGACTGTAAAATAGACGGTTGTGATGGTGATAGGGTAGTTGTAATGTCATTTGCTAAACTAGCTCATCAGTGTAGTCTGTCTTCTTGTTTTCATTGCTAACATGTCTGTCCTGAGATCCCTGCTTGTTCATTGGCAGCCAGTTAATCAGAATCAAAGAGAGACAAATCCTGTAACCACAATGAAGCTGTAAGCATGGGCCCATAGGTAGAAGTAAGACAAGCAGAGGCGCAGGGAGATTAAGGGTGAATTCTCCCTAGACCTCTTCTTCTCACTTTTTTCCTCTCGGAGTCATTAAGATTCATACCCCTGGTTCTTCACTCTTCACTGCTCACTCTATGCATCTTTAGCAAGAAAGAGAAGGCAGCACAACCTGCACACCCACGCCAGAATTAAAATGGTGATGCAGCATTTGTTTTCTGTCAACAAGAGAAAGCAAACTGGAAAAGTGAGAGAAAGCAAGAGAGGGTTAAAAGAAGGAGGATAGTATGGATGAATTGGAGGCTGACAGCTGGTTGGTATTCCTGAGGCTTAGCTCAGAGGCTGATGGTGCACAGTGGACATTGCAGAGGAATTTCAACAGCAGCTCGCCTTCGTCTTAACCCTCATACTGAATTGGCAAAATTATAGAAACAATGTCTCTCATATACAGCATTATGAATCATTCATTAATTTTGGTTTAAAATTTTTTTTAAATAATTGTCAACTGTAGTTTATGAATACTTAAAGATCCATTATGAAAAGCCTTTTAGGTGCAGTGCAAAAAATTACAGTCAGCCAGAAGAAAGATAAATTCTTTAACAACTGTGTTCTTTGGTTCATGATCATTTTATTAACATTAACGTCATGGTTGATTCTCTTTAAAACGCCTCTTTGATGTTTGTTTGCAAAGGATTCATGTGACAATTTTCACCTTGATATATTACATTATATTATATATATTACACTACTGGTTCTGTTTGATGGGTAATGCATCATTTTAGATCAGTAACACCATTTCTCCAGTAAAGGAATACTACACGTGCACAGATTTGAAGCAGTCACCTGCAGTGTTCTAAACACTGCACCTGAAGTCATTCGAGCTGCAAGAAGATGAAAACATGTTCATATCTGGAAGGATTGACTGTCAACCACCGCTCATGCACATCAGTACTCAACAATGAAGTCATGTCAATTCCTTATACCACCACAAGATGTCAGTATTTATCATAATGATTTTAAGCATTTATGTCAAAATCTCTTGTTACAAAAAAAATTTATGCCTCAAAAGTTTTTAAACAAAAAAAATGTGTAACTTCTAAAAGATATTTTGTGTTGATTAATTTATTTTAAATGCATATTTGAAAAAGATTCAGACTGACTTGATTTAGTTAAATATTTGAAGATGCTGGAGTGCATGCAGCTGCTCATTATTGATGTGTTGTGCCAAACCACTTGTGAGAAATCCGTTTTTCACAATTATGAAGATATGTGACTAATAAAAAAAGTTGGACTTCCCATGAGTAATTTTTAGCAAGCTTTCCAGAGAACAGTCAAGTTGTCTGCATTTTTTTTGTTAAATTCAGACTCAGCGTGACATTTACAACCCTACTTTGCAATCTAGTGTCAATGAAATCTGCTTTTCTCAAGTTGATTCAAGTTGACTGAATAAATTAACCAATATTTGAGCTAACTGCTGGAATTATATTGTATTGCGGATCCGTTTGTACATCAGGTCATAACTCAGGTGTATTGCTGTGACAGTTACTTATTGTAGAAAGAATATGAAATGAGAAGAGACTGTGACACGCAAAGTTGTTCATTTTTCTTTCTGTCATTACTGCATCTTCTCTTCATGTGCACTTACTTGGTATGCTGACCATCCAGTCAGTGTGATCTCTTGTACTGACAGACCCAGCACTGATTCAACATGTAAAACTGAGATGAAATAGAATATCAATGAGCACGTCGATAAGAAAAAGGATTCTAGTGTAACTTATAGGTTCTTATGCACTCGGTTATTTGATCATCTATTTAATTAATGAGACATTAACTGGGTCATTGCATGGATTCTAAACACTTTATGTAGATGAGTAAAATGTTTAAACAAGTGTTTTAGTTTAAACTACATAAAATGTGTCTCACAGAGATGTCACAAGTTTAGCAGAATCACTATTATATTTTATGTATTTGCGACTTGAGACCTTCAGTGTTTTTTTTAAACTGCCTAATTGCCAAATAAACAACTAATAGCTTCACAATGATACTGTTAGGTAGAAAATGTGAGTACCTCGATTGTTACAACTTCTTTTGTTACTTCTTTTGTTTTTATAATTTAAAAAGTCTCTTTAGTCACTGTGATCCCCAGCTTGACCTGCTTCTGTAAGACACAGTGTCATGTAAACTAAGAGATGTGAGGATACTGTTTGTTGAGCATCACCCTCCTTTCCCCTTATCTGTAAGTGGGGGTTTGGAACTTTCCTTCTCCCACTACTCTGACAGAGCAGTGCAGTCTGCTGCAGTGTCTATCATTGTCCGTCAAGTCAAATATGAGAAACTCTTGTTTTTTCTCCAGTCAGCACAGCGTTGTAATAAAAATTAATAACCTTTCCATCTAACAGATAAATTTGTGATTTTGATATAAATTGAAATGACTTCAAATTAGAATGGGGTTAAACCATTAAAAATCTGTAGATTTCACAGTAGAACATTGTGAATGTCAACTGTAAAAATGAGAAAAACCTAGTAAACCATTAAAAAATGTGATTAACCATGATTAAATGTATTTTTTACATATTACTTAAGTGATGCTCTGTCACAGTCTTTAAAAAATGTATCAATTGTTACAAAAACTACAACAACTTTTTTTTTTTAAAGACACAACACACTGTAACAATAGTTGTTTTTATGGTAAAATGTCGTCCAAATAGAAAGAATAAAATAAAAATTTGAAAATGAAGCCTTTTAGCCTCAAACTTCCTGAATATTTGCTGTCAAAAATTTTAACTTTCAATTGTGATTTCATAAGTGATTTCATTTGCGTCTTCTGTGCATTAGCTTTGCTGTTCCAATATGAGATATTGTTGATGCTCTGAACAAAAACTCGGGCCATCTGGCACTTCGCAAGTGAATGGAAGGTACTTGAATCTGAACAAGAAATTGGAAATTTTGGTTGGTATAAGACTCAGGATTTTTAAGTGGGAAACCCGGGTTCATTTTTTTGCTGTTGCACAAAAACAATGTGGTGGTCTTGGACAAGAACCTGCAAGCTTCTGCCTTCTTCTAATCATTAGTGACAAACAGTTGCAAGACGGACCAGCTCAGATGCAACACCAAAATGCTTTATTTTTTACTAAACTACAGTATTTCACAGTAGAGATCATTTTTCTTTTAAATCACATTTTTACAGTGGTGTTTCTCAGCTGTAGATAACAGTTTTTTCTGTAAAGATAACCTTTTTGGATTGTATATCATGGGATTGTTTTTTTTTTTGGTAACATCAGCCACAAAACTTTATTTTATCATTTTATAACCAATGCAATTCCAGTGTGAAAATATTCTTAAAGAGCTCAACCCAATGCTCATAATTTTCTATGCTTATAACTTTTTTTAAATTATTTCCACTTCAAAAAAGTAGATGAGAAATGTTTTAAACCTAGTTAAAAACTTCCCTTGCTGTTCAGGCAACTCCAATCATCTGAACCCACTAACCCCATTAATAACCAATCGTCCACCTAATGAGCAGCTGGATTATTACATATTACATTGATTAGGTATAAACTGTACACCTTCAACCTACAAAAAATGCCAACAAAGTTGAACAAACTTCTACTTTGTTGAAAAAAGGAGCTCCACAGTCACTGACAATTACATACTCACTTAATTCAACCAAAGTGGCCAAAAAAACTTCAAGACTGTTAAGCCTTGGCTAAACAATTTTCAATTCCTTAATAATTTATTAATGGCAGGCAGTCAAATTGCATATCAATAATGTAAAGGGTTCAGTACAATGTTGATACAAAACACCCTTTGAGATGGACTCATTCATGCTCACAGACCTGCAGACGTATGTACCATGTTAAGTCCCACGTGGTAGCGTGTTGGCAATGTTCATGAGTACAGTGTGCATCAGTGAGCTGTGTAATGTTGGTTGATGATAAAAATGTTGCTCATGTTTTCATTTATGACTCCGTCTTTAAAGATGTACGCAGGGATAAAACCCCAGAGGTAAGGCACTGAGCTTTAACAATTAGAGTTGAGAAGAAAAAAAGACAGTGAATATACTAAATTGAAAAATGAGGACAAATTTTTCTAGCTTGTTTGAAACAAAAGTACATGTTCAAAGAGGAAATTCAGATTCTTGTGCTACCAAAACATTTCTGTGCATTTTGTACCCTTAACCAAGTATCCTTGCTTCTTGTCAGTTGGACAACTACATTATATGTTTGGGCACGAGCCAATCACGCATGTAGGACAAATTAAGTGACCAATGGCAGTGTTCCATCTGGGTCAGCATCTTTTATTCAAAAAGCACACGTACACGGTTACATGCCATCCCGCCCTAGGGGCCCTGTGGAGACCCACTCAGCCACAGAGAGATGGTCCACCATTTTGTTCTGTTTTGAAAATGATCTCCATGCATGAGATTAGCTGGGGGGCCTGCACGCTCTTCCCTTTGTTGAGTGTTTCAGTTTGGATATTTCCTGGCTAGTGTCTGAGAACAAGACTATGTGTGTGTGTGTGTGTGTGTGTGTGTGTGTGTGTGTGTGGGTGCCAGGTTGCATTTTGGCGTGAACGTGCATATGCTTGTGTGTTAGAGTGTGTTTAATGTGAAGTTCTGCTTGTTGCAGGGGTGAATATGATCTTGATGTGGACACTTGATGCCCGTTTTGTGTATGAATAATGCTCTCCACTGTAGAGCATAGGGATTGCATGCATTGCATTCAAATCTATCTGCAGTATTTCACCGAACCACTTTAACTCTCACATCTACCACTAAATATTTAGACACAATAGATTAGTCTGTGTTGATGTGTACACAAGCTCAGAGTAAGTATGTGACATTTGTTTTCATCAAAAGGGACTCTTGTACAGTCATTAATATCTGATTAGACTGTAAAAGAGATGTTCTTTCATATACCAATTCTACCTAAGGTGAGCATTGCATCTTGTTTTTAGACAGGAATGAGCAAACAGGAGATAAAGAACTTTTCATATTAAAGGTAAACAAGTGGGTACACAAGTCTGTGAGATTGTTTGAACGCTTTATGATGCCTCTGCAGCAAAATGTAAAAAGCTGTTTCTCTCTGGCGTTGCTTTTCCTCCACAGACTTAAAGCAGCAACAAAGCAACTATAGACAGAAAGACAGAGAGTGAGAGATAGAGAGACTAGGGAATGTGGTTGCTATAGAAACCATCTGGTGGGTCTGAACTGTTTCTCCCTAGCATTCATTTCATCATATTGAGCCTCGGTCTCTCGTCCTGTCTCCCAACCTCTACCCTCACTTTTGTTAATCCCTCTCTTCTCCTTTTCTCCTGGCTCTCCATCTCTCTTTATCTCCTCATCTCCATCTCGTGCCACTCTCTCACTCTCCTCCAAGCTGCCTGCTTGCCGCCCATCCTGCATGTCCTCCTCTTTCTAGCAAAGAGTGTTTAATGCTAATGGAGACCAGTCCCTCCATCTCTGTATCTTTTGGCTGTCTGTCCATTTTTAATCACGGTATCCTGACAGTCCCATCTGTTAAGTTTGGAGTTTGTTAAAAAAGAACAACGCACAAGGACACGATACACAGTTATTTAAGGGCAGGTTGTTGGAAATGAGAAGCTGAACTAATGTGTCAAAGGAAACTCTCCAGAAAAATTGATGTCATCAGGTTTAGATGCAACCAAAGCAGTTTTCACTCAGAGGGTGGCTTTCTGGTCACATCACTCTGCCACATTCAGAAATACATTGTTGTTGTACCTGTATTTTTCCAGCTACAACTGCATTTCCTTTTACCATCTTATTAGCGGTTGCCCTTGTGAATTCCCAGCAGAGATTCAATCGACAGGAGACTATTGAATCCCCATGCTAAATAAGCCTGCCCACCGTTTCTGTACACACATTTCCCTTTTGTGCGCACATGAATAGAAAACAAAAATGCAATAGATAGATGGATTTCCACACAACTGCAAGATGTGGAGTGAAATGCAAATATTGCCTGAGTGATTTGCATACCACACACAGAATATCTCTGCGTCACAAAATGCCTGCTGATTCATAGTAGGAGTCAATGGGGAATATTTTTTCCTATGAATGGTTCAGTTTGGGAAGTCAGAAGCAGACGTTTCCTCAATAGGAATAAAGGTTATGTCTAGGAGACAGGCAGGGAGGAGCTGAACTCTGGGTTTCCACGGGGACAACCATGTCAGAGTCGGTCAGCTTAGATTTAATGCACCAACATGAGACTTTTCTGAATGTAGTTTTCTTTCTGATGTCACTGACCTATGGATGCTCTCCACTGTGTTTTAGTAAATCAAGTATCTGGGTTCTTACCCATCTTTTTTCACATTCTTCCTCCATTTCTACAGTCTTTTTACACCTAGTGGAGCTTACATAACCAAACAACTATCCAGCACTTGACTTTCATCTATCCTTGTTCACAGCACTAGTGATTACTTTCTCACAAGTGCACACTTCAAAATCAATTTTCCACATTATTTGCAAAACCTTAAAACACCCTCCTACAGTAATAGCAATAATACGTTTGTTTGCTGTAAAGTGTGAACTGGCGTTTGAAATAAAGACTGGCGTCACTGTCTGTACGCTAGTGTGGTATCTGAATGAACAATATTTTTAATACATATTTAAGTGAATGTAATTATTGATTAACTAAATTTTAAACCTCAACCTTTTAGTTTGTGTCATTGGGAACTTAACAACCCGTAGATGTGGTACACCGGACAAGTCACTAGTTTGTTGAATAGCAACATACATGAAAAATTACACACTTGGGAAAATTTTAAAAACGATTAACCTAGAATCTGTGTTTGGTGGACACCCGGAAGTTAGAAAACTCAGAGAATTCACTCTTACACTTGGAAAACATGCAAATTGTGGACAGAAAGGTCAGTGTGACAAAAGTCATACTTTATTTTCTAAATTTAAAACTCAACACATAAACATTTTTAGAACTGAAGCTGTGCTGTTATGATTTTTATCAATGACCATGACAAAAACGAGTCTATCCATAAAGTTGCAAGTTGGATCGAGTTTTTCTTATATTAAAATGAGTGTTCTTGTCATTTTTTGCTTTTATCACTTAATACCATTAGCTTATTATGTTTTATAAGAAAAAATTTCAAACTCATGCTCATCTGCCTAGATTCACGTGAGCGTCAGTGAAAATGACATTGGTCTTACTTGTCTAGCTCTTTTGGCACAGTGGTCCATTAAGTTTAGGAGTGTGTTAATAGAAATGCATTACCATTCTCTTAATTGCACATTTGTCATATGACATACTGAAACTAGACGAGAATATGACTCTCATTCTCCAATATCTTGACACATTAACACTGATCAACCATCGGTTTTAAGATGTTCTTTCAAGCTGAGTTTGAGACCCCACAATCCAAGCATCTCCTTCCAACCAGATTTTGTCATACACACATTTATGAATGGTGAAGTCCATTCATAAAATGTATTGATGTGGTGAGGCATTTAGTGTTCCTTCCAAAACAAAAAACAAAAAAACCCCACATTATTCAAGCTCTCGTGTCAGTGTGGTGTTTGGGTTTTAAAGTTGGTCGTGTAGGCTGAAACCAGGAATTGCAGTCATGTCAGACAGTGAACCAATGATTAGCTGAGGTTTTCAATGTCCAAAACACTTCATAGTATATTAATATATATCTTTTTATTTTGATGCATTTATGTATTCACGTGAATCCAATCTGTGATGGCAAATTCCAGTAATATTGCAAAAAACAAATTCATGAAGATCTTCCATTCCACCTTTGACTGAAAACCACCAAAGCAGTTGTTCACCAGAAGAATGTTGTCTAAAACGGTTACTGAACACGGACGCATGTTCAGTATTACTTTTTTAAAACTGTAGGAGAAGAAAGGTTTAAGAATTGTTTTTCGAGGCCATTGGAAATGTCTCAGACTGTGTCAGATGTTAACTAAATGAAAAAGTTGAGATAAAATTGTTCAACAAAGAATATAGAAAAATAGTTGGAAACTCTATCAAGGCTGCAAGTCGAACTAAGACTAAGACTGAAAATTATTTCTATTTTGTCAATCTTTTCATTAAAATTTTTGCAAACTCACTGAAATCAGTTGTGAAGGCTATAAAACTGTGAGGGTGCTTAAATTATTCAGTGAAGCAAACATGTGAGTCGTTGCTGCAGTTTGTAATATTTTCAGAAAAATAGCTTTCTCTTGTAAAAGCAGTTTGAACAACAGTCACCATTAACTTTGTACAGGTCAAAAAAGACACAAAACATCTTTCACAGGGAAACACTATTGACTTCTTTAGTTTTAAGAAGTCTGGAGTGTGACTTTGATTGGGGTGGCTCTTTCACTTGCTCAGATGCCCAAAGGTTTCAATGGTAACGCCTAGGTTTTCCTCATGCAGAATAAAATCATTTATGATCATACTGTATATATTCAGAGTTTCTCGGTAACGTACTGTATCATCATATTCTGATTATCTGGGGTCCAGACTTTCTGACCCCCTGTTAATGTTCATTCAAGGGACTTCTACAATTTCCCAGGACCTCTCTGAACTGTAAAAGTCAATACATTCTTTTCGGCTAAACCACTATGGTCTTAGATCAAAAATGCTCTGTTGAGTCATCAATGAAAATACGAGGAGTTGGATGGCATCTAAAAGATTACTTGAAGTCTGAACAGATATACTTTTTATGCATTTTAAATGATGCATGCTCAAATGACAGGAGCACCACAAATTAGATTGTGTTGATAACTATTTTTCTCAAGAAAAATATTGTCACAACTATGCTTTTTGTTTTTTTTTTTTGGTACAGTATAAAATCAAATCAAATCATATTTGTAATGCATCTTGCATACAAAGAGTAACATAGGGTGCTGACATGCAATATATATATGTATATATATATATATATATATGTATATATAAAGTTACACACATAAAAAAAAAAACAAACATGATTGTATAAACAGCTATATCGGCTTGACACTACTGTCATCCCCAACACCGGGAGCCAGCCCACCTATGTTTACCAAGGTCAGGGGGATGTCCCGAATCCAGGAAGACTGGGGTCCACACCACTGCCACAAGGGTGCAGTGCAGGACCCCCACATTGATGACTCTTCAGACTGAGTGGACATAGCTGCCAAGCGTCCTCATAAGGAAACACTAGAGCTAATAATGACAGATAAAATTATATGTTTTAAAAATTAAGTAAAAAAAGATTAATTGAATGAATACAATGAATGTAAATAAAAAGGAAAAAATCCAAAACTTATATAAAAGTTGTAAAAAAAAAAGATTCAATAAATATAGAAAGTACTTTTACTAACTAATAATAAAATACATAAACAAATGGAAAAACTACAATCTGCTTTGATGTTAGCCAAAAGCTATGTTAAAATGATCTTCACCCTCTTCTTGAAAACATGAACAGTTTCTGCGGCCCTGAAATCCTCATTCAGGCTGTTCCACTTGCGAGGACCATAATGATGAAATGATGCCTCACCATGGGATTTTGTCCTCACTCTGGGAGCAACTAAAGAATCAAGCTTCCACTACTGAAGTTTAGATAGAGGATTCTGTGCAACTACTTGTCTCCATTATTTTGTAGCAATGTCTATTATTCAAGTTCTTATTGCCGCAGATGATTTTTGTGAATGGTGTTTGCTGGTGCCTTTAAAAAATAAGTGATGATTTTAGATTGGCATTTGAGACTTAAGTCAGTAATTGTGCACTAAAATACCAAAATTTGTTCAAATCTTGGAACTTAATTTTTTTTCTTTTTATAACTTTATGCGCTGTGCGTAGAGGCGCTGGAACTATCTCTGCACTTGTTATTCAGAAGTGGAAAATGTATAGATTAGTAAAACAAAATTTTTACAAACAGAAACAAATATAAAATTTTTGGGGTTCAAATGGACACATTTAAAATGTATATGTTGTTTTAAATAATTTCTTCACTTCCAATTGCTTTGGGGGGGGTTTGGTCCTGGTCATGGTCACAAGTTTACTTATTATGTTGTTGCACAAATCATTTTGAAATTGAATCACAAGTCCTTTACATAGGGTTCATTTGAAGAAGACAGGAGCCAGGTTATTGCAAAGTCAACTTACAGATGGCCGGTAAAACGGTGAAGTACTTTAATGCTCTGTCCTCCATAATGATTATGCCCTTATTGAATACTGCAGACTCCTTCCAGTAAAACTGCTTCAACAAAATTCACTTACAGGAACATGGCAACAGACTTTTAGACCTTCCACCACAGCCTTAATGACAGTGTTTCGTAGAAGTACGTATCCTTCACCTAACTGGCTTCCAATAAGTTGAGTGGTGTCCATTGGTGTTACGTGTATGGTTTTAAACTGAATGCATCTGCTGCATATGATTGTGTGTAATGTCTTCTGCACTAGGTAAACAAATGGATTTGTTTAAGATAAACATATGGGCATTTTATGCTAAGCACCAAGCTCCTGGGGCGTGGTTTATAACCATTTTGGTCTTTTCTTTAAGTACTCTTCGACTTCTACTGTCTAAAACAATAAAAATCTACAGACCAGAAAAGTTTTACACAAGTAAAATTGATCAGACACATTACTCCTGGCCGTAAATAAGAACATTTCACTGCTGAAATTGTTTGTCTGGAAGTCATTTTTATAAGTAATGCGTCTGTAATTCAGCATCTGAAAACTTGAAGTTGAAGCATTGTCATTACTTAATGAGTCACAAGTGGACGTGAGTGGCTTTGTGTTACAACAGGTGTTTGTTGCTTGGACCTTTGCTCTATCTATTGGAAACAAACTGCAATTAGAGAAAATAACAGGAAGAAAAAAGGAAAGGTAATGACGTAATATTAAATAAATAAAATTCTGTCAAAAGATAATGTTGCAAAATTTCAACTTGACTAATAAGCCAAAAACCAAAACTCGATGCGCAGCACAATGTGCAACACTTAATCTGATTTATAGAACTTTTCAATATATTTACTTTGTTTATTTGCCCCACAAAACAACACTTTTAATATCAAAGCCCATTTACTCATTTATTGTGAGATTATTGTGTGTGTTCAGACTGTGCAGCGCCACACTATGCTCAGCTGATCACACCCAGCTATTTTTGCATCATTTTAGATGAAAGGATTCGCTAAGCAAACAATCACAAACTCCCCAAATCTAGCATCCTGTGATCGTGTGGAGGAGAACAGACTGTTGCTGCAGTAGGCACCGCTGCCATGGTTGACTGCCGTCTTGAAAGAAGGGACTATTTGGCAGGATAATGCGGTCACGACACTGAGTGAATAGGGGGTCTTGAGAGAAGAGGTTAGAGATAAGAAAATGGAGAACATTCCATTAAAGATAGCGATGGTATCAAGCTGAAGCATGGGGAAGACTATTCTGCGCCAAAACCCACCGCAGCACCCATCGAGAGCAAGGTGCATCTGTTACCATGGTACCCAACATAGGCAGCCCCTTTCATGTCTGTCAAGATGAGGAGGGATACTAGCAATATGTTCTTCTCAGCTGCAGTGGAGCTGAAATGAACATGAGAGAACCTGTGTACGAGTGTGTTTAGAGCTACATGGATGTTCTTGTGCACAGCTAGGCAGCCCGGGTTTAAGATGCTCTATGCTGACAGAGGCTCGCCACACAACATGAATCATTTAGTCACCACAGCAGAGCTGGAAATGTCACATCTCATCAGTGTTCCTCATGCCTGGGTGCCCCTAAAATCTCTGGCATCGGGGTTAAAGGAAGAACTTGATTAAAGAGAGAAGCTGAGATTTTTAAATGCAAACAGACATTTATTGCATCGGGAAGCAGTGTTATACATTTTTCCCCACAATATCATTTGCAATACTGTAGCACTTAATAAGATTATAGTCTGTTGTGCAACTGTTTGAGCCCAGTGTCTCATCAGGACAAAGTGTGCATTTCAGATTCTCGATGGGATTATTTGTTTATCGTTCTGCCCGTTTCAGTCTCCTTCCATGTCAAATCTTTCCAAAGAGTAGGATGCTACTTCCTCACAGTGGAAAATGCTGATTTCACCTTCCTTGGCAGCCAGATAGGCAACACAATAACAACAGAAGAAACTGTACAAGAAACATTTCCAAAAGTAAGCCAGATTACCTGCTACTGTCTCTGTCTTTCTGATACAAAACTATATTTTTCATATTTTGCTACAGTTTTAAAACAATTTTATGAATAAAAGCAACATCAAATACATCATTCCTTGTTGTAAACCACAATCAACACTAACAGTAAATAGTAATTTATCATAATTTTTATTACAAGATATTAGGTCACTGTACAAATCAGTGAGAATCGTACAGTACAACGCAGATTTAAGACTGTTTCTTGAGGTTTGTCATTCAAAGCTGTATACGAGGTGCTTCAAGAATACACAAGAGTTTCAGAATTGCTGCCATGCATGCATGATTTTATATTTGCCATGCATGAGTTGGTATTTTCAGTGTTTTACGAAAAGAGCCCTAAAAAATGGCAACCCAACTAAACAACTCAACGAAAAACTGTATAAAGCACGAAAAAGAACAAGTAGTCCGGTACGGTATATCCTTCATGAGTTTTGGCACACACACTTATGCACAATGTAATATAAATAGTTTTATCAATAGGGTGTTTACAGTTAAGTTACAGTATCAACCAATCCAGGTGAAAGCCTGGGAAGCTTACAAACAGGTGGGAAGTATACTGGTTTAGAAATCACTCGTTAGCTGCAAAGTATGGTAACAAAAAACAGGCAACATCAAGATTTGTTAAGTGAAAAATAATGTCACTCACATTTGCTCAAAGATTTTTTTCCTTGACATACAAAAACTAAACAAAAAAAAAACACTCCCTTAGGCCACTGCAAAAGACGTATTCCCAAGGATCCGTAATAAATAAAGTCTTTAACATAGAACAAATCAGTTTTACCTGTTCCCACTCTGTCCAAGAAAATATGGGCTACACTTTTCATATTTACAAACTCTGTTATTCGTTTGCCCTCGATCAAAATGAAGAGCAGAAAGAATGGTACCATCTGTTTGATTGAGAAGATAGGAGAAGTGTGTGCTTTAGGTTTTTTAAATAGATTTACTTCTGTATCCTGTCCCTGATATCTGCATTTCGACAGCATTGCCTCCTTCCTTCACCTCACCCCTTCCTCACCCCCTCCTTAAAGTCTTCTTCTTGGATTGGATTTATGGCAAAACCCTGTAATCGAGGGTGTGTGTAGAGTGTGTGTGCGTGTATGTGTGCTGAGGGGGTCCACCTGGGGTCTCCTTGCAGCCATCTCTCACCCCTGCCAGTGTTTGTGTCATCTGGTCGGTCATGACTGGAAGAGGAGGGTGTGGAAGTTCTGCTTGCTGCCACATGAGAGAAAGTGCTTATATACAGTGTCTTTGGATTAAACCTGGTAAATATCGCCATTAAAAAATTTCAAGAGTGTCTTTTGGGGAGGGGGTGATGAGCCGAGCACTCTAAGCCTCTGCCGAGGTCTTCTCTGTTCCATTTTTCAGTGCTTCGTCGTCGCCATTCTCATCCTCGATCACAACTGTGGATGACAGGGGAGGGAGAATTAATGAAAGGGGGTGGGTTAGGGAGGAGAGAGAACAGTGGATGGAGAAAAGGGGGGGTTCATTCTAGTGTGGCGTCTTGAAAATTTGCCATCAACTGACAGTGAGGGTCTAAAGCCATGGACCATTAGTGCAGAGCTGGATGAGCAGAAGTGATGTGTGCATGCATGAGAGAGTAAGCCAGTGCAGACAGAGTAATGTGCAAACGTGCGTCTCATGGATGCACATTTGCAGATGTGCATGTTTGGACATCTCTGCTGTGCACCTACAGGTCCAGAGCTCTTACACGTCTGTCTGTTTGCCATGTTTGTCCATGCTCCCTTGTGCATGCCATTGTTTCTTTGACCAATGCAACCACAGGTGAATCTCTCTGGAAAGATGTTTTTTTTTCTATCAAAAGTGCATGTCAAATAAAACAACACCAAAAAAAAAAACCCAACCGTGTGCAAATACACATCAAAATTCTCCATCACATCAAAATTTGATGTCATGCATTATATGTTGGGAGGGTACATCCAAAAGGCATTAAATAGCACGCACTGCGCATCCAACTTGTGTTGCAATGCGAATAGAATATTAAAACCCATCACAGTGGCTTGCCAGTATTACACTTCTAAAAAAATCAATAATGTCAAAGCTTTACTGCTGATTGAGCAGAGGAACATCCTAAACCATGTACCCAAAGTGCGCATTCAACCACCGTCACCATATAAGCAAAAAGACTTCATTATATAATTACCCCGTTTGCTCCTGCCTATTTGTCCAAGCTTCGGTGGACGTTTATTCTGTGAGCCATTGAAGAAGTTGTTGGTGTCTTGAAGACGACAGGTGAAGGAAAGGTGTCCCTCGTCGCCCTCATTTCCATAATGACTCATTTTTTCTTCGTTGAAAGGCAGCACTTCCGACATCTCCAAATGCGTCTTTATCACCAAGGCGCACCAGATGAAATGAATCGTGGCCAAGCTTGGACGTGATCGTCAGCGACAAACCTCCCAAAAAAAATAAAGAAATAAAAAAAAAAATACGTGGAAACAAACAAAAGGAAACCGTTGGCACGACCTAGCCCTTTCTGTTTACCCCGAAGACACGTGTTAGTCTGCTGGTACGCAGCAGGAATAACAAGAAATTTAAAATGAAATCAGTTTCTTCCTTCTTGAAGCTTCGCCAACATTATGATTTAAAAAAAAAAAAGAAATCCAGAGGTGTGGTTTGTTTGATTTGTTTGTGGTTAGAATAAAAACCTCTGTGTGCGTATTTCTGTGGAAATGGAGATGCGCGTCCTGTGGTGCCGTGATGCGCCCTGCTTTCAGTCTTTCAGTCCGTCACACGGAAAATCTGAGGAAGAAATGCAAATTAAGGAGCGATGCAAAACACGGATCCCTGGGAGACCTGATGAGGGAGCTGTACGGGGGTTTTCTGGTTCCAGTTGGAGTTGTGGGTTGCTCCTACCAACGCTGCGCTCTCAGGGGTCTGCAGGCAATGGAATCATTGGTCATTTCAAATTCACCAAAATGTGAACTAAACCAGATGTGAAATAAATCCTTAAGCTTTACGCGTGAATATACAATGATTTTAAAACATTAAATCATCACTATGATATATACTTTTTGTAATTTCACACATTTATAACGACTTTATCCAAATGGTTTTACACAGGATGGTAAATATGAATCAAAACTCACCAGTCGGTGGCGCTATTTCCATAAGCAAGGTGTGACATTAGGCCATTAGAGCAGGGTTTTTCAACCTTTTTCATTCCAAGGCGCATTTTTTAAATTTTAAAAACGATACTCTACAGCTGCCTATATTAACAATATAGTGATTCTCACAAAAGTTTCCGGAATAGGAATTAAATCAACACATCAAAACTTATTTTGTCATCTTTTATAATTTTTCTTTCAAATAAAAAGTGCAGTTACTTTTTCTTTTCAATTTATGACAGAAAATGTGAGATTTTATTAGAATCCACTGTTTTTCTGCTTTAAAACTCAACCTAAAGGCTCTCATAAAGTCTCAAAAACATGCAGAAAATACGATCCACAGGTAGTATTTGAAAGGAATGGACATCAATCTCCAACTAAAACAGAAGAGTGGGTTGCTATGGTTACAGGGCAGCCGTGCCTGTCTCAAAATAAAATGACAGGATAAACTTATAAACATAAAGAAAAACGCTTTAGCCCCCCCCTCCTTTTTTTTTTTTTTTTTTACACAAACACCATGACATCAACCAAAATCAATCTTTGGGAGCTACCGGTAAATCCCGATCACCATGAGAGATGAAATAGTCATTTCTAATGGCACACCTGACGATCTCTCACGGTACAAAAGTGTGCCGCGGACCACTGGTTGAAAAACGCTTCCTTAAAGCACTAACTATTGCCTCTATTTTGTATTTTAAATTCCAACAATGCGTTATTTGATCAGTTTGATCTAATCTAATACGTTCCCATTCTGACTTTTGGTTTAGAATATAAATTCTCTGTGTGGCTTAAATAATTAAAATTTTACCAAAATGTGAGGACTGAAATTTAACTTTGAAATTGAATAAAAATGTTTTAAAGTAATAATCCATGTCCGGACATTTGATTTATGCTCAATAAATCTACATCTTTTTGTATTTATCCTCAATGTGAAGATGAAAAGCTTGTCTTACACAACAGGCACTGTCATGAGAATAGACAGACAATCCTTTTCAGAGAACCTCTAATAAATATAATTACTGTTACAATGAAATGCAATGTGATATCTGAGAAAACTTACTAAGGTCTTCAACTTTTCAAAGAGGATACAGGACTGGCACACCTACTCCCTTTGGCTTCAAAATACCAACAATCCAGCTGTTTACTGACACATCATCCCTAACTGGTGATGTGTCATTCCCACCATATTCTAATGTGAGACCGTTTCAATTGGGAAAAAAACCCTGTTAAAAATTATAATTCAGACCCCAACTCTTCACTTTTCTTTTACGCAAAGCACGTTTTTAACATTTTTACTCTGATCAAACACAATTAAACACATACAGTAAATGTTTTCATTTCATTAAAATTTTTCGGGATCATTTTACTAAAATGATTTGAATCCATTGGGTTTTTTTGTCCTAGACTGAGGACCCAATATTGAAGAAAAAAAAAAAAGAATCTTAAAAATGCAAAATTCAAATATCTATAAAGACCATAAGATTCTTTTACTCTGGTTCTGTTCTTTTATCTATTCAAAGAATGGGTTTAGAGTTTGATTGGAGTCCATTTGTTCCATTCTATTGTCTCCCGCTTATCTGAGGCCTAGTCAGGGGAGCAACGTAGTCAGACGGTAAACCCAGGCTTCTCTCATCCCGGCTGCATCCTCCAGCTCACCCAGGAGGATCTCGAGGTGTTCCCTCGTCAGCTGTGAGACACTGTCTTTGCAGCGGGTCCGGGGCCTGCCTGTGGGTCTCCTCCCGGTGGGACATGGTGGACGCTGGTGAGATGTTAGCAAGTCCTTTGTGAGGCATCCTAACCAGATGCCTGACCCACCCCATCTGGATTCTCTCAACCCGGAGTAGCAACGACTTTATTCTGAGCACCTTCTGGATGGCAGAGCCCCTCACTCTGTCTCTGAGGGATAGCCCAACCATCCTGCGGAGGAAGCTCATTTCGGCCACTTGTATCCACAATCTCGTTCTTTTGGTCACCACGCTGGTGACCACAGGTGTACGTTTGTTTTAAACAAAATTGAATTGATTTAGAAATACAGACATTTGTTAATATGAGGCCTGAAAGCAAACAACACATGTCCGAGTAAATGAAGAGGACAGAAAAAAACTAAAAACTAAAGGCACAGAGACCTACAGTATACAGTTGATAAATACTGTAAATGTGAGGGGACCAAAACTCATCTCAGAACAGAGCATGTGACCAAACACATGGAACCAACTCTACTCAGTAAAAGGCTGAGTTTGGACTTTTTGAAGAAAAACGATCTACGGTTTGATTAGAAACACTTTGGATCTCTGTTCTATGTGGCATCTGCATAGAAAACTCATTACTTCTCGCAAACAAATCGGAAAAAATTCCAAAAATGAGATGTGGTGATAGACCGTGTGAGGAAAGGATGGCATGTTATAAGTGATAAAAATGTGAACGCACCTAAGAAAAAATAAAAAATTTCACGCCAAAAAGGTCTCAATTCTTCATCTTCACCACACAATGGTGTAAAAATGTAATTTCTCACAGTAGGTAGCTGAATATTCATTAACCGTAAAAACACCATGTTAATATAACAGTGAGACCTGTAATTACTGTCACTGACACACACTTGTGGTGCCACTGGATGGAGTACGGGATGCGTTGTCACTATGCTTTTATTCAGGAACAATCAGAGCTTGAGTTCAAAGACAAAAGTACAAGTTTTCAACATCAACTACTAGTGATTTGTAAAAGCCTTGAAAAAATTTGTCATTTCTAACACATTTTTTACTCATGGAACATCATCTGTTTCTGGAGCAGCGGACAAATGATGAAAAGATTGTTTGATCTATCCAAGGCCGGAACCTGGACACAGCAGTGTAGACTCCGGGAAAGTTTGGGTCACCGCAACCGTTTCCCCATGAGACCACGCCATGAATCTGTCCTTTGCACACCAGTGGCCCGCCAGAGTCTCCCTGCAAGAAGACCAGACTTTCTATCAGTTGACATGCAACAATCTTTTTTTTTTTTTTTTTTAATCTTTCAGGTTCATATGTTGGGTTTCAGTTGTGGATTGAAATAAAAATTTACAAGACATCATATGCACTGTGGACATGACAGATATAAATAGTTGCCCATTAATTATGTATGCCAATGTTTCATGTGTGAAATATTTATATAGTTTCTTCATTAAGAGAATGATCAATGTTTTACGGCACAGCAGACAAACACAATCTTAAAGCTGACCTAATGTGATTAAGTGTTCCTTACTCTTTTGTTTCTTAGTTTCAAATCTCCAAGAATAGTTCATCACAATCCCCTGGACAGTCTTCAACTGTTGCTTTAAATATAACACATCTTAATTAGTCCCTCAGTTCTTTACCTAAGGCCTAGTATAGCCCGCTGGTGTATCACACATTTAATTTCCTTTTATCCCTATTATACACCAAAAGACTGAGAAATGACTCTTTTACTATCACTCTCTCTTTTTTCAAGCATGCAGTTGTGTGGAGCTCCAAATGATTATATATAAAAACTAAATAAATCTTTTAGCCATGTTGCAAGCTTAGAGTTTATAACCTTTATAATTATTGTGTTAAATACAGTAGCTGGTACAGAAAGGTCGGCACATGCTTCATCGCTGTGTACTAATGCAGGCAAAACATGCCGTATCCTCGTTATGTCCAAAAGATAACCTCCAAAATTTGTTGTCAAGGTTTTGTTCAAAGTAGAGGATTATCAAGCCAGATTCATCTGGTGCAATCTGATATGCTTTGTAGAAGCAAGGGCAGGACCAGGGAGAGTTCATTTCAAAGTACATTTCTTGTCTTTCCTGGGATCAAACAATCAGGCTTAACACAAAGAGTGATACTAGGTGGCAACACCCATTTACTGTATTTGCTGCTGAGTGTGTTTGTTGTCTGCACCTCACATGCATCTTTTCCTCCATCCTGGTTGCCGGCACAAATCATGTTTTCTGTGATGCTCCCATTGAAAGAGTGACTGCTGTTACAACTTGCAGTTGAAACAATGGGAATTGTGATGGTACTGAGCGTGACAGAGACCTGGCCTCCATCCAAACTATTGTAGCCCCATCCAGACACCTGACACACACGGCCTTCAACCACACCTGTCCCTTGTCTGGGAAGAGGCGCCAGTGACACAAACTTGTTCAGGAAAAGAGGAACCCGCAACTGGACAAAAAAAAGAGGACAAGTCATATGTCGTTTACATAATTCAGAAATGACAATGTTAATGAACCTAAAAACAATAAAAAAAATTCAATTTGCAGTTTCCAGTTATTTACTGAATGCATTAGTTATTGTGCAGAGTAAAACCCGGAAAAGTTTGCAACTACGTTATACAAACACGCACACAAATTAAGTATAAAACCTAAAACTTGAGTTACTTTTTTTTACCTGTATAAGCATGATGTCGGCATTGTTGGTGCTTTTGTTATACAGTGGATGAACAATCAACCTGTATGGTATACCATACTGCTCTGTGCCCTCAAAGATATTCAATTTGTGGTCACCCGCTACTATCATCATCCGGTCAACCCTGGAAGACAGTCAAGATTTAACTTAGATACCGAGCCAAAAATAAATCAGGTACCATTGGCTTCTTTGGCACTGGACTCAGAATTTTTTTATTTCAAATTCTATTTGTGAGAACAATTTTGCTTTTTGAAGATATTCAAAAGTATACAATTTCAGAAGACTAATGTATGGAATATGAGCTGCTGACCGTGACCAGAAAGAGTCGATTGCCTGCCAGGGAACAAAGGTGTCCTCTAAGCAAACAGAGATCAGACTGAAACAAATCTCTGGTTCTGAACAACAGCATGCTTCACTGTCTTTCTCTGTGGTGATGCTGCACCAAGGTCACAGAAATGTACCTGCGTGCTGCTTGACTTCCAGACGATAGCCTTGTGGTGACGTTAGCTATCACTACTGATACTTGCGTTGAAGCATCTGTTGGTACCATCTGGTCCTATCTTGCCAATTTAGGTTTTAGTTTTTAGACTCTTGTCCACAAAAAATAAAAATACTAAACTATTAAAAAGTTTTAACTTTTTCAGAGAGCCTTTTTTTCAAATTTAGAAAAGTTTTAGCACAATTCGTCAGTCTCATAAAAATAAACATAAAAACCAAAAGAAATGTTGATTTATCTATTATGTCATTTTGCATGTTTTTTTTTTTAAATGGTGTTTTTATACGTTTTTTTTTGTTCTTTTTACCTTTTCATACTGTAGATAACGTCCCATTCAAGCAGCAATAGAAAAACATTGGGTTGCACTAGATTTAAAATACTTTTTTTCTGGTTGTCATGGTTACCTTAGAAAAATACAAGATGTAAGTCATTTCCTGGTTGGCCTTAAGGTGTAACATCACTTAGAAAAGTTATGTAGGTTATAAATGATTTCTTGGCACGGTTCAGTGATGGATTGTGATAACAGCTAAAACACAGATTCAGAAGAACAGTCATTGTTATGGATGTAGTTTTAGTTCTTTGTTCACACATTTTTGTTCTCAGAACCACGTTTTCTTGCCTGTCATGATTGGAACACACACTGCTGAAAACTTGGACAGGTACTACAGTATATAGGCAATTATCATTCAACTACCAATAAGTTATTTAACCCAAACTAGTAAAAGCACTTAAGAAGCTTTCAGTACCTTGGAAAAAAATGAGATGAGAACTGTACTATCCTTTATTGAAAGCTGAAAATATAATGGAGAAAATTGTCTTTGAGGGTAAAAAATAACATTGTTCTTACCCAATGTTGCAGTGTGCTGCCGTCAAAACCCAGTATCTGTGAATGAGTGATCCTCCACAGAAATGTTGTCCGCTGTTGCTCTGCAGTGACACAATGTATTTGATGGAGTTCGGTGCAGCAGCATCACCACCCACTATACGGCCCTGGCTTATCAAACTGCCTGCATTGAAAGAAAAATACAAAAGCTCAACAGATGTTGCCGTTTTTGTCTTTGAAGACATGCAAGATTGATTTATGAAAGAATCTGAAAATATTTCTCTTTTAGAATCAACCAAAAGAAACAATTATTTTTGCCAGCTATTATTTCATAGCTGTGTCAGAACCTTCGCTGTGGCAGGTCCCAGACTCAGGAACAGTCTTTCTCTGGGCATCAAAACAGCTCAGTGTCTGAATATTTTAAAACTTTGTTGAAAACTACTTTGTTCTCAGTGGCTTTTAGTACACAGTGAACAGAACTCGTGTACAGCTATGCTTATTTTATTTGAGTTAATTTTACTCCATTCCTGTGTACAATGCAATGCATTTGGTATTGCCTTCGTTTTCTATTAGTTGGTACCTTTTGGTTGTTTTAAATGTGCTTTATAAATAATGACTTGACTCATCTTTTGAACAGCTTATCCCTAACTAGTTCAAGAGCCTATCCTGGCAGGTGAGATGCAGGATACACTCTGTGAAGGCCACCAGTCTGTTGCAGGGCCACATTCTCAGACAAACATCCACACACACAGATTCATTCCTACAGGCAATTTTGGAGCAGCCAAATAACCTAACATGAATGTCTTTGGAGAAAGGGAGGAAGCCAGAGTACTCAGAAGAAACCCATGTATACACAGGGAGAAAATGAAAACTCCACACAGAAAGGCCAGTGTTTCAAGCCTCACCCCCCTCTTTGAGACTTGAACCCCAACCTTTTTGCTGTGTGGTCACTGTGCTACTCACTGTGCCACCGTGCCACCGCATGGATGTTTGTAAAACCAAATTCTATTTTATTACATGAAGCAACAGCCATTGGCTCAGTTACAACTTAGACTAAAATTATCCTTGAGTATTTAAAGAGAATCGTGTTAGTTTCTTCTTGCTAACTCAACAATTAAATTTGAATCTGTACATCTGACCAAAAAAGTCCATTTCTGCCACATTGGAGATCAATCCGTAATGACGTGAAAGGCATTTTATGAAAAGTCTTCTAGCGCTGACAGCCCAGCTACTCTTTGTGAAAACTGAGCAACACTTGCCATGGTCTTTTCTGGTTTCTTTTTGCTTTGTGTCTCCAGCCAAAAAAAAAATTCAAGATGTCACAGCCTCAAGACCCTCCTGGGTGAGCAGGAGAATGTTGCCAGGATGAGAAAAGCCTGGGTTTCTGTCTGGGGCTGTTACCCCTGCAACCCAGCCCCGGGTATGCAGAAGAGAACAGAACAGAAACAATGAAGTTTGAGTAATTGTAATGCTGTGGAAAAAAATTTTTTGAACCAAAATGATTGGCTCTGGTTTTCAATGTCATACTGTATTTTTATTTTTAGTACACCTATTTCTAAGCAAGAGTCCAACAGTAAGGAGCAGACTGTATTAATATTAAATAAAATAAAGATCGATGATAGATGACATTGGTACAAATAATAATAATGCAAGGGATAAAAAAGTCTTTTTTAATTATTATCAAATGGATGTTAACCATAATTATTCTTGTAACATCTTTTTTTAATGTTCTTTTCCATTGAGGCTGAATCTTTTTTGTGTTATAATGTGAATAGAGTGTTGCTAACAGGGACATATTTCCTTTTACATTTTTTAAAATATGTTAGTGAAGGCTAACATACGTTTTTCAAGAACCCATGTCTCATGACAGCATCCTAATCAACGACACAATGCTGCTCACCATAGACAGCAAACCATTGAAACTCAAAGTTCTCACCTTCACAAATAATAAAACCAAGCCTTTGGCATCAGCTTGTTGATGAACAGTTCGCACTTTAATTTTTCTTGTTATTCCCCCATTCAGAAAGTGCAACAGTGTAGTTTGTTGTATCTATGCATGCTACTTCTCCGACTTACATCCAATCACACACCATTGGCCACATTAAGGGCCACGTGGAGTTCAGTATAAAGCCTGGGGCTACTTCTACACGTGGAGAGGCTTGGGATGGGCATGCCAATGTACTGAATAAAAGAAAAAGCATTCATCCACTAGAACATTAACATGAGACTCAACAATATAAAAATGTGATCACCATCATTTTATTTTGTTTTACTCCTAATTGTCTAAATCTAAATTAAATCTTTGCTGTTTGTCACTTTAGTAAACTGGCATAAAGTTGCTTCAATACGAGAATTTATTTAAGTAAAGGTGTACAACGAAATGTAATTTTAACTTTGTGACATTTGAGAGTTGATGGTCTGCCAGACTCACCTGGAATGACACTGGAGATGACAGAGAACAACAGCATTGGCTTTGTGGGAAGAAATAAAACCGCATATCTTCATACCTTCTTCAATTAAACTTTTGGCACACTACAGAATTACCTCATTTATGTTGACAACTCATTGGTTGAATCTAACTTAACTGTCATTAGAGTACTGACAAAACCACATGTAAAACTGGTAATTGAGATCTGCAAGGATGACTTTCATATTAACATTTTATCTTTGCTTTTTTGTTCTTTTGGTAAAAAAAAAAGATAGTCAGTGACCTTTAAAGTTGAACAAGTGGGAATGGGGATGTTATATCCCAGTCCCTACTGTTCTGAAGGTAGGTTTTAAGAGTTGCAGCAAAACATCTCTTTACGGATGCTCTAAAATTTTTGATAAAAATCAGGAGTTTTCATTGCCAGACTGCACAATTTACTCTGCAAATTTCTCCAGTAAACTGCAATGCTCCACATAACTGATGTCCTCCTTGCCTGACTGATTGAAGCATGTGGGAGGTGATATTTAATAATCTTTTATTCCTTTTTTAAAAAAAAAAAAAAAGGAACACAAAAGTATCACTTCTCTTTTCATATTGTGTTTTCAACAAATGAGATATCGGATGTAATCTGAGTATGGGGACTTAGACTAGTTCCTTAGTCCTCCTTCAGCATAATTTCTATGTGACCGTATTCTTTTGATGTATAATGCTTTTTCCAATTTAGAAATTGTTTAATCAAAATGACAAGAAGATTATAGTAAAAAGATCTACTCACTGTGAATTGTTGTCAAACCCAGGAGAATCAGGCCTGAACACAAAAGTAGGTTCATTGCAGCAGTAGAAGTTTGGGGATGTTATCCCTGACCATGCCCAGGACTGAACTAACAAAACCGCCGCAACGCGTGTCCCCTACTCCAGGCTGTTGGCCTGGATATCTAGCTCACTCCTCTTTGGAGACAGAAGGAGTTAACCATATCAACCTGCATCCTTAAGCTTCCTGTAAAAACACAGCTATGAATTCCATTGTTCATCATGCAGCAGGAAGGCCCAACACTGGGACTCTGATTGAGAAGAAAAGAGAGAAGAGAAAGAAACAGAGTTCACATTCAGAGACTTTTTGCTATCACAAGTCTCTCTTCTGACCCCCCTGACTTGTTGAAAGGCCTTATGGTGTTGCCAAGGCAACACTGGGTACTATGCTGAGTAGGTTCATCTATACTGTATCAGCACGCTCTGTTTCACTATGCAGACTAATCCCTGTTGAAATATCTGAAAGACCCTCTGTGAGTCCATTTCATCCTGTGTGTTTGTGAACCACACAACTTCATTGTGTATTTGGATATTCTCTAGATAATCATGACTCAGCGAATATTATTGAGCCCAGGTCTGCAAAGTCAATATCTTGCTGTTAGAAGTACAGCCCGCACAGCGACAATGATAGTAATGATGATAATGATGATAGTAATAAAGTCCCTGGCAAATCAGCGTCATGATTTTCATGAGGCCTGGGAAAAACGTCTGACCTCTTCTGTTCCACATTTACAGTACAGTGAATAATTTATGTTTCACTCAGCAGAAAGAAAAAGAAGATTTGGTGGCATGCTTCAGAAAATGTTAGCATCAGAGCAAGAAGTTTCGGGGTTCGAGTCCCGGAGTGGGGGTGAAGCTTGAAACACTGGTCTTTCTGTGTGGAGTTTGCCTTTTCTTCCTGTGTATGCGTGGATTTTCTCCAGGTATCCCGGTTTCCTCACACCTTTCACCCACAGCAACAATTTTCTATCTGCTGAGTGAGTCGTGGAGTTGTGGAGCCCGACCAAGTAGAAGAAGAAAGACCTTCAGAGCTGAGATGTTCTCGAGCGGAGCTGTCTGAGCCTCTTGGAGAAGGAGCTCCGCTGTTTGTCCAGGATTTGGTAGAGAGGAATGTCATGGTTGTCCATGATGGATAAAAGTTTGTTCAGTGACCTCCTCTCTATCACTGCCTCAAGTGAGTCCTGTTTGCAGCCAATGACAGAGCCAGCCATAATTACCGTAATAGATTGAATTCCCACATTCACAAAGAGGTTTGTGACATATGAAAACAACATTTACTGTATTATTAGACTTTTAAAGGTTCACTGACGTCACTATAAATGGTTTTCTTCCACCCATGTCCCACTGCTTGAAACTTCTCCCCTACCTCTGTCACAAACACGTACACCAAGCACAAAGGCATCTTGTTCGTCACAACAACTTTGCACCTGAGGGGAAGCTGAGCATGCTATCACCTTTCATCCTCACAGGTAGAATGACTCTTTGGGGAGTGCAGACTGTACTGAGGCTGTGTGTAACAAACCACTCATCCCCATGGGTGGGAACTTTGAAGAAAAAAAGAAAAAAAAAGTGCTGGGAACCTAAATGAGAGTGACACTTTGAAGACAGATAAGGATGAGAAGGAGGAGGGATACTACAGTGTGTCTGACACATCAATGCAGACCACTTAAAGACTTCGATTTATAACTTCTTTTTAAAAAAAATCTTGATAGCTTTTTCTTAAACCTGACAGTTATTCTTTTCTCTGAGTGAATCTTGGGTGAGGTTGAGTTTTAAATAGCATCAGCTATTCTTACTCTATGTGCTGTATAATGTGTTATGGGTTATATACAATTTCTAAAGGGATTTTCCATAACGGTAAAGAAAATGCTACTTCACCCTGATTATTGTCATATTGTTTGAACACCACAGGGCAAATACGTTCAGCTGCTCGCGTCCTGCTCTGTAACATCATTGGACATGCAAATAATATCTTTTATGAGTATAATCTATCATTTCTCTGGCTTGTTAGGTTTCATCTTGGTAAAGCTTTACTTTGTCTTCAGTATTGGACAATGGGCCGTAAGCTCCTGGGAAAAAAAGGTGTAATGAAGGAGATGGGTTTTTTTGTACAGGGTCATGTTGCATCCATTCTGCATGTTACAGACACTAATAATAGCGTTAAAAAAACAACAGTAAAACAAACACACAAAAAAAACAGGCGTGCATGCAGTATAAAAGCATTCCAGAAGTTCTCAAACTTCTCTTAGAACTTCATCTGTTTACCAGCGTGTGGATGCTGGATTCTGACTTGAACTGTTAATAAGGTGAGGATGTTTTTTTTATACAACAGTGTAAACTAAACGATGGAGAATGTTATTTTTCTTCTTCTTTTTTTAAATATATATTGAAACTTAAACTATTTGTTAATTTTATTTTACAAATGTTTGAATTGATAAATCACAATGTAGTCAATTGTAACAAGACGATTTTGAAGCAAGAGAAGGATGCATTTGTATTGCCCGTGTTTATATAATCAAATGCTAGCTAAAAAATCTGTGAGATCATTTAATAATCCAAAAGTTTTTAAAACAAAAGTCAACTAAATATGCATTGCTGTATGACTGTTAAACTTGGAGGAAACAAATGCATGTAAAAATTGATTGTTAATTATGAAAAATTGCATGTAGGAATAGAGAGATGTTTCTTTTGGTGCTTTGTGAGACTTAAGTCTTGCTGCACCATTTATATTCTGGTAAATAAACGTTTATGTATTCCTGTAGATTTTATTTCTATTGAGAAATTTACAACTGATTTTGTAAGATATCTAGAAATGATTGCACGTCCCATTTTTAATCAGCATACACAAGGAGCAGTGTGCTTATTATTTGAACTTATGCGTGGAACAGTCTGCTTTGATCACTCTCTATGTTTTTGCAGTAGCTACTATGATGAAACAAGCTCCATCTAGTCATTTCTTTCTGCTTGGCATGCTCATTACTGACTTGACAGGTGAGGCTCATGGCAAGAGCTATAATTAAACACTCTCTCCCAATCTTTAAATGTATTAAACTCATTGAATGAATTTCTTAGTATGTTTTTTGCATTACAGGTGTGTTTGGGGACAGGATTATTGGAGGTGCAGTGGTAACACCATATTCTATAAAGTATCAGGCCTCTCTCATGTATGGAGAATCCCACTTCTGTGGAGGGACCCTGATACACCCCCAGTGGGTAGTGTCTGCTGCCCACTGCTGGAGGCCGTAAGTCATTGCTGTTCAACAACTACACTTGTACTGATCTCCACAATGTAACCATGCACCGTACCAAAGCTAGCAACACAGACTATACTCTGTGAGAAAGACAAACCTTTTAACAAATGATTGGTTTTTATGATCAATTTAAAAAAACTTAATAATCTGCAAATATTCGGTCATACGTTTTTTAAGGGGGAGTTGGAGGGGGGGCCTGCATGGTGGTGCATTGCTTAGCACAGTGGCCTTTCTGCAAGAAAGGCCAGGGTTCAAGTCCCGGTTTAGGGTCGAACACTGGCCTATGCGTGACTTACACCCCCCCTCCCCTGCTCCCCCCCCCAAAAAAAAACATGCATGTTAGGTTAATTGGTCATTACAAAATTGTGCCTAGGAATGAGTGGCTGTGTGGATGGCTGTGTGTGTGAGGTCCGAAACAGACTGGCGACCTGTTTGGGGTGTACCTTGCCTCTCGCCTTAAATCAGCCAATATAGGCTCCGGCGACCCCATCAGGGATAAGCGGTTCAGAAGATGACTGACTGATATTTTTTTTTATATCCCACAGGAGTCACACCATAAAGGTGGCACTAGGTATGCACAGCCTTGTAAAGCTGGAGGGATTTGAGCAGTTCTTCAATGTCTCCTTAATCATAAAACACTACCAGTACAATTACTGGATGCTCGATAATGACATAATGCTGCTTAAGGTAAGGAATAACTATGAAAGTGTGGAACAGAGCTGTGTTTTGAAGTAGAAAATAATGCATTTAAACACTAGATGTGTGGGGGAGTGGATTCAAATTTATATTGGTTATTGTTCAAAAGCTTGTTAAATGATTGATTATTTGACAGCAGTCATAGAGGAGGAATTTTGTTTCTAAATTTGTCTGAGTATCTGTAATTTACACCTTGAGTTTCAGTTTAGCAAGGATGCCAATTCTAGTTATGAATATTTGATTCTAAATTTATCATATATAGAAGATGGTGAAGTACCAGGGGCACAATATTTTTACAAGTACTATATCGAGGATCTTTAACTATAACTGTATTTGGCTTGAGGTGAACAGTCACTTTTGTTCGGTATTCTAAATTTTTTCTTCACTATCCTGCTGCACAAAAAGATCAAACATAATTACAGTATTAATTAAAATATTTTCCCTCCAGAAATAAAAATAATATAGAGGTAACAAATTCTTCTCTTTTTGTGCTATTTAAGTTAAAACAACATTCTACTGGTTAGGACTCATATTTCTGAATATGTGAACTGAAAATAATATACATAAAAATATGAATGCATATACAGGATGTACGTATATCTGCACATGCAAATACGTACATATGTGGTGCTATTTATTTGCGTGACTACTTTTTTTTTAAATTAAGTTCTATTTGTAGCCACAAGCCCCAAAAGTTTACTTACCAATAACGAGTCGGACATACTAAGTAACGAGTCTAATATTGTTTGAGCGGATAGCAGCGTAAACATAAAACAAGATTGAAGTCGGTCCTAACTATCCTACTATTCACTAACCGCCTATATCACTGAAAGATGTCCATACTACCTTTAAACCAGAACTCCCTCACCTTCCTTAGTGTTCTATGTATATTAGTACGTATTGGGATAAGCCAGAGAGACTGTTCAAAAACAGTTTTTTATTAAACCCCATAAAAAAAAAAACACCAGTGTAAATTTGACTTCTCCCACATAAGCAAAATTAGTAATCTCCTACTGAATCACATTGATGACTGAGCGATATGTGTTTTCTGTATGTCAGCTGGAGCGCCCAGCAAACATCAATGCCATGGTGGAGCCAATCTCATTGCCAGATGCAGCTGCACCCCCTTTGGAAAACTTCGCCCGATGCACAGTCAGTGGCTGGGGTGTGACTTGGGTCTACGGCCAAAGTCTGTCTACAGAACTGAGGGCTGTAGATGTGGATTATTTCTCGAATTGTTGGAATTACTACTACTTCAGGATCACAAGCAACATGATATGTGCTGGTTCTCTAGCTGGTGGGAAGGACTCCTGTCAGGTGAGATAGTAAAATTAATAGCTTCAACTTTACAAATCTTTAAATCTTAATTAAATTTCATTCTTCTTTGACAAACATAAAAGTTCCCCAAGGCTCTGTCCTGGGCTCCACTTTATTCCCATTATGCTTTTTAATTACTTTTTTATGACATAAAAACGTTTCACTTTCTTCCACTAGAAAACAAAGTTATGCCCATATATACTGTACAGGGAAAAGAAGTATTTTTTTACTGCCTAAATCTTAAATTGTACAATATTCATCTCAATTAAAGCAATACTGAGATAATTTTCATTTGGCCAATAACTTTGATTGCCATTATCGGCATAGAAAATAGTCATATTAATACATTGTGATCTACTGAATATGACAAATTCCTATTTTATGTATTTGTTTGAATTTGAATTCAATTATGTGTGAACTACTTAATCTTGAACTCAAACAAAAACAAGGGATGGTACCTTACAAGTGTGCACTCCTTCCACAGAATTCATTTAGCTATTTAATTATTGCTTCCATGTTTACATTATTTAAGTTTAGTGACAAAACTCATTGTTGGTTTTCCACTTGCTTTCATGTTTTTATTAATTCAAACATTAAATAAAAATACTGTTGCAACACGGATTATTTTAGTTTGCATGAGATAATAGAAGATAATGACTGGCCAAAAATACTATAGAATCCAAAAACTTACTTAAAATAATACTGAAAATAGTAAAAACATCACTTCTGCAAAATAAAGTAACAAAAGAAATTGTAGTTATTAAAGTGTTTTTTTTCTAATTCTACTTCATGTTTTTCTTTTGGTGTTCTGAAATTTCAATCCATTCGCAGTAAAGTTTTTCACTCCCAAAACTGAGAACTATTGACTCTACACTTATCAAGCAAAAAAAAAAAAATCTGCAAAATTTTAACCACAAATAATTTTTTTAAATGAATCTCCTCCAAAAGAACAAAGGCAATTCAGTGAAAGAATTTTTACTCTTACTAACTTTATCATTTTTCCTTTTCAGGGTGACTCAGGAGGACCACTGGTGTGCAATGGAAAATTTGAAGGGATTGTATCCTGGGGAATCGGGTGTGCTTATGCTTATTATCCTGGTGTCTACACCAAAGTCAGAAACTACATCTCATGGATTAACTGGGTCATACAGAACAGTTCTTGATCTCTACTCCACAGAAATGTTTATTGTTTGAATATTTAAATGTAACCTAAAGCACTTATTTCTTTTTATTGTTGTCATTTAGATTTCTGAAATATAAACCTATGTACTGGACAACACTTCACCCTGACTCTTTTTGTCCACTAAGTGATTATTGACTGGATTCTTGTAACTTATTCACACTTTCTGTCTCACTGTAATTTTTCACAAGTGGCATAAAACATCTCAAGATTCAAATGGTTTTGTCACACAACCCAATTTAGTTAAGAAGCTCAAGAGTAATGGAATATTTAAACTCGCAAGACTTTAGCATTCTAATTGCTCACTGTTTGGAAGAAGTTGTTTCTGAGCATGTGTGCCCGCTCAACTCTACTTATTTAGAACTTTTCTACCTGCACTGGAATTCAAAATGCTTTACATTGTAGCTCACATTCACCCATTCACACACATTCATCCATAAAGGTGGAAGCTGCCATGCAAGGTGCAAACCACCAAGAGCAATTGGAGGTTCGGTGTCTTGCTCAGGGACACCTCTGCATGAACTCCAGGCAGGAGATTGAACTTGCAACCCTCTGGTTAGAGAATGGTCAACGTTTGAAGAAAGTGGTTTTAAAAAAGAAACAAATAAGCCTTCCAAAAGAAGTGGACCATCTACAAAGTATTTCCTTAATTATCCTCCCAACGACTACCTAACCACTTGCCAAATGAAAAGACAGTATCAAATCGTTAAAATTCGCCTTGGTCTTTTCCAAATTCTGGCTTTGTGTCTCAAATCAATAGAAATTCTTACTTCTTGCCAAAACAAAAAGTTAAAATTATTGCCATGCTTGGGCCAACGGTTTTTGTTCACCTTCCAAATTGATTGGCTGAGGTTTTCAATGTCCCACACAGTTCATATTTCAGTAACATATATATTTTTATTTCAGTGAACTTATTTACTAGCATGAGCGCAACCAATGGAAGTAACTGTAAAAAAATCGATTTATGAAGCTCATACAACCTTTAACTTTGCTCCACTATTTTTTAGGAGGTTGGTTCAAAAAGCGGAGGTTTTGTTACAAAAATAGCAATAAAGGTACGCAACTGGCATTGGGGAGGCTTTAAAACCGCACTGAGTAACTGAGTATCCGCCATTTTGGAAATAGTAAAAAAATTGCGCATGCAATACAAACCAGGCTTTGTATTCGGTTTTTCCCTTATCAACTATTTTAAAAAAATAAAGAAAAGAATAAACGACACAAGTTTGATTTAAATTTTTTTGAATATTTCTGATTAACTATCTATGTAACCTGCTGGAATGTCTCAGCTGATGGTATGAAACCTGTCAAACCTGATCTTCTTCATTCATAATTTAATCTCAGAAATATGCTTGACTCCATCGAAAACTAAAATCACCTTCCTTCCTTTATGAAAGCAGGTTGACATCCCTAGCAAATGATTGGCTGTGACTTGAACCTCTCCCCTTTTACTCCGATCTATTGACTTTTAAAAGCTTAGCTTTTAAAAGTCAATAGACACATTCACTAGTCCACACCAAGAAGAGTAAGCATGGAGGGATTGACATTAAGTCTGGAGGCTGTGTCTATTGATGACAGCCCACAGCCAAGGGTATCCATTGAAAGCTTGGTTAGTCATGCCGAGGAGGCGAAGAAATATGCTTACTGTCCTTACAGCAAATTTAGAGTGGGGGCTGCTCTGCTAACCTCAAACAATGTGGTCATTACAGGTAAACCTATTGTTATTTTTTTCTTTTAGTAATTTTATTACAAGAATAGAGTCTAAAATCAAAGTAACTGCTTTGATGTTAAGTACTAATATGAAGACATTGAAATTTATGTTTTCCTAAAATGTGGGCAAAACTTTTAAGCCACTTTCTTTTCATTGAAGGAAGCTCAAAAATGAATTTACTTTCCACATGATCTGTAGTTCATTCTACAGTAAAGTGGTAATGATTACCTGACAGTTGAAGTGATTGGACTTGATGAGGAAGCTGAAACTTGATTTTCATTTTACACGAAGGGATCTTGTAAATTATTTGAATACTTATTTTATTATTTGAGTAACTTAAATCAAATCAATTCATTCTACAATTTGTTAGCTCTTTATTTGCGGTGAGCTGAAGTACATATTTTTTCCATCACTATGTCAAGTGATTATATACATTCGCAGGGACATTATGTGAAAGAGGTAAGTGTTATGTCACTGTTTCTGTACAGTACATGTCACGTGTCCCTTGGGCCCAGAAGTTCAGGTGGAGTGGGTAAACAGCTGAGTCCAAAGAGGCAGATCAAGTTAGACCAGAAAAGGTCATTAGTCAATGTCTCGTTACTTGTTCACTCTTTTGAGGAATTGGGAAAAAATTCTGATCAACACAGTACAGAAAAACAAATTGTGAAAATTCATCTAGATATGGGAACAAACATTTTTGACAAAAAATGACTTTCTTCTTAAATCTGATAGATGCCCCAAACACATAAAATATGATCATAAATCTTGTTTTAAGGACGGTACAAGTAATATTTTGTTTCAATTAAAGATCTTAATGAACATGTCATAACTGCATGTGTTCTTGTGTCTGTGGCAGGTTGCAATGTGGAAAATGCTTGCTATAATCTAGGAGTTTGCGCTGAAAGAAATGCCATTGCGAAGGCCGTATCTGGAGGCTTCACACAGTTCAAAGCCATTGCAATTTCCAGGTATGATCCTACTGTTATTGTTGTGATGCTGTTGCTATTGGTAATGGCAAAACAATGGGTATGAAAACTGAGCAGTGACTCAGTCATCTTGTTTTGTTTCTCAACAGATCTTGCTTCACATCCTAAAATGTTCTAACACAAACCTTCAGCAAACTAGACAAACATTTTATGTGTTCATTTATTTTTCTTACAGCGACTTGAGTGACCAGTATATCTCTCCATGTGGAGGCTGCAGGCAGTTTATGAGAGAGGTAGTCTTTTTTAACTAGTTTACAGCTTTCAATTTTTTTGTACTTAAAAGCAGCATATTTTTTACATTGAAATAAATTTGTTAAATGGTCCAAGTGAGACATTTGTAAATGCTAGTTTCCTGGAACAAGTCAGTGACTGTATGTTAGAAAGTGAAATGAAAGTGTTTGAAAAATGTCATTTTAACATTTGCTTTAGTCGTTTAAAAAACTGTCTTTTCTTTTGCTTTCCTTAACAGTTTGGGTCAAATTGGAATGTTTATCTATCAAGGGCAGATGGAAATTTCAAAATGATGACTGTAGGTGAACTGTTACCGGCCTCTTTTGGCCCTCAAGACTTGTCAGCGCCAAAAGTGGAGAACAGCAACGCATTGTGAACTTGTGTTTTTTTTTTGGAAATACAAACACCTCGCATTCGTCATGATACTACTCCGTTTTACAGCACATCCGATCAGAACCAATAAATGACTAACTGATGCACACTGGCTTTGTATTCCTGCAACAACTTTTCTTCTTTTTTACAAGCACTACATTTATCTCTTTAAATAAACTTTACATCACACTATTAACCATTTTGTCTTTGAGAACAAACTAAATCAAATAATTTTAACCCACAATAAAATACATCATTAAACCATTTTTATAGATAAAAAAATATTTATTAGTCCGAAGAAACTTGAATTGAAACAATAACCAAATATTTCAATAAATTATTGTTTTAAATTAGGTTTTTTTAGTTACACTTCATTTCTCAGTAAACAAGCAGGTCAAGTTTAAAGAAAAAATGAGCTGACTTATCAGTGTACTATGTTTACTTATCAAGCAGTGTTTCACTGAAGAGAAAAAGATGGAAAAAGCAGGGGCCAAACATTTAAGGCGCCATTGGAAAACTACAACAATTAGTTTTCAGAAATTAACATCCAACAATCTTCATGCATGAACTTTGAGTAGCAAAGGAGAAAAAAAACTACCTTTTTTTCTCTATAATCCCTTCAACGAAAAGTTATGGAACAAGGCTGAGTTATAATTAATGGTTCAACATCATGTTTTACAATTGATTGTTTTTTTTTTTTTTGCCTGGCGTTATGTTTATTCATTTAGCCTCAGAGACAAAGAAGCAGACACACCAACATTAAGCAGAAAAAACAAAATGGAAAACAACCACCAAGTTTTCTATTAGAAGCCCATATTTGACCACACAGCCATTATTTTTTACCTAAAAGTTCCCTGAAGCTTTGAGTCTTTTAAAATCAAAGTGCAGCAAACTAAAACCAATCCAAGTTGTGTTATTTATTTACCAAGTTGCATGACTTGAACCTACTGAATGCAGTCACCCTATACCAGAGCAAGCTGTAGTTAGCTTTGTAGCGTGCTGTGCAGTAATTGCGTAGATGCAATAATGCAGAGGGAAATTGTGCAGTTGTATCACCTTTTTGCAACCCAGTTCTGCTCTCCCAAACCAAGCTACTCATTCAAATAAGTTAAACAAGTTCAGTGCTCACCTAAAGTTATAAAACTTTTTTTTGAGAAAGCACAACATTGTCCTGCAGTTTTATCTGCAAAGGAACCTTATGAGGAGGCATAATTAATAGAGCATAGCTTTACTCTGATCTCAACTCTCTGTGAAGGAGTCAGTGGTATTGAGTGTTGGCCATGCAGGGACCCGTAACCTGGGTAAGGTTCCCTCCATTAACCGCTCCATCCACAGCCCCAGCTTGTCAAGCTTGTGGTGGACTTCTATACTGGTGGCTCTACTGGAGCCTCTTTTGTGTGTGAAACTATCTTCCCTAGAGTGGGATCGGGATCGAGAGTGGGAGCTAGACCTGGACCTGGAGCGAGACTTTCGTTTGGAATCGGAAGAAAAAGAAGCGTCCGATAAAGATTCGTTGGGGTCATCCCCAGTGAAGACAGGTCTGAAGAGACAGAAATATTTCTTGTAGCCATTGAGAGCCAGGACGTGGCCGGTGTAATCTGAAGACTCTTCATCATCTAGGTGAGTGGCGTCACTGGCTGAGCGAAGGAGTGAGGGCATCCAGAGACTATGTTTATCAGCATTCAAGAAGGAGAAGTGAAGCGTCTGAGTTCTAGAAAAAAAAGATGGAGAAAGAGTTTAATAATCATTAATAATGAGCAGCAGGTTAACTCAAAAGGTCCCATCTTATGTAAAATTGACTTTTCAGTGCTTTCTACTTTCAGATAGTGAGTGGGGTCTTGTATTTGTAACATAAGCGTTTTCATAATGATTCAATGCTTTTTGAAAAAAAATATGTTTGTATTGCTAAAACGTGACATCGACCCAGTGTCTGCTACTACGATGACATGACTGGTTACAGCCATGAGGCTTACATAGATTATGTGAAGCTCTCAGGACTCGCGTCAAATTTAAGGGACGGAGCCCGTGCTTTCTCAGAATGGTCGAAGGGAATGAGCAATAGTTAGGCTTCCACACTACCTGGTGGTCTTACTGACAGCCCAAATTGTGGTTGCTTGTGAGCGTAGAAACCAAAGAGAAAAGGCTTATTTAGCATTAAATGGGACCTTCAAACTACACATTTTACAATTTTTATTGACTCTTGTTGGTTGTTCAGAAATAAACAAGCAACAATAAATGACTTGCTAGGACTTACCCTGAAAAAGAAAAAACTTCCTTGGCAAATTTTCTGAGCAAAGCATTTTTGGAGGCATCGGTGAGAACCAAGACAACGTTGATGTGACCAGGTTTCAGCTTGACCAGATTACTGATGTATGTTATGTCCGTGAGCTCTGTCACTTCCACAAAGTCCTTTTTCGGAGGACGACTGCATAAAACCACAAGACAAAGATAAAGGAAAAATAAAAAAGAAATTTTCCTGAATTAAAAATTAAAACTAGAAGTAGATCGTTGTTAATGTTCAAAATTTATTTAAACTTTATAAAAGCTACATCTCAGTATACTTTTCTGTGGTTCACCCAATTTTTATGTCCAGGTGGGTTTTAGCTACTGTGCATTTTAATAGTCACAAGTGTCCGACTTGTAAAAGCATGTTCATACAGATTAGGAACTGCTGCCATAAGCAATGGGGACAATTACAATAATAAACAATAACAATTCAGATCAAATTAAGAATACATACAATTTATTTCCTCCGTTCATTCCCGGAAGATTATGGAGGTTTCATCTCTTGCAAGGACAGAGTCCAAACATTCACATATTTAGTTTTATTTAAGTATGTTTTTATTTATTTTTAAGATCAGGCAGGACTTGAGATTTATTTGTGGTTTATTTCTAAGTTTTCTATAAAAGAGCACAAGCAAACAAAAAAAGTCCTGCGTTAGGTCCTCTATGGTAAAATATTATCTTCATATCAAACCAAGTGGCTGCTAAATTAGCCCCAACTCTATCAAACTTTTTGTATGTTTCTTCTCTGTGTGTTAATTTTCATATTTTAGAATAGCTGAATTTTTTCCGCATATGACGAGGGGAAAAAAAAATCATTTACCACTTTGCATGCCGTTCCCACTATTTGACTGTGAAACCCTCTCAGCCACGTTAAAGTGAGCCGACTACTTTCAAGTTTTTGAACCCTCCAGCTGTCCATGATTAGTCATCTGAAATGTCTATGTGATAAATGTTTTGGTTGCTAAACTTTGGAAACATATGTTCACTTTGTGTTTATTTTTTAAACTTCATTACCTTGAACTATTTGCTCTGGTTGATGGATCTTCTTCAGCTTCTGTTGTGGGTTGCTCTTTTGGCTTTGTTTTCTGTGGGTTGCTTTCACCTGGTTCACTGAAATTGACATGCAAAGCTTAAAAGAGATAAAAAAAATCTTTCTGGTTTACAGGACAAGAAAAAGAACGTTCATTTTAAGTAAACTTTGGGGATGTGCGTAAAATGCTTACGAATGAAATCACTGCTACTTCTCTCACCTGAAAGCCTGAATGATGACAGTGCCAAACAGGATGAAGAGAGCGGAGAACAGCAAGGACAGGATGGGCATCATCTCTCGCCTTGAAGGGAGACAAAAAAAAAAGGGTTGCAACAAAAATGAGGAAAATACATAATCTCCTTCTACACAACCCACACACACATTGTCTCGAGAAGGCCACACTGATATTGATACAGAACCATGATTCAGCTTCTGATCAGATTTCCAAATCTCTCAGAGAGACTTATCGTATTTGTCTCTTTGCATTACCTTCTGTGGACTTTCTACATATCGCCTTACCAGTTGGAGTAGAGAAGGTCATCATATATTTGGAGGATGTAATTGTAAGCGGCATAAATCCACTGAACAATGAACACCTGGAAAGAAAAACAAAAGAGAAAATAAAAGAATCATTTAAATTAAAAGAAAGAAAAAAGAAGAAATTTACAAGAAAATTTCAGCGCAAATGTGTTGGCGGTTACTTACAGGGGCCATCTCATTGTTGAGTTCTGGTAACGTGGTGTCTGAGGTGAGGTAGGCGGGGTCTTTCTGAAGTAGCTCCAGCTCTTTGTAAAGGTGGTGCTTGTCTTCTTCGCTGCCATTCCAGATGCCACTCACAGAGCGGTACATAACTCGGCCCGTCTGGCTTCGCCTCTCCAGAATCACAACCTGTCGGAGGAATTACAAAGCACTTTTAGTAAAAAACAAAAAAAAAAATGCGGCATTGCAGAACTTTAGACACCACAATAGGAAATCTAAAATATCCCATTTGATTACACTCCACAGGTTTTTATGTACAGAAAAGAACAAGAAGTGCAGAAAAAATATCAGCATGTCCTTGAGGTATAGAGAAAAACAAATAACTTATTTATGACAGTGTTTGGAACTCTGACCTGAGAAAAGCCTGCAGTCGGGTTGTATAGAAGCGCTTGACAAAGAGGCTGCTGCTTACGCTGGTACACGTACGCAAATCGCAGTACATCCTTTTTATTCATAGTGGCAAAGTCCAGAAAGGCTTTATTTCCTGGAAGAAAAGCTTCGTCCTCTCCTGTCATAAGCAGCACACAGTACCTGCAAATAATCCACAGTAATATAATTTTTTACATCATTATTATCCAAGAAGACAGTCCATTATTTCCAATGAGCACAAATTTTTGTAAATCTAAAAAGTAAATTAGCAAGAAGTTGCAAATGATAACAAACATACAATCAGATGCAAACAGGTTGATATATTATTAGAAAGAAGATATATTTTCTTATCATTGTTTATAGATAGATAATAGATAATACTTACTTCCTTCGTCTGTGGAATTGCTTGACTGGACACAATTCATCAAACACTTGCTGGCTGACCAGACGCGGCACTTGAAGGAATTTGTTATTGGAGACAAACTCTTCCATAATCTGTCTTTTCATTCCTCTGGCCTGGATAAGAGGAGGGGTTAATTAAATATGTAAGTTTTTTTATTTTAAATGTTTAACAACAGCTGTTTTTTTTCCCTAAAGATGAAGCCTGTAGGTAATGCAAGGCTGTACCTGGATGACATCAACAGGCTTCTCTGTGTCTTCTTTAAAGAGGAGCATGGTGGGAGCGTAGGTGTTGATATTAAACTGCCGCAGAAGCTTGGTGTTGTGTGTTTCACCTTGATCCACATAACCAAAGCGAACATAGTCTCTGAAAGCGAATGCCGTCAGCTGCAAATGAAAAGATCAAAGTCACCAATAAAAATAGGTTAACGTAAACGGAAGATCAAAACGAAATGTCGAGTGTTTTAGCTGTAAAACATAAAATCTTCAAAAACAAAATCAAGCCATGGAATTTTCTCTAACAAACTCTAAATAAACTATACTCTGAACCGGAAAATAATTGGCTGTTTTGATTGTGATTGTTCCACTCGGTCTGTGACAAATCTTTACTAAACACATAACGATGTGATTGAAAAATAAAAACAAAATAATAAAGAGTTTTTTAAAAAGTGTACATTTTAGGAAATACAGGAAAGATTTTTCAATTTGAAAATAGTCATATTAACGGTAGTACAGCAACACAAACTTCATACAACTACATCATAATATGACTGCTACTACAATCTTCTCATCAAAATGATAAAGATGTACAAAATAAGACACAATAAAAATGAAACGATATGAAAAGAACGTGTCTGAACTTATTTATACATTAAGGCATTTTTATCTGTTATAAAACATCAAAACTACATGCTGCCTAAAATAGTGTGAGGTCGACAGTCAATTAATTTACTTTGAAGAACTTTGATTTATTGAAATTATGTTCCTTCATCTTACTTCTGATTCCAATAGGGATAAGCAGTTCAGATGATGAAACAAAAACTATTTCAATGTAAATCAATTTGATCAGTACAGTAAAACCCTTGTTTTGTGCAGAGGTTACGTTCCAAAAAGAACCCGCGATGGGCAAAATCCTCGAAGTAGAAACCTCTTTTTTTTTTTTTTTTTAAATAATTATTATACAATTAAATACTCAAGTACACATTGAAAAGAAAGGACAAACCATTTTACAGGCTCAAGCATTTATTTTATAAATGAATGTACTTTAAAACGTTTTTTTTTTTTCAACCAATAGCTTCTGTACTGTCAAATTTGGGGTTTTTTTTGTTTTTTTTTTTGCAATCTGTATTGTTATTATGATTTTGACCAAGAATAAAAAAACAACTGAAACTGAAATAATCATTTTAATCATCAATGTGAATGGAAGGCTTTAAATTGTGGAGATTAGCCCCGCCCACCGCGACCCTGGGAATTGGATTAAATGGGAGAAATTTAAATGATTATGAAAAAAAATACAAAGTACAGTCGGACAAATAGTGACTCAGGTGTATCTGACTGCATCCTGACTCTGTTCTGCAGTATTTTCTTCTTTTCAAGCCTTTTTAACATTGGAAATTATGAAAGAATTTTACACATACGTAATGTAAATTTGGCAAGCTGTTTTACGTATGTGTACATATTACACTGCAACGTTATTGACGCACAGGTAGAGAAGAAGCGGAGTGACTATATAGCCAATCAGAATGCAGAACACAATGCACGATGCAAATCCGCAAAGTAGCGAAACCGCACTAAGTAAACCGCATTATAGCGAGGGATCACTGTATATACTTTTACCTTGTAGAGTAGAGGTATAACAGGAACTTGGTCAAACAGAAGAAGACTTGGCTTATTTTCCGCATGCCATCCGTTCAGAAAAGCCATGTAGTTGGCATCGTTAATCTGAGAAAAAAAAATATGGAAATAAAATCTACTGCAGATGTACATCTGTGTAGTTTTCACAACCAGTTTGTAATTACACATATATTTCAGCTAGAAATGAAAACTAGACTGAAATACAAATAAAAAAAATGTCTGTTTATAAGTTCAGTAAGTCTTCTTTAAAAGAGTAGGTAAAATATTGGGGTTACCCTTTCCACAAGTTTCTGAGGCAGCAGATTTTCAACAAACTGTTTCAGGTTCTCCCGGGCTATTGCCTGGTGAAAAAAGGTAAACCTGCCGTTCACCAGTCCAATGAGGGATGGTGCACGGTGGGCTCCTATTTGGTTGGCAAGGCGACGCTCATAGCCCATATCCAAAATACCAATGCCCACACCTGGAATGGTATAAAGATAAAGAGCTGTTAGATCAGACAGTAAAATGTAGCTTAATTCTATTTACATTTAACGTTGAAACAAATTGAAACTGAGCCTCGGTTAAACATTTGCGCCGCGTGGTTAAGAATTGCTGATTAAAACTTAAACCAAAAATCTAGTCTTTTATGGACTGCAACTTATTCTTGGATTTAGTCATTTTGTGATTGAAACTTGTAGGAAAAACTTTTGCGCTTATAAACTGCTTATCTAGTAGAAAATCCCAAGTGTAAAGATGACTGGGAATAAATTAATTAGTAATATGTTTTTTATAAACTTATAAAAAAATCTGTTTGTTTATTCTACAACTTGTAAATTATGAGTGAAACCAATGCGAGCAGTATAGGGCGTGTACAGTATGTGTGATGCAGACTTTTGCCTCCCTCTAAATTTGACTACCCACAGAAACTCACACAAATGTAGCCACTGCTGATTTAATACTTGATCTCAAATGTTCAACATACTGTGCAAAAGTAAGTCTTCAACAGTCAGGCTGTAGCATCTTTAAAACCAACAATTTGATAATCAAGAATTCCTCTTAGTGCCTAAACTTTCTATACCTTTATCAAACCAGCCATGACAAGTTAGCGATGTTTTAAACATGAGAGCAAACAACATAAAACCAGAACAGAACCATCACAGTGGGGATAAATTTTCAAAATGCGAAGCTGACGGTTACCAAGAGTTACAGAACATGGACTGTGTGCTTGGCTTATACAAACTACCCATCATCAAGCCCATTAAAACCTCAGAGCATGCTGGTATTAATGCAGTCAGAAGGTCCTCTGAGGCCTGGGAGTGTGGTCTTGCAACCCAACACATTGTTAGCAGATAAAGGCTGGTAACAAGGAGATCTTCATGCGGCAGTAGCATCTGCACACCGCTAGGAGTAGTGATGAAGAACTGGTCGGCATCATTGTTCAATCTTTTCTACCTCTAAGGCCAGGACACTTTACAACAAATATCACAGAAAATACACGCAATGTACAAGTTTGAAAAACAAACAGTGGTACATATCAAGGAGGAGTAGAGACATAAGACAAATTTTTACAGGTGAGATTCGTCTCTGGATTTAAACAATGGATGCCTTGGAAAAGAAAACAAGACTTGCAATGACACCATCTGATTTATTTTGGATATAGAACTTAAAAACTTGTGTAATTAGAATGTAGAATAATTTAATTAATTAGCCATGAATATATATTACTTGACTATTAATATCGTCATGAGTTTACCAAAGCATCCCGACACAAGTGAGCGTAAATGGGAATAAAACAGTCTTACCCAGAGGTTCCAACTCCTGTATAGTGTCCTTCCAAACAGGCTCAATGTGAATGCAAGCAAAACACCATTCAGATGTCACTTTGATAAGGTATGGCCTTTTGTAGCTGTCTGGAAGGATGTCATTGTTAAACTGAGCATGATGAAGCATGTACTTGCTGTCTGCAAAGTCCCTGGACCTGGAACAGGGAAAGAGACAAAACACTTTATTTTTTTACTCAACATGAGGCTCCAGGGAAATGAGAGAATAGAAAACCTGCAACACTAATTTGTTCAACTTTTTGTTTTTTTACGCTATTGGCCAAGCTTCTTCTACCAAGAGACAATTAAAGATCGCAGAAAGCAGTCCTGCTTGTTCAAACATGATGGACTAAAAAAAATTATTCATGAAAAATGTATGCATTTAATGACCAGCATCACTGAGGAAATACACCAGAAGAACTTGAGTGTAATGTAAGGTACCTTGGGAAATGGAAAAACGATTCATCAAAGTAGAAGCTGTGGTGGAAATTGCGAAAGCCTTGATGTTGTGATTGACCGAAAGGTTGGTTTTCATCCATTTGTCCGTAGCGGTCAAAGTTTGACCTTCGTTCCTCATTAGACAAGACCTGTATAAAAGGAAAAGAGGAAAGCAGAAATTAGATATTTTTTATTTAAGATTTAAAACCAAGATTATATGAGATGTCCTTTCTTGGTCGCTCAGAAGGCATCCTAACCAGTTGCTCTGACCACTCCATCTGGCTTCTCTCAACCCGGAGGAGCAACGGCTCTACTCTCAGCTCCTCCCGGATGGCAGAGCTCCTCACTCTATCGCTGAGTGAAAGCCCAGCCACCCTATGGAAGAAGGTCATTTCGGCTGTTTGAATCCGCAATCTTGTTCTTTCGGTCACCACCCACAGCTGGTGAGTGTAGCCGAGGGTGGGAACGTATACCGTCTTGTAAATCAAGAGCTTTGCTTTTCGGCTCAGCTCTTTCTTCACCATGACAAAACAATGCAGTGTCCTGATTATTGCAGATGCTGCATCAATCCATCCGTCATTCTCCCGGTCCATCCCTCCCCTCTCCAGTCCTGAAATCACCAAACATATCCCTCCAACGCCTTGGCTGCACAGTACCCAGAGAAACCCCATGCATAGATGCAAACTCCACACAAAAAGGCCTGTGTTTTCAAGCTTTGTCACTACTCCGGGAATCGAACCCTGACCTTCTTGCTGTTAGACCCAAACAAAAGTGAAAGAAAAAAGCAAGTAAAAAGAGAAGGAAACAAACTTCTCTTTTGAAGTATCAGACATTATAATGTACTCTAGCCCACCTCATAGGACTTAGAAATCTTGATGAACATGTCCTCAGCTTGAGGGTCCTTGTTCTTATCAGGATGCCTAAAAAAAACACCACATTTCATTCAATGACATATATAAATATACACTGTATTGAACATGTTCAATTGAAATGTTATCACTGTTATAAATGGTATTCAGTTCCAATGAATCACATTATACATAATTATGATGGGATGGCCTACTAGGTCTTAATGGTCACTCACCATTCTCTAGCAAGGCTCTTATAAGCCCGTTTGATTTCTGCCTGACTCGCAGTCCGGCTGACACCCAGGATTTTGTAGGGATCAGACTCAGTAAGTTTTACTACAGGTACTATAAATATTAAAAGAAAAATGGCGATCAAAGCTGGACATGTTCCCGGACCCTGATCGTTGATCCAAACCCTCATCGTTTGCTAACTTAACCGTCGTTACCTTGTAGCGACTGTCAACGTTCCTTTAATATATTAATACATTAAAAGATACGCTTACATGATCAGGCTTGCTGGATTTCAGTCCTAAGTAAAGGTAAACATGACATAGTTGGTGTATTTTCTACGATCACACCATAATTTCTTTTCCAGATGATGGACATTAGCAAACTGTCAGCATCAAGTTTTCCTTAGCAACCACGCAACTTCTGGTGGAGATTTTCAAAATAAACATGTTTTTAACTTTGGACTGAAGTTAGAAAAAAGGAACGTACATCTCTGCAGTTACATTATTTGAACTTTTAAGAATAAGGAAAAACCCCATTTTTAATATGATTTTTCATAATGAAATAAATTAAAATGGTAAATACTTGTTTAAAGATGCAGATAATTATGCAATAAAATCATATTTTCATTTTTGATGAATAAATCATAATAATCAGGTGCGAATCCAGAATTTTCTAAAGGGGGGTGAAGAGGTGAGGTCATATACAAAACGAGCACCTGTGGTGCTCGCCAGTATAGGGGGGTCTGTGGGCATTCCCCCCCAACCCAACCCAGTACATTTTGAAAAATAGTTCATTTCTCTGCATTTTGGTGCATATTTTGCCCAAAGTTTATAATAATTAAAGTAGTAAGAACAATTTTTGTTGTCCCGCCCCCCTAATTTGGATCCACCCCTAATAATGCATTTAAACCACCTTTCAGGACACTTAAAGAAACTGTACAACAGATGACAAAAACTACATAGACCTAAATACTAAAATATGAAAGTGTTGTAGTATGGAATGGATGTGGTGGAATGATGAAGTCCTGGTGATGGTTCAGAAATGCATTGGATAATTCTCTCTACGTAATACTTTCAAAGTGCAATTACCATAAATGAGCAAACAATTCCAAAAAGCAAGAGTGAATTGAAAATTATGTGAAATTATTGCATACAGTTCAAACTATGAAAAAAATGAAAGGCTGTTGTTCTCAAGAAATCATCTTTAAACTGGATGCTTCCACAATTTATTTAACTAATTTAAACACTTATTTATAAAATTAATTTTAAAAAAGCCAACAGGGCGGATGCAAGTGGTTGACCTAGTGGCCTCACAGCAAGAAGGTCAAGGTTTGAGTCCTGGAATGGGGGAGTTTGCATATATGTGGGTTTTCTCCAGGCACTCTGTTTTCCTCCCACTCTCCCAAAACATGCATGTTAAGTTGATTGAACGTTACAAAATTGCCCGTTAGGAATGAGAGTGTGTGTGGATGGCTGTCTCTGTGTGTGGACCCCCAACATACTGGCGACCTGTTACCCCAAACAGTATTCTGCCTCTCGCTTGAAATCAGCCAGGATAGGTTTTGGTGACCCTATTAGGGATAAGTGGTTCAAAAGACGAAGAAACAAATTAGCAAAAAGATTAAGTTTTGCTCAATTTAATATTGTTTGGGCAAAATAACTTTTTTATTTATCTGTGTATATATAGCCCAATATTACAAAATAATTGTCTCAACAGGCTCTACATTGCAGACTGGTAAAAAGTACAAAAATAAAAATCAAAACGGAGAAAGAAGTAGAAGCACAAATACACAGCTAAAAGCAAACTAAACAAAAGCTAGCTAAACAATTTCAGCAGATTCCAGCCCTTCACCCATCTTCACAGAGAGAAGGTACTCCAAAAAAAAAAACATCAGGGGGGAAAAAAACAGAAGAAACCTCATGGGGATCCACATGAAAGAGAGATCCCTCATTCGGGACGAGCAGCCAATGTGTCTAAGACTATCAATTAAATAGTATGAGCTTATTCTACTCTAGGGCTATACAGTTTCACCATATTTTAACATGACAAAATGCGATTTTAGAAAATACGGGCGTACTGTTGTTTCTATTCGGCCAAACAAACAAACAAACAAACAAACAAAAGAAGCTTGACAAAAATCATTTTAGTCAACGTGTGTCATACATATAACCACCAACAAAATCACTTGCTTTCAAACCAATTATGATACATTCTCATTACTCAAGTTAACTGGTTACCTTTTCCTACGTCACTCTGGCTCACTATAGATTGGCTGCACGTGCGCATTCTTTTGTGATTTTCAAAATACTCGATGAATACTGTTTTTAAGAACTCAATACAGTGTATGGGAGGCAGGAGGAATGCCTTGTTATGGAAATTAGAATTAATCAGGAGATGGGCTTGTGTTATTGACAAAGAAATTAAAAAGAACTGAAATTTTCACTTAGTAGAAAGTTGACTGAATAACAAGTGAAAAAAAAAATCACATTTTTAGGATGTGTTGATAAATCAACAGAAATAAATCAGTGTGTAAATCACAGCGTGGCAATGAGCCTTAATTTTGAAGGACAATCCACATCCGGTTTAGTGGCGATGGCATTATTTTAAAAACGCATTAACAAACACAATCTGGTTAGATGTTTTTTAAATGTTTCTTTAATTCACATTTTTGTTCAGTTTTTATTTCTAATCACAATTAGATCAAATCCACGTTCTAATTGTTTTGACATAGCTTCCTCATCACGCAACACTTCCGTTTCCTGTTCGTCACACAAACACCCTGAACTGACTGAGTTAACGAGTTTAAAAAGGGATGATATACGCTGAAATCAATACGCATAACGGGTTTTACAGCATGCTTGACCCGCACCGTTAAATATTCTGCTTTTTATCTATTTCTAAGAGAAATATGAAGCTGCAGTGTGGGTTTCCATCTAGGAGAGTGAGCTCATTCAGCCTACAGATGATTTCATCTCGGTAGCTAATGCTAGCCTTGTCTGTGGCCATCTTTCTCTGCACCAGGCTCTTTTTAATAAGCTGAGGTAAACATCATTATCTACGATCCACATTGTTGTCAAACAGAGAGAAAAGCTGCAGATTTAAGGTTTTCCTTTGTTGTTAGGTGGAAATACAATTTAAATGTTTCCTCTTATTAAATAATATTCAACTACATAAAAATGTTTTTTTTTTTACATTGCAATCATTTAAGTGCAATTATTGTCTACTTGAATTCACTATAATAGAAAGTGCTTTTACTTCAATGTGATTTTTTTAATTGCAAATGATTAGATTCTCAGCTTCACAACCTTGTTTACTGTTAAGAAAGTGAAAATGCATATCTGTGAAATGACTAATTATGTTTTTCTTTGTCTGTCCTTCTCAGCATTATGAATTTGTTTCGTCTGATATGTCGCCACAAAACAGCTCTGGTCATTGGCACAGTCTGCAGCTTTGCTGTCGTCCTGGTCTTCTTGGCTAAATGTACATCAGAAACCTTGAAACAGGGCCGCTTGGATCCTCCAGGTTTTGCTCCTCACAGTAATTCTATTCTGTCCCATCCAGAGCAGCGCAATCCGCCCTCAACGTCCAAAGACTTGTCAACATTTCTGGTGATCCTCATTACAACTGGACCCAAATACACAGAGCGCAGGAGTATTATTCGTAGTACCTGGCTTTCGAAACGGGATCCAGATGTTCTGGCTATGTTTGTGGTTGGAACTCACAGCCTGTCAAATGATGATCTTCAAAATCTGAACACAGAACAAGGGAGGCACAAGGACCTACTTTTACTACCCGAATTGCAAGATTCTTATGAGAACTTAACAGTCAAGCTGTTGCACATGTATTCCTGGCTGGACCAGAACGTGGACTTCAAATTCGTCCTCAAAGCAGATGATGATACATTTGCTCGTTTAGACCTTATTAAAGAAGAGCTAAAGGGAAAGGAACCCAGTCGTTTGTATTGGGGCTTCTTCTCTGGGCGAGGCCGAGTAAAGACGGCAGGGAAGTGGCGTGAAAGTTCTTGGGAACTCTGTGACTACTACCTTCCTTATGCACTAGGTGGTGGATACATCCTTTCAGCTGACCTGGTACACTACGTGCATATTAATGCAGGTTACTTAAAGATGTGGCAGAGTGAGGATGTGTCCTTAGGAGCTTGGCTGGCACCAGTAGATGTTCGGCGGATGCATGATCCACGCTTTGACACGGAGTATAAATCACGTGGCTGCAACAACAAATACTTGGTGACACATAAGCAGAGCCTGGAGGACATGTTGGAAAAACATCAGACGCTGCAGCGGGATGGCAGGCTCTGCAAGGAGGAAGTCAAACTGCGATTGTCTTATGTGTATGACTGGGGTGTGCCACCCTCACAATGCTGTCAGAGAAAAGATGGTATCCCGTAACTGCCATTCTTGCAGTTTAAAAAGTTAGCTTGTTTTATTACGATGTACATTATTTGCCAAGTTAGACTAATTTAATCACATTTCCATTTGATCTCTCTTGTAAATCTATTTAAGTTGTGTCCCAAATTTTCAGTATTACAGCAAAAGTTTATATAAACCTAATTTTTGATCCAAAATACCAAATTCTAATTGTAAAAGCTTAGAGACTGACTGACAAACACATTTCAGTTCTTCCAATTACGGCAGAGTTAACTTACAAAGCAATTATATATTTTATGGAGTTTTAAGGTTTTTTAAGTTTGCCTTAATTTGGTTCTTGCTATGAAACAATCATTTAATAGGATGTAAAAAATACTACTAAAACAATCTTGAAATAGGATAACATGGAGAACCAGGTAGGAACTATTATTGCTGTTATTTATGAATGGGAAGCTTCATTCTTTTGCTAGACCTTCCAACCCGGCTATGATCTCCAGTTTTTAGCTTTGCTGACCTACTTTATTTCTTTGTGTTTCATCTGCTGTGCCTCTTGTCTTAATACTTTATAACAAATCGATATGCTTTGATGTTATCTTAATGTCGTAAATAGGGTTGAGAAACACGAACTGGAGATTTCTAACCAATCATGATGTCTCCCTTTTTTTTTTGTTAAAGTGGAATGTTTACCTTTTTTGTATCTTATTTATTGTTAACTTATTTTGCATCAAGCATAACACTTAAATCCAGTTTATGGATGGATACGCATCAGATGTGGTTGCTGTTTGTTGATTGAGTTTGTGTTATTAAATCTGTCTGATGTGTGTCTTAGAGTTGATGAACAAGACATGCTTTATTTTAAGTGTAATGCTCTTGCTAATGGACAACAGTACTTAAAGTCTTGTTTTTAATGTTTTAAAGAATGTGTACCAGAATCGGGTGGATGTATTTTGTTTGACAAGCCTCCCTGTTCCTCATTCTATGAGTCTACTAAAGTACAGAGATGTCCAATATTACAGTCACACTGACAACTTGTGGTCAGTGTATCTACTGTGCAGAGAGCAAGTTATTTGTGAATGTTTTTTTAGCAGCACACGCAGCACTTTGTTGCTTTTATAAGCAACGAACCTCATTTTCATTTCTGTAATGATTCCTTTTTTTGTTGTCTGACGTGATGTGAGGCTTTTCCAACTCTGTGATGTCAGTTGCTGTGTCTCAAATGTTGTGAAACGTCTCCACAGAGCAGCTTTGATTAAATGGTTTGACATGTTGGAGCCCTGAGAAAGGTTCTTTTTTTTATTGTTATTACAAATAAAATTGGTTGATGGTTGAAGAAATTTTGAAAAATACAAGAATAGTTTCTAAATGCTCATCCAACGTACTGATTTGTTATACCAGTTAGATTCTATTATATTGTTTGGAAACCTCATTGAATTTTAAATAAGTAGAAGCCAGATGCATTCTTGTAATAAACATTTCAAAAACATCTAAAATATTTGCAAAAATGCAATACAATTTATTTACATTTTGAAATTAGTTTTGCTCAATGCATTTAGAAAAAAGAATTAAAAGTGAAAATACAGATTTAAACATTTGTTGCAATTTGTAAAAAAAAAACTATTGCTTTTTTCTTAACAGTTCATCCCAAGATACTCATCCTGATTTGAAATGTGGCCAGAAACAGTTGTTCATTTTAGCCTATCAAGCAAACACAGCTTCCAAATGGCCTTTCTTTATGTAATCTATACAATCTCTGGTTGTTAGAAAGATTTTGGGATGCACTTTAGAGTTTGTCTCACATGTACAAACTCGGGCGCATTTCTCAACTTTTCCCTTCTTTTTTTCTCCTCAACTTCACTCTGCAAGACATGGAAAAAGAGGGTTAAATTTCCTAATATTTATTATGGTTTTAATCTAAATATTGGCGTATCTTTTAAAGATGACTCTAATACACATACCAGCTGGATTTTTTGCAGCCTTAAGCAAAGTTTCCTTTCCAGATCAGATGGAGGATGAAGAGCTTTCTCTCTGTGTCTGTGCTGTTCTCTTTTTTTCTTTTCTAACACATGCTGCAGCTCTGACTTTCTCCGTGGGAGCATACCCCTGAAGGCACAACCAGAAATAAAAAGTCACATCAAAATTACCTTTCTTCATGCTTGTATCCGTCCATTTTTCCCATTTGTTAAACCTACCCTTGATGAGCCCATGTTTAAACAGGGCCACATAGTACATACTCATTGGGGCAACTTTCTGCAAGGTGTTTTGTGGATGGTGAGGGGAAAAGGGTGCTGTATGTGGAGAAAACCCACACCTATGCAGGAAGAACATGACAATTGTATGGCTGCAAGGCTGATATGTTAACCTCATCCTAGCAAGCTTCCTCTTGTGAAGTGATGCTTCAAAACAATCAACTAAAATATTTCGTTTTTTCATTTTGTCTTCTGAGCCGCTTATCTCTAATGAGGTTGCTGGGGATGCCGTAGTCTATCCCGGCTGATTTTAAGGTGAGAGGCAGGATACACCTCGAGCAGGTTGCCAGTTTGTCACTAGGCTACATACACGCAACCATCCGCACACTCATTCCAAGGGGCAGCTTTCAAAGCGGCCAATCAATTTTGCATGCATGTTTTTGGAAAGTGGGAGGAAACCCACACAAACACGGGGATAACATGCAAACTCCACACAGAAAGGCCAGTGTTTCAAGCCTCGTTCTACCCCGGACTTGAACCTGTGCTGTGAAGTATGTCTCGAAAAGCTATTTGTCATTGTAATTAAACACAAAGCAGTTATAGAGTAACACAAAAGTTGAAACCCCTTCTAACCTCGCTTCATTGTGCCTCCTAGGAATATATGATTACGAGATGAGGGTCTACATTGTAGTGGAAGGTGCACATTTGGCTCAGTTTTGCACCATCTTTCTGCCTCAATCACATACAGAATATTAATTAACAGATGAAAAAAACTACTCAACTTATTAAAGTACTTATTTCTACAGTCTAGAGCATAAAATTTCCTGGTGAAAACTTTGACCTATATGCGAGGGACAACCTGTACCTGTTGTTAATGAAACCCAGCCACATGCAAACCTAAATTTACAGCCCTGTGTTTTCTCACCTTCTGTAACAGAATAACAGCTCTTGGTGAAGAGCTCTGCGCTGGAGCGAAGCCAGGTTGGGATTTATCAGCTTTTGTGGTTTAATGAGGTCATCTTCCTGCTGTTGTTGATTTTCAATCACCTGGTGAGGTGGGATCATCCACGGGTAATTCCTGTCTGAAAAATATAAGTTGGATTATGCAGGTCAGAGCAGCAAAATGAGACACAAAAACACTTTAAATACGATCATTTTTTGCAGTGGATTAAGAATGTGCAATGCCATCTTGAGAAAGTGGTAAATGACCTGTTTATTATACAAAAGTATGTGTTGCATTTTATCTTATATTAAAGCTTACCTTTTCTGTTTCTGAGACCCATCTTCTGTGATGCCTGAATGAGCGTCAGAATTTGGTTAACACCATTTGTGAAACACAAAAAATCCTTCATTCATGCAAATAAAATGCATTCATTCATGCACTTAATTTATTATTATCAATCAGACATTCTTGGGGCAAGAGATTGAGACTTTACATCCAATTGCAGCAATTTAAATTAGACTTATGACTCAAGTTGTTGAGGTTAATGATTTGAGTATTAGGCCCTTTTGAAACTGATAGACACTTTCATAAAAAATGAACAAAAGTGTTAGAAAACTCCTCAAATACATTAAGTAGTTATATTGACTCTTGAGTAACAAGACTAAGATATAGGTCTAATTAAGTTTTAAATTGTTAAAGATCAATCTTTATAAAAACTATTTTGATTAGCCATTTTATTCCTGTATAGTTACTAGTCTAACTTTAAATACAGGTGGCAAAATTTAAATCACAAACCTTCTTGCCTCTGTTAGTGTTTTATTTTTCTTTTCAATCCACAAAATTATTCAATCAGCATACAGACGCATATACGCCAATCAAATTTTGATTATAATTTGTACTATTTTGTTGTTTGGGCAATTATTATCCATCCTAACAAATCAACCCCAAGCCCCAGCATGATTACTATTAAAGAATCTTACCTGTGTGTTCTGATAGAGACGCATTAGAGGATGATTTTAGATTTTCTTCAGGGTACAAAACTTGCCTTTCACTGGATGAAACTTGGTGTGAGAGTCTTTGCTGTGGTCTGTGTGCAGAGTGAGCTACAGATACTGTAAGGCTGACCAGAGCAGGTGTGCCACACTGCCCCGCCAACAAATCCCATTAAATGTCTCACAACCCTTTGTTCTTTTCTAGTACCCATCTGGAGAGAAACTTCTGTTGTCTTTTAGCAGCGGCATATGTGGAGATTAGGATAAAGTATCGTAACAGTCAAAGTAATCCAATATTAGAGATTAGACACAAAATTAGTATGAAAGCTTCTGTTCTTTGTTGATCTGCTGTTTTCTCTATTAATTTATTCGGCAAAAAGAATATTTAACAATTATATTGACATAAATCTTTCTTAATTTTATTTAATTAATATGACTTTTAATTCAAATGACTCATTAAAGATATTTAAGTGGACAAATTGATCATATTATTGTTTGCCTTCACTTGTAAAGACCACCCACATGCTATTAGTACTCTGATATAAACACAGATAAGCAGTAATATCTTAACTAACTAAAAGTGACCACATAAGACACACCAGTACATTTCTGGTGTGTGATAGATGAGTTAAGATTAATTTAATTAATCCCTTGGGGGAAATTGATTTGATGCAGTAGTTTGTTTGGACAAATGAAGTGAAATTATTGGTAGTTTCTCAGTAATATTAAATCTTATGAATGAATCCATTTGTTCCATCCAAATTGCTTTACTTTGATGACCGACAATAACATGCTTAATACCAAACATCTTCAATTTTTACCCATTGTTCGGCCATTAGTATTGGCCACACAAATTGAGCAATGAATTTGTGTTTTGGGAATAAGGTAAGGCAGGTTGAACTTACTTGAACTATAGGTGAGCGCACAGTGTAATCCTTATCCTTCTTGTTGCAAATGCCAATGCTGTGTCCAGTTAGAAAGGCCAACAATTTCACCTGTTTAATTGTCTCCTGATTGTCTCGTTACTAGGGCTCATCCTAGTTCTCGCCTGTTACAAATAATGGAACGAATGTCAGTCAGTCAGTCAGTCACCTTCTTAACCATCTAGCCCTCACGGGGTTGAGTGAATTGCTGGAGCCCATCCCATCTGATTCAAGGCGAGGGGCAGGGTACACCCCGAACAGGTCGCCAGTCGGTCACAGGGCCACACACATACAACCATACACACACACTCATTCCTAGGGGCAATTTTGCACTGGCTAATCAGTCTAACATGCATATTTCTGGGAGGTACCCCACTGGAGTACCCAGAGGAAACCCACGCAGACACGGGAAGAACATGCAAACTCCACACAAAAAGGCCAGTGTTCCAAGCCTCGTCTCCATCTGGGACAAATGTAACTCTCAAAGATCACAAATGAAGCTGGGAAAAGAATCGTCTCTCCACAAACTCCACTGTCCCTTCTGGACGAATGTGCTGTTAACAGGAAAGCCACCCTGATCACAGAAGGACCATCACACCCACTTCATCACTTCTTTTCTCTCTTCAGGTCGACGACTCAAAATTTCATTAGTCATAAAATAAATCCATTGTAAATCATTTGCAATCAAAACCTTAAACAATAATCTTCTATACATCAACAGCTTGGGATTTGACAAGTTTTTATGTCAGCAAGTCAGAATTAATTTAACACAGTTTCTTTTTTCAATCCAGCTCCTAAACTGTTGTTATGTACACAACTTTTGCCCCAAATCATCAAAGAACAGAATCATATAATGAAGCAACAAAAAAAGTCAGAAATGTCTTGAAACTATTATGTTGATTAAAAAGAAAATTGAAATGATACAACTTTTTGACAAACTCAAAGTACACAACTTCCAAGTACAGTTACAGTGCAAAGTAAAATCACATGTTTTGTTTCATTCTTGTCTAAGAAATATTTGTATTGAATTAAAAATACTTTATTGATCTTTGAAGGGAAATTTGAGAGTTTGTTTCAAACATCTGACATACTAAATGCATTTTTGTTCATGTACAGTATAAACAATGTGTTGAGTCTCAGGCTGGGTCATAACATGGTGTAGTAATACTATTTACCACTAGATGGTGAAAAAGTCAGCTGGGTGACAACAATTAAAAACGAAGAAAAACATGATCAGGAAAACGGAAGTGTCAAAGCGAATGCTGCGACGTTGGATTGAAAACAGTTTTTACCTGGAAGTAAACATTTTTTTTGTTAATTTGAAGGATGAACTTGTGATTTAATATCGTCAAACAGTTAACTGCAAATATGACAAATGGTAAGAGGACTGTTTAATCCGTTAAATGATGACATACCAATAAGACACTAAGTAAGATTACTTGTTCGTAGAAAGCTAGACGAGGCTAGTTTAGCTGCAGACGTGGCCCGGTTTGGACTTCTTACAGATCAATAATCTAATCAATATATTTGTCTCCTATCCTGACAGCGTTACAGTATTAACATATCAGCAGTTATTAGCGCTATTCGAATGTTACTGTGTTTATTACTAAATTTGCTTGTCGTATTTCTGTCACTGGCTAGTTTAGTTTGCTAACTAGCTCATGAAAGTCAGTCTAAAACTATTAAATGAATCTGAGCAGAGTTTGTTGTATGAAAGATTAAAAGTGGGGGTTTTGTGGGTGAAAAAGAGCTCCAACACTGGATAGTGAAGTGTTGATTTCATAGTTAATGAGAATTTAATAATGATTGTTATTTCGCTTCTTTACAGTTTACTCTCTCGATGGAATCCTGGTGTTTGGGCTGCTGTTCATCTGTACATGTGCATACTTCAAAAAGGTCCCTCGTCTCAACAGTTGGCTGCTGTCAGAGAAGAAAGGAGTGTGGGGTGTCTTCTACAAAGGTTATTACTTACAAACCCTCCCTTAGAAAATACTGAAACACCTTGCAACGATTGTTCATGTAATCTATTTGGTTCCATTGTGTTTATCTGGCACCGGGTTGCGGGGCCAACAGCCTCAGATGGAAAACCCAGGCTTCTCTCACCCTAGCTGTATCCTTCAGCTCACCCAGGAGGATCCCGTGATGTTCCCTGTCCAGCTGTGAGACATAGTCTCTCCAGTAGGTCCAGGGCCTGCCTCTGGGTCTCCTCCTGGTGGGACGTGCCTGAAACACCTCACCAACAAGGTGTTTGGGTGGCATCCTAATCAGATGCCTGAACCACCCCATCTGGCTTCTCTGAACCTGGAGGAGCAGCGGCTCTACTCCGAGCTCCTCCGGGATGGCAGAGCTCCTCACTCTATCTCTGAGCAAGAGAGTAGCCACCCTGCGGAGGAATCTCATTTCGGCCATTTATGTCAAGAAAACCTTCATTAGTCCCACAGTGGGGAAAGTGCAAGAATTAAGGCATGCAGTGGTTCTACCTTGTAGAAGAGATAGAGGTACAAAAGGGAACGGAGGGTAGATTTGGAGTTTAAAACATAAGTCACTCGGCTTCACTGCCACTGGTCGATGCAGCTGCGCAAGTAAAAAAAAAAAACTACACCAGTTACTTTGCAAAAACATATACACACATAAACATGCTGAGGAAACCGTTGATTTGGGGGAAGAAGTTGGTTGAGTGGGGAGGGGGAAGACAAAGCAGTGGCTTCATGTGGAGCATCCAAGGGGATGTGTGATAACCGGCCTTAGCCAAGGCTAAATTATCAGATTCAGAATTTCGTTCTTTTGGTCATCACCACAGCTGGTGACTGCGAGATTTTACAAACTGCTTGATTTGTCTTGTGTTACTGCATTTATTAAATTTAAATGCAACTATTATTATAAGTAAACAAGTGAGCAAACCTCATGATGAATCTACTATTATGTCATGTGTTGACACAAGGACTACAACAAATAACTATACCAATGCTACTTCGTTGACTAAAAAGGACAAGGTATTAGTTGAAGTTAAAAAGAAACGGGAAAGTTATTTTTAATCCGATTGTTTATATTCCAATACTTGTGTTGCCAAATATCCACCCATAATGAAACGAAACTTTTACAGTTTGGTAGAAAAACAATAGGCCTTAAAAAATTGCCATGGAGGAAAGCCCAATTTAGGATTATAGTTTGGTTGAGCAAGCTTCATTATCCACCCAAACTAAAGTAAAATAAGAACTTACTACATAAACGTACAAGAAACCATTTTTACACAAGTTGAACATTCAATTAAACTCTCTGCTTGTGTATTAATTATTTTCTTTGTCGCAAATGATAAATTCCTGAAAAACAAAATGTAAAATCCCTTCATTCCTCTAAAAAAATGTTGACCTTTTGACAAATTCTCCAGACTATGTTAGGATTTAACAGACACAGTTTCAAGTATCCAACATTTGTAATTTGCTTTCATTTCTGATTTTTTGATACATACTAAACTGTTTTGATCTTTGATCCACAGCTGCGGTAATCGGGACAAGGCTTCACATTGCGGTGGCAATTTCCTGCGTGGCTATGGCCTTCTATGTTTTATTTTTGAAATGATGAACTGAATGGCTGCAGGTTGAGAATGGACTCATCTCTGTGGTCAAGAGTTAAACCTTCTTGTGGGACACTTCCTGGATTGCATAACAGAAGAAACCTCACTGGGCATGTGAACCCTTGTGAAAGTAAAGTCAGTGCTGCCCCCTTCTGATGAATGCACACCTAACTCCATCCCAAACAATGTGTGCACTACAAATATGAAGGGCATGGACAAATCTACTCTCTCACAGAAGTTGAAAGAGCCTTCTGGTTCCCGTGGTATTCTGTTTTGGGGTTACACTTTTTGCTGTCTTTGTACCAACCACATGTTTATTTATGTAGAAGAATGCAGAAATCAAAGGGCAGAGTTAGCATTACACATTCTATCTGTAAACAACTTCAAATTAGCCTAGCTGTATCTATTAGAAGAAAAGAAAAACACTATTAGACTTGCCAGATGTTACATGTGATCTAAAAGATGAAGAACAATTCAAGTTGCCCATTGCTATGCTCTTGTTTTTCTATCATTTTCCTAGTGGTGGAGGAACAACTAAGCAAAACCCATGTATACACATGTTCATGTGCACACTTTGTTTTTAATTCTTGTGAGATTTTTCTTTTTCTAAATAGTGCTGTTTGGCATTTCCTAAACTTTCAAAATTTGAAAGACATTTTTGCACAGATGGTTGTTGGAAATACTTGGTCATTAAAATATAAACTACAGAACACATTTGTCAGTTTCACAAGTTGGTGTTAGTTTCATAAAAACTAATGACTTAAAAAATGGTTAATATTAAAATTGCGATGCCAAATAGGGACTGTCATTCTATTGCCATTTAGCCATTTTTCAATCTAAAAAGTTATTTGTATATTTAAAGATAAAATTTTGAAGGGGATGTAATGCAATTTTAAGTAAAAAAAATATGAACATTAAAAATGTGTTTGTGGTTGTTTCTATATTTGTTCTATTTTGATTGTGTCTTCTGTTAAATTTGCCATAGCCCTGTACATATCACTTTGATTGTAGACTTTTATTCCACTACTGGATAGTGCAAGTAGAAGCTTTTTAAATTGTATGTCTTGGTACTTTTTTTATTTTTTTTTTTCTTGGTCTATTTTTAAAAAAAGCTTTCTTTGTGATTATGATATTTAACATTATTATTATTACTATTTATAGCCTTTTGTTTTAATCTTATTTTGAAGAAGAGACAAATTTATTTTGGGGACAAAAACTCATTTACTACAAAGGTTGTGCAGCTTTTACCTTTTTGCAAATTTTGAAAAATCTTATATATTTTATACTTGCATGAATACATTTTGTTCTGAGTACTTTTCAAATCTTTAGCATAAAAATAATACATTGAAAAAATGTTTTCCAAGATTATTCTGGTGTCTGAAATGAGAGAATATAGACAATGCTTGACACAAGCGTTCTAGAAATTTGAAAGGTAAATAATGAGAAAAGAAAAATCCAGCAGCAAAACATAATCAGAATCTATTGCTCAGGGGAAACCCCCAAAACTTAGTTGCATCTTAAATCACCTTTAGCAATGAGGAAGGAGGCAATCATTGAAATGAAATTATGAAACAATTTTTTACTTCTGGTATGTCATTCTCATACGAGCAGATCTTTCAGATAAATTTTTTTCTGGTGATTTTCTCTAGAAGTTCCAGCTAGAGATCAGTTGTGATTTAAAATCTGAGTAACATTTTAAGTGAGTGAATGCCATTCCTTCCTTAACCACCCACATTTAATTTGCTCCATATTAGACTTTTTTTGCACTGTTCTGCTGATTGAGCTGAATGAAGTTTTTTTTAAACCTCTCAAATACTGTATAAATTCCAAGCTCTCACCATGCATTACTATGTTGTAGCTACAGAGTTGCAAGTTGAATCTAAATGTTGCGTGCATTTTACCCCCCCCCCCCCCCCCAGTCTACTCTTTGTGCATTAAGTCCCTCAACCTTTCCATACCACTGCATTCAGTAAATCTCTTGTGCACTATTTATCCTCCATGCTTGATGTTTTAAGAATTTAGAGGATTTATGACTTTAGATGCAATTATCTGTGGAGATTTGATGGTTGCTGAACAGGGGTTTTTCAAATCATATTTGCTGATATATTTCATTGTCATTGTCTCATTGATTCACAAGTTGAATTGAGGAAACATTTAGGCTCAAATTTCAAAGTAAAGAAGGATGAATTGTCAAGAAAAAAAAAGTTGCCAAGTGAAAATAACCTTCCAGATTTTAGACAAATAGGTTTGATCATTAGGTTTTACTTTCAGAAAATCTCATCATGCGTGATAGCAAAATAAAAAAGGGACTCGTCCTGTAAATTTAAAGGTGAAATAGGCCTTTTTATGCGCATAGTCAACTAGAAAAATAAGTTGTTGACATTCAAATAAGGAGATTCCTGCAGCTGACCAGCAGAGGTTGGAATGCATCTACAGATTTCCCAAGTACCAGAAATTCTCGCGAGAACAGAAGCGAAACTAATTACGTAGCCTTAGTCACGTCATACGTACTCGTTTACGTTCTTGCGTGTCTTGCAGAGAGAAAGAGAGAGCGAACAGAACAGGACGAAAAATCCAGCGAAAGCAAGACTCAGCTTCCTGAACTCATTTCGGTTTGTTGCTGAAGTTCTCTGACGTGCAGAGGGGGGGATTTTTTTCTTTGCAACTGCTCTAAATTTGCACAAGTTTGACTGGATCTTTGAGTGTAGAGTTTTTCTTTGGACACACAGGGAGCAGAAGAGGGTAGAAGTTTGTTTAATCACTGCGGGGCTCTGCTGGTCAATCCGCAGGAATGTCGCAGAACGAGAGACCCACTTTCTACCGACAAGAGCTGAATAAAACGGTGTGGGAAGTTCCGGAACGTTATCAGAACTTATCTCCAGTGGGATCCGGTGCTTACGGATCAGTATGGTGAGTAGTTTTGCAGACTAACGTGATTGCACAACGGGTTCCATTATCCAGAAAGGCCCATTAGAGATGATTCTATTCCGATCTGATTATCTCTATGTTCTGTTTACAGCTCTGAGAGATCTCATGCACTCTCAGAATCATACGGGTTTTTTTTTTTGTTTTTGTTTTTCTGCACTACTTGATTATAATCTGAGTAAACAAACAAACAAACAGGTTGGAGTTAAGCTAGATCCTCAACGTGCTTTCTCGTTAAAGTTCATCCCCGTGATGCAGTGAGGATCAACCTGTGTAACAATTGCCCTGCACTCAAATTCCATTGTATTCCTGCACGTACAACCTGCTACTTGACACATCCGCACATTGCATACATTATGCATTTTCCAACAGGGTGGAGCCTGCAGAGTACCAGAACCTCACGTGGTTTTCGGAAAAGTAGGCCCCCTCATGCTCAGAGATTTCTACAGGAGCCCATCCGACCACGATGACTCTAGAATGATGTCATCCTTTCTCCCCTTGTGTTACATTGATGACTCACAGTCCCGAGGTTAGCTTTTAGTCTCAGCTTTGACGCCCTCTCCTCAGTACAGAGTCAGGATGGCATCATACTGTCATAAGTTTACTAGTCATTCATAATCAACTCCCACCAAATACAATAGTTGTTACTATTGTGTTCATATGTATATGAAGATCAGATCAAAGAGATGAAACATTATTCTTAAACTACTATAATAGATTAAAAAAACTTTTAGAAGTCTCCTGCAAGAGAAATTCTGGTGTCCAGCAGCAACAAATCACACATACAAATAAATAAAATACAATAATAAAAGTTACAATCGGTAGAAATAAGATACCCTATTGGACACAGTTCCTTCTAGGCACAACTGTTCGATTAAATTGTCTGAGGCAGAAGGGATGAACGAGCTTTTAAAGCACTCAGCCCTGCTGTGCAATGAGATGAACCTGTTACTTCTGGCAATTTTCTGGACTGTGACCAGATCATTCAGAGCGTGATAGGGATTTTTCAGGATGCCCTGCATTAGAGCCCTTACTATTCTCTCCAGAACAGCGCCCGCAGAGTCTACGTTTCACATGATATAGAGTATGATATCATAAACAGATTTACTATATCTCCTCATGAGATAAAAGTTCAATGAGTTCAATTTATCACATGAACGATCATTGAAAAGTACATTGTGGAGTTTGCATGTTCTCCCCATGTATGCGTGGGTTTTCTCTGGGTACTCCGGTTTCCTCCCACCCTCCAAAAACATGCATGTTAGGCGATTGCCCGCATTGAAATTGGCCCAGTGTGTGTTTTGTGTGTGCATGGTTGTATGTGTGAGTGGCCCCGCGACAGGCTCACGACCTGATTTGGGTGTATCCTGCTTTTCGCCTTAAATTAGCCAAAATAAGCTTCAGCATCCCCCTCAACCTCATTGGGGATAAGCAGTTTAGAATACGAACAAAACATTTTTATATGCATCCAGTTATTAACTCTCAGTTATCAAGAGAGTTTATTAAAATGTAGAAAAAGCTTCAAAGTTGTGTATTTGATGATCGAGATGTTTCAACTTCTATTTGGAAATCATTTTCAACCTCATAGAAGGGACTAAAAATGATTTCCAGATGGAAGCAGAAACGTTCTACAATGGATCACTCCTGGTCAAATGAGGGATTATACGGGCTGCAATTAAAACTATAAACCATCATCTTCTGTCGCTGATAAGCTGAACACATGCTCCTAATGTTGGTCTTTGTTGGTGGTCTGCTGCTGTTACTCAGCTTAAATACACACCGCTATGTGTTGAGTTGTGATATAAAACCGATGCCTTGTACTCAGTTGAGTTTTCTCAGATAAGTAAAAACCAGTGTGCCAACCATTCAGACCCGAGGGTCGTGCATATTTTAAGCTGCTTTCAGTGAACATCATCAATATCACCCAATTTTATTTTAATGTTCCTTTTAAAATATTTATATACATTTTCTATTAAAAATGTATTTGGATTTGCAGATTCTATATGAAAAATAAACATTTTAATTTAAACAAATGATCATTAAATTCTACCATTTGATTATATGTTGGCCATATTTTATTTTCATGAATGAGCTCTCAGAAATATTCAGGGCTCCACAAAGTGTAGAAACTTTAAAAAAAAGGCCTACATACATTCATTTTTAATGAGGCTTTTTAATTTTGATTTTATGCTTTTCTGTTCTTCTGAATGTTGGTTTTGGTTTTTTTAAATTGCTTTTACTTTTTCTATTTTTTGATGTAGGGCTTTGGGATTTTTTTCCTGGAAATGTAAGGCATGTTATAAATAAATCTATTGGTATTATTTTTAGGATTAGAGGTTTGCTGTGTTTTATTTGATGAATTATACCATCATATCCAGCCGTTTTTTCTCAAACTGGAGTTGTGATGCTTTTTTTCTCTGGTATTTCTCCATCTCCTCCGGTTTCAAACGTACTTTCTTAGAAATCATCTTCAGCCAGAAATATTTTGCTGATTACAGCAAAGTTGCACAAGTGTTACACTGCATCTGACAGTTCTTGGTTTTGACCTTAGAAGTATTTGCACCAATTTTAAAGCTCAAAATAAAAACCTGTAATTTTCTGACTTTGTCTCAACTGTCTGGTCATGTTAAATTTATGGCTGATGTCAGTGGAGCTTTACTGTTCTGTCAGGTGCACAATAACAGATTTTAGAACATACACATTTTATGTGCTCCGAATTTATTTATTAATTAGAAAGTAGCTAATTTCTTTAGATTCTTCTTTTTTCAGCATAACAGTGAGATCCCACTGTTTAAAATAAAATTTTGGGGTTGTAATTATTTAGTGTAGTCAGCAGGCAAAAAAATGATTGATTTCCTAAAACTAAATGACCCAATAATAATGTCGAACTTGCCTGTGTTTCGAACATTGATTGAAATGTGCATCTGTTCTATTTGGAGCATGAGAACATTAAAACTAAGCATTATTCTGACCTGGAAGCACCAGCTGGTATTTAGTTACACAAGAATTTTGAATTAAACCTTTCATATAAATAATGAAACCCTGATATTTGCTTATTAACTTGTCCCAATTTCAGTAGCTTTATTGGTTGCTGAGGCCACAATGTCTGGCTTTTCCAAGTTGTCAGACCCTCATTTCCTATTGTAAAGTAATAAACCAGATTAAAATACTGCAATTGATCACATTGGCCTGTATGCCAGCTTGTATTATTTTAGGTTGTCAGGCAGTGTGTAAGGATGCATTCACAGTTAGAGTGTAATGTGCAGAAGTAAATATGTTTTTAATTCAGACTAGTGACTGTAAATGCATCCCTTAAAAATAAGATGAAGAAGTGAAGGAATTGGGATGCAATTTTTGTATTTGACTTGTTTGTTTACTCATATTCATATGTTGGTTAAAATTACTATGATTTTGCAAGATTACTCAAATTTATAAATATTTTTCAGGAAGTTTATTACTGAATTTTGCCAAATGATGATCAAATGTTTATTACACACATCTAAAGGAGTCATTTACAGTGTGCATTTGTGTGTTTTCCCAACGTGATTGTGTGTGTCAGCAGCCAAGTTAGCCTTGCAGCGATGCTCCTTTTACAGCCCACAGTTTATTGCCATTTGTTATTGCACTTCCATTACAGACTAATTGGATCGTGTATGCTTGGACTCGTCTTGTTTGCCTTGTAGATTAGCAGCAGTTTGAAATGCGGAGTGCATACCCTCCTATTTCGTCATTTAACATTTGCTCTACTCTTGTTTGATTGCTGTGGGTTTTCCCTCCCCAGTGACACATAAAAATTGTTCTGGAAGCCTTGAACATTGGGTGTGGGAGATGATCAGTTGCTGACTGGAAACATGCACAGCTTATCTTCATGTTCTTGTTCCTGATCCATTCCACTCAAGCTGTTGCCACTGATTGTAAAAGCTAAATACAAACATCGGGATTGTTTCATTCCCTGTTTGTGAAAAGTCAGTGGCTGCCTATCCACTTAAAACTTTAAGTCACAGCTCTACTCCACATTGGCTCAAATGTCTATTTCTCCTTTTTGTGGTTTAACTTTTATTTCTTGTTCTTGAACTTCTCCTTTTGTAATTATCTGTTAATGTCCTCAAAAGTGTTGTAATGAATTCCTTAAAAGAGCAATGTGCCATCTGTGAACTGTGGGAGAACTAAAAATGGACTTGTCTACATCTGCAACCAGTTTTTAGAGCTTTTATGCAGATCAAATGACTGTCTTGAAAGGAATGTGGGCTTCTGTCAGGAGTATGACTTCCTCACAGTGTTAGGAAATTCAGCAATGTGCAGTCCTTTTTGGGAGGAGAGGTTTATCTACTCCTTAGTGTCACGTCTTATCGAGATTATAACCCATTAACTGCAGGCTATGCACGAGTTGACAATTTTATTTAGCCCAGCGGACAACACCTATCTGTAGTAGATGTATGGTAACAGGATATACAAGCTTGTTTTGCAACTACTCACTGTATTGGTTCATATTTCCTGCTTACTTTGCACATTTCTTGCATTTTTTATTACATGATTAAAGTGTTAATTGCTTAATCAAAGATTAGTTAAAAACATGTGAATCATTTGTGAATCTTTTTTTTCTTTATTTAGCTCTAAAATGCATCACAATGTCATGGTTCCAACCAAAGATATTTTTTTTCTTAAGTGGAAGTAAAATGCAGACCACAAAATAGTTGTGGATAGATATTTAGATTTGTGATGGTACCCCATAGTAAGGATCACTAATTTGTTTTATTGAAACATGTTTCATGAGGTGCAATTTTTAATCCTTCTTCATTATCAAAGTTATCAAATTAGTGTGATGATTAGTTATTAAAAGAAAAAAATACCTAATATTAACTTAACCTTCTCTTAAAAGTAAATGTTTAATAAAATGTAATGCAAATGGCTAATTATGCACGTTAAGAAAGTGAGTGGTTACAACTCAATAGGTAACACTGTTATGATAAAGGTCTTCTGTGTGATGGTAGAAATAAAAACTTTATTCACCACCTCTGTTATAGATGACTTTGAATTTGAATGTTGAATTTAGTTGTTAATTTATCTACATATACTGTAGATATACAAAGTATTTCCAACATACTGTAGAGGTAAATCTTTTTTAAAAGCCTTTGCAATTCATGCTGTGGTAGTCTCCTCATATTGTTTGAAAACAGGCAGGTTTGGTCACGTCTCTTATGCAACCTGGAGAGTATAAGAAGAACTGAAACTGGGACCTAATGTTACACAATTATTTGCTTTTGTTTACTGTGCTTTGTCCACCTACACAGTCTAGTGAACGACTGTCAGTTCAGTCAAAGCAAAAGTTAGAGATTTAACACAAAATTGCTTTTGGCTGTTTGCTTGAATAACTTCACTTTGTTCCAGGGAAATGCTCACTTTTTCTCTCTCCAAATCTCATGTATATTTTCAGTTCAGCGTTTGATGAGAAGACAGGCCTGAAGATTGCAGTGAAAAAGCTGTCCAGACCTTTCCAGTCCATTATCCATGCAAAGAGAACATACAGAGAGCTTCGGCTGCTTAAACACATGAAGCATGAGAACGTAAGTCACCTACAGCCCTGCCCAACCCTCCCTCCCTTCCTTCTGCTCCTTTTCCCCTCTTAATGGTCTGTCTCCTCTGTACAGTAAATTCTTTGTTCTTTACTCTGGCTCTAAAAGAAAAGATTGCACATTAAGTTTCTGAGGTAGTCACTTGAAAAAGCAATCTCTCAACATGACTGTTCTTCTTGTTAACAGATTTGTACTTTTTTTGTGGTAACTCCTTGATTTGAATAAGCAAACAAAATAAACCATCTGAAGGGAGAACAATACGGCACCAGGTGACTTTACACTGCTCATTCTTAGAAACGAAACTACAAAAAGTAGCAGATCCTTGGAGCACTGCTTTGGGGTATTGTCTGTCGTGATTTCCCCTTAGGAGAGACATTCTCCTGCGTGTCGCACAATGCTGATGGTCTCAGGGGGGATGAGTCACTAAACAGGTTTACAACTGTAGTCCATCACCTTCCCTTTGGTGTTGTTTCCTCAGTGGATTTAATTTATATCACTGCATCACCACTTTAGAACACTTGTGATTTAGCTTCAGCTCCTCTCAAACTGCTTCTTGGCCTTATTTACATACCATGCATGACAGTATTTGCTTGTGTACTACTTGTCACAAAAACAACTCCCTGCTTTTTTGTGTCGCTGCTACATCGGGTCCACACCTTGAGCAAGCAGAGAGGATTATCGTGCAAAATTGCAGGTGAAGATAGACGAGGGGTTTGCATGTGGGAGGAAGTCACTGGATGAATGATGCATTCGACTGAGGAAGCATTGAAGTTTCGCATAGGGTCTTTTTTTTTTTTTACAGAAAAAGTGTACATTGTTAAGAGTTTACTCAGCAACGCGCTTGCACTTGTTATGAATTGAGACAGATGGGTCATAAGAGTAGAAGACATTACCGCTGAGGGGCAGCCAAAATGTTTGCTTTTCTTCTGTGTATTACCTGTGCAAGAAGTGTGGTAATTTTGGGGTAAAGAAGCCTAGAAAATATCAGAGGGGAATACCCATCAATGATGGAGCAGATCCTACTGTCAAATTGAAATCAATATGATTTGATTGCTTAAATTTAACCTAAATTTATTCACTTTAAGGACTTGACTATCATCTTTGTTTTAAAAGTTTTAATACAGGCTTGATTAATTTTAAATAAATCCAATGGAAAAAAATCTGTCCACACAAACTTAACAGAATGCAGGGCTTTGTCTGTCAAATCACACTGAAAGCAGCATATAGTTTATGCTGGCTGTCATTAGACGAGCACAAGAGTTGTATTTTTTCTATTCTTTATAGAAATTTTAATACATGCAACACAGATAACTTCATTTTTATCTGGAGATTTTTGGAATCATTTTTGCATAGAACAGTGGCTGAAATACCTCATTTCTTTATTTTTTAAAAAACAGGTTTAGACAGGATTACATGGTCTCAGTGCTTTTTATTGAGCTAAATGCAAGCTGGTAACATTGTGTGGAGACGTCAATGTGATGAATAACCTACTTCCATAAACAGAAGAAAAATGCCTTTTTGTGTTTAGCGTGTAAAACATGCTCTTGGAGGGTTTAGTTTCTTTCCATTCAAAAGAAAAAATCTTTCAGCTGTGCGTTCCAGATTTTTAAATCAGTATTTTTTATGATAGCAGTTTATAATTTACATAGGATAAGGGCTCTGTGTATTACTCGCACTGTTGCCAGGAGACTCCCGGGGTTTGGATTTTGTGAAGCCAGTGTGAACCAATCAGCTGTTTGTTGTAGCACCAGCTCCACCAATCAGCTGTAGGTTTGAATCCTGTGTGGGTGGGCTGCCCCGATGTTTTTATGGTAGTGATCTACCCCACTCCCCTAAGGAGTGGGGGTCAGGATTGGCACATTGGACTGATCTCTGCCAGTTAGCATGCACACATGTATACATGCACGTGTGTGCACCGGCTTAAGAAACGCATGCAAATACCACAGATGGTCCTTAGTGCTTTCCCTCCTTTGTTCTGATCCACGCTGAAACAAGTGTTGCAAAATGTTGGTACAGCTGTTCAAAGCTTCTGAATCTCATTAAATATGCAGAATTAAACAGTTATTTAAAGAAAATGACTTCACCGTGAAGCATTAAACGGGATCGGTGCTTCTCTGGAAGACAATGTCTTTTGTTTTTTGCTCGTTTGTTATAAGTTGCATGCTCCATGTGCCTGTTAGGTCAGCTAGATACATAAGATTTCTGAGGATGTTGGTGATATTTACACTATCTGCCTTTTAAATGGGATTAAAGACCCCAGTAATTAAAGTGTGAGGTAAAGAATATCAGTTCTTCAAAAACTTAATGATTTTACTTAAATGGAAAGAGTCTTTTGTTTTAGTTTTTTTAGTCTAAAAGGCGCCTTCAAATTTAAATTAATCAAAATATTACCCATTTTTGCTTTTTTGTCTGTATAAATAGAAAAACTTGTTCAAACAGACAAAAAAAGAATTGTTTAGGCATATTTTTTCTCCAGTAAAGAAGCAGTTGTGAATAATTAATAACCTCTTGACCTCTCTATTTCCCTACAGGTGATTGGCCTCTTAGATGTTTTCACACCAGCGACGAGCCTAGAGGAGTTTAATGATGTGTAAGTCATTTGTACTCCCTTTTACTCTCTCTTGCTGTTCTTTTTGTAAATTTGTTTATCTCTCCACCTCCCTGCCTTACATTATTATGTTCCATGTGTTCAATTTAAAACTACATTTCACATTAGTTTATGATTATGGATTATTGAATACTCAATCAGCGTCCTTGAATCCTCTGCACAGTGTTGCGTCATCAGCAGATTGAATATTTGTGGAAATGGGAAATTAAGTTGCGTAGATTCACATGCACACACACACGCACACACTGATTTCACAACCTTTTCGATTGGAGAAAATCAGATGTGTGCACGTTGCTTTCAGGGTAACCTAGGAACTGTTCTCTTGAAATGAATTGAGGTCAGATGACGCAGAAATAGCAGGCACAGCTTTCACATGGACACTACAGCCACTATTAATCTTACTCAGCTGATCCATAAATATCCCACTCTCAAGAAAGTGAATGAACCTCTTCATTACTTTTTCTCTGCTCTCTTTTGAGAATAAAGCACATTATTTATAACAAAGCATGAGTGATGCAAGAATACAGGAGTTTAAGCTCAAGTAAAAGTTCAATGACAGACTGTCGTGCATCTGATTGCTTGTCTTGCAGATATTTGGTAACACATCTAATGGGAGCAGATCTCAATAATATTGTTAAGTGTCAGAAACTGACGGACGACCACGTTCAGTTCCTCATCTACCAGATCCTCAGAGGCTTAAAGGTTTGTGAACATCTCGGTAGAATTTTTTTTTTTCCATTGTAACAACTTTTTTCCTAATTTTGCTCAAATGTTTTTAAAATTGAGCCTTTATTTTTTTTCTGTTGTCTAGTGGTTACGGGATTTAGCACAGCTGTTGTTTATACTGTTTTAGTTTTAAGAGTTTCTTTTTAATCTCTGTTTTTTTTTAGTTTTCTATCTTATATAAATAACTTTTTGGAGTGGGAAAAAATGCAATATGAGCTATTTAATGTAACTTTGCACATAAAAATGATACAAAAGATTGGTTAAACTCTCGTAAACTTAGAATATCACAGTAATATTTTGGACATCATACTTCAAGGCATCTCTCTGATTTGCTGTCTTTTTTATTTTCCAAGATCCTAAGTGTAGATGATTACATGTGTACATATGTGGCTTTAATACAATTTTTATTTAAAATAATTAACAAGATATTTGATGATGGATGATGCTTCAATACTATTTTTTTCTCTTTTATTCCCCCAGTACATCCACTCTGCAGGGATTGTTCACAGAGTAAGTGATAATCACATTACTCTCTGTAAAAAAGATTTGCATATTTTTTAAGAATCATTTGTTGCATTGTGTTCAGAGAACGTTACATACGTGACATACACAATCAATGAACTCTCAGATGGGACATTTGTCACGTTTTACCCTCTTTTTTCATTTTCCTTTTTTTCTCAACTTTTCTGTGTTTTCTTCGTCGTAGGACTTGAAGCCCAGTAATCTGGCTGTAAATGAAGATTGTGAGCTTAAGGTAAAGAGCATGAACACAAGCGCTTCATAAATGATTGAACTTCTCATAAAAGGTTAAATGGCTCAGTTGGATACCGTCTTATCTTTCAGATTCTCGACTTTGGTTTGGCGCGGCACACAGATGATGAAATGACAGGATATGTTGCCACCAGGTGGTACAGAGCCCCTGAAATCATGCTCAACTGGATGCACTACAACATGACAGGTAAACACTTCTTATTTACGTGTGATTTTTTGACGCACAGCAGGATGAGTCATTTTATATTTTGCAGACATTTGTCTTGTTGGGAGACATTTATTTCTGCTCGACAATTACTTTACCCAGCGAGTGTTGTTAGAATTACTCATCTAAATTCCTTATAATTTTCATCCTCTGTTTTAGTAAGTGCTTTGTTTTTTCTGTTTGTTCACTTTTATATGCACTAATAGATTAAATATATCTTCTATTTCTTAGTGGATATCTGGTCGGTGGGCTGCATCATGGCAGAACTACTTACAGGACGGACGCTCTTCCCCGGCACTGATCGTATCCTTTCCTTCTAGTCTGCACAGTGTGTTTTGAGAATGCACGTTTTTCCTTTCTTTTTTTTTTCATGTACTGAACGTCTGTAAGAGGTGTCAGGGGTTTCTTTTTTGTAGTAAATGAACACAAGATTTTTTTCTCCTTTTGCCTGACTCACAATCATTGCTGAACATTTCATTTTGTGATATCTGAGCCAGAGTAGAGAAAAAACTTGTGAATGTAAGTGATATGTACACACTGGCATTGTAGTTAGGAGTCTCCTCTGGTGTGCAGAATGACTCAGTGCTACCCACTTTTGTATCCGCTGCATTTTCTGCTTCCCTCCCACATCAGTTCTGATACAAAGCAGCAGAGCACTTCAATGATTTCAATACAAAAACATTAGCTGAGATTGTAATTAGCGCACACAATTACATATGCACCCGAAGGTAGAAGTTACCAAACACATCTGAGGAAACATTTCTATTAAGCATTCAAGTAGTGGAGCTCTTTTGTAATACGTCTATAATTCTTGCTCTGAGTAATCAATCTTTTCTTCTATTTGGTCTCTGCATGCCTTGAGAGGTTTTGTGTTTAAATGTGCATCAGCTCATAAGCTCTAAATTGCTTTGAGAAGATGCATTACCATTTAGAATTGCTTTCAGGTACACATCTGCTTTTCTGTTTTGTCCCCGTACATTAGTCTGAATGACATGTGATCTGCATAGATTGTGTAGCAGTAAGAGAAAGGAATAAGATACTAGGGTTTTTAAAAATTTTTTACACACTGTGGGCAGTGCGGTTTGAAAACATCAAGAGAAATACAATGCTTTAGTGATATTAATATTTTAATCATCTGGAGTAACACAATAACTCTTTATTCACACTGCAACTGTTTTTATGTCAAGGACACGTTATGTAGTTGCGTTTACTCTGGGCTAATTGTAATATTTTTTGTATAAAGTGTCTTGATCTAGCTTTGTGGAAAAGTAGAGCAGAACCACAAGAGTTGCTTGAATTTTACATTTGCATGTTGATAAAATGATTTATTTAATCTCTTTAGATCCCATTGGCTTATTGCTTGTCATATCTACTCACTGGGCAGCCCATATACATATCATACAATCAGGTCTGCTTTTAGCTTTTTTCTTTTTGGTATGCACAATGGCGACAATTAGTCTGTAAAACCAGCTGGTCCAGCAGCACGCACACACTATCAGCAGCCTTGAAAGTAATCAGTTATTTAATGTTTTCCTAAAACAGAATGCTCCCTTTTTTTCTTGTTTCCTGTGGAAAGTACACTCTTCTTATTCCATCTGACTGAAATACTTTGTTGAAAGCAAGCATAAACATATTTATTTTTTAGTTTAGGGCATGCATGTGGTACACTCTTTCTCTGGTTTTTGCTTGTATCATTTCTTAACACCACATGGCTTGCTGAGATAAATGCTTTACTTAGTTTGGACAAATGAGACAATGTAATCTAATCATTACATGATGCCCATCAGTATTTGGGAAATTACAATCTTAAACAAACTTCTGCACGCATTTAAAGATTAGATTTCAGTTTAATCACCATTTAACCCACCAGAACAACACAGTCATTACAAGACTAATAAAGTCAAGTAAGTTTTTTTAAAGGATTTTTTTCTTCATTAAATTACTACTATATTTTAACAGACAACAAAAAGGAGCTACTTCTAGGTTTCAGATATATTTGATTTAAAGAAATGTTTAGTAAGTATTTATTTTAAAAAAAGAAAAAACAATCTTTCGTTTTGTCTTCTAAACTGCTTCCTAGTGGAGTTGCGAGGGGTACAGGATCCTATCCCGGCTGATTTTAGACAAGAGGCAGGGTACACCCTGAACAGGTCGCCAGTCCGTTGCGAGGCCACACACAAAGTTAACCATCCACACACACACACATACATTTCCTAGGGGCAATTTCATAGTGGTCAATCAACCTAACATACATGTTTTTGGAGGATGGGAGGAAACCGGAGTACCCGGAAAAAACTCACACATACATGGTGACAACATGCAAACTCCACACAGAAAGGCCAGTGTTTCAGGCCTAGTCCTACCCGGGACTCGAACTCGACCTTTTTAATGTGAGGCCACCGGGCTAACCACTGCGCCACCATGCATGTACCTGTATTGATTGGGAACAAACAAAGTCTATAAGATTTTAAAAATTGAAAAAATTTTAAAAGACTGGAAAATTATACTGACTTGAACTACAAAATTTGTCAGTAAAATAATACAACTCACAAGCGGGTGCCCAGAGAAATGTTATCATCTTAAATGGCACCTCCATGCCCGTCACTCAAGTCCTCAAAGCACCGTTAAGAATTTAATTTTTTCTCTAATGAATGGCATAAGATGCAGGATTGTGTGCTTTCTTCACGTCAGTTTGAAAAACTAATCATATTCTTAGAAATCAAGCCTGTGAGCAACTATGAAGTCAACAAAAACTTGTTTGTAGTATCTTTTAACTGGCTTTCTTTTCTTCAATATATTTTGTTATATTTGGGTCACAGATAACTTGAAAGTACAACATGAGCATTTTCTCTACAGATTACAGTTTTTACAAAGTTGATTGAAACTTATCAAAATTACTTATTTTTGCATGCTAAGAGGTTTGAAACAAGCCTCCCACTCCTTTACCCATCATCCACACTCCATTAGGTTTTCCTTCATCTGTATATGTTAGACATTGATCAATTGAAGCTAATAATGATACTCGTCGGGACTCCTGGGCCTGAGCTCTTGATGAAAATCTCCTCGGAGTCTGTGAGTGTCCCCTGATCCAGTTTTGTCGCATTGCCCTGTGCTGCCTGCTATGCAGATTAAGTCTTCTTCCATGCATTGATGCTACCACTTCTTTTCTGCAAGTGTTCTGTGCTGCAGTGTCATTTCTTACCATCTTTGGTTAGCATGCACTCTTATTTATTGATTTTCTGATACGACTGAAGCGCAGAACTCACAAGCTTTTCCATCTTCTATTATTGTCCTCTCAGGATATGTGTACATTAAAGCTCAGGTGGTCTCTTCTTTGTTCTCACTTTTGTTTTCCCACATGTTCTTTCTGTGCCTGAATCACTCCTAAACATGAACCTTTCTAAGCATCTGTGCCCTCTTACTTGCTATGATGCCACCTTGACTCAGAAGCTTAGATATAAACCAGCTGCAGCAGATAATGCGACTGACGGGGACACCCCCAGCTTCTCTCATAAGCAGGATGCCCAGCCATGAGGTGAGACCAGTTACTTTTTGGCTTTCCCCTCTCTTCCTTAGCAACTTCCCTGTTTACAGCCAAGCTATGAGTAAACCTGACTTTCCTCGGAAGCGAGCACATTATCCTCTGCTCTAACACCACGTATCTAGTTTCCTCTCACATCTGACTCACCGTGCTTGTCACAGCAAGGCTTTCTCAGAGCGCTTTGCCAGTGCAGCCAGGAAGGCTTTGTGTCTGAGTAATGCATGTGTTCTGAGTAAAAAGGTCGCTGCACAACAATCATTGAAAGAAATATTTAGAGTTTACGAAGCAGTGAAACTACGTAAGTTAGTTTTCAAACAAATGTTCTGTTTTTTTTTTTCAGGCAAGGAACTACATAAATTCACTTCCCCAAATGCCCAAGAGAAATTTCGCTGATGTGTTTATTGGCGCCAACCCTCTTGGTAAGTCCCTTCTTGGATGAGACATCAATCTTCATTATTCTGAATCTGTGGTACCCTCTAGTGGTGTTATAACGGCATGGTGTGTTTTAAATTTGTGTGGTGAATACTACATGCTTTAATGAGTTTGGCAATGACTCATAAGGGAAAGTAGTGAGCGTTTGTATTTCTTGTTCTACTGAAGTTATAATATGAGGATTATTTACTTCTAATATTTCTTGCTGTGAGGCAAAGAGGGGCAAATGATCATTTTTAATATTTTAGTTAGATGTTTCATTCAGGAATATAATTGTAGCGTATCGGTCCAGAAAAACACTGTTAACTAGAAAACATGAGACTGTGAAAAATGTGACTGATATGGCATTTGCATCATCTGCAACGATGGTTGACAAAAGTTTTATTTACGCTAACCGTAAGCTGAATCATAGCTAAAGCTAAATTTATTAGCAGAAAGTCATGCTTCTATTTCCTCCATCTGAATGAAACAGGCCATGTTTGGACACAATTAGAACACTGATGGATGCTTTGGCATTCATAGACACGTCTTGTAACTTTTGCTTCTCATGCTAACTGCTGTCGTCTGAATTGCTGTTTTATTTTAGCTGTAGATTTGCTGGAGAAGATGTTGGTGCTGGACACAGACAAGAGAATCACAGCATCCGAGGCTCTGGCCCACTCTTACTTTGCTCAGTACCATGATCCAGAAGATGAACCTGAAGCAGAGCCTTACGACCAGAGTTTTGAGAGCCGGGAGCTGGAAATTGAGGAGTGGAAATGTGAGTTTAAGTAATTTATTTTAAATATAAATTATAACAGTGCTGGCCTCTAGTTCAGCGTCCCCAACCACCGGGCCGCGGACCGGTATCGGGCCGTGGGTCATGTGATACCGGACCGCATCGAATGAAGAAATAACTTCCATTATTTCCATTTGGTTTATTATTTGATCGTTTGATTAAAGGTTTTCTTGACTCTTAATGACAATGTTTTAATTTGAAAAGTGACCAGATACGGAGTTACGAAGCAGACTGGACTTTAGAAACACTCTTCAGGTTTCAGGTCAAGATAGGACTGTCTGTTACCAGCAAAACAAACTCAGAACTCCGATTGATCTAGTCTTACCAGTTAGTGGGGAGACTAACTGATATTTTTATTCACTTTGTTTTTGTGATGTCATTATTTTGAAGGTATGTTTACCGTGACCAAGGCAACCAGAGTGCCTTCGAGCAGAGAGAATATTTCTGTGTTATAAAGACGCAGCTAATAAATTTTCTCGTGAGGACAAAAAGGATTTAAGTTTATTATTAAAAAAACATTTTTTTCAGGCTGGTCTTATTTCGTCTTTCTGCTACATCTTTAGACCGGTCCGTGAAAATATCATCAGACACTAAGCCGATCCGTAGAGCAAGAAAGATTGGGGACCTCTGCTCTAGTCTATTGTGTACCCTGCCACTCTTATGACCCTGAATTAACTGGAGAAAGAAATGAACGAATAGTAAGATTTTGACGGTACATGTCTTTGTACCAAACAATTTTGGTACATGACATTTGGTTTGATACAGTTTGAGTTTTGCATAAATAATTTCAACATGCCTCTCAGCGTGCGCAATTGTTACACGCATGAAATATACTACTAAGCAAAAAACAATCAGCAGGGCAAAAAATTTGGCTCGGTATGGCACCGATACCAGCACAGTACAGGTTCCTGTGAGAGCAGCATTGCCTATTTAAAAAGACAAGGAACTGCCAGACTCAAGGTAAAGTTGCATATGGAAGTCTCATTTTTGTCAGATCCGTATCCAAGTTTCAGGAAAAAACAGGAGTTTATCTGTATTAGAAAGTGTGCTTTTATTTGGATTTTTGGGCACCATTACGCCTTTAAAGAATACTAACTTGTTTTTTTTTTGTTTTTAGGTTTAACCTATGAAGAAGTAATCAGCTTCGTGCAGCCATCATTAGATGGAGATGAAATGGAATCTTGAGGAGTCAATTTCCCTTCTTTTCTATTTTTCCCTATTTCTAAAAAAAAAAACCTATCACTTCCATGTGACTATTCATCCCTTTTCCTTACACATACGCAACCATGACATTCAAGTGCCTGCCATCATTTATATCCAGGAAGGACGATGCAATATCAGGGAGAAGAAAGCTTGCCATCCCGTTCATATCGTCCCCGTTCTGCTGTTTTTCTTCACAATTTGCTGAGACCAGTTTAAGTTGTCCTTGTACTTTCAGTGAATTTTTCAGTTAATAAACAATCACTTCATTCACCAAAACTATCGACAAAAAAGTGTTAATATTTACAAGAAATCGAAGAAGTAGAGAATTGTGTTTTTTTCAGTTTTACTACCTATTAGGCTTGGGAAGAGAGATTAAATGGGTTAAAGACATTTTTAGAAGTTCAGTTTTCTGTATTTTCACGATTATCGGACACACTTGGCTTTATGGCGCGGACACACTAAAACATACATGTTAGTGTGTTTTTCAAAAAGGCAGCAGGAGCAAAACTGAGTTAGGTTGTGATTTATTGAAGTATTTAGAAAAGTTCTGATCCTTTTTTTCTATCATCAATCAGCATCCAAAAATTCATCAGTTATCTTCTTTTGCATCTGGAAAAAACAGCTCGGCTTGATTTCTATGAAACACGTCAGGTTCTCTATCGTCTTTGTAAGAGTTTGTCGTGTTGCCGCACGGCTCCTCATGAACGATCCGGCTTTTGCGAAAGCTGGAAGAAAATTGCAAGCAAGCACGTTAGCCCAAGCGAATAGTGGCAAAACTTGAACGTAACTCAGCGCTGCCTTTCATTCTTGGTGTTTGCCATCTACTTTCAGGCCCCAACTTCACCCTTTACTGTTTTTATAGCGTCCTGTCTTAAGTCCGCTCTCCCGAAGTCACACAACACATTAGGTCAACCGCACCCAAAATTTTAAGTGTGCCCTTTGATCATGATAATACAGTAGCTTTATCTAGATTGTTAATGTTATTTCTCTAACTTCATAGACAATGTAGATATTACAGTAAGCAGTATTTGTACATAAGTATTTGGTGATGGTTACCATTTTATTGGAAACTCATACTTAACTTCTGCCAAACTTTTTAACAGTATGAATTTGAATACTATAGTTTATCTAAAAGTGGCATATAAAAGAATATTCTAAGTTATTATGAGTATGTATAGGGTAGGATAAAAATGTGTAAAATATTCACTCCAAAAACTCAATTTCCAAGTTTTATATTTCTTGTTGTTGGACTTTTAGATTTTGTTTTTCTTTGTAATTTATAGAAAATGAGTTCAGAAAGCTTTGCTTTGATATTTTACCAAAAGTTTGATGTTTCTTTTGTTTTCCCTCAATTTAAAGCACACGTTTCTCAGATGACTATTTTTCAGCTGGTATTCAGTATCAATCTCACCACAGCATGTTCAAAGCCAGATTTGGTTTTATAGTTTATTCTACTTTTTTTAAGGACATCAACTGACAATGTAATTTAATCTTTTTTCATTTAAAGGATCATCTTACTAATGTTTCTTGAATGTTTGGGGCGCCAGCGTGCTCTGTATTTATGATCTTTACTTGTAATGTTTATATAACTATGTAAAAGATAAAATTATTTGAACTTAACCTTTTTTTTAATTTATAGAAAACTTTTTTTAACAGAATCAAAATGCCTCATCAAAAGTTTGTGGGACTTGAGCTTGGCACAGCTGCAGAAAAATACTGTACACAAAAACACAGCTGTACTTCACTAAAAATATACCGTATTTTTTTCGGGGTACAAGTCGCAGGTTTTTTATAGTTTGACCGGGAATGCGATTTATCATTTAAAATATACAGTATTTATTGGAACAATTCACCTTGAAATTACTTCTAAACGTTTATGATTTTTTTTTTAAAAAAGTATTCTAATAACTTACTTTTCCCCCTCTTTGTAAAATAAGAAAACTCTCTAAAAGTTAAAACTGAATATGAATTCCAAGCAACTACAGGAACCAATAAAACCACTAAAAACTAATTATTTTTCTTTTTTTTAAAAAAAAGCTGAATCCACAGTAACCTTGGTTAAGTCAATCCATTTGTGAATTTATGTTAGTTATGGCATTTGCATTTTTTTGTCAAATGTAATTTTCTAAAACATGTTTATTTGTGAGTTAAATCGAGATTTGATGTTGTTCTGTGATTCTGTAATGTTGATTGTTTTATGAGCAGTAAACCAAAGTGTTCATTTGAATACTTAGGGCACATGAGTGTATCCACTGAATGCTGAAGGGCGATATTGATGCTTCTTATTTACACAACTTTTTCAATCTGATGTGTTATCATATTTTCAATTTTCTGATGTCTATGGCTTCTTTGGTTGCGTTTGCTTGTCTGAAATGTGACCATTTTTTTCACTATGTTCTCGACCACACTTACCAAGACAGCAGGCTATACCATTTGTAAATATCACAATGAGATAATAAAGGCGACTATTTTTCAAACCTGTAAAGTTGCACCCAGTCTTCTATTTTTTTTTCTTCACTTTCTGCCACTGTGAGGCAGTAAAGTATCAGTGGTAAAGTAACGCTGGTAGTTCATTCTCCTACAAATTGAGATAAATCTTCAATCAGATGTAATGTGCTAAAAATGTACACAATTTTAAATTTGTAATAAAAGCGTAATTGTGTGGCCTGATGACTAATACAAATTTGAGAATTTGTATGGCATTTAAGGGCTGCATGATGGCCTCACAGCAAAAAGGTCGGAGTTTGAGTCCTGGGTGGGATGAGGTTTGGAACACTGGCCTTTCTGTGTGGAATTTGCATGTTCTTTCTGTGCATGTGTGGGCTTTCTTCACGCACTTTCGTTTCCTCTCACTCTCCAAAAACATGCATTTTAGGTTGATTAGCTGCTAGGAAATTGCCCCTAGGACTAGATGGTTGTGTGAATGTGTGGCAGACTGGCAACCTGTTCAGGGTGTACCCTGCCTGTCGCCTTAAATCAACCGGGATAGGCTCTGGCTGTCTAAGGATGGAATTTATATATATAGAAAATAACTCCAACAATGACAAGTAAGGGTACATATCAACACCAAACATAAAGGAATACTTGTCCGTTATCATACGTTCACACAATTATGTTTACATCCTGAATTCTCTGTAAATCTGATTACAATATAAAAATTTGTTCTAAGCAGGAACTCTAGCTACTTCCCACCCTCTAAAAACAAGCACCGTATGAACAATTAAATGATTATTGTTCAATTCCCATCAAAGTGTGATTTTTTTTTACGCTGTCCTGTCTAGCGTTGTGACAAGCAGAATGGTGAGCTATATTTTAAGTATTGCTGGACAGTTTTGCTCTGCCAGGGAGCCTGGCAGGCCTCATAATTTGTTTATTTTAGATCCTTTACATTCATAACATCTGTACTTTCTGTGCTTCTTTTTGCTGGATCTGACAGGGAACACCGAGGAGAGAGGGAGGGAGTAGAAGTGAAAAAGAAGAGAAATAGGGTGAGGAAGAAGAGGAGAGGAGGATAAAGAGAAGAGATAATCTGTAGTTACAATATTCAGTGTCACGAACAACCTGCTGGATTTTTGAAGGAACAAATAAAATTCAAACAAGAGTTTAAACCAGAAATAAAGCTGACACACACAACAAAACCTTTTTATAACAAATGATGTAGAACACAAGCACATGTTAATAAAGCTAAAATAATATTGGTTGGGAGCAAGGAACATAGCGGACAGTAAACGGTGTGGTACAGTGTGCGAGTGTGGGTGAAAGTGCTTGCTTGCTGCCAATGTAAACCATGGGCCTATTAAGGCTTACAGATCTTCACCAACCCCAAAAGACTGGAGGCCAAGCCGAGGGGGCCGCCCACTCACCAAGAAGGGTGTAGAAGAGTCTTACAACAAATTTGGTTTCATACCGAGTCATACAGTGTACAAAAATAAAAAATGCCTATTTTCTTGGTTTTTTTTTTCCTGTTTTGATTCAAGTTAATCACAGGCTGAGAGGAATGTAAAACTAACTTCTCTTCTTAGGAATGAAAACTTTAGACATTTCATAAAATCTTGAGTTAAGCAGATAGTTTTGTTAGAAAGAAGGGGTAAATTAAAAAAAAGTCTACATTGGGTAAGATAATAGAGCTTAAACAGTCAATGATAAGTTTTTAAAAAAGTATTTGAAGACTGGCTTCTTATTCCTTCAGGAGTCCAACTCACAACTGTACAAAAGGCAAGGAAATTTTTCAGTGGACTCAAAAATATGTACGGATTTCTTTCAACTTAAAATATTTTGTACTTAATGAACTGATTTGCTGTGAGTTTACAAAAGATACACTAAAAGTAATTTATGTTTTGTATAAAATTTGGTAATTTATGACTTATTTTTATTTAGGTTTAGGGTTTCTTACTAATTTTGAGTAACAGAGATAGCTGGATTATGCAATTCAGATCTTCAGTGTGGTCGGAGCTGCAGCTCCCGCATTGGCTTATTTAGTCACAACCGACGCTGCACAAAAATATGTATCCAGGTGCAAACTCCTTTGTCTTTAAGGACAATGGAGCCCCAAGGTACTCCCGCCATTGGCACCGTCATGGATGCCTGCTGCAGTGCAAAGCAGCAAAAGTAATTTCTAATGAGGAATTAATTCAGTACGATATAAATAAATAAATGTAACAAGCAGTTGCACTTGAAGGCCAAAGCTGATTGGCCTTCAACTCTTTTTGATGAGCCAACTTTTTCAAATATTTTTATGTTTTCATAGAGACAACATCGAATTTGTTGTTGCTTATCTCTGATGGTTTGACCCTCTGCTCCGTCGAGATATGCTCCCTTATCAAAATGAGCTGCAAATCCACTGCTTCACCTAACAATCGAAAAGTGCAACCAAGTGACTAATGAGGTGAGTTTGATTTCACTTTAAAACTAATTTAATTAGATCAGATATGTTTTATAAATATATTATTGATCACAAACGGCAAAAAAAAAAAAAAAAAAAAACTTCGTAAAGAGTCGGCTCCTTTCGTAAAGTAAAACAACTGGCACTTTCACATCCGCCAAGCAGCACATAACTCTGATTTCCCACAGTCTCCACAGTTCCTGAACGCAACAGTTCCCCAGCATGGAAAGAAAAGGTAACGCTGCTAACTAAAAACCTAATGAATTTTACTTGAAATACTCTGTACACCTCATTCATTTTTCTTACACATATTTCAGAAAGGTTCGTTGTTACGTGAATGATGTTAACTAACCCGATTGTTTACTAGATGAGGATTGATGAGAAGTTAAAGTGGACCATGCGCTCGCTCTTCAATGTGTTGTTATCTATGGTAACATTAAGCTAACCCTAGCATCAGATTAGCTTCTTTAATCTTTTTACTTAAAAACCAAAACTTTTCTGTGGATAAAAACTTAAATTAAATAAATCGAAGAGTAGAAAAGCCTCGACCTTGGTGACAAAAGGCAGGAAAGTCATTTTTGTGAAAGAAATGAAGTTGATGTAATGCTCCCTATTCAGGCCGGTTAATAATGTGTTAAATGTTAGTTCTGTTTTTTAACAAATCAAACAATTACTTCAAGTTTTTTACCTCGGTAATTATGTCAAATTAATCAAAAAGGTCTAACAGATGGTAAAATAATTACTTATATTTAGATTTATGATCTGATGTAATACATCTGTGCATGTCTATACATACACATGTGTTTATTTTAATATTTAAGAGCATATATGTGTTTTGTGTCTTGTTATTTCAATTCTTTTAGATTTTTATTTGAATCAAACAGATCTTTTGTTGTTTTATTTGGTTATGATATAGATGATGTAAGATCTATGATAAATTGGTGATATTGTAGGAAACATGTTTCCCAACTTTTTACATCTGGACAAAAAAATGCATCTCAATAATCTAACTTTCTGTTTCACTGACTGGGGAAAAAAAAGCATGGAGTGTTGCAATATAGTTGCTGAGCAACTTTTTGCATGTCCTGCATTTCCAACAAAGAGATCAAGATATTAAAATGCATGTCATTTTAGTTCATTTTAGTAAATATAAATAGAATATTTTTTTTTTTTTTGACAGATTGATCAATGCAGTCCGGAGTCATGGTGACAAAAGAGCTGAGCTGAAAAGCAAAGTTCTGAAATTACCATTTGATCTACGTTCATACCCTCACCTAGCTGGTGACCGTAAGAACAAGATCACAGATACAAGTGGCTGAAATTATTTTCCTTCATAGTGTGGCTGGGCTCTCACTCAGAGATAGAGTGAAGAGCTCCGCCATCCAGGAGGAGCTCGGAGTAGAGCCGGTGCTCTTCCGGGTCGAGAAAAGCCTGATGGGGGGTTTGAGCATCTGGTTCGGATGCCTCCTGAACGCCTCGCTGGTGAGGTGTTTCAGGTACGTCCCACCAGGAGGAGACCCAGATGCAGGCCGGGGACCAGCTGGAGAGACTATGTTTCACAGCTGAACAGGGAACACCTCAGAATCCTCCTGGCTTAGCTGGAGGATGCAGTCAGGGAGGGGAAGCCTGGGTTTCCCATCTGGAACCCATACTCAAATTAGCTGAAGACAGTGGAACGGAAAACAATATCATCTCTTCTGTGATGTTTTATCCTTTTTAGGACGCTGCGTCCCTTGCAGTAAGAAAAAAATATGTATATTTGGGGATTAAAAGCAACTTTACATCCAAATTTTTTTTTTTTTTTTTTTGGATTATTTTGAATTACTCTATTCATCCCTCACCGGGAAATTTGTTTGCTGCACTATTCACTCTGAGTTCAAACTCTGGTCTTTGGAAGCAGTAGCCAAAGCAGAGAAACCGATGCCAGAAAATCCCGGTGAATTTCCTCTAAAGCAATCATGAAATTCCAAGGACCACCTCTGTATGAGTTGTGCCCAGAAAACTAATCCAGGCTGCCAGATGTCAGAACCACTTCCATATTCTTAACACAAAGGAGAATTTTTTTAGTCCTTGCCTTTACTGGATAATCAAGCATGTCACTGTTTTTTTTTTTTTTTTTTTTTAAAAGGTGGCACTCATTTCTGTTATACAATCTTTGCATTTTGGGTTAACTTGCGATCACAAGGGATGGTAGGACCGTAGATTAGCTAGTAACCTTACCTTCAGCCTTTTCCAGTGCCCATCATTTATCAAAGTTGTGCACAAGAGTGTATATTTCAGGGAGACAAAGGAAAAAAGTCAGAGGGTGTGCTGCATTTATGAAGAGGGGTGTACCTGTCCCTTTTAGGTGTACGCAAGGTGGGAGCTTGGCAAATGTGGCTGCAGAAAAGTAGCCTGATTTAAAAAAACATGCTTACATTTATTCATATGCAAATCCAGATAACACACCCTTGTTTCATCTCATAATAGGAGGGAAATCAGAAAATAAGAAGAGTTTCATTCATATGCAGTTGTTCATTTCACTGAATGGTGTGAAACCTGCAACACTCCTGCTAAAAATTGATCAGCCTATAAACGTGTGTCGATGTATTTGTTTTTCAACCCGCATAAAAAAATGCCAATGTAGTTATAAATATTATAAATGATGTACGTTCGTAGTAGATTTTGTCCTTCGAGTGTTGATGAAGAACATTAACATAACCTCTTGTTTAGGCGATATGTGCACATCCAATGTTTACATTTTGACAAACATGGATGAGAACATTGTTTTGGTCATACACCACCTATAGACCCAAATTTGGCCATGTATGCAACTTTAATGAGGGCCTGTGTGAATATATGTATGTATACGTGTGTGTGTGTGTGTGTCTACACATGTATGAATGGAGTCACACGTGTGTATGGTGTAATTAGTACGTGTTCAGACACTCAGATGTGAAGATGTCATTACTTATTTAACCTCTTTGTTGTACTTTTCAGTGCTCGCGATTCAAGCAAGGAAAAAGAGGACAAAACCCAGAAAATCTGGCAAAAAGTAGGCAAATGTTTTTTTTCTAATCTTTTATTTTGTACAGTCTTTTTGACACGTTTTAAAATCTTATTGTGAGCCTCTTTAAAGAGTCTTTCATTACAGCCTCACAGTGGGAATGGTTATTTCAGTTTTATTTTTAATTAAGTACAAGTTTAAACTGCAAATATATGAGATGGAAATGGAAAACTTTGATTAAAGTTTTTACACTTTTGTCAAAACCCAACCAATTCTTGAAAGTAGAATATTAAAATACATATTCTTGCCTTTTCTGACCATAGGTGATTAAATCCAGAATACAATGTAATGTGTGCCTTGAAATAATATTTTGTGTCAGTTTGAAAGGTTTTATCTACAGGACAACAAATTCTTTTCAGGAAATAAATAATTTGCTAGTTGAGGTGCTGAGATGTTTGGGAACTGTTGCATTAGAGACACTGCGTGCTTTCTTACAAAAATTATAATTAGAAATGGTTATTTTTGCTTTTTGTTCAAACTTTGGGTTCAATAGTAGATAAATCAGTGAAATCTATGAATTACCTTTTTCACCTTTAATCTCTAGCAAGACTCTGAGTTCCAAACAACTGTCTTTGAATTGTCTTGAGCTCCTGATTCTTGCTCTGTCGCCTGTGGAAAATCTTTGGGTTTTTTGTTGTTCGACTGCTGAGCTGGAGATTTGTCCTTGAACTCCCTCAGAACTTCCTGCATGTGAATGTTGCCTTGTCTGCTTCTCTGACTTAGTGGAGCCAAGCAAAATTAAATGAGTCCAATCTGCAACTGCAGACTACCACATCATTAGTCTGCATTTAAATTTTAATCAAAAGGAAAAAATATATATTTATGTTATGTCTTTTCTTTGCATGTGAGACCTAAAAAGACCTTCAAACCATCCAATAACATAAGTGCCTATCTTTGCATCAAGTAGTATCCCAACTCCAATCCTGGATGGCTTGTGTTCTTGCATCTACACACATGATCCAGGTTTTTTAATCTGTGTGGTAAATTTTATTGCTTGTTGATTTCACTTTATGTGCATCAGCTGTATTGAATCAGGAACACAATAAAAAGCTTCAGGACACTGGCCCTCCAGGACTGAGTTTGGACTCCCCTGAAGTACAAACCGGATTCCGAAAAAGTTGGGACACTTTAGAAATTGTGAATAAAAACTGAATGCAATGATGTGGAGGTGCCAACTTCTAATATTTTATTCAGAATACAACATAAATCACAGGTCAATAGTTTAAACTGAGAAATTGTATGATATTAAGGAAAAATATACTCATTCAAAATTTTATGGTGTCAACAAATCCCAAAAAAGTTGGGACAAGGCCATTTTCACCACTGTGTGACACCCCCCCTTCTTCTTAGAACACTCAACAGACGTCTGGGCATTGAGGAGACCAGCTTCTCAAGTGTAGACATAGGAATGTTCTCCCATTCTTGTCTAATACAGGCCTCTAAGTGTTCAATCGTCTTGGGTCTTCTTTGTCTGACCTTCCTCTTAATGATGCGCCAAATGTTTTCTATAGGTGAAAGATCTGGACTGTTGGCTGGCCAGGTCAGTACCCGAATCCTTCTCCCACGCAGCCATGATGTTGTGATTGATGCAGAATGTGGTCTGGCATTATCTTGTTGAAAAATGCAGGGTCTTCCATGAAAGAGACGACGTTTGGATGGGAGCATATGTTGCTCTAGAACCTGAATATATTTTTCTGCATTGATGGTGCCTTTCCAGATGTGCAAGCTGCCCATGCCACACGCATTTATGCAACCCCATACCATCAGAGATGCAGGCTTCTGAACAGAGCGTTGATAGCAACTTGGGTTGTCACTGTCCTCTTTGGTCCTGATGACATGGCACCCCAGATTTCCAAAAAGAACCTCAAAACGTGATTCGTCTGACCACAGAACAGTCTTCCATTTTGCCACACTCCATTTTAAATGACTCCTGGCCCAGTGAAAACGTCTTCGCTTGTGGATCTTTGTTAGAAATGGCTTCTTCTTTGCAGAATAGAGTTTCAGCTGGCAACGGCGGATGGCACGGTGGATTGTGTTCACTGACAATGGTTTCTGGAAGTACTCCTGAGCCCATGCTGTGATTTCCTTCACAGTAGCACTCCTGTTTTTGATGCAGTGTCGTTTAAGGGCCCGGAGATCACGGGCATTCAGTATGGTTCTCCGGCCTTGACCTTTACGCACAGAGATTTTTCCAGATTCTCTGAATCTTCTGATGATATTATTCACAGTTGATGATGACAACTGCAAACTCTTTGCAATTTTTCGCTGGGTAACACCTCTCTGATACTGTTCCACTATCTTTTTACGCAACATTGTGGGAGTTGGTGATCCTCTACCCATCTTGGCTTCTGAGAGACACTGCCAATCTGAGAAGCACTTTTTATACCCATCATATTGCCAATTGACCTGATTAGTGCTGATTGGTCTTCCAGGTGTTTGTTGTATGCTCAAATGACTTTTTCCAGCCTCTAATAGGTTCTTGTCCCAACTTTTTTGGGATTTGTTGACACCATGAAATTTTGAATGAGCATATTTTTCCTTAATATCATACAATTTCTCAGTTTAAACTATTGACCTGTGATTTATGTTGTATTCTGAATAAAATATTAGAAGTTGGCACCTCCACATCATTGCATTCAGTTTTTATTCACAATTTCTAAAGTGTCCCAACTTTTTTGGAATCCGGTTGTAGACAAATCTGGATTTTCAATACAATCAAGAAGGATAATAGAAACACTTTTACTATTTATGAGATGGGAAAAATAACAATTGACATTTAATACCATTTTTTTGTTTCACAAATCAATTTTTTGAAAATGTTTGAAGAACAATGGAGGAAAATAATGATGAATTTCAGCATGACTTCTCATCCAGAGAATTGTTTGGCTGGATTAGTCAGACCATGGAATGAATTAACCCAGGTTTCTGACTGTGGCCAGCTGTGCTATCTACTTTCATGTTTAACAAATCATCAAAATAGATGGCTAAATGTTCATTAAAAAAAAAAAAATCCCTAAGCAGATTGATTACAGTAAACTAATTGATTGAAACTTATTTTTGATATAGTCTATCCTTTCATTGGAACAAGTTACTCTAAGGCAAAGTTATCTTGAAAAAAACTGTTTAGTATCATTATTCACCATAGCCAAAAGTACGTTGGTCGATAGGTGAGACACAGAACTTCCTTATTTTCAAACGTCAGGTCTTTTTATCTCAACTTACCACAACCTTTGATATACAGTGCCTCATGCTGTTCTAGGTTTTTGTAACCCCATCCCTCAAGCCTGAGCTACTATGTATATATCTGTTTAGAGAGGAAGAACAACTGACTTTTTAATTTTTTTAAAGAATTTTGCAAATCAGACAATTCTTTGTGGGCAGCATGGTGATGCAGTGGTTAGCCCAGTCGTCTCACAGCAAGAAGGTTGGGGTTCGAGTCCTGGAGTGGAGAACAAGGCTTGAATCACTGGCCTTTCTGTGTGAAGTTTGCATGTTCTCCCTGTGTATGCGTGGGCTCTCTCCAGGTACTCTGGTTTACTCTCACCCGTCAGAAACATGTGTGTTAGGTTGATTGGCCACTGTGAAAGTGCCCCAAGGAATGTGAGTGTGTGGCAATGCAACAGACTTGTCAACCTCTCACCTTGAATCAGCCGGGATAGGCGCTGGCGTCTCCAGCTTCCTATTTAGAATAAGCGGTTCAGAAGATGAAACGAAACAATCACGCTTCTGATTGGTGTGTATTGTGGTTGATTTTTTTTTCTCCCTTTTAAAAATGTTATCAACGTGTTTCAGAAACTTGATAAACATTTGAATGAACAATTTTCTCTTCCAATACGTCTTTATTTGGGTCACCTTCCTGCTACCAAAACAGTGATGCAATCCAATAATTTTACACAAAGTTTATTAATTATAACTGCACTAAAAGTTCTATGCATCCACTTTTACAGCTCTCTGTCTTAGGTCCCATTCCCCTCATTCTTCCCCCTCCCATCCTCTTGTCCCTCGCTCTTTGTGTCTGCTGTGCTGAGAGGGACACAGCAGCCACATTACTCTGGCAGAGCTGCAGGAAGAAGAGCGCAGACTAGTTTAAAGCAGATGCAGTTTTTATTTTAAGCTTTAAACAGGAGATTTCTTTTACCTAGTTTTACCTTTAAGTGAAGTTTTTCCTGATCATGTGGCTGCTGGACTGGATCTTTTCCATCAATACAGCAGTAGTGAAACTTGCCAGTGGTCTTACATGCAAGTGAGTGCCCTGTTTCTTATGCATGGATTTGATTTGAAAAGGTAAGCAAAAAGGAGAGGAGAGTCAGGTGTGTTTCTTCTGATGGTAGTTTCTGACAGTGAGCACAGCACTGCAACATGTGTATTATTACATATCCACAGCTTGGCAGACTAATTGATTAGGTGATATATTTTTCATCAAAGAGCATACCTGCTGTTTCACATTCCTCACGGTTCACCTGTGCTAGCCGTTTTAGTTTTGCAGTGACAGAAAGCAAGGTTGACATTATTTCTTGTGAATTTTCACCTTCATGTCTGTGAAGTTGTACTGAGATTGATTTCATATTGTTTGTTGTGTTTGACTTTATAGACACAAAGCCACATGAATCTGTGAATCTTATGCATTGCTTTTCAACTCATGAAACAGCTCGATTGTACAGTATTTTGATTTTTACCAGCATTGTTGCTCTTCAGCTCTATTTTGCCTTCATCTCTTCCAGCCATAGCTGCAGTTCATTACATAACCAATCAACTCTTTTATCATCTGCAGGGTTTTACTGCTCTGTGTTCCTTTAATTCTCTTCCTTAATTCTCTTTTTTTTTTTTATCCACCCTCTGCAGGTTTATTAGAAACCCCTTTGTCTTGTTCATGTTGGAGAAATATATAAATAACTGTATTTCTTTAAGGTGTGCAGTATATAAATGAGAAGTGTGTGGCTTCAGCTTGTGATAATTGGCCTAGTTTCAACTTCTTTGCCTCTTTTTTTGTTTGAATTTTTTTTTATTAAAAACAAAGTCAACCTGCAGTGGTGTAACTACGTTATGCAAAACTGTAGTGTCTCTTAGATCCAACTTAAAATGTACATTTATTAAAATAAACCTTGATTGTATTGTTTTGATACAACTTTTACAGTATCGATACCATCAGTTGTTAAAGATAAGATTAACCTATTTAAAAGGCATTCAGGTAACTGATAAGACAATTCACCTTGATGACATTTTCTGCAATTTAGTTGGAGCTACAACGGAATTGCTGCACTACTTTGTGTGCATTGCACCTTCCCTACATTTACCTTGTGCTGCTTCTTTATTCTGCTGCCCTGGCGTTCTGCATTGATTTTGGTTGGTGGGAGGGAGCTGGTATGGCAATTTTTTTTTCTTACACATTTCTGTCCCAGGAGCTCTGCATTTTTCTGTGCTCATGTTTTTTTTTATTTGCCACTGTCAAAAAAAGAGTTGGTTTATTTTTCCAGTAATAGGTATTGGTTTTTTCGTTTGACTACACTAAAATGAATAATATTTTCTGAAAATGATAAGCTGTAACGTGAGATGCCAAAGAGGAGGATTTTCCCAGAATGCAAAAGAAACTTTTTTTTCTCTTTAATGTCTTGTAGAAAATGTGAGATTTCATCACAATGTACAACTTTTTCTGCTTTAAAACACAGCCTAAGTTTTCTCTTAATGTCTTAAAAACATGTCGAAAATACAATCCGTTTGCTGGAGTAGTTTTTGGTAGGAAGGGACAGCTGTATGCAAAAAAAAAAAGCAGAGAAGAGGGGGTTGCTATGGTTACAGTAAATAATCTATCATAGGACAGCCCTGCTTGTCTCCAATAAAATAAGATTTCTTACTAATATACATAAATAAATACGCTCTAAAATATTTTTTACACAAACACCATGATTTCAATCAAAACAATCTTTGGGAGCTACCGTTGGATCCTAACACCGTATCAGGTGAAATAAGAACATTTCGCTGGGCATTCATGACTATCTCTCACGGTACACTAGTGTACCGCAGAACACTGGTTGAAAATTGCTGATCTATGTTGTTTAGTCATAAAATGAGTCTGGAACACCACAAAGCAAGTTCACAAAATGATCCTGTGCAAACTATATAACCTGTTTGGATTTGTGGGGAAAAAAGCAGAAACAAATCTCAGTGCATTGGCAGAGGTCTGCACCCTGAGTGCTTCTAGTGTACTTCAGAGATCTGATGGGGCTAGATGGGTGGAAAAAACCACAGCCAGTGAAAAACAGTAGACACTGACACACACATTCATGTCAGATGTGCTCTGGAGCGATGTTGATAGTGGATGGGAGTCGGGTTAGATTTTGTTTCCCCACTTCTACGAGAGTGTTGCTGGCCATTGTTTTTCTCTTATTTGTCAAATTAAATACTCTGTGAATATTGACCACTGGAAGATTCTTGATTTGAATTATTCATAATTTTTTTAAAAGAATAATCAACTACTTCAACCTATGAAGCCTCAAAACTTTAGTATGGCTATTTGTTCAGTAATTGTTGGTCTGTTCAAATTCTTTTTGTATGCGTCAATGTAAATACAAGTATCTTCCAAATGAACTATATTCTCTGTTGTATGTTTGAAAGCTAATGAACAAATGACCTTGTAGATGATTGCAGACATAGTTGATATGCATCCAATTCAATTTTTTGCATATTATAGTACACTTTTGACGTGGGCTTTTATTCTGATCTCAAAATAGGACATCCTCCCAAATGGGGTGCATTGGCTGGTCAGGAAGTGCAGCAACAAACTCACTTATTCCCACTGGGAAAATCAAGCCCTAAAGTCTGTGACCTTCACAATACAGACAAATCCAGTGTATTCTAGACACGCAAGCAAAAGACAAATGATTAAACTAGACATGTTGGGGAAAAAAGATATTGAAACAACTAAATGAGCAAATGGTCTGAGTGGGGTATTTTGGTCCACAGTTTTGACTGACAGATTTTGAATGAGTTCAAATGAAAGAACAGCGAGCAAATGGTACAGAATTTGACACTGAAATAAACTGCAGGGCGACTTCCCTAACTGGAGATGAGCGAACGTGTACCTAACATGATTTGATTGTTTCTGTTGTGAGTCTGAATTTCCAAGTTTTTTTACCCAATGAGTAAACTAGAAAAGCACTCGATAGACCTCCACCACGTTCTGCAGAAAAAATGCTGCCCCTTATCCTGCTAGCCAGTATATGCTCTTTAACAAACTAATGGAACAAATAGGAACTTGATGCATCCGAAGGTTTTAATAAGATCTGCCACATTAAGCTTTAAACAGAACATTTAAAAAACTCTTGAAAAAAATGATGCCTCGGATCAACCCAAAAATTTAATCCGCTCTTTATTTTCCCATCGTGGCCAAAACCTGAAAATTTTCTGAAAATCCACCCTTAATTTTATTTAGATCTTTTGTTCACACACACGCTCTTCATCATGATCCACATGGCATTAGGAGTGTCTTCTTCTTTCGGCATTCCCTTCTATCTAACCCTGTTCCTCGCATCCTTTTCGGTCACGTGTAACGATAAAAACTCACAGTTGTGATCATTCTGTGGATCAGAGTCACAAATTGGATTATTTTTCAGATCAGGAAAAAAAGTGACATCATCCACAATTTTCTTCTTGTTGACATAAAGATCTGGCAAAATAGTTTTGGGGAATGGGTATGTGTTGAAAGTAGGTCTCTTCATATGTTTTTCTAGTGTCCTTTGATGTTTTTGTGCCTACAGACTGTCGTGGTTTTTATCTACTAAAGTTTTTCCATTATCAATTAATTTGAAGGTAAAGCAAAAATGTTCCCATACAGTCAGTTTAAAAGCCAGAGGACTATCAAGCTCCTCTGTTTCTCTGTTTGCCATGACTGGACCGTGTGTGGACTTCCCATGTCCACAACTTTTTCTTTCCCCTAAATCAGCCTTCAAATCATGTGTGACAAACCAAAAATATTGATCGGAATGAAAAAAATGGGTCAATGATGCTCGGTTGCACCACTACTAGGCACTACTAGGCATATGAAATACATATTAGCAATATATTTTGAGAGGCAAATTTATTTGCATAGCACAACTTATATACAAGGTTACCATAGTTATAACGCTGCTTCAGATTGCTGTCCAAGAGGTGAAATGAAGCCTCAGCAACACTTTTACTGTCATCAATTTGGGTGTTTGCTTTATTTTAATCTTCATCTAGCTGAGAAAACTTCTGGCTGTGTAGCTGTAACTTTCTGGCCATATCAACATGGAGAACCAAAACCAGTTTAACTGCACCAAATTTGCATTGCTTTACTGATGGCATGCACAAGTGCACTGACTGTTTCTTCTGCTTATTGATCCAATAACAGCAAGTTAAAGTATTCCAGTTAATTGTTTTCAGAGATGTGACGCATCTTCTCATGGCAAGAACAACGTAAGCATGCCTGAGCTTAGAAGAAGCCTGACGCTTCCGGAATGAGTACTTCGAAACGCTGTTGCTAAGGCCACTGACTTCCTTGTATATGCAGATGCCAAAGATAATTTCTTTTTTAATTTTTTTAGCATACTATATTTATCCCTCAATAAGGAAATTACTTTGCTGCTTCGTGCCACAGCAGGCAGCCATGACAATACCAAATGTGGGAGCAGCTAGGAGCTTAGGTGTGTTTTCCAGGAACACCTAGGCATGGGCCTATTCCCAGTGAGAATTGAACTGGATTCTCCCGGTCCATGAACAGACGCCTCCCCAAGGTGAAATGTTCCTTTGGCTTCACAAAGAAAAAAAAAACCCAGGAGACTAGGTTGTGGGGACAATAGCCTTAGTAGGACAACCCAGACTTCCCTGGCCACATTCCACATCTCATTTGGGAAGATCCCGAGGTGTTCCTTGCAGTCTCTCTAGCGGGTCCTCGGTCTACCTCTTGGTCTCATGGTGGAATGTGCCCACCGCATCTCTCCAGTGAGACTTTGTTATTGTGGATATTGTGTTTATTCAGCTTTCTTTTCATAAACCTTTAGATTTTTCTAAAATGAGGACAAATATGGATAAAGACCACATGTGGGTAATCTTCTAGTTTTAGGATATTAATTAGAAAACTAAAAAAAAAATGAATGCCTCTACTGATTTAAAAAAAAAAAAGTGAAAAAAGAGAGAAAGGCGTTGATGTACTGGCAGACACATTAGGAGTGATGATGATGGAAAGGCAGAGGTGAAAGAGGAATGATGTTGTGGTAGGACAAGGAGGGTGTTTGTGGGGGCTGGTGTTGGACCTTACCTGCAATGCAGTGCTCGGCTCTGTCACCCAATCATTTTGCAGCTGTCAGGAAGGAGGCCGGACCACAGGTTGACGACAGCCAAGGAGAGTTCTCGGTCAGCCAGAGAGAGAGAGAAAGAGAGTGGGTGCAAGTGAATGTGTGTGAGACAAACAAGTGAGCAAGAACCAGCGTGTGTGCAGCGCTCCCCTGCAGTCCGGCTCAAAGCTCCCACACATCTCTCCTTTTCCAGCACTCCCCTTATTCTCTCCATTCCTGCTTTTTCCTTCTCATTCCAATGGTCCCATTTTGTTTTCCACTCCCTACTTTTACTTTTTCTTGTCTTTACTTTTTATTCCCTCTGTCTTACACTCACCTCTGAACCCATAAAACCACATTTTTCTTCCTGGTGGTGGAGAAGCTCCCTGGGTATCTGTACTTTCTGGTCCTACTTTCATCACGTCCCATGGGCATCCGTGCATCTTGCAGGTAGGATGTTTCTATATTGGAGAAAAACTTGAAAGTCATTGGCAGTTGGAGGAAATCTTTGCAGCATCGCAGGAGTTCTTGAAGTATCTTGTTGTTTCTCTCATAAGTAGAATACATTAAACTGTTCTGCAGTGAGAGGGAAATAAATCTAACCTGTTTGAAACTTTAAAGGTGCAATCATCTGCTGTTTGTGATGTAGAAAAATATTCATAATTCACAATTGTCGTAATTTTTTTTCTTTCCACTGCCTTTGTTTGGGATTTTCCCCTCAGTGATTTTGCCCTCAATGTTTTTGTCTCCACCTGTTTTGAAATGAAAACCTAATTAAGAACCAAAATCCAAGGTTTGTTCTTTTTAGTTCATTAGTACCAATGAAATTCATTTTTGCTCCAAAAACACGTTTGTCCAGATTATTGCATCACGACCGTTAACCATCCTCTGAAATAAATCTAAATAAAATAAAAGATGCTTTTCTGTTTCAAGGAATGTCTGCAGTCTGTCTCTTATTTGTCTTTGTTTTGCCGTCCTCTCAGTAGACTTGGTTTGAGAGACCAGCTACTACACTGACCTTGTTTGGATTTATATTTGGGTCTCAATCTTTATATCTAAACCCAACAAAGACGGAGAAGCTTAAATACGTTTCAAAGAAATTAATCACAGTTTGTATACAATTTGATGCAATGTGTTTTTGTCACGCTGGAAGATTTACGCTATTGCGCTCCGGGATTGTTTGTTTGTGTTTGCAAAAAGAAGGGTTGAAATTGTAGACTTTACTTCTTTGGGTCAAGATGTTTGTAATCTATAATAAATATTGAAGTAGTGATTAATTAACTCAAGTGTTCCCTGAAGTGATTGCTGTTTTATGGAAAACTCTTTCATTGACTAAATGTTTTCATTGGCAAACAGCTTTTGTTGTTTCCTCCCTGAGTGGAAGTCGTAAATCATAATTGATCCATCCATCCATGCTCCTGGCTGAAAGTTAGTTGCTGTGATTGATGTAGTGGTTTATTTTATTATTTTTTGTTGGTGACACATCTATTATTCAGTTTTATGAAGCTGACATTTAAATTTGTTAATTAGTATTTTGGATCGTACAAAAAAGGCTGTCTACATAAACAAGTTGACTTGTCCTAAAAATAAGTAATGAGAAAACGATTTGACATTTTAATTTAGATTGCAAAAAACTTCTAAATATTCCAAAGCAAACCTTTTAAAAGTTTCTACACAATCTTAATTTTAAGGTCTTATCCCGATCACCTTTCGACGATTTTTCCGGTTTTCGGTCTAATTTTCTAGTTGTTGTTTAACTTTCTACGCTTTCTCACCAGCTTTGTTTCTGTATTTCCTATCAGACCTGAACCGTATGGTCGTGGAGGAAGTTCTCAGCAGAGCCAGGCAGACTCTCCACTTCCACAACAAGATGAAGAGATTTTGGGCTCTGATGATGATGAACAAGAAGATCCCAATGATTACTGCAGAGGTGGGATTTGATTTTTGGTCAGATTCCCTTACAGTTTTTCTTGAAGTCGAAACTGTTTAGTTTCACTATTTCTGTTCTCTTCACAATAATCTTCACTTCAAGAGTTCTTTAGTCGTTTTTTGGTGGAGTTTAAGAACTTGACTGTACATACTGTAACAACTTAAGTTGGTGGTTTCCTGGACAGATCCTATTTTTGAGGTCATATGTGTCCTGTTTCACCACTTCTTCATCAAGTTAATAGATCAAGTTGTATGAACAGAACGCAACAATTGCATCAGAAAAGAATTTGTTTTAAATAATTTTTCCTGCTTACAGACCATCAAAATGCGCTTTGAGTTAAGGTTGTTAAAATCGTTTAAAAGGAAGAGGACGTTATCGTTGCACTGTTAGTTAAAATGACTTGTTTTAAACTGAAGCTTAGTACAAGTTCTTTTCCAAATCAGGCCCATATGTTTGCTTTAAACAGTGAGTGGTTATTTTTGGCTCACATTGTATACCATCATAAACATTCTTGCTTTTATTGGTGAGATTAGATGGAATTTGTTAACAACTGAATCTACTAAAGACAGTTCTGATTATACCATCTTTTTTTTATTTACGATATTTAAATAAATGACTTTTCTTCAAGTCAGGTTCAAATCAGATTCTGACATTTGCTTTGCTTTTCGTCATTTTTAACATTAGATCTCTAAATTTAGCAGTAAATTTAATTTAGTAAATAAAGGTTTGTGCACATGTGCAAGTGGTTTTGGGAGAAAAAAAAACAATTTTATGATGAAATTCACTACTTAAATTTCTGTTTCATCAGGTGGGTATCATCATGTGACAATTGGAGATCTGTTCAATGGGAGATACCATGTGATTCGTAAACTGGGATGGGGGCACTTCTCCACTGTGTGGCTGGCCTGGGACATCCAGTAAGATGATTAACTCAATTTGTGAACTTTGATGTCAATAGGATGTAATATTAAAAAATATTTAAATAACCTTTGCTCTTTTTTCCTCAAAGAAATAAATCAGTTGTGTTATGATCAAATTGTCATTTTTTCATTCTAGGGAGAAGCGTTTTGTGGCCATGAAGGTTGTAAAAAGTGCAGAGCATTACACTGAGACTGCTTTGGATGAAATCAAACTGCTCAAATCTGTAAGGCACATAAATATAAATTTTAAATATAAATTTTAAAGCTGTTACTTTTCCTAATCCTGTTTGTCTTTTCCAGGTAAGAAATACTGACCCCAGAGACCCCAACAGAGAGAGAGTTGTACAGCTGCTTGATGATTTCAAAATTTCTGGCAAAAATGGAACTCGTATCCTCAAATGGGAAATGAAAAATTGCTACAAAAATAAATTTTGATATTTATGTTTAAGGTCAAGTTGTAAACTGATAAATAGCTCTTCTAGTCTTTTTTGTGTTCACGTGGAAGATAATTTTTCTGCATATTGTTGTTTTTTTTTTTTTTCCAGAGTTGCTTTCTGGACTAATTTTGTTACTATTCCCAATTCAAACCAAACAGCCAGAAAACTGCGTAAAAAACACAAACTCCACCCTTTCTGCTGGAGCAATAAATGTGCCCATCAATTGCACATTTGTGTTGATTTTAAAAATAGCACTAACCCCCCTTCTACGGTTCATCTTAAACCACAGAGTTTGAGTGCAAACTGCAGGGACGAGATCCAGTTTTAGTGTCAGTCATCCGACAATCTCAAGTACAGAGCTATTTATTACACCCCCAGATTGACACTGTGCTCTTCTATTTCTGCTTCTCAGAAATTAGTTTGACTTTCAGCAATTTCTTTGCATTTAGTTTTATCAGTTCATGATACAATGACACATTGTTAATTTCTTTTTCTCCCACGCCATCAAATCTGCTGCTGCCTGTTCTGTCTGGGAAACAGTTTTTTTAATTGGATAATAAAACAAATGGCAAATTTTGAGAAAATAAATTGTTTGAAACCATCTGTCTATAAATACAGGAAAATGCAGTTCTTTTAAATAAAGCGAACAATGATGTATTGATCATTTAGGTTCGTTAGTTGGCCTTAATCATAATTTTTCAGATGTGTGTATGGTGTTTGAGGTGCTGGGCTACCACCTCCTGAAGTGGATTATAAAGTCAAACTACCAAGGCCTGCCTCTACCTTGTGTTAAAACCATCATAAAACAGGTATTTTTGATAAATTCAATCCATTTGCTTTGTTGTGTGAAAAAGTCATGTTTTTTTTGTTGTTTAGAAAAAAAGAAGGAAATCATTGAGTAAACCAAGACATTTGTTGATCCACAGGTTCTGCAGGGCTTGGATTACCTCCACACCAAGTGTAAGATCATCCACACAGACATCAAACCTGAGAACATCCTGCTGACCGTCAACGAGCCATACATAAAAAAAATGGCAGCTGAGGCGACTCAGTGGCAAAAGTCTGGTGCTGCTCCTCCGTCAGGATCTGCAGGTTAGAATCTTTCTCACTGCGATCACAAATACACAGGCTTAATGATTGAACAACAAGTTGTTGAAAGAAAAGAATTTTGTTGCTGCTCAGCAGGTTTTGTCCCATCCGGTGAACAAACGACGGCTCCACCAAAAATGAACTAAGACCTTTTTTACTATTCTGAGAGCTTTAGAATATGACCACATGTTCTGATATTCTAATTCCTCAGAGCTTTGACCCAAAATGTGTCGCTATTAAAAGAGGAAATCAAAGCTTTTAATATTGGATTAGTTATAGAAATTACCAGCTTGCTTTTAAATGAGTGTGAGACTGCTGCTGAGTTTAGTGCTGCTGTAAAAACAGTCTGCAGCGTGCTGTGAATCAACTCCTCCACTTCAACACAAAACTAATTATAGACTCTGAAGATGCTGCTTATGTTTCAACATTATAATCTTTTCTGTTTCCTGCAGTGAGTACAGCACCAGCACCCAAACCAGTAAGTTCACTTTTGATTTGTTATGTGTATGTTTGCACACGTTGATGTATTGTGTTATTACAAAACAGGATGACAAATTGTTGGTTGTTACAGACCTTTTATTTATTTGTATATGTTTTCACATTTGTATATACTAGGATTCATTTTGTTGGTGTTCTTGTGTACAAACTCCATCTCATTTCACCTTTCCAGATGGCTAAAATGTCAAAAAACAAAAAGAAAAAGATGAAGAAGAAGCAGAAAAAACAGGCAGAACTGCTGGAGAAGAGAATCCAAGAGATGGAGGGAGAACTCCTACCTGAAGCTGGAGAGGAGGATGATGAAGAAGAGACGACAGAGACCACTGAAGAAACAACTTCTCTGGCGACACTCTCGATGTCTACGACGTTGCAGGACATTGAAAACCACATCAGCACAGGTGAACAAACTAGATTCTCACTGTGAATCAGAAGAATGAGAAAGTAAACATACCATCACAAAGATCATGCATATTTATTCCCCAAACTCCAGTTTTCCCTTTCAGTGACATTCAAATGCTGCTTTGTTTTAGATATTTATCAAACCTGATGAAAAGTGTCACATTGCAGAGGTGTTATTGTCCAAAAGTGATCCCACTTACCCGACAAATTTTTTTGTTGTATCAACTAGCAATCCTCAGTAAGGTCTGCTGTATTCATCAGGAAAAGAACCCTGTTTAGTTTAAAAAAAAAAAAAAAAGAAGTGGGGCGATTAAGGGAGCTAACGCTTGGCTTTTAAGTGCTTAACATGCAAAAAGAGATAAATGACTACAGATGCTGCAAATATTGATTATCTCCAGTGCCAATAAACATTGATGGGTCAAAACGCCTGGATGCACATGAGGATTCTACTCTAGTGAGATGCATTGCCAAAAAGAATTGTGCATTTTTATTTTTTGTGCAAAGAATTTGACTTCTTTTTTTGTATATTTTATATATCCCTGAGTGTTGAAAGAAAAACATCAAACATACTTCGGAAGTCAGTTGCAGTCTTTCTTAAAACAGTAAACTCACTTCTTTTTGATACAGACTCAACTCCTGATGGACAGCCTGAGCAGATTGTTCCAGCCGACAACCAGAAAGGAAGTGCAGGTGAGGAGGAGAACAAGATGGAAGTAAACTGCAATGGCCATGGATCACCGCTGGCGAACAAGGTCAATATAGAGGATCAGGGGACCAAGCAGACCATAGAGGAACAAGAAGACCAAGAAAATGCAAACCAATCAGAAAACAGTGCAGAGACCTCGACCACGTTAGATAACAAAGAACATGAGCAAAGCAGCACCACAGATGGAGAAAACGAGTCCAACCAGCAACAACTCTCTGAGCAAAAGGAGGAAGAAAAGAGGATAGAGAACTCAGAGCTTCAAGAGGAGGCGAAAAATGAAGATGAAAGCCAAAGTGGTCAGTTTGATAAACACAATTTCTAACTAAAAATGGAGCATGTGTAGACTGATTAATTTCTTTAAAGGACTAAAGACACATTTTATATTTCATATGTCTTTGTCTATTTGATCATATTCTGGTATTTATAATAAAATCTGGACCACTTAATTAGATTGTGAAGATTGAATCAGTTGAAATGATGGATGGTATCTCTATGTAATATTGATATAACTAGGCAGCTTTTTTTTTCTAACAAAATATCAATATATGAGGATTCAATTTCTTGTTTAATCATCCGTGTCATTCAGCAAAGTCTTATTAACTCTGAAAATATCAGTGCTTTAAAATGGTTTTATCTTAAACCAATCATTTTCTTTGTCGTTTCTCTTTCTTTTTTCCCAGGATCAGCAGGCAGTTTATTAGTTAACCCTCTGGAACCTCTAAATGCCGACAAGCTACAGATTAAGATCGCTGACCTTGGCAACGCCTGCTGGGTGGTGAGTAAAAATATACGGCGCTCTGTCACAATATCCCTAACCATCAGAATAATTGTCCTGATGTTTTCTGCATGAAATGAGACAAGGTTTAGAAAAAGTACAGGCTTTTTTTTTTAAGAAATGGAAGAGGAAACAAACCCTGTGATTTTCTTTTTTCACAGCACAAACATTTTACCGATGACATCCAGACTCGACAGTACCGATCACTGGAGGTGCTGATTGGATCCGGCTACAGCACTCCTGCAGATATCTGGAGCACAGCCTGCATGGTGAACACAAACATTCACAAACACCAACACAAAACCTGAAACACAAGAGCACCATATTTCTTTTTACCCTTCATGCTTGATATATATTTAGGAGAACCATTCAAATAAATGACAAGAAATATTGCTCTAACAAGCAGTTAGATTACTGAATGACCACTTTAATATTATAATGAGATCCGAGATTATAGAAACTTAATTTAGACAGAGGAGAAAATGACAGCATTAACTGGAACACAAAAATAACAAAAAAGATAAGAGCATTATTAAAGTTTTAAATTTATGTAGAACTAATGGCTCCTTTGACTTAATTTTTTATGATTAAATTGGACTAGACGAGTCTACAAAATGTCAGTTACATATTAATTACTTGATTCCATCAGACTTCTGACTAATGGGGGCTGTTTTTACATTTAAATTCTACCTGTAAAGTTTGGCTTAAAAACTTTAAAAACCTAGTAAAGGAAAACTAAATCTAATCAATACATAATCATGTAACAAAACATGATTTCTACATCAATGCGTTGTGTTCGGCTCATGATTAAAACATAGATGTTGGCTTCTAAATCTTAAAGCACAAAAAACGTCTTGTACTGCTTTTATTGATACAGATCTGCATTTAATTTTTTTTGTGCACAACGATAGAGCGAGTTAAAAATATTTCTGTGTGAAAGCACACAATCTCACAAACCTTCATTTAAATTCAGAGAGACTGCAGCAAGTTCAACAGCCTACACATAAATCTTTCAGAGAGAGAGAGGAAGGATGGAGGGCTGGAAATATTTCCTCAAAACTAAATGAACTCAAATTAGATCTTCATTCACTATTTTCATTATTTATTTCTTTGAGTTATTCTTCAACATATCTGAATAATTAATCCTACTTACCTGTTGGTTTTAACTAATGTCCTGTGTTGTTTGTTCCTCAGGCTTTTGAGCTTGCAACTGGAGATTATCTGTTTGAGCCGCACACAGGAGATGACTACTCCAGAGATGAAGGTCAGTGTTTCTATTATAAACACTGATGTCTAACACTGCAATCATTCATACACCAAGGTTATTGTAAGATTTAAAAATAAGTAAACAAATGGACATAAAGCTTGTACTGAAAAAAGAAACATTGCAAAGTCAAAGTTGTAACTATTGTATTTTTACGACCTCCCTATGGTGCTACACCACCCAAAATAGTATGAAAATGCAGGTACTGTATGTCTATAATACAGAACAGGATCGTTTTGGCAAAACAAATAAAAATGGAACATTTTCAAGGAGGTCCATCTTGGTCCTTATGATTTATGAAACAGTACCATCTTTCCGCACGGACAAGGTCTACAGTGGAGCATTAACTTCCAGCGGATTATAATAAAAAGCTGTTCATCTTCCACTCTTGTTACAGCAAATGCTATGTAATAAAACTAAAAACTTCAATAAATTACAACCAAACTCAGTTTTGCTCTTGCTGCCTTTTTAAAAACACACACTAACATGCTTATTTTACCGTTATGTTAAGGACGTATAACCTGGTAGGTCTTTAAGATGTGTTAAAACAGAAAAAGCACCCTGAAATGAGACTATGTCCCATAATCCACAATCCCTATTGTTGTCAAAATAAAGTCGTCATATCTAATGTTTTTTAAAAATATTTAAATGTTCATAATAGTAATTATACTCTCTTTATCCCTTGTGGGGAAAGTCAGCATTTCACCTGAGCCGGCAGCCATGACGGTGCCAATGGTGGGCGTAACTGGGGTCAGATGTCTTCTCCAGGCACATTTGGGCATGAGCTCATTGCAGGAATCGATCCGACAACTCTACCATATATAGCCACTCCTTCCCCTTTATTTACTCATAAATAAGTTTATCTTAATAATCATCACATATTTGTGTTTTCCTCCTTATGTTTAGATCACATAGCTCTCATCATTGAGCTGCTTGGTAAAGTTCCTCGGAAGCTCATCGCGGCCGGCAATTACGCCAAGGAATTTTTCAACAAAAAAGGTAAAAGCTCCCTTCATTTTCTGAAGCTGTGTTCTCGTCTGCTGTAAGATACTGTTTTAGTTATTCACTGTAAAAGTTTCTATTTGTAGTTTAAACACCTCACAGTTCTTTTTTAATCACAATAACTGCTAATTGTATTCAGTGATTTTAGTACATGGAGGTGATAGAGTGGATTTATAACCAAGGTGAGAATCTCTTTGCTCTTCCTCTAGGTGACCTGCGTCATATCACCAAGCTGAAGCCCTGGGGATTGTTTGACGTCCTGGTAGACAAGTATGAGTGGTCTAAAGACGAGGCTCATTCTTTCAGCAGTTTTCTGCTCCCCATGCTCGACCTGGTGCCTGAAAGGAGGGCCACCGCTGCGCAGTGCCTCTCTCATCAGTGGCTCTCGTCTTAGAAGGCTTTTCCACACATACACATGTTTAAAACAGCTTGTGGTTTGAAGGCCCTGAATACACATAACTCTGTGAGAGCGTTATTATCTCTGGATTTCATAGTCACATCCCAGGCTGCCCACACACTTCCACACAACATAGAGATGGACTGCTCAAGAGTCTTTGTTCTCTAATAGGTTTATAGTTAGAGCCTGAGGTTCTCTCTGTATTTGTGGCTCTATTTTTATTTTGGTTACAGATTGTTATTTTCTAAGTGCAGCACTCTCATCGCCGCACGTTACTTTCACAAAATGAAGTTTCACTTTCCACAAAAGCAGAAGGTAGGATCCTAACAAAAAAAAAAAGCTATTAAAACAGTTTTTGGAGTTCCTCAATGACCCACATCTTTGCCCGTGATCGTGCCATATCTGCAGCTAAATGCAAGCAGGAATCAGAGGTAGTTGTTTTTAAAGCACTGTCAAGTTAAATTTATCACAAAAAAAGAACAAAACAAGAACCATCATACAGAAGAACGAGATTAGCAGAGGATTTACCCAGATTCACTCTGATTCTACAGTATTTTAAATAGGTTTTTCTGTTCAGTTTTAGCTACCGCAGTAATTCTCATCATCTTGGAATAAATCATTTCTTTTGACTGTGAGAACAAAAGTTAAAATTTTGCTTTGCTTGATGCATGTGTCAGGAAAAGGTTTTCTTAAATGCAGTTTCATTCTCGCATTCCTTTGCTGGATTGAAGGACCTTCGCTTCAATCACATGAACATTTTAGTCATACCACATGTGCTTCCTCATTTACCGCAAAGTCCTGTTTACCAAAGACTTTGTTTTTACACGGACACAAACCAAACAATGAGCAGTGAAGAATGAAGGTGTCACCTGAAGGGCTTGATGCACACTGCTCCCATAAATTCATCTGATGGATTGAATTTCAATCTGATGATAGATTTTCTTTCGAGTGTCTGCTAGACATGTTGTAGTGAAAGAAATAAATGTAGTAATAATATCATTTGAATGCCGTCATAGTTGCCATGCTTGGGTTTCTAAGTCTTTTTGTTCATGTCTTCCATCTTTGTTTACTTTTTCTGTAGGTAAAATGAATAAACATTTTTCAAAATTTAACGTCTGTTTTTTGTTAAGGTTATTACTTTGCAAATATTCTTATTAAACTCTAAGGATTCATTTAGAGCAAATGCCAACAAAACGCCATATTTAATGTTTTATTGTGAAATCTCATGTTCATTACTTACACTGCAACAATTCGCAACCAATTTTGAAGCGGGTGGGATGGAAATCAAAACCTACAAATCAGAGATTATAGTCCTCAACAGTAAAAAAGAGAGAGAACCAGCTACTAGAGAAGATGGATCCTACCTTAAATGGAGGCTTTGAGGTTTCTTGGAGTCTTGTTTTATGAGTGAAGAAGGATGGAGTGGGAAACTGACAGGTGAATTGGTGCGGCGTCCTCTGTATTTAGAATTTTGCATGTAGAGAAAACTGAGCCAAATAGCAAAGCTCAAAATTTACCAGTCGATCTGACCACCACCATTGGTCACCAGCTGTAGCTAGTGATCAAAAGAGTAAGATTCTGAATACAAGCTCCTAAAATGAGCCTTCTCCGTTACGGTTGCTGGACTCTTTTTTAGAGATAGGGTAAGGAGCTTTGCTATCTGGGAGCGGCTGAGATTATATACATGTCTCCATGTAAAGAGAAGCCAGATGGGGTGGTTTGGGCATCTGATTGGGATGTATGAGGCATATGTCCCACCAAGAGGAGATCCAGAGGCAAACCCAAGACTTGCATGGCAGAACTGTCTCACAGCTGGGTTGGGAACAACTTTGGATTTTCCTGGATGAACTGGAAGTTATGGCTGGGATGTGGGAAGTCTGTACGTTCTACTAACGTTGCTAGTCCTGTGACCTGACTCCAGATAAGCAGCAGTAGATAATGTGCATGGCATGTGTGAAATGTAACCATCAGAAACAGTTACTGTTAAGGGACAAATTTGTAACATTGGAGTGAAATATGCATAAAACTTTTCTTTCCTATCCTACAAAATTATTTAGATTTTTGGCAAAGTTGTACCAAATTTGGACTGGGAAAAAAATAGCAAAGAATCAAGTTTCTCAGAAAAATTCAGAACGTTTAGATAAAATTGTTACCAATTAAATTCATTCTGATAAGGAAGACATTGTTTTTCAGATGGAATTTAAATGTTGCATAGTGAACATTGTGGTTAGTTTTAACTACAAAATGAGTGTCGAGCAAACAAATCTCATAGATTTTGTTAGGAGTGGTTGTAAATGGTCACAGATTTAATTTGATGTGCTTTACAATAATCACACTTCCATGTTTGATGTAATCAAATAATTTATTGTGTAAAAGTTTCTTTACATTGATCAAATTATAATGTAAATACCTAAAAACATTGGTGTCTTTTCCAAAAAATTATGTGGTAAAGTTTGAGTCCACTGGGAATTTAAAAGTTAGTCTGAGGGAGGATACAAACCATTTTTATCACATAATTTGTGGAGGAGTTTTTCTTGATTCTGAATCTTTTCTGTCCTTCCTCTTGGTCTTAGGTTTTATCTGTAATTAAGACAAAAAAATGGTCGAATCAGGGCAAGCAGGTCAGGTAAAGAAAAGATAGCAAAGATCTGTACAGCCAATAAACCAATATGCTCTCTTTTGTATCATCCCATAAGGAAACTATGCAAGACATCAGTTATTGAATGCTGAAGACTTTTAGCCCTTTGCGTTATGTAAACAGAAAATAACGCAGATGTGAAAAGTAAGGCAAAAAAATTCTCATCATATATTTGATTATCACATCTAAAAAAAGGAGCTGCCTTTTATTTGTAAAAAGGTCTTGACATGGTGCTATGTGATATGAAAGAGCTGATTTCTTCAAGGATATTTGTAAGGGAAAAAAAGAACTTGGTCAAACAGTTCCTGCACATTGTATTATAATAAGAACATGCAATCGTTATGTGTGAAAGATTTCAATAAGTCTTTGTTACACTTGATGTAAATCTTCCTCTTTCGTCATTTCCCTTCAGGGGTCGCCACAGCAAGTCAGTTTTTTTCCATCTAACCCTATCTGCTGCATCCTCTTCGGTCACGTCAACTATCTTCATGTCTTCCTTCACTGTATTCATGAACCTCCTCATTTGGTCTTCCTCGAGGCCTCTTTCCTGGTGGTTCCAAACCCAGCATCCTTCTTCCGATGTACTCTCTCTCTCTCCCCTGCACATGTCCAAACCATCTCAGTCTGGCCTCTCGGACCTTATTTCCCAAACCTCTAACATATTGTATGCTGTTCCTCTGATATACTCATTTCTAATTCTTTCCATCCTGGTCACTCCCAGAGACATCCTCTGCATCTTCATCTCTGCTACTTCCATCTCTGCTTCCTGTCTTTTCCTCAGTGCCACTGTCTCTAGACCAAACAGCATGGCCGATCTCACCACGGTTTTGTACACTTTCTCTTTCATTTTAGCTGAAACTCTTCTGTCACACATCACACCTGATACTTTTCTTCACCCGTTCCAGCCTGCCTGCATACAATTCTTCGCCTCTTTTCCAACTCTCCGTTGCTCTGGACTGTTGATCTGAAGTACTTAAAATCTTCCTACTTCTTTATCTCTGCTCCCTGTAACCTCAATTTTCCATTTGGATCCCTCTCATTCATAAGATTTAATAAAACACTTCAGGTCAGGAATAACTAACACTTTTTCCATCGGTATTGAAATATTTGAGCACCCTGTCAAGTTGTCTTTTATGTGTTGCTTTATTTCCTAGAGACCATGTTAAACTAGATAGTATTGTAATATAGTCAAAGTCTATATGTAGAAGAGTGTATGTTTTGTGCAGTACACACATTACATTTTTGTACAAAACAGTTAAAAATAACCAACCTAACTTATCCAAGTTTGAAATAAACTATTAGTCATAAAATGTGTAATACTCTTGTTTGTCCTTCGAGGTCTGCAAATATGGTTACACTTCAAATTGTAGATGGTGATATAAACATAAACCCCACAAAAATCACTTTGCATTTATGTATGACGAGTTTAATATGTCTAAGAAAATCCTGAAAATCAGTACCTTTTCAATTCATCCACTACCCCACACAGGCTGATTGAACAGGAATATCATTGGCTACGCTGTTTGTAGATGACATTGTGATGTCTAGTGATAGCAGGGAACAGATGGAGGAAAAACTGGAGAGGTGATGGTTAGCACTGAAAGTTAGCTGTAGTAAGACGGGTATATACAGTATGTGTGAATGAGAGGGACTCAAGTGGAACTGTGAGGTTATAGATAGAAATGATAAAGAAGGCAGAAGATTTTAAGTTCTTAAAATCTACAGTTGCCACTGAGCATTAGAGAGTGTGGAAAAGAGGTGAAAATCTGTGGTGGAGCAGTCATGTTGTTTGGTCAGAAATAATGGAGATAAAGTCAGAAAGGCCAGAGTGAGAGGATGCAGACATTTCCAGAGAGAACAGAGGGAATATTTGCTGGAAGGTGCTGAGTTTGGAACTGCCAAGCAGGAAGTCTAGAGGAAGACCACAGATGAGGTTTATGGACGTAGGATGAAAAGAGGATGCAAGATACAGGGGTAGATAATATGGAGGAAGCTGATTTGCTGTGACTTCCCTGAAGGTAAAAGCTAAAAAGAGATCTTAACCATGCAACATTTACGTATTTTTGTGTACGTTTTGTGAGGTACTACTCTATTTAGATAATTGTTTTGTTCTTATGACAGGTTTTAACTGCCCTTTACTGTTTTGGTCATTCTCCAGTTTTACCTTTTTCCTCCACTTGGAAGTCCTCAGGAAGCAGGTTGTCCTGCCGGCTGCCCAGGCTGAAGGCCAAGAAGGAGAGAATGAGTGAGTCCATGATGCTGATGATGGCCAGGATGTATGCCCAGCGCACTGTGCAGTTGCCAAGGGTGTATTTGTCGGTCCGCTGGCCACACATCCGCTTCACTTCATCAGAATCCCAGCCGTCAGGATAGATCAGGCAGCCAATCACCATGCATGTACCTGAAAGAGAAAAAAGAACAATGAATATGCTGTATGCTGCCTTATAAATATACTCTTCTCTTCCATTTGAGTTTTTTTAAACAGTAAAAATGCATTTTTATGTAAATTTAAAGGTGTTTTTAAGGTGTTATAAACAACTTTTAAGTTTTAAAAGAGTTGGCAATTAAAAGAAAAAAAACAGCCAAAAAAGTTAAACTTATTTGGATGACGAGTTTCCTAGCAACTTGCCTGCATCTTAACTCAGAAGGATGAACTTGTTCATGTATTATTGATGAAAGAGTCAGCCTTGTGTCATTCTTCCACCGCGTGATCAGGTGTTTTATATCACACACACTCACACTAACACACTTCTATTGTATCTCACTTTCACTCCCTGTCTTCACCCTCACGTTCACTTACACAGACTTATCTAGCTCACATGATGCATTAGTTTAAGAATTTCATGCTGTTTTATAAAGTCATCAAGATTTCATCATTTGTTTTTAGATGAATTTGTACTAGTGTTTCTAAGTTTGTACTAGGGTTTCTAGTTTCTAGTTTGCACTAAAAAGAAGAGGAATGAAGATTAGTCAGAGTAAAACAGAGTACATGTGTGTGAATGAGAGGGATCCAAATGGAAAAGTGAGGTTATAGGGAGAAGAGTTAAAGAAGGTGGAAAATTTTAAGTATCTAGGATCAACAGTCCAGAGCAATGGAGAGTGTGGAAAAGAGGTGAAGAAGCGTGTTCAGGCAGGCTGGAACGGGTGGAGGAAAGTATCAGGTGTGATGTGCGACAGAAGAGTTTCAGCTAGAATGAAAGGGAAAGTGTACAAAACCGTGGTGAGACCGGCCATGCTGTTTGGTCTAGAAACAGTAGCACTGAAGAAAAGACAGGAAGCAGAGATGGAGGTAGCAGAGATGAAGATGCTGAGGATCTCTCTGGAAGTAACCAGGATGGACAGGATTAGAAATGAGTACATCAGAGGAACAGCACATGTTAGAGATTTTGGGGATAAAGTTCGAGAGGCCAGGCTGAGATGGTTTGGGCACATACAGAGGAGAGAGAGAGTGTACATCGGAAGAAGGATGCTGGATTTGGAACCACCAGGAAAGAGGACTAGAGGAAGGCCAAAGAGGAGGTCCATGGACGCAGTTAAGGAAGACATGAAGATAGTTGGTGTGACCAAAGAGGATACAGCAGATAGGATTAGATGGAAGAAACTGACTTGCTGTGGCGACCCCTAAAGAGAAATGCCGAAAGAAGAAGAAGAAGTTTTTAGATGAATTTGTCTCCATGTTCTTTTGGTAAATGTACTTATTTAGTTTTTGCAAACAGCCTCAATCATATATTAACAGTACCAATGGCTCCCAGGCTTGTATTCTATTTTTTGATAATTCAACATAATGATTGCAGAAGTCACATGCAAGATGTGCAACCATCATGTTTTCAAATTTATTTAATTCATACATTAAAAAGACACCAATGTTTTTACATTGTGTGACTTAAAATGAGCAGAAAGAAGTATAAAATATTGTGGCTGAAAATGTTAAAATAATTTATTTTGACTCATCGTCTTAAAACAAATGTGTCCTTAAATGGCGTAATATGTTTAGGTGTTTGCAACTTGCCCAAAAACACACAAAAGGATATATTTGATGCATTTTCTGCAGTTCAAGCAAGGACACAGTAAGTTTGTGCAGCCCAGCACAAATTCCAAGCCTTGCAAAAAAAAAAAAAATGTCTAAACCATTTTTTTTCTTCTGTGATCAAACTTTGTTTTGCACAAACTTTTAATTTTACAGTATTGAAGCTTTTATTTTTCACAAAAAAATTTTATTTTGCCTTGTGTGACATTTCTATTAAGAATATTTCACAATATCCACATAAAGTTGACCCCCTTTTCATTGCAATAAACCAATTAGGTGTTGTGTATCATTAAGGTCCTTACTCCTTCCTTTCTTGCACATATAATATCTTTTGTATGAAAAGATAGTTGACAATGTGAAAGAAAAACATGTTACAAGATTAAACTTTAGCAAGAATCTAAAACCCCACTTTAGCTCTTTGTGTTTTAATCTACAAGTATATTTAGATAAAGTGATGCAGGAGGAGAAAAAAGTTATAGAATGTGGGTCGATTGATGGACAACTCCCCCATGATGAGAATTTCCACCACTCTAGCAAAAAAGAGCATCCCAGGTTAACAGCAGGTGTGTGTAAGAAGAGAGAAGGTAACAAAACCCCTTCAGGTTGCTGTCATGACTGCTTCATTACAGGTTCCTCCTTTCACTTGCAGCTACATCTGTTCACAGACTGATTCATGTTTCAAATACAGACTCATGTTTCACTTTTGTTTGTGGAGGGGGAAAGTTAAACATATTAAATACAACATGATATTTATGAAATGTATTTCATTCCTCGTCTACTCTGGCAGACATTTTATAATCCTAAACGCAGAGTAATTTTTATTTTATATTATATTATATTTTTATGCTATTTAGACAGATTTTATGTTTCATGTTGCACACTAAGCAAAAGCAAGTTACTAATCTGGATTTTTATTGACAATGGCAATAAATATTTCTTGATTCCTTGATTGATTGATTTCTTGGTAAAAACATGAATTAGTTTTGTTTTGTCTTTAGAACCGGCTACCCCTGACAGGTAGTGGGGGATGCCAGAGCCTATCCCAGCTGATTTCAAGTGAGAGGCAGGGTACATGTCACCAGTATGTTGCAGGGCCACAAAATAAATTAGGTTTGGGAATTATTTGTGCTTGGCTGATGGTTTTATCAAATATTACAAAGGGTTATTTCATTTTCAAACTATGTAAAAGTGAAAAAATGAACATTGATGAGAGTGTTTTTTCCATCCCCATCAAATTTTATCAGACTTACTTGAAGCCAGTTGCATCCAGGCACAGATCTTATAGACACTCCCTGCATTGAAGAAGAAAAAGAGGCTGAAACAAACAATACTGCCAACAATTAAGAGCATGGAGATCCCCACGAAGAACATAGCAGTCTTAAAAGCTCCAGATGGAATGGAACCAAAGTCCAGGGCGCTTCCTTTACAGGTCAGCTCTGATGTGAGTGCATTCCCTATGCAGTAGTGGAAAAGCCCAAAATATCCAGCTTGAGGGGTGTTGACGCTGTCCCCGATCCAGTAAGGTTGGATGAACACCACCATAACAATAACTGCAAAAGTGATGGTAAAAACCGTCCACATGACCCCCATGGCACGAGCATTACGCACATAGTTAGTGTGGTAGATCTTAGCTGCCTCCTGAGCAGGGAGCATGGTGAGAGTTGCAAGACAGGTTTAAAGATTTTACTGAGATAATGTATTTGAAAATTGTTTGTAGTATAAGGCGCAGACAGCTACTGGTGCTGAAAATGCAAGATGAGTTCTCCTGGATGGGGTCTAAAAGCCTCTTCTTTCTCCAATGATCCTTCCTCTGTGAGCCTTTCCTCAGTGTGGAGAGCTAAAGTTTGTGGGTAATTAATAATTAATGGTTAAAAGATCCACTGAAAAGGTAGAGAAGAGAAAGCTAATTTAACATTTAATTAACTGAAACTAATGCATCATGGACAAAACTTTGAGGGGAAATGATCATCAATACTCTAATAAGACTGTTCCTAATTGATATTTGATTAAAAAGTCTTAAAAGTAAGTAAAATGTTAAAAAGAAGACATACTTACTGAAGTGCTATTTCTTTAAGTAGTTGCATATCAATCCAGGATATGTCATCCTATCACAGTTTGTTCATAATCCTCTGTTGCAATGTATATGTATTTCCTTTTCATAAGTACTGCACAAATTTTCAAAGAAAATCAGAGTGTTTTTTTCCAAATTGTTGCGCTCGAAAGCAAGAAGAAGGTAAACTAGTGAGCTTGAGCTTTACACCATATTTTTTATTTAAAAAAAAAGAAAGAAAGAAAAAACAAAAAAAATTGTTAATTTGTTGGATTTTCTTAAACAAATGAAAGGATAAGTTGAAGTGGTCAACTTGTTGTTAAAGTCCTCAAAAATGATGTTGCACAATTTTCTCTGCGCAAAAAACTGTCCAGCGTTTCTTCAAACAAACATCAGATGGCGCCAAAACCTCATTTTAATATAAAAAAATCCACAAAACATCCTGGGAGCATTTCAAAATGTGACATTTTCAAATGATCTCACATACAGTATATATATATACTGTACGTGGGTGTGTGCCTGTGTCATGTCTGAAAACGCATATGACTATTTATCTCCAAGCAAGTTAATTTAATCTTTGTTATTTGTAGATAAAAAGGCTTTCAAGGTTCCACAATTTATGCATTGATTTGTCTGTAATGTTGGGACAGATTAAACTCTTCATAACATGTCTAGAAGTCTGAGTCCCTTATCCCTATTAGAGCCACATGGGCCTATGCCAGCTGATTTCAGATGGGAGGCAGGGAACACCCCAAACAGGTCACCAGTCTAGTGCACACACTGAGAGAACTATCAACATAGACACTCCTAGGGACATTTCATGGTGTGCAATCAACCTATCATGTATGTTTTTGGATGGCAGGAGAAAACCCAAATTCCTGGAGAAAACCCACGCAAACACGGGGAGAACATGCAAACTCCAAAAGAAAGGCCAGTGTTTCAAGCCCCCCCCCACTCTGTGAGTCGAACCCCCGGCCCTCTTGCTGTGAGGCTAGTGTACCACCGTACCCCCCATGTCTAAAAGTTAGATGTCAAAACTAAACAGCTACTACAAAAAATGAGATGTTATCTTGAATTAAGCGTTAAAATGAAGAAGCAAAAATTGAACAAATCAACACAAAATAAACAAGTTAAATTAGATTTTTAACACATTACATGCTACATAAAAAGTCATTTGTGGTAACATTGGATCAACATAAAATGCTAGTATGACTTATGGGTTCGTTACAAGCACAAATCACGCTATTTGTAGTGTGGATATAAAATACCTAAACAAACCTTTGCAGTTCTTATCCATGTGTGTTACATAACCTTGTTCACAGAATCAGCCCAATGCCATTGCACAATCATAGCACATGAATGTGTTGACATGAATGCTTCTTTAAACACAACTAACCATGAAATGTTTGGCTTTTGGTAAACTTTCACATCTTTCACATTTCCAAGATGATTATTAAGCTTATTTCTTCGCAGTTCTGAGATTTTGTTACATTTAAAACTATATTTACATTTCCTATTAGTGTGTAATGATATTTTTAGATCATTAAATGAAACATTTTCAGTGTGAGACAAGTTGTTCTTGATCAAGTTATCCAACACTGAAATTCAATTTCATGAAACAAGACAGACTCAGATTACATATGAGGCATTTTCTATGTTTGTGGATGAAAAAGATTGATTTTTTTCTATCTGTTAGTTCATGAAATGTCATTTTGGCTGTTTGGGTGAGGTTGTGAATTACCGTCAGTGTTTCAAAAATCTACTCAAAGTTTGAGCGTGACCGTCCACTCTGGACAAAAAATAACGCTAAGCATTCCTATTGCAACATACACACTCATCTAAAGCTGAACCTCCTAAATGCTGTTTGTTATCTATAATTTTTAAGCTCATGTTGAATAGCTCCTGGAAAGTTTCACAAGTATCCATCCCTTTTCATCTCTTTGTATCTTTTACAGTAGGGGGAAAGAGTGTATATGTGTGTTTTGGAGTCAGCTCGCTCTACCATTGACCATATTGACCATTTGTTCTCTAAGAGTATTTTCTGCTTTTTCAGCACCTCGCCCTGGCTTTGGCTCATTTGTGGTTTCTATGGAAACAAGGTGAGGACGACCTTGGAGACAAGCGAGCAGGTTAAGAGGTAAAGTGACACCTAAACTTGACCACTTTGAAATTAACCGAATAACTAATGGTGATGCTTTAAGTTCAGGGATGTGTTTAGTGTCACTTGACACAAATACTGGTGTCTATGAGGAAAAAAGTCAAATTAAAATGCTGACAATCACTTTGAGGCAGAGGACAAGAGCACCAGCATTCTTTGTTAACTTCCTCTTCTCATCTCCCACACACACACACAAACTGGGCATGATTGCCTGTGCTGCAGCACTAAGTCGGTCAACACCCCGAGGCTGTAACAATCAGCCACTTTGAGCCACCTACCAGCTCCCAGCTCAGCGGGAAACATCAGAGATTAGGCCAAAATGTAGCAGTGTGGGTCAGTATGTGCCCAAGGCGTTAACAACTGAAATGTAGGTCTAGGGGACTCATTCATGTTCACTCACAATGATTAAATCTCTGAATGAAGACCTGGTGTACGTAGATCAGCTGGAGTCAAGTTACTCAAAGTCAAACCTAATGGATTCTTAAGACACTTTAGTGTCTGAAAGAAAAAACTGTTTAACATATTCTTCACTTATTTTTATTTCAAAATTTTTAAACTGGACCATTTTTTGTATTTATGCTATAAAATTTCCACATGTCTGCTGTGGCTCCTGATTGAATTCAGATCCACCTCCCAATGGGCCAAATATTCTGACAAACTAGAAATGACACAGTATAAAACCAGCAGAGCATTCGTTATCTATTTGGAATAAAACCACTCTGTTAAATTCCCTCTATGATCCAAAATTCTGTCACTCCTCTATAATTTACAAAAATCTGAATTTAATTACAAAATCTTTGTTCTAATTCAAAATAAATTGTTGTCCTAAAATAACTGAAAAACATACAAGACATGTGACAGATTTTTTTTTGAGAATAAATATTTTACAGGTTTCATACACCGTTTTGTCTAACACGGAAAATGTGGGTGATGTAAACAAGCTCTGAAACAGAGGGTGCCTGTTTGGTTTTTATTTGTGTGAGAGTTTTGTGCAACCTTAGTTTTCACTTTGAATAAAAGAAGCAGAATCTCAGCTAAATAACGTCAAGAGTAACTAATGTTCTATGACATCCAAATGTTTTTTTTCATCTTTTGAACCGCTTACTCATAATGGGGTAGCGGGAGCCTATCACATCTTATTTTAGGCGAGTGGCAGGGTACACCTTGAACAGGTCTATCTAGTTTATTGTGCACACACACAACCATCCACACCTAGGGGCAATTTAATAGCAGCCAGTCAACCTTGCACACCTGTTTTTGGAGAGTAAGAAGAAAGCGGAGGGCCCAGAGAAAACCCAAGCATACACAAAGAGAACATGCAAACTCCACACGTAAAGGCAAGTGTTTGAAGCCTTGCCCCCAGTCTCAAACTCACACCCTGACCTTCTTGCCTAGAGGCCAATGTGTTAACCACTGCACCACCGTGCACCCCCACATCCAAATGTACAAATGATAATTGGTTATATGAATATAAAAAGATGCTTTTGGCTCAACAGATTTGCCCTCTGATGGTCGCCATTTATTTTCAGGCGTGGCATTCATAGGAATTAACTGCCATCATTAGATGATACCACCCTGGCACATTGTTATTAAAATAAAATTGTGTGGAATTTAGAAATTTTTAGTGCCAATTCATCAAATTTCAACCAGCTGAATGTTTCCGTTCCGTCATTTTCTGCTTGTTCCGGGGTCGGGTCGCGGGGGCAACAGCCTCAAGCGGGCATCCCAGGCTTCTCTCTCCCCGGCTGCATCCTCTAGCTCACCTGGAAGGATCCCAAGTCGTTCCCCGGCCAGCTGTGAGACATAGTCTCTCCAGCGGGTCCAGGGTCTGCCCCTTGGTCTCCCCCCAGTTGGACGTGCCCGAAACACCTCGCCCGCGAGGCGCTCTGGGGGCATCCTGACCAGATGCCCGAAACACCCTATCTGGCTCCTCTCGACCTGGAGGAGAAGCAGCTCGACACCGAGCTCCTCCCGGATGGCAGAGCTCCTCACCCGATCTCTGAGAGAGAGCCCAGCCACCCTGCGGAGGAACCGATTCTGTTCATCACTTTTATGGACAGAATATCTAGGCGCAGCCGAGGCGTTGGAGGGATCCAGTTTGGTGACCTCAGGATCGGATCTCTGCTTTTTGCGGATGATGTGGTTCTGTTGGCTTCATTGGACGGTGATCCCCAGCTCTCGCTGGATCGATTTGCTGCCGAGTGTGAAGCGGCCGGGATGGGAATTAGCACCTCCAAATCCGAGACCATGGTCCTCGCCGGGAAAAGGACGGAATGCCCCCTGCGGGTCGGGGACAGGGTCCTGCCCCAAGTGGAGGAGTTTAAGTATCTCGGGGTCTTGTTCACGAGTGGGGGAAGGATGGAACGGGAGATCGACAGGCGCTGCATCGGTCCGTCGTGGTAAAGAGAGAGCTGAGCCGAAAAGCAAAGCTCTCGATTTACAAGTCGATCTACGTTCCAACCCTCACCTATGGTCACCAGCTGTGGGTGGTGACCGAAAGAATGAGACCGCGGGCACAAGCGGCCGAAATGAGCTGAATGTTTTTAACCAAATAATTTTAGGGGTTTCTTTTCACATTTTTTTTGAGTGGTTCGTTTTAGAGGTTTTTTTTTTTTTTTAATTGAATATTTCCCAATTTTATAAGAATAAAGCAAGAAAACCCAAACATTACATTTTTTTTTTTTAATTTGAGCTTCCAATAGTTTTTTCAAACTAAAACCCTTGTGCCTAATTGGAAGTATTTTCACACTTTTTTTTTTCACTTTTTTTTTTTCACAGAACTGGACTTTAGCTTGGCTACTTTGGCTTGAACATAGATGCAGCTGGGTTTTTTTCTTGTTTTTTTTACTGAGTTTTAGCCGGCAATGCGTCAAGATTGTGATTTAAACAAATACTTTAAATCTCACTCAGCTGCTTAAAGGAAAAAATGTTTTTCTTGTGCAGAATAAGTAGATGGAGTTGGTTTCTGTAAGATGATGGGATGGATCACAACAGGAGGTCTGAAACTGCCAAGAAGCCCGTTCTGCTTTCCTCCACTGCAGCTGACACAGATAAATCAAAATCATATCTCATCTTCTGCACACAGTCGTGTTTAACTATTCACATGCACACTTATTAAACTCTACCAACATAAAAGGAGACTAAAAACACCATTAAACTACCTGACTCATAATTTGGGCGGTGTACCTTTTTCTTTGTCACCTATTGAATCTCGTCTAATCCAGGCCAATTCAAGCACTTTTGTTCCGGTGAAGAATGAGGAGGATTAGTTTATGAGCTTCAAAGCCAAATATAGAAAACGCATGTGGGGGATTATGGAGACATAAGAATGTGGATGGAGAATACATTATGGTGCAGCTTCATTTTTTAGCTCTTTTTCTGTTTCATGCTTCGGGTCTTTTTTAGTGAAAAAAGTCAGAGTAAAGAGAGTTGTGTTAAATACTGCTGGTCAATAAAGTTCTGTGAGTTTATCTGAGGATTAAATCCAACATGCTTGCAAAAAATAATAGTCTGTTACTAAAATGTAGTAATTCACAAGTACAAACATGTTTTATAACGTATCAACAAAAAAACTCTAGCTTTAAGAACAGATGCTAATACTTGAAGAGGATGTTCCAGAAAGGTCAGACCAGGCAAATATTCAGGCATTTTGGAAAAAAACGCCAAGTGCTCCCCAGGCTCTAAAAACCACACTTTCCAGTGTAAATGTAAAATTTGATAGCGTACAAATAAAAACTACTGAATAAATTAAGACATTCAAAATGGTTCACAAAGCGGAATTTATTTCTTTAAAAAAACAGATGTCGAGATGCATTTCAACACGTCTCAAGATTTTGAGAACAATCTTCTTGAGAAAAAAAAAACAAAAGTAGTCATTTTGGTCAGAATGTTGCTGTCTGGAGGAAACAGAATAGATTCATGGCATGCACATCTCATATCAACTGCAGTCCATGGAAATAAATGGATAATGAAAGAGTCAAGCTTGTTTTTCAGCTATGGGGTTTTTGCAGGTTTGAGTTGACAATGGCCTCTTTTGTTAGGCAAAGTATTTCAGTCAAATTTGCAAAAATGTCCCACAAATTACACTTGGCTGAAACTGAGTCAAGAAATTAGGCTTCAAACTAAAACATACAATCAGAAAAACAAAAGACCAGTCCCCAATAGGGTGGAAAATACTGTATGTAAGCATAGCTGGAAATTCTAAAGAATCTTAGAAAGTCATCCAATAATTACACTAGACAAACACTGTGAGAGCCTTAGTCACATTATCTTCATACACATATAAGCTAACGTCACCTGTCAGTGATTGTCCACGTCTTATCCGTCTATCCCTTATGAGGTCGCGGGGGGATGCCTGAGCCCATCTCGGCTAGTTTAAGGCGAGAGGCAGGGTACACCCCGAACAGGTCGCCAGTTTGTCGTGGGGCCACACACATACAACCATACACACACACACTCATTCATTCCTAGGGGCAATTTAGCACCAGCCAATCAACCTAACATGCATATTTTCAGAAGGTGGGAGGAAACCAGAGTACCCGGAGAAAATCCACGCAGACATGGGGAGAACATGCAAACTCCACACAGAAAGGCCAGTGCTCCAAGCCTCGTCCCTTCCAAGGACTTGAACCCACGACCGTCTTGCTGTGCTACCCACTGCGCCACCGTGCTGCCCTGAGTTCAAGCTAAGGTCAAGAACACTAAAAGATTTAATGCTAAAGATGTTTGACAAGGTGTCTTTTGGATTTTGAAATTATGCAGTTGTTTAAAATACCCACACAAATATTGCAGCATGTTAAATCCATGACTAATCCTTCTTTCAAAATGAAACAGCAAAGTGCTATATTTTTGATGAAGAGCATAAAACTGCCAACGTCACTGATGCTGATGGAGCCTGAGTGTGACTGGAATAATTGTAAGAATTCCTCTAGCGCAATTTGTGCATGAAGTTTAAAAATTTTCTGTGAACGATGACTTAACAAATGTAGAGATTATGTGGTTGTTCTAAAAATGTCAGGATTATATAATACACGTACAGACTGGTTATAATATGAGGTTTTTTTTGTTAGGAAGTGATGAAAAGATGCCAAACAAGAGGGGGATTGGACAATTATTAAAATTCTTAAAGTGCCATCAAATGGCTTATATGATTATTTTAAAACAAGTTGATTACATGTCATCAAGAGTGAATTTTAAAAGTTTAGCAGAATAAATAAAATCAGTGTGTTTGCACATGCCTTCTGTGATTTTTGTGCATTTTGTTGTCCCAGTTGCAATGACCGGCTCTCTGCAGAATCCAGAGGGATTGCAGCTTTGGCCTCAAAAAAATGGATTTTAATCTTGTATGGAATCCTGCACGACTGCTTGTACAGCACTAACACAGTCCACTAGAACATCGACACAAAAGTTGTTAACAACATAAGCTTCTTTCTGTTGAAGGTTTAAAATATATGAACAAACTGTATGTGTTTTCAGTAAAAGAAAGTCATGTGAAAATCACATTTTTTTGCAGGGTGGATAATCTCTGTGCCACGTCCCGTTTACTGCACAATGTAACTAAACTTTAAAGCCACAGATTTGCCCGGTGTTGTGAAATCCTGTAGCTCTGTACACTGTGTTTGCGTTTTATTGGGAAATTTCTTGCTATACAGAAAAACTGTTGGCTAATTTTGATCTCAAAGAAGAGGATTAGTTGCATAATTCAGATTTCACACATAACATGTTATATGGATGAATCCTTCAATTACATTAATGGAAGCTGCATAGTGAATAAGAAAAGATATTTTTTGTGTAAAGGAAATGAAAAACATGAGATTGAAGCAAATAAAAAAGCAATAAAGAAAATCCTCTCTGCTGTTGTTGATTGTTGGTTTCCAAGCAAACAAAGACAAATGAACTCCACCTTTCAGCTCCAACATAATAACTGTTAAATGCTTTCTGACCTTTGCTCCTAAAGCTCTCCCAGCTCCCCCCCTCCTGTCTGATACACACTTTTCTCCTCTGCAGCAGAAAACATGCAAGCAGCTCATTCTGCACAGCATGATGTAGGTGTGTCACTGGGTGGGATTTAGTCAGCAGTCTGAGCACACTGATTGGACACTGTGTGTATTTTAAAAATCTGGGATTATTGATCAATAATGCATATGCTTATATAATTTAAAAAAACAAAAAACAAAATAATGATGACAAAAATATAATGTTATGGTTATTTAATGGCTAAAACCCCTGTGTGTCAATCAATGTATCAATGCTGCTTTCAATGTCTGCTCGGATTTTTTTATGTCAATACATTTGTTAGAATACATGAACAAATATCCCATACCAAGAAATACACAAAAAAAATGGTTACAATAATAAAATTGTAACCACCAAGCCTACTGATTGAAATGGTGTAAGACCCATGTTCCAAGTGATCAAAATCAAAATCAGTTATCAAAACTATCATTGTATCACCATTATGATATTACATAATTACTACTAAATTATTATAACATTGCTGTTACACCATTGTAATATTATATAATCCTAATTGACCATTTTATTTACTATTGTACTATTACAATATTACACATTAATATTGCGCTATCATTATTACGTTATTACACTACCACAACTATTACACTATTACAACTACAATATTACATATTTTAATTAGTAGTACACTATTACTAGTATACTAATTTTATATTGCTACATGCTCTCATAGCAGCGCCACTACACTATCACATTACACATTTACACATCACTATTATAATATTACATTGTGTTATTAGACTTTTGCTATTACGTTATTAATATTATAACATTGCTTATAACATTACTATTACACTACTGTTTTTAAAGCTATAATGCTTTTTTATTGACCAATATACCATTACACTATTCTTTAGCACTACTATTGCGATATTATACTATATTATAATCGTTATTATCATTATCACTATTATTATAATACTATTGCATTATTGCTCTATTACTGTTACTGGTATTAGTGCCGTACACAATTAAGGTGATACAACGCCCAGTAGTGCCTACGGTGCTCTTCTGTGTGGGATTTCTCTAGCCCTGGTGTATTATGAGGGGTATTTATTCAAGTAGGACAAAGTAGGACTTCACCGAAGGCCTAGGTGTGAAATGCACGGACCGCCCCTGTACATTATTAATTAATTATTCTTCAACGCCATGATAAAATGAAAGGAATCCAATAAAGGAATACATTTTTTCACTTCATTTTTATTTTGATGATTCGACAAAACAGCAAATGCAAAGTCCATGACGTTCTCGTCATCTGTTCAACAACCAGAGCACAATAAAACGCAGCCTTGTTGTTTTACATTTATAAAAGTAAAACAACAAGCCTTTTGGAAACATAAAGTCCTCTATTCTCTGTTACTTTTCTATTTTTCTTTCAGGGATCCATGGTCCATCACACAGCCTCCACGCGCCTGGCATTCCGCTCTATTACGTCGACAGGCGCGCTATTAAGTGCGTTGGATGTAAAATCTAGCGCGCTTGTTTACGTGCGTGTAATGGCCCCGATGGCTTTCAATACTAAACATGCAACGCAAGCTGTGACGTAAATCTTCTTGACAGAAATTTTGAAATTTAACATTTTTCCTACACATTATTACATCAATGTAAAACGTTAAGAATTGTTTGTGTCATGTTTGTCCTCTGACAGAATCCATATTAAAACAATAAATATAATTTCCTTTCCCATTTTTTATTTTTATTTCAAACATTTTTGAAAAAGCTCCAGGGAGCCACTACGACGGCGCTAAAGAGTCGCATGCGGCTGCGCAGCCGCGGTTTGCCGAACACTGATTAAGATATATGTCACTCTATAAATTAAAAAAAAGTTGATTGTTTTAAATAATAAACCTACTAATGTCAATTGTTAAAACATTAATATTTATCTTTAATAAATGAGAATAATTTATAAAGTTATATTTCTTATCTTTATCAATCTATTTAATCACGTCATGTTCTAGGTCTCTTGGAAAGCAGCATTTACAAGGGCCATTGAACGCAGCACTGTCTGGTTTTTGTGTGTGTGTGGTATAGCGAGCGTTTCAGATCTGCGCACACTTTGCTCATACACAGCTTTTAAACAGGATGTAGATACTGGCACAGACCACGGGACGCAATAATAAAAAGATGTGTTTTGTAAGTGAGATGTGAAAGAGAAATGTCTGTCACATCGAAGCAGATGAAGACAGGAGGAGTCCTCATGAGGCTGATCTCCACCGGCAGGTCCTGACGACTGATCCTGCTGACCTGAAACAGCCAAACCTTTCACACTGCAATCAGAAAAGAGGAGAACAACTCCAGATCGTTAGAAAGCAAGCATGGCGAGCCAGGGAGACTGCTGCGTGAAGGTTGCTTTGAGGTAAGCCTCCTGTCTGTCTGTCTGGTAGACACATCCAGCATGTGTCTACATCTCCAATAAGTGAAATCCATCATGCACAAATATTCTATCATCTCATCTTTAGATCGTCTAATTATCATGTTTCGTATGGGATTCACTGATCTCAAAGTAATACGGACTAAATGGTATCTGTCTTGTTTCTGCCATGCTTGGGTGGTGCTCGGCTTTGTATTGATAAGTTAAACACGTGTCTGTGCCATGCGATCTTCATATGAATGTTTTTATGATGGGGCTCAAGAAGTCTCCACAAGTTTAGCTTTTTTTCTTTTAATGATCTGCAGCGCATGTGGAGGGTTCAGTGGGATGGAGTGACAAGGGCAGCTGGTCTCAGGTGCAGGCATGAGAATGGGTGTTTCACTCCAAATCTGTTATTGTCCACTTATCTTATACACTTTTACCTGATCTGGAAAGAGTCAAAAGGACTCCTGACATGAAAAACTTCTACAATCAGGAAAAGGAAATATTCATAAAGCTTTTCTATTCTGCCTTTGTAAATAAGATGAGCACAAAGAGATGCTCTCCTCCTGTTCTGTCTCATTCACTGCCTCTGATATTGAGCCAGGAGCCCTGACAGCACATCTGCTTTTCAATTGGTGTGAGGATATTGGATAAGCATATTTGTAGTTTGTACTAGATTATTAAGTTTACAAGCTAGCTTGTGAGGACACTTCCTTGATGGCAGCTACTGATTGTGTTTGTGTGTGTCATGTCCTACTCATTTGAGAGCCACTAGGGTGGTCCATCAAGACTAAAATATTATTAAATATTAAGCTTTTCTCATTTTTGTAATTTGGACCATCACATGTGTAAAAAGCGGTCATGTTAGAAAATGTGACAATTCCTCATATGGATCCATTGTGATTCACTAATTGAACTCAGCATGGTCTGTAATGGGGGTTGGTTCAGCGTTAAAGATGGGACTCCAAACCAGTCGCTCCATTTCCCCAGGGGACGTTTCAGTCTCTTGTCAGTCTCTATTGTGCTTGTTCACAGCTCCAACTGAAACAGGAAGTGGAGTAGGTGCTGCTGATGAATACACGCACACACATACATGCACACACATACAATTACACAAGTAAAAAAAAAGTTGAAGAAGAAACTCTACACAACTGGTGGCTGCTGTTTAGTATGATATACAACATCGGTATAAAGATCAGGGTTCATTGACTGAAAATATATCATAGAAAGTGATCCACGACCTATTTGTGGTTGTCTTAATAAGTAGGAGTTTTATTTTCACAACAAAGCAACACAGACAAGAATTAAATTGACACAAAGAACTCCCCAGCCATACGATTATTTATTTATTTTTTTGATTATTTTGAATTACTCTATTCATCCCTCACCGGGGAAATTTGTCCGCTGCACTCCTTACACCGCAGCAGGCTGCCCTTCAACGGCGCCAATGGTGGGAGAAGTGGGGGCTAGGTGTCTTCTCCAAGGACCCTAGACGTGCTCTCCGTGGGACGCGAACCCGCGACCTTCCGGTCCGCGGGCGAACGCGCTAACCATGCGGCCACCGTCTCCACCCATTATTCACTTTAATTATGATTATTCACTTTAATTAGCGCAAACTTCAGTAGTGTTTGTGTAATTGCTTCTTGTGGGTGAGTTTACGTGGCTCCTTTATACTATGCATGATCTATGTTTAAATTCCCTGTGAGTGCCACTAAAAGTGTATGTGTTTCACAGGAAATGGGAAACAACCAAATAAACACACAGAGTAGGATAACTTCCCGTCGGGGAACCAGCGACCCCCCATTTCCTCGACAATCCCCGAGCTTTTTTTTTCCTCTGAGAAAATTCTCTGCTGATAAGAGAGGATAATGTTTAATTGCTCCCACGTTGCGTTGCCCTCGGGCAAACTACGCATCATACGGTTTGTGTGCATGTGTGGAGGTCACTGATGCTGTTGTGAGGTTGACGCAACACGCTATCTGAAAAACACCAGCATATACTTCTTGAATGTCAGCTCTGCCTTTCTGAAACGATGCCTCTATACCCATTGACATGGCCTACAATCTTGCATTCAGACTTAACTGCCTGAGGAATGGGTTGGACACAGACTCTCACTCAGGATCTGCATTGCAGTCAGGTCAAACATCAGCATATGCATGTAATGTAAGTAGCCATAGATTTAGCATCTTCATGCAGCTGCATTTATTACTGAATCAACTCAGAGTGAGGCATACATGCTATGAGGATAAGTAGATTCAAACATGCCCTCCCCCAACACTCAGTTAAATTAAGAAATCAAAAGGCACATGTGGTTTCACTTCACCTGCAGCATGGTGCCACCCCCCTTCTGCTGGTTTTATGTTGAGTGCTACATTTGCCCCAGCACTGAGAGCTTTAAGTCAAAACTGGACCAGAGTGTTTCCACGTGTGGCTGTAAATGTCAATAAGTTGGATTTTATGTGCGTGTTAAGGGAAACTTGACATGAGACTTATGAGCGCTGTAAATTCCCATTGGCGTATTGTTCTGTGAATCCTGCTGTTTCTCTTTGTGTCACTTACTGATATCAGCCCGGCGAGTCTCCTGTCTAACACGGAACTGCAGAGTCAGCCTGTGGCGGCGTATAAATAGGCACAAAGATAAATCTGTTAAGCACAAGTTGTGGTTCTTGAACTTGTGACCGCTGCTGGATGTTCTCACCTTAACAGACCATCTTCAGAAGCTTCCCTCTCAGTCTATTTCAAGCAGATATTCAAAAGAATTTCTTGTGTTTGAACACGAGGGTTATTAGCCAAAATAAAACAGAAACAGTACTGAGAGTATAAAGTCTTCAATGTTCTCTGCAAACCCACAGGTGGGTTGAGCACTTGGGACGTGGGGTATTTAGCAACGACCTGATAGAAGCTCAGTTGATGACTTACTGATACATCTGTCCTAACTGAAGTTTTCTGCTAGCAATTGACCTGATGTCTGATGTCAAGTTCTACTCACCAACCATGTCATCTCGTTTTTCCCTAATGTTGGACAACTTTGAAAATTATCAATGGCTTTTATTTCTCAAAATCACCAAATGATCAGAGAATATTTCTTTACTTGTGATTATTCTCTAAAGTAGAAAATGAATGTCAGGTGATGATCGAATGAGTCTTGCATAAATCTTATAAAATTATTAATAGCTACAGTATTAATACTTGGTTATGATAAAAGTGAGATAAAGACTGATTGTACAGCAGACAGGGGGAGAAGGACAAGCTGCATACCATTAACATATCAGTTAGGACAAATAGTGGAGACAATCCTCACTGATACAATGGCCGACTTGATAGCATTAAAAAAATGATCAAGGATACTCACTGTATGTGTAAAGTGAGTGAGTTTACTCCATTAAACATGTTTTTCTTTTCGTGGTAAGTTTTGTAATTTCACGAGTTATTGTTTAAGGATTTCTGCGCTCACACCATTCGCATACAGTCAATCACATACTGTATGGCTCTGCTCAATGCATGTAGAATGTAGCTTTCATAATATAAACTTCAATGCTATTTTGGATGTTTGGCACAAAAATTTGGGACACAGCTATGTGTGCATAGTTCATGTTAAACAGATAACACCCGTTTCAAATTAATTTTTCCTTGATAATAGATCTCTGTTTAAACTTGGCTTAAATCTAAGATAAATACTGATCTACGTGTCCTGATGATGCCACACCACTAGCCAACACTGTGGATAGCGACTTTTAACACTGTTAGACCCAACATAAAACTGACCTCAAGTTTGTATTGTGATTTCATTACCTGCACCACTTATACTGTTGTGAGGGGTGCCAGAGTCTATCCCAGCTGATTTAAGCCGAGAGGCAGTGTACACTCTGAACAGGTCACCAGTCTGTTGCAGGATCACACATCACAATCATCCACACACATTCCCTGGGGAAATTTTGTAGTAGCCAATTTACCAAACATGGATGTTTTTGGATGGCGGGAGAAAACTCATGCATACATGGGAAGAACATGCAAACTCCACACAGAAAGGCCAGTGTTTCAAGACGTGCCCCCACTCTGACACTCAAACCCTGACCATCGTCCTGTGAGGCCGCCGTGTTAACCACTGCACCACCGTACAGCCCTTGTTTGATTGTTGTCTAAGGAAAATGACAGCGAAGTCCAGCAGTTAAAAATGTTCAAACATTTACATAATTGTTAATTGCTGATTGGCTAAGAGATGTTTGATTGAAAGGTAGATTTAGATCACTTTTGTTTGGTTATCTACTCCATTTTTTTCATCTCATCAGAAAGCACACGGTAGAAAATAGGTTTGGAAAGGAGCTGTGGCAGCTGACACAAAGGATTTATGTGGGTGAAAACAAAAAAAGGTGTTTGTTGTTACACACATGTCCTGTGTCGGCTACTCGTCTCGCCTGTTTCCTGTGTGTGTTTAATAGTTTGCCACACAAACTCTGTCTGGTCTACATGCTTCCCTAGAGGGGGTTCTGGTTTAAATGGTTGGGCTTAGTGGGAAACCGTATCTAAGATGAGGTTATCAGAATTGTACCACTGGAGCTTGATATCTTCATAAAAGCATCTTTTTTTTCTTGGCTTCAGTGCCTTAGTAATAAACCCACTGCAGAGCTTCAGACCTGTCAGAAAAAATGAAAGCGCTGACTGGTTCATGAGAGTTGCATTCAAGTTCCTTTTAATCAGTGATTTTGACTCTGTGGGGGGCGAGAGCAGCAGGAAACGTGGCAGAGCATACGCCCATGCTGGCCGTCTGCAGCTGTGCATCACTTCCTTCTCGCATGACAGCGTTCAAATTTTTTCATGTGATATTGTTTTCTGAGTTATTTTTTTTGCTGTTGTTTTAGTTGACTGCTTGCGGGGGTCTGCGGTCAGTCGTTGTCACATGGATTTGTTTTGGATGGTTGTTTTTACTGCTGAGTCCTGCTATATTTCATAGCTGAGTGTGACTGTAATGTCTTGCACGAGCACTAATGAAGCTGGAAGTTCGAATTGCCGCAGCAGAAACTCATTGACAAGAGTTTGAGATGCATCAAACATAAAAGTCATGTTGGGGTGTGCTAGTTAGATTTCTGATGATTTCCTCTTTGTTCATGATGGAGAGCAAGCTGTTAATTGCTAAAGTATTTCAAATCTGACTCTTTCTTGGCTTAAATAATGTGTGAATGTGATCATCCATTTTTTAACTTAGGTCACAAAGCTGGTCATTTCTTTATACAGCCAACATTTTGCTGCAAAAGCGATTATTTGATGAACTTGTCCCACTACAGTACATAAGAACTCCCAAACGGTTTACTGCTGTTGCAGAATAACTTCCTGTCATGCTGCTGCTGAACTTCCTGTTCACTTATTGGTTCTGAGCTAGCGTTGCTGACTCGAAAAAAGTGATGCTTGGTGAAGTCTGCAACAAATCAGAAGGCCTTTACCAGATCTGTTGGTCTGCAACTTTGTTATGTTCTGTAATTAAAGGTCCTTATTTCTTTTGAATAATTAAAGTCGCAATAAATTTTGCACATGCGTGCCTGCAATGTGAAAAAAAAAAAAAAAACTGAAATAAAGACCATAATTCTCAGACGTGTTCATTCGCAACCATCCACAATCTTCTTTTATATTCTTTTTCTGCAAACAGGCACAAATGTACAAACAGATGGGTATTTATTTATCTTTAGTGAGCAATGAAAGGCACTTTAGTTTGATTCAGCATTTACATTCAGCTCTTATCAGGGTTTCATCGGATCCCATTTACCTCTCAAACAGTTCCAACTATCATTCCTCATGCAACTTGAACACAAGGAAAGCCTTGTCTTAGCTTGTGTGGTCACAAAAGACCACAATGAATTTCCTCATGTGGTTGCATTAGGCTGAAAAATTCCAGGGGTGTCTTCTGAGATCTTCTGTTGTTCGCATATTTTGATAACCATTTGTGTGTGTTGACGTTGTTGTGGTCATTTAGAGATCACAGGAAGCCGTGTGTGTGAAGGGATGAAGGGAGGGGGGGCGAACAGAAACCCTTTAAACAGAGCACCTCTTGGGCGAGCTTAGACAGAGGACACTGTGTGAATTAGTCTGATGTCACTGCAGGTCTTTGTGCGTTCTGCTGAGCTTGCACATCCACACACAGACATCCACACACACAAATAAAGACATAAGGGTAATGTGGAGAAGGTTCAGGCTTTATGTTTAGAGACTGCAATCGAGTGGAAAGGTTTGAAGACTCAGTTACTTATGTGCTCTTTGTTTTATAAAAGGCTCTTTCTCCTTTGAAAAGAGCAACGCTTCCTGCTATTCAACACAGCAAATACAGTGAAGAATCAAAGACAGAGAAAAAGGGTGGTGGACATGGGAGGGGATGAAGTGGGGAAAAAAGAGCAAGTGTCTCGTCTCTTGTCAAAAGAGCTACTGTAGCGTTTAAATATGAATTGTACGTGTGTGTGTGAGCATTGAGGGGTATGAGTAATTTGGGCGCAGCTGCACGTGCTCGCCTTATTCCCGCGGAGAGGCAGCTAGATGGAAGCCCTCAGGTGTTGTGTCTAGACTGTAATGTTTATTTACTAGTCTATTATTTTTAAGCAATAAAATCTCATACTATCCTTTACTTTCTCAATTTTTAAAAGACGAAATGTAGTTTAAAAGTGGCTTAGTGTAATTTTACATGTGCGTTTAAGTATTTGACTTTCTGGTCTCATTGTTTTCCAAAGGACGCTATTGAACACAAAGATGCTCCCCTGCCTGCTGGATAGATGTGAGGCGATGGTGTGTGTGTTTGTGAGTGACCAGCTGGCCCCATAATCACCTTCCAGATTAAGTGGCTTAATCACGGCCAGAGTTTGTGTTTCTGAGTGGGCTTTCTGTCATTGAGTTGCGTGCAAATAAGACAGCGGTGTCAGCACCACTATTGGCTTTAAAAAAAAAGCCGAAATCAGCATGAAATTAGTGGCTTTGACTGAAAAAAGTGATTAACTCTATAATTCAGGGTTTTATCCAGAACATTTAAATTTTTTACAATTTAGAAAGGACTTGAAAAGATTTTTAATCGCCTGTCTATTTTTGCTGAATCTGCTAATTTAGCATGCTGAACCATTACAATGAAAATGAAAGTATTATGTTTAAACAGGGTGAAAATAGTTTCAGCAAGTATCTTGAGGGAATAAAAGAGCTGTAATGAGTATGGTACAAGCTGCGACCACTTTTATCTAGAAAGATTGTAGTATAATAGTTTAAAGTCTTCTTGTAGATAGACAAGATTAAAGTGATTAGACTAACTTGAGATGTTTCACAAAGATGAGGTGAATACTTTCTGCTCGGCTCATTTGGTAGAAGAGAAAAAAAAAACATTTAAATGTCGTTGAATCACTAGCTCCCCTCAACCCTGTTAGGAATGGACAGTTCAGAAGACGAATGAATGAATGAATCTCAACCAATATCTTTTTATTTGACTGGATGACATTTGTAATGTGCATGTGGCTAATTTTATCCTAACGACAGTATGTGCACAATAGGCTTGTTTGTTCACTTAAAGGACTTGGTGTCTGTTTATAATTATGTGATAAAAGTGGTGTATGAAGACCAAAAAATTTAAAAAAGAATGAATTGAGAAACATAAATGATTATTATTTGAACTGATTTTTTATTATTATTATTTTTTCAAACATTAAACTAAAATAACGCTTTATTCATTGATGATTTTCAGAATAAGCTTCTCAGACCACACACAGCAAACGTGGGCCATCCTCTTTACATGTTTGAAAAGGTTTTATGGTGCTGGATACTGTTTCCCAGCGTGGCGTTAACGAGACCTTATTGATGTCTGTAACAAGTTGTTTTTTGTTCTCGGCATGACACCCATTCATACATTCATTATTTCCCAGAACACTTCCACCATTCTGGGTTTGCAGAACGTGAGGGGATGTTAGTTGCAGCTTAACCCTCAAACTATAGGGGTAAACTTTCAGGAATGTCTTACACCCAGAACAGGTATAAAGTCTGTTGCATGGTGGCACTCATCAAAAAAAATATTAAGCAAAAAAAAAAAAACTCCCAAAAAACCCCAAAAGAAAGAAACCTCATGGGGATCCACACAAAAGAGGGATCCCTCCCCTGGGATGAGCAGCCAATGTGTCAAAGACTGTTTACTCTATGGCTATATGTCTGAAGAAATCAGTAGATGGGTTTCACTCTGAAGGAAACAGGATGATTTATTATATCACTGACTATATCGGAGGTTTCCCATCTGCGTGGTCATTTCTAATAATTATCTTCCAAATTGTTTTTGAAAAAGATTAAAAACTTTTATGGTGATTTTCACAACAGTATGTATTAGTGAAGTGCTTAGATTGTGCTCAGGGGGAACTGGGTTTCATTTTAAAGCCGTGCACAATCCTCAAGAGAGTCTGCTGGTGGCTATACTCAAGCTCTTCGGTTATCTTTCAAACAGCATGCTTGGTAAATAAAAGAAATCCTCCAAGCAACATATTCCTAAGTGTTTCCAAAAGATCATTTGAGGACATTTCAGTGAAGTTTGATGTTTGCTGGGAAACATCTTTTGATGTGTACACTTGCAAAAGAACTAAATCTGCGACACTTGGTGCATTATATGTAACTTTAATGAGAGACTGATAGCAGGGTCTAGTGGAAGGTATTACAGCATTTGAGAAGATAAAACTATAATTAAAGATAATGTGAATTTGGGAGACAACTTTTTGGCCAAATTAAATTATTTAAATACTGAAATTTGGCAAGCAAATGAAACAACTATTAAATGCAACTCAAAACTCACTTTGTGACTGTCATCTCTTGTTCTCGTGATACTTTTTTGGGAAGTAAAAGTCTATTTTTCTGTAGAAATTTACATAATTTTACACCTCTAGCAAGTTGGTAAAACGGATTTGCATTTGTGCATATCTTTGATTGAAAAGCCCAAAACCTTGTAGAGAAATTTGCATTCTTACTGACATTGAGACATGGAGGATGACTGTATTAGCGCTCACGCTCGATGCTGTCTGACACAGAAGTAGGCGGGGTAAGTGGAGATAGTAACCAGCGCTCCAGGGAGGCAGATAGGCAAGCAGAGTCATGGCAGCAGTCTGACACTCAGCAGTATTTATTGTTCATGATAGGGGAGAAAGGTAATGCTAAATTTCTACCCCAAACTTTAATATACATTTATGTCATTTATTCCAGTGTTTTACAACTTTTTTTGCGTAACGATACAGTCTTCCATCAAAAAAAATCTTGAGGCACATGACCATCCAAAAATGTTAAAACAATTCTCTATAGTCACATACATTAAATAAAAATAAATAAATGAATTACTCTATTCATCCCTCACCGGGGAAATTTGTTTGCTGCACTCCTTACACCGCAGCAGGCTGCCCTTCAACGGCGCCAATGGTGGGAGAAGCGGGGGTTAGGTGTCTTCTCCAAGGACCCAAGACGTGCTCTCCGTGGGACGGGAACCCACGACCTTCCGGTCCGCGGGCGAACGCTCTAACCACGTAGCCACCGTCTCCACATTAATTATATATTATTAAAATATAAATAACAATATATTTATTTAGTTTCAGATATTGAGGCTTTTAGAGGATTTACCCGGAATGCAAGAGAAACATTTCCTCTTTATTGTCTTGCAGAAAATGTGAGATTTAGAATCGGAATCTGCAATTTTTCTTCCTTAAAGCGCAAGCTAAATTTACTCATAGTGTCTCAAAAATATGTAGAAAATTTGATCCACTTGCTGGGGTTATTTTTTGAAGGGATCGATGACAACGTGCAACAAAAAATTAGAGCAGAATGGTTTGCTATGATTACAGGACAGCCCTGTCTGTCTCAAAATAAAATGACAGGATTTCATACTGATGAACATAAATAAGTAAGCTTTAATCCATTTTTTACACAAACACCATGAAATCAACTGGTGTGCTAGTGGTAGATCCCGATCACCGTATAAGATTTATTTCCCACAAAACACCTGACGATCTCTCACGATACACCAGTCTGCTGCGGAACACTGGTTGAAAAACGTTGATCTATTCACCACCAACCCATGCAGGAGAAATAATTTGACTTTTTTAGAAAACAAATTTCTTTCAATCTTTTAGTAAAATACCTCATTGAAATACTGTACATCAAGTATGTTTTTTTAAATAAAGTTTTAAACTTTCTCATGCTTATGAACGCCACAGTCATTACTGGCTGTTATTTTTTTTGTCATCTGTCTTTGTCATTGGTTGCTAGTTTTATGTTGTAACTTTTTACTTTGAACTTATCTGTGAATATTTTGCATCATTTTCTTGCTCTAATGAGACTAAACTATATTCAAAAGTGTTTGTCATTAGAGGTGATTGTAATTTTCCCGTATTACACACGTTATTATTCCAGGTGCTGTTTATAACTTTCATCATTCGCTAAGCGCCTCTTTTATGTTGTTAGCATTCATTTTTAATCAAATAATGAGGGTTTCTTTTTTGACCTTGACAAGACTGTCTGTCATGAAAATGTAGAAGAGGAAGCTAATTTGATTCTTTGTCATGCTTCACCTCCCCCCATGCAGCAGCAGACAGAGCAGATGAGGGGAGGAAGAGAAGGGAGGGGAAGTGAGGAGGGGATGAGGAAATGGGGTAGGGATTGACCCAGAATTGGCTTGCATGATGCGGAATGATGTGCTCCTGTAACAATGAAGGATGCTTATATGAAGCTGACTGATGGGTGTTTAGGATGTTTGTTTGACACCGACTTGTAAAGCAAGTGTTGTAACCATTTACAATGAAAAGAAATCCCATGTTTTTTTTGTTTGTATTGCAATTTTGTAAAATAAAAAAGTTTCTAATTGTGAATTAGTTAGCATAAAATAAACTATTCATATTTGGATGCTTTGTTCCTATCGCAGCATTTTGAGTATGGAAAGGTTTTTGTCTATTCAGAAGTGTTAGGGCAGAAACTCTGACTGCAAAAAACAGATTTTTTTTTTGGATGGCTTTAAGCTTTTGCCTACATCTTTCACAGCCAAGATTTTATGCTTGATCTGGTGAGGTTTTCTGCACAGCTTTGTCCTACTTTATTTGATTTTATCAGCAGAAAAATTGGATTTAACTTTGAAAAATTGAATTCATCTCTCATTTTTGATCTTTTTGAAACTAAACATCTATACATTCCTTCAGAAATAAATGCATAGAAGACAAGCCTCCATTGTTTGACTCCGGTATTCATTTAGTCGATACTTCTTGAAGAGTTGACCTAGGTCGTTCCAGAAAATGTGGGACAACTCCATCCTTTAAGTCGGGCTCAGTTAAAGAAATAATCGTTTTAACATTTGTGAACCAGTTTGCTCATCATTCTCGAGCGTAGTGCGTGGCATGCTAACACAACCAGTCAAACCAATGTGCAGAGAGTTCGTGGACCCTGTTCTATCAGTGCAGATTACCAATTGGCAGTGCTTTGCCGTAGGCCACCGGGGTAGCTGGTCTGTGAAGTCAGTTTCACAGATAAGACCAGCATAAAGAGGGATTGAACCACAAGATTTTATCTCTGTGTGGTGAATGAACTGCTCATGGAATAAATGGTAAAGGATTAAAAAAAACTTTACATAGTGTTTTATCAAAAACTAGATGCCCCTGGTTATTTCATATGGTGGTTTTAGACCATTTTGACGGATCTGTGCAGCGTCTGCAATAATCAGGGCACTGCATTAGTCTGCTGTGGTGAAAACAGACCTGAGCCGAAAAGCAAACTCTCGATTTACCAGTTGGTCTACATTCCTACACTCACCTATGGTCACCAGCTGTGTGGGGTGACTGAAAGAATAAAATAGCTGGATACAAGCAGCCGAAATGAGCTTCTTCCTTAGGGTGGCTGGGCTCTCTCTCAGATATATAGGAACCCTTGACAGCTGGGAGTAGCTCGAAGTAGAGCAGTTGCTCTTTTGGGTTGAGAGAAGCCAGATGGGGTGGTTTGGGCATATGGTTAGGATGCCTCCCCAAACTTCTCACTGTTAAGGTGTTTCGGGCACCAGGAGAACACTCAGAGACAGGCCCCGGACTCGCTGGAGAAACTAAGTCTCACAGTTGGACAGGGAACGCCCCACGACCCGACCACAGATAAGCGGAAGACGATGGAACGGAGCGGTAATTTTTTGATCAATCAAATTGGCTTTTTTTTTTCTTTTCGCATAATAAAACAAATACTTAGAAGTTTTATCACATGTAGTTCTGATTAGATTTAATTAAACATATTTCTTATGTAAATAAAACGAAACCTTAAACAGCGTAGTTTTCTAATACATTCTTGCAGAGTATTGTTGTTACTGCACCCTCATAAAAACACTTAACTAATTACAGTAACAAAATAGTCCAGACATTATGGTAAAAGTGTCTTTAATTGATTATGAAGAATAGAACAGCGAGATGCTGTGGATGGTAAGGCTGACTATAGGGGCGAGTGAGACAGAAAGAGAGGGAGCGTTGATGGTTTTATGTGTAGATTCACTACAGATTGCTGATCCAGGAAATCGATGGCAGCGCTGATTAATTGGGTGAATGGGCAGAAATGCCAACTTAAGCTACATAATCAAAATCTTTCAGCCAAAATGTTCAGAGGTTTTTTTTTTTTTTTTTTTTTTTTTTAATAAGAAATGACTGTGTAAGCACTGAGATGAAGGAGATTATAAGCAAATGCTTTAAAATTCCAAGGTGTTGAGTTCAGGGCTTTGTGTAAATCCTAAATCCATAAGATGCATTTTTCTGCTTCTCATGATGGGAATAATTCTAAAACTTGTACACGACTTTTTGGCCTGGCGAAATGATGCATTGTTATGATTCTAAAGGACGAGTCTCTAAAGTACCGTGTGAAAACCTACTTGTAAACGAAGAAGTATTCCCAGTTGTTAGTTGTTTCCTCGGCTTTTGCTGTTTTCTGGTGCTGACTCACATGCTAGCTCAGATTCAAAGATATCATATAATACACCCACTTTGATAAAATTAATAGAGCTGCCTACAAATTTGCTTTTTTATGACAGCATAAACACATTATTAAACACACTGAACTTTTTAAGCATTTGCTCTTAAAATAGATGTTTTTTTGTTTTCTCATCAATTCATTTTTGTTAGTCATTTTGTTTTGACCTTAGCGGACACTGGTCTTCCTCTCCTCCATCCATCCGCCGCACCTCTGGGCCTCTCTCATTTCATTCCACAGATACTGATATGCCCAGAGCTCCTTCCCCAAAATAGGCTGAGACAATTTCCTGGCTTTTCAGGGCTCTTTATGTCTAACATGCGACAGTCTTCTCGAATGGCCGTTTTCCCCACCCTCCATTGTGCTTGGTCTCATTTTCACTGTCATGCTCTCAAAGATAAACTCTTCAAAGACCAGTAATTGGCTCCACCTTTGCTGCTTTTCAGAAGTTTGCTGTCAGGTGACTCATCTAACAAAGAACGCTGTTCTTGCAAATTTCCTGGCCAGTTTAAGATCAACCATAATCATCTTACACACATATGAGGCATTTGAAGGAATTCAAATTACTGTTTTTGTTCCTGTAATTTTCTGTTCTTCAAGTTGTTTCAAATCTCTTTGTCTCATCTGGCACCTATCTAAAAACAACTTCTTTCATTCTATTTTCTCTCTCCTTCTTTTAAGTACCAGACATTCTTGGGTGAATTTGCAACCATCCAGTTAAGTGGAATTTCCTTTAAGAGGTTTTGTCTTGCTGATAAGAAAAGAAGAAAAAAAAAAGCTGCACTTCCTTATTTTTAAGGAAGAGAGCCTCCACCATTTACCACTTCACAGTCATGAACTTCTCTGAGGTAATTTTCTCAGTTATCTTTTCCCAGTTGCCATGAAAAACAGAGTTTAGACATACTTTTAAAGGCAGTGATAAGAAGCCAACACACAGACATACACACATACAAGCAGTTCTTTTTATAAGTCTGGAAACTAATGGATTGGTTTTCAGAATTTTCTGTCAGTGTTGATAAAAAATTCTATTCTAGTCATACTATAACTTTGTTCACACTTTTTATTTAAGCATAAATGAATGCCATCGTCATAAGCCCATTTTTTGTGGTATGACAGCACATGACCGTGCCAGTTGGAGAAATCCTAATCTGAACTCTGATAAACAACGTAGCTCTAATCGGAGGTATTGTAGAAGCAGACAGAACAGAACCAGATGGAGACTCACTGCTACTGTTTATGTAATCTCGGTTGGGTTGAGTAATCTCATTTCAGAAGCAGAGAGAGATTAAATACGGGTAAATAATGCTACATAAGTCCAAATTTGAGTTTCTTCTAAATGTGCTGTTTATTCGGCACTACCTGGTCTAAAATGTGTGCTCGCCACTTTTCACTGTAGGATAATGAACCATTCATGCCCAAATAACTCCTCTAAGTGAATGAGTTCAAGTATATCAGGGCCTTGTTCACAAGAGGAAGAAGGATGTAGCGGGAGATCGACAGACGGAATGGTGTGGCTTTCACAATAATCAGGACACTGCATCACTTTGTTGTGGTGAAAAAAGAGCAAGGCCGTAAAGCAAAGCTCTCAATTGACCAGTCAATCTGCATTCCTACTCTTACCTATGATCATTAGCTGTGGGTGGTGACCGAAAGAACAAGCTCATGAATACAAGGGGACAAACTGACCCTCCTCCGCAGGGTGGCTGGGCTCTCACTTAGAGATAGAGTGAGGAACTCTGCCATCCAGGAGGAGCTCGGAGTAGAGCTGTTGCTCCTCCAGGTCGAGAGAAGCCAGATGGGTGGTTCGAGAATCTGGTGATTATGCCTCCCGGACGCCTTGCTGGTGAGGTCTTTCGGGCACGTCCCACTGGGAGGAGACTCCAAGCCCACTGAAGAGACTATGTCTCACAGCTGGCCAGGGAACACCTTGGGATCCTCCACAACTGCTGGGATTACTGCTTCTAATATTCTCCAAAGAGATTCATGGTCCTTACAGGATCATTGTGACTATGTGTGATAGATTGTCTTTTTGGAATCTTTAACTCTTGGGTGTGATTAGATTTTATGAGAGATGGAGATTGTGTTGTTTATGTGGAGCCAACACCCAAGCAACTGTGATGTAGTAAAGGTTGTTGTGCATCAATGGGATATACCCCACCAGCTACCATCACCAGCAGTTGAATTTTATTTAGCAAGACTTTTTTGTGTTTGCATAATTTGTAATATTCTGAATTAAAAATGTACAAAAGCTACAGTATGTGAAACAATTATTGCTTTCAAGTTTCATAAATGAATCAGAGGTAAACATCTGTTACGTATTTACTATTATCTGTTATTATTATCTGTTATATTTATTATTTTCCTGTAGGCTGTGTTGTTTGGACATCTACCTTGAAAATGAATTTATCCGATGCAGTATGACCACAAAGTTTCCACATCATGATTGATTTATTGCATTTTTTTCAACAATTATGCAGTAAGTTAGGTATACAGTGATAAATTCTACAGAAAATGACATGCTTGGTTTCCTTAACATTTGATCAGAACTTATGACTTGGGCCAAAAAGGGCTTCACTTTTCAGAAAAAAAGAGAGAACTCAGTGTTTGTACTTAAAGTTATTAAGAGAAATTCACAAAGCCAAAGTCATCCATTTAAATTATTATAAACTAGTTGTCGCGGTTTGCACCGCAGCTTTTGAGTTAAAAGGTTTTTGGTTTGAGCACCATCCCAGTCAGGGTTTAAGACACTTTTTTTCTGTGTGGAGTTTTATGTTCATCTTGTGTATGTGTGGATTCTCAACAGCTGCTTGGACTTCTTACTGAAGACTTGGATGTTAGGATGATTAGTTGCTGGGAAATTGCACACTGGAATTATACCCTTCGAATGTTTTAAGATCTTTTAGGAATAGTGCTGCATGAATTTCCAGAATAGGTGTAGAAATGTATGAAAGGGGTGTGCTATGGACAGGGTGAAGTACAAGTTGGGGAACAGGTGACTCAATTACACCCCCTCCACAATTCTAGGAATTATAATGACCTATTTTCTTTTTAGCTTTAATGATCGTTTAACTTGTTGTCATATGGTTGCTCATTGCTTTCATTTTGTTTTGAAACATTCAAAATAAAATATTTGGAAAATTTTGTATTTCATATTAGTAATCGATGTATTATAACTGAGAATATAAATACGTTATAAGAGAACAAAAAAGAAGCACACTGCATGCTGGGCTGCATGTTGGCACAACGGTTAGCACAGTGGCCTCACAGCAAGAAGGTGAAGGGTTCAGGTCCTGGCGTGAGGGCGAGGCTTGAATCTCTGGTATTTCTATGTGGAGTTTGCATTTTTTCCCCGTGTATGGTTTTCTCCAGGTACTCCGGTTTCCTCCCACCCTACAAAAACATACATGTTAGGTTAATTAGCCGCTACAAAATGACTCCTACGAATGAGTGTGTGGCCCCGCAACAGTCTGGTGACTTGTTTGGGGTGTACCCTGCCTCAGGCCTAAAATCAGCCAGAATAGTCTCTGCCACAAAACAGAACACTGCATGCTACATTCAATTACCCCTGGGAGCTGAGGTTTATTCTGTAAAGCCTTCACTTTTTAATATCGAAAACATTCGGCTCAACGTTACAAAAGAATTGGATGAAATCTTATCATATTTTCTTAAGAAATTGATCAATTGAAGAAGAATGGATGAATTCCAACAGTGATGCACTAAGACAGAGTAACAACAGCCCGAAAATACTACAGCTATTGAATATAATCAAAGCTTGTCTTTTAGGTCATGTATTAAAGTTCTACAACAGTTCTCATCAACTTAAGGCCTTTCTATAAAATTCTTCCTTCATACGAGGGAAATGAGATGTGAGAAATAGTCTTGGCAAGAGAGAGAATGCAATGCCGAGTTTTTACGTTCATCTTTCTTAATGATAGTAAATGATTGTTAAAGCAATATGAGATAACAAGTACGATAGCGTACTTTGAAAGCAGAGCCGTAGTAGCAGAACATCAAAACTTAGCTGGATTTTTTTTTAGATGAAAACAGCAGCCATTTAAAGTTTTTATTGTTGTTATTGCCAGACAGTTATTTCCTCAAGCTGCCAGACTGTTTTCTTTTATTTCAAATACATTTTAGATGATGTAACTCTTATATAACGCTTCTTATATCTACCAGTGATGCAGCAAAAGTGATGTGATTAATTTTTTTTTTTTTTTTAAGATTTCACTTTTGATAGAATGCTTCTGATGTACAGTAATCAATTTATCTTAGCTGGCAATAAAATTATTTGGATCCACATAAATGGCATTTAATAATGGATTTATTTCAGTTATAAATTGTTTTGTGTTCTTTGTAGTCAAATCATCACTTTCTGAAATGGAAATGGAGTTTAAAGGTTGACAGAAAGGTTGCTGCCCTGGAGGATCAGACACAAACACTAAAGCCATTTTTTCTCTGCTTGGTTTGTAGACTAATAAATTACCATAAGTATCTGTATGGAACCAAAGCAGACAGCCCTACAGTCATTTTTAGATGCTTTCCTCTGCTGATTCTAAATGATTATTGGGATGCTCTGATTACTAGATGGAAGCCCAAATTAATGATGACCTGCTTGTGTAGCCCTTTTTCCTTTTTTTTAACAAGTATTTTCTCGGTTGTCCTTCAGGCATTGTAAATTCTTCTATTTTTTTCTTTTTTTTTTTAGAACATTCTGTGATTCACCTGACCCACTAAAACAAAACCCTCTCAGTTAAGCACTCAGGACTTGAAGAGATAACAAGTTCAACAGATAAAGCAGCATGCAGTGCATCACACGGTGTAGAGAATGGAGGTTTCTTTGTTACTGCAAATTTAAAAAACATACTTTTAAGCCGTTGCTCCTTCGGGTCGAGAGAAGCCAGATGGGGTGGTTTGGGTATCTGGTTAGGATGCCTCCCGAGTGTCTCGGTGGTGAGGTGTTTCGGGCACGTCTCCCCGGGAGGAGACCTAGGGAAAGACCCCAGACCTGTTGGAGAGGCTATGTCTCACAGCTGGATAGGAAACGCCTCGGATGAGCTGGAGGATGGAGTTGGGGTGAAAGAAGCCTGGGTTTTTTGTCTGAGGTTGTTTTCCCCACAACCTGGCCCCAGATAAGTGGAAAACAATGGAGCGGAAGTTATAAGGGTGAACTCCAGGTGACGTTTCAACACGTTTCTCTCATTAAATAGTCACTGTGGTGGTTGCTAAAATAATTTGGAGAAGCCTACACAGTTTCTGCATTAGCAAGTCAGTCTTTTGTTCGCTAACACATTCACTCTAACCTACATTTCTGCATCAATGCATCCATCCATGTCACACTTTCATGTTTGTTTCCTTCAGGATCCATCATGAAGTCTATTCAAAGTTGTCTCCTTGGAAAGAAGTTTTCTCTGTAGACCTAGTGGTGTCTTTTCTATGCATTTATTTCAGCCTTTTAACCTAAACACATCCTGACCATTGAGGCTTCTTTCAGCAGCTATTGGATTCACCCCGCAACGGGAGTAGGGAAGAAGTGTGTGTTTGCATTTAAAGCAGTTGTTGAGGAAGCATTTATTATTTGTTTTTCCATTAACCGACTGGTATTCGAAAGAAGGAACAACACAGACAGAGAGGAAGTCACGGATAGCGGTAAAGCCCACATTAATGAGCGATCTCTGCTGTTATCAAAAGGAAAAGGAAAATGGAACAAAACCTACCATGCTGCCTTTTGCAAATCAAGCTTTTGTCCTGGTAGTTTGCTTTTATTGGCAGCAAACTGAGGGAGGACCCCAAAGAGAAAGATGTGTGAGGATAGACACAAGAGCTGAAGATCTGACACGGTGTCCTTAAAGTTAATAAAAGGATCCAAGACAAGCTTTGTCCTGTTTGAAAAAAAAAAAAAATTTAGAAATATAAAGAAGTTGACCTGTTTGAGAGAAAGGATTGTGCAGAGGAAATGCTGCGTTTAATGAAAAGTGGCTTTCTCTGCTGGCCGTATGCCAGAGAGGACACAACAAGCGCTCTGAAACACTTGCAGCTCGAGTGAATATGATTAACCTTGCCTCTTTGTGTGTGTGTGCGTGCGTGTGCGCTGTATCTTAACTGAAGTGTTTACATTAGGGAAATGAACTCTCCGGCTATCACCAGCCTGTCCCTGAAGGTTGATTGAGCATGAAAACTCACACCCATTTCTAAACACAAGTGCACATACACACACCAGAACATTACTATCACTCTTATGTGATAGGCAGCTATGATGCTTTATTCGTATTGGGTTAGATCGAAGATTTTCTTTTTTTTTTGTCTGGATTATAATTGGATTGAAGGTCAGTAGTTGTGTTTTAAGGTTAAAATAAGCACAAGCAGACAGAATTGGGTATTACCATTTTTATTTTAGAAATGAAAGCACTTCCTACATCATGTTAAACTATTGCAAATATTAACATATGTTTGTCTTTCGAGTTTTAGCAGTGGGTTCATGGAAAACCAAACCATGTGAAGTTTTGAACAGTCCTTAATGTACAGCTGTTTCATGCCATCATCTGTCTCTAGAGACAATGAAGTCTGCACAAGGTGCTCAGCTTTCCAACTAGCCAGACAGTTTTGACCAAACTTTATGTACCCAGTGAAGCTGTGGTGGGGTAGTACCTTTTTGCCCAGGCGCTGCCCGGGTTGAGGCAGGTGGTAACTTCCCAATGGAGGGGTTGCTCTCCTACTTTTGAGAGCAACCCCAAGCACCCGGCTCTACGCCAAACGAGCCTGCGCTTATAACTGGGATCTGACGTTCCCGTGTTGAGTCTGTGCAGAGATAGTGAAGATGGGGGGACCTCCCCAGGTGCAAGTCTGGGCAAGTAGTATGGAGATTCTGGAGCGCCCAATACCAGGATCCCCCTCTCAGCGTTTCTGATAGAGTCCGACGGAAAGGCAAGCCGATACAGCCGGTGTCAGAGGTGCTAGAAAGCAACCCAGAGCTCAGTCAACTGCCTACGAGTCTCCATACCGGATATTCTTTCTGAGTTTACTCCCATTGCCTGCAATGCAGCAGGTTTCATGACTGCCCCATTACAAACCCACTCATTCTAATGATGTATTTTCTATATTAAATATCTTTATTCAGTTTTTGTTGTTTGGTATTTGTGAAGTGTGGATGTTTGTCAGTGTAACTCCCATTAGTTGTTGACAGTAGGATGTTGTTAGTTTTTTATGGCGTTGTGTTTCTTTTTAAAATATCTTGTATATCTAAGAAACTATTTACCTTTCACAAGAAGGAATCTGATAAAAATGCTGAAATTGTCTGAAAACTTTGAAAGACTCAGCATTCTAAGATACGCTGCCTCCTTTGCACTGCTGATAGCATCACTCCCAGGTCATGCCTCAGTGGGTTTAGATTCAAAGATTCAAAAATTTGTCAGACCCAATCAAGTTGATGTCACACAAACACTGTGTGTACTTGTGTGTTAGTGTATGTGTTTTCACCTTAAAGATACTGAGGCAATATAAAGGACATAATGTGCTCCCCGCCTTCACACGTAATTTACAGGAGAATTTTCTACATAAAGCATCTCAGTCTGGATGTGAGTAGGGGCTCTGTTGGAGCATGTTTACCCCTTGGGATATTTGAAACATTTTCCCATTTATGCACTAAGACAAGAAGAGATAAAATGTTAATTTGCTGCTCCAAAGATCAGCAATCTGCTTCCCCTTCACGCTTGTGTCATTCAGAGATTTAATTGTGATGCTATGAGCTATTTTTAGCATCGGATGTGCTTTATTGAATGTGTGGTCTGGGTCTGAATCTTTGTGTGGGTGATGCTTGCACTTTCAATCAATTCTATGGATCCCATCCTTTGTGGGTGCAGCTGGCTTAAATGTTCACCCAGCTGAGCCTCAGTGTGGCTGTCCGTGTGTCAGTGAAGGACTGATTATTCAGAACTGCTGTTTCTTTGACCTGTGGGGCATCTGATTAGATCTGATCGTCTGTTTTGTGTGTGTATGTTGGTTTGATTTGAAGGTTTTTACCTCTTTCTCATAGATGGAAAAAATAGGTTGTGTCGCTACTAAATAATGACATTTAAAAAAAAAAAACAAGGAAGTTGTGATGTTTTTGGCTATAGCGTGAGATACTAAATCTGTGTACCTTCATCTCTTTTTACAACTACGTCTGCACCCTTAAGTTAGTCTCTCATCACCTTCAAGCTCGCTAAAACTTTTACATCTACTCTGACAATTTTTATCTTCAGCTGAGTTTCACTAAATTAAAAAAAAAAAAAGCTTATTTTCAATCTATTTATTAAAAAAAAAGCTTCATACACTAATTTTTACTACCTAATTAGATTTTTTTATGAACTTGAAGAGCTGGTTATTAAGTAAAAGATGCCAAACAAGTTTTATCGAGTAAACAGAAGAGATGACAACCTTAAATATTCCTTTAGGCAACCACTTTATATTTGAATTATGTTTTATGCTTTCTCATGTGATGTATTCTTTAACTTTAAAAAAAAGCATTGGCTTGATGGATGCCAGGTTAAACTATTATTTTGGTCAGATTAGCAAAACCCAGATTAAAAACATGTTTAAGTCTAATTTAATCTTCTTTTTTTTATGCGACCATCAGTTTAAACACTCGCATTTGTTGTTTGGACCAAAGTTTCACCTAAAGCCAGTTTCATGCCTAAAATGTGTTGAAAATGAATGTAACTTTTATGTCTCATTTGATAACAAGTGTGGGACCAAATAGTGAAGGCAAAAGACAGGATCAATTTAAAGTAAATAGAAAAAAAAAGGAAGTTTTTTTTTTGTACAAAATGAATCTGAAAGTAATTCTATACAAGAAAAAAAGGTACTCTGTAAAATGAAAACTTTACTTACAGTTTAAACTACCATAACGAAACACTGTTTTCCCTACGGAACTAATCTGTAAATTGGTCCGATTGATTTGCTCTGCCCTGTGACAACCTCACTATGGCAAAGGTAGAGGTCAACAACTGTCTTTACAGCAAAGAAAAAGAAGGAATTTCTGCTTAAATATGTCGTTCTCTATGTTTTACATCTTCTTTTGCCCATTTTTATTGTCATTTTTACTTTTTTTCTTGCTCTTATTATTTCTTTCTCTCTTTCCTTCTTTCTTCATTTTTTTACTGTATCTACACAAGACCAGCATTTGCCTGAGCCTTAGTGATTTCAAAATTAATCTTAATTTCTATGCGTTTCAGAGTTACTTCTCTCTGATGAATAATTTCTAGTCATTTCCACAATTTTACTTTGTCGTCACCTTATTTTGACTTCATTCTGGATCAAAGCAACATATTTATCTGTTTTTAGAGAAAACGATTAATTGGCAATCAATACCTCAAAAATGTTCATACTTTCTAAGAAAAGTTTGGCTTGATATTAGTGTAATGGTTAATTGAATATTTCTATGCCTACGATTTGATTAATGCCTTAGTGCACATTTTTTTCTCGCAGTTTATTTCATTCATTAAAAACTGTTATGCCACAAACATTTTTTCTTAGTAGTTTTCTAAAAACATACATAATCTGATCATTTGTCCATACTCTTCAAGGATTATCGGAAAATAATTGCCTGAAATGACTTGGTGTAGTGATTAGCACAGTGGCCTCACAGCAAGAAGGTCAGGATACAAACCCCGGAATGGGAGTGAGGCTTGAAACACTGGCCTTTCTGTATGTGTGGGTTTTCTCCGTATACTCTGGTTTCCTCCCACCCTTTTAAAACATGCATGTTAGGTTTATTGGCTGCTATGAAAATGCCCCTACAAATGACTGTGTTTGGATGGTTGTGTGTGTGGCCCCGCGGCAGACTTGCAACCTATTTGGGGTATAACTTGCCTCTCGCATAAGTCAGCTGGGATAGACTTTGGTACCCCGTCATCCCCTGAGGGATAACCGGTTCAGAAGACAAAACGAAAAACAGCCTGAATCACTGACATAGGAATTCATACTTGGGTAGAGCTAAGGATTGGACAAATCATCACAAATTTTTGCAAGGAAGGCAGATCAGAATCAGAATCAGAATCAGAATATACTTTATTGATCCCACACAGGGGAAATTTGTGTGTCACAGCAACAACTTCCTATCTGCTAAGTGAGTCGTTGTAGAGCCCGATCACGTACGGAAAGAAAGACCTCCGGTAACGAGATGTTCTCGAGCGGAGCTGTCTGAGCCTCTTGGAGAAGGAGCTCCGTTGTTCGTCCAGGAGTGGGTAGAGAGGATGGTCATGGTTTTCCATGATGGACAAAAGTTTGTTCAGTGACCTCCTCTCTACCACTGCCTCAAGTGAGTCCTGTTTGCTGCCAATGACAGAGCCAGCCAGTCTGATTAGTTTATTCAGTCTGTTGGTGTCACTGGCTGCGATGCTGCTCCCCCAGCAGATGACAGAGAAGAATAAGGTGCTGGCCACCACAGACTGGTAGAAGGTCTCCAGGATCTTGCCGCACACATTGAAGGACCTCAGCTTCCTTAGAAAGTAAAGTCGGCTGCAAGTCTTCTTGTACACAGCAGTACTGTTGCTCCTCCAGCTCAGTCTACTGTCGATGGTCACTCCAAGGTATTTGTACTCCTCAACCACCTCCACATCTCTACCCAGAATGTAGAGCGGCTGCAAAGCAGTCCTCCTCCTCTTCCGGAAGTCAATCACCATCTCCCTGGTCTTGTCCACATTGAGGAGCAGGTGATTCTCTCCCGCCCACACCACAAATCCATCCACCACCCTCCTGTACTCCTCCTCCTGCCCACCACTTATACACCCTACAACTGCAGAGTCATCAGAGAATTTCTGTAGGTGGCATGAATCGGAGTTGTGCTGGAAGTCTGAAGTGTACAATGTGAAGAGGAATGGAGAGAGCACCGTGCCCTGTGGGGCTCCCACACCACTTAAAACCACATCAGACCGGACTTTCCCCAGCCGGACGAACTGTGGCCTGTCCGTCAGGTAATCAGTGATCAGGTAATCAGTGATCAGGTAATCAGGTAATCAGATGCACAGGAGATAGGAAAAAAAAAGAGCAGATGACCATTGGGATTATTGCAAATTAGCAAAGGTTCCAGGGTAAAGTAATCCTGCTGGGATAGGGTTTAACACAAATTTTTAAATGTTGCACAAAAAAACTATTAGACCGACAAATGAAGACATAAGAATGTGCGCACACACTGCAGCACAGTGCATTGTTCATATCCACTCTGCTGCTCTTCTGCCACTTCCATTTTATGTTCATAATTGGCTTAAACAGCACTTTTAGATGTATTAACCTGTGTGCCAAGGTTAGATCCAGTAATGAAAGGAACTCATCTATCTGCAGGCTTTTTTCAAAGTCACACTCTTAGTAATCAGCTTGTCTGAATGAGTCTGCAGCTGCTGAATTGCATCTTTTTCTAATGCATTTAATTTCCTCCTGGAAGAATCTTCGGAGATGCCTCAAAGCCTGAAGGAGGGCCAAGAAAGCCTCTTGTGTTTGTTTCTGTGGCATCATAAAGTCATGTGTTGAAGTGATAGACTGTGTGTCTTTGTGGTGGGTGTGGTACATCGTGCATGCTCAAGGGAAGCCATGTGTGAATTGAAGATAGTAGGTTGTTTATGAAATACATGTGTGCGACGCTTGTTTCCAGAGTCTCAATGTGGGTGTCATTCCAGTTCGTCAGTATTTGTGCATGTCTTTGTTGCTCCATCCCTTGGGAAGTCAATGCTGTAATCGTACTTTGTGGGGGAAGTCGATTTGCATCCTCTTAGCATCGAACCAGTGTGGTGGGGGGTTAGAATGTGGTGAGGTAGACCTAGCATTACAGTAAATGCTGGCTCATGCCTTTTTCTGCAGCTTAAAGTGATTATCACACCATTGCTTCTACAATACACTTTTCTTTTAAAAAACACACAACAGACAAACTTTCACAAACCCTCTGTTTTAAGTTAAAGAAAGTTAAACAGTGCTGCTTGCACATGTTTGAAAAAGTAGTCTGTCTTTTAAAACTATATTAATTGGCCTCTTGCCTACAGGACTTTTTTTATCTTTGGCTGTCAGATCAATTAAAATGAGTGTAAACTTAAATACTTAGCCCTCATTACGTCAGTGTGTTCAAAGATGTTCTCAAGTCATTTGTCTTATCAGGGATTAATGTGAAACAGGGATGTCAGGTAAAGCAATTAACTTTCAGCAAACTACCTGTCATGATGGAAAGCCCAGCAGAACCCGAACCCCCAAAAAGAAGAAGTTAGAGCATTAGTAATAATGACTTCTGAGCCTGTGTGCCTTTCAGTGAAAGTATGTTTACATGCCACCCCTCGGCAAACGGTGATGTGAAATCACTCATTATTTTTAATAGAAAAGCTGCAAACTGCTGACTCATAAATTTTATTAGAAGGCTCAGAGAGCTATGTTGTGATTATACAATAAAAGTTGTATTTCACTTTTCTCAAGTCAAAAATATACCCAAATAATAATGGTAGGACTAAATTTTGCATTTAATTCTGCACATAGTTACATTCCTAATGACTTTATGAGAACGTATGTAACTATCATATTATTCCCAAGAGAAGCAAATTTTCTAAAAGGAGCACACTTTGTTTTTTCCTGAAACTTGAATACAGCTTAGTCCAACAAAAATAAGTCTTCCATATGTAACTTTGGCTCAAAACTGACAGGTTCTTGTCCTTTTAAATAGAGATAAATAGCACTTTAAAAGACTACTGCACATGTGCAGCTTATGCTGGTACCAGTATCATACTGAGCCAAATTTTTTTTGCCCTGCAGATTTTTTTTTCGCAAATAGCTTATTTATGGACATGCATCCTATCAGTGCGGCCGTGCATGCACGAGTATTGAGATTAATACAGTATATATAAATCTTGCAACAGAATATTATCACAACATTTATGTCATGGTGCAATACTTATCGGATCATTTGAGGCTCAAAATATCATAAAATAATGCACACTTGTGTATTTACAGTATATTCATAATGACAAGACCAGGCATGTATTATGTTTTGTCCTTTAACAATCAGACATTTATTGTCATATTTTACACTCGTGATGATCCAAACAACTGGTCACACTTAGCAATTTTAAAGTGCTTTACACTACATTACACTCACTTCACAACGACAATATCAACATTTCCTTCTAATCTATGGTCATTCATTCATGTCATGAATGGTTCATCCATCTGAACAGCTTAGAAAGGCCAGTTCACAGCTTCATTGTGTGTGTGTGGCAATGTGTATTGTGTGTTTCTATTGGCTAAACAGCAGGGCAAGTCATGGTGGTAATTGTTGCTTCTTTGATGTACTGGCTACTTGAGCAAATTAGAAACATGTGTTTTTGATAAAAATGTGAGGAAATGTTTTATACCCATTATGAAATGTAACAATAACAATATTGGGGCAATTTTACTAACATAGCATTGTGATATCATCAGTAAAAAAGCTTATACATAAAACCACAGCTGGGCAGAATGGGACATTTTTTCTTTAAATAATAAATGTCCAGGTCTCGTCCAGGTATGGACAATGTAAAGAGAACCTCACTCGGAAAGAAATTAAACGAAGAGATCTCATCTTTTCTCAATACATCTTAAACTTTCTATTTCATTCCGTTGTCTGCTTATTCGGGGCCTGGCTACGAAGGTAACAGCCTCAACGGGAAACACAGGCCAGTGGGTCCAGGGTCTGCCTCTAGGTCTCTTCTTGGTGGGATATGCCCTAAGCACCTCATCAGCAAGGCGATCGGGAGGTATCCTAACTAGATGCCCTAACCACCCCATCTGGCTTCTCTCGACCTGGAGGAGGAACGGCTCTATTCTGAGCTCATCTTGGATGGCAGAGCTCCTAACTCTATCTCTGAGTGAGATCCCGGCCACCTTGTGGAGCAAGCTCATTTTGGCCCCTTGTATCTCGTTCTTTCGGTCTGTTTTTTTTTCCTGTAAACTAGCTGTTTCAAAAAAATACTTATGTAGATTACTGCAAGTATGATTTTATATAACAGTTTTGTAAAGTTATGTTTTTTCCAAACTGAGTTTATGGAAAAACTCTCTTTTCTCATTCTTATTTGTCTCATATCCTTCTGTTCTGTATCTTTCAGGATTCGTCCTCAAATGGCAAAAGAGAAAATAGAAGGATGTCATGTGTGCACGCTGGTCACCCCAGGAGAACCACAAGTCCTCCTAGGAAAAGACAAGGCCTTCACCTACGATTTTGTGTTTGACATCGAGTCAGCACAGCAACACATCTACCAGACCTGTGTGTACAAACTCATCGAGGGCTGCTTCGAAGGCTACAATGCTACTGTCTTTGCATACGGACAGGTATGACAGCATGATGCTTTGCATTTAATAGCCAACACAAATAAAAGGTAAATGTTAGTAGCTAATTTATCACACTTTCTCATTTTTATAAATGCAAGGATTGCTAAAGTTGTTGGATCAGTCACAATAAACCATCAAAAAGCACATAAGCTACCATTTATATTGGCTTATTACATTTTAATTTAGGAAAGCCAGGTATAAACGGACCAATTTTACCACTGGATCAGTCTAAATTGTGTGAACTGCTATCATTACACATACATGTACTGGTTATTGCCATCAAAATTTTTTGGTAAAATGTGTTTCAGACGGGTTCGGGAAAGACCTTCACCATGGGAACGGGTTTCGATGTGAACCTCAGTCCGCAGGAACAGGGCATCATCCCGCGGGCTGTTCACCAGCTGTTTGAGGGGATTCAGAACAGGAAGGAACGTGCCCAGGAGACTGGCACGCAACCACCTGAGTTTAAAGTCAGCGCCCAATTCCTGGAGGTGAGCGACACACCGTTAACATATCACTTCATCTCCTATTTAAACTGGTAAATCATCACCAGTCCTACTTGCCAGTTTGTTTGTGTGTGTAAATGTGTCTTTTCCTGGTTCATATTACCTCTAACCAGATGGGACAAAATAGGGGAGACAACAAGATCAACCTCTTCTTCTACAAACAGGAAGTGACAGCCTGAAGACAGATGGGCTGGAATGTCTGCTCGCTCTTTGTTGAGCCTGATTAATGTTTGCCATTACCTCTGACATTATTCCTCATCACTGTGGGGTAGAAGACAGATAAGAGCGAGGGATCAGAGGGAGGGAGGGATGCTCATGTTGGAGAAATTAGATATACAGCTATTAATCATTTCCTCCTGGGATTTCTGTCAGGCAAATGTTTGGCCTGCATTTGGGAGTGCCCTTTTTTATGTTTATGTTTGTATGTAACTATGTTGTGTAGCAGGTAACAGATTTCATTTTTTTATTTGTATTTTATTCATCTTTTCATGTCTTCTTGTCCCGCTTTATGTTTTTAGTCAGTTTTTTGTTTGTTTTGAGGTCAAAAAGTTATCTCCGTTTGATGGTAAACAGATGTGTACATGTGTGTGTTTAGCAGTGGGCGGGAACAGCTGAGCTTTCGGCTGACCTCTGTGACACTTTGACCTCTCTACTTTAGAGAGTTCAACATTTGGACCTTTACTGGTGCTGTGCCGTGTGTTTGATTAGCAACATGATTGGAAAAGAAACAGAATCACTCACTCGCTGTACAATAGTTTCTACATCAGAGTCTTCGCATGCACAGAACTCATAAAAAGTATGTGTTTTTTGCTGTAGTTATACAATGAAGAGATCCTGGACTTGTTTGACGGAGCCAGAGACCCCGAGAGTCGTTGCAGGAAGTCCAACATCAGAATTCATGAGGATGGCAGCGGCAGCATCTACACCACAGGGGTCACGTCCAGACTGGTGCAATCAGAAGAAGAGGTTGGTCTTTGTTTGTGTGTGTTTGTTGACTGACCTTTTAAAACGTCCAAAGTGTATATTAATTCATCTATAGGGATTTCTATTCTTTTATTCTTCTAACTCAAGGTTCATGTGTCTTTGAAATTGTTGACAAAAGCTCTGTGGAATTCTTTGTTGTTTAATGATATTCACTGAAGCTTTTTACGGAACGCTCTGTAAACCACAATAAAAATAGCTGCTTGTTCTTTCTTTATAGAAGTCGTTGTTTTCTCTCTTCTTCTTTTTTTTTTTTTTTAAATCCAGCCCATTCAGCTTCAGTTTTTCTTTTTTATCTTCTCTCATTTCCAGCAAGAAAACTCACTCTGCTGCCAGCGGCAAAATAGGTTTCTAAAGCACTTTTTTTTCAATAAACACTGAACAAATTTCCCCCCAAAATGTTATCTTTATTGGTTTAAACAAAAAAATATTGCTTTTTGTTCACCTTTTTCATAAGAAAGTTTGAATGCACAATAAGTTTTGTGGTATGAAAAATGTGGTTTTGTTTTCGGAGCTGCAATTAAGGGAGTTGATGCTGGTTAATACAATAGTCTAAAGATTCATTTGATCACCTGAAATTGCAGTTTAAAAAGTTTAAAAGACAGATTTATGAAAAGTTCCTAAAGGGGAGAAAATAAAATGACTGGAATGATGATCTGTGCTGTTGTTTCCTAACATTTAAAACAACAGGTAGCAACCATTACATCAATAAATTTTACAAAAAGAACAGAAAGACATTACATGTGTTTAATTTAAACCAAACAAATTTATCTAACGTGCACATTTAAAACTGACTTGTTTTAATCCACATTGATGGAGCAAAGAATAGTTTAGAGCAAACTACTCACAAGCCAGTTGCACTTGATTGACCTGAACGGCAACATTTCTCTCTTGTCTGCAAATTGGCGACATAATAGACCAGCACACGCGAGCAGATTGTAAAAAGATGACATGAAAAATTAATCTGTGCATAGATCCTGAGAATCAAACAGCTTAGACACAAATGGAGACAGATGGGCACTCCTTTGGGAACGGCAACTAAAACTGTCAAAACAGGATGAGGAAAGAGCGTGGCAAGGATGGAGTCTGGAGAAAGACTGAAGGAAAGAGGTTGTTTAATAAAAGACGATAGGAAGCACCAGCAGAGAACCTCCTGTGGTTGTTAAACTCTCCTATAGGCAAAAATAAGAAAAGTATCAAATGAGTGATGACTTTTACTGGCCTAAGTTTTACTGTAGAGTTTGACAAAGTTCTTTTGTGAAACCCGAACCAAATCAGGCAACATTTGATTAAATTTGCATCTACTTTGCTTAGGTGTCTAACTCTGTCTGCTTTTTCCCATCAGTGTGTCTTTTTAAAATATGCTCATCCTATAATGTCTTAATCAATAGCTGCTGCAGTGTCTGAAGCTCGGCGCTCTGTCCCGTACCACAGCCAGCACCCAGATGAATGCGCAAAGCTCCCGTTCTCATGCCATCTTCACCATCCATCTCTGCCAAATGAGAGTATGTCAGCAACCACAAATGGTGAGAATTGGAGTTCTAAAAGAAAACAATAATGATGAGAAAGTTTGAAGTGGATTTTAAAGATGATTTTGCTCTGAGAGCTTCTTTTGTACCATTTTGTTTTTGTTCGTAAATTTGGAGAGACAGGCTCAGACAAAGAAGAAAGGCTAAGACAAAGGATTATTGTAAAAAAAAGCGTTCAAAATAGAGAAAATAAAGATCAAATGTTCTTTGAGGAACACGGAGTGAGCGCCGTGCAACATGATAAAGAGTTTCCACTTTCTAGCAAAATCCTATGACTCATCAGCTCTCTATCGTTCTATTTCCTTATTTGTGTTTCAAACAGAACGGTGATGAGGAGAACAGTGAACTAAATGGTGTGGACTCAAATCCCATTGCACAGCCTGAATACGAAACACTGATGGCCAAATTCCACTTTGTGGACCTGGCAGGTTCTGAGAGGCTCAAGCGAACAGGAGCCACTGGGGAGAGAGCCCGGGAGGGCATCTCTATTAACTGTGGATTGGTGAGTGTAGGGCTAAAAACGTTCTCCACTTTGCTCTGTTCCACCTGCTAACAACTTCTTGTCTGATGTGTTTGGATGTGATAGTTGGCCCTTGGAAATGTGATCAGTGCTTTGGGGGATCAGACCAAGAAGAGTGGACATGTTCCATACAGAGACTCCAAACTCACTCGCCTGTTACAAGACTCACTTGGAGGCAACAGGTGTGTACATACTCTCACACACATACACATATCCTCTTTGCTCACTATACTTTTTGTTAGTTATTGATCAAACTCTACAATAAAACTGTGAAACATGTAACATTTCACTTCTTTAAACACTGTCTTCTTTTTCTAGCCGTACAGTTATGATCGCTTGCGTCAGCCCATCAGACCGGGACTTTATGGAGACCTTAAACACTCTGAAATATGCCAACCGGGCGCGAAATATCAAGAACAAAGTGGTGGTGAACCAAGATAAGACCAGCCAGCAGATCAATGCCCTGCGTGCAGAGATAGCTCGACTCCAGTTGGAGCTGATGGAATACAAGGCTGTAAGTTTAAAAGGAGAAACAAAGAGGACGAGACTGAAATTTATAGAAGGGACAAAGGAAAAGAGTACGAGTTGATAAATGGATATTGACAGGTTAAAAGAGAGCATTAACTCTTAGTAATCAATAAAACGGTGAGAGAGTTTGGTAACCAGGTAGAAAAAGAAAATGTACAGAGCTAATGAAAGTAAATGATTGTTCCTGCTGCTGCTTATGATAACTACACCAGATACTACATTAGATACCATTAGTGGAGCACTTGGACTTCCACTTTTCCTTTGCATTATCTCTATGAATGAGATTAATTGATAAAATCTCTCTTTCTAAAAAGGCTTCTAGAGATTATCTGGATACTTGATCAAAGTTTCCTTTTGTTTCATTAACTTTATTCTCTAGATTGTTAAACTGACAAGTAGGCTCAGAGCTGAAAGAGTTACCATGGTTACTGAGGAAAAGTTAGAGACTGCAAGCTGACCTGGATGTGATAATAAAGAATGTGGTTTAGCTGAGGTAAGGAAGCAAGCTGCGACTAGATCAGATAGTGACACACTGTTCAAGGCTCAACTCACTTGATATTTTCCTAAATTCAACAATAGCTGATTGAAGCTCCTCAGCTAGACTGACTCATTTCAAACAATCAAATAGTGTTTGGGTAGTTTGGAGCGTCATCTGGTTTTTATTTCCCTAAACACTTTTCTATGGTACTGACTGTTTGCTCTTTACAGGGGAAGCGTGTTGCGTGTGAGGACGGTCAGGAGGGTTACAGTGACCTGTACCAGGAGAACACTATGCTTCAGAGGGAAAACGACTCTCTGCGCCTCAGAGTGAAGGCCATGCAGGAGACTATCGACCACCTCAACACCCGTGTCACACATCTGTTGGCGAATGAGATCAGCGCTCTGCTCACCAAGTCAAGTATGTGGAACAGATCCTCAAAAAAGTTCCACTCTCAAAACGCTTCTCAGATGCTAGAAACACAAAAAAATTCTTATTATGTGACGAGTCATCAGAATCTTCCCTCAGTCAGAGAGTTTTTGATAAATTCACTATCTTGGATCCATAATAACTGAACTTTTATCACAATTCTGTTATAAAATAAATGATAATAAAATCTGCGTTGCAGGGAGTCTTGAATTTTGACCTGTGAACTATGACGATTCTTGTTAAACTTTTGACCTGTCAGACAGGATAACTTGATGGTGACGTCCAATCAGGTGTATCCAAAGATCAGCAAGTGACAAGAAAGTTTTCTAACTGTGGGAAAAGTGATAAAGTTCTTCTAAAAGCAGAATAGAAAGCTGAGAAACTGTGGCAACGAGTTGAGGTTGCTTTTGAGAGGACAACAGATGGCTAGATCATAATTAACTATATTTATAATAAAAAAAAAGTTGATTGAGAAAGTAAAATGATAGTTTCTGTTCTGTTGTCTCTATTGATTTTTGAGATTTCTTCCAGTAATGTCTTTGCTTTGGACGTTCCGACATTTTATTAGGGAATCCAGTACATAAAATTTTTTCACTTGTAGGTTATTCTGTCTTGGAAGAAAAGTTTGTATTTTACACATGTTGTTTTTAAAAAGAAAAAGTTGAGTTTTATGATCATATTGTGCAAAATACCAAGTTAACCTAAAAGTTTGTAGTTGTATGTTGTAGTAAATTTTTTCAGCCAACAGCCAATAATATTCGTTTTGTTCCCTCTTTTCTGAATTTAAAAATTCTTCTTAAATTTTTTTTACCAATATGCTTAAAAAAAAAAAAAAAATTACCTTAATTTTCAAAGAATAAAACCTGGTGATCAGGATAAAATCTAATGTTATATTCAACAATACGTAACTATATATATTATTTTTATTGTTGCATTTCTGAATAATTTTTGGATTACTTTCTTAAAATATTCCTATTTTTTCTTTCTTTTGATTCGCAGGTGAAGGAAATGTAGAAATTGGAACGCTTGTTCAGAACTACATTCGTGAAATTGAAGAGCTCAGGTAAAATTTATAGATCTAAAAAAAAAAAAGAGGTTAAACGATATCACAAAAGTCTTTGATTACGACATGTATTTAAAACAATCAATACATATGTAGAATTTTTTTAATTTAATATTTTATAACTTTTTTCAGAACCAAACTTCTTGAGAGCGAATCCATGAATGAATCACTGCGTCGACACGTGGCCCGACTTTCTTCTCGTTCACCATTCCCGGTTTCTAACCTAAGTCCCGCCCCAGGACACCCGCCTGGCTCCTCCCCTGTGCCCATGTCCATGGAGGCTGAGATGACGGATGTGCTGCGTCGGGCCAAGCTGGACATCGAGAGATTGAAAAAAAAGGAAAGAAGGCAGAGAAGAATGAGGTGAGAAAGAACAAATGCAGATTTCTGAAAGAGGGCGGGATTTGGTAAGGAACCATATGCAGAAAAGTTAAATAACTATGAAATATATTTTATTGACCTCTTTTCAGACAAACATGCTCATTTAAAGCTTAAAAGTTACCAGATTGTCCCATCTATTCTCTGTTTTCTTCGTTATTTTAGTCTTTAAAAGCTCCGAGTGAGTTATGGCTGCTGGACTTTTTGACTAAAATGGGAAGCTGCCATTACTCGGCAGTAATCTGTTATAGAGAAGAGTACACAACCTAACAGCCTAATTATGGCCTAATGGCATGAAGATGGAGGAGGATGAAGAACTTAAAGATGGGATGGGTGATAAGCTCTGTAAAAGCAGGCATAAAAGGGGAATAAAACGAGTAATAAAGTTGATGCACTGAAGTAGACATTGCCAACGACTTAAGAGGTATGATTTTACCATAAGTATTCTGCTTGGCAACTCTCCTAAAGCCCGCTGCCGGATGTTAAAAGTATACTGCATCTCACTTTGCAGGTATTTTCTACAGGAATGAATGTCTTTATTTTTGCAAGCGAATATATATTTGTTTCAATTGTGTTTTTTATGTTTATAATCACTTGTTTCTGGGAAATTTCTTTTAAGAAAATTGCTCCTCCATTTTATGCACAAATATGTTTTTCCTCTAGTCCAGAGTTGGAGAAAGGCATGAAGAAAAGGGTAAAGTTGCACACCCATGAGAATGGAGAAAATCGCCAGAGCGGTGAGAACGGACAGAACGGAGAAATCGACTCTGATGATAATTATGTTGAGGTGTGTTTATTCGTATCCATTAAAAACAAAATAAAGCAAATTTTGTGTTCTAAAAGTGTGTATGTGTGTAGGACATCATGTCCCCGCTGCAGGAGGAGAGTGGCTGTGAAGATGATGAGGGTGAGGATGAAGAGGAAGGCAGGGAGGAAGAGGAGGATTTTGAAAGCGATGAGAGTCTGGTGGACTCGGACTCTGACTCAGATGAGAAAGGTTTCATTTTTTTTTTTTTTTAACAATTGCTGTAACAAAATACAAATGTAATACACTCCCAATTTTAAAACACTCAAATAGAACTTAGTTTTTCTTGTAAACCCCCAACCCACAGCTAATTTCCAGGCAGACCTGGCTGATCTGACTTGTGAGATTGAGATCAAGCAGAAACTTATAGACGAGCTGGAGAACAGTCAGAGGAGGTTGTTGATGCTGAAGCTTCAGTATGAGGAGAAACTGATCCTGCTGCAAAACAAGATCAGAGACACACAGCTGGAGCGGGATCGTGTGCTGCAGAACCTCAGTGAGTTTTGTTAAAATGCATGGCTATCTGCAAAGTCTTTCTCATTGCATTTTTTTAACAGTATTATAAAAACTTTTAGTGTCAATGGAGAACTACACCGAGGAGAAGGCCAACAAGATCAAGCAGGAATATGAAAAGCGCCTTAAAGAGATGAACCGTGACCTGCTCAAACTGCAGGCAGCACAAAAGGAGCATGCACGTCTCCTCAAAAATCAGGGCAGGTACGAACGGGAGCTGAAGAAACTTCAGACTGAGGTCAACGAGATGAAGAAAGCCAAGGTGAGGCGAAGCTGACGAGGTTTGGAAATCAAATTAGAACTTTAATTGTTGCGGGGGTGAAAACAATTCTCATGACCTGGAAAAATTACACATTGGAAAAAAATTACTTTCAAAGTAAATTTCAACTGAACATCAACAAAACACTGACATGGAATCTCTTTCTGTGAGTAGAATCTCTTTTGGTCATTCTTACAAATCACTGATACATAAAACATATGCCAATTTCTTCCACGTTGCCTCTTCTGGTTTTCGTAGTTGTGTTTTTGACACTTAATATGCCAAAAATATATATTGATATAATACCAAAAACACGAGTTTGGTTGATTGAGATGTGTGATTGATATTGTTGAGTTTATGGGATCTCATGTGAGTGGGTTTTTTTTTTTATGGGGGTTTCACTGGATTTGAGCTCAGGTGACATTGTATCAAGATTAATAACTCATTAAACCATTTCCTCCGGTGTTTTCAACTGTAGTGGTCAGAATATGGTTGTTCTATTGTTGAATGTTGGGTTGGAAATGGTGGCATGATTGAAGAGACGGTCTAAGTTGGATTTGTACCTGTTTTAAGGTGGCATTAATGAAGCAGATGAAGGAGGAGCAGCAGAGGAGGAGAATGGTGGAGGCAAAAAGAAACCGTGAAATCGCTCAGCTAAAAAAGGAGCAGCGGCGGCAAGAGGTTTGATCCCATCTGCATTGATAATTTATTTGCTTAAATTCCTTCATCTGTTCCCCTGACTCAGGAAAATCTGTTTGATCTAAACCCTCTAACTTGTTTAAAATGAGCACAAACTCTCCAAGCTTTACCTTCCATCGTTTTTTGATTTTCTCTTGAGGAGCAGGATTATGAGCGAGGATGAAAATATTAAAGCTGTGATGTTCTAAAGCTTCATTTAAGAATATTTTTGTCTAGTTTAATGCCAGTTTAGTCATTTTAAACCTTTAATCCTCTTATCATCAGAAAGTTTGGTGTATTTTTTCATAAAATGAAAAAGTCCTACTTTGAAAATATTTTGTATAAATATCTAAAAATGAACACAAACGAATTCATCAAAAAATTTACCGAGTATTGAAACCTTTTTTCTGTCCTCCTTTATTTACATCAGTACCAAATCCGAGCACTGGAGTCTCAGAAGCGGCAGCAAGAGCTGGTTCTTCGTAGGAAAACGCAGGAGGTGACCGCCCTACGCCGGCTGACTAAACCTATGTCGGATCGTGTTGCTGGACGTGTGGCACGCTGGAACCAGACCCCACCGATTACAGACTCTGGAGCTGATTTATCTGCCAGCACAACAGCAAGCAGTTCTGAACCAGAGTCAGCAAGGACTGTGAGCGGGCTAGTGCGTCAGTGGAACAATAAGAACAATGTGTACGGATACCTGGGAGAGAGCGAGGGGAGCATGGATGGAACGCGAGTCATTGGGTAAGAAAAGATGATTCACTCGTCTCACAAATTCAAAAAGAAGGTCCTGAATTAACTGGATACTTAGCTGCTTGGAGACCAGCCTCACTGCTGTGTCATTCCGTACTATGCGTAATATATCAATCTGAATTTGAGGTGATGAATTCAAAACTTACAAGATGTTAAGTGACTTTATGACAAAAGAATCCTAGTTATTTTATGTCAGGGATATAAATTACATTTATTCTGTTCTTTTTCTTGGCAGCAGTAGGAAGAAGTTGCAGAGGAAGCCGGTGGTCCTGGGCAGTGGCGCAGTAGCAGGAAGGGCCAACAGCTTCTCCAAATCCGCCCGCCTAAAATGGCAAACCCTTGAACGCCGCATAATGGACATAGTGATGCAGAGGATGACCATCTCTAACGTGGAAGCAGACATGGATCGACTCATCAAGGTGGAAGAATAGGATTTAAGTTGCTATGTTACACGTTAAGCTGAAAACCTTTAGCTTCATCTATTTTTATTCATGCAGTGCTCCTATTTCCTCTTTTCTTTATGCATGTGTACAGGCTAAAACATGGGAAGGAGAGCAAATGTTTGAACTAAAAATTAGACATTAAACTGTCATAGTGTCCTCATATCAGTGTTTTGATATAGAGGTCAGAGTGTAATTGTGAAAATTGAAATGTGAAACGAATGATTTTAATGGACGTACTTCTTGTTGTGTTTTGCTGTGTGTGCGTTTGTATTTTTGATGAGTCAGAAGCGAGAGGAGCTGACAGCCCAACAGGAAGCACTTTCTCATAAGAGGGAAGTATTGATGGCAGACGGGGAAGGACCAGAAGCAGAGGACCGCCTCCTTCTGGAGATTAATGAAGACATTGAGGTTTTAAATGCTAATATAGATTACATCAACGACAGCCTGTCGGACTGCCAGGCCACCATTGTGCAAATAGAGGAAACCAAGGTATGCACGGAACCAAAACAACAATACTTACCTCAAGATGAAATTAAGAAATGAAGATGAAATTTTTGTTGTATTTGAAGGATGAGCTGGACTCTGTGGATACCTCCGTGGTCATCAGTTCCTGCTCACTTGCAGAAGCCCGACACTTGTTGGACCATTTTCTGAAAGCTTCTATAGACAAGGTGGGCAATTATCTAGAGAACATGGGGTGGTCCGGGCATCTGGTCAGCATGCCCTCCAAGCGCCTCGCTGGTGAGGTCTTTCGGGCATGTCCCTCCGGGAGGAGACCAAGAGCAGACCCCGGACCCACTGGAGAGACTGTCTCACAGTTGGCTGGGGAACGACTCGGGATCCTTCCGGATGAGATGGAGGATGCAGCTGGGGTGACAGAAGCCTGGGCTTCCCGTCTGAGGCTGCTGCCCCTGCGACCCGGCCCCGGATAAGCGGAATACGATGGAACGGAACATAAAAATGTCAACTTTCTTTATAAATAGTAAAATAAAGAATGATGAAACATGTCAAGATGAAAAGCTACTGAAAAAAAGAATGGTTTTGGCTTGTCTGATTTCTGAGCAGCTGGTTTTAATGCCATGCGGCAAACACAAAAACCCAATTGCCACAAAGTTTACGCTTGGTTATTGGAGGGAATTGTAACTGATCTGCAGGCCTGAAAAAGCAAGAAAGGGGGCTTGTAATTGGATCAGATCCAGAGGTGAGATCGGGCCTAAAAATCCAGCCCGACCCGAGCCCGCGGATATTAAAGACCCGGCCCGAGCCCGACCAATCAACGTGATTTGCGGGCCCGAGCCCGAAACAAGCCCGAAATGTCATATTTTATTTGTGAGGACTTGGGAGGGCGAGGGTAATTTATAAATTGAAACATTTTCAAGAACAATGAATGAAAAAAAAAAATCACACTATCGGACCCCTAACGCACTTGTCTGCGATGGCCGCATTAGCGTGAAAAGGAGGGACGGTCTTTGAAACAAATGATAAAATAAATCTTTGACGTTCATCACTTTTGCCAGTCCAGCTGTTTAAATGCCTGCTCAGCGTCGAGGTGCCAGTCTTTTTTGCTCTCATATAAAATCAAAGCGCCACATTGACTACATTCAGCGAAGCCAACACAAGTTTCTGTAGGTTTTTGAACAATAAATTTGAATCTTTCCCACACCTCACTCTTACCGGTGCGTGTTTGTCTTTTCAGTTCTCCTGTCTTTAGTTTATCCTTAACTTCTTACTCCTTCATATCAGGGATACCAGTTCAAAATAAATAAAATAAAGACGTGCGCAGGGGAGGCTTACCAAATTAAGAGGAGGCGTTCACGTGCGCAGAGCATGCGCTGCGGATCCTGTTTAGTAGTTAAACATTATTTCTCTGTTTTATCCAAATTAAATAATTTTATAACAAGTATTTATTAGTTTAGTACACACACCTCGTTTTAGTTTACATTTTATAACCGTATACAGTATTTATTAAAAAAAAAAAAAAAAAAAAGTCAGCGAGAGAGAAGCCCGAACCCGACCTGACCCGAAGTAATGGTTGACATTTTTAGGCCCGACCCAACCCGAAAGTCGGGTCAGGCTTGGGTCGGGCTCGGGCTTAAGATTTTATCTCTGATCATATCTGATAGTATTGAGGGACTTAGGTCATGAAGAAATTTTCTTATTTGATTAAATTTACATAGATAATTGAACAAAGAACCCACACAAATCAGTCTTAAGACATTCCTGCCCTTATACACTCCTTCTCATTGAGAAAAAACACCCAAAGTAAAAAAACAAACAAAAAAAAAACAATAGTAGGAAATAAAAGTAACTTGATGGCAATCCACATGAAGAATAAATCTTTCCTCAGAACAAGCATGCAGTGTGTGCCCTTATGTTTCCAAATGCTATTTTAAAGGCCAGGCTTCTGGGAGAATGGATTTTGGCTTACACCAGCATAAAGTGCATTACAATAATCAGGTTTTGTAGCTACACAGGCGTGGACGTCTGAGTCAGAAGGCTGACCCCTGACCCGCTGGAGAGACTATCTCTCACAGCTGGCCAGGGGACATCTCGAGATCCTCCCGGGTGAACTGGAGGATGAGAAGATAGGCTCTTAAACTCAGCTTTGCTAAAACTTTGTGTTGTTTCACATTAAAGTTGAAAATTGTTTTATTTTGAGTTGCGTTTTAGTTAATTTAGCATTTTTTTGTTCATTTTGTTTATCCTTTTTTAATTGTTTGATTTTAATGCACCATCTATCCAGTAAATTTACTTCATTCAAAAATGTTTTTACTGGTTCAATAAATTATGTTTGCCTGCCATGTAGTGGTGTGTTTTTGTACCGCAGCAGGAATTACAAGATTTTTTTTTCCCCCTTCACACTGAAACATTAAATATTCTACTTGAAATGTATTTGTTATTATAAAGACCTCTTTATGGTGCTTATTTTTTACATGATGTTTTTTGCACGTCAGAGTTTACAGGTGGCTCAGAAGGAGGCTCAGATCAGATTGTTAGAAGGCCAGCTGAGGCAGACTGACGTGATTGGCTCGTCCCACAACCACATAATCCTGGATGCACTGCGTGAAAAGGCAGAATACATTCCTGAACTGCAGGCTCTCATCCACAACGTCCAGCAGGGTAAGGACTGTTTCCACTGCTTCCATGATGATGGTGCCTTTACAGTATTGCCATTGTTTTGACAACTACAGTTTCAGAACTGCACATTTAACTTGAGCTTGTATGATTGAATTAGATTGATCAATTGGTATTAAAATAACAAATAATTGGCAGTTGATATTTTAGTGAAATATATTACAACACAATTACTTTGTTGCTCCTCCGGGTCTTGACAAGCCAGATGGGGTAGTTCAGGAATCTGGTTAAAATGCTTCCCGAACGCCTCGCTGTGAAGTGTTTTGAGCACATCCCACTGGGAGGAGACTTAGAGGTAGGCCTCAGAACCACTGGAGAGATTATGTCTCGTGAATGCCTCGGGATCCACCTGGGTGAGCTGGGGGATGCACCCCTAGGCTTCTCATCTGAGGCTGTTGCCCCGGCGACCTGGACCCAGATAAGCGAAGACAACAGAACGGAACAATTATTTTGTTAATATATTTAATTGGTATTGAAATTGGGGGCTGCACGGTGGCGCAGTGGTGAGCACAGTGTCCTCACAGCGAGAAGATTGGAGTTTGACTCCCGAAATGGGGACGAGACTTGAAACATTACTTTTTATGTGTGCTCTACATTTTTAAACGCTCCTTACCAATTATTTTGATGACCCATCGCAATATTCTATTATTAAGAATTACTTTCAATTCCTGAAAAATCAAGAAAAATCCGTAAACTGGAGTTTAATTGTAAAACCTTGATGCGGTTATAAAAAAAAAAAAATACAATCCAAGGTAATACAGGAAAGAACATTTTCTGACAACTTACCTCAAATTTAATCACCGAGTTTCAGCCAAAATGAAATATTATAAAATCTTAACGTGATGTGAAGAAAACCGGAACACCCTGCTTGGTGTTATAATGTGGTATTTTTTGCTCCCTACATTTTTCTCCATGTGACACTGAGCTGTCTGTCTCCCATGACAGTCTCTAAGAAGTGACTCAGTCTGCAGAGATGCCAACGTACACAGAGATACCAACGTGTACTGAAACATGCGACTTATGCAGAGTACGTCAGCAAAATGCAACCCCAAATTTTTCCAAACTAGAAATGATGGAGCGTTTGATTCTTTTGAGATGAACATGCAATAAGAAAAAGGTAGTTATTAACTTGTCTGGCAGTTGGTTGATAATGAAAACCATCATTTCAAAACCAGCATTTCAGAAAAATTTGCTGAATTTGGTCATAAAAATCGCTAAATGTTATGTGGAGCATTTTTAATAAAATTTCTATGCCAGCTGATTTTAAATGATCTGAGTAAAAGTGAAATTCCATCCAGTTTTTTTAACAGAATTCTCAGCATTTTTTAGATAGGGTTCAGTTGCAGAACTGCAGCCTGGAATTGGATTGCATATCCATGTTTTATAATGCCTGGTTTTCTATCGAAAACAAACAGAAAAAACATCGTGTTTACCCACATAACCTGCAGTCATGCTGGAATATTTATGAACAATAGAGCAGACAGACTTGTTTAAGGAGTTCATTTAAAGAAAAATACAAAGACCGAAGCAGATTTAATTTTATTTATGACCAATTTTCCAACTTACACTCAAGTTAGACACTGGAAAAGACCTAAACATGCTCAGTGTTCAGTCTCTGAATGTGACGAGCAAGCTAAAACGAAAATGGAAAAGTCTAACAAAGCAGGTTTAAATGTTCCTGGGTTTCATATGCTTTCATTTGCATGTGAGACTCAGTGGCTGGCGACCTGTTCCGGATATACCCCACCTCTCGCCTGCAACCAGTCCAGGTGCCGTAGCCATAACATGCTGAAGCAGTTCAGAACATGAATGAATGAATGTTAGTAGGTTGTGTCTAGGGTTATTATCTTTTTTTAAAATATACACTTAAAGCTGGATTAAAAAACTTTTGCATATATTATAACTTAGTGGTAAAAAAAAATCTGATCAGGGAAAATCACCCCAGAAGATAAAATAGTAGATTTTTCTCTGTTGATAATAGAGGATGTGTTGTGTACTCTTTTAGAAAATGGATATGCCAGCACTGACGAGGAGCCGTCTGAGTTCAGCCAAGCCTCCGACAGCAGGTAAACCCAGATTATTAAATCATTTCTTATTTTGATTAAAATATTCATATAAATTCTTTTCTAAATATGTTTTTCTCATTTTTTTTTCAGTGTTTCTCAGATGAAGGAGTCAAACAGTCAGGAAGATTTCAAACTAAAGGCAAGACAAGTCAGACCATAATAAAAATTTTTATAGTTTCATACATGACTAAATAATTCTTCACTTTTGGCCCTTTTTAAAAAAATATTTGCAATGATATTTGTAGCCACAAGGTGGCAGTGCAAACAAACAGAACTTCTAAAGAAAGATTATTTGTTTAAAAAACACAAATCTGATGCAAATCCTTTAAAAAAAAAAAGTTATTTATAATCATATTTATTCATTTTTTTATGTTTGAAACCTGATTTTGTTTGAACCCAAGAATAAATAACCTAGAATAAATTCTGTCTTGTTAACACTACTACTTTCACATTCTCTTTGCTCTTTTCAGGCTGACTTAAAATGCCAGTCTTATTTTTTTAGGTCACGTTTCCATTTTTTCCCTTTGCTACTTCACTTTATTCTCTCTTTTTCTCATAAAATTGGTTATGTATTCCACCCAGATGGAGCCTCGACTGTCAGCACAGATGAAGGCAGTGTCAGCGGAGTACCTCGGTCCCACTCTGGACCCCTCATCAACCAGTAAACAGCAGCACATCACCAAGTCTCTAGCATCTCTCACAGACATCCAGGAGGATGGGCTGAGTCTCGTTCCAGGGACTCTGGGACTCAGCTTGTCCCTTCGGGAACCTTATCACAGAGACAGGGCGTCCCGAACCATCAGCTTGCCTATTAGGGGACACACTTTGTAAGTCATGGAGATTTAGATTTTTAAATGAAACTTAAGCCAAAGATGTGTTTTAAAGTGTTTGGATGGATTGATCTAACAGTAAAACTGCCTTGAATTTCCATCAATCACACAATTTAACTAATCTATTGAAGTAATTCTAAGTTTGATTTTTTTGTCAAAACGCCATGACAGTCCTAGGCAGTCTCGGGGTTATGACACGTCCCCCTTAACAAGAAGAAAGTCCTACGACCGTTCATACAGGTACTTTTACTTTGTTTGACTCACTACTCTTCATAAGCCCAGCTGGTTGCATCACCTTCTTTCTTTCCACCTTCACTTCAGACCCACCGATGGCTACACCCCTCCCTCCTCTCCACCTCTTAGAACTAGGAACGACCGCAACGTCTTCTCAAGGTTGACCAGCAATCAAACACAGGGTTCAGCTCTGGACAAGTGAGTGTAGCTTACCATAAAACAACACACACTGCCTGATTTCTCCACACACACTCTCATCTGATCATCTTGGTTGCAGCTCAAACCATCTCTTCTATTTTCTTTTCATCTTGTTCATGGTTTAAGTTCTTGTAGACGGATTAAAGGTTAAACCTTTTAAGGGCAAAGTGAAGATTGGTCTAATGCTTACTGACCTTTTTCTGGTTTTGATATCAATCTACTGGAAAAAACTAGAGCAACAAGTCCTTAAGACTCACTGTTAAATGCAGAAAAAACAGACGTTGTTTCAATCTGTGTCTGATAGTGTTAATAACGGGTTGTAATCACACTCTGCTTTCAATCCCTACAAACAAAAACCAGGGAAAGCAATCTGGAAGTTCAAATAGAGCCTCCGTTATGATGTGCTGTCAGAGTTTGCATATCAGAGAAGTGATGTGTTGTGCAAGACGTTTATTTTTATTCCGGCCTCACAAGAGAAAATGAGCCTGTGAAGCAGTGCAGAAAAGCTCTCAGCTTAATCTTCACTTTGAGTTTATAAATGCTGATTGAGACCAAATTTCTCCAGTTCCCGATTATGTTGTCTTGTTTTTATTACCACAAGAAAAGCAGAACAATCATGTAAAAACCTCTCATTGTGTGTCTTGTGTAATCAAATGGAAGCATTTTCAGGCTCATATCAGCTGATATAATCCCTCCTTCCTTCTTCCCGCACAATCAACTTGTGCTTTCTGTTCTGATTAATGTCAGCAGTTCAGTTCAACCTGCCTTTGCTGTAGATGTTTTTTCTCTGTATTTGTCATTTAGCCCTGGCGTTTTCTAGCTTTACAGACCTCCTAATTGGTAGCAGTGATACTGTGAGACTGAGTCGGGGTGTTGTTACCATACGGATGTCTGCTCTATGTGTTAATAACTGCATGTGTTGTGTTCGCTAGAGCCTGTGGCTCCTCATTATCTGGACCAGGGGTAGGTAAATGAGATGACTCTTGTCATGTTGTCATGCAGCTGTTGCAGTTTGTAGCCATTTTGGATTTAGCACATTGGAGGGTGCGCATGTTTGTGGTCTTTCATGTGTATGGCTCAAGAGATGACTTCTTCAGTTTAGTGTGGAAGGATGAAGTATTGTGTTTTTTTCTTTTTTCCACCATGGTTATTGATATATTTTATCTCATTTGATTGAAGAACCCCCCACGCCACATCCCCAATGTGTTTTATGTGACATTAAACTAGAACATTGTGTTTAAAAGCAATATTCATCATTTAAGCATTAGATTTCTTTGACTTACTCCAACATGACTACTCTCATTTTGATGGCATTATCATAAGCATACTAGATCAATTATTGCTAAAATATTCAAATATAAATCTAAGTTAGAGTCAACATTTTCCACCTTGAATTAGAAAAAAATTGTAATTGAGATGCTCAGTAGGAGCAAAAAGCTACAGTATACAACACAATTAAGTCTTTTTTTTTTTTTTCCTCTTTAATTTGCTTTTTTCCACCATCGATTCATCTTAAAGTGGTTTGGCTGTCAGTGACACTGAGATCATGAATTTAAAGTGGGTTTGTGATGTAAGATTAAAATGAAGAAGAGACATTTACAACATTTTATTATCTCTTGAACTAAGAGGCTTTCAATCTCAGATTTAGATCTAGTTTGAAATTCCCTTCACATTTGCAAAACCCTTGAATTTTTAAACAGGATTTGTGGTGAGAAGTTTGATCATTTATTGCTGATAGGCAGCGTAGCTAACAGCAAATAGAAAGAAAAACAGGAACTGTCATCATCGTGTAATGTTGCTGTTTTCTCCAGACATTTCCGGAACATTTACTTTTATTATTTTATACTCAGAGAGAACATCGCTGGGCCTCAATGTGACAAACCAGAAACTATAAAATATTTACAATATAATAACATTTTTAATGCATCGTCACACACATACTGTGTTTCACTTTGAGATGAGCTTCAGCTATTGGTTTAACATGGATATCTTTTTTAGTTTCACTCAACCTGTTCCATCCATTAACCCCGTGTACCATCGACTAGTCCTTTTCTCTTCTAAAACTAAATTTAGAAAACTCTGACCTCACAGTCGAACACAAAAGAGCAGAAAAGTGTAAAAGCTTCTGTGACCTTTGTGTTAGACTTTTCCTGGATTATCTTTTTCTTTATCTCATCCAGGATCTTTAGTTTTTCTTCCTTCTTTTTTTTTTGTTTAGTTTTGTGTCTTGATTTAACAAAAACAAAAAAAAAAAAATAGAAAAGATATTTGACACTGTTTTTACGTCTATTATACTCAACAACTATTAGGGAAACAAAAAAAAAATGCCTATCTGCTATGAAGTTCCCAATTCAGCTGAGATTGCAGAGTTTTCTGTGAATAATCAAAACAAAAACCTTTTTAAGGACGATACACAATCATTTTACGCTAAAAAACCTGTTAGTGTAGATTTGATGATCTTGAACGGAACATTTTTACCATCTTGGGTTAGTTTTTGTTTTTTTTTCTTCCCCATTCAAACGTGTTTAACTCAGATAGACCTGTGAATTTAGAGGATGAAGCATAGCTCAGTGGTAGAATGACCATCTTTGGACCGAAGACTTGTTGGTTTGATTCCCACTGGGCTCATGCCTAAGTGCCCCTGGAGAAGACACCTAACCCCACATTGGTACCATCATGGGCACCTGATGAGGGAAAATGACTTTTGCTGCATTGCACTGCAAGGGATTGATAAATGACAATTATTACTATTATTAGACTTTCCCCAAAACATTCCTATTTCGTTCCAGCATTACTTATAAAGCAGAGGTGCAAATAAGTGGTGCACAAGTGTACTTGGGTTTACCAAAATGCCCGCTTTGATGCAACTTAAACTCATTGAAGCGCTTTTGCACACCAGCATACTTAGAGCTAGGAATAAATACTATTTTAAAGAGGATTAATTCTATTTAAAAATGCTGTTTTATCTTTTAAAACATTGCAAAATGTTGCTTTAAAAGATACATTGATTACATTTGCCATTAGAAAGTGGTATATAGAAAAGTACTTTCAATGCAAAGCATGGCTTCTGCAAAAGTAATTTGTAGTTCTTTATTGGAACATGTTTACTTGATTATTTCTAGACATGCTCCATCATGTGACTGATCTTTCCCTTTCAGTTTGTGCACTTCTTTCCAATTCCAATTCCTCCTACTAGCTGTTCCGTCCTTTTAAACCCTTTGCCAGTAACCCTTCTGTCTTTTCTTAGCGTGGTTAACCCTTTCCTCTTCCCACCCCACCCTCCTTCTCCTTGATCCTCTTCTGCCTCCAGGTCGGATGACAGCGACTCCTCGCTCTCCGAGGTGCTCAGGTAGAGGAACTGTGTCTGTCACTCTCTGTTTTCCCGTTGTGCCTGTTTAATCGCACGGTGTCATGTTTCCACTAGAAGTCCATTTTCCTCCGTAGTCTTTTCATTGGTGGGGTTACTGTGGTGCATGTTTTAACCACAAGAAGTGTTTTCTTTGTTGCTGTGCTGTTGTCTTTCTCTGTGGTCACATGCAGGATTTCAATGAACCGAACAACCAAGTTGCAAAGACATGAAATGATGTTGGAAACTTACCTGTGTGCAGCGCATGATTATATTGGTTGTTCTAATTTTAAGACTTTAAGACGTATGAACTTCAGAATTTCTAACCTGGTTATGTCCTGACAGTTTCTGAAGTTGTTGAACTTTAAGTGAAAACTAAGGCAACTTGTAAAGCTTTCAGCAACTCCAAGAAAAAATGAATACTCATGATTTGTGGAACATGTTTAGCTAGGGATCAGTAATGTTGACCTTTATTAGCCACGATCCCGCATGTTTTTCTGTTCAAGTACACGTGAATGAAAATGAGTCAATAACAGAGGTTGATAAACTTTGTTGTGGAGATGCATTTCATTTAAATTAGATGTAAACATTAAAATTGCTTGATTTCAATCCAATTTTTTAAATATAATAAAATCTAAATCTCATACCAATTTTAAAAGCTTTTATTTTGTTAGATTTGTTCCACCAAACACTTTAAATTTGGGTTTGGATGAATATAATCATATTTTTTGTCCAAATAAAGTACTTTTTGTAATTTTCCACACCACCAATTTTCCAGTTGCTAAAACATATTGCTGGCTGTGAAAAATGAGTGTGAAATGTTAGCAGCTGAAGTAGAGGGGCCAAAACAAAGCTTTGACACCATTTCCAGGTTTATTTTTGTTTTTTGTCTGAAAACCAAAAGCTCTTCTCACTTATTATTTAACAAAATTCATGCTCTTACCTGCTATTCACATGTTTTGCTTTAGTATATTACATCAATGTAATATCTTCCTGATTATGATTTAGGCACTATTTTCTAATGCTGATATTTTGTGCCAAGCATATGGTAAATATAGAGTGCAAACACTTTGTTCCTAGAAAGTTAGACAAATGCAAACATTCTTCTTTCAGTTTTAATCATAATTTTTTGCACTAATATTTGAAACACAAACAAGGCACACCCATAGAGATATATGCACAGAGAACGAGATGCACCCCTGAAAAAGGCCACAATATTTATTTCTAAGTGTAGTCTCTCCTAACTGCAGACAATCAGTGTAGATCACCCCAGATCCCTCGATCCATGTGTTTATTTGTGCTCATCTCTTAAGTCTTTCCTTTGCAACATCTGTTGGCAGCTTTCGCGTTGTGCAAACAGCACTCCGTCACATTCCCCACACATACTGATATGTACGTAGTTGTAATCGTTATGAGTCGTATACAGTTTAAAAAACATCAAACTGTGTTCATTAAGCGCCAGAGTTAAGATTATAAAAAATTTAAGGTATAAAACTGTTTGAAAACAATGAAACATCTGAAACAACACAGCTTTATTGCTATCCTTGTGAATTCACACAATCACAGAAATCTATATATCTTTAAAGTGTAAAGATGTACTGGAGTTGAACCTTCTTTTTCACATCCTTTTCTTCATTTTAACCCCATCCTAGTGAAATATTTTTATTTTTTAGAGCCATAAAACCTGCTTTGACCAATTTTTTTTTTTTTTACAAATCAAAGCTAGTTCTAAGGTTAAATTAAACACTGATCTAACTCTACATATTTGCTCTTGTGGTTTGTTTTTACTGTTGTGTAGAATATGATAATCTGACCATGTTGTCACCTTGCTACATTTTGTTCGTTTAACGTACATGTTCCTGATAGTCTTCTCTCAAAGGCCCGGAGGCATTTGGCTGCAGAGGCGCTAAGAGTTCAAACTCCCTCACGAGTTAGGCGAGAATGTGCATTACATTGCATGGGGTAATGATGACATCCCAGCATGGCAAGCTGGGGATTGTCTGTGTTGCGGCTGTTATGTGCTTTATAGTTTTCTTTCTGTGTTGATCAGTTCTTTTTATGTGGATTTTTTCCTTGAATATTGGCAGACATGCATGGCAGCGTTTTTCACTGATCACTGAATGACTCCCCACACTTTCATTAGCATTTTATTACACTGCATAAAAACCCTAGTGTGTGTAGTTTGATCATTCATTTGTGCACACGTTACACTTGGACATGAGTGAGTACAGAAGAGGGGCATGCTGCCATTCTTGACATACAGTATCCTTCTGTGTTTTGCTCACTCTTCACAGAAACAAATCTGTCCAGATTTTTTTTGTGTGTGTGCAATCAGAGTTTCTTACACTCTGCCCACATTTCTGTCTTTTACTTTTTCTCTCTTTTGCACACTCTCTTGCACGCTTGTATTCTCACATGCACACTAAACCACTACCCAAAAAGCCCACCGGGGACCAATTTTTCTACAAACATCCCTTTTCTTCTGCCCCCTTCTCTTCTTTGTCTCAGTCTACTGACTGCTCCACATGCACGAGAGGATTCAGGCTTCTCTGAGACATACAGTATATTGGAGGGGAACTTTAAGTGGATGGAGGAGGTCCAGTTTGAGAGATTTGAGTGAACATAATGTCGTAAAGTCTCTGTGTGTGTTTGTATGTGTGAGGGTAAGTAAAGCAAAGACAACGAGTTAAAAAGAAAAGTTCTCTGTTATAGTACACACTATAATTGGGCTTCACAATCTTGTTTTCATAAGTGGAAAAAGAGAGAAGACAGAATGGTGAGACGCAGGAGACATGATGAATATTATAAAAGTAGTTATTAAGTGTGCAGAAATGTCTTTTTTAAGAATAGAATTACTTAATTTTTAAAAGTACAAACAATCAATATAAATTTAAAAGTCAATTGTTTTAAACAATTCAGAATCAATAGTTGTGCAGTTCTTTTTTTTTTGCAGTTTATGGTGTCATCCTCCGCAGTATTATTTTAAAGTCACTATTTTCTACATGACGATAACAGTTCTTTCTAAGAATAAAGATCGTTTTAGCTTTTTTTTTCAGTTCATCTATTTTGTGACCCAGTTTTTTTTTTAGTGACGTACGACATTTACCGCTGTTTAGCGCTTTCCCCAAACATTTTCTTATACGTTTGTTGGCATCTAGGAAAAAAATTCTGTCACATGAACCAGTTTTGGTGAAATTAAACGGCTGGATTCTTCGTATTTTTTCAACAACACTTCTGTCTGCAGACTGGATGGTTTGTATGCAATTATTTGAATAAGCTGAAGATGACAAATACTGTCGAAAATCATTTCCATTTTTAAAGCACACCAGACTCACAAACTTTGGAAGGTGTGAAGAAAACTTTTTATAACCCTTCCCAGACTGGCAGCGACCTTTTCTGTTTTTAACACCACGGCTGATGTCTGTGAATTAGAATTCACTTTTATGCTTCAAGGCAGAAAGTTACCAAACATTTAGAACCAAATGTTTCTTTTTTATGTTTCTACTTTTTGACTAAGATTTTTATTTGATAAATAATACTGGTAAAAAAAAAAAAAAACTCTGGTAAATTCAAATGAGATCACAACAATATTCTTCAGGATGCATCAGTATGTGTTTTGTGGAATTTTATGAAAATAGTGTTCTTCTGCATGTTTGTGTTTGACGCTCCATTTATTCTGAGTTCATTAGGAAAAATACTCATCAATATTTGCATTGAGACTTAATCTGTGTTTGGTTTGTGACATGCAGGGGAGTGATCAATTCCATCGGTGGTGTTAAAGGTGGCCGAACAGCACCTCTGCAATGTCTGTCTGTTGCTGAGGGCCACTCTAAACCAGTTCTGTGTGTGGATGCTACAGACGAGTTGCTGTTCACTGGATCGAAAGGTAAATACAAAATACAATCGTAGAAAAGGCTTCAAAGTTGTCTTCTAGACAGTGTATGAAAAGGCAACTTTGAAACGTTGTCTATGATGGATTACTTCAGGATGAATGAAGAATTACACAAATTTACAAAACAAAATTTTTAAAGTGGTGATGAAACTTTATTAGAAGCATTTTGAACCCTAAGGACACAGGAAGTGGTCTTACTACCAGTAGCAACTTAAAGCTAGGAAATTATTATTTTGTTTTTTAATTCATCTTCTGAATTGCTTAACCCAAATGACGTTACAGCGGTGCTGGGGCCTATCCCGGCTGATTTCAGGTGAGAGGCAGGATACACCCCAAACAGGTCTCCAGTCTGCTGCAGGACCACACAGACAGACAACCATCCACACACTTACACAGTCTTTGGGGCATTTCACAGGGGTCAATTAACCTAACGTGCATGTTTTCGGAGAGTGGGAGAAAACTGGAGAAATCCTATGCATACACGGGAGAACATGCAAACTCCACACAGAAAGACTACTGTTTCAAGGCTCGTCCTCACTCAAGAACTCAAACCCCAGGTTTATTATAAACAAGAGATTCAAAATGAGTAAATTCAGACATCATCTATGTGCTGCTTTGGTAAAAGGTTAGTGGTTGGAAACTTTTTTTTTCCTAAAACGGGAGCGTTTCTCTCAGTTTCCTGCATCACAGCGTCACCTCAAAGTGCTTGCATGCAGAGTTTAGCTGCCCGTGTGTTCACAGAGTTATACCAATATAGCTCTTTGCTATGAGTTGTATTGATTCTGTTCAGCTTGTCCGTCACTCTGTCTTTGACTGTTAATGTACGTCACACTACAAGTCAAGCTGGAGACAAAAAAATGTCATTTAAGAGAGCGGTGCAATGGGATTTTTAAAGAAAAAAAAAAAAAAAAAGAAAGGTCCCTGTGGCTCAGTAAGCTAAAATCAATCAGAAAACAGTTTTTGACTTTACTGGCTCGTTATTTTTGAGACACCACCAGTCACACAGTTATGTTTTGTTAACCTCTTGCTTTTCTTGATTAACTCTAAATAAAATTTTCAAAATTTGTCATAAATTAGTGGAAACATTCTGAGCGATCGGATAGAAACTTAATCCTGATCCTTTCATTCACAAGTTGTCACCTCTTCAAACTTCAGCTGCCACTCTGACTTTTTAATAATCTTTGATGTCTCATATTTTATTGTTCTTGTTTTTAGACTCAAAACCAGACTGCTTTTTAACATTTTTAAAAACAGAATTTAATATTTAACCATACACCTTTATGTTTACATTGCATTTTGTTTTTTGTTTCTGTATTATTTTCTTTGCTTAAATAGGAATTAAATAATTTGCCTTGTTTTTGTCTCTGCTTTATCTCTTAAAGATCGTACTTGTAAGATGTGGAATCTGGTCACAGGGCAGGAGATCATCACGTTGAAAGGCCACCCAAACAATGTGGTTTCTGTTAAATACTGTCCATCTTCTGGGTTAGCCTTCTCTGTTTCTACTTCCTACATCAAGGTGTGGGATATCAGGGACTCTGCAAAGTGTGTACGGACACTCACGTAAGTTTGTCTCACTGGATTCAGATAAAATGAACATTTTGAAATTTGATGAATTTACAAACATCCATTTATTTTGAGCGGTGTCTTTCATGCTACACTATTCTAGTTAACCAAAATGTTTTTTGAGCCATTGACTACTGCAACCTGTCTCTTATATTGGATTTCCACCCTCCAATCTTCTTGTGTTTGGGTGTCCTTTACCCCTTTAGGTCATCAGGGCAGGTGGTTTCAGGGGACGCATGTGCTGGCACAACTACCCGCACAATAACATTCGCTCAGGGCGAGTGCCAGATCAATCAGATTGCTCTCAACCCATCAGGATCTGTTCTGTATGCTGCCGCTGGAAACATTGTTCGCATGTGGGACCTCAACAGGTATACTTGTTTACTCTTTAACTCATTCAGGGACTAATTCATTCAACAATCACTTATCTAATTTCAGACCTAAATACTCTGCCATCTGTGTACTGAAGATATTTATTAATTCGTCCTCTGCTTGGTATGGCAACTATACAGTACATTCAATAGCTGATTTATGGAATCGCTACAAGGGTGTTTAAAAAATAGCCAGCAAAGAGAGAAAAATCCACAGTTAGTGATGTGAATCATAGCCAGGAACTAGTTTCCTGGCATCCCGTGGTAATCTATGTTTTCTTCAGAGTTTGTGGAATGACATGATTAACAGATTGGACCAGACAGTTTACGCTGACAGGCTCCAAACTGTTTAATGATGCGTAAGAAGCCTCCAGAAATGAAAATGAATGTATAAAATATTTCTTCATCCCCTCTGCTCATGGCATTGCTCTGTCTCAATGGTTTTTACTTGACTTTAGTGAAGGAAAGTGATTTCATTTAGTGACGCAGGTACCTTGAAAATCTGATTCTTGTAAGTAATGAGTTTCACAGATCTTTGCTTCACCTCCTGGTGTTTGGTGTGTTTCTCTCTGTCTGTGTGTGCGTGTGTAGGATGCAAGCAACGGGGAAGCTGACAGGCCACATTGGTCCTGTCATGTGTCTGACAGTGGGACATTCTCTGCTGGGCAAAGATCATGTTATCACTGGCTCCAAAGACCATTATGTAAAGGTATCATGCACACACGCAGGCACACAAATTTAGTTAGTGTCAAAGATAGTAACATCAGAAAAAGTGGAAAAAAACCCCAAACATTGTCTCCACTTTTTTTTCAGGTGTTTGACGTTGCAGAGGGAACTCTGGGTAATGTAGGTCCAACCCATAATTTTGAGCCTCCACATTACGACGGCATCGAGTGTCTGGCCGTTCAGGGAGATGTGTTGTTCAGTGGGTCAAGAGATAATGGCATCAAGAAATGGGAGCTGGGACAGCAGGAACTCACACAGGTGTGTTGAGATACTTTAGTTACAAGAATCATGTAAACACTTCCTGTCTCAAAGATTTCAAACATACCAAAGTATTCAGTTAAAATTGTTTGATCTGAAGTTGTGACATTGTTCCGATATTGGATCAAATTGATAGCTTGGCATTTTAATTCCATTTTAAAGAAATGAACCTGATTTAATCTGACAGTCAATTCTACAAATCTCTTAGCCAATCAGCAATCAACTCTTATATAAACATTATAAACTTTTTTTTTTTTTGCTGGAATTCACTGTTATTTTTCTTAAATGATGCTCCAATAAAATGCATGATCGCAGTGCAAAAGTGAAGCAAGTTCCAAGTCAGAACAATTCAATATATGTATCAATGGAGTGTTCGTAACATTGACAATAGCTATCTATAACATTAGATGGCAGGACACCTGGTTGTGCTTAGGTTTACTTTGTTTATATTTAAACACAGTTTACTGGGACATCCACTATTAATGAGCAATGTTTAGCGGCCGCACTAGTTTTCGGGCAAAATGTCTGAAAGCGCTGTGACTACTAGCGTTCAAAAATGAGATTATACGAGATTATTCACCTTCCAGTTTCATGTTAGTTCAAAAGCGTGTGTGCCCGTTCATAGTATAAAAAGGTGAAAACGTGTGCCTAATAAAGGGTTAACATAAACATACACAAAGTTAACTGACCATAGAAATTAAAATTGTAATCACAAATACCTGTAATGTAGATGAGTTGCCAGTTTCATTACGTATTTTATAGGGTGCATACATGCATGATCGACCGACCATATGTGGATGCTGTGAGTTTTGGAATCTTTAAATAACATCTCAAGAATCACGATACTTTTTGGTTTGAAACATAAACCAATTTAATAAAGTAATTGTACACTTACAGCAAGGATCTATGTATAATGTATTTGTTTTAATCGACGTGTTGATGGAATTTTTTTCCCCCCAATTTATCATTGTTTATCCGAAATAATTTTAGATGCTTTTTTTAAGACTTGTATGCAAATTGTTTGTTTAGAATTTTCTGCTTTAAAGAAGAATTAGAATCTAAGAAATACCCCCCAAATATTAGATAAAGAAAGATCAGTAACTATTTTGCCAAGTCTTCTTCTTTTCCTTTCAGCATTTCCATTCAGGGGTCGCCACAGCAAGTCAGTTTCTTCCCTCTCTTGGTCCTAATGAGTAGTTTGGGGGAAAAATGGTTATCTGACTGACGGGTGGAGTTGGGCGTCAATTTAATTATCTCAAAATATTTGTTGTGGGGTGCAATTTGCGCCCACTTTTTAAATTTTGAAGTATTGAATTGTATGAACTGAATAATTTTATTGTTGTCACAGATCACCAAGTGTTCATTTTCATACCATATCAAATAGAAAGACAGCTATCATAACAGTAATAACATAGCGTTGTGCAGAAGGAAAAGAATATTTCATTTTTAATTTGAGTGAACTTCATAAACCAGAGATGAAAACTACTGCCTCATCTTGACAGTAATGTGAATGAGCTTAGAAGTTCAATAGTCTGAAAGAGAATTTATGATCTCTTGACCCTCATCATTTGCTGGCTAGTCGGTCTTTCCTTCATTCTGCGGAAGAGTCTGGAGATCAGAAAAAGCACCATTGAGATGCTTCGGTTTGTAATTGTAAAGAGATTCTTCTCATCAGTACTGAACAATAATTTATAGAACGGTTAAACTGTGTGTGTAGTTTTAATAAAAGGAAGATGGCTCTTACAAGATAGTTCAATGGATCGTTTCACTCTTGTTATCCATCATACTAAAAGCACAAAGATTTTATGATATTTGTCAATCCAAGGAGCCTAATTGTTTTGTTAGAGATAACAATAATAGATGGATCCATAAAGAACTATTTCGTACTAAATCAGTGAGCTAAACAGGTTTGTTCCGTCACTCTGAATCCTCGAGTCACAAAGTCTGCATTGTCCTCTTTTAATCTCGCTATTTGTCATGATAAATCCATGACAACAAAACAGAAGCTGCAAAACAACTTTGTAATTGATGATTTAAATGAATCGGATGGAGAAGGCGCAAGTTGTCATTGGATGAAATTAGAATATATCACTGTCTGATTGAAGTCAGTGAGATGGAAATGTCAGCTGCTGATTGGGTCGGTTGAAACAAAACATTCCCCTTCTCATAACAAATGGAATTTTATGAATCTTGTGTCTGTCTCAAATGAATTGAGTAAAATGGAACAAGTCAAGAAGTTGGTGCCAAAGCAGAAGAAAAAACACTCTAAATGCTTCAATTTGATGGAAATAAAAAACATTGTCTTCAATAATTGCCCAAATTTGACACACCTAATTACCCAAAGACTTCATTTTAATTTAAAGAAGATCTAGAAAGAGACTATTTTTTTATTTTTGACTTGTTCATTTCACTTCTGTTCAGATACATGCTCTTTAGATCTGCTCTTTTGGGGACTGCTTTTTCCCTCATATTTGAATTTGTTTTGCAATGATAGTAAAAGCCAGCTGTCTTTGAAAGCCAGAGTGCTAGCATTTTAGAGGGAGTCATCATGTGTAACATGGCAGTAAAATAGCGTGTCAGAACCCACTCACATCACCACTGAACGTTCCGGTAGAGGGGGAAATGTATCTGGTGTGTCTTTGTGTGGGTATGCTGGATTCGGTGGCATCTCCTGTGTATACGCTGTTCCTGCATAAGTTAATAATGCATAATAATACAGCTCGTGGGCGGATGCGGTACCCTCATTTACATGCACAGTACTTTCTGAAGATGTTTTGCATAACTTCTGTTTAGCCTTTGTTTATCCGAACAGACAAAGCCAGAGCACTTGAAATGATCATTTTCTTTCAAAGACAGATTTGAGTCTTCGTGTAGAGTATGCAGTACGACCTTAACCTCATTTGTGAAGTAGCCAACACAATCCGTTTTACAGCCTCTCTAACTCTGTAGTCTCTTTCTAATTATGTAATAGGATCAAATTGTGGCTTAGGGTATAACAGAATATATTACAGCAGACCCTGTAAGCTCAGGACTGGTTCTGGGAGATGCTCCACTCTGACCAGTTTGATAAAATGCGCACTCTGCTGTGGATTTCCCCTTAGGCGCAGGTGAATTAATCTCTTTATAACCACTGCACACTGCAGTTTACCAATTCCCACCTGCATGATAAAAAAAAAAAAAAAAAATCTAATATACCTTCCAAAACAATTTAGGTGTGTATGCATTTTCACTGCTTCACTGGTATTTTCTGTTGTTGCAAAACACATTTTTACCTTGATGTGTGGTCTTGGTACAGATGGTATAACGCTCGTAATTTGATTTGTAGAAACATTCTTTTTTCATGCATTTACAATCTTCAGCATTGCCGAACAAAAACCGTGCATCACTTTAACCTAAATATCTTAGCCGAAATATCAAACCCTTTTTTGAATGGTTATTATTTGCAGTGAATCTGAAGGGTTTCTACCACCCTATAATTCTCATTCCAATCAGATAATTAATATTCAAATTAAAAATTTAAAAAGCAAATTATAGTTCTGCAAAAATCAAACCTTTTTCAGTATTTAATCAGGACAGTTTGACACATTTTTCTTCTATTAAAGTCTTACTTTAATTTATTCTCGTGCTCAAAATGAGCTGATCGAAATTTTCTCAGGAGACAGTTGTCAGTGGTATGGTCTTTTTTGCTTTTGCAGATTCAGAGAGTTGTTTGTGACAGAGATTTGTTTCTAAAATGTGCCGATCACTTCTAATTATTTCACTAATATGAAGGATTTTTTTGTGCATAAATATGGAAAACAATGCCAAAGCAGAATGGTAAATGGACTCTACTTATATAGTACTTTTCTACCTGCGTTGGCACTCATAGCGCTTTACAGTGTAGCTCATATTCACCGATTCATTTATACTTGATGGTGGAAGCTGCCATGCAAGCTGCAAACCACCATTAGGAGCAATTGGCGTTTTGGTGTCTTGTTCAAGAACACCTCAGCATGAATTCCAGGCGGGTGATTGAACTGGCAACCCTCTGGTTACAGAGCAGTTGCCCTGCTCATTGAGCCATCCTTCACCCAAAGCATTACATTAACTCCCCATTCTTTTAGTAAGTTTTTATTCCTTTGATAGCAACGAGGACCACACATGAACCAAAGAAAAGGTCTTCGGATCTCCTCCCATTCCGTCTGCTGTAATATGAATTTGATTACTCACTTTCCCTACATCTAAATTAGTTTGACTCTGAATCAGATGAAATATTAAGACTTCCATAAACATTTCTGATAGAACTCAGTGTTTCCATTTTTGTAAACGTCACTCATATGTGGACAAAACGCCACCTGCTAATGAATTACGTCTTTATTGTTTAAAACAACAAACTGTTTTAATGATGTTTTTTTTTTTCAGTTGGTTGAATTAGATTCAACAGTTGTGAATAAATCCTTGATATCATTGAAATTTACTGTTAGAGTAAAGTTAGTGACAGTTGTAAATATGATTTTTTTAAAAAAAACAAACAAACAAACAAGCAAACAAAAACATTTAAGCCGTCCAAAGCTGACATCTTTTGGGGTTTTGAGTTTTTCAGTGTATAAACAGGATGATCTGCTTAATCAAATTGTGTTTATAAAATGTCATGCTGATGTCGTGCACCAGATTTTATGCATGCAGCGTGAATCCACAACTTTTTTTCTTTCTGTCAATACTGTTTCTGAAAAAATAACAGCTTCAGTTGAATTAAAAAGTCTTTGAATCACACTTTTTTCCTGCATAAAATACTACCCTGTATTGCTTGATTGCAAATACTAAAAAAAAAAAACCCTCGTGTATAAATACGTTTTTTAAAAATGCTAAAAAGCTCAACATGTAAGGATTTCTTTGAACCTCTTTGGATTAAATAAAAAAAAGTTCTAATAGGAAAACCAAAGTCTGTGGTAAAAAATGATCAAATCTTAGATGGTTAAAAAAAAGAGAGAAAAAAAACTACTTTTTTGCATTGTGAAAAATAATGTGCTTTCAAATGAAGAGGAAATTTAATTAAATAGACTTTAAGATCATTCTAAAAAGATTAAACATAGAAAACTTTGTTGCAGTAATTATTTTGATTATAGCTAATCAGGCTGAGAAAAATGAACGAAGTAACAAGAGAAAGCTGAAAAACTCAGCATGAAAACGTAGATTAGCATAATAAAGGCTATCTTCCTGTGCATGTGCTCCACAGCTCCGAGTTAAAATATTGTGCAGCCCAGTTGGCTGTGGTTCTTGGAATAATAGAACAACATTAAAGCGGAAACTGCAGGAGTCATAAAAGTTGGATAAATCCCTACATAAAATTTTAATTGCTCTCTGTATGTTTGCTCTGGATTTCAAATAATTAGCTCAGCTAAATTGATCATACCTCTTAGTGTGATTTATTACAAATCTGCATGCTTTCAAATTTACTCTAAATTTGTATGCAAATGATTGAAAAAAAAAATGTAGTCCTAAATTCTTTGCCAAATGGTTACAAATCATATTTGGTGTGTTACAAGTTTTAGTCTTTTTTATTTAATTTTTTTTTACTGTTTATAGTATAAATTTGCATATTATGTAAATTTTATCTGCTTGTCTGCTTTAGGTTTAGCCTCAAATAAACTTTAGCAGTTGCTATGCCACCAAAAAGTGAAGTAAAAAAACATGACTCATCTAAAAAAACAAATTTTAGCCACAAGCTCTGTCCTCCCACATTGATGTGATTTGTAAAGATGAAACACATTATTCTTACATTATAAATTCTCTTTTGGAGTTCATTGTGTAATGCAAAGCTCACGTGTGCACAATTTAAGAATAACCAATGCTGTGATCTAAAAAAAAAGTCTTGAAGTTTTTTGTTGCCTAGCAATAAAATAGTTAACTTTTCAGTCAAATGGCTATGTGTGCGGATGGTTATGATTGTGTGGCCCAGCAACAGACTGACGACCTGTGCGGAGCGTATCTGTCTCTCATCTAAAATCAGTTGGCTGCTGCGGCACGCCCGACGACTGCATTAGGGATAAGCGGTTCAGAAGACGAAACGAATAAAATAATATGCACCTATTGCAATTATGTGAAAATTGTTGTTGTTTTTTTTTTAATATCAACTATTTTTTCTGACTCCACAGCAAATTCCAAATGCTCATAAGGATTGGGTGTGTGCCCTGGCATACGTGCCTGGTCGGCCCATGCTGCTGAGCGCCTGTCGCGGTGGCATGCTGAAGGTGTGGAACGTAGATAACTTCACACCTATAGGCGAAATCAGAGGTCACGACAGTCCAATCAATGCTATATGCACCAACTCGAGGCAGATCTTCACTGCTTCCAGGTAAATTTGATGAAAGTAAATGTCAATGAACAGAAATGAGCTTAAATTCCTAATCTGTCTCTTTCCAAATTAAACTTCCTTTTGCTTCCTGCTTTACATTTTTTACTTGTTCATTTCTTTTTCTCTGTGAAAATATTTTCTTTTGATTGGACTCTCAAACTTTTTCCTTCCTCCTTTTTCTCCTTTTCCCTCCCCGCTCTTCCCTGTCCTGCCCATCCCAGTGACTGTAGGGTGAAGTTGTGGAACTATGTGCCAGGCTTGACCCCGTGTCTTCCACGTCGAGTCCTGGCCATTAAAGGCCGAGCCACCAGCCTCCCATGATTGCCTACTTTCTGCTCACCCCCACCCTCCTCTGGTACTCTTAACCAATCATTACTTCTCCTTGCTTTTCAAAATTTCCCTACTTATATCACTATTTTACATCTCTCTCTCTCCGGGTAGTTTCTGCTGTTTGTTTCACGTGCTCTGCAGTTTTGGCAACAGCCCAACCTATTTCCACAGGTTGGGCTGTTTTATCTGGTTACACTCTGCTCTCTTTGACACCACTTAGCCTTTTTGTTTTTCTTTTTAACTTTTATCACAATTACTGGTTCATTTTAAGATCACTGCCACCCTGTAAGGCAAACATCCTCCCACTGCTCTGCTCCTCGTAATAATCGTTTTTCCACATATATTTAATTTTAATGTGCTTCTTTTGCCAGTGGCTGAAAATTATCCGCTGCAAAATGATGTATTTCAGCTCAAAATAGTACTCTAATTGTATTGATTACAAAAAAGTTGTATTGTGCTTTTCTTTGAAAGCCAGTTCGTACTTTCTAATCCAGGGATTCTCAAATAGTGGAGGGCACGATGCAATGCCACGGGTAAGCGTGCAACCCCAGAGAACATGTTTTTTTATTTTTTTTCTTACTAGAATAAAGTGTAATTGCACATTCATAAAAGTAGTTTGCAGTGGCACTCTCATTGTCAATGTGTGTGCAGGGGGTATTGGCCCTATGATGAAGGGTTTCTATTTTTGTTGCACCAAGCAGGCGATACGAAGGACAGTGAACAAACAAGTTGGGGGCACATACAGTTTTCTTCTTTCCGAAGGGTAGCATATCACTCTACTAATCTGAGGTAAATTGCCTGGAAACCAGCAGTCAAGTCCACATCTAGGACGGGGCAAACTCAAGCAAACGGATAGTGCAGGTTGAAATAACGGGAGATAGAATGTCAGCGAAGCAACGAGAATATGTATCATAAATAAAAATCCATTGAGAACACAGATAAGGTGAACAAATACGACTAGCATGGTTTCAATGACTCAATGTATTTTTTATCACTTTAGGAACAAACTTTGGGTTTGTCTCTTGATGGCATTAATGATTTTTATTACGCGGTTCTGTCTGTATCCGACTGAACTGTCATCAGAAGGAACGAAATAATTTTATCTGTTATAAATACAGAAATATTTTGATCTTGATTTCCAGCAGCAGGTGAAACATCACCCTTTTTTTTTTTTTTTTTACCAAAATTTGCACTGTTCATCGATGAATTAATTAAGAAAATAGTGGATTTGCTTCACCACAGGATGCAAATTAAACAGAGTGAAAACCATATTGAAGTTTTCAGTGAGGTTGGATGGCATGATGCTGACGTGTTGGGGAAGCTTCTGTAATGAAGTGTGTTTATGTGTGGGCACATTTGTTTGGGGAATGCACTTTGAAGTCTTGCGTCTTCACAACGCATCTGATGTACGATCAGGGAGGACTTCCTGATTGATGATCTGTTATATTCTCCTCTTTGTTGTGCTCTCCCCCATTTCCTTCTTTGCTTATCAACCCACTCCTTTTTTTTTACCCCTTGCAGCGACAAGACGGTGAAGATCTGGTTGTCTAAGGCATGGAGGAAGAGGTGAGGAGCAAAGTCACAGAAGATCTTTGGTCAGCCATTATGTTTGAAACTCCAGCTGCTGATTGGTGACCTGTTCACTTCCAGCAACAAGATGTAAGATTCAAAAACATAGTTTTCGAAGGCAATCAAGACGCGGATCATGTATATTAAAAGAAAAGATGCCTTTCAGGATTTTTTACTGCCAATTTTGAAAGTGCCATGCACGTGTGATGCTACTAAGAAGAGATAGGCGAGATCTGTTGAATTGTGGGAAAAAAACAGGCGTAACCATGTCTCACCTCTTCCGCCTGGTTTTTATATGGAAGTGTCCTTCTGTCGCTGAGATGTTGGGCTTTGAGAGAGTGAACCTGTTCACATATCTACTGGATTCCAGATCTCGTGGTGAGGTCTGATTCTCATGGCCGTTAAGATCCTGAACACACTGAATAATCATGTTAGATGTTCACCAGTGGAAATCCCTGGAGAACACACAAAAGAACCATCTCCTGTAGCTTTTTCTTTCAGAGTTTGACTGAAACATTATTGAGTTATTGTTGAAATGACTTTATTTATTTGTTCATCCCTACCTCATTTATGTCAAACATTAGCATGCGGAGGGGAGGATTCTTTCTGACCTGTGTCAAGATAACCTGGTGCTTATTCAGTTATTTGTCGTCAGACTCTTCACCTTTGTGTGTATTTCTTCTTCGTGCCGCTGACCTTGCAACACAACGAACACAGGACTGTTCCCAGAGGACCTTACTGGAAAACATGAAGATAACACCTGTGTTGGTGCTGATGGTGTGCACATCACACAGTTGGGAGACAGGCTAGCACCCCGAGGCTAAAGTGGCAAATTTTTCCATCATCACATCACAGCGAATGCTAACAGGTGCTCCCACTGGTTTCTGACTTCTGAGGTTAAGTGTTAGACTGACCTGCTTTACAAAGAAGTCCATCTACTTTTTCAGATACTGAAAGCAATTTAATTAGAGCTCAACTCTAAGAGATGCTTCTCAGGCAAGACTACTTTAAATGAAAGTAGGTCATCATTGAGAGAAAATTCTTTTACATTTCTTTTCCCTCTAAAATTTGAAATCCTAGTTTTCATCCACCCACTATCTAGCTGCTACTCTTAACCGGTAAGAATCAACTTCCTGTTCTTCTACACTGACGTACAGATCTGTTTGTGTGATGGATTATGTGGGATGGCAAACTGCACACATGCACATATGCATAAATAGAAGATCTTAGCAGAGGTTTTGGTAATCCGTCATGTCTGATAGGTTTTGGCATCCCTCACTGTTTTGATTTAATGTCTCTTTAATGAAAGAAATTCCGCCTTCTACTGACGCACAACACGCGCACACCTGCAGGCAATGGCAAGTCTTGGAGAAAGTCAGCTCAATTATCATTCTTTGTTTGACACATCCTCATACTGAAAATAGCTTTACATCACATCGTCAACATTTTTGTGCAACCTTCCGAATCAGCGAGCTGCATTTTCTCAGCTTTATTTCTGTGTCTTAATGTTTGATTAAACAACTGATCTGTCAGGATCACAGTTTTATTTGTCTCAGCAATATCAATTACTCTTTAGAAAGAAGTAATATTTTGCTGATTTAGTGCACTTTCATTACTAAAAGACTCAGTTCTGGTCTTAAATGGACTTAAATTATGCTTCGTTTATGAAACAGCTTTTGAAAGTGTTCAAACACAAAATACTCTTAACAGAAGATTTTTTTGTTGTTTTTGTTTTTAATAAACTTCAATTTGATAAATCTGCTGCTGTTTCATGCATCCAACATGAGTCTGAAGCTGCTTAAATTTGCCAAAAGTCATTTCAGGGGATCATTGGCGAATAGTTTTTTAAAGAATTGATGAGGTTTATTTGACGATAAGTTCAGTTGAAGTATATTTTGGCATTTTTCAGAAACTCAGGAAAAGTTAAGAATCTTTTTAGATATAATTTAGGTGTAATTTAACCCTGTGAATCGGCTACGTTTTTTTTATTCAAATGCTTTGCAAGTGCAGGTTTGTGTTTTTCTTTTTGACCTTGGATAAAAACACACACACAAAAAAAGGTACAAAAGGTGCTTAAACTCTTATCGTAAAATATTCTTTTCCACATTTTTGCTTTAACATTTAATCTCGTTGGAGGTCTTATCTTTGTACTGTCATTTTTATTTGCAAAATGGACACATATTTAAATATCATCCTAATTTGACCAAAGCCAAAAGCTTTGGAACTTAAAGAAAATTTGCACTGATTTTTTTTTTTTTTTTTACCATCATTTCTTGTTAGAACTACAGTGTGTAATACAGTATGTGCTTTCTGGAAAGTAGTTTGCCTATAAAACTGGAGGGACTGGAAGAAGATGTAATCAGCAGGGAAATTAATGTCCATAAAATCATGGGTTATATACTTTGACCTCGACCCACTGGGCCCTGTTCTGTATTTTTATGTGCCAATTAACCAAACTTGCCCTGAACCCCCTTTAGCCATTTTTTATGTGAAAATACTGCTCAGTCAGGCTTCATTTCTTAGCTTTATTTATTACTTAACTCTTACTTATTGTTAGAGAAGATTGCACAGTGTTGCAGCTTTAGCGCTCTCCCCGGTGCCCCGCGCTTGTATATTTGTCCAAGAAAGAGTAAAGCCGATCAGTTAGCAAGATGGATTGAACCCTTCCAATTCTCTAGGCAACTCATTTGTCTTTGTGTTGCCAAATTCAGGTTGAATATCTCTTTAAATTTTAATAGAAATTGATTGTTTGTTTGTAGGTTCAGTAGCATCAACACTCAACTAAAACTGTAGAGCGTGTTTAGAAAAATCTGCTTTACAGTAAAAGCTTTTTACAGCAATACAGAAGCCATAAAATATGTTCTGTTTTCTTTTCTATCACCACCTACTGTTGCCTCAAGCTCTGAGACCTAGACTCCAACCTGTGTCGTCACCATTTCATTACTTGATAATAATGTAAATAGTTGTTTCATACCTTTTTTTAAATTGCAGTGCAGGTGAGGTTTACCGACTCATTTCTTAGCTGCTAACCTCACCTTGATCTCTGCAAATAGGAATTTCATGCACTTTGGAAAGCAAACACTGCTGTGAACAGTCTGGACTTTTTGCTGTTTTCCAAATAATAACTAAGCCATGTGTTAGCTAGTTTAAATAAATTGCTGATGATTTTTAAAAGAACATTGAACACCAAAATTGAACAAAAAAATGAAAGAAAATCAGTTCAGAACTTAATTAGATTTAGAGTTTTCTCATATGTTTCTGCTAGTATGCTACAGAAATAATAGAAAACAAACCCCCTGCTTTTTAAGTCCCTTTGATGAACCTGAAACTCAGAATGTTGACTTCTGTAAAGCAGCATTAAACCTGTCTTAGACACTCAGGAGAGTTAAACTTTTTTTCTCTGGTTGTCTGCTGGCATTTGAGTGGAAATTTAAAACTAACATGTCACACCGAATCACAACACATGATAGTGTTTCCCATACGATACATCAGTACAAATATATTTGTATAATTGGTCATTTATGATGCAAAAAATGCAAAACAATTTTTAGTTTATGAGGAAAAATGGGCTGCACGGTGGCTTTGCAGTAGGAGGATTGGGGGTTTGAGTCCCGGAGTGGAGGCATGGCTTTAATTGCTGGCCTTTCTATGTGAAGTTTGTATGTTCTCCCCAAACATGCACGTTAGATTGATTGGCCATCTCTAAAACTGCCCCTAAGAACGAGTGTGTGAATTGCTGTCTGCGTGTGTGTGGACTTGCAAGAGACTGGCGACCTATTCGGGGTGTACCCTGGCTCTCGCCTAAAATCAGTCGGGATAGATTCTAGCACCTCTGTAACCCTAAATGAACCCAAACTGAATGAATGTTAGGAAAACAATTCATATGGTACAGATAGTACATTCTACCTCTCCTTGTGTATCCCATAATGTGCAGGATTTGTGGACAGCAACCTATTTTTGCTGTTCACCAATCATATTTTCTAATAATTATTGTGACGTATTTTTAAGTAAATTTGACAGTATCGATCTATTTGCACTGTTAGTTTGGTTGTTCAAAAGTTGGAGGTTTTAAATAATGTGAAAGTTTGACTGATGTTCAGTATTACAAACAATCGTGGTCTGAATGGTGTAATCTGCAGTATGTGGGAGTGTCTGAATTTATTACTTTGAACTTTTACCACCCTAAATAAATGTGATAAGTCTCATATTCACTCTGTTACAAATTTATACAATTAAAAATGCATCATTAATAAAATTCTGACTACAATATTTGTGACAAATACTCATCTTTTCAACAGTTTAATAAACTATATCAATAAATTTCCAGATGTTACCAGCAGAAAACCAGAGAACATCTGTAGAGTCTAAATGCCACAAAGATTGTCTTTTACCACCTTCAGTGCTTCCTTCCCAAACTGTCCATCATCTGACTGTTAGGGAATAAAAACCTAGCTGGTCAGCTTCTCAGCATGAGCCTCATGCCTCACCCAGCAGGCCTGACTGCCTTACAATAACAGAATGTGTATGAAGGACATTAATAATAACACATCAAAGTTCCTCAGACTGTAACGGATGCACTCTGAGGATCATAGGTCGCCCTTCAGCTCTGTTCTAAGCCGGTCAATGTCTCTGTACTACCAGTATGGCAGGAGAGACTCGAGTCGCCTCAGGGTACTGAGAGGAAGGGATCGCATTTAGACGCAATCTTCAGGGCTCTTGATCAAGAGGACACTTTAACGCTCAACAGTGAACCTCTGTCACATGTTTTTACAGCTGCTCCAGTCATTTTTCTTCACACAAGTGTTAGATAATAACACAGTATGTGACAATGTCTGTGAAGTATGTACACTTGGGACACAAATGCAGGGTTAAAGGTCATTTGTGCCTTTTATTGCATCGACTATTCCCATTTGAGTGTAAATGTCTGTACATAGGTAGTATGCATGTAAGCAAGCCATGTCAAAGTTTTGAATGTAAATAATGTAAATACATATTTAATGAAGGAACAAGTGCTCCATCGGAAAATAAATCAGTTCTGGAAAACTGCTTCTTGTGACTGTTTTTTTTTTTTTTTTTTTTTTTTTTTTAAGCACAAGTTCATTTATTTCACTTTGAATTATTGTCTACAATAAAACGATAATTAAGTTGTAACCAATTCTATTGGTGTATTTCAGCTAGATTAATTGTGGTTGTTAATGTTTTTTTTCCACAGGTTACAAATCACAGGGTCTTTTTCTTTAGGGCATAAATGTGCTTTCTTTACCTTGTCCGTCATTTGGTCTATTACAATGTAAGGCTGGCATGTAGATGAATGACGTGTTTTTCATCCAGATGCATTTTCATCTACATCAGGGATAGAAATACAGACTCAGAACTCATAAATCTTCATTTCCTTTGCAAACTCTGATCATTAACTTTGTCGAGCTGTGCCTGTCTCAGGCACAAGTTGCAAGAGAGTGATGTACGACGGCCATTACTGCCTCAGAGGAGGCAAAACCCATCTGAAGATGCCAGTCATAGAGAAACATTCATACACAAAGCCTGTCGTACCCTGACCGTCTGTGCTCCCTTTGCTTTCTACTTAAATAAAAAAAAAAATCTTCATGAATCTTCCATTAAGAATATTTTTGCTTCATTTAGCAAACGGTCTGTTATGTTTTAACCTCTTGACTTTGAGGAACATTTCTTGAACAAGCTTCCTGGCAGAAAACACAAAGAATATTAATCAATTGAATCAGTTTAATATTCTACTGAATTTCTTTTTGGTTATTAAAGTTTTGCTTTCAGCATTTTTTGTTCACTGGAACAAAAGTTATTTTATTCAAAAGACTTAAGATTTACATTCTAGTTGATGTTTTTTCAGTTATCATAAAAAAAGATGAACAAAAATTGTCTTTTTTTTTTTTGTTTGTTTGATGAAATTGGATTGATTGCCAATGACTGGCTGTTGAAAAACTTTTCCACTTAGCCGAGGCCGGGTTGTGGTGGCAACAACTTCACATGGGAATCCCAGGCTTCTCTCAACCTACCTGCTTCCTCCAGCTCACCCAGGAAGATCCAGAGGCATTCCCCGGCCAGCTGTAAGACATAGTCTTTCCTATGGGTCCAGGGTCTGCCTCTCGGTCTCCTCACAGTGGGACACTCCTGAAAACACCTCACTAGCGAGGGTTTCGGGAGGCATCCTAATCAGATGCCCAAACTACCCCATCTGGCTTCTCTCGACCCAGAGGAGCAACGGCTCTAAACCAAGCTCCACTCTGTTGGCAGAGCTCCTCACTCTATTTCCAAGCGAGAGCCCAGCCACCCTGTGGAGGAAGCTCAGTTCAGACACTTTTATCTGGAATCTTGTTCTTTCGATATGCATTCCTGTACTCTTTCGGTTTGCACAGCTCGTGAGCATAGGTGAGGGTGGGAACGTATATCGACTGGTGAAACGAGAGCTTTGCTTTTCAGCTCAGCTCTTTCTACACCACGACGGACTGATGCAGCCCCCTGATTGTTGCGGACGCCGCACAGATCCATCTGTTGATCTACCGTTCCACCCTTCCCCCATTGTGAAGAAGACCAGAGATACTTATTCTCCTCCAATTGGGGAAGAACCCTGTCTTTGGCCTGCAGGGGGTTTCCGCAATATGTTGTAAAATATGGTCAACACAAAAAGCCATTTAAAATGATACATTTATACTAACAAACTATATCAACTTCAAATTTGAATCTGAATCACTCTGAATTAAGTTTAGTTTTGTTTGAACAAGTTGCTTTAATCACACTGAAAAACTTGTCTAATTACTTTGATGTAAAAATACAATGACACATTATTCAGTAATGATTTGAAATTGAAACTTGATAATTTGGAAAGACATTTCTTGATTAGATATCTCACAACCTTGTCTATGAAATTGAGAAGTGATGGATAATCAACACCATCGTTGAAATGTGCACGTGATTGGAAGGCTAAAGATTGATGGAAGAAGAATTACAAATGGCCAGGCTTGTTCGGTACAACGGAAGTCTATGCATGCTTATTAGTTTCTAATGATGGAAAACTCAAATTTAGAGTCACTAATTAGGGAATAATGGAGGTAAAAAAAAGAAAATTTACCTCAATTACTGATCCAATTCAAAGAGAAATTGAGTAAACATGCAGATAATTTCGAATAGGAGCTTTTAAATGAAGATGTGGGAACGCAGCCTTTATAGTGAATGATTGTCACTTGTTTACTATAGATTCCCATTTATAGATGGTCTGTTAAAAAGATGAATGTATTGCCAATGTACAACATGTGGTTAAAAAAATATGGCATCGAGGAAAGCAGTTAGCTCAGCCCCGTCTTCCCGGGATAAATGAAATCCAGCAGTTTCTTAGATAAAGACGATGAGCATCAGCATGGTCACTGAACAAAGCTCCACACTGTCAACCAAGCGACAGTTTAATCCTATTATGCACTCTCTTGAGCCAGTGTGTCACACACACTTCCACTGAGTTAACCTCATCAGAGGGACAAAACGAAACAATGCAGATTACCACGTTTTTTCTTTTTGTATTAAAATAGCACACTGTTTGGATTTTTTTTTTTAATGTGCAAAATATTTATTATCTTTGTTTCACAATGTGTCATAATTGAGAAGATTTACAGTTTACATGTGAAACAGTCAGACACTTCTTTTATATGAAGTAAAAAATCTATCATCAGATATTATCAAGCAAAACCAAAGTGTAATTACAAAGTATGGACGAGGATGAGTTGTCTGAAAAAAATCCTAGCATTAAAAAGTTTACTACAGGCAATTAGCAAAGTATACAACCATTCTGGTCTCAAATGTGATCGCCTCAAAGAAAACGGTTGAGGTTTTTTTTGTGGTTAATCACCTTCTTTATAATTATTTTTGTTGTTGATCAATGGCATCATGCCAACAAAATGTGTTGAACAGTCAAATATGTGATATTAACATAATTATGTTAACCTGACAAATTCTGAAAATGAAAAAAATATGCACATTAATTTAAGTGCTTTTTTTAACAAATAGGTATGAGTTGATGAACAAATTGGCAGTAATGTTTGAAGATCAAGTCACCGCTTTTGGTAAAACCCTGGCTTTTGTGTTAATGTTGACAATGTAAAAAGGGCATAAAGATCTGTTTCGTTCCGTCGTCTTCCGCTTATCTGGGAGCCGGGTCGGGAGGGCAACAGCCTTAGATGGGAAGCCCAGGCTTCTCTCATCTCAGCTGCATCCTCCAGCTCACCCGGAAGGATCCCGAGTCATTCCCCGGCCAGCTGTGAGACATACTGTAGTCTCTCCAGCGGGTCAGGGGTCTGCCTCTTGGTCTCCTCCAAGTGGGCCGTGCCTGAAACACCTCACCACCAGCTATGGGTGGTGACGGAAAGAATGAGATTGCGGATACATGCGGCCGAAATGAGCTTCCTCCGCTGGGTAGCTTGGCACTCACTCAGAGATCGGGTGAGGAACTTTGCCATCCGCGACGAGATTGGTGCCGAGCTGCTCCTCCTCCAGTTTGAGAGAAGCCAGATTGGGTGGTTTGGGCATCTGGTAAGAGTGCCTCGCCGGTGAGGTGTTTTGGGCACAAGCCCGGGGTGGAGAAGGAAGGGTGCAGCATCAAGATCAAAACAGAAAAACAACTTTTTCAGCACCTTTGGCAAAAAACAGAACAATTCCAATCATCTTGGTCTGAGCCCACCAAATCTTTCTTTGTGTTGTGCTTATGTTAGCTAACATGTTGTTAGCATGTTATTTCTAACCATTATGTTGAGGACTCATTCATTAATTAGTACGGTATTTAGAAATAATAAAAAAATTTATTGAAATTTACAGTTTTGAGTTGAAAGCTGACAAATTAACAGCAAAAAGTAATTTTAGTCAGACTAATAAATGTGTTCTTTATTTGCTTCTCCTTCATGTTTTCTCATTCCAGAACTTGATCCTGTTTTGGCCAAAAATGTCTATACACTTGACTAATAGAGTTGTGAAAAAAGTAACACAAGATTAATGTTGAAGATTTGCTAATGGGTGATTAATCTATTTCGACACTATTTGTCCACAGTTCTTATTTTTTCTTCTTTGAAACTTTTTCTGCCTCTTTGATGTCTTTCCATGGCAAGAAGTAGTAGGAAACCAGAGCTGTGAGAAGATAAGTCGCCATGCCGGTGTATCTTCCAATCACCAAACAAAGAGGTTGTGCCAACACAAACAGACAGAAAACATTCACGGAAGCACCCTCATCAAACTCAAGGCGTTTTTCTCGGTCTGCTTTCATCACACCAAAGAAATACATCAGTGCCACTCCAGGGTAAAACGCCAGCTCCTCCATGGTAGTGAAGAGGACAAACCCACTGGAAAAAGGTGCATTTGTTAGAAAAAAAAATTAAATTTAGCAAGTAAAGAAGTTCAACTCACCCAGATCTGATTTGCACAAAGTCTCACTGAGATCCAAGAAGCTGCTTTAGACTGAAAATTAGACTTTGACCTGTAAGCCAGCGTCATAAAAATCTTGTCAAATATTATCTACATTTTCAGGTCATTTTTTTCCGTTATATTAACAGGAAAAACAAAAGCTAACTTATTTTATTATTGTTTTGGAACAACTTCTGTTCAAGTGATTCATTTTTATTGCACATGATGCCTTAAAAATGTAAAGGCTGCTTGGGGAACACTCAAAATGAAAAAAAATGACTAACCTACTAGATTATAGATTAAGTGGATCTCTTTAATTATCCTAATTTAATATTTAATGTGCAAACTTATTTAATATTCATACCAGCTGAAAAACAGGGTTAACAAGCTTTTGTTTTGAAGGCAGGTCATTTTTCTGTTAGAATGAAACTTTAATAGGTTAAAAAAAAAAATCTCGGTACAAACTTTACCAATAACCATTATATTACCTTTATAGATCAAGGAGGTTGTTTTGGACCTCATTCCCCATGAGGACAAAAGCAAATGAGCATTTTTATGAAAATTTGAAAATATTCCATTAAAGCTTGGTGACGTTAACACACATTTAATCAGAAAATTGCATCTTTCAAGGCCTAGATCAAAGTTCTCATAACATTATTTTAGTAATTATATTTGATGATAAAAAAGTGCAGCACTTCAATGATATGTGGGTTTATTTATGCCCACAGTGGACATATTTTTATGGATATCAAACGGAGGCTTCACTACGCAATTTCATTTGGATGCATTATATGCTAATACAGCAAGGGCTTTTGAAGAAGTAGCACATATATTCTGGTTGTTTGCTCCAGAAAAACATCACCTCACCAATTTTTAGAATAAATTTCCACATACTAATAAATTTCCACATACATTGATTTGCATAGAACTCAAGCTTGTCGGGTAAAAATAAAGAAGCACAGTTGTATCGACAATCATGAACCAAAAAACTTTCTATATTAGAAAAAAAGTTTATTTGGCCTTCAGCCACCCAGGCTCTCTTACAATACAGCTTCTGGACTGTTTGTTCAAGTTTTTTTTTTTTTGGTCATTTCTTAGAGAAGTCTGTCCAATAAGGTTTCTTTGTTGTGCTTGCCACCTTAGGAGGGGTTTAATTCTGGATTAAAGCACTGTGCTACAGAGCAGGATTAGCCACTGGGTGGGAACATGTTGCTCTTTGAACTAGATTTATCAAACGTCCTTCCTCTCTACAGGGCATGAGAGAAGAACATGCTTGCTTCATGCAGCGAGTAGTACAAAGCCGGTAACTTAAATCCAGTTCACGCAGGAAGGTCACTGAAACTGTACCGTGGTGTTGCAATAGTACTTTTTAACTCTGAAGGCAACAATTATTTTAATTAGGCTGATAAAAAATAATTAGCATAATTAGAAAGGTAATAATGCAGTAAAAATGTATTTATTTCTTTTGTTGGTTCTCAAACATGTGCAAGATTTAAGATACATCAAATATAAATTTGTTTTAAAAGCTCCTAAAGAGTCAACAAGTATTACAAATTAATATTTAAAAGAGTCAGTCTATCATGTTAAATCAGCTTTTAGATGAATTATGGAGGGCAATGAGACTGTTGAAGAACTTTGCTGGTGTGGGGCATTGCACTCGTACCATTCACTGAAAATATTCTGTGTGGATTCCCATTGCATGCTTGGTTTCCTTCTACCACTCAAAAGCATGCATGTTTGACTGATTGATTTTTGTAAATTGTCCCCAGAGGTGTGTCTGTGTGATTGTCTGTCTCGATCCTGCTATAGACTTGTTTAGAGTCTATAGCCTTGCAACTCCTGAAGTCAGGCTAGGCTGTTCAGCCTCACCAGGGTTGTGCAATGTACAAACAAGATCAGATATCAAATTCATAGCTCGGACAATGACTGTAGCTTTGTTAGAAACCTCCCATAAAAGCAAAATTACAGTGAATGTAAAACCCCTGCAAAAGTCATATGTGAGTCCTGCTGATTTTTGGCTAACATTTTATCCAGGTACAAACTACCGTAAAGTTTTCACAGATTCTGGCTATGAGTATACAAAGAAGAAATAAAAATAAAACATCTAAAACGAAAAAAAGTTAAAGTCAAAGTGCGATACAAAGTTTGACCTGTGTCCTATTGAGGGTTTGAAGCAAATCTCATTTTTATTTGCTCCATTGTTTAGATGCAAAATTATTACTTGACTTCTATAATTTTTTAGAGGAAAACTCAGCATCACATAGTGTTGCTTAGTTTCAAATGGCACCAAGAGTATTTTTGGGAGATTGTTTAAAAAATAAAAAATCAAATGTGATTTTACAAGAGAAATGGGGGTAATAAACCCGTCACAACACAGAATTTGTTTCACCCGGTATTACTCTGGTACATCCAGCTGCAGTCACAATTCTTAGATGACAAATTGATGTCGTATTTGGAAGAAAAACCTGGCTCACATTGCATCAAAGAGCAGCTGACAAAGAAATCTCCCAATTAACAACTCAGAGTAAGATTTGACATTAAAAAATGTCAGACGTAGCGTATTATTTTGATTTTTCAGGTAACGCCACATAGAATAGAAAACTAAACCAAATAAATCACATTTTTATTTGTACGGAGCTTCATTTACTTGACAGTAAATTTGTTTCCTTCTGCATAATTGCTGCCAGAAAGGCAATATTTTTGGACAGCATGACGCAAGTAAGAATAAACACAGTAATTAGTGTTGAGGAAACTACAGGAAGCTGAGAGGAAAGAATGGAGATGTGAGAGAGGGTACATTTGACCACCCTGAGGTGTTATTAATGTCACTGTGGTACAAAACACTGACCATCCACCACTTCTTTGCATTTTGGTTGCATTTCAATTAGAAAGACAAACGGAGTTATTGATAGGTCCTTCCTGTAGATGACTCAAAAAGACCTGGCACAAATCGGAAACATGAAAAATAAAAAGTCCTTCGTAATGATCAAACTTCCTCGGTCTGGATGAATGTGCTGGTGCCAGAAATATGTTACACTATATAAAAACAGTCAGTGTGGGAAGTGTTAATGAGTATTATTCTTCTTCCTTAAGTGGATTTGTCAGCTGTTGATTGGATTGCAGCCTATTATCAGCACTCTAGGGTCAGGACTTGACTAATTTTCCATTTTAGCCTCCATATGGAGTCTATTTTCTCCTCATATGTCTCCTGTTTTGGAAACTATTCTTTGAATTATAACAGATGCTATTGAGGCCTAATACTCCACCCCATTTGTTATTTCGGCCCAGCTCCTTACTAACCTACTCCGAGAAACATCTGCAATAACATGCTCACCCACACTGAGCAGCCAACCCTCAATATGCATGAATCATCCAGGAGAGAAGGGTGGGGGATGTGTATGTAGATGTTTTCGCCTCTTTATCTCTGTTTATGGGTCATTCAGTGAGATATGAGAAAATAATTTGTTTTTATGTGCACACAGTGCTGGATACTTCCGTAATGATTGTGTGAGTTTGTGTGTGTTCCTCATCCTGAGCTGGAGGGTTGTGTGGGCAGGGGCATCCTGTGCCGGTGTAAATTGATTTCCAGAACCCAGACGCAAGGTGCTTCATCCAGAAGAAAGTGTGCTTCTACACTCTTTTATGAAAGGCAGCAAAGTGTTTTAAGGCTGCGTACGTCTCCAGGCTTTATGTGTGTGTAAGAGAGACATAGAAAGCGAGGCAGAGCAGTACACCATAATGACACAGGAACCCGTATGTTTCTGTTCTCAAATTGACTACGGAAAGAATAAAAAGCCGCAACGTTTCAAGATGGCAAGAGGTGATTTATCTCTGAACGAATTCGATAATTTATGGATAACAACTAGTAACGGGGTTATTCACAAGTGTTATCATGCATTGTGTGGGTGTGTTTGTGTGTCTCTTGTGTATATTCATGAGAAGAGACAGAAATGAAATGTGTCAGAAAAAGTGTGACAGTCAGTTGGGGGAAAAAAGAAAATAAAAAGCAGACATTTACTTCGCTATAGTTTTCATCTAAAAGTGACAAACACATCACCTGTTTGGCAGGCGGGTGTAGGTTTAGCAGATCCATCATAATGTGGTTTACTGGTTTGCATAAACCCAGTTAATGATGGATGGGGTACATTCAATCGGTGTAATTCTCCATTTATAATTAATATTGATCTAAAATCAGACAGCGTGTACGTGCTGTCCATAGAAACATCTTTCAGCTTTGTGTTTAAACTGTTGAGCACAATTAAATGACCTTTGGAAAGTAAACAATTAAAATACAATCATTATAGTTTGGAATTGGATCTCCACATTAATTGTATTTCATATATCAGATAAGCAGCTTTAAGTTGCTGTCCCTCTGCTGTGGTGCTGAAATCTTCCTTCTTTATCTCTGTTACTCATCTGTAGTGGTTCCCAACCTTTTTGCGTGTGACCTACAAAAACACAACTGCATCTTTAATGTGAAATCATTTATAAATAGCACACCACTTTAGGCACTTTAAATACTTGTGGGCAGCTTTTGAATTGAATTGAAAATACTTTATTGATCTGTGAAGGAAAATGTGAGAGGAAATTGAAAATATTTATGTATTTTTTCCCACAAAAGTTCATTGGGCAGTATTACCCAAAGCTGTTTTTGGATGGGAAACATGCGTAAATACGAAACGTAGATTTAAACTAGATTTATATTGGGAATATCACTCTTTCTTGAACATCAACTGTGTATTATTTGCTCGGGGATTCTCGGTTTGAGTTGAATTTGAGTGTTTACCAGTGAATAAGAATCCTGCTGGTTGTGCCACGCCTGAGAAAAATCCGTGCGTAATTGAATTGTAGAGAAAAGCGCAGAGTGAAAGGATCCAGTGCTGGGGAAGGGGCTGGGTGGTAATATTAGAGTGTATTCTGCATGGGAGGAGGATGGGTGGGTTTAAGTGTGGCTGTCAGGTCTTTTCTTTTCACACACACTGTGCGCGCAGACTGAAGAGCAGGCAGGTCCACATCTCCATGCGATGCGCAGCAGGTCGGTGAGAGCGCAACAGTAGCTCAACATTTTAAGTACTTTTGGATTTTTTGGTGGGTTTCCACATACTCCACACACTCACTACTTTTCTCTCCCTTCATCCATCCTCTCCAGCTTCAACATTTGTGAAGTGGCTGCCTCACCCGGTCGGACCGGAGGCCGGTTGGTCTCCGATCTGGTCTCAGGAGTCACCAGAGACTCCACCCGCTCCGCTATCGGGGCCAGGCTTTGTGCCTCTCGGATCACACCCGAGCCACCCCGAGCTCTTGCCATGGAGATGATGGAGAGAGACGTTCTGGACAAGCTGGAAGATATGTCATCAGTGTATGACTTCGATCCGATCACCGGGAACATCCCCGCTACCAAAGTGGAGATCACCGTCTCCTGCAGGTGAGTCTGGGACCCACTGAGAAGTTTGCTGCTTTCACTGTCTATTGGAAAAGTTGGAGACGCGCCCCACCCTTTCTGTGAGAACTGGTACAATGATCCGAAATGAACTCATCAAGCTTAGGAAATAGTCATTTCGAATCAAATTTGACTTTTAAAGTGCATTTTTTATGGTTATTTCTCTGTTATGGTTCAATTGATTTATACAATTATCTGCAAAATACATTGAAAGTATACCAAGAGTCTTTGGAAGTTCACATAATAGAAATTAAGATGGTGTGATATTAAAAAAATGAAACCATTGGGCAGTACTTGCTGTACATAGGAGACACATCACTTACTGTTACATCTGTTCATCTAAATGAGGGAGAGATAGACAGCATAGCTGTTTTTAGCACTGACCCTTCAGTCCCTCTCTTCTTGTACTTTAAAAATAGATTATATTATACTTTGTATTTTCATGGGTTTTCATCATAAGCATATTGCATCTGCTCCTGAACTGTTTTTTTTAATTGTATTTCCTCTTCAGAAACTGAAAGAAAATAACACTACTTCGAACAGATATATCTCACTTCAGCAGTATTCAGTGAGAACAGACAGTGTTTCTTCTTCCCATTAGGGAAGGTTTTAAAGTTAAGGCTTTTAACGCCTTTCACCCCAGATACTCCGAAGCACACACACACACACTCACATGCAGACACTCTGAAGCACACACTTATGTTTCTGGTCTTTGATGCTAGGTTTTAGGTTGGTGAGCCATCGAAGCAGAGTGAGATGGAGCTATAACAAGCTGTGAGTGCATTATTGATGGGCTCTCTGACCTTCAGAGAAGCTTGCTTCAACATCTCTCTGCTTCGAGTGAAAAAAGTCTTTGCCAGAAATTTGCTGAATGAACAGCCTTTGTGTGTGAAATGATAGGTTTTGTAGAAGAGTGTTTAGATGGAGGAAGGGACGGCTGGGAAAATGTTCACTTGTGTATCAGTCAAGCATAGTTTAGAATTTGGGATTTTGCTGCTTTATGGCTGAATAAGTTGGACTTATATTGGTGCAGATGTATCATTAAGCAAATAATGAGTTCTTAGATGGAGACCTCCTGCATTTATGCTAATTATTAATCTCATAATGAGTATATGAACATGCTGGGAAAGGAAAAGAATGTTGCACAGCATTGGTTTATTTGGCTTACTAGCTGGAAAACAGATGAGGCGTAGAAAATATTCCTCCAAAGAGGGGATGTGCTGATGTGTTTCCTCATCACTTTCATCTGGATTTGACAAAGTAACAACATAACAACTACTTATGTGAAAATGTACAGTACATTTCTGATTCAGAAGATGTGAAAAATAATTAAAGCTGCAGGTTTTGCTGGCAGACTTTACTTTTTGATCTGGTTTGGCAAAGTTGAAAATATTCTTTCCAACTCTTTTCAGTTATGGCTGCAGTCCAACATGTTAAAGTATAGACAGCTCAACAGTTATAAACTATGTTTTTGCATAAACTTTTTGATAATTATATGCACTTTTTCTTGAAAAAAAAAAACCAGACTGCCAATTAAGAAAGAAACAATTTATTTTTATAACATCATACCAAAGATAGATTTATTCAGTTTTTACATGCTAATTCATCAGGGGTATGTACTCAAGGTGAGTATAGAACATATCAATTTAGGTCCTACAAGACTTACCTTGTTGGCTTTGAAGGTCAAACATGAGCTTAGATTTGATTTTCTTGTAATCTTACAAAAACCTCCTCATAATAGCTTTTTTCTTTTCATATCTTTAACCTGATCAATGTAATCATATCATATAATCAAAGCTAATAACATATGAGTGTGCCTAAATTGCTACCTGAGATTATATTTCCACCATTTTTGGCTTTGATATTTGCTAGTTTATTATAATAGATTTTTTGCTTTTAAAATTCTGAACACGTGGCCTCAACTCTTCTTAAATATCGAATGCAATGTCTTCTCTTAAATAAAATATACTGTATTGTTAAAATCTCTTAATTTTTTTCCCTTGTCTTAACGTACCAGAAGGAGATTATTTACCCAAAAACTCTACCCAAAACGTCTGCATGGTCTAACAGAGACATAAATGCAGGACGTTGTTTGAAAAATGCACCATTGATTTTTTTTTTCTGTAATAAACAGCCAAAGCCAAGCTACAAAAAAAATCTGTTAAATATTTCTACTACATTCAAACAGCTCTGATAACTGTTCAAGGTCTTGGAAATCCTCCAAATCCTTTGTCCAAGATGTTGCATGAGTCAGATTTCTTTTCAGACGAAGAGCTCCTTTGTTGCGTTGTCTTTGCAGTTGCTCCTTTGACATCATGCACAAGTTCTCTATAAAACCACCAAACTGTGATGATTGCTGTTCCCTGAGGGTTAATACCCCTTATTACAGGCCACACCGCCTGCTTTTGACAACCTGCTATTATCAGGACCAATGCCAAACAGAGAACGGGTGGTAGGGCATTGGATGAGAAAAATGAGGAGAAACGATAAAATTTGTTGTATTTCATTCAATAGTTGAGAAAAGTTAAACATTTGGGGCATTCAGTTTAAATGATCACTTCTTAAAAATACATGAACGGGATTTAGCTTTTGTTATGAAGGTGCATGGGCCGTTCCCAAGCAAGAGGCTGGTTATACGTTGACATGTTACCAGCCTAGGTGGTGCCACACAAAGAAACAGACAACCACACCACACACACACACACACACACACACACACACACACACACACACACACACACACACACACACACACACACACACACACACACACACACACAATATCCTCTTTAAAAATATATTTTTTTGTAACTTAACACTAATTTAGTCCAATTAATGTGTCCAACAGTTTGACAACTGTTGAATTAATTTGCTTTAAGGGGAATTAGTGTAACACCTAAAACTTGCACCAGGATCTGTTGTCTCTGACACGTTCAATATGCTGCACTCATCCTTTTGGGTAGAGAGATTCCGGCTTTGTTTTTACTCAAACAACTAGACAAGTCCCCCATTCAACCCTTTTGCAAATTGTGGCGCTATTAGCAAAGTCAAAGCTCTCCTGTTTCTTTGCTATTGTCTTGTTTGTCAATCTAATCGCACAAATACAAATTGCTTTTGTATTTAATGTGACCATTTACCAACCTGCTGAGAGACTTTTTTACATTGAAGAGCTGTTCTGTCAAAGAAAGAGAAACAGCTGCTGTTGGAAACCAATGCTTTGACCTAGGTTGACTCTGATGCAGACTTTATGTATTGTGCCTCCTGTATAACAGGTATAGATTGCCTGGATGTTTGGATTGAAGGTCAGTATATTTTTCTGTTTCAAATTTTCTGTTGAGTAATTTTGCACATCAAGTGGTAAGAGAGTTTTATGTAAAGATTTGTGAAAAGACTACAAGCCTTAGTATTGCCTTGGAGATTTTTGTTGTAGCCGGAATTATGTAATTTATGATCTCAATATGTTGAACACTGTGCAAATTGAATCTAAATTGAAACTTATTTTAAAGTGGACTAACTAGAGTTTTCACCACTTTAAGTCTAGCACCCTATTAAGAAAAGTTAGATCTTTATCACTTATCACAGCCCGTTTGCCTTGTTTTTCCTTGTCACTTTGGTGGAAGACTTTGCGATGCGGCTGCATGGTAGCTTGGACTGTTTTCCAAGTCCAGTTAGACTTGGAAAAAGGTGGAAAAAGGTGGAAAATTGTTCTATGTGGACTGAGATCTGACTCCCAACAAGCTTCAGGTCAAAGGTTTTATTGACTGAACAAAGAGCAAGGAGCTAATTAGGCTATTAATGGATTGTCCTTTTCTCACGTGTGACACCTAATCTATTTTTTAATAAGATAAAGACGGAACTGGTCGGTCTTGAATATTAATTCAGTTGGTGCATTCAGTTGCACCAGTTTTGTTTTTTCTGTTTTATTTTTGCTGTGATTTTATGAGTGCAGCAAGAGCAGGTGTTACTATAATTACATTCATGCTTAATGTCTGGACGACCCTTGTTAGGCACAGACAGGCAACTTTAATAAAAATAACCCTGATGTCTGTCTGATAGTTTCTCTGTGGATCTGGAAAAGATATGAAAGCCTGCTTTCCAGCATCGAAAAGCTCGAGGGAGATTCTACACCACTGCATAGCGTCACTCTGATTTTCTACGCTCCTTCAAATGGCTTTTTTCATAGTTTGAAGTCTTCTGGAGTGAATATGTGCTGCACCTCAAGCTCCATGAAAACTCATTAGTTGTATGAAGGATGTCATGTAAAAGCGTGAGCTCAGCTTTGCAAACCACAGCGTAATTATCTGGTGGATGACTTTCTGCCACCTCCAAAAGCAAGGTAATCCCAACTTTAGGCTCTCAAATAAACAAACACTGCTGGTACACTGCCGTATAATCTAACTGGTATGTGGCAAGAGAGAGGGGTTCAGATAACGAGAAAAGAGGGAAGGAGATAATTGAACACAAATTAAGATGAGAAGCTCTTTAGGTTGTAAAGGGTAAGTATCTTACAGGTGGGAAATTGAAATGACGGTATAAAACTCTAACAAGAATCAATGTTTCACAAGTTGTTAAATGAAAAAATAATTAATAAGGGAAAAGTAAAGTAAAATACAACAAATGAAATCACACTTTAACACTAAAAGTTCCACAGAGATGCAATATGACACCAATAGCAGCCCAATCCCTGTGAACAGCTTCTACTGTTACGTAAATGGAAAAAGATAGGCCTGCCTTAGCCAAAACCTTTTTTGTCACTTTTTTCTTGGGAAGAGATCAACACACAAGTTTTTAATTTGATCTTAAGATTTATTGACTTAATGCAAGAAAAACAATTTTACAAACATTTGCAGAGTGAGACCTACAGTATTCACTGACAATTATAGCTCTGCCATGGCTTTTCCATCCTACATTTTCCACACGTATATCTGTAGCAATCAACATAACGCTGACAGGCATGATTCTTCTGTCAACAATGCGTTATTTGACACAAGGGTTGTTAAACAAGTATTGTTGTGTATGGTTGTTGCCCAAGATTGCCTTTTAAGCTCTATTTGAGCTCAAATTAGAGTAGACCAGCTTTGTTGCATGTTCTGCCAGAAAGTAAAACCGTCTCTGCTGGATCCCAGTCCAAGCTTGGTGCAACACATATGATAAATAAGACAAACTGTTATTTTTATTGTCTTTTCACACACAAATTACAGCCAAATAACTTTAAAACCACAAAAAAAATTGCAACATACCTGAGTGGTGAATTTCTTGGAATCAGTCTGTCTCACGGATTGAGGGATTTAGTAGTGAATCTTATTGACTGTGCCAAGGATAGTTTTCTGGTTTAGCAGTCTTGGAGTAAGAGACACTGATGTGAAGTAATTGTCTGTTGTACTATTCTGCCCTTGTCCAAGCATGGTTCTATCAGCCTCATAACAATATTTTCTGATAGTCACTCCCCACTGGGTCAGCTTGGATTTTTTTACAAAGCTTTTGGATTTCTGCGGATATGGGTAGCAGTGTGTTGCATTTTTTGGGTGGCGTTTTGTGCAAGTGTGTAATTTTTAAAAGAGCTGCCGTCGACGGATTAAAAATTGGTTAATACTAAAGTATTTTAACCAGCCCCAATCTTAAACTGTCAACGTTTTGTCTTAAAAGATAGCCCAGTTTTTACTGAGGAATGTGAATAGTAGCTATTTTTGATTAGTACATCATTAAAATATTTACTGCTGTTTAACTTGAAGTCACCTTGAGGCCCTGATTTTTTGCAGATTTAGGAACAGTTTCTAACAATACGATATTGTAGAACAAATGTATTATGTATGGATTTCTACAAACGTAAAATGAGGAAAAGAAAAATGATGATTAAAATTGTTCTCAAATATCTGTTTTCTTTTTTGTGAGAAGGAACTGTGTTGTCTAAAAACAAATGAGCGTACACAAAACCCTGTAAGCAACCCTGAAGCTAGACCCACCTCAACACAATAGATGTGTCCTGAAGCGAGACTCATAGAATTAAATACCCATAGAGTGTCTACCCACCCAAAAGACGTTTTGTAAACGTACACATGGTTAACTTTGTACTTGAAGTTAAGAAGCTGATGCTTTCTTACAAAAAAGAAAAAGTGACAAGGCAGAGAGACAAAAACTCACCAGTTTAGAAAATAAAACTGAAATAGAAGGGCAGAAGCAAGAGTGCTGAAACTACCCATCAAGACAAGCATGTAAGACCCAACACATGTACATTATATCCACCGCCTGAAGGTTTTTGGAGCCATTGGGAATATTGCACCATAAACTTCGACTATAATTTCTAGCTGTTCGTGTTTTAACAGTTTTCATTTTAGTGAAATTCAGTCAGTAAAGAAGTGGGAATCATCTGCTTACTGCTTATGCCTGACAGTCTCAGTGGAACTTTAGCTTGTTATGCCCACAGAAAAATAGCACCTTTTTCTTGTATTGCTTAACTTGCACTTTGTAAGTTGGAGATGAGGGATCCCCGCACAAGTATGCACCTGCAGTACTGATTAGGCCACTTTTACCACTCAAATGTCTACAGACCCGGCCTCACGGGGCTTTTTATACTAAACCTGGCAGAAGTAATTTACAGCCTTCCACCTTTTCTGCTTTGGTCAGTGTAAAATAGAAAGGCAGTTCATGCTTGTGTGTGAAATTAAAACCACAATTTAAAGCTTAGAATTCATGCATATTGAAAGACACAAATCTTGTTTAGTGTTTTTATTTTCTTCTCGACTACTCTCAATATGGTTTGTTGTGTTTGTGTAGATAATTTAGATTCCATTACAGCTTCTCTTTTTGCCAGACATAATCAATTATTTCTGGTCCCATATCTATTTACTTACAAAGTGAATGCAACTGAAAGTACCACAAGATAGTTTCAATACTATTTATGGTCTTTCATTGCTCAATGCATTCTTTTTGACCTTGCGTCTTTTGTCTTGTATTTGCATTTAGAAATTATTTAGCCAATGACTGGCTGCCTTCTAATGGACAGGAATGTGACTAAATATTTCAATAAATCAATAAGATGAACTGTCGGCATGATGCAGAGATAAATTGTGCACGTGTGAATAGCATTTTTAAACTCTGTGGAAATGATGTGTCAATGATTGATACATGATAAAATGCACAAATTTTATTTTCCCCAATCTCCCCTTCCAGCCTTGACAGCGGCACTGTTCGGTTTGTCAGCGTCTTCACTCAGAAGTGTTCATAATCAGCTCTGACAGCTGAGAATGAACTGTCTCGTTCCTCTAGCCATCAAATTCCTTCATCCTGTATACTTGTATCCAGCTCATATCTTGCAGCCTTTACGCCAGGGTGATAGAATCTCCTTGAATGCGAACAAAGCCTACTGAGACTGTGGACGACAGCTACTGAACATAAGTGATGTCAAGTCCAAAGGAAGAAGAGTAACACTCTTTGTAAGTGTTAATGATGGTTCACTGTCATGCTGGCTTTGGTGGCTGAGTGGCTGAGGCCAGGCTTTGATCTGTGCTCGCTGGCTGACGGGTCTTGCTGGGCTTCTGGCAAAAACATTGGAGTCATAGGACGAAAAAGTCTGATTAATCCATAAAGGTCTGGAGGGTCACTGAAACACCATCTGCTCTTTAAAAGAAACGAAACCAGTAAACATTTTGGGAAGGTAACTCATTTAAATTTCTTTAGGAAATATTGCTGTGGCCTCTGCTTAAAATTGAGAGCCAAGAAACTTTGTCAGGAATAAAGTGTGTCAGATTACCTGCAAGTTAACTTATTCTGTCAGCAACTTAATCTTTTACATCTAAAAATAATCTTAGTTTTTACTAAGACATCTAAGACATACTAAGACATCTAAAAAGTCTGAAAAGTATTTTACAATCAATTCTTTGATAAAGACAGCTGCGAGGTTTCCTGTTTAATCTGAACTTTTTTCCCTTCTAAATATAGGACAGAAGTTTTGTCAAGTTAACTTTTTAATCCATTTTTCATCAACCTCCATATTGGTGCAGCCTTGTTGTGTGAAAGCCTCAGATTTTAATGTTTACTTGATGATAAAATGTGTGCAGAAACAAAGATAAGAGCACGCTTTAACTTTACAAAGGCCACCACATTGTTTGAGCATATGTCGACAAATTTGCAGATAAAGTCAATTTGTAAATCAAAAACTAATTGAACCACAGGAACCTGAAAAATCTTTATAATGAATCAACTTCTGCTTGGAGAAATTTTTATAATTATGAAGCTTTTTTCTCAACATCCTTTTTGCTGCTTTGAGCAATTGGACAGGCTACCAATCTATTGAGCGACACTGAATTGTTGTAACTTGGATTCATTTGGCTTTTTATGTGCTAATATTGACAGGTCAAACATCATCTAGAAGTCACATTTCTCCCAGCCTGCATTTAGGTGCTGTCAGGGAAAAGAAAGCTCATTTTAGATTAAAGAAAATACAAAATCACTGCCTCTGTTCAAATGATAAACAAAAAAACCCTTATTGATTAGAACACAATGGAATGATTACTTTTCTGCTTATTAAATGTTTGAGAAAACCCCAAAGAACCTTAGTATTTGCAGGTAACAGGGCTATTCTGCTGTCATTACTGTCGGTATGTGCCAGTTATGAAGATAATTGAGCATCTAAAATGTGATGGACAGATTAATCTTTGCGTCTGAGTAATCATAATGATTAGAGAGGAAAACACTGGTGTATAGATATTGATGGGGTTGTTTTTCAAAAGAGCATGGCTAATGAAGCATTTAAATCATTTAGAGAAATTCATTAAGCTTTTCATTTCCCCATGGAAAAATACATCTTCAATCTTGTGTTTTTATTTGTTTAAAGAATTGTCAAAAAAAAATAAGTATAGTCTAAGAAAATCCTGAACAAAATATGAAATGTAAAAAGCTAAACTGAACTTTGAACCTCTTAATTATTTAGAGGTAACCCAAAAATCAATGTCATGGCTGATGCAAGAGACAAGTTGCCTTGGTTTTGTTACTCTGTCAAATGTTAATGAGGAGCAACATGTCTGGCTTTATGCTAATCTTGTTTTCCTCATTTGCCTGTAGATTAGTACGTTTCAGAAGCTCAGCAACAAAATAGAACGCTTCCATTAAAGTTATTTTCAATTCACAGATAGAAAATCAGCTTCATAAATGTGAAAAACAAGATTCAAATATGTCGAAGAGTTGAGTATAAATTATTGGTCTTTTGACATTTTACCACAATAGATCACTTATGCATGATGCATAAATCTCCTTAAGCAGTACTATTGTAGGATATACTGGCAGCTATTGAATTGTAAAGTTTGAATATTGATAAAGGCATGTGCAAAAACATTCTGTATTAAAACCTTCTAATTAAAACAAAAAAAGAATGAAGAGCCTCATGTGGAGCCATTTAATCGGGTGGATGGCACTCATTTTGCTTGGAAGGTAGAAGCATCTGTCCTCGGCATATGTGGTGGAATAATAGGAATGTAATAGCTCTCAGTGAGAACTTTTGAGGAAGGTGAGTCATAAAATTAGACGGGTTTTATTGCTTTGCAATCAGATAAATTGGATTCTTTCATCCTCGCTTAATCTAAATGAGTAATGCATTTAATTGACTCCTGTGAAGATAATTGTTTTAAGTGTCATGCCAGTGATTATTATGAACATACATCATTGGATACTTCTTGTTGTTTGTGTGAGAAGACTTCCAAGCTGGCTTGCCCTTGCAAATTCTTGTCACACATTGTAATAAATCTAGAGTTACAGGTTTGCTCTAATTTATTCCAATATTATTATTTGTCTAATTTGAATAAATTCCCTGACAAGATCATGTTAATTTAATTTGTGGTGCGTAAAATTGGAAATAATATATGATATGCTCATCTAATAAGCTCAACAGTGAGCAGGTTTCCAGTCGGATATTTCCCTGATGGCGTCTTACTCACAATGTGCAAACCCTCACTATCATACTGTCCTCGAGATCTTTTTTAGCAAATGTATTGGGTTTTGAATTCAACCGCAGCATCTAAAGTGTTGCACATTGAAACATTCTGAAGGAAGAACTTTATGCTTTTAAATTAGAAGGACAATGTTAGTCAAAGTCATTTTTGTAGCAGCTCTACTTGAAAAAAAGTCAGTTGAATATGGAAATTCTAAATTAAAAATTCATTAAAAGCTGAAGCAGTAAGCGCTTATAAGTTCATTTTTAAATTCTTCAAATTATAACCAATAGTTTTCACAAGACAATTAATTGTACTGAAAAAAACTGCAAGTGGAAAACAGTTTTTTGCTATCTATTTTTCCACTTTAGCCCGTGTTGTTCAAGTGTGCACTTTGTAGTCAATGCTAAGAGATTGAGCTGACACCTCAGAGTAAATTTGGAATTACTGGAATATTTTTAGCCCGTGGTGCTATTTCAGAACTGGCTGCATGCCCCTCAGTATGGTACGTGATGACCGGGCACGATAGTCATGTTTGGTAAAGCAAAGCTGGAGATGTCTGAAAAATGTGCGTGGGCGAGTTGGCTGCTTTTGATTTAGAAGCTAGAAACACCCCGAGGGGAGCTTTGTGATGACAGGATGTACTAAAAAAGTGTATGACTATGTGAGTGAAAATTTTGCTATAAAGGTTGGGAAAAGAGCTCTTCTACATTTTCTAAGCAAAATAATGACAAATAACTACAACTAGAGTTGTATACTCACTTTCCTACCAGCCTGTGAGGAAAGCAAGTTCCATGATAGTAACATTAAACGTTCTAGTGACTCCTCTCTAAACATCAGAACCTTTAAAAAAATTCGGACTATTGTATTAGGAAGCTAAGGTATTTTTGGGGGAAAGTTTTCTTGGGAACAATCATTTTTAATTTAGTGCATACATCACTGTGGAACAGATGACTTGACTGCTTTAAATCATTTGCTTTAAATGCCTTTTTCGAAATCATTTTCCAATCTGCACCTTATAACAATAATGTATGGACCAATTTCACTCAGTATGGGTTCACAGTCGTTAAAATGAAAGAAAGACAAAAAAAAAACAAGGTTGTTTTCTTGGGTATGCTTATTTATGATGTGGGTTTTTTTTCTTATGGTGATCTCAAAACTAACCAAATATCTAACTATAGTAGATTTGAAGACTGATAATTATGGCATACTTTTGCATTAATAGAATGTTTTCTGGGTTGTTGTATTATTCCACTTTACTGTCACCCACTTCCTAATTTTGTTTCTGCATGTGCATTATCTAATGTAGCCACACTGAAATTCTTCAGTAAGATGAATACACAAATAATATTAATTGTGCAGACATTTAAAACCACAGTGAAGTTAGCAGCATACAATATATCTGTATTCAGCATGACTGCTGGTAATTGTCCCTATAAAGAAAAATGTTTGACCCTTGTAATTGTACATATTTTCAAACTAAGTGGAAACAAGAATAAAATTAAGCTTACACAATTAGAATTTTGAAATAAAATATATCATTTGAATGAAGTGAATAATTTGAGCAAAAACATCAAAACCATCCAATATAATACCCATAACCAATATAATATTTTGGTATTGAATATGGGTATTTTTTATTGAATTAGATGCTCAGATGTGACCCACATGTGACCCACCCCAGTTTTCTCACACCTCCAAAAACATGCATATTACCATATGATCATGAGCATTTTAACATGCATGCAAAGTTGATTGGCTGCTACAAATAGGAATGAGTATGTGTGTGAATGATTGTCTGTGTGTGACCCCGCAACAAACTGGCAACCTGGTAGGGCTGTACCCTGCCTGTCCCATGAAATTAGTCAGTATAGGTTCTGGCACCCTTTGGAAGCCAACAGGGAGAAGCGGTTCAGAAGACTAAATCTTTCAGAAAAGTTTGATGACATGCTGGCGTTTAAAGCTAACAAATGAATGTAAACATAAAAATTATTTTGACGATTAAACAGATAAAAGGATAAAATAAATCATCATTCACTAGATTAAAAACTCACATTACAGGTGGGATCCAAGATGGAAGCCACTAAAGTTTTACTATCTCGAAGCCATTCTAAAATCCATGCAGTCATCTTGATCACCTCCAAAATCTAATCACATGTTTCTCGTTCCATCGCTGATATTTTCTAAAAGTTTAATTTGTTCTTGTCGGTAACTTTTTGAAATGTGTTGCTGACAGAGAGACAAACACATGCTGCCAGAAACATTCCTTTTCCTCAGAGGAGGTTACAAATATGAAGAAATATGAAGTTATCCATCAAGACAAAAATCTCAAACGTAACACAAACACACCCATTGCCCGAAGCAATTTGAAACAGAGGGGAATATTCTCCAATAAAGTGCAACAATATTCTTGTTTTATTGAAATTCACCTATTGAAGGGGTGGGGTTCACAACTCAAAACTGACAATTTTAGTACATCTTTTGCCTCGTATGGCTACAAAGACGTGGATTTATTTTTTTTTGGCCACTTCTTGTAAAATAAAGATGATGTGAAAGACATACTGTCTGTATACATACATATAGATGTATACTGTGTGAGTACAGTAGCTGTTAATATTCCTGCTAGTTATTTTAACCAAATGAAAGTGTAGATGACCAGTCATCTCCATAGTGGTAACATTTTCTGCTTGATAAAAGCCAACTTATGTTTTGTTTGTTGGTATTGTAACCTCTGAGTTCTTTATCAACCATTATGTGATATTAAGATGTGAAGCTCCTTGGGTCAAAAGTAAAGTCAGCAGTCTTGTGAATGTGATAGGCTGTTTTAAACAGAAGACATAGACGTACAACTATTTTTCACAATTAATTTTTGCTTGGAGATATCATTTCCAGTGCTAGTTTTACAGAGCCGCATTTACAGACATAGTATCTTGTTAAACGTTGAGGCCAACAAATCCATGTTTAAGTTTGGTACCGACTGTATGAAGTAGTTAATTTTTGCTAAAACAAGTACCATATTTTTCAGATTAGAAATGGCACCCCCGGCCAAACTATGAAAAGACTGTGATTTATACTCCGAACAATAGGGTAATCTACCCAGCACATCACACAACTCATGATTGTTTAAGTATTTTTCAACCAATGTTCTTCTTAAACTCAAATGTGTCTGAACAGTTGTGCAGAAAACTTTTGAAAAGTGCAATAGGTCATAAAAACTTAACCGAAAAAATCTCTAATTTGTGCCAGTCTTTTTCTCCTCAATACTCTTGACTCTTAATAAAACATTTCCAGATCTGAACTTGTCAACTGCATTCCTTTGTGGAGGGTCCTGCTCTGAATTGCATCTAGGAAACTATTCACAAAATCGTACACCTTTTTTCTGACATTCACAGTACTCACATCACTGTCCAGGGATCCCCAATTTATCTGAGAAGACATTGCTTTGTTTAATTTCACTCTTTCATGATATTAATTAGAACTTGCAAAAGAATTTGCAACACAAAAGCCAATCAGCTGATAACTGATAGCCAAAATATAGGAGTCATGGAACAACAAGACATATAAAGAGGGTGGAAGAGGCTGCTGATTTAAAAAACTGGAAAGTGACAAGAGCAGTGACACTTGTGCAAAACTGCGGAAAACATTTTGAGAAAACATGCAGAAAAAGTGTGGGTGTCAAATCCCTTTGCCCATGGGTGTGACACTCATCTATAAGGTCAACCATCGTCTTCCATCTTGTCTCTAGGCACCTCCATGTCTTTCCATAAGAACAGAGAAATGACAGATGAATAATAATGAATGCACATAATTAGACTAATTAATTAGTGCTGTTAAAGCAGAAAATCCTAACAATTACATACCTTAGTTGCAATAAAATGCTTTCATCTATAAAATGAAAGCTTCTCTCGACATACGTACATATATGTGTGTGTGTGTACTTCCATTCATCTATGCATGCTTTAAAATGTTTTTTCAAAGGATCATTTTTGCTTATTGTGAAATTCAATGAAGCTCATTTGCTTGGGAAACTGAATACCACTTACTGATGTGACCTACTTTAGTGTAACTACCTCAAATTTAACAATAAAATACTCTCATAAAATTTTCATTAAATTTTTCTCCGGGGATGCAATTTTTAAAATATGATGTAACTCTTCTCCATATTTTTGCTGCTTATCAAAAAACTTTGAACCCACCAACTTTTACAAGTAGGTTGTAAAAAGGCAGAAAACATTTTTTAGACCCATGGGAAATTGAAGATGTTCTTTTTTGTTTTATATCATAAACAAAGCAAAAATGAAAACAGAAAAAATGTATTTTCTGAAAATCTTAAATTCATACAGAAACATCAGTATCATATATCTCCCACACACAGATGGATGGGACAATCTGATAACATCTCATTAAACTCATTTTATCAGTGTTCCATGCCCTTTCCAGAATGTGTTGGAGCTCATTAGGACTTTTGTGACAAACCTCAGCTTTCTAGCCAGGCTGTAAGGTCCCTGTGTGTCTGGCTGGGAGAGCAGGAACATCCCAAGAGTAAATCTTGGCCTGAATAATTCAACAGCTGGTGGGAAAAACGATCCAGCTTGGTTCTGTCATCGATCTGACACTAAAGCAATGCCAGCACTACAATTTGGGCTCGTATGATTAAAGCTCTGTGAGGTTATATAGATGGGTTTATTTATGAATTGCTTCTAGCTCAGGCTTTGTTATGGGGCTTAAGTAGACACGCGTTAATCAATAACACATTCCCAATTATGACTAAAGTAAGAATATGTGAGTTAAATCAGCTGCCATGTACCTAATCACACAAGTGCTTTATTGAATTTAAAAATGAAAGAAATAAGACAGCAAGGTAAGAAGAGATAAATGAGAAAACACTGATAATTTGAGTGATAAAGATGAAGAACCATTGAAAAGTATTTTTATTCATCTAGCTGTAATAACTCAGAACTTCATATGCTTTACCCAGTGCTTCTTTCCCTTGCTTATAAACGAATTACTTTCATTCCTCCACCTCCACATTTTCCTATATTGCTCATATTATCTATTTTCTCCTCGCTCAATCTGCTTATACCTGTTTTCTCTCATATTGGTCTGTTTTCCTGCCCTTCCACCTGTGCATCCTTTTTGTTTTTACTCATGAACTCCTTCCTTCTCCTTTTTAAACATGTAACATTCATCATCGATGCTAAACGTCTCTTTGCAAAATTAGAAAAACTTTCTTACCTGCTTTTTCCTTGTTGTAAGCTTTTTGTTTTGACTTGGTGTAATTAATTATTTCTGCTTGACATAAATTAAATTGACTTTTAAAATGGACATTTCAAAATGTGTTTGCTATATTTTTTAAAAGATATATATATTTTTTGTAGAATCACATTAATGTTTGCATTTAGAAACGTTGATGTTTGATTAAAATGTCATGGTCAACCCTGCTAATGTTCATTTGCTTCCTATTCAATCACTTCATTTGGAAAATCTTTTTTATCTCCTTTATTTGGCTATGTTTATTAAAATCTGTCTCTAATTAAACTTTTACCACTTTTTGTTATTTCAATTTTTTTTCTCTTGATAATTTTTGTTTTTTTATTCTTCTTCTCCTTTCGACATTTCCCTTCAGTGGTCGGCACAACAAGTCAGTTTCTCCCATCTAACCCTGTCTCCTGCATCCTCTTCAGTCTTACCAACTACCTTCATGCCCACCTTTACTGTATCCATGAACCTCCTCTTTGGTCTTCCTCTAGGCCACTTGCCTGGTGGTTTCAAACCCAGCATCCTTCTGCCAATGTACTCCCTCTCACTCTTTTTACACTCTTTCTTTCATTTTAGCTCAAACTCTTCTATCACACATTCCGTCTGATACTTTTCTCCACCTGTTCCAGCCTGCTTGCACACACTTCCTCACCTCTTTTCCACACTCTTCAATGCTCTGGACTGTTCACCCTAACTTAAAATCTTCCACCTTCTTTATCTCTTCTCCCTGCAGCCCTGTAATTTATTTTTTTTATTATTATAATTGAAAATATATCTTAAGACAGTTGTTCGACATAACAAATTTGGTTGTGGTTCGTAACGACATAATAGTTCAAAGAAATCCATCATTTGATCAAAATGCATGAAGCAGCAAGAAATGTGTCTCAATAAATGACAAATTACCAGTCACAATGCATGTGTACCATCACAATTGCTCTCCTCTGCTGTTGAAATAGTTTTTCCCCCTGCAGAATTGTTCTCTGTATTGTTCAGTCCAAGTGGTTCACGTTGTTTTTTATATACCACGTTGTTGCACCAGTGAAACACGAGTTACTATGACTACTGTAAATTCAATGCTTGATTAAGAGTCTACATTGTCTCAAGTTGATTACATGATTCTCTGCTCTTGTAATGATTTTACTCTGTTGTTGCAACATGCAGCTCTACAACACCAGGGGATAAATGGAAGTAAGAACGAAAAAAAGGAATAAAAAAGAAGAAAAATAGTTGTTTAGCAAATTACACATAGACATTTTGTGATAAAAAAACTTATTGTGTCAGTAAGAAGGGATCAATATTACTTTTTTGACAAACTAATGTGGTAATTTAATACAACAGAAATTTACGCAAATACAATATGCTTCATATTTTCTTCATCCTTTTTGTATTCTAAGTCATCATTGATCTTTTTTTTGCTGACACAAACACAGAAAACACACTCACAGACACACAAAATGCTCTCCCTGCAGTTGTATCGCCTTGTGTGTAAACATACAATAAAACACACAATTTGGGCTGTTTGTCTTCAGTATGGACTTATTCTACACCTACTAACTACAATTGTTGATCTAGAAAAATACTCCCTCATTTCATCTTTTTACCTTTATGCAAGTGTTCATTTATAATCTTTTTGAAAAATACATGTTCCAAGGAATACCAAGCTAGGAGTATCTTTCCAATGTCAGTATCAAAGATTTCTACAAGAAGAACAATTGTTTTTGTCAGAGGTTTAAACTGTCATTTGCATTGGATTGCATGTGCATTTTGACTTAATAGAAAATACACACTGTGTAACATTGTCCAGCTATGAGGTAGATGAACATATGCTCTGATTAACTTTCCACAATTTAGAAATGCATCCCTAAGCTCCCAAAAGTTTTACTTATTAGCCCCTGGCAGCCTATTTATGCTGACTTGTGCTCCGCTCCAAGTTGAGAATCTCATCAGCTCCAGTCTTCAAAGAGAGCCAGTCATCCCTAGATATTTATCATCCTTCTTTCAGTCTGCGCTCAGAACAGTTAGAGATGGAGAGCTGAGGAAGCTCCTGCAGGTTAGAGGAAAGGAGCTGTCTAATTACTGTGGTTTGTGTCATATTTCTGTAAATAAAGTCAGCGGCGTCTGTGTCTGCATAACAGGCGCTTGTTTCCTCTCCCTGTGCAAGAGGAACTCCATTATATATCAGTCTATTTCTGATATAATCTCTTAGGACTGTACTCTCTTCCCCTTTCAAACTTCATCTCACTCACACACACACACACACACACACACACACCCTGACACACATTTTCCTCTTCTCTGTTTCCTGTGCTTACTTCTGATTCTCACTTGTGTTCATATTCTCTTGTTTGAAAAAAAATTCCCCTGTGCAAAGAGAGACACATGCACAAACCTCTTCGTCCGTGGATCTCTCATTTATTTCATACAACCCAATTTCAATGTGGAGGTGGGCTCCAGGAAGTTGGTTTGAAACCCCTTTGGTACCACCAGCTCCTTTGAAATTGATTATGCAACATCTAATTTAAATTTGGTGACACAGTTAAAACATTTTATGTCAGTAGCGGCAAGAGGTGAAACTGAAATGCATATTTAATGCTGTTGCAAAGCAGGGCAACGTATCTGAAAGCAACTCTTTAGGTGAACATTTGCACAGGTTACCCAGCATTTTTATTGCTTTAGTTTCTCCATTTTCTTGCTTTGCTTAGCAAAATGCAATGACCGAGAATTACTGAGAATTCTTGCTTGTGGGCAAGAATAAGAAGACCTATTTGGCGGGTGCTGTATTTTACAGTAATTACCACAGTATGCCTGTGGAGATTCAGCATTATCTTCGGGACTAAAGTCTCATTTTCTCCATTTATAGACACATTAACAGTAGTGTTGCTTTCACTTTGGCTTATTTAAAAGCCATCCTTTCGAGCCATGCAACTGTTATTGTTTTCCCTCGTTGAATAAAATTTTCTAGTGAGGTTTTCTTACAGATATAGGGCAGCACCAGCGTTGTCTTGGGGTTTGTGTATACAGAAGGCATATGCTGTGGGTGCTGCACTCAATGTGATGATAAAAGAAAGGCTTTGAGGTTTTTGTTTCAGCAGACCTACTTTTAAATTTAACCAAATTGAGCTCCTGATAGCTGAATGTTGGTTTTAAGTTTTGGTAAGGGCTGCTGTCTTACAGCCACGCTTGTTTTCCACTTTCTTTTCAGTGTCTTAAAAAACATAGCACATTAGTACAGTGGCCTCACAGCAAGAAGGCTTGAGACTACGGTTTCCTCCCATCCCTCCAGAAAACATGCATGTTAGGTTGACTGGCTACTGCAAAATTGCCCCTAGAAATTAGTGTATTTGCGGATGGTTTTGTGTGTGTTGCCCCGCGACAGACTGCCAACCTGTTCGGGATGTACCCTACCTCCTGCCTTAAATTAGCTGAGATAGGGTCCGCCCCTCCTCTTCGCCCCTCCTTTCTGCCTCAATTCAGAAGATGAAACGAAGGCATATTGTCAACATAGGACATTTTTTTTACTTGAATGTGAATTGAGTAACTATTTAGTTACCTAACACCGGGTTAGTCTGTTCATCAAAAGCTATATTTTTAACATCTCTGAAATATATTTAAGATGCATCCAAATCACATTCTCCAATCACTTCAGGTGGCTTCTTTCAAGTGTGCAAAAAAAACAGCTCTAATCAGAGTCCCTTGTCATCTGCTTGACCTCTAATTGCAGACCTGTAACGTGAATATGTATGATTATTCTTTCCAATCAACATGCAACCAAAGATGAAGTTCAAAATACAAAGTCTTACTTGACATTTTTAATTTCATCGCATTAGGAATTCAGTCACTCTCAAAACTCCAGCCTCAAATTTGCATGCTAATTTTGTTCAGAAATTGTGTTCATATGAAGTGATAAAGGAATGAATGCCCAACAACTTATGCTGAGTGTCTTTCAAATGTTCAATTTGGAGTTGGAATGCATTTTTTGTTACTTATTTCATAATTTGTTTTCTTTAGAAAAAAAATACTTCTCTAAAAGCTTGATCCTTTCAGACAAACTTAAGCATACAGTATATCTACGTCTTTGTCTGAAAACCTTTCTTATCATCATTTTTTATTAAATCTTATTGCTCATAAAGTGTAACACAGTTTAACACTAACTCTAGTCTTTGTAATTCTAACACATAAGTTTTTTAGTGATATATCCAGTCCTTGTTATTTTCTTCTTGATTTTCTCCTGATCTCTTTTCTGCACACAATACTCCACTTTCTCAATTGTCTTTTCGATTCTACTGCTGGTTATAAGATAAAAAAAATTTCCTCCAGAAGACTAAATGCTAAAATTAAAATGCAGTGCCACATGGATAAAAGCTATTTGTAGGTACATTTAGCATAATAGATAATGGTCAGACCATTAGCCAGATAAAACACAGCCAAGAGATTAAAAGGAGGTGGAAATAACTGAGATAAAGAGAAGGCAGTTGGGTATGACATATAGGTTGACTGATTTTGGTTGAGTTGAGCAGGCAAAAAACACAAGTCAATTTAGAAAAGCAAGAAAAAGATTAAGGGGAAACTAACAAATGGTTTCTGTTTTTATGTTCAGACAGCAGACCACACATATTGTACATGTGCAGCACGTACAATTTATTTTTTGCCAATGTTGTTCATACAAAAACAAATATGTCATATTTTTATTACATTTTTTTCGATGGGAGATTATATTTGTCATGATTAGTTGAGTTAAATGAGGCATCCAGTATTACTTTCAACAAACGAACAAAGACGGCCCAAAAGATGAATCTTTTTTAGCATTTCTTGTACAGAGACAGTAGGTTTGTCCAGATTAGCTGCCTCTCATGTTTTAGTTTTACCTATCAATTATCCTATAAAATCATCACATTTCAGGAATGAAGACACCGTTTCGCTCACATTGTTTTTCTCATGTTTAAACTGGTCGTAGACATGCCAACATGGATGGTACGCTAAGCTAACAGCTCAATACGTAACAAAACAAATGAAAGGTCAGGCACACTCCCACATTATTCTGGCAAAGATAGAAATATAATTTATATGAGGTTAGAAACTGTGGCGGTCTTCTCCGCCTCCACCTTCCCTTCATCTATTACTGCAGAAGGAAAAGAAAAACTTTTAAAAAGAAATCTATTTTGATGATGGATTGACTATTGCCAACAATGTAATTAACTGGCTCAAAGTTATAATACAGTACCACAAAACTTTTCTTTCTTTTATTGTCACCTCTAATACTTGCTGCCACACGCTGACAAGATTTTTTGACTTGGAGACAAGTTTTAATGGAATCTGTTTTTTTTTCACTTGGCAATTAATTTGATCAAGTGGTTGGATAAATACTGTTTTTGCAAATTGGTCTGATGAGGGTTTTGTTCTAATTGTATCACTTGTAATTGACTTGATTTGAATGACTGTTTAGTGCTTTGAGAAGGCAATATAAAAATAAAGCTGAATTTAATTCTGGTTGTCACACTCATTAAGTCAGTCACTTTATCCATTTTCCTTGAGGGCAAACATCTTGTAATGAGTTCTGTTTGATTTTCTTTTCTGACACACTTCATTCAAACTAAATTAAACTAAAGGTCCATTTCTTAAGTTTGGCACCATGGCACATTAATTAAAGTCAGGTCTGTTACACAAGAAAAAGTCAAGGGCCTTCCATTATGATAAAAAAAAAAAGCAATTTAATAATAGCTGCAAAAATAAAGGTTACATAAATATATCCATACAATAGATATTGTTTGGTTTATTTGATCTTCTACTGTTCAAAGTAAAAAAATCAGCAGAAATGAGGCATGCTCCCAATTGAGACCGCTCATGGTGACTTACTGTATGACAACCATCTGGAGTATGACATGAGCATGGCCTTGGTTTTAATTCTGCTGAATCTAAGTAATGCTTTGATTACAGGTGATCATGGTATCCTGTTACAAATATTAGAAGACAGTGTTAGCATTTCTGGTGCTGCCCTTAAAGGGCTTAAGTACCACCTTGTAGACAGGATTGCCTTGGTGAAATCTTTATTAGTGGCTCAGATCAAATAGTCATAACCTGCGGAATGCTTTAGGCTTCCATTCTCGTACCCGTATTGTTTCATTTTTACAACCTCCCAATTGCCAGTTAATACAAAGCAGTAATAAACTATGGAGACAGTGCACAGATTTACATCTCACTAACAGGAAGGGATTGTGGGCCTGTGGATTCATTCTGCCACTGTATCCAACAACTTGTGGAACATCTTTTCCAGCTAAACACAGACAAGATTGTACTTTTGGTGGTAACACAATAGTTAAAAGCGTTTGATCAGAACTGTATCTTGTAGTTTGATTTTATACAAATAGTTTGCTACACATTTAAAATGAGATTTTTTTTCTGTTTTATCTGTCATTGTTTTTTCTTTGAAACACTACTTTGTATTTAATTCTACTGTATATCGCTTTTGAATATTTTTTTTCAATGGATTGTGTGTTATGTGATGGGTAGCGTGTATGTGTGTATAAAAAAAACAAAAAATTTAGAGTGGAATTTCTCAAATTTTTCAGGATATTCAGACAAACAATAGAAGATTTAAAAGTGGTAAGTTTGGGAAGTGATCTAGATTACCGATTGGGTCCAGGGGTGGGCCATTTTTTTTTCTCTTTTTTTTTTTTTTCGGTTAACTTAAGCTTTTTAACTTCTGGCTGACTTTAGATTTCTAACTTTTGGCTAACTTTAGCTTTTAGCTAGCATTTTTCAATAGCTATAACGTCCTTGAGAATAATGTTACTTTTGACCTAAGGCGTTGGACTTGTACAAGCTGATTCACTTCAATAATATTCTATCTGCCCATCACAACCACATGTAGCTACATTTGACATTTTTAACTTTGAAAAATCTAATATTTAGATTAGATGGAAGAAACTGACTTGCTCTGACGACCCCTAAAGGGAAAAGCCGAAAGAAGAAGAAGAAGAAAAATTGAATATTTCAGGATTCTTCCTGTTTTGTTTAAAATTGAAGACATTATGGATTCACTCAGATTTGTAAAAGAAAGATGAAAAATGGACAAATGTCTGATAGAAATGGATTGATAGAAAAATAAAGCTTTAGCTTTACGGCAACAAAAGAAAATGTAATATAAAAGCAACACAGATCAGAATGTGAGAAGCCCACAGGCTTTAGTACAATGAGCGAAGGTTCTCATGTCACTGAAGTGACCCTGCAAACAAAAGAAAACAAGCAGAGTAATGGTACTAGGTACTCAGTGGCTGCTGGCAGGCATTTTCAAAGGTCAGGGAAACCTGACGGAAGTATTACACGGAAACTTGAAGCATGTAAAAATATAAGTCCAAGAAAAAGCCTGAAATTTTATGCATCAAACCCCAGCAGGGTGAGAGTGTAGATGGTAAATGAATATCTAAAATGAAAAGAAAATGAATATAAAGACTTAGTTTTGAAGCAAAGCCAAAGAACCAGTGGTGTGGTGTTCTTGTATTTTTTGCGCAGACACGTATCAATAAAAGATTGATCAATTAAATATTTAAAATGACCTGAAAAAGGTCATTTTGGTAAATGTTGCAAAACTTAAAATTTTTTTACAACCTTAGAGAAAAATAAACTAAATAATAATTGGCAGGATGAAAATTGACTACCTAAAAAACTAGTTAAAAAATCATAAGAGAAGAAAACTACAAATTTAGTTTAAAAATAAAAAGCTTTTGTCTAGAATTCATTTGAATTTGGTTTTTGCCTGAGATGATGTCAGAAATTGACTCAATAAAATACAAAAAAATATAAACTGAACACAAATTCTTATCCATGCGGGTATCAGACGAATTATTCTTTAGATGTTACAGTCTAAAGAAAGAAAAAAAAGTGCCAGCTTCAAAATGATTTAATAAAAAGAAAAGATATGAGACCTCAATTTTTGTCTCCTTTCAAACCCACGCAACTGATTTGTCTTGGCATGCGGGTGTATTGCAGGCAATCGCTTTGGGCAAATGTCTATTACCACCGGTAACACTGCAGTGCACACAACTGTGCTAAATTTGCACAAGCTCGAGGGTCTTATGGGGTCTGGGTGTATGAACATGGCTCAAACACCATAAGGAAAGCTTTAAGCTAAAAATTCCTTCAAGTCTTGGACCACCATAGATGTTTGCTTTTGTGTAACAAGGAAATCTATGTTCTTGCCAACACACATTGTAAGAGAGGTAAACACCATGGTCTCAGGAGTCAAACAGTGATGAGCTGTTCAGTATTGTCTTAGATAAAAAAGACATTGCTAACTTCTGAGCCAAGCGGTATTTAAGTCAGTTACAACCCATTAAAAGGTGATACAGAATTTTTTTAACCCCTTTATTACAAACTTGATTGCGGGATATTATTTATAAAACAAGTTATTGGGAACACAAATTAAAATGATACGCCGGAGGAAATGCATGACTCACTTTTCTCTACACTGCAGTTATAACATACATGTTGAGGACGACCTGTTTTGTGAGAGCATAAGTGGTCTCCTTTTCTGTAAATTTGATCAATTACGACAAAAAGCACTAAATGATTTTTTTTTTTTGCTTTCTGCTTTCCATTGGGTTGTAAATGTAACACTTGCTGTAAATCAATGTTAAAGGCATCAAAGAACTCTGTAATTTAATCCTCAGTTCATAAAAAACAGATGTCTCTAAATGAGACTTCCTAGAACAATTATGACTATTATCTGTAATGGCATTGTTCTGGGAAATAAAGCTCACCCTTTGAATATTGTTAATTGATTATTGTCAAAAGGCCAGGAGGCTTTTTGAAACTGTTAAATTGTGTTGCAAAGAGGGAAAAGCAAGCAAACTATATTTGAAAAGCAGAAAAAACGATGAGCAAATGAGATGAGTAAACACAGAGACATGCCAGTAATCAGGCTGTCATTGTACTGAACCTCAAGCCCAAAAATTTTCTGTGTTGATGTTCATGCCCGGCAGAATTATTAGTTTATTGGATGAACATCCACTCTGATCTGGGAAAATGTAAAATACTTTCACATTAACACCCCTTCACATTCAAATTCCAGTTTGGTTTTTCCACCAAAGCTTCTGCATTTTTTTATGCAAGTTCAAAAAGTTTTTCTAACGTTCAAAGTTTTTCAAAGCCTAAACTTTGCCTTATTTCAAAATATATTTTTTTATCCCAATGTATCTACATTAAACTTTAATGTACGCAGGTAGTCAAATTAGTTTAAACAGAAAAAAAACCCCAAACTAATCGAAGCTAATGGTTTTTTTCTGTTACAAACCATTATTCAACAGCCTTGCAAGCTACAACCATCCTTTTAAAACCTGCTAAGAAATAAATGTCACTTTAATTGTATTTAATCATCACACCAGGTAAAATCTGGTGCACTCAAATAAAATAAAAGGAGATTGGGCTCTAAGGACATCAATTTAGGTGGAAAATGACTGGCTGCGACTTGTTCTTTAAACAGTGTAGAAACCTAACTGTGGCACACAAAGGTGCTAAAGATGTTGTATGGTCAGTGCTAATAACACACAAAGTTTTTAGTTGGGTTCACTATTAGTAGCCATGCTAAACAAATGATTGACTATTGGATAATTATTAGTCAGTCAGTCAGTCATCTTCTTATCCGTCTATCCCTTTCGGGGTTGCGGGGGGTGCCGGAGCCCATCCCGGCCAATTTAAGGCGAAGGGCCGAGTACACCCCGAACAGGTCGCCAGTCTGTCGCGGGGCCACACACATACAACCATCCACACACACACTCATTCCTAGGGGCAATTTGGCACCGACCAATCAACCTAGCATGCATGTCTTTGGAGGGTGGGAGGAAACCGGAGTACCCGGAGGAAACCCACGCAAACACGGGGAGAACATACAAACTCCACACAGAAAGGACAGTGTTAGTTTTTAAAAATTTTCCAATGACTGAAACCTTCGTTTTTATCTTCTGAACTACTTAATTCCAAAGGGGTCGCGGGGGTGCTAGACCCAATCCCGGCTGATTTCAGGCGAGGGGTGGTGTACACCCTAAACAGGTCGCCAGTCTGTCGCGGGGCCACACGCACATCCATCCACACACAGACTGTATTCATTCATAGAGGCAATTTCATAGTGGCCAATCAACCGAACATGCATGTTTTTGGAGGGTAAGTACCCAGAAAAAACCCATGCATACATGGGAAGAATGTAAGAACTCCACACAGAAAGGCCAGTGTTTCAAGCCTCATCCCGGGACTCGAACCTTGACCTTCTTGCTGTGAGGCCACTATGCTGACCACTGCACCTGACTAGACTTAAAGATGTGAAATACATGAAATCAATGTATACAAAATTTCTTTGTGTACCTGCTTCCTGTATAAGTGTTTCTTTTTTGTGTGTGTGTTTGTGTGTGTGTGTGTTTACTGTAGCTTCAGGGACAGAATATGTTTATTTCACAGCAACATTTAATTTTGCATCTGACATTTTCTTTTTATAGTTTTGCAACTGATTTTTCTGCTCTTTTAAACCTTTAAGTAAAATATATTGTTCTCTTTTATTACAGAAATCTACTGGATAAAGACACATTCTCAAAGTCAGATCCGAGTGAGTACATAACAAGATTTTTGCATGTACTGTAGATTACATATTATTGCTTCCCAGGTTTAGCTTGTGTCCCATTTTACTCAAACTTATGTTGTTCACTATACTTTAAATAGAAACTATTCAATGTCTTTTTGTTCTTTTGTATTCTTGAGTGCATTTTTGTTCGTGTGTTTTTGTCTCCCCAGACTTCTTTAACATTATTTTTCTTTCTGATACTTTTACAGTGTGCGTACTTTACACACAAGGTGTGGAAACAAAACAGTGGAGAGAGGTGAGTGTAACGCTGAAACACACATACACACTGTTTCTTTTACAAAGAAAAAAGGAGCTGTGTCCAATTAAACTGTGGCGTTGGGATTTTTAATTTGTTCTGCTGTAATTCCTTTGCTTAGTGATCTGACTTGCTGGTTTAAACAATGTATCAAAGCTGCCTAAGCAACTTTTTTTTATTTTATTGACACTTATATTGGAAATGTCCCCTAATTGGAAACTTTACTAATTGGAACTACTCATTCTCATGCCTGAAAACAAATAAGAACACACATTTTTGACAGTACAAGTGTTGAACATTATTCTGGGGAGGAAATTATAAACCTTACGGCATTTTTTTTTTTTGTTCTAGTGTGTATTAATCACACCCATTTTGTGGTGCATGGTTGATACTTCTTTTTTCTTTAAAGAATTTGTGATCTTTCCAAGAAATAAAAAGTACTTTTTGGGTTTGGATTGGATGGAAACAATAATAATTTTCCTCCACTTATTTTTAAAATATCCATATTCTTGAATAAATGGTTGCATAAACTGCAAATATGTGATAAGTTTTATAGTGAGGTTGGTTAAATAGCAGGAAAAAAAATTCTTATGGTTATGTGGTTTTATCCAAGGCAATTGTGACTTTTTTTTTCTTTTTTAATATTGTCCCGCTCAGCTTTTGAGTTTGGAGTTTATCAGATGAACACTTATTTTCCGAGATAAGCCTTTTGCTTGGTTGCAAATATGATGCATTTCATTGTGACTCCCCCAACACCAGAGGCATGAACTTTTAGATGGAACAATCATCCAGAAACCACTTTCACACTCAACTGATCTACAGTAGATAAACTAAATGTCAGAACATAGATACATTTAATGAACAATGCATACATTCACATTTACATTCGATTTCTATTTATAAAGTCAGAAGACGCTCTTTGCCTTTAGACTACATGGGACAGATGGGTGTGTGGGAGAGGGCTTGCATTCAAATGTTTTCAACCATACGTATTCCACATGTATTCATTCTGTTATATGGTCTCTGTTTTATTTCACACATTTGTCATGATTAGACTGTAAAACAAGCTGTTAATCTGATTAATTGCTCAAAATACAATTAGTGTAGAAAATGTTTTATTTTTCTTTCTTCTGTCTTGTTTAGAAAAAAAATCTTACAAATTATCAGAATGTAAGTGGTATCAAATGGTATCAATGGTATCAAATGGTAAATGTGTCTATGATGCAGCTCTTGTTTACTAAGCTGTTACGAACATCTCGGACTGAATAAGCAAGGGCAAACAGGTTGTTTATCAAAAAGGTTTTTAAGTAATATTTTCTGACAGCAGTATGTAGCTCAGAGGTCAAAGGTCTAATGATAATTTCCGTTAGCTTCAGTCTGTCATGTTCTTGCAAGTGAATCTTGATGTAGAGCGTGTACCTGGGATTCCCAAGTCACCTGTGTGCCCTCTTGTCTTACAATACAGGTGGATAAACACAAAAACCTATTGAGTTCATTCATTGGACTAAACTAAATCAGAAAACTACAGTAAAGACCTACTAACAAAGCACCAGAGGAATATAGTACTATGCTGCTGTTTTTCAGGTCTGAAAACAGAATTGTACTTGGGGTCTTTTTAAACATTGTAGACACTGCAGTTTGCTCATTTTTATGAGGGTAAAAGTCCATTGCAGTCCAATAAAATGGAAAGAAGAAATATCTTTGTTAAATGGAGCGATAAAGATCACAAGCAGACTATTAGATGAATCCCTTCTTGCTCTTTTTATTCTTCCCATGTGGGTGTCTTTTGATGGTGAATGTTTTATTTGGGTTTTGAGCTATTGATTATCCAGTTTGCCCCTTAACATGTAACTTAATTTCATAGTGAAGAGATCAAGCAACCATTTTATTGCTTTGGAGGTCACTTTCTGGTGATAAAAATTCCATCAGCTTCACTCTTTCAAAGGGATTTCATTTTCAATGTGTAAATTTATATACTGTTCGTTAATTATTGCATGCCACTCTGGGTGACAAAGTTTACATACCCAGCCTAATTCTACTGACCTGTCTTCAATTTGAAAATCTCAATACTTTGAACTTAAGGATTTAGTTTTGTCTACTGAACCGCTTATCTTTAACATGGTTGTGGTGGGTGCCAGAGCCTATCCCGGCAATTTTAAGGGAAAGGGCAGGGTACACCCGAAACAGCTTGCCAGCCTGCAGCAGGGCCACACTCATTCCTAGGAGCAATTTCATAGCGGCCAATCAACCTAACATGCATGTTTTTGGAGGGTGGGGGGCAACCGGAGGACTTGGTGAAAACCGATACACACATGAGAGAACATGCAAACTCCACACAGAAAGGCCAATGTTCCTAGCCTCATCCCACCCGGTACTAGAAACCCCAACCTTCTTGTTGTGAGGCCACTTTGATAACCACCATGCAACCCTGCAATCCAACTTGAGGATTTGATCTTTTGTGTTCTTGCTTAATGTGTGGAATAAGAGATAAACCTGACACATAATAACACTTTAAAGGTAGAAAATAGTAACCAGGCCCTGTTGGTTTTAAATAAAATCTGACAGTCTAGAAAAGGTTACACTTTTAACCCATACTATTTAAAATAGTACATATACGGTGGATATCCATAGACGGTGGATCAGCGGTAGAGCGCTCGCCTGTGGACCGGAAGGTCGTGGGTTTGATTCCCGCTAAGACCACCGTCTAGGGTCCTTGGAGAAGACACCTAACCCCCGCTTCTCTCACCATTGGCACTGTTGAAGGGCAGCCTGCTGCGGTGTAAGGAGTGCAGCACACAAATTTCCCCGGTGAGGAATGAATAGAGTAATTCATTTAATTTAATTAAACCCCACCTTTACCATACTATATGACCTGACCTTTCAAAACTGGAAGCTGAACATCATTATTGCTTTCAGTTTTCTCAGTTTATATTGTTTGGTGAATTACTGTCACAACAATGTTCATGGGGATTTAAAAAAAATAAAAAATTCAAATTTAATTTTTGTTGATCAACTGGTTAGGGATAGATGGTTCAGAAGACAAAATGAAAATTTAGTTACTTATTGATTACTTTACAATGATTAGACAAGATACCATGTTGAGTTAAAGATCCATTTGGGATAAATAGTGTAGTAAAAATAATCCTCAAACTGTCTTGCATATTAGTATTTAGAAAAGTAAGGTTACAGGGAAAAGAGATAAAGAAGGTGGAAGATTTTAAGTACTTAGGATCGACAGTCCAGAGCAATGGAGAGTGTGGAAGAGAGGTGAAGAAGCATGCGCAGGCAGGCTGGAAGGGTGGAGAAAAGTATCAGGTGTGATGTGTGACAGAAGAGTTTCAGCTAAAAGGAAAAGTGTACAAAACCGTGGTGAGACCGGCCATACTGTTTGGTCTAGAGACAGAGGCACTGAGGAAAAGACATGGAGGTAGCAGAGATGAATATGCTGAGGATCTCTCTGGGAGTGACCAGGATGGACAGGATTAGAATTGAGTATTTCAGAGGAACAGCACATGTTAGAGGTTTTGGAGATAAAGTCAGAAAGGCCAAACTGAGATGGTTTGGACATGTGCAGAAGGGAGGGAGAGAGTACATTGGAAGAAGAATGCTGGGTTTGGAACCACCATGAAAGAGATCTAGTGGAAGACCAAAGAGGAAGTTCATGGATACAGTGAAGGAAGACATGAAGATAGTTGGTGTGACCGAAGAAGATGCAGCAGATAGGGTTAGATGGAAGAAACTGACTTGCTGTGACGACATCTGAAGGGAAATAGTATAGTAAAATAGTATAGTAATAATAAGATTAAAAAGTTAAATTCCAGCTGTAACAGTGCGGTTAGCCTCTTAAAGAAAATAATTAAAGTAAAAGTGTAACATCAATAAACCAAGTAAATTGTCTTTTACCACCTCCTCGTTTCTAAGGTAACGTGGGAAACACAAGGAGATGCTGCACAGGTGCTGGAGCTGGAACAAGTTCAGAAAGAAAAAAAATCTCTGAAAGAGACAAAAAAAAAATCTCTGTTTTATGCTTGTCACATTCAGAGGTAAAAAAAGAACATCTAAAGCCTGAATGCCGCACAAACACATTTTAAATGTTTTTTGTACATAAAATGAAGCAATACACTATTTTATTAAATAAATACACATACACTGTGCCAAAAATTACCCTCACATCATCACACACCTGCTATCAGAACCGCTGAAATCTTAAAGTGTTTCAATTATACCTGTGAAAGTACTTCATCAGTGTTCATGAGAATTTTTTGTGTGGTGCGAATGGCTTTTAATGTGTATGAAAGAGGAGAAAATATATCTATGCACTTTATGACAATCTCCTATAAAGTGTGAAAGCTTTCAAGTAGATTTTCTGTGGGTACTAAAAAGTGGAAATGTTTGAAAGACAATCATTTCTTAATTGTTTGTGCAGCTGTTCCTCTAGTATAAAAGTAGGAATGTACCTGTGCAGGGTTTTTAGATTTGTAATAGTACATTTAATGTTATACTGCTATGCTCATTATGGAATGTGACTGATGTTACTTCATGCATTCATTTCTGTGGGTATAATTTTGGATTTTGAAACATAAAAACTGAACTAATTTTTTTAGAGGGATTTTATTTCAAAAGGAACTTTTTGGAGATTTTTACGATATTTGAATGTTGTTTCAATATCAAAATCATCCCTGAAGTGGCTTTCCATTCCATCCATCCATGTTTAAGAATTGTTAGCTCGTCTGTTCAGTTTTCAGACTTTAGAAATAAGTTGTTCTTTGCCATGGATTTGTTCTTTGCACTGCCCAGATTGTAACGTAAGCAGGAAGTGATTTAGTGCGCATGCTGTGCTCATGCTTAGTCACTCCTCTTAACGTTGGAGCACCATTTTAATGTAGCAAAATAACTTTAAAAAAGAATATTAATATATATGCGCTAGCTTTTCTAACTTGATGCATTTCACAATATTTTCAGCCTCAAACAAAGTTTATGTTGCGTTGCACATGCGTCCAGGGTGTGCTGAGGTATCAAAAGGTGCCATGTTTACCTATAAATGCTCTGAGATGAGTATTATTACTCCCTGAAAGCACAAACCCGCCCTTCAACCAATCCCCGTCTTTAACTTGAAGCTGAAAAACCTCAATTTAATTGGTTGTCCGTTTACACTAAATCACTAATTTATTTTGCATGTAAGAAAAAGATTGCTTTAACGAACTAGTTCACACCTAAAAATAATCTCATGTGGTGTTACTCTGAGTTACTCTCTGTTTTTATGCCTGCTTCTTTTTGCTGAGAAACCCCCCAAAGCTTTTCACGAAAGGCTAAAATAGAAGAAAAGTTCAATCTCACTCTCCGTCACAAAAGTCTCATTTGCTTCTGTCTGTGAAAACACAAGATTCCACAAAGCTCATTATATCTTCTCGATGTTACTGACTACTCAACATGCTGCTAGGAGAATAAAAAACCATGTAGGATTGGGGGAGAAAAAAAAAGAAACTCTAAGACATTTGGGTTGCATAAATCCCCGGCTCTAGTTTATGTGTGCTCCGGGGAAGGATATAATGGAATTGTAGTCAGGTTTGGGAAGAAACACTTCAGACAGTAGAGAATAATCCTCACATCTTAGTACGACTTCCCTTTAGGTAGAGCCTTTAAGAACACTTGCTCTTATTCACAGCGTGACTGTGTTGAAAGCACATGTTTCTGCTTTAGTAGCAGATGCTTTAGATGTGTTGCAGGAAGAGTTCAGTTTGCCATATGTACAGTTATTTGTGTGAGCTATTGTGTGTGTGCATTAATGTCGGAGGTGCAGGTCAGGGACTTCATGCCACATTCTCATTATCCAACTCCAGCAGCCCGGCAGCATCTAATGAACTCTGCAGCACGGTATTGTTTCTTGCACTCAGCAGGGAAATCACATTACAGAGCTCATCTTTGCCATCATCCGCCTCTTTGCTCACATGTTCTCACAGGCCCATCAACACCTTCAGGTCCCCCAGAAACTCAAGATGTCTCACATATTTAATATCAGTATCCTATCTTCCTATAACTCTTCCAGTGGGACATTGAAATATTCAGTTATGGAATCCATAAGGACACAAAGAAATAAGTAGATTTGTAAATGTGTTTTGTTAGAGTTTTGACAGCTTCCATGCTACTTTTTTTTTTTTTACCATAGGAATAAAATAGCAATCCACTCATACAAGTTCGTGAAGTCCTTCATTCATCCAGGAGTGATCCATAGTAGAAAAAGTTTTAAAAAAGTCTTCTGGACAGTTTTAACGAACCCTTACAATAGGGTTTGTTTACTGGTCTGTGGCTACAATAGGAGCCATTCACGGCCATCATAGGCAGCACAGGCTCATTGGTCGAGCCCTGCCTTACTATTTTTTTTACCTTTTACTCAGGTTAGTATAAATAGATCCAGTTTTCAGTCCATTTCATTCAGATTGAAAATGATTTCCGGATGGAAGTCGAAACGTCTCGATTAAGAATTAAACTGTCCAGAAGACTTTTTTGAAACTTTTTCTACAATCCACTCATACATTACAAAATTTAAACCTGGCACACTATTGGAAATACAATTAGTTTTATTATTACTTCTGTGTTTTTAAAGAAAACACTTTAAGCTGAAAATCTGAAAAAAAATTATTACAAGAAACTTATTTGAAAATGGGATTATGAGGTTCAGGTTAGGGCAAAAAGTTTTATAGAAAAAAAAACCCCAGAGTAAATCTATTTGTGAATCATATTTTCTTTGCATACATTTAGCTGTGTCTGAATTCCAACATTTTATGTGGTAACTCATAGTAACTGTGGCCACTTTAGGAATGAAATCTCATGTGCTTTCTTGAATGCAGAATTTAATTAAATATAAAAGGAGTTGATAATTAATGTATGTACTGTTTCTCATATTTGAAAGTCTTGATCTGCCTAGCTTGCTGTGTCTATATGTGGCATTTCTGGGTCTTTGCCAGCTCTTCCCTGGCATATTTTTTTCACATTTGGCACTTTGAAAGTGTGAATCCTTCTAATTAGGAGGTCTTAATCACTACTTTTCTCCTCCTCTGCTTTTTCCAACTCCCATTATCCCACTTCCTTTTCACTCTAGTTTCTTCATTTGTTCTGCCGTCTTTCCATACATATTGAACAGTTTACTTTTGATGCTTCTTTTCTCTTTCATTCTGTCCCTTTTATTTCTTAGTGCACATACTTTTTCATTCCTTATTTCATGTCTTTTCCTATGTGGGGTTAACGAGTGGGTTATTTTGCAGTAATTAATGTTAGCGAGAGGTGAGGATCAAGGAACCAGGATGAAAAAAAATGCTCCTGGCTTCCGTTGCACAAGCACAGCGTGTGAAAGCAGCTATTAATCAGGCTTATGGTAATCTAGGTTTGTTTATGTGCAAAAGGTGAGATAAAGTCTTAAGAAGTTATACAAATGTAAAAAAAAAAGTTTTGTGCACTCTGCTGCGGGTACATTTTTTTTGTATATATAGTTTGCCTTGCTTCAGCTTGCATCATTCTTCTTTTCTCACTTCTACTTGTATCTGTCTTGCTTCTTCTGCAGTTTGGCCGAACAGAGGTGATAGACAACACCCTGAACCCCGACTTTGTTAGAAAGTACATCTTGGACTACTTTTTTGAAGAGAAGCAGAATCTTCGCTTTGATTTGTGAGTGATCTCTAAATATGTTTTTCATCATTTTTTTTTTTTTGGCTACTTTTGCTTTAGACTTTGAACTTTGCACTTTTACAAGTGTTTCGTTGAGTAGATCAATAAACATCTGAGTGTGCAATGAAAGAAAACCACTTTGTCAGGGAAAGCCCTTTAAAATTCCATGAAAACAGATTTTTTTTGCAAATTCTGCTGAGTGTTACAAATCAGCTTTTTGATATTCATCAAATGCACGAGTTGACACAAACATGTTTTTTTTTTTTTGCTTAAACAAGCCCTTTTACTGAATGTAAAAAAGGGTTATCTTGAAATTAATTTTTTAAAGAACTGAATGGACAAACAAAAAAGTTGATTGTTGCAGACATGTGCGTAAATCAACCTTATTATCATAATGTACTTAATGGTGGAATATAATTTAAAGAATAAACAACAAATAGTTTATTTGCATGTGAGAAATAAATAAAAAAAAGAAGTCTTCTGTATTTTATGACATATTTTTTAAATCCCCTCAAGAGCTCATGTGAGCAAGCTAAACATTCACATCATGTGATACAAATTCTTCTTGCAGATATCATTGATATTTGTGTTGCTTTAGCTTTAAAGACGCACATAAAATATTACCTATTTAACTTCTCTGATTCACACAGCTTCATCACATGTTTGAATATTTGCTTTGCTAGATTAAACTTTTATAGAAATGAAATCTGTGTCTTTCATAGTTCTATCATATTAGTTAGAAATATATGAAGAATATAAAACAGTTGGACGGTCAAAGAAAAACCTTCAACCAAAACATTAGGCTTTTCATCTATTAAAGTCTAATTAATTACAGCACTTTCATTTTCAGCTCAATACTTGCGAGACATCAAACCTGCCTGATTAATATAAATAATTTCTGTTTTAACAATCTTGTGTTCACAAAGCAACAAAACACTTTGGCCATGTGAGTGGTATTTCAAAAAAACTTAAATAAACATTACATGTAAGTAATAAATACCACAAATTTTTTTAAAAAAATTGCATTTCACATAAATTTGACTGTAAATTATATTATTATAATAAGAGCCAGTACACTGCACAAATTGGTATATGCATACTTTAAAAAATAGAAAAAGTGAAGAATGCACGTGTTCAATATTTACTAATAAAACATGCGTAAAAATATTGCAAATTTAGAATTTTAATCCATAGAATCAAGTGACTATTTATTTGAAGTTTACTTTAGTATAAAAAAAACAAACTAAATCGACATCACATCAATTCCGTACAAGCTTGAAAATGAGTAAAGCATTGCAAACTCAGCCACATTAACTAGAGAGGTGGGACACATCCCTTGGACCAACTGATTAGTTAATAGGTATTGTCACTTAATTACTGTCATTAACTTTTTCTGCTTGTCATCCAAGAGTTTATGTCTATTTTTGTCTGAAATGTTGTTTTTAAAAAAAAAAAAACTTTTTTCTGCAGTTTGTGCAAATGTTTAAAAGATGTTTTGCATTTTACACTGATGCCAAATGACCTCTAATTGAACTTCAAACTCAATGTGAGAGTAATATGTAGATTTTGCTTATTTTTTAGGCTTTTACTTTTACCACCGTTGTGATCAGTAGAGGCAGCATTAATGACACAATCTCTTCTTGCCAACAAAACCATAAATAAATGATGAGCTTTTAGTTGAAATCACCCTCTGTTCTTGTTTAATAGCTGATCAGCATCCATTGTTTGATCAAATGTTTAATCTGGTTGCATCACATATGCTTCATTTCCCTCACTTTCATTGCCACTTATTGACATGCTAATCAAAAGAGGTCCACATCACATAAAAAAGGTCTTGCTGGACAAGCCTCTGGTTCTTTTCATCTTTCCTTCATCTTCATTTACACATTGAAGACTTTTTGTTCAAATACTGTTTGCTCGTGTAATCACACCCACTTTGTTTTCTGATATTCTGTTCATTGATTTTACTCCCAGTGATTTGGAGAGTAGTCACAATCACTGTCATCCGAAACGTATCAATTTGAATACTTGCACGTATATAATGTTTACAATAATACTAAAAAAAAATTGGCATATTTTTTCCAGGTATGACGTTGACTCAAAGAGCCCGGATCTGTCCAAACATGTGAGTCTACTTTCTGTTATAAATCTTGAATCAGATGAAAACCTAAGCCATCCTTGAATAAAATGTAAATTACAGGCTTAAATTGCTGAGGAAAGGGGGAAATTATTGCTCAATGGAGTTTGAAGTGACTTATCATTGGAAATGTCATGGCTTTATTTTTTCTGCATGTAAGATTTTGGTGTTGCATAAAGCATGCTTGGTTTTCATTCCAAATGGATTAAAGCAAATCCCTTTATTGCTTGATTGAAAATGCATCCAAATACAAATGACTGTTTTTTTTCTCTGTACATAATGTTTTTTAAGTTTTTTTTAAACTATTGAGTATATAACTATTAAGGTAGACAGTTTTTATGTCTCTAGTCTATAACATATTATTTATCCTCTAAACAATATAATTGTTTGTTTAACAGCACTTTGCAATAACTTGACATATTAAATTTTAGATGCAATGCTTTTTCCTGTTATTTTCCATTTTAAACAATGTATTATGTTACATTGAACATTATTGTTTCTCTTTACTGGTCTTATGTAAGTTAATTTCTATTCATCAAGACTGGAAACAACAGTGATACAAAGCATTGACCAAAGCATGGAATCAAAATAATCATTCTGGGTGATTATTTGATGTATTTGGATAGCAGGGATTTGCATTTTTCCATCAATTGTCGCAGCTCCACCTGTAATGTGCTTTGGGATTTAGTTCTGCCTCAGCATGTTGATGTTTTTTCTGCTCTCACTTTGAAAAGCACTAGAAGCGTTAGGTTTGGTTCAGTGATGTGTCTTGGTATATGATGTGCTCTGTTGTTATTGCTGTCGTTGTCGTTGTTGCTGCTGCCGCCCAACTTTTCTGGAAGCCTGCAGAACTCAATGTAGGTCCCTGCATCTCTCTCACACCGACACTGCATGCCCACTGTTGCTCATTAATGATCAGTCTCAGAGGGAAGGTGGTGCAACTTCTCAGAATCAAACAGCTGAAAGTCAAAAGAAGTCATTCCAAACTCTTGTTGTCTAAGAAAACTTCTTTTTGGCCAAACTGTGAACAAAACATTTAGTTAATGTGTCTTTCAGCAGTTCTTCTAAACAATGTCATCATACACTTTCCAGACACTGGCATAGTGGGTGGAAATAGTTGCCAAAACAAACCACTCAACTTAATAAGAGAAAAAGAGAAATAAAGGCATTTTCTCTGAAGATACAGTAAATCATATAGTTTGTTGTTGATTAGGACCAAAAGGATAATTATATCTGGTTTGTCTTGGCAAAAGAAAATGATGATTTTACTGTCTATTTTGATGCTAAAAATGGAAAAAATTGTCTTGTATTGAACAGGACAGTTTCTACAAAAAAAAAAACAAAAAACGTTATTACTGACATTCCATACTTCTTTCATACATATAATGTTAGAAACAGTCCATCTTCTCTTGTGTGCCTGTTATCCTCTTTCTCTCATTAGGCCAATCAGTCACACTTAGCATGTCACAATAGTCACAGAGGGCAATTAAAAGTGGTATGGAAGATCTTTAAAAGTATCACTGGTTGGACTCATGCAGAAAATAAAATAGATGTGCAGTACTGTATATATAAACATACAGTATACTGTATGTACATATGTACTGTATAGAAATAGACGGTGGCTTCCTCCGCAGGGTGGGTGGGCTATCACTCAGAGATAGAGTGAGGAACTCGTCATCCAGGAGGAGCTTGGAGTAGAGCCATTGCTCCTCTGGGTTGAAAAAGGCCAGGTGGGGTAGTTCGGGCATCTGGTTAGGATGCCTCTCAAACACCTTGCTGATGAGATGTTTTGGGCACGTCCCACCAGGAAGAGATCCAGGTGCTGTCCCTGGACCCGCAGGAGAGGCCATATCTCATAGTTGGCAGGAAATGGCTCGGGATCCTCCCCAGAGAGTTGGAGGATACAGCCGGGGTGAGAGAAGCCTGGGCTTCCGGTCTGAAGCTGTTGCTCCCGCAACCCAGCTCCGGATAAGCGAATAACAAGAAACAAAACTTTGATGAACCTTAAAAACCTCAGCCAAATTGTATAGTGAGCAAAGAGATCGGCCCACAACCTGTCCATAACTCTGACTTCTTGGTTTTGGATTTATGTAAATATTTAAATGTACAGAGTTGTATGCTGTTGAAGATTGGAGTTTTTGTAAGCCTCGTTGTTACTGCTGAGCTCACATGCAGTCGTAAACAATCCAAGCGTATGTATTGTTTGAATTATAACATCCTTTTGGTTGCTATTCTCTGAGACTGGAGATTTGAGACTCATACTGTATGTTGTCCTCCTCAGAGAAATTGCTAAACATGTCAATGGACTTTGCCTTTGCTGATCTCTTCCTTTACTCACCAAGGGGTTTGTGCTCAGTGCCACTCTGACCTTCTGTTCAGATTCAGAGAATCAGAATCAGAACCCACAAGGCTCTCCTCTCAGAATACATAAGGGAAAGAAGAAAAATAGGCTAACTAACTTTTTAAGTTAACTTAGATTACCACAATACTAAATTAATCTGATAACAACATTGTATATTGTAATGGCAAATATTGAATAAGTCTTTCCTACAGCAAGTCTAACATACTGTGTAATGAATCCATAATGGTCTGACAGCATGCCGATGTGTGCATTTGCATTAGGACCCAAACCCAAAAAAGGCAATGAAAGATTGGGGCAATTTTTCAGAAGTTTTAAATCATTCTAACTAATCACTAAAAGTTGCTAAAATATCTTCCATAACACCTTTTAAACCTAAATTTTATTTTGTTGAGGGACAAGCTCCTTAAGATTAGACATCTTGTTTTCGAGGGGGTCCTCAACCTAACCTTGTCCGATGATTAGAACTTTTTGTCCAAAAGTCCTTCGAAAAATTTGATATGGTAGGGTACGCCAACTTCCACTGAGGCAAAGGTGGATACAGGCAATGAGACATTAATTTGTAAGAGAATGTGTGTGTCAGTGAGCATGTTTGCGTTAGCGTGCAGCAAGGATTTTGTCACAGCTACATTATATTTAATTTTTTATTTTAGGTTTGTTGTGTGTTCACAAATGCAGCAATAACAGTTTCAAATAATAACTTCTTTTGTGGTGAATAACTTGTCATAAAACTCAATCTAAATAAACTAACACATTCTTAATATCAAGGATTCTCCATCGAGCTTTTTTTGCATTGACTTTAAAAGTAAAATTTTAAAATATTTTTGCCATTTACAGCCACTTATACAGTATAAATTTACAATATAAAATGGTAATTATTTTTCTTGTTGGGTATCACATAGAATTGTAAATTTTAGGGAATCATAAAACTATAATTAACATGGAGAACGTGCTTATTATTGGAAATCATTGAGATGTTTTATGGAGAATCATACAAAAAAAGAAACTTCTTTTGCAGAAGTTCAAATAAATGTAATTATTAGTGTTTCATTCTTAAAATGGAACATTTAGAAATTGGATCAGATGCATGTTTGCAAAAAAAAAGACAATCTTTATGCTAGCCCATAATAACATATGTTTATCTGAAAATTGGTTTGAGGATGAGTAACTGATGAAACTTTAATCTCCTCCTGATATTTTTATTTGCAGCCACTTGAAAGTTCAATCTTCTGCATGACAAACTTGTTGATGCACAAAACCAATTTTCATTAAGTGTGACTTTCTGGTGTGACTATGTATAAAATCCTCCCCCTCCCATTTGCACGTCCATGGTAGTAGTAGTAGTATGGGAAACTAGAAATTAGCATTTAAGGTCAATCTTACGTTTGTTTAAATGATCAAGTCCATCTTTCCTTCCTTCCTTTTCTCTGTCCTTTTCATTATTCCCCTCTTCAATACCTTCAGGACTTTTTGGGTCAGGTGTTCTGTACACTCGGGGAGATTGTTGGATCACCAGCCAGTCGACTGGAAAAACCACTGGGGTGAGTAACAGTTTCAGACGGTTCTTACCATCTCGAGTAAAATGTGATCCCAGGTCACCTCATTGTGCTAGGAAGGACCTCATACTGAATAAAAAAATTAATTTTCATGTGCTTATCCATTGGTTTCACTGTCATGTAAAATCTTTAGTGAAGAAGCTTAATTTCTTTACCGCAAATAACTTGAAAGTTTTAAAATTTTTATTTATAAAGTACCAAAAATCTTGAAAATATCCAAATAATGTATTCAAGTCCTAAAACTAATATTTTTATAAGATCGGAAGACATGGAAAGAAAGAAAATGGTAACTTAGGGGAAACAAAATTGAGTCAGGCGCAAAAAAAGGGTGAGATAAATAAAGAGGGGGAGGAGGAGACAAATGAGTGATTAAGACATGGATGTGGGAAAAAGACATTGATCAGAGAAAGAGCGAGGGGGTGTGAGGATGGAGACAACACATCTACAGATGTTTTCTGTAGATAATTATTGTCATTAAGAAAAAGGGAAAAGTGTGAAGCAAAATTACCTAAATTACATCCACCCACTTCCGCCTGCACTTTTTCACTGTTTATGCAGAAAGAAGTGTTAATAGAAAATCCTGTAATCTCTCAATCTACATCTGTCAGCCATCATCATTGGCATCCATCCCTCACACCATTAAGTAGTTTTGGTGAAATTACCCAGACAGCTTCTCTGAATCATATCAAGTACAATAAACTTGAACATTTAAATAGCATTGCTAAAAAGAAATCCATAGTTGTGTGAATTTAAAATTCAACCATTGAGTGAAGGTGCATCATATTTTTAATGATCATATTCTCATTGATGGGTTGATCGACCAAACTGTGAAGTAAGATGTTGATATACTTGCAATTGCTTTCACACCAAAATGATGTTTTGGAAAAACTATGAAATAAAATACTCTAAAATTCAAGAAAACATAAAAACATGTTTTTGTACAGAAAATCAAGTAGACCTCAACACAGGTTGTGGTTGAATTCACACACCAGTCAGTGAAAGAGTTGGGGTTCAGTATGTACAAGAATCGTCGTGGTTAAAACAAGACATCCTGCTAAGATTTTATGAACCGCACGAATAAACATAATCAACTGGACATAATCAAATCAACATAATCAAATGAACATAATCAAGTGGACTCTAACAATTACTCATTCTAATCCTCAATTCTATGTTTGCACACATTTTGTATGAATTTGTATTGAAGTAGTTGTTGTTTTAATTAGTGATTATATTTCATATACAGATGTATCAATCGTGTACGGCGACCTTTTAGTACCCAGAAAACCACCTTAGAATTAAAATGTACAATTATTATTTCTGTATATATATATATATATATATATATATATATATATACACTCAAATGAGGAAATTAAGGACAGCCAGGTAACTTAAAGTCTTTGTACGTTACGTACATACCACACTTGATAATTAAACACTCAATTGTTGTGTTTCCCATTCTCTTCACAAAACCAACCAAGTTAAGCTTGTTTCCTTGTTCTATTAAAATCTCTAACGAGAAAAAAAATCCTGAGGCCTTTCAGCCAGAGGCATCTGTGCACTTTTATTGTTTCCCAATCTACACACTGTCAAAACTGATGTTGACAATTAGCGTGTAAATTAGTGCATGTTCTTCTTTTAGCATGCTTCTATGTTGGTTGCTAAGGGGGACATTAGCTCAGCGAGTTAAGATTAGCTTTAAGATTCTATACTGAGAGCTTGGCTTGGTAACGTTACCATAGCGTTATGAAATGCCGTTTATTTCAGGATTCAGAAATTATGATACAGTTGGAAAAATATGTCTGCCAAAGTGTTTATTTTTTATTTCACTCTGCAGGCGGGAGATAAAACAGCTGCTTGCCAAAATGTGTTCTTATGGTAGCTGTAATCGTTATTTTAGGGCTGTATATGAAGCCCTCTCTCTGTGGGGAAACTTCTGTTGCCAAAATGTGTTTTTTTTAAACTATATTTTTACATTTGTAGGGCAAGGTTGCTTTAGAAAATACTACCCTATTCTTTATTCCATGTCTTTCCTCTAGAGGCTGGTTAAAACTAAACGTGCAACAGGCCTTTTTTCTTGATGGGTTGGAACGGTTTCATAAATCAGATGTTCACTTGATTTCAGTTTCTTACAGTTTGATAAATTAGCAAGTGATTCGGTGAAAATGTGGAACAGTCTTGTGCTTCCAAATGTTAACCCCTGTTGTGATTGTGGTCTAGACTGCAATTTTAGGTGGAATTGAACAGCTGTAGATAAACAAGTTTTCAAGTTAAACTCAAGGGGCTTTGTGGCAGATTTGTTACAGCTTCTTTTGGGGGAAGGTGACAGAAAAGGGAGAAGAATAGGCAAACATGTAACCACACAAATGCACGCATGCGCGCGCGCACACACACACACACAGTGCATGGTGTAGTGAATACCCATGTGGTAATGAAGAATGATTCATATTTTATTGCTTGGAAATGCAAAAGCATTTCTCTTGAGCTGAACTGACCCTGTGGGAGAAGGTTTTAAAGCGTTTGTTTGTGTTTTTTATGTGCTTGCCTTTCCACCTGCATGCACAAAACATTAAACAGAATAAATCATTATCTAAAGGATTTCTGTCTGTCTCGTCCTACCTCAAGACACACATTTCATCACAAATGCATAAAATCACAAATTCATGTCAAATTCTGATGGATGAATTATTAAAAACAGTGGCACATTTTCCGCATTCTATTTCTACAGACATGAATTTTGTTGTTGTGTTACACTTATTCTGCTTTTTTAATCCTATTCTATGAAGGAAAAAAAATCCAATCATGTGCACCATGTTTTTGGCCCAAAAATATAGATAATATTTTATGTGTATACATTTAGCGTGTGATTTTTTTTTCGTTAGAGGGTATCAGTGTATTGGATGAAATGCACTTGCTCAATTTGTGAATAAATTATTATGACCTGTGCATGTTCTATCATTTGATTGAATTATTACTGAATTCAATTGAATCACTGGAAAAAATTTCTGGATGGAAGTTGAAACGTGTCGATCATCAAATACACTGTACAGAAGACAACTTTGAAAACCTATATACAATATTCTGTCATTGCATTTTAAATAGATATGGTGGCAAATGTGTTTTTGAGTTTTATTTTCAAATGTAACATTACATTGGGTGCCAAAAGTAATGCCTCTCATGTCTATAGTTGACACTTTTTTCTTATCATTAAAATTTTATCCTACTTCCAATATGAACAAAACTCAAATATTTCAACAGATAAACTTTTTAGAATTGAATTTTTGGATTCTATTTGGTTAGTTTTTTAGATGTCTTGTTTGATCTTTTGAACCGCTTATCCCTAACGGGGTTGTGGGCAGGGTTTTTTTTTTTTATAAAATAAATCCTCACTTCCACATGACTTCATCAATATTTCACAAGAACATTTTAGATGTCATTATTACTTATATGACCAAGTTTAAATTCCAACCTCCCACAACGAAGCAGACCAATATTATTAGCCCTCATACTAACGTGGTTAAGTCATTATCCTCACAGCATCCAGTAAAATTACTTGTAGTTTCAAATTCAATTGACACACATCTTAAAGCTAATTTTCCAACCGAGTACTTATTCACAACAGTGCTGCTTTTGTTTTGAAACCATGATCATGGAGGGCACTTGACACTCTCACCTGTCTCATCTCTCGTATGGTGAAGTAGATTTGAGTGTAAAGATTTGATGTTGAAGGAAAATAATGAAGTGTTTCACCCTCTCTGTCATCAACAGCTTTACGTTAGTTGTATTAGGCTGTCTCACTTGATGTGTAATAAATTGCGTGTGACTGACCTAGAGTTAAACCTATCTGAATATTAATGATGGACAAAAACAAAAACACTTCAAAATGTGTTAAACAGCAAAATAAATAAATAAATAAAAAAAAATGTAAAAAGATTGTGTTGTTTAGCATGCAGTGTAATACTATTTCTTTTTTTCATACCTTGAAAGTCGGGCTGCACGGTGGCGCGGTGGTTAGTATGGTGGCCTCACACCAAAAAGGTTGGGGTTTGAATTCCAGAGTGGCAATGGGACTACTCCAATTTCCTCCAACTTTCCGAAAACATGCATATTAGGTTGATGGAACATCAAAACTACCCTTAGGTATAAGTGTTTGTGGATGGTTGTGTGTGCGTGGCGCCACAACAGACTGGCGACCTATTCGGGATATACCCCGCCTCTCACCGTAAATTAGCCGGGATAGGTTCCGACACTCCCAGCAACCCAATTAGTGACAAGTGATTCAGAAGATGAAACAAAAACCTTGAAAGTTGATCATCTTTCATCGTTCTTTGTTTATTGCACTACATTCATCAAAAAAAAAAATGTTGAGCTGAGATATCCAGAAAACTTTAGTATTCACTTCAAAATATATTTTATTTAAAAAAAGAATAGTGATAAGAAAAAAACACCAACGTTTATCTTTAATTACTTTCTGTAACAATAGTTTTACATAAAAAAGACTTAGACATTGATGCAGTCACTCAACAAAAGGTGCATTTTCTCCCAGTATTCAGTGTCTCTGCTTTTCGCCCCAGGGTGAACTTTTATCTGAATATGTAGTTTCTATTTTTTTTCAACCAGAAAACAGATTGGCATGACAAGACAGAAGTGCAAATTTTCTAGTTCAGTGTGAACCAGATAGAAACGTCAAGCCATCACGACTAAGTCTACTTTCTGTTCCCAAAGTGAGAACTAAACATGGAGAACTTAGTTTAGTTTCAAATAAACTTTCCATGCCAATCATCGCAGCAGCAATAACTTATTTATTTCTCTATTAGGTTTGGAAAGAAGGTAATCTTTGCTACAAACTCAGGGGAAACAAAATATAATTTTATAGCTACAAATTAGTCTAAAAATTCTTTGCTAAGCTGTCTTCTGTTTTGTACTCACTTATGGAAGTAACAGCTAGAATAAACTGATTTTTAGGAAGCAAAATAAATCAGCATTGATCGGTTGTACTGGTGTTTGCCTCCTGAGTTTATATTACCAGAGCTGAAATTACACAAGGGCTTTTGGGCTTTGCTTTTTTCCCTGGACGTCTGCCACAACATCCTATTTTTTAATTTTTTTTATTTTTATGAGCAAATTTACACTTTGGGGAAAAAATATGACAAAGCAAACAGATCGTTCTATATTTATAAATACTAGAACCTCTGCTGGTTTTAGAATATTTTATGCCTCAAAATGTAAAAATGATCAAACTAATGTAAAAGCCCAGGATTGATAGCAATTTTAACTAAAGTGATATTAATTAATGTGTTCAGCATTATAACATGCAGTTGGTTTGGAAATGAGAAAAAAAAAATCACCTTAATCTAGTTTGTTTTTGGAACTCAGCCTTTTTTTTCACTTGGTATATTTTAGTCAGCTATTAATTTAATCCCGTGCTGATGTTTGAACTACATTAAGCATTTTCAACTTTTCAAGTAATCATATATGTGTGGCTCCGCAACAGACCAGCGACATGTTCAAGATGTACCCTGCCTCTCGCCTGAAATCAGCCAGGATAGGCTCTAGCACCCCCTCCACACCTTAAGTAGTTGAGTGGTTCAGAGAACGAATAAAAAAGTAATTAGACAGATGATAACCAATAATCATATGACATTCTCCGTTAGTCATGTACCATATAAATATGCTCATAAAGCCAAGTTACGTCCAGCAATGAACACACTGCACAACTTAAAACATTGTTAAAATGTGACAATCTCTATATACTAACACCAACCGCTGCTGCCTGTTTTTCTACATAAACTATAAGGGTTTTTTTGTACAGTGAGTTCATGTTCAAATTATGGATTTATCGACGATGAGCTGCAGATAATATGTTTTTTAAAAATTAAAAAATAATTTTTATTGCTCGTTATTGCTAGTTAATGCGTCCTAGTTATTGCTGCGGCATCAGCAATAACTGTGACGCTACATCGGTCCGTCGTGGTAAAGAGAGAGCTGAACCAAAAAGCAAAGCTCTCGATTTACAAGTCGGCCTACGTTCCCACCCTCTCCTATTGTCACCAGCTGTGGGTGGTGATCGAAAGAATGAGATTGCGGATACAAGCGGCTGAAATGAGCTTCCTCCGCAGGGTTGCTGGGCTCTCACTCAGAGATCAGGTGAGGAGCTCTGCCATCCGGGAGGAGCTCGGTGTCGAGCCGCTCCTCCTCCAGGTCGAGAGAAGCCAGATGGGGTGGTTCGGGCATTTAGTCAGGATGCCCCCCGAGCACCTCGTGGGTGAGGTGTTTTGTGCATGTCCCACTGGGAGGAGACCAAGGGGCAGACCCCGGACCCGCTGGAGAGACTATGTCTCACAACTGGCTAGGGAACGACTTGGGATCCTTTCGGGTGAGCTGGAGGATGCAGCCGGGGTGAGAGAAGCCTGGGCTTCCCGTTTGAGGCTGTTGCCCCTGAAAACCCGGCCCTGGATAAGCGGAAGATGACGGAATGGAATGGGAAAAAAAATAAAAAGGGGACTTTGGATAAGAAAAGACAAGAATCTGTATTAACATTTGATTGACAAACTAAACTTCAAAACAAGCCAAAAAATTGAGATAAGCACAGAAATATTTGTTAGAGAAAGTAACTTCCCAAAAATTTGTCAAAATAGATTTGTGATTCTGTAAAGTTGTACGTTTCTAAGTCTTGATTTTTAATAATGTCTAATTCTCCCAATTTGCTAGCTTTGTAAGCCATTTAATGAATCAGAGTGATAGATAATGAAAGTTTTAACTGCAGTTTTTTAATGACAGCTTTCTGGACTGCAAATGGAAGCTAGCTGTCTGGTCAATGTTATCTAAAGAAAAATCTTTTCAGATAATCTGATTAAAGTGTTTGGAATATGTAAAAAGTACAGTCAAACTCAAGCTGCAATTCCTTTCTCTTCACAAAGTAAAGAATGCATTGCATGCTGGAGAACTTCCAGCGCAAAAAGGATCACTTTAAAACTGTGAAGTGCTCATTTCATGCTTCATAATCTGATAATAATAGAAATCTTTAATGTAAAAAACAATAATTACAACAACAATAATAATATAAATTTATGTTTTTATATTTTTTATACTGATAAATATATTGTCTTAATTTGTATGTATTGAATATCTTTAACTATTAGTTTGTAACAATTATTGTACTTTTGGTATATGTAAATGTGATGTACAGCGACCTTGTGTGCCCAGAAATAATATAATTATTTTATAATAGGCTTTTAGTATAATGATGATAATTAAAATGAGCATGCCTCAAGTAGACACGGCACAGCGAGTTGGGAAAAACTAAATAGAACAAACAACAGATTAAGCCACCAATTCCATATGTTTCTGAGCATGACATGGTCATTTTGTGCCAAAATCCATGGTAACATAATGGGTCTCTGCAAGTTCCCCACAATGCATTCGGGGCTGTGTGAAAGGGTTGAATGAAACCTTTATCCACTTTGATGAAAATTTGTTTAGCCATGTGGTAGGGATTGCACAAGCATAATGTAAAGTTCCCCATATTTGTATATTTTTAATGTTGACGACATGTAACACAACTTACTTTTGCAGAAATATCACTAGAAAAAATGTATTTTAAGTTTGCTGTGTGAAAGAGAGCTAAGCCGCCAAATAAGACATTTGTTTCATGTGAAGATCAAAGGGGCTTTGCTCTTTTATCGTTGCTTCAGATTAGGCAATACTCCCTCTGGCTCCAGACCTAAATGCATATAAAGTCAATGGAACATGTGTCACACAATTCTGAAGGTGTTTCTCGTCATTATATTCTGAGTTTTATCAGCGTCGGATTACTGTTAGACTTCTAAACACAAACCAACCTGCTTGTGTACAATATGCACTAAATGTGCTGCATCTTTTGTGAAGTAAAAATACAAGTTTAGTAAGCCATTTTTGGTTTTAAAATGACTTATTCTTTTTAATCAGTATATGGCATCCAATTATTGGTTGAGAATTATTTTTTCTTCATTCATTTTATCTCGTGAATATTTAGCTAACAGTGAAATTGACACATTGTGACACACAAACTATGATTAGATGCTACTTTGATTGATAACAGAAACAGTCGTCTGGAAACTAGATTCAAGATATTTTTCTGCTCATCCATGTTTATGATTTAGCAGCAAAGGTCCTTGATCTAATGTAATGGTTTTGGGGAGAGCCATTTTTAATATATTGTTGCAAGATATAACTACTTTTGGAGTCTGTGCAAAGATGCTGGTGAGAAAGCTTTGTAACTATGGCAGAGTGTGACTTGAAAAAAAAGTTGATACACAGTGTATTAAATTACCATAAGTCATCAATCATTCATAATTTGCATTAGAAAATGTGTCAACTATTGCTTTATTGCCTAAATACAATCCATACCCTCTCTTACTGCAGAAAAAAAATAGAGTTGATGCAGTGTTCAGAGGTGTTTCTGTTCAACAAACTGTTTCAACAAATATGCAATTGATTTGAATTGCTGAGAAAACTAACTGTAGCTGTAACTGACTGACTGACCTTGTTTGACAAAAAGCTGTTTGGATTTTGTCAGAAGAAAACGTAGAAAGTGGAAATTTAATTAAGTAATTCAATCCACTTGCATCAGTTATGTAACACATTTTCTTGTAATGTTTGTCCAAAATAAAATTTTGTGAAAGGCAAAAACATTGAAACCACATGAATAAACAGGACACTTTTATATGCTCACTGGCTTAGTGTCCTTGCAATCAGATCAACAATTACACATTAGCTACACGGGGAATGTACGCTAACACTCAGACATAGTGTTGCTAGAAATTTGGACTACAAGTTCAATTGGTTAACATAGAGTGGGTGATACAAAATGTGTCTAAATCCAACACACCTCACACTTATGAACATTCAATTCACGTAAGAAGATCTGTTAGAGATTCCTGGTGTCAGCATGTCAGTAACATGTTCCCTCAAAACAACAGCTGCGGCATTGTGTTGTGTGATGAAGCTCCACATTTCAAAATGTCTTTTAATTGTAGCCAATCTAAGAAAACACCCCTATAGAAAATAATGCTGCCTGACCAGCATCTTGATACAACATACCTGTCAAGTGGGATGAATTATATCAGCAAAGAAAAAGTGCTCTCTGTCACATATTTGTGATTTTTTTTTTTGAGGAAAATGGGTATTTTGTGTGTGTACATAAAGTACCACATATTTTACTTCATCTCATTCAAAATCAGAGAAAAACAAACATCTTGGCTACTATGTTTTAATTGAGTGTAATGAAAAAGAAGCTGTCATAATCAATTTATTTCTCTGCATTATACAGTACATCGAATATCTATCTAAACTCGTTGTTTACTTTTCTAGTTTCCCATCAAATCCTTTCTACAGAACATGACCTGCCCTTTGTTATTTGGAACCACTGAGGACACTTTAGTACCAAAATGCTATAGAAATGAAAAGGGCAAATCCGATTTACAAAAAAGTAAAGGCAGCCTGCATATGTTGACAGGTTTTTTTCCTTCTTATCATGCATGGCCTTTCACCACTTTAGTATTTTTGTTTTACAGCTCATTACTGCATTGTAGAAAAATGGAGGAACATTATGTCTGAATGTCAGTAAAGGCTATAAACCTAGGTACAATAATGAAGCAATAAGGTAAATAATTACTAGTTTTAATGAAACACACATTTATATTACTACAAAATTGTAGTTTGAGTGATAGATTGCTGACTCTGAAACAACATATTTTCTTTGTAAACCATGACTGGATTGTTGGACAGAATACTAATATAGAAGCTGCTCAACCTGAAAATGAAACTCTGATTTTTTTTTAATACTCAAACACGATGTTTGTTTTTTGAAGCAGACAATAATTTCTGAGTTATTTTGGTGTTAATTTTTAGCTTTTGTTTGTCAGACACACTGCTCTGAAAACCTTTCCATTTACAACAATCATTTCATTGGATAGAGAGTCGGTTTACTATATAAACATGTAATTTTCAATAACTGATGATTATCTTGAATCTTCTGCAGCAGCATGGCAGGCTACAGGACTGGATGATGTACTCACTTATCAATTTTACGGAATTTTTTAAAAATAAAGCGTAAAATGAGACAATTCTTATTGATGCTCTGAAGCCATCGGTCGCTTCAGACACACGTATGGAGCCAGACTATAAATAAACTCTTCATCAGCTTGTCCTGATGTGTCTTTCTTGAAAGATTTCTTATTTAAAACTTTTTCTACTTTGTCGCTGACTTGGCTCTTTTTAAAAAATTAAAAAGTACCCATCAGCAACTTAAGTCAAAGTAATGAAAACAGAGCACTATAAAATAAAAATAAGAAATATATACTCTATATATTTATTGACATTCCCCATTTTTTATTGTGTGGTTCTGGTGTTTGTCCTAGGTGTGACCTACTGTCTCTGCAATCGAGATTTTGATGAAGCAGTTTTAAAAACAGGAATGAGGGCACCAAGTTTTAACGCTTTCTTTGTGTTAGCACTTTATGTAGACTGCCTTTGGTCCTCAACTTAAAATAAAATGTTACCCATCAGTTAGAGAAACAGTTCAGAAATGTATGAATTGTCTTTATGGGTATTTACAACCCACACCAAGCAAGCAAATCCTACCAAGCTGCTGTTTACGGTGCTAAAGGAAAAGGTTTTGTTGATGTGCCTTTAGTATATTGCAGAACGTGCATTCAATATACATTTATCTATCTACCCATCAGTTTGCTATATAGCAGATCTACTGAAGGTCTTGTGACATATCCATAAAGTCATACAACCAACAAGCTCATTGGCTATTCTTTTATCAATCTATTCATTTTCTGTTGCTTAAATGGAGTTGCATCAGAAGGTAGTTTGACAAACAGGGAAATTATATACTTCCATTTCATTTCACTTCCTACCAGCATAAATGGGGGATTCCAAGGCATTCCCAGGTCATTTCAGGGAGGATATGGCTGGAATATCTCATTTTATCTAGAGACGCTCGTCAACTCAGCTTGCGCTTTTCAACGTAGAGGACCAATCAGATTTTTTTTTCTGATAGGCCTGATTTGACTTTATTCATCAAGAACAATACACATCATTGACAGTACTATTGTATGGTTTGTCTGTTTCAGGGGAATTCTTAAAACCATCAGCTGAGTATCTTCAGTAAAAATCTACTGCGTTTTTGGGAGATTAAATATTCAAAATACTACTAATACTGCTAATAATAGTAGCATTTTCCCACTTGAAATTGTGAAAGAAATGTCGGCAAAATGCTCTTACTTCTTTTTTGTTGTAAAATGAATAGTGAAGATGTTCAAAACTACCACATTAACTGAGAGTAGATGTGAGGCTCCTGTGATAATAATTGTGACTAATAAGATACTTCCTCTTGCCAACAAGCAGGAACAAATCAGATGTGTCCACTTGCAGTCGAGGAGGGCTTTAATCCTGCACCTTTAGGATGTTTTCCTGCTTCAACACATCTGATGCAAATTAAATGGTTCTGCTTGGCAGCTTGTTGGCAAGTTCCACCAAAGCATGCTGCTCAATAATCTGATTCAGGTGTTGCTTTAAGAAAAAAATAAAGCCTGCAGGAGAGTGGCTACAGAGGACTAACAATTCTGCTAAAAGAAAATGCTCTTGTGAGGTTCCATTAACGTAGTGTTAATGTGTTGGGAATGCTTAGGAGCATATTTGAATTGAGAACCAATTAAAAACAAAAGGTTCTAAGTTCTAAGTAAAAGACGTTCTAAAAACTGTTAAAGCAAAATGCAGGATGGTCAATTTCTGAAAGATTTATTTGTTTATATAGTTCTATTGTGCTTTCCTCTTGTCTTTTTTAAGGTCATATCTCATGCAAAATGACTCTTTTCATCATATCCGTGTGTATGCACATAAACAACCACAATTTAGGAACATCCATTTCCTGTAATAAAATATTACTGAATTATAAATTTATAATGTCATATTATATTATTTTATTATATTATGAAACAGACCTGCAAAGACCTGAATAATACTCATCCTCTCATTTGTTTTGAGAAAGCACAGGTTCGGTCTCGAGTGAACTGCAAATCCGGTGTCTAAAATCCTGCTCACATAAAATGAGATGCATCTGCATCTAGGGAAATCGCAATGATTTTTCCGTGTGTGTGAATTGCGTGAGATGAAAGAGTTACGATAAGTGTTGCTCACATTAAAGCGACTCATTGGCCTCGTATGTGTGTTTGAATTGGGAGATGAGGTGACCAAAATCGAACGCATGTCGGGAAAACATCAAACTATGCTCTCTTGTCTGTATGGGGACAATTGACCGTAAAGTGCTTGATGAAAGGCTCTCGCAGAGTGTTAGGCAATGCATCGCAAACATTATGCCGACACTTTGGCACTGTATCGCCTATGCATATGCAATGGGAACGTCTGCGCCTTTAGCTCTAAAGTTACTTCTGGTGCTGCATGGTTTTGTAAGCTGGTTAATACGTGGTGATGTTGAAGTTTTATGGACACATTGAGATTTCCATCTGTTAAAGAACTTCATTCAAAAAGTTGTTAAAAGTTCATTGGGAACATCAAGGATTAATGCTTTGAAAAAGAACTACTCTCTGTTTTTCACAATTGCTTAAGTGCCAGCAAAGCTTGCTGAAATCCAGGCAACTGGATTTTAGGTTTGCTGCTGTCGAGCTTACACAATACAGTAGCTCTTCACATGCTTTCTTTTTGCTGTCCCTTTTGGGGGGTAATTTCAATGCACATGCAACAGCATGTGTTGAAGTGGCGCTTAATATTTGACCGTTTCATCTAAGACACTGCAGAACCTGCTCGCTCTACGAAGGCAAACTCCTCTGTCTATTCCTGCTGAAAACTCGGTTAAAACGAGGGAAGTTTACATCCTCATTTTATGACTAACCGTTGTGCACATGCTCACATGAGCCACTGTTTTAAACAGCAAAATACAGCAACCCCACCTGAACAGTGTTTCTGTCTTATCTGTATTTCTGAGGCAATTGATTGATAAATAGGTAAACACATGTTTTTTTGCCAGTTTACCTCTAAAATGACTGCAATCCACTTTTGTAGTTGTCGGTTCGAGCACACACTAAAAATTTGTCTGTAGGCCAGATGCAGATGTCAGTAAAACTGCATCTGGTTTATAATTTGTAAGTTCCCAACCTATGGGTCTATGAATGAGAACTGAAAAGGTCTAACTCAATGAGAATCATTGAGAGGGAGGAAAACGAGGCTTCCTGCAACGTAAATGCATCATCAATGTTTCAATTGCTCATTTGTTGCCATGTGAGAAGGAAACAGATATACCAATTTATTTGAACCACTAAAAAATGACTTTGGGGATCAACACAAGGCCCACACATTGCTACTAGAAGGTAGAAAGCTCTGACAAGTTTATTTTGTATGAGAGGGCCGTTTAACTTCTATGCTGTTTCTACCATTTAGATATGGAATAATTTTAAATAGTTTGTTCCCAGTTTGAAATAATTTTTTGCATTTCTCGGGAGATAAATCTTTTGGCATTTCACGCTAGACAAATATATTTATCACTCTGAGATTTCCCTCAAGTTGTCCTTTTGCTTTTTTTTTTTTCGAATCAGGTACGCTGATACACTTTGACACACAAGGATGGCCTGTCTGTCACACCGTTTAATACCTCTGCTGGCCAGCTAAGGAGATGCAAAGGGAAAGCATTTTAGGGTGAATGAAAGTTTAGTTTATTCCTAAGGCTCATTTTATGTCCACTTTGTTTAACATACTGAGCTATTTTTGATTGAGTCTAAATGGTTTTGTCCCTCGTGGCAGATGTCAGACTTCCTCACATGTTCTGACTTTTGTTAAACTGATAACATGCAAAAGAAAATTCAAATGACAGACGTTGTTTTGTTTATTACTTCTTTCTTCTCTAAGCTTAAATAATTTGTTTCTTGTCATTTAAGGCAAGGCAAGTTTATTTGTATAGCACAATTCATACAAAATGTAATTCAAAGTGCTTCACAAGAAAGAAAAGAAAAAGAATGCATTAAAATCACAAAACATAGAATCAAAAAGTTTAAAAAATTAAATAAATAAAATCATTAAAACAGATTAAAAATTGAGCAATTAATAAAAAGCACAGTTAAACAGAACTGTTTTCAGCCTAGATTTAAACATTGTCACAGTAGAGGCCTGTCTCACGGCCTCAGGAAGTTTGTTCCAGACTTTTGCAGCATAAAATTGAAATGCAGCTTCTCCATGTTTAGTCCTGACTCTAGGCACCAGCAGGAGGCCGGTCCCGGAGGTCCTCAGAGTTCTAGATGGTTCATAAGGTACTAACATATCACAGATGTACTTTGGTGCTAGACCATGGAGAAACTTAAACACAAGCAGAGCAGCTTTAAAGTCTATTCTCTGAGCCACAGGAAGCCAGTGCAGAGACTTTAGCACAGGACTAATGTGATCGTATTTTCTAGTTCTTGTTAGGACTCGAGCCGCAGCATTTTGAATAAACTGCAGCTGTTTTAAAGCCTTTTTGTTCAGACCAGTGAGTAGACCGTTGCAATAATCTAACCTGCTGGAAACAAATGCATGGATAAGAACCTCTAAGTCTGTTTTAGAAACCAAACCTCTGATTTTGGCAATGTTTTTCAGGTGGTAAAAGGCTGCTGATGTAATTGATTTGATGTGACTGTTGAAGTTAAAGTCTGAGTCCATTATTACTCCCAGATTTCTAACTTGATTTGTCGGTTCCAGAGAGAGAGATTGAAGGTAACTGATGACACTTTCTCTTTGTTTCTGTGGGCCAAAGACAATGATTTCAGTTTTGTCTGAGTTTAGCTGGAGAAAGTTGTTTTGCATCCAGACTCTGATTTGCTGAACACAGCGACAGAGTGAATCCACAGGTCCAAGTTCACCTGCTGTCAGTGACACATAAATCTGAGTATCATCTGCGTAATTGTGATAGGACACGTTATTACTGGCTATCAATTGCCCTAACGGCAGCATGTAGAGGTTAAACAGCAGGGGTCCAAGAATTGACCCCTGGGGAACCCCACAGGTCAAAGGCATGTGATCTGACACACAATTTCCAATTTCTACAAAATACTTGCGTCCTTCTAAATAAGATTTAAACCAACTAAGCGTAGTACCAGAAACACCAACCCAGTTCTCTAGCCTCTGTAGAAGGATCCCATGATCCACAGTGTCAAACGCAGCACTCAGGTCCAACAGGATTAAAACAGAGACTTTGCCAGCGTCAGTGTTCATACGAATGTCATTTGTTACCTTGATCAGAGCTGTCTCTGTACTGTGATGAGGTCTAAAACCTGACTGGAAGACATCAAATGAGTTGTTCACTAAAATAAATTTTGTCAGTTGTTGGTAAACAACTTTCTCAAGAATTTTTCCTGTAAACGGTAAGTTTGAAATAGGCCGATAGTTTTTAAGTACTGTAGCATCAAGACTACTCTTCTTTAAGAGTGGCTTGATGACCGCAGTTTTAAAGGCACTTGGGAAGGTTCCGGTTTGAAGTGACACATTGACTATTTGAGTGATTGGTGCCAACATGCTGGTTAACACAGATTTTAGAAATCTGGTGGGTAATATATCAAGAGAGCAAGTAGATGAACTCAGACTAGTGATAATTTCTTCAACAGTTGTTTCTGTTACTGAGGTGAAGTCATTTAGCTTTAACAATCTGGATGGTGGTAAGATTGTCATTTGAACCGTGGCTTTGATGGAATTTTTGATGTTCTGAACCTTATCATTAAAAAATACAGCGAACTCATTACATTTTGAAGTCGAAACCAATTCAGCGACGATTTGAGTTGGGGGATTTGTTAATCTATTTATTGTTGCAAAAAGTACACGTGAGTTATTATTACAGTTCCCAATTATTTTAGAGAAATACATCTCTCGAGTTTTAAGTAAGATTTGATTGAAGACATGTAAGTTTTCTCTATAAATCTCGTAGTGAATCTGGAGCTTAAGTTTGCGCCATTTTTCGCTCAGCTTTCCTGCACTCCCGTTTTTGTGCTTTGACTGACTCATCGTTTCTCCAAGGTGCTTTCTGCTTATTTTTAACTGTTTTCACCTTCATTGGGGCGATGGCATCCAGAACATTCATAACACAAGACTGAACAGAGGTAACCAAATCGTTAACATCAAAACTCGAGAAATCTTCAAAATGAACCATTTCCATGAACTGTAAACGTGTGTTGTCATTTATGTGTCTGCTGTGAATAACTGTCGGTCCAGGCAGTGGCCTGGGAGCGACAGTGAGGTCACAGAAGACACAGAAATGATCAGATAAGGCAACGTCAGACACAATCACATTAGAAACATTAACTCCTTTAGTAATGAGGAGGTCCAGAGTGTGACCTCTGCTGTGGGTGGGATCTTTCACATGTTGAGTCAAACCAAAGGTTTCTAAAACACTGTTGAGTTCTTTAGCATTTTTGTCATTGATGTTATCAACATGAACATTAAAATCACCTGTTATGACTAAACCATCAAAATCTGTGCATATGATTGAAAGAATTTCAGTAAAATTATCAATAAAATCTTGGCAGTGATAGGGAGGCTTGTACATAACTAGGAATAGTATGGCAGAGGATTCTTTTAGCTCAAGCTTAAATGACAAATACTCAAAAGATGGAAATGTCCCAAACGAAAGCCTCCTGGTGCTTAGGTTATCTCTAAAGATCGCACAAACTCCTCCCCCTTTTTTCTTTTCTCTTATTTCAGATTCAAAATTAAAATTAGGTGGAGCTGCTTCTACTAGAACTGCATTACCTGTATTTTTATCAAGCCAAGTTTCTGTTAAAAACATAAAATCAAGATTAAAAGAAGAGATAAAATTATTAATTAAAAATGATTTGTTACATAAGGACCTGACATTGAGGACAGCAAGTTTCACTTTAGCTTCAGTAGGACTAGCTGTTATATTCTTACAGGGAATTTCAATTAAACTTCTGTGTTTGGACAGTCTTCTTGTCCTATTGCGATGAATTCGATTGGAGATGACTGTAGTTATAGCACCCGCAGACTGTTCTCTGTCACAGGGCCCCAGCCTGAGCTGAACTTTATCATGACTGTGTGTCCTGAGACAGCAGAGGCCCAGTGCATCCTAGCTCTGAGGAATGGTAGCTTCAGGAGCAGGTGGGGGAGGGTGAGTGGGGAGGAGTTTGGGGGATGATGTAGGTGGATTTGGAGCTGGGTGGAGTTTGGGTGAGATAGGTTTGGGGCGAGGAGGGGGCGGTGCAGGGTTTTTTTTAGGAAAAGGCACAGGAGTACATGGCATCATCTTGATACCTTCATTAATCAGGTTTTCCAAGTGACGAGGAAGAGCCAGTGGTGAGGGTGGAGATGAAAAGGAGGAAGAGTCTTTTGTAGGGGTGGATGTAGCAGGGAGGGGCTGTCCAGTGGCAAAGGGGGAAACATCCAAATGTGAGCCCTCTCTTGGAACTGCAATAGGGCTGACAACCTGAGGTGGAGACTCTCGTATTGAAGGTGTTGATCTCTGGGTAGATTTTGGTGATGGTGATGCTGGCACAAGTTGTTGTTGTTGCTGTAGAGCTGATGCAGTTGCTGGAACACCGGCTAGGTCTCCAGGTTTTCCAGGAGCATTTATGACACAATATATAAAGGTTTCCACAAAAGAGAAGTAGGTTTTTACCCACCTTATCTATTTGGTGTCCTCAAGCGTAATTAAAAGTTTAGGGCAAAACATTCTCCCTGGAGACAAAACAACTATCTGATTACTTGCTGTTCCTGCCACAAACTACTCTTTCTGTTGGTATGCCAGCAGATCCTTTTCGCCTCTTTGAGTTCTCCACTGCACCTCATTATACGTATCTGGAATATGCAAATCTACACCAACATAGGCAACAGGAATATAAACTGCACCCCTAGGTGGTTCCTTTCTGGCGTGACATTTTCCATTCGATAAGATTTATACAGGTTTGGCTCCTGTTTTTATAAGTAAAACTCCACCGAGGAATGAGGTTTTAGGACTTATGGACATTAAATTTGACTATATGTGTTTATTTGTGGTTTGATTGGCCTGTCTTGGTTAGAGATGTTTATTATAGTGTCAGAGCGTGAGGGAATAATGACTAGAGATAGTTCTACAAGAGTGACAACAGAGACTTAGAACATCCCTTTTACCGTCCCTTTTGAGTCTCCATTTAACCTCTCATCAGTGGTCACAGTTCAACTAAGATCTGATTGCATCATATGGATGAGTTATTTATTGCAAAATGACAACACGCTGCATCACACAAGCAAACTCTCACTCAGCCACTACAAAAATGCAGACACATTAGCCTTTACAAGAAAGACATTTCGCCCAGCAACAATTTTGTCATAAAAAAGTTTATTTTTCCGCTCTAATTAATGTTCCTCAGCTTTGAAAAAGTCCCTTTTTAAAGATGGCCTTAAAATATTTAAATGTCAGATAAAATTACACTCACAAAACTCCGTTCTTTGTTCTTGTTCATTGATAATAGTTATGTACTACTGAATATTAAGTTATGTTTTAATCTTCCAGCTATTTTCCAATTTAAAAAATGCAAAAAATAAATGCAATAAATTACAACTATAAAATAAAAGAAATATCCTTGCATATGTGCACTTGTTAACAATGAGATTAGAAGCTCTTTCCAACTCCCTTCAAGACTGAAAGTTTTTCCATGTGGATGAAAGTCTTATTCCTGAACCCTTCGTTACATAACACTGTTCCTCTGAACTGAAAAGAAACATCGCCTCTACCTTGAGATGAAAGATTAGACTAATCAAAGTTAGCAAGCAACTCCTCTTCCCCTTTTTTTTGTGACTCACTGTTCAAACAGTTGAGAGAGGGACTGGGCAACTGGGATTTTCTCTTCACCGACATCTCCTCTTTACTAATGACAGCTTGTCGTAGTGTTCATTGGCACTGACGTTTTTTCACTGGATCAGAAATGACAAGTCAATCAGACCTCTTTATCTAGGATTGAAAGCACCATCATTTTTATAGTTGTCCAACTACGGTATTAAGACGTAATATTAAATAAAAAACCCTGAGAAATAGTGGTGGAGAAGGACAAAGTGTTTGTTTCATTAAGGAAACAAATGAATCAGTGTATATAAAGGATTGTGCGGCATGGGTATGCAAAATTTATTTAGATTCATGTTTTTCAATTTAACCAAAAGAAAGGTTAAATATTGCAAGCTCTCCTTTCTCTTATGCTGCTACCAGCTGAGATAAAGCTTCTTTGCCTCTTTGACCCAACGGTTCAGAAAATGAATAGATGTAAAAGTAACCAAAGTGATGGACAAGATTTCAAGAAAGTCTACACAGAAACACACGCTGACTACGTGTCACCAAAGACTAAAATAGATGAAGTTGATAACTATGGAGAGAAACCTAACATCCGTTTAGGTTTTTGCTCAGCTCATGGTGGTCTGATACTTCGGACTGATAAAGCTGTGCTCCTCTTCGCTCCCATTTTTCACTGACATGGTGATAAATCAAGTTTCTCCAATAGCATCACTTCAGGAAAGGGACGTCTGTTTGCTAACAGATGTGCCCACACATGCACACACAGAAAATGTGCTTGCAAACACTCACCTCAGACAAACGTATTAGATCCATAACTCGAGTAAAGTAAGCAGTGATTCATGTTTTCCAAACACAATATCCTCACCTATTCCTCTCTGTACTTTTCCATCATGTATCTTTCATTTTCTTTCTCTCAGATATAATTTCTTTATCTCCTACTTATACACATACAGACACACACACACATTCACCTTCCTCTCAGATTGGACGGTATCGTGTTGGAGCCACTGGCAAAACTCCACTTGTTCTCCAGGGAAACCTTGATTGGTGGCTTGGGTAGCTGCCACAAGAGAAAAGACTGTTCTGGGAATGACTAGACTGCAGATGTAGGTTTCTTTCAAGACAAAAATCATGTAATAAATATACGGTATAAGTCTTATTTCCTCAGGGGTTGGAGGAGAGTTGCTTTGAATGGTCAGGAAAGAGTAATAGCTGGCAAAGTAATTACTACTCGAGGGCTTCTTCTTGATACAAGTATCTAACGTCTTTCCTTCTGTTTGGGTCTGTTTCTGTTAAAAGACCAGGGCTGATGGGACTTTTGTTTTTGTGAGCTTCTCAAAACATGACGTTTGAAGCTGTTCAGGAATGTGGTAAGGAGAACAAAAAGTCCTTTCAAACACGTCAATAAAAGTGTATTTCCTTCTAATTTGATGACAGTGGTTTCGAGAGTAAAGGTCTATTGTCTTTACTGTTGGTCAAAGTGCTGTTAACATGCCATTCAATGGTGACTTAGTCTTTATTCACTGAGATGATCTAAGACAAAAAAAAATTATATAGAACTTTTGCTTTTTTGTTGGGTGATGTTAACATGATGCAACTATGATGTCCAGACTTTTGCTAATAAATTTGTCATTAAAAACAATTATTTGGCTTGTTATGTATCATATTTGTCCCTAAGTTATGTTCCAGAGACAGAATGTCAATGATTAAAACTTTTTTAATAAGATCTCAAAAGTTAAACTTGGTTGCAGGTCTATGCGAGACTTTTGCATCAGGTTGGTCACACACACAAAAAAGCAAAACCTCTTAATAATTGCACAGAGGTCTAATATAACTCTCCCCCTGGCCCTTCATCTCTGCACACAGCAATGTTGCGGAGCAGCACTGCTTTGCAAAATGTGACTGCGTGTTGACTTTTGCAAAGAAAGAGAAATGACTACATGATGTCAGAACCTTATGCTCGGGTGTGGAAGTACATTTTACAGCCACCAGCTACTCCACCAAGCTCTCCAAAACCCAGATGTGTTTATAAATCTAGCTTTAGCCTCATTCTATCTGTTTTAAAGCTTCTTTCACATTTTTATACAAAACACTTCTATGATATTATTTTTTTTTATGTTCTCAGCTGCTTCTTTTATCATCTAATCTTGTTGTAAATGCAAACCTTAAACTAAATCCAATACAGATTGTCTCTATAAAGGCAGCTCAGATGTACCAGAAAGGAAAAAGGAATTAATTTTTTTTTTTTTCCTGAAACCCCTCCAGCTTCTTTTCTGACAGATTTCTTTGATGCTGTAATGAAAAGTGACGGCTGTGGTGCCCAGGGCAGCTTATGTTCACAGGGCCAGGTGAAGTGAAACGGATAGTTCAGGGTGCAGACCTCCATGGAAATAACCCCAACAGAAAAGGGTTAGACCCTGCAGAATCACAACCGGCTAAAGTATTCACGTCAAATGGAAATAGAATAGCTGATGAAAATGATTATGAAGCGTAAGGTATAAAAAGGTTGATTAAGGTCATTTGGGTTAAGCCAAGTTTATTTTTATAGCACAGTTCATGCGTAAGAAAAATCTAGATGCCATACAGAAACATCCAAAGTAATGCAGTTATATAAAAAAAAACAAAAAAATAACAGGAAGGAAAAAAAATGAAAGCGCAAACGAATAAGCCTTGTCCATCTAAGCAATTATTTTGGACAGTCTGGTCTTCTTGTGATAACCACAAATCTCCACAACTGTGTGATTAATGATCACATTTTCTTTTTCTGTTTACAAACTGAGTGATTCGTACAGAAATATGGAACTCTATCAAAATTATTCCAGTTTGGAGCCGCAAGTCCCGCCATGTATCCTGTTAGTGTAAACAAGAGGGGAAAAAAAAGGATTGCTAAATTCCCCCAGACAGCTATCAAGTACTTCTGGCTAGTTATACAAAAACGGACCAAAGATGAACATTTTTTTTTTATTTAGAACATTGGCGTTACAACTCTTAATATAATCAGTAATGTTAAACCATAATTCTGTTGTAGAAATTTGCATGTGAAAGAAACCCGCTATTTGTCACAGATGTGCAGCTCAGTTGGAAATAAGAACATTTGCTTTTAATGCAAGTATAAATTAGTAGGAACTAATTTGTTAATGATCAAAATGCTTTGCGTCATTACTTGTGTTTTCACCCTTAAAGGCAGCAGTCATTTTACAAAAAAAATGTATTAATGCTGGTATTAACCTGCTTTTTAAAAGCTAGCCATGAATTTTCTCTAATTTACAGAATATAAGATGCAATAAACTTATGAAGGCAGTTCGCCTTGAGATGTTGTCATGAAGTGAAGAATTTCTAAGTGCTGAGATTGAATATTTACGGTAAATGTTTAGGGCCGTTTTCACCCTGAAACCACCACGTTTTGCTGTTAATTAAGTTTTTCTTATTTCCTTGTAATTAAATCCTTTTTCACTGTAGAGCATTTGCATTTATTTATATTTTTGTTATTTTATTTATAATGTATTTAAAATGTTAAAGTCTGTTTTGAAAAAGACATGCCGTAGCTGTCTGTATTCACGTTGCTTGCGTAATAAATCCAGGCATGAGCATTTAAATGAAGGACCATGTTTAATAAATAACATTCTTTGTCAGCAGAGGACAGGAAGAAAAATTCTAGCTTTGCATGTTATTCATCTTTGTGTTTCCTCATAAATTTCCTCCTGAATAGTTAGAAGTTGTCTATCGGGTGCAAGTCTGAATATATTAAAGTTGTATTTAAAATCCAAGAGGCAATGTTTACATTTCATTAAAGGGTATAATTTGAAAAACTGGAGTCAATGAAAATAAATTAAAGACGCGCGATAAGGAGAAAACCATAAAAACAAAAACAATAATAACAGAAAAACACATTTAATTTGATGTTGGAAGATAGAAAACAAGGAGGTTCAGTCTGGATGCTCGGTTTAATTTGTTTTCTTACCCTTGAGTTTGACTCATCTCCTTTAATCTTAAAGCCAATATATTGTTGTTAAAGATATAACCCCCAAATTTAGAGTGCATGGGATTTTTCTAACTAAATGCAAAAAACATCCTTTAACAAGAAGCAGATTGCACTTTTAATGACTGGCAAATGCTTATGTCTGCCAAATTAGATGTTGAAAGTGGTGTTGCGCTGAAAAACTTTGGATAGCTGATATAACTTTTTGTAAGGGTGGTACAGTGGGGCAGTAGTTAGCACAGTGGCCTCACAGCACGAAGGTTGGGGGCTCGAGTCCCGGTTGGACACTGGCCTTTCTGTGTGCATTTTGCAGGTTCTCCCTGTGTTTTGTGTAGGTTTTCTCTAGGTACCCCGGTTTCCTCCCACCGTCCAGAAACAAGCATGTTAGGCTAATTGGCCACTATGAAATTTCCCGTAAGAATGTGTGTGTGGCCCTGTGACAGACTGGCGTGTTGTATCCTGCCTGTTAACCCTGTTAAGGATGAGCGGTTCAGAAGACGGCCGTACAAACTTTTTGCAAAATAAACTTGACATACCAGATAGGTAAACTTTATTTGCTCTACCAAAAAACTTTTGTGATACTAAATCATTACTGTAGTCCGTACTAGGCACACAAAGATATCACCTGACTTAATAATCTGAAGGTATTTTCAAAAATCAATTTACACCCAAAGAGTGTCTCCTTGTTAAAGCAGCATCACTGAAGTTTGGCACATTGGTGTATTTTCCACCCTGCTCACTTGACACATATCTTGTGTCTGTTCTTTTCTACAAGCACTCTTCTGGGAATAGGAGCCCAGTGGATGTTGGCTTCGTCCAATGAGATACACATTTTAACTGACTGTGTCATAGTGCAATTCCCAAATGGTCAGTATATCAATATGCAGCTGGCGTGCAATGTGTTGCCATAAAGAGAAGGCACAGCTATCACATGATGCTCAACCTGGAACACAAAAATGCCTGTGCAGTTTCTCAGACATCGGAAAACAGCAGGGCAATGATGACTCCAAGAAAACTTGGTGTAAAGTTAAATACATTCGGTAGGTAAATAACATGCCAGGGTAGAGCTGTAATCATGATATCTCACAAATAGTATTTAATTTTATATGAGAAATATCTATAGTACTAATCTTTCATTTACATAAATTAAAACACATTTAAGAAATGCCTCATTGTAGGTTGTTTTTGCTTTTCTCATTGTTATGACACCATTAGGCTAAAATAATTACTTTTTTATAATTAATGTGTCAAACTAGTCAACAATTATAAAAATAATAGATGGGGTTATGCTTAAAAATCCTGTCAGAGGTAATTCTGGTGGAAAATCATCATCTGTCCCCTTTGACTTTGCTTGCAGTGAATCTGGAGTTTTCAGACTTCCAGCTGTAGCGTTGATTATATGTTGAATGGCCATCGGTGTAGACACACATTGGCCATGACGTTGACATTTGTATTGATTAAGTGCAAATCAGATAGCAAATCTTGAGCAGTTTACCTTGAGTGTTTAAATGAGTTATCGAGTAATTTTCTACCGCTGGCTTCTTTTAAATACAAAATTCTCTTTGATGTGTGCAATTAACTGTTGAATTATTAAAGAAAGGTTTGATTTTTTTTGGATTTTAGCATTTAGCAAATTTGCACATAAGAAAACAGCAAAGAAGCGAGTTGGTATGCTTGTGCTGTCCTCTTCTCTTAATTTTGATGAAATTGGCTAACTAATTTGAACATTTGTACTTGTCTCATGCATTATTTCAAAGATCTGAAGTTGTACAAAACTGGCCAAAAGCAAAAAATATAAGCAACTTGCTTCAAACTGTCCCGTGGTTATTCCTGTTATAGCATCTCCTGTAGCACATTTTGACACAATGACACATGCCTTCCCCACAGCTACAGACTCACATGATGGGTAAAAACAATACCACTTTTAATGTTGCAATGTCTTTTCACTTGTTGACAATTTGACATCAGAACATTTTTACCATGTAAAAGGTGAACTGTTGGGTGCTGTGATTAGTCTGCAGCTATATCCAATTTGTCCTTCAAATCAGGCCACTTGACAGAGGTTTTGTGCCAGGATTTGCATGTGATCAGGTGTGACTTCATGTCCAGGCTAGACCAACGAATCTCCTGGGATTGCTATGGTGATGCCACAAGATTCAGTAGAGCAGGATTTGTGCAGAGACTTTTCAAAGGTGGATTGCCCTCTGAATTTCTTTGAACATTTCTTGTCTGATGCTCAATGTGCAAAGTTATTCCTCTCTGTTGTCTTCTTGTCCTGTACATCACATGCACACGTCCTCAGAGTTACAGCTTGCTTTACTTCACTTGTTTTGCAAGCATTCACATAAAAAAGAAGTCAGAATACAGAGGTTCAAATGTTTCCACAAAAATTTATCGTCAAAACACGGTAAAATCTATTTGGCAAGCCTTCAATTATTCTGAAAAATATTGTAATTAGTTTACCAAACATGTAATGAGTTTGTCACACTCTGTTCAGCGGTGTGATGCAAGAATGAGCAACACTAACTGGTTGGCTGACACTGCACTTCTAATCATACTTTTGCCTCTGCAAAGCACTGAATGTGTTTGTTCTTCCATTATGTAAATTTTATGAGCTTATTTATGAGGGTCTGTGCAATCTGTTTACACTTTGCCTAAAATGAAGAGCACATTCATAACAACTGAATCTGAACATTTCAGGATGAATCTACACATGAAACAATATGGTCCGACAGATCTACTGGGAGAAACAGGCAAAAATTAGCTTTGGTATCACACTGACCAGATGTCTGTGGTCATTTTGAGTGAAGACATCAATTAGTAACACAAACTCCAAAACAGATTGCGATGCATTAAATTATTCCAAATCTGAGTCTTTGTTGTTTGCAAGTCCATAAACAGAATCCAGTGCGGTCTGAGCAGAACTGCATCTGCAAAACTCTGATTATCTATAGTGCTGTGAACAAGGGGTTCATTTTAAAACACACTGCACTTAGCTGAAAGTGGTGGTCCTGGCTCAGAGTGTACAATGTGTTTGGTGCCGTTGAGATAAAATATTTTCAAGGACTGAGTGACAGACTGACAGCTCAAAAATTTTGCCAGATAAAAAATACAATCATCATTGAAATGCGATGAATTCGAATGAAACAACTCTGTTACCAAGGATGTTGATATTTTATTATCTATCGTGGTCAGTAACTGATAACAGAATACAAAGAATAACTGCATCAACAAACAATAGCTAGTTCTTCACATTTATATGTGCAGTTGCATTCTTGCCTGTTTATGTTTTGTGTTTTTCTGAATGCTTGACTTTGTTTCATATCCTGCACTTGTCAGTCTGACTGCTGACTGTGATCTGGGTTTCTAAACTGGTCAGACAACCCCTACAGACCCATTTACAATAAATGGCAAACAGTTGTTTTTTTTTTTTTGCACTGTTGCTTCTGTGTGAAAAGGGAGATGTCTCGGTGAGAGCTCACCCGCTATCGATACCCCTTGTGTTTAATATCTCTGTGCAAAACTCCATTTCCTCTTCTAACAGACAGTAATTGATCACGACTATTGCTCACCAAGCGAAGCCATCTGTTAGAAAAACAACTTTTTTGTCATTTTAGGTTCAATTGTCGCTTTCACTCATGCTGGCACATTAGAAGTAGATTTATTAACGTGACAGATTTTTATTTGGGTTATGGTAGAAAATAAACTTTACTCTAGCTGTCATCTGCATTGGAAATCAACACATCTTGTCAACACATAAGCACAGCTTGTGCAAGCATTTGCAGAAATCTGTTCTGGCAAATAGTTTGGATTTGCCTCCAAACAAATTAATGAAGTCACCAATGTTGATGGAAAACAAACCATTACACAAACTGTCTCCCATTGTCTGAGCATCATTTCCATGTGGCGTCTTGTGGTCCCCAAGTAAATCACAGAGAGATCTTGGTATTTTCTCAGTTTTTCTTTTACCTTTGTCATAGAACAAAAGGAAAGAGATCACTTGAGAAAAAAATGTGGAATATAATTAGTTACGCATGAATTATTTTGCCCTTGTTTAAGTTGTGACTGATTTGCGTAGCACTTCTCTTCATCAGCTTTGATTTTTAAGTGACATCTCCAGATGTTTGCCGCGACAGATTCTCTTCAGCAAAACTGACTTTTGAAAAAAAAAAAGTGAAAATCAAATGATAATAAGACACATTAATCACTGGCAACTAACAAAATGCCACACTGTAGTTTGGATTATAAACATCCTAACAACACATCCTTTAAAAGAAAGTTTTAATTATTTTTATACCACTAATTAAATGTCAAATTAAGTTGAGCGTCAACCAATATGTTTTTAAAGAACGTTGTAAAGACATCTTTTAAATACTAATGTTAGATACCCTGGTCAGGTACCCACCTAATATTTATGCTCGAATCCAAATATCTATGCACTTCGTTGTATAATTTAGATGTAAATTAAATCAGAGTGTCGCATCATGTTGCAACGCAATTTACAGAGATTGGTGTTGAATACTGTCCTTGTAATATGGTCCCTGTGTGTTAATCAGTTTTCAAGAGTAACCTGTGAGCTCAATCAGTGGAGCTCTGGAAGGAAAATGTTGCAAATCAAAACCAGAATAACGAAGAGTTATCTGAATACAAGCATAAAGATAAGCATGCAGACATTCCTCAGAATTGCATATTCTAATTCTATTTTATTTAGAAAAAAAATTCTATCTCTTTTAAACTCTCAGTTGTTTGGTTGGCTTCTTCCTAGTTCAGAAATATGAATGAGGCTTAAAACATCAGCTTCCCTTGCTTTAAAGATGCAGCAGCTTTGTCTCTGATTGCGCCTGAACTTCATTTAAGGGATGATGGATGCTGGCTCAGACGTTCTTTCTCTCAGGCAGAAAAAACTCAGAGATGCTACTGCATTCTCTTCAGTTCATTTCTTTCTTTCCCTGGGTGGCTGCTCACTCTTTGCCTCTTCTGTTTGATTAATGACACCATCCCTCCAGTGGCTATTGTAATAAAGTCAAATGAGGTCTCGAATGGCTGAGGCTTTGTAGAATCAGCAGTGGGTAATTGAGGAGGAGGATGTCTCCAGTGGGGCTCTGTGTCCTTACAGGAATAAGACAGTGTTTCACTTTTCTTTTTGGCAGAGTTGGTGAAGATGGTAATTGTGTGAAAAAGGTTGTGCTTCAGTGGATTTTGCTGTTTGTTTGAATGGCTTGACTTCTGATTTAAAGGTTGCAGAGTTGTTGGGGTGGAAGAAACATCGAAGCGTGCTCAGTTTGTCTCTTGAATAATGCAGAAACAGCCTTGATCACTGAAACCCTGTAAACCACAATGTCTCCATTGATCAGCAGTAAGGCATTTTTTTGTCGGCAAGGTTGGCCTTCCCATCAGCTCAGTGGGATTTTTTTCCAGTTTATATTGAATTGAATTTGTTTTCAAATACTCAGACAGCCCCGCTCAAAAACTGCCCCGTACCGGAAATCCTTCATTCCCAACACAATCACAGTGTACAATAACTCACAGAATAACAGATAACTGATTTATGTAATTCATCACTGTATGTCACTTTGTCACTTTTCATCTTATTATATCACTTTACATCGCTTATGTCACTTTTTACCTCCTTATGCACATTCAATTCTTCTTGTATATAATTATAGTAGTCATATTACTAATTAATAGTCATATTATGCTTTCTTTTTATTATTTACTATTTTTTTAAACTATTTTCATCATCCTTTTTGTATATATATATATATACATACACTCTCCATTTATTTCTTTCATGGTTACTGGGCTGCTGTAACACACAAATTTCCCACGTGTGGGATCAATAAAGTACTTCTGATTAAAAAAGCTAATACTAAAAAGATCCAGAAACAATTGCATTTAAATAAAGTTCTTCCTGATTAAAAAGAAAAAAAATAATAAGCAATGAACAAGTCAACTATTTGTACTTTTTTTTTCTTTTTACAAGTAGATAAAAAATAAAGATCTAATTCAATAGCAGCTTTGTATGATTCGAAAATCTCATGCCTGATAAACGACATAACTTGAACTCAATTATTTAAAAAAAAAAAAATTAATAAAACTTCAATAAAATGTTTTGTAAAAATGTACTATTAGCATCAGATGGATCAATTACCAGTAGCTTGATGCATTCACTATAGCTTGATGCATTTGCTGTTACAAAAGATGACACCAATAATGCAAATAAAATCCCGTTAAAATGTTGAAAATTAAGGCTAAATGCAGATTTTTTTTTTTTACAAAATTTGCTGAATTGTAATTACACACTTCCCTAAATGTATTGGTCTTTGTTAATCTAGGACTAAACTTGGGTATGATCCATCAAGTGAATTATAACTATTCTTTCATAATACGAAACCGTAATATGGTTGCAAATAACGGATGGAATATGACAAAATAAGGTGTAAACATTTTAATGATTATGCATGTTGCAGTACTACAGATAACTTTTGGTCATTAAATAGCCTGCCTGACAAATGTGCTGACCAGTATCTTCAGTTTGGATCCCTAGATGTTTACCATTTTACTTCTAATTAGGGATTTGGAGGGGACTCCCCGGCCCTCACTCAGTCCTCGTAATTTGCATATTCCCTTGCTAACAATTCAACAGACAAAACAGATTCAAACAGTAAAAGAGCTAAAAAAAAAAAAAAAATCTATGTTGTAATTTTTGGGTAAATATTTTCCATTATAATTATACTTCTCAACACAATCTCAAGGGGGTGTTCAAAATCCCAGTGATAAAAACACTACTCAAAAATGGTTCTCCTCATTAGAAGCAACTTCTAAATGTGAATCTAGTCAAATTCAAACACTTGTCCTCTGTATTCTCTAATTAAAGTTGCGGGTGTGATTATGTGGTGAGAGATGCATAAACAAAGCAATCAAATGAAAATGAAACAAGTTTAAAAAAAAACCTTTGGCTTTGTCTGGTTACAATAGGCAAAGATCTTCTTGAAAAGAGATAAACTTGTCCTCAAGCCTCCTTTCAAAAGCACTTATTAGCTTATAGTAATCATCACTGCTACAGAGTGACAATCTGAAAAACACTTGCAGGATGTTGTTCGCAATTAAATGAAGGAACGACTCCAGCTAGCTTGTTGTGTAGATGGAAATGTATCAGCCATTAGCTTCAGAACTAATTTGCATATTCGCTCATACATATGTGTGTAAGATTAATTTATATCTATTTTCTGTCACTAAACTTTTATGTGCACCCCATAAGATGAGATTCTGCTTGGATGTTGCTTTCTGCACCACTGACTGTTAGTGCTTTCAGGAAAAATGTCATTTAGAGGTAGGCCCTTAAGGTGTTTCACATGCTTTGGATTGAAGTTTCGCCACAGTGACCTGAAGCCTAAAATAAATAATAGTTTGTTTCTTCTATTGTTGTTTTGAACAAACACCTGTGGGCATGTGCTGTCAGACATTATTGTTCTTTTCTCATAACCCCTTCATTCTAGATCCTAATATGTTTCAATATTTTAGAGAATCTATGTTTCATTACAGTAATCAGTCTTAAAAATCAAAAATATATATTATGCATATCGACATATCAATATCCATTATCACTCAAGAATCATCAAATTGGATGAATAGCATCAGTGGCACTTTTCAGATCTCTCCTTAGATGATCAATTGGGTTCAGCTCTAGGTTCAGGCGGGGTCACTAAAGACATTGACAGAGTTGTTCTCAAACCACTCTTTTGACATCTTGGAGGTGTGCTTTGGATCATTGTGCTGCTGAAAAATGAATTGTTAAGGTCAAGAGTGCTCTGGAGCTGGTTTTAATCCAAGATGTCTCTGTATATTATTGCATTCAGTTTTTCCTCTATCCTGTCGAGTCTTCCTGTTCCTGTTGCTGCAAAAGATTCCCACTGCATGATGGTGCCGTCATCATGCTTCACTGTCGGGCGATTTTGGTCCGGTGATTAGCGGTGCCTGGTTTTATCCAAGCATAACGCCTGACATCCACTCCAAAAAATTCTATGTCAGTCTCGTCAGACCACAGAATTTTATTTCTCATGGTCTGAGAGTCATTTACCGTATTTATTTGACGGTAACGCGCTCACGAGTATAATGCACACTCCTAATTTTCTATTAAAAATCGGAATAAAATTTTGTTTAACTTTTTCTCGGCTCAGACCAAGCATTCTAAGTGACAAACATTGTTGAACATGTGCGGCCATAATAGAAATTATTTATTGACAATGTAAACTATGAACACAATACCTAAATAAAATTGACATGCCTCTTAACACGCCTCGAGTGAGTGTTGTGCAAAAGCCATTAAGAATAGGTTTTTTTTAGATTGTCCATGCAAGTGATTTGCATACTGTTACTAAAAACATACCATATGCCTTTTATGGGTCAAGAGATGTGGTTGCATTCAATGTTTTGCAATTGTGTTCAGCGATATCTTCAACTAAAGAGTCATTAGTTGTGTGCCCATATTATTAGTAAAATGTGCATGTCCCTGGTCCTTGTTTATAAAGCGCACCCAAACTTTGAGTTCTTTTTTAGGTAGAAAATGTTGCTCGTTTGACTCAAATAAATACGGTAGGTGTCTTTTAAGAAACTCCAGACGGGCTTTCATGTGCTTTTTAGTAAGAAAGGGCTTCTGTCTGGCCACTCTATCATACAGGTCTGATTGGTGTGTTGTTACCGAGATGGTTTTACTTCTGGAAGGTTCTCCTTTTTCCAAAAAGGAACGCACAAGCTCTGACAAAAAGACTATTAGGTTTTTCGTCACTACCCTGACCAAAACCGTTCTCGCCCCAATCACTCAGCTTAGATGGTCGGTCATATCTAGGAACAGTTGTGGTGGTTCCAAACTTCTCCCCTTTACAGATGATGGAGACCACTGGGCTGATTGAAACGTTCAAAGCAGCAGAATTTTTCTATATCCTTCTCCAGCATTGTGTCTCAAGACAATCCTGTCTTTGGTTTGTGCTTTAACACAAATTGACAACCCTAGGACCTTAGATAGATAAGGGCTATACTTTACCAAAACATGTCCAATCCACAAACTTCAACCCCAAGTTGATTTCGATTAAACAGCTGAAACGTCTCTAGAATCTTCACAGGAAACAAATTAAACCTCAGCTTTTTAGCTTCACAGCAAACGTTGTGACTATTTATGCACACATCATGTTTCAATTATGTTTTTATTTTTCAAAAAATTTTTAACAAATGCAAAAAAATCAACATTGTCGTAATGGAGTGTTTTAGAAAAAAAATTTCAGGAGGAAAGCGTATTTAATTTGATTTGATGTAAGGCCATGACAATTAAATGTGGGAAACTTGAGGCGTTGTGAATACTTTCCGGATGCACTCTAAATACTTGGTAGACTGAAATACTCCATATTCTTCTGTTTAAAGCTAATGCTCATGCTCCAATTATTTATTCTTTTAAGACAACCAAAGGTCTTAGAATTTTTCTTGCAGTAAGGGCTTTGAACAGAGAGTTAACACACTGCAACCATCATGTAAATGTTTTATTTCCAGTATAGAAACACTTTCATACCCTACTTCCTACTTTCCCCTTGCATTTCAATATTCACTTGGTGCATCTTAATGACAGCCAGTAATCATCATTCTAGCTCTAAAGGCCCCTCTAATTAAAAATGTTTTTGCTTTGCTTCCTCCTCGGTGTGGTTATGGTGTCTCATAGATCAGCTGGAGCGCAGTTGTCATTACCATTTAAGAATAAAGCTGTGGAGAGGGATGGATTAAGACTCGTGGGTGGGAAATAATGTTGAGATAGGCCTAAACATCAGCAAAGCTTTAGAATAAATCGCTGAGCAACGTGATACAAATTACGCTGACTACAATTTATAGGAATTGTTCTCTCTTGTTCCAATTTCCCAGCTTATTTATAAAGTATTTCTATGGGACAAACATTGCCATGAATGATATTCTATATAAGATAGTGGACTTTAATAAACAACCCAAAGAGACAGTTCACGCATAAATAAACTGCCTAGCATCTATCACCAGTTTGTTTTTGCTGTTTAACAATTATGTGAAGAAAGTGAGAGAAAATGGAAGAGATGCCAGCTTCTACCATTGAGCCATGTCACTTTTCAGATATCATCCAATCGCTCCTCTGGTGGGAATTTACAACTGAAGTTATTTCAGGCAAGGCAAGTTTATTTGTATAGCACAATTCATACAAAATGTAATTCAAAGTGCTTCACAAGAAGGAAAAGAAAAAGAATGCATTAAAATCACAAAACATAGAATCAAAAAGTTTAAAAATTAAATAAATAGAATCATTAAAACAGATAAAAAATAATCAGAATATACTTTAATGATCCCACATATGGGAAATTTGTGAAATAATAGTAAAAAAGAGCAATTAAAAGCACAGTTAAACAGAAGTATTTGCAGCCTCGATTTAAACATTGTCACAGTAGTGGCTTGTCTCACGGCTTCAGGAAGTTTGTTCCAGACTTTTGCAGCATTAAATTGAAATGCAGCTTCTCCATGTTTAGTCCTGACTCTAGGCACCAGCAGGAGGCCGGTTCCGGAGGTCCTCAGCGTTCTAGATGGTTCATAAGGTACTAACATATCACAGATGTACTTTGGTGCTAGACCATGGAGAGACTTAAACACAAGCAGAGCAGCTTTAAAGTCTATTCTCTGAGCCACAGGAAGCCAGTGCAGAGACTTTAGCACAGGACTAATGTGATCATATTTTCTAGTTCTTGTTAGGACTCGAGCAGCAGCATTTTGAATAAACTGCAACTGTTTTAAAGCCTTTTTGTTCAGACCAGTGAGTAAACCGTTGCAATAATCTAACTACTGGAAACAAATGCATGGATAAGAACCTCTAAATCTGTTTTAGGAACCAAACCTCTGATTTTAGCAATGTTTTTCAGGTGGTAAAAGGCTGCTGATGTAATTGATTTGATGTGACTGTTGAAGTTAAAGTCTGAGTCCATTATTACTCCCAGATTTCTAACAAGGTTAGAATTCTACAAGGTTGGTCGCTCACATTCCTATCTTACCTTTATCTAATCTATTGCTATGCTTCTCTTTACATTGATAAAATGTTTCCGGAACATAAACAACAAAATGAAGGAGCATGAATAATTTTCATTTCAGTTTAATCGTCCATCTCCTTAAAAAAGCTTATTCCATCTGGATGGGTAGAATGTGACAGAGGACATGTTCTATTTTCTGATTGAGAAGGCTAGCTTATCACTCAGGATGAGGTCTTTAAAAATAACACACAGGAGCATCTCTACATGGATGAGTCATTCACCTTACTTCAGCTATGCTTTCGCTTGTAAATGAGCTCTTGGTGTCTACTGGAAGTCAATTAATGTCATACAAGATTCACAAAAAATCTACTGAAGGTGATGATGGGAGACTACTTTTCAGAAATCAGATGTCCAACTTGCGTGCATTGAGGTCCATAAACCTTAACGAGATGCGTGTGTACTGATTGTGTAACACAACAGAAAATTGTACGTCTAAATTAAATTAATTCTGTCTCAAATGCAACATTTTTATTTTCGATAATTGCCTAAAATCAATCAAATATGTTTCCTAGTAGATTAAAAAAATGAATTGCTGACAACTTTTCAGTGGTTTAAACAAAACATAGTAAGAAATAAAATAGACATTTGTTGAATATTACCTCATATGTTCATTATGCAAAAAACCAATTAAAAGTTTGAAAATGTCTACCAATAGAAATGTATTGGGGTCAGAGTGTCTAAACTTTTGTCTGTGTTAAATTGTAGTTGACACAGTTTGAATATATCATCGCTGAGAATTTTTTTTTTTTTTTTGCCAAAACAAGAATAATTGTGGGTGGATTTGTAGGCGCAAATTTATTCCCTCAATCCTACTTTTTCTTTTAAACTCTAGTTGAACTTCAGCACATTTTTTACTTTTATCCTTCAGCGGTTTACTAAAAAAGACACCAAGCTGAATAGTTTTTATACTAAAGTTAAAAGAATCCAGCAGCTCAGGATTTGTGGCTGTGAAAAAAAATGCAAAGCAAAACACGCAACAGTAAATTTGACTTTTTTTGTGACCTTTTGGTTCTTCTTTAGTTCTTATTTTTCTGCGTTGATCTCTTGTAAAATTTCCAGGAAGTCTGTTGCTCTCTCTGCCAATGGGGAGTTACAGTATTTTGCAGAGAAATAATCTGGAAGCACTCCAGCACTGTTTTTCTCTCTAAAGTTTAAGCAATGGTCATTGAACTTGGACAGTTTTGGTTTTGCATATATCTTTTTTCTAAACCTCCGGTTTGACCCTATCCATATTAAGGAAAGGTTCAAACATTTTATTAACATGCAGAATTTTTATTTGAATACAAAGTATTTGAAGCCTAGTGTCACATGTAAAACTATTTATACAATTATGTTCTTTCACAAGAATAAAATAAAACTATTTAAGTGCAAAAAGCAGATCATTTATGTCTCTAAAGTTTTTAAATTATGCTACTTTAAACACTCATTTTTGTGAGGAATTAGTAAATTAACCTGGCTCATCACTCTGACCTGATGAATAATGAAACAGAATTAAAAAATAGTTTTATTCAGAAAAAGAAAATATATTGTGGAAAATGGGTCCCTTGTTTCCAAGATTTGAACTTTTCTAATTATTTTTCTGTCTCATACCAAATTAAATCATTTACAGCAGCATTATCCAGCAATCTTTTGTTAATTGACTTTAGTCTTAGACTCCCTCTAGATTTCTGTCATTTTTAGATTCAGATTGTCATTTCCTCTGTTTGCATATCCATTTATGTGTGTATGTGTGTGTAAGTCTTTCTTTTTGTCTTATTAAAAAAATTAAAAGTCCCTGTTTTTGTATGTGCATATTCATGCAAACTTTGTTGAAATACAATCCTTCTCTGTCTAATCTTAGTAGGTTTGAACACACAGGGTAATCTTTATAGGGCTGTAAAGCATTGTGTTAATGGATAGATTTTTTTTTTTTGACACACGGTTTCTTATACTCTCTAGTGTCTCTGAAAACAAAGACAAAACCTTTTATTTCTGCCATCTAAAGTTATTACAAAAGCAACTTTCTAATTTCCCTGGTGCACGTAAAAATAAAACTTGCTAACTGCCTGACATGTTTATTGGATAAAATTTTATGAGCGATGTACTTGTAAAACACTGAGGAAGACCTTTCACTAAAGCTGAAAAATACAACAAAATCTTAAAAATATATATATTTTAAATCAAAAGCGCAAATGGAAATTTTTCTGATCATATGAGTTCCATCTTTTAATATACCTACCAACAAATGAGAAAGACATTGGTGTTAGCATGTGTGGGTGAAAAAAAGGGTTTTATGCAGCAGGAGCCAGATTGGAGTTTATCACCACCTGATGGGTTTTCCTTTCTACGTGTTTTACCATAAAAATGACTCATTAAAGTTGAATTTATGACGTGCATTTTCTTTCTTTTCTTCTTTTTTTTTTACTGTACCACATAGGACAATGGTATAATTGTACAATAAAGAAATGCAGTTTAACACTAACATTGCTGATATTTTTACCTTAGCAGTTTTTTTTTTAAATTGTAACGTGACCGTTTATTTTTTTGGAACAAATTGCTGACAATCAATGTTGAGCACGTTCTTCTGAACATTTTTACACCTTTTTTTCTTTCTCAAATGACAGTTTACATTTGATGTAAGCGGACTTACCAAATGGATTATTCATTTGAACTTAGCAGCAGTTGGTTTATAAAAACGTAGTTTTTTAAAAAAGGACTAAATAATTAGGTTAAGGTCTGGTATTTCCAAAGAAAAGTAAAAAAAATTATTTGGTGTCTCAATTGCTTCATTTGCTCTAACACAATGTACCAATTAAAGCTGGAAAAGCCCTCACATAACGCCATTACAAAGCATTAGTGAGTATTTTCAGACATTAAATGACCCTAAAACGTTATGGTCAAAAGCTTGTTTCTGTGGATTATTGATGTTACAGTGGTTTTATCCTACTACCGCTGTGGAGACACAGCTTGCCAGCGCAGCACACCATCATTTTCTTTTGCCAACTGCTGGTCTTGGCTTCCTAGTTGCCTTGTGCTAATGGTCTATTTCTGGTAAAATGGGTCCAGTTATAAAGGTGAAGAAAGAAAAGCGTGAAGACAGATGTAGATATGGACTCATTTGTCTTTAAACATTGAGTCAGAGCCTTGTGGATAGCGGGGGGTCAAATGCCTGTGACAGTGTGTATAAGACTTGAGGTGCTTGAAAAGAAAAAAAAACACACACACTTTCGTGCAATGGTGGTCCATGTGACCAGGATGGTTTTTCACCCGTCTAACAATCGATTGAGTCTTTCACTATGCGGCTCAAAGGGCTCCATCCTCTCTTAAAACACTCCAACCTGACAGCAGTGCTAACAGCATTTTCTCACACAGCTGGAGAGCACTCACTCTACTATTTTGACCAGAGCGTGTTGTGTTCAAAACCTAAGCCATTAAGTGGAAAGTGACATGCTTTTGCAAATTCTGGAAATTGTGGCTGGATTTGTTAGTTTTCTGTAGAAAAAGTAACTTTAGGAACAGTCCTTAATAAGCAACTTTGATTAGATAATGTTTTGTATCAGGATTTTTTACGTTTCAAACTAAAAAGAAATATCATTTGTTCATATTATTTTTGCAACTTTTATTCCTCATACATGTGTACATAGTGTATTTAAGTATTTTCATAGTGATAGACAGTATTTGGAAATGTTCCAATGACCCCGAACAAACCTATAAACCCATCAATGATTGGATAAAAAATAAGTTTGGGTTTCTGGAATGCCAAGTTTAAGCCCTAATCCCCCTCATCGGGTTGCTTTAGGCTGCCTAAAACAGGCAGTACAGAAAAATACTCCTCCAATTTTTCTCAGTTGAAAGAATTCTACATCAAGGACTGAAGCAAACTTTCTTCAGATTGTTAGACAGATGAAAAAGCATCTCACAGAAGGTATTTCAGTCACAGGCAAAATAAGCATTTTTAACATTGTCAACATACGGGGTGTTTTAAATAGAATTTTTCAGGCAAAAACTGATTAAATTTGTAATAAGGCTGCGACTAGATTAAATGTGGAAAAAGTAAGGTACTGGGAATACATTCAGAATGTACTCTACATCTGGTTTTATTCCATCTTGCAAGGTGGAATGGCAAATTGGATTTTTAACAATAGCTGTAAATAGGGACTAGACATTGAGGTTGCTTCTCTATGCATGCCAACTAGGAAGTGACTGACTAAAAAAAAAAAAAACTCTTAGGACCTACAGACTTGTATTGAAAATTCAGCAGCTATTATTCTTTTAATAATAATAATAATAATAATAATAACTATTCAGACTTTGTAACCTTGGTTATGATACATTCTCCATCATTTGGGATTTTTTTTTCTATTCTTATTTGCCCCATTTCACAAATTAATATTTGGCCAATCAGATGCACCAATTGAAAAATGAAGCAGCTGTTCTCTGCCACGTGGGCATTTAACAAGTTTGATTGACAGTTTTTAGTCAGTCAAAGACATCGGGATGCGAGACCATGAGTCAGATGAACTGGCTGTTTGTCAGACGCTTTTTAGTAGCAGGGGTGTTTACCCTCAAAAAGTTCCCCCTGGTTGGCAAGATGGTTGGCATGTGAACACAGACAGGATTACATACATCATATCTGGCTCTAAAAATTAAACAAAGCTTTGGATGAAGTCACACTCACGAGATCCACTCTTTTTACATCAACTCAAAATTTTTTTTTTTGTGTATACAAATAAAATAAGGAGTCACACCCTGTTTGTTCTTTCTTGCCCCTCCGTCATGAACTCAATATGCACACATTACAGTTTTTGGAAAACAGCACTGCTATAATAAAAGATTCCCCAAAGATTTTTTATCTCAAAACAGCCTCTTATGATTCACCTTATTTTGCATTGAGCAATTATTGATGATTTGCTAATCATTTTTTTGTTTATTTATTTATTGTAGCAGTTAGTATCATCTCAACTTTAGTCGACACTTCCCACTTTAGTCGATGTCCATTTCTGTTTTTCCCCTAGTTTCTCTGTAGATTTAGTGACATTTCCGAGTCTTGTACTAGGTCCTGTTATTTTCCTGTGTTTTCACACATCTTTGCTCTGCAGTGTGGTGCAAAGGGCAGCTATCAGGAGAACATGTAATTGAGTTCTTTGTACATGTGAATTGTTGTGGTTACACAGACGCAGTAGGCGCTGGTGTGTGTGAGAGAAAAGTAAGTGAGACTTTGTGACTTTCTCAACCATTATCTTGTCAGAAAGTAAATCCAATTTTACACTAAGGTTAACAAATGTCGGCATCCTCAATTGCTATTGCTTATAAAACATTAAAATTGTTGAAATCATACTTTAGCCGCGTTGTCTGTTTCACCTTCCAGAGCAAAATGGCAGGTGAATTACTTTCTTATAAATCAATATTTTCTTCCATTCAATGTATGACTAAAACTGCCAAATATATGTGTATGTGTTTTCCATGTTATATTAAACGTTGATTTATCACTTTACATTGTATTTAGGTCCTACTGTTGCAGTGATTTCATTGAGCAAATTTCCATATTTTTTATATATGGCACAGCCTTTTATGTCCCAATACATAAATTCCATTTTCTAAGGTATTACAGTTCAATTCTACTTGTCATCTCAGGTCGACTAGAGGGCTGAGGGGATTTAGTCTCATTTTTCAACAGTTTGAACACAAGAATACTAAGCACGTGGCATAACCAGGACATGGTACTGAATTTCTTTCCATAGTAACAAGGATACAGTGGGAGGAAAGAGCAAACCAAAAGTAGCACATTATAACTCAAAGTGAGAAAAGCAAACATCGTTGGGTCTTCAATGACTTAAAATAGCTTCTGTTAATGTTTCAGATTTTCAGTCTTGCCATCTTCTTTTTTTTTAAACCAAGATTTGATCAGAATCTATTTCAAAACAGACAAATTACCAGATAACAATGTTATATTTTTTCTTTTTATCACATGGGAGCAGAGATTAAGGGTAAAAGATCTGATGATGCTGTCTGTCTTATTTCAGTCTTGGAAAAAGAGGTCCATTTTTTTTTTTTTTAGCTATCCCATGCGATTAACTGTGTAACATGATTAACATAGACGTGACAAATGAACCACACAATCAGAGCAGTCAAAGTTGAAGCTTTATGATTGTTTCCTTCTCTTTCTCAGAGGGATCCCAGGAAAGAAATGTGGCACAATCGTCCTGTCTGCTGAAGAGCTAAGCAATTGTAGAGTAAGTAAGCTGTACTAATCTTTTGTGCTATTTACACACGAACAGACAGACATATTCAGATGGTTTCACACATAAAGAAAATGGAGCTTGAAACGGTGAATGAAATACAGCTCTGCAACTGTAGACAACAAAAGTCTGTTAGGTCCACTTTCATATAACAAGCCAATCAGACTTAAAATAGTGTATTTGTACAGTTTGTTGGCTTATTTGAAACAAATACTACTAGGTATCAAGCATTTGCCTGCTTAAGCAATGGGTTTGTTTATTACCTCTGCCAAGGAGGTTATGGGATGACCTTTATATGTTAAGTTCCTGTTGGTTCTGATAGTTTGTTTTCTCGCACTCATTAGCTGTCATGAAAAAGAAGCAGCCTTTTTCCACAGACCTTGGTGGAGGTCTTTGCTCTCTAAACACTTTTCATGTTAGCCTTTTATTGGGCTTTTAACTCTTTGTTGTTTTAGTTTGCGTAATGACCTTCTTGCCTTTGGCATGTATCTGTGCAAAATAATATGAATAGTAGACAAACATGACAGCAAGAATGTATTTCTGCATTTCAACTATAAAAGCAGATTGGCTTGAAGAGCAAAGTAAACTACCAACTCTAGTTTTTGTGAACAAACAGATAAAATGCATTTGTTCTTCGAAAAATTTTCCCCACTCCTTTAAAACAAGAAAAAAAAATGTATTGTTGAATCACTGATTGATAGTCTAAGATGCTACTCTAAAGATTTTCAAATTATTTTTAAGTGATCTCATTGACTGTGGTTCATTTTGAAATTGTGCATTTTCCAGTGTCACAATAAACTTCTTGTAATTTCTGAAACTAAAAGCAATGCAAACAAAACCTTTTGCAAGAACAAAGGCAACTTGAAATTACAAAGTGTAACCTATTATTTAAAATTACAGTGAAGCAAAATAGTTTAAGGTATGCTTTGTATCTGTCACTGTGGAAAATTAGTTACCACTGGCCTAGCGGTGCTGTGTGGTGACTAGCGATGCAAAAATCCATTTATTATCTGCTATTTTCATCCACTATTGAACAAAGAAAAGACAGTTGGTGAACTTTTGTAGAACACAGAAAAATGTTGCCTGTTTTTAAGACTATTTTTCTTTTTACACTTTGAATTTAGGATAGCTTGACCTTTTATTGTCACAATGATAGTTTTGGTTGCAAATAATGAGGTTGTATCCAGAATGCAAAAGGTACTGTTCCGTACTGGATATTTCTGAGATTGTGAGGTCTGAAGACTGCAATATTTTTATGTTAAAAACAACCATGCACTTATAATCTTAAAAAATATATTTGAGTGGTTATCCTCGTCTATATACCAGTTTCAGTGAAGCTTGAGCTGCGTTGTTTGTTTTTTATTTCTGTGGATAGGCGAAGCGGTCCTTGCAACAGAGAGGCAGAGGACAGGAACAGGCTATTTGGTCGTTAAGGTTACAGTTAGACCAATGGGCAATCTTTCTTGCTGGACAAGAAAGATTTTTAGAAATAAAAAGCTAGTAGGGATAAATAATAAGGTAACATTTTTTTAACATCTCTATCGTAACACAATTAACCAGTGGCTTGCAGATTGTTTCTGTTTAGCTATACGGGATGGGGTTTGATTTTGCAGGATTTAAAATTCAATGTAGTCAAACTGTAGAATGACGGGCACCTAAAAAAATGTATAGCGGTTCTTTAGAATTACCGTATTTTCCGCCCTATAAGGCGCACTGCATTATAAGGCGCACCTTCAATAAACGACTATTTTAAAAACTTTTTCCACATATAAGGCGCACCGCATTATAAGGTGCTACAGTAAAGGCTGTTCAACTTTGTCGTCTAACTGTGGCCATCTCGCTTTTGTTCCGCGGAAACTCTGTTTAGTCTTGTTTACTTGGCGCAGCGCATCCTCTTGCTTCCTCCTCTTCCTCACCATTGATTCATTGATGTTAAACTCTGTCGCTGCGGCCAGAGGTAACATCTTAAGCCCGATCCAAAATTCGGGTCGGGCCTAAAAATGTCAATTATTACGTTGGTCGGGCTTTTCTCTCGCTGACTTTTTTTTTTTTTTAAATAAATATATTTTATAAAATGTAAACTAAAACGAGGTGTGGGTACTAAACTAAGGAATACTTGTTATAAAATTAATAATTTGGATAAAACAGAGAAGTAATGTTTAACTACTAAACAGGATCCGCAGAGTCATACTCATGCTCTGCACACGTGAACGTCTCCTCTTATTTTGGTAATCCTCCCCTGCGCACGTCTTTATTTGATTTATTTTGAACTGGTATCCCCATATGAAGGAGTAAGAAGTTAAGGATAATTTAAATTGCTTTCATACGACACCAAAAAGACTGGCACCTCGACGCTGAGCAGGCATTTAAACAGCTGGACTGGTAAAAGTGATGATCGCTATTTTATCATTTGTTTCAAAGACCGTCCCTCCTCTTCGCGCTAAGCAGGCCATCACAGACAAGTGTGTTAGGGTCCGATAGTGTGATTTTTTTTTTTTTAATTAAAAAGGCGTGTTCTTGAAAATGTTCCAATTTATAATTTTTTATAAATATTTTTTTACCGCGACCCCGCGGTTTTAATATCCGGGGCTTGGGTCGGGCTGGATTTTTTTAAGTCCGATCTCCCCACTGGCTGTGGCTATATTCCTGTGTTCTACTGCGTGACCGATCACCTTGAGTTTAAACTCTGCGGTGTCTCTTGGTAGGAGCCATTTCCGGGTCTTTACACAAACACACAAATGGAAATGAGACGCCCTTTCATGTATCCCAGCATGCACCGCGCACTACTTCTTCTACGGGGGAAATGGAGTCGGCGGCTGCTTACCGCAGTTGCGACACCTGTTGTAGCTCAATATTAATCCATATATAAGGCGCTCCGGGTTATAAGGCGCACCGTGGACTTTAGAGAAAATTTATGGTTTTTAGGTGCGCCTTATAGTGCGGAAAATACGGTATATAGAAAAACTGGAATTATATGGATATTTTAAAACTTTTTCAAATATACATTGAACATTAAATACACTTTAATGGTGCATTATAAAGAAAATGTATTATTATTATTATTATCATTATTACTTTGCCAACAAATTCATTTACAATTAAGTAAGAAAATGTTAAAACCAAGTTGGGCAACATCAAACTCTTTAAAATTGCAATATATCAGTTCTTTAAACTGAGTTTTAATTTTGACATTTAAATTCATTCTGATTATCAAAAACTGTTTATTGGCTTTTTTTCAACAAGTTCTTGTTTAATCTGCTTTGATGTTGGCTGGTTAAAATGTCCATCTGATTAACAGTTTAACTGCTGCTATCTAAAGAGACTTAGTTTATTTTCTGTTATGCAACCTAAATGTGCAATCAGACAGTCAGCAAGTCATTTAGGGTGAAAGAAGTTCACATATTTTTAGCTTTCATCAGCTCACATTATTCACCATCTTCTAAAGATTTTGCTGTCTCAGGAGAAGCGAGAAAGAGGTGATGTGTCAGTTTTATCATATTTTTCCTTCTTTTTGATCAAAGAACCAGAATAGAAAAACACAGAATCTTTTGGATGATGAAACATCATAAAACAAATTCCAGAATGTTAAGTGCAACCTGATACTTCTCATATGGGGTTAAACTGCTAAGATGTGAAAAACTGTGAATAATTCATAACTAAGTTATAAATAGTGAAATGGGAAAAATAACATTTCTTCCACCTACTCCTAGGAAATAGTCTAATTAGGAACATACAGCAACACTGTGGTGTGGTTTAGTGTAGTCTAGAAACACTGAACTACATTATGAACGTTATAGTCACAACTTGTGCAAGACAGTTTAATGATGTGTGTCTATTTTGGAACTAAATTAAAGGCTCATACGTAACTACTTTCATGCTGTCTTGGAAATGTCACTTACCTGTTGAAGTAGAAAAAGTTTCAAAAAAGTCTTCTGGACAGTTTAATTCTTCAACGAGACGTTTCGACTTCGAAATGGATCACTCCTGGATGAATGAGGGACTACATGGATTACCTGTTGAAGCTTTAAATTCACTGACCTACAGCCAAAAGTTTGAAAAAACATCTTCAGTTGGTTTTTATTTGCCTAAAGACTTTGGTGCATTCTTTTGAACAATTAGTCTGATGGCATGCAGCAAATTAAGCTGTATGTGAGTTAAATTTGCAAATATAGTTTTCTAAAAAGAATTTTGGTTTATTGGCTGGATTAAGCCAATAGACGCCAATATACATGTATATTTATAAAAATATATGTTTCTGTCTATATTTTCTTGTCATGACAGACAAGAAAATTGGATTGATGATGAAACATATAATAATCTATTTACATCTAAATAGGTTGGTATCTATGTTGATACTGTATGCCGACGTACCGTATGTATCTATATGTTTTTAAAGACAATGACTCCTATCTCACTAAAACACACACAGAAAAATAATAATAATTTAGGATAAATGATGTTTTGTTAATGAAAAGTATTTATGTATTTGAAATGTGCAATTGTGACCAAAAGGTTCTTTTCAATTTTATCCAAACATTCTCATTTTCTTTTCTTCATTTTCCCACTGAAGGCTATTTTAGTCTCATCCAAACTAACAAATCTATTGGAGCAAATGTTTCATTTTGACTATTCAGTGGCAGTCAGACAGTTTTGATTCCTTTTTATGTTTTTTTAAACTCAGCCATAAGATTTTGCACATGATAAGTTGTTTGAATCATTTTGAACCAACTGATTTTGTTAAATGTTAAACCTACTATTTGAACTCCAGCGAGACTTTGAAGAACAAAGCGGACATAAAAAGTTGGATCTAATATATGAGCATGTTTATGATCCGTTTTGTGAAGTAATTAGTGTAAGTGTTGGAACGTTTCTTCTACTAGACATGCTGGTTATTAAAATATATTTCAGGTTGTAAAAATAAAAGTCTTGGGTTGCATAAATTAAATAGAAACCATCAATTAAAACTCTCCAAGCATAATTTAAACTCACAAATTGTAGCGTTCAGCGGTGGCTTTATGAAAGAACACTTTCCTCTGTGGGTCCTTGGCTTATTATGTAAAAACAGATTTGTACTGACATTTAAAATTTTTTTTCTCTAAATGTATTAGTGGAAACAGAACACAAAATTATTATAAATGACACCAAGTCATGTCTGTAAACTCTGAGATGCTTTAGATTCTTAAGGTTTTATACTTAAGATTTTAAGAAATAGTCTTTTTTTCTCAAAGATAAACATGCCATATAGTTATGTTTTTGAGATTTCAGAAAAGACAAAACATTGTACTTTTTGAAGAAATTGTGTTAAAGTTACAAAACTGATTCTTTGTTGTGTTACTTTTTTATTTTTATTTCTTTTGCAGTATGCTTTGAATTTCCATCATTGTGCCCATTAGTTGAGTTTGCGACTTTCCCATGACTTGTCTAATACAAACTGGGCTAAGTTTTTCTTCAGCATTTGTTGGGGAAAAGAGAAGAGAATATTAGACACAGAGAATAAATTTAACTTGGAGCAGCAGTTTGGGAGGCAATTAAACGGTTCTCAAGTTAAGACTGAAATGGCCTCATTACATTTTTTCTTTATTTTGCTTTTTGGGAATGCTGTGAAAGAATGCTTAAAAAAAACTAAAAAAAAAACTACTAAATGGGCTTTTAAAAAATAACAAGCGAAGTTATCCCTAAATGTAAATGTCTCTTATATGACATACCAAAATATAGGCTTCAAAAAGAACATGAGTTTTGTTTTGTTTTTTAAAAAGAGACATCAATGTTAATAAGCAAGTTTCTTTTGGGAGGGTTAATGATGATTTCGAGCAATTATGTGTCCACCACACACGGTGGAACTCTTAAATCAACAGGGGATCATTAATCTTTGTCTGTTTTGTAAAGTGTGCGTAAGCCATATTTTTTTTCACCTTCTCTCCCTCACTTGATCAATTTTCCGCTCAATTGATTCATTACTTTCTTTTCTTTCCTCGTCCAATCTTTGTTATATTTTCTTTCTTTAATCGTAAATGTAAAAAACACGAACTCACTCTAATTCTGTCTCCTCCATATATCTGTCTCAATTAGTTCAAACCGTATTACTTTCTGCTGACACACACAGACTGAGAGTCGTACATCTCACAAACATTCCTTTATTCTTCCCCCAGGGAGGAGGGTATCTGTACCTTGCCAGCCTTCTCTTTAAATATTGATACTCTGATTCTCTCTTTATTAGCAAACGGCTGTTGATCACAGAGCTTTCTGAGGCTGCGTGTGTGTGCTACAAAACTTTAATGAGGCAGGAGCATATGCATATTTAATAACCCAAACACATTCCATCACTATAAATGTTTTTATGCCCCTATGAGCCCTACAGAGGATGTCTGCTGTGTCTCGACTCAGAGGAGCCACAAGGCTACTTTTTGCTTGATTGTAAACTGCAGCATGACTATAAACCTGTTGGAAAATTTGCCAAAAATTCATTTTATCCCTTCTGATACAAACACTGGAAGCTTGTAAAGAGACTATTACTACATTTATGTTAAATTCTCAAGTGACAATTCAACTTTTCTTTTTCAGTGTAGGCTAGAGTCTTATTACAATGTACACAATACATGGTAAGAAAGAGTTTGCCAAGTATTCATTCAGTTAATCTTTGTGGATTTACAGGGGCAAAGCATGTTTTTATTAAATATTATAAGTAATCTAATTTGTAAGTGAAACAGATCAATCCTCACTTAAGGCGTAGGTGTTAAACTCTATACTCTGTGTAATGACTGTTTTAGCTGGCCCACTGATATTAGATTCAAGTTTCAAGATTTGAAAAGCTTTATTGTCATTGCCAAAAAAACAAACAAAATCAGTTTGGTAATGTCTCAACTAGCTACCCAAATAATAATAAAAAAGTTATGAATATGATAGGAAAAGCACAGTAATTACCTAAGAATAGTCCCAAATAAAACACGCATGTCATTGCATTGTTATAGCCTACAGTGCTTGTAGCAAGTTCCATTCCATTGTTTTCCGCTTATCCGGGGCCGGGTTGCAGAGGCAACAGCCTCAGATTGGAAGCCCAGGCTTGTCTCACCCCAGCTGCATCTTCCAGCTCTGCATCTTCCAGATCCTCTCATTCCGAATTGATTGCAGCTGACCTGCACCAATCCGTCTGCCGCTCTCCTGCTCCATCCTTCCCCCATTCGTGAACAAGACCCCGCGATACTTAAACTCCTCCACTTGGGGGAGGACCCTGTCCCTGACCTGCAGGGGGCATGCCACTCTTTTCTGGGCAATGACCATGGTATAGGATTTGGAGGTGCTGATTCCCATCACGGCTGCTTCACATTCAGCAGCAAATCGGTCCAGTGAGAACTGTTCGATGAAGCCAACAATCCACAAAAAGCAAAGATCCGATCCTGAGGTCACCAAACCGGATTCCTCCAACGCCTTGGCTGTGCCTAGATATTCTATCCATATCAAGAATCGGTAACTAATGGTACAAATCCTAGAATGTTCTTCAGGTGTTCTGGCAGGACCCATAAATGAACTCTAATTTTTGACAGCTGACATTGCAACCCAATACTAGCTTCATGCAATTTTGGTTTACTCCAATACTGCTGAGTTAAAGAAATATATTAACTGTTTTGGTCAGTGAACATGATGGTTTGCATTTATGTTTCAGAAATTAAGATGGCTTGAAATTTTTATTATTATTTATAACTTGATTATCTCACTAAGCCAACATGGAAGTTTCCACTCCTTTTTTAGTTGGATTTTTTTTTTCCACAATAGATAATAATAATACAAATTTTATTTGTAACACACTTTATATCTCCAGTGGAGATCTCAAAGTGCTACAATGACCAAAAGGAACAACAAACAGCAAAATTAAATAAAACCACAACACAAAATGTTGTTGAGATGTGGTTCAGCCCATTTAGACAGAATTTTTTTGATTTTGGGCCAATCAAATAAAATTGAATTGAATTGGTAATTGTAATCAAGATAACCTAGTTTTTTTATTCATAAACTTTTACAAAAACTTTCCTATGAACAGCTTCTACCACCCTTACAATACAATGAAGATATTTTCTTTAATATTCATTTGGTCCCCAGAGAAACGCTGTCTAAAATATGTTTGTAAGTGCTTGGGATTTACAGACATTCATTTGAATTGTGTACTTCACAAGTAGTCTCATTGAGTAACTTGGAAATCAAACTATATATTTTTGCCAGTTGAAACAGAAAAATTAGCTGTGGCGTTGCAATGGTGCCAGATTTTATGAAGCGCATGGCTTAAATTGTAAACAATTAGATTATAATTGCAGAAAAATTCAATTGATTTAGACTGATGATAGAGTTGAAAATTCTCATAGCGTTGTGATGCGTGGGAATATCAATGATGCATTTGAATGCATAAATTCTAATTGTTATATTGAATGTCAAGGTTTGACATGGAAACTCAAAAACCAATAAAACACCCACTCAAGATATTTTAGCTTTATTGAGCTTAAGTCATTCCATCTCATCACTCACCATGGATGTGTTTCCACCCCCAAGGAATTTATTTCATCCCTTTCCAAAAATAAACAGCAAGAAAACATGGTAACCATGGGAGGACTTCCTGCTGTCTTTCAAAGTCATCCATGAGAAATACCTGCCGTTATCATGGTTAAAAATGCTCAGTTACGTGTTGCATAAACCAAACCTAACCAGATAGCAATTCCTTGCACAGCAGGGAACTTGTAGAATCCAGCAAACGGGTTCCTGTCATGTTTAGATGACATGAATTCCCTTCTGCTTTTGCTTTTGTCAGTGACTTCAGTAGAGCTCAGTCTCCCAGAGGATTAAGGGAGTGTTTTCAAGAGAATTAGACAGTAAGAGAGTGAGGTTTGTGTAGGTTGGTTTGTGTCAAAGCTTGTTATGTAGAGTGCATGTGTCCCGTGGCTGAGGGCATGAATACAGATAAACTTCCTCTCTTGTCATTGGAATTGAGTGAATATGATGTGTTCATGAGTGTGTGCTGCTTGCTGTCTGGATGTGCCTGATAAAGACACAAAACAGACACACAGACTAAACACACCCAGGTACCAAAATGAAAAATGATATGTGTGTACAGAACACCCACTCACAGACACACTCTTGGACACTGTTTCACTGATTTGCTACTTGGAACAAAGTCAAAAAAGAGGTGCAAGCTGCAGCATTATAGAACCATTAAGCTATCATTAGTGGTGCCATGGCTGGGCATTGCAAGGCCTCAGGCTCTGAAAACAACAGCAATCTATACTGGTATAGCATCTGGATGTACTGTAATGGACCAACTGTGTTTCAGAGATTAGAAACCACAGCTCAAATTTTAGAGATAAGTCAGACTTCATCTTTCTACTGCCTCTACAGGAGTGAGAGAGAAAGCCAGCAGATCAGGAAGAGGTTGCTTCCAACAAGCAGAGAAAACTCGGGCATCAGATTTATATTTGGAGAACAACTAATGGTTCCGTTTGTAGAGGAAAAGCTTAGTCAGGCACAGCAATGTTTCTGGATGAAAAGAAAAAAAATACATTTTCCTATGGCTCTTTGGTTTGATCTTCATTACATTGTGTATTTTGCTAAGATGTCTTTGGATTTTAATTTGGGTCAAAACCACTATTTCTTTTGTCTTACAAGATACATGATTTATCAATGTATTAATTTTGTTCAATTGATGATAAAGTCACTTACCAGGTCCTGTCCTTTACCTTGAAGGTTTTTATTTTGTTTTTCAGGACTTCTTTTGAATGCACAAAATAATTGCATTTGCAAATGTTGAAGCAATAACAGGTGTTTTATGGAAGCTTTCTTGTGAATGTACTTTGCTTGTTAGAATTTTTTATCGGCAACACTTTAGACATGGAAAGCAGATGCTCCAACTTTAGCCTGACTTTTAGTGGCTTGACATCATGATTTGAAATAAAAATGCCTGCACATTAAACAATCACACAACGTGAGATCATTAGGTCGTGTTTAAAGATAAAACCTGAGTGGTTTTCAGGCTGAGAGCCAGTGGTGTAGACTGAAAGCATCTGTGTCGGTGACATTTACACAATACAGACCATAACATACAGCTGAAACTAAGAAAGAAAGCATTTATACAGAATTTATAGTAATAGTATTAATAGTAATAATTCTTTAAAACCAGCAGAGGTTTTGAGTTTTTTGGGAGAAATTATTAGTGATGATGATGATGATTTATTTTATTTGGTGTCATGCACCTTCAAGTTACCCAGCCTGCACGTGCTTGTAAGACACATACATCAATATCAAAAACAAGCAGACAGATTCCACAGTCATAAACCCATTAAACTGAAGTAAATATGACTTATAATGCAAATAATTTCAGAAAAAAATTATTGCAAAGATAAAAAAAATAATGAAAATACTACTAAAATGACAAAGCTTTTTTTGCCAAGGCCTGCCCTAAGATCCTGAAATATGCTAAGTCATATGACACACCGTGTTTCTTCACAGCATTTGCAAAAACTTTGCATCTGAACAAATCAAAATCAGGACTATTAGGAAGTGAATAAGTAATGATTTCTGTCTGAATATTTTAAGACAAACTTATATAAAGAGTAAAAAAAATCCAAAGATTGAACATGAAAAAAAAACACCTGCAGAAACACTAATTGGTAAAAACTAAAATCAATTCTTTTACAGAAAAGGTAATCTTGACTTACCTAATGTGTTTATTTTTTCTCTGTGTCCATGTTTTCCTTCACACCTGCAGGACAGCGCCACTATGCAGTTTTGTGCCAATAAACTGGACAAAAAAGATTTTTTTGGCAAATCCGACCCATTCATGGTTTTTTATAGAAGTAACGAGGATGGAACGTAAGTACATTAAATATTCCTATGTTCTTTTTTTTTTTATCACAAACCGCTCATTACTTTAGTTATTGGTCTCAAACTTTTTTGGAGTTGGAATTTGTTTTTGTGACAAACTAAGATGCGACTATAGGATAACTTTTTTCTACAACTGTTATCAGATCAGAATACTGTTTGGCCTACCATTTATTGTTTCGGCTTTTCTTTTTTTAATTTTATTTTGCATTGATGTAAGCTAAACATTGTGGCCAGGTCTTGGCTGAACCGCAAATTAAAAGAGTTTTTGCAGCTCATTCCATTGCTTACATTGCTCAGTCAGGAACCCTTCGATTTTCACAAAAAAGGTACAAATTTACACAATAACAACAACAACATTGTAAAATATTATTTTTCATAGTAAATTAACAACATTCATTAAAAGCAGAATATTCTAACACACAGTTGACTTATATCTATTTAGGGTCTTAGTGGAGACTGGAAACTATTTTCAAGCTTTTTGAGTCTCTATACTACATAACAGGCTAGAAAGTAAACTCAACAGCCTTGCTAAAAGTATTTGTTGCCTAAGGTGCCAAAAGGGTTTAAATTAGAGGTTTGTAGGTTGAAAAAGTCACACGTTAAAAGGCTTGAGGTGCTTGGCAAAGCACAAACAGCCTAATCCAAGGCTTTTGGTGAAACAACTAACAAACCAGTATTAGGTGTTGCTTTCTAAGAGTGTTTAGATGGTGTTTGCTCTATAACAGCATGGTACATGTTAGGAAAATCCATTTGCAGGTCATTGTCACACATGTTGTCAAGGGAGAAGATTTTAAAGCCATCCTGGAATATTAAATTAATCTATCTGGTCTAAAACATATGCCAGGCAGAAAACAAAGCTCTATTTAAAATAACTCCCCTGTCACTGCAAGATATGACTGAAGGATTTTCCTGTCTTGTTTTCTATTTCAATTGCAGGCTCCTCCCATTTTTTTCTGTTCTTTTCTCTTTTACAGCTTCTGACATGCATACGTAATAAGGAATCATTTTTCCCCACTGCCGCCTCTTTAACATGCCATTTTCTAACCTCTATTCTTTTCTGGCTCAAGGTTTACTATCTGCCACAAAACAGAGGTGGTGAAAAACACACTGAATCCAGTGTGGCAGCCTTTTGCAATCCCAGTACGAGCCCTCTGCAATGGAGACTATGACAGGTACAACATTCATTTTCATCCCAAATTTTATGGTAAATTTTATAATATTATCAATGAACTCGTTGTTTTTTGCACTGCTTTTACTTCCAACTGTATTTTTTAAAACACAGTGAGGTGTTAGTAGCGTTGCTCCTAAAGATGTCTACTCTTCCTGATTTTTTATTGGCTCAATATTTCGACTGCTCCCAAGCCCCTAATTAGTGTCTATTTGTCTGATAAAGTGCATTCTAACTACTGTGGATATTCACCCCAAGCCTATATAAAAATAATTTAACCTCGACGAATCAATAGCAATTCAGCATGGCGCAATGCTAAGCCTCCCATTATTTGCTCTGCCACATTATCTTGGAGCAGCTATGTGCTTAGCGCATCCTTTTGTATTGATTTGAGCTGAAAAACTTGTCAGACAAAGGTTAGCCTTCTAATCCCACTGCCCTTTGTGTTCTTGTATTTCTGCCATCAACTATTTTCTTGTTAGAAACAAATTCAGAGAAACAAGAAGCACTTTACTACCTTGCACAAGAAAAACAAAGCAAATGCCCAACGAACTGAAGGCAATTTACAAAGATTTTGTGTTTAGGAACACTTACGAATATAATGAACTATTTCTAAAGGTCTAGTTTCGTCTTCTGACCCAATTACCGCTTGCCGGACCTTATCTCGGCTAATTTACGGTCAAAGGCAGGATACACCCGAACAGCTCACCAGTCTTTCGCAGCCTATACATACAGACAATCTTACACACACATATAACCATCCACACACACAGTTAATCCTCAGGGCAATTTCATTGCAGCAAATAAACCTAACATGCATGTTTTTGGAGAGTAGGAGGAAACTGGAGTACATGGAGAAAACCTACACATACACAGGGAGAACATGCAATCTCTACACAGAAAGGACAGTGTTTCAAGCCTCGTCCCACCCGGGACTCAAACCCCAACCTTCTTGGAGTAAGGCCACTGTGCTAACCACTGTGCCACAATGTTACCCCAGTTCTAAAGCTTTTGAAATTAAATTGACGAGCGCGTTCTGTTTGCAGATGACATTGTGATCTGTAGTGAGAGGAGAAAAGAGGTGGAGGAAAAGCTGGAGAGGTGGAGGTTTGCATTAGATAGAAGACAAATGAAGATTAGTCAGAGTAAGAAAGAGTACTATTGTGTTAATGAGAGAGACACAAATGGAAAAGTGAGGTTACAGGGAGAAGAGATAAAGAAGGTGGAAGATTTTAAGTCTTTAGGATCAACAGTCCAGAGCAATGGAGAGTGTGGAAAGGAGGTGTTCAAGCAGGCTGCAATGGGTGGAGAAAAGTATCAGATGTGATGTGTGACTGAAGAGTTTCAGCTCAAATGAAAGGAAAAGTGTACAAAACCGTGGTGAGACCGGCCATGCTGTTTGGTCAAGAAACAGTGGCACTGAGGAAAAGACAGGAAACAGAGATGGAGGTAGCAGAGATGAAGATGCTGAGGATCTTTCTGGGAGTGACCAGGATGGACAGGATCAGAAATGAGTATATCAGGGGTACAGCAGATGTTAGAGATTTTGGAGATAAAGTCAGAGAGGCCAGACTGAGATGGTTTGGACAAGTGCAGAGAAGAGAGAGCTAGTACATTGGCAGAAGGATGCTGGGTTTGGAACCACTAGGAAAGATCTCTCGAGAAAGACCAAAGAGGAGGTTCCTGAATACAGTGAAGGAAGACATGAAGATAGTTGGCGTGACCAAAAAGGATTCAGCAGATAGGGTTAGAAACTGACTTGCTGTGGCGACTCCTGAAGGGAAATGCTGAAAGGAGAAGAAGATTCTGTTAAAGATTATCTGAAGCAAATCTTAAGCTTAAAATAATAAATACCTTTGGAGAAATATTTGTATTGGATATACAGTAATTAATTCTGTTGGAAAAAAAAAAGAACTTCATGTTTAAGTCATCTGCATTTTGTTTCATGGACTTTCAGCATTTTAGACATAGGCAACTCTAAAAAGTGAACATTACTGTTAAATATCACCCAGGTATTTGTAACAATTTATGAAATAATCAAATAACAATTTATAAAGAAGTCTATTAGAAAAGTGCGAGTGAACGCCACTGTAACATCAAATGTTTTGGACAATTTTCTGATTTTGAACTTTCAGCAAAAGATCAAAAAGAAAAGACAGCACAAAGATCTTCAGGAAGCAATTTTTATAACCCTCCCTGTCAATCTTGGAAGGGTTTTCAGGTCACACCGGACAATGAAAAGTTAATTATTTCACAGTTACAAGGTTGAAAGGTGAAAAGGTTTTCAAAAGTAGACATCACTTCAATTCAGTCAAAGGTCATACTACGCCATTCTTATAGAAACCTACAAAAAAAAACATAAATTCTATGGAACCTATGGAGCCATTAGCTCAATAAATGTAAAGGTTATACTATGCAATAGTATAATAATAATAAAAATATTATTAATTTGCAAACGGTCTGTAAAATCAGAGCCCCTTCTTTTAAAATACAAATGGTAAAATTTTAAATCATAAAACATTGAAGAAATGGGTTAAAACATTTAAATAAAAATGTTATTTTTAAGGATGGAAGGATGGCTCGGTGGGTAGGGCGACCGCTCCGTAACCGGAAGGTCGCAGGTTCGATCCCCTGCCCAGAGTCCATGCCGAGGTGTCCTTGAGCAAGACACCGAACCCCCAGTTGCTTCTGATGATAGTGGTCTGCGCCTTGCATGGTAGCTCCCATCATCAGGAATGAATGTTGTGTGTGTGAATGATTGTATGGAGTGAATGAATAATGCATATATATGTAAAGCGTCTTTGAGTGTCCAGAAAAGCGCTATATAAGTTCAATGCATTATTATTATATCATTATAAAAAAAATACATCTACACATTAAACCAACACAAATAGCTTGTAAAAGTGTGAGAAACAGAAAGAAAGAAGTGTTCATTTTTCAATTCTTCTGCCACCACAAAACTCCAGGGAACATATTCTCAGTGCATGAAAAAGTTTTTTTAATCCAATATAAGAATTTTGCCCAACAGAAACAGACAGAGCTTTTGTGCTTCAGGACAAACGTTCCAAATATGCCAGCAAATGTCAAGCAGAAGAATGTTGTCATGGTGCAATCAAAGCTTAAATCTCAACCTGACGGAAATCTGTCCATTGGTTCTAAACATTGATACAAGATTGTTCAGCAAAACGAACCCCAATTGTTATAGAGAGAGGACTCAGACCATGCAGAATTACAAATTTTGATTGAAGGAATATGTAAGAGTAAAATGAGTCCAAGCAAACTACATTATTCATGAAAAACAAACAAGTTTATGAGAATTTTAAATTAATTTTCTCCTTCAAGTTTGGCCTCTTTCAACCCACTTACAGGATGAAATAATGGTAAATTTCACTCTTCAGAAATGTTATAATTTTTTAGAGTTTTTTTTTTTTTTTACATATGCTTGGCATTGGATTGAATTATATTATAAAAGTAAACACAAAAAGAAACACACTGAATAGTTGTATTGTATTTAGTGTAAAAATCCTTTTGTAATTTATAGTTGATTGGAAAATCATTTTTAGTTTACTTTACCAAAACACATCAGAATATTTTAATTTGCTTGAAAGACAAAAAAAAAAAAGCACAACCCACCAGGGAAAAGATGAAAGCTTGTGATGACGGACAGATTGTCTTTGTGAAGGGGCAATATTTCATAAATAATGATGCATCTTTTTTCTGCTTCATGTCTTTTTTTCTAATCTCTCTCAAAGGTGTTAGTCTCCTCATGTTTGCATGCAGTCAAACTAATTATGGAAGCAGCTGGGAATGTGGTGTGCACACAGAAAGCTGAGATAATTCCTAAGCAGACAGAGACGAGAGCAGCACCACGGGTGCATTTTACACAAGAAGTCCATTTTAAACTAACATTGGTAACATTGGTTCAAATCTGTCAGCCAACCAATCATATGCAAGTCCAAGAAGCATTCTTTACCTTGTCAGAGCCATTCGGATAAAAAGAAGAAACAATGACATTTCAGGCAGCTTCTTAAATGCTGCTACACAATAAAACATGCCCACCAACACACATGCTCACACAAAGTGTAACAAAATGTGACAAGGCACAACCTGGAACACTGTAAGACTCACACAGGCAGAAGGCAGCAGAATAAATGTCTTTTACACTGGTGTAGACGAGAAATAAAAATTGTGCCAAGGCTTGCTTGTTTTTCAGTCCATATTTAACCAAAAGTTAGAAGGCGGTGTGGGGGAGAGGTGAAGTGTGTCTTTTAATTTTATAGCTACTTCATTCTATAAATAAATGATATTTCCTGCACTCACTTGTTATCACCCCACTTGTATTTATAGATCAAACATAGCTCTTTTGCTGTCAGTCATCTTGCTCTATATAATTACATTTAAAATCCATCAAGTGAGTGAAAGCTCCTGGTGATTTCAAGTGTGCCACAAAGAGCAAGGCAAATTTTGGTCTTTTGGCTTTTATATATAGGGTTTTTTTAATCAGTTATTTGAATAGATAAAGATTCTTTTGTTAATTAAAAGATACAATAAAAAGACACTGAAAAATCCTCATTAATCTACCAAACCTTCTTTTCTAAAACTAACTCTTTTCATGCTCCAATGACACACCCGCTATTATCTCATGTAGACTCCTAACACAAAGAGAAAGTGTTGTGCTTTGGCCAGGTCTTTTTTTCCTGCGGTACGTCACATTTTATTTTCTAAAACCGTTGTGCCATTGTTTAATATAATTTTCAAGAAGAAAAAATTTTTCATCAGTAAACTTTTTGAAAACTTGCTTATCTTTTCTATTGTTTCATTTATAATAACAGTTGCCGGTGTGTGATACTTTACCAGAGTTTTTGTTGTAAATATTTGTAAATACAAGACTTTTAGGCATAAAAAATATGTGACAGACAACAACCAGACATGTTTTAAATAATGCTACGCGAGTCTGAAAAGGAGTCAGAAGCATCAAAAATGTAATATTATTTTTGAACGTATGAGTAATTGACTGAGTGAACTTTTGACCATGCAGGAGGATAATATGGAGGAAGGGACATGGTGGCTCAGTGGTTAGAGCGTTTGCCCGCAAACTGCAAGTTAACCGGACGTTCGCAAGTTCACATCCCACTGAGTGCGCGTCTAGGGTCCTTGGAGAAGACACCTAACCCCTCGTTTCTCCCACTATTGGTACTGTCATAGGTGGTAGCCTGCTGCAGTGAAACGCAGCACATAAATTTACCGGTAAGGGATTAATAAAGTAAAAGAAAAAATATTACAAACGAGTCTGAAAAAGCTTTCAATCAGGGCTCAGCAACACTTGCTCTGTCTCCTAAAGCCCTGCTCACATAAAAAAGCGATCACAAAAAATTTTTTGGAAAGGAAATGCGATTGTTGACTGATTACCTACAGTTAAGCTCCAGACAAATGATCGATCATTGGTTGATTCAATAACAGGTAAGTGGTGACATTTACTGGACGAACATCGTGCAATAATCTGTTGATGTTCAGAAGAAAATGCGCTGTTAATTGGCCAATTTTGAGTGATCACAGTGATCATATCAACTAGTTAACAACATGTCTCTGATCACCTGGCAATAAATTGCAGATGAATATAATAATTGCACGATTGTCTCCCAAAAATTGACCTCATTTCAAGTGAAATAAAAAGTAGCTGCATGCATGAAAATCCAAATTCTTCTGTGTGTAGATCTGCTGTGCTGTGAAGTTCAGCATGCCACCAAGAAGCCATCTTATTGCATTGAGTCTTCTTCAAATTGTTCACCTCCATATACAGCACAACATCGTGTTGCTCACATCAATATGTACAATGTACAATTTGCAAAGTACGACTGAAGGTGCGGGGTTCCTATCGCATACGCATTGGCGATACATCATCATTGTGTCGGCATTATGTTTGCGATGCATCGCCTAACACTGTGAGAGCCTTTCATCGAGCGCTTTACAATCAATTGTCACCATAGAGACAAAACAGCATTGTTTGATGTCCTCCCGACATGTGGTCAATTTAGATCTCTTCATATCCCAAATCAAATACAGACATGAAGCCAACGTGTCACTTTAATGTGAGCAACACCTAATGCAATGCTTTCATGTCACACGATCCGCACACACAAAAAACTTGCTGCGATTTTCCTAGAAGCCAATGCATCTCATTTTATGTGAGCAGGCCTTATGCTTCTTTTGTCTTGTCGCTATATCTTTTCAAAATGAAGACACTCTTCGTATTCAGCATCTTGGCTTGACTTGTACCAAACTGCATCACTATTTCATAACTCGCTGTATGTCAAGAGAGGGTATATGTGGAATAGATACACACGTTCCGGGTCAGAAATGAAGAGAACTTGTATACATAATGAGGAAATGATTTTGGATTCCATTCAGGCTTTATTTTGTACTGCGAATGAACAGACTGTCAATCCATGCTGGAATGTAACTGGCACAAACTCCAACTTCTTCTTCTTTCGGCATTTCCTTCAGGGGTCGCCACAGAAAGTCAGTTTCTTCCATCTAACCCTATCTGCTGTATCCTCTTTGGTCACACCAACTATCTTCATGTCTTCCTTCACTGCGCCCATGAACCTCCTCTTAGGCCTTCCTCTAGACCTCTTTCCTGGTGGTTCCAAATTCAGCATCCTTCTTCCTATGTACTCTCTCTCTCCTCTGTACGTGCCCAAACCATCTCAGTCTTGCCTCTCAAACTTTATCCCCAAAACCTCTAACATGTGATGTTCCGCTGATGTACTCATTTCTAATCCTGTCCATCCTGGTCACTCCCAGAGAGATCCTCAGCATCTTCATCTCTGCTACCTCCATCTCTGCTTCCTGTCTTTTCTTCTGTGCTACTGTTTCTAGACCAAACAACATTGCCGGTCTCACCACGGTTTTGTACACTTTCCCTTTCATTCTAGCTGAAACTCTTCTGTCACACATCACACCTGATACTTTCCTCCACCCGTTCCAGCCTGCCTGAACACGCTTCTTCACCTCTTTTTAGCTCCAACTCATTTTTATTATTTGCAAGAAATCTTAGATTCTGCATGAGCACTTTTCTGTGTCGTGCAAATTTGTCATCTAATTAAATGAAAAATTTTTGCCAGCTAGAATGCACACTGGATGAAAGTTAACATTCAAACTTCACATAATAAAAATTTTGATTCACCTAATTTATTTTCTTTTCATGAGAATGTGCGAGGTCATCAAAAACATTTGGCTGAAAATTCAAATGAGGGCTTTGTCAACGCTGTTGTCAAGGTCCAACTTTTAGTACAACGGTCAAACCTTTCAAGTAACTTAGCTGTCCTGCTTTAGTGTGGATACAGTACCATTAGAGTTAACACAAAAAAAAGTTCTAAAATAAGCACAGTGAAAATGATATTCTCCTTACTGGCCGCTTTCCAAACCCTGAAAATCCTGTTGAATGTTTAAAATAGTAACCACCCATGGAGAATCTAATTTCATGTGGAATTACAAACAATTCAAAGTCAATGAGTCAAAGCAACACCAAAGTTTTCTAACCTATTCAGTTTCCTCTGAAACTCATCGAACATTACTTTTCTGAACAAGTAATTGGCGTTACTAACTATTTAATTTCCCTCAGTTCACACACTGAAAAAGCCACTGCAGTAAGACTCCAATTTCAATGTTAAATCCTTTTGTTAGTTCTTGTCTTTTCTTAGAAATCAGATCAAAAGTTTCTTTTTTGCTAGCTGTGGTAACAAGGTATTTAAAGACTTCACTGCCTCTAAAGAAAAGCACTAAAAAGAAACATGAGGTAAAAAAAAAATGAAGGTTTAGCATCTGTGTCATTGGATCAAATTATCCTTAATGTTGTCTATCTCGAATTTAATATTTATTGAGCAAAAATGAACTAATTTTCTTTAAACAGACCAGATTGTGACAGATATTAGAAAGTGGATAATTTGTTGAATTGCCATTGGATGGATTTATTTTAATTCTTGTGAATGCAAAATGTCTTGCATTCACATTCATTTTTTGCATTCAAAAAATCTTGCTGGAAAATAGTTTTGTATTTACAACCTGCTTTTTTAAAATAGAAGAAATTGAGTAAAACTGAAAAAATTAAATGCAAATCTTTTGTTAATGGAAAGTTGTTATAAATGTTTTTAACTCTTTTCCTGGTGATTTGTACACAGTTAGAAGACAAGAAATTTTATTTAATTGAGAAAAATTCTCACAGCTGCCTAAATATGTTTAAGTCTTTTAACAGAGCATTTCTGAAAATAAATATCCTGAGAGATGCAATAAATATGAATTTATTTAATACATATTTCTTAAAAATTTGACAGTTACATTTACTTTTCATACAATAGCACATCTTTATTACTGAACATGATACGTTAGTTTGCATACAAAAATTTACATTTTTAGACCTAAATTTTAAACTTGTTTCTCTGTTTCAATAAAGTCATTTTGATTTGGATTTCAGCTGCATTAATAATAGTTGTATCCTGGTTTTTAGTTATTAGTTAAAATTATTTCTTGATGTTGCGCAAATCCAGAAATGTTCAGAAGCATCCCTTATGAAGATCCTGCTTGTCATAATCAAAAGTAGCAAATGTCAAAACATGACATTTGCTACTTGCTACATTTGCAATGTCTAAATTTCTGGGCTACTGGGAGGCCACATTTTAGTCTGATTCTTTAAAAAGATATTTATATCCTTGAAACACACAACCAAGAAAGGCATGAAACTAAAAAATAAAAGCCTTGGCTTTGTTTCTCAGTGTTGAAGTGGTAGTAATAATTCAGTGTCTTTTAAGCAGTGTGCCATTAAATCATCACATTCTAGACATGTATATCTGACTGCCTTTTGGTAAACAAGAAAAACAAGGATGAGAGTTGAGGGGTTTCAGCTCAAGGACAGAAAGAAAGCAGATTAGAAGAACAACAATATGAAGCAGACAGTGAATTTAAGTATACTTTGCAGTGATAGAGACGAAAAAATCCAATATGTCAGAGGTCCTCTTTCAGACAAGTGAGTCATTGCAGAGAAGAATAGACGGTGAGGAGTTGGACACTTTCATCAGTAACAAGTGGATAAGACAATATCTTCTTTTTTCTTTTACATTGAATTTATTCCAAAGACTTATATGAATTATTTCATGATGGTACATTAGATTTCTGTAAACTATTAAAAGGAGATAAATGTTTTTTTTTATTCATTGTCTAAGTAGGGTTACCGTGTGGCAAAACTGGCAGATGCTTAAAATACAGAATTTCTTGGTGGTATCATTTTGTTCATTCATCTTCAGAACCACTTATCCCTTAAAGCGTTAGAGGGGGTGCCAGTGTTTTATTGAGTTAAAAAATAAAATGACTTTGCCTGACCTCACAAGTGCTAACAGTCTAATCTGCCACATCGTACTGACATGAACTGGGTTATCTTTGATTTAAATAATAGCACAACAAGAATGTTGTGGGCTTGTTGAATCTACTCACCACATCACTGAGTAGATTGTTTTACATGTGTTATGAAAGATCTTTATGAATTTTCTAAAGTAGTACTTACAATTTTTAAAATAGCCTACACTGGTTAGACTTTAGTGTTTTCTGAACTGCGTATTGCTAATGGGGTTGCGAGGGTGGAGCCTATCCCAGCCTATTTCAGGCGAGAGGAAAGGTACACCTGAACAGGTCACTAATCCGTTGCAAGGCCACACACAGGGACAGCCGTTCACACACACACACACACACACACACACACACACACACACACACACATACTCGTTCATTACTGTGAGCAATTTCGTACATGCAACATGCTACAAAAAATGCATGGTTTTAGATGGTGGGAGGAAACCGAAATACCCAGGGAAACCCATGCAAACATTAGGAGAACATGCAAACTCCACACAGAAAGGTCAGTGTTTCAAGCCTTATCCCCACTCCAGGACTCTAATCCCAACCTTCTTTCTGTCAAACCACTGTGCTAGACCTCCATGTAGCCCTGATTAGACTTGTGCTTTAAATACACCATATGAACTGGAAATAAAACATTATTCTATAATTGAACATTGAACTGTTATGATGGCGTCTTCTAGATATTTTGCAGCGGTATGCACATTTAATGTTGTTTGGTATTCAGTTTGATCAGTAGAGGAATGATTTGATCTATTTTCAATCCATACTTTCTGCTGCGTCTGTCTGTATCATCTGCTTTGCCTGACTTCCTACAGAAAATGCTCCGTGTTTCCACCGACAAACAAATTTTCTGCAGCTCACAGCATCAAAAGATGAAACCCTCAACGTAGAACGACAAGGGCCAGATGGCAGGCAGGAAGTTGGGCTTATATCAGGCAACTTTAGTTCCTCGGTGACAGGAAAGCTTCTATGATGCATCACTTCATTCAGTTTTCTTTGGAACTAGAAGGTCTCACTGCCTGCGCAAGTTGGAATAGATGCAAAAAGACATATGTGGGGGAGATCAATCTGCCTAAGGCATGAAAGTGCCTGGAAAAGTTTTTTTTTTCTGTCTCTCTCTCCTCTGCAGAAATTTTTTTCCTGCATTTGTATAAAATGTTCTAAGTATCTCTTTTTGTTGTGAAGTTATGAATGCAGGAAGTAAACATGTGGAGATGCTTGCATGTTGCAATTTATCAGTTAGTGTGTCATTCAAGGTGATATTTTTCCCCCACGTTTTACCCAAGAAAAATTTTCTAGTTCAGAATCGGGTGATATCTTCTAATGAAGTTTAAACTTACCACATACAGTAGCATGTGTTGTTGCCTCTCGTGCTAGCCAACAATAAAACGCATTTCAAAGTTGTGGAAAAGAAAGAAACTACTAGATTACAGTTAATAATTTAACAATTTATTCTCAACTATCAGGATGTAGAATGATTGGAAGAACAATTGGAATTATCAGAAGAACTTTAAACACAGTAAATACTTTATGACTGTTAACACTTGATAAACATCTTGAAAGAACGATATGGTTAGGTTCCTTGTTAAATCATTGGATTGTTTTTTCACATCTTTCTTATGGTATTTTGTTGATTTCTGACTCATCAAACTGATGGAAACAAGCAGAAGTCTCCTAAATGTTTGCTCTGATTTGTTTTCACAGAACAATCAAAGTGGAGGTGTACGACTGGGACAGAGATGGCAGGTGAGTACAACTTAAGAAATGACTTTCCTTTCACAAAATATTTATCTAATTTGCGACAAAGACTGATTTAAATTTGTGATGTTCTAAGTCATTCCTCTTACTGAAAACATTTCTTGTTGAAATTATAAAATTTTATGTGGTCACTCTTCTCCCATAGTCATGACTTTATTGGGGATTTTACAACTAGCTACAGAGAGCTTGCGCGAGGCCAAAGCCAGTTCAATGTTTATGAGGTGAGTTGTTTCCGCATTTTGACAATTGTAGAAACCGTAGTTTTTTTTTTTTTCAAAATAATCTCTTTAAAAAAGCGAGTCAATTGGCATTTCATAAATTGACTTCTTCATATTTACTTATAATAATTGCACAAATAAAAACCCGGTGGCATGATGGTCCAGTGATTAGCACGGTGGCTTCACTGCAAGAAGGTCGGAATTCAAGTTCCAAACTGGGACGAAGCTTGAAACACTGTCCTTTCTATGTAGAGTTTGCTTGTTTTCCCCATGTACAGTACACGTGTGTTCCCTCCGGGTACTCCGGTTTATTCCCACTCTCCAAAAACAGATATCTTAGGTTAATTGGCTGCCATGAAATTGCCCCAAGGAATCAGTGTGTGTGTGTATGGGTTTGTGTGTGGTTCTGCAACAGATAAGCGACCTGTTTGGGGTGTATCCTGCCTCTCGCCTGAAATCAGGTGGGACAGGCTTCAGAGCCCCCTGCGATCTGTTAGGGACAAGCTGTTCAGAAGACAACATGAAACAAAAACTCCAGAATTTTTTTTTTTTATGTTGGTTGCGAAAGAAAAGTAAACCTTCGTTTTGATCATCTGCTTGTTCTTAAAATGTGAAAAAAAATTGCATATGCCAACATAATGTAAATTTCAGATGCCCTAATGTCTCTTATTAGTTTAGGATGTTTCTATTTGAACTCATGATTTTAACTTTAAATGCTATTGCAATCTCATCGACCCTGTTTGTGTTCATTTTATTACGTTTTTTTTTTCACAGACATTTTGTTCTTTGACATATGTTGCTGTTTTCCTTTCCGCATATGTTAACACTTCCCCTACTGTGACTGTTATCTATTTTGAAAGCCATGGATATATAATTAAATGGTAGTTGTTGTTTTTTTTTTCAACATTATTGTGTCTTGTACCATTGTTTCATCCTCCCACCTTCCCCAGCAGGTCTTCATTTCTTTGTTTTGTTTCTGTAATCATTGGTATTCTGGTGTGATTGAAATTGTGCTATCTGCAACAAGAAAAATAGGATTACCGGTAACATAGTTTCAATTTTCAAATGTAGATTAATTATAACTTTTCTTGTGAAGGTAGTATTTTTACCACTCAATGTTGAGGTGTTTGTTAGCATGTGTGACAGCTTTCTCTCTTAAAGGTGTTGCTTCAACTTTTATTTCTAAAATGAAATAAGATAATCATCAATTTACAAAAATGACTGATAGCAGTGAGTCAAATATAATTTAATAAATGAGTTTGCTACCAACGTGTCTGTTTATATGGTTATGCGTCCTTTTAAGAAGATTTAACCATCTGAGTACCGCTCAAAAGTCAAAATCTGCGCAAAAATAGCGGGCATGGAATTGTCTTCCTGCCCCTGAGATTTGGTGGCCTTCTCGGAAGGACAAATACCTGTCTTTTAGATGTCAGCTCCATTATACGCTACTGTTGATTCCTCTCTACCTCCCAGTGAGACTGAGAGGCCCTTTAGTTTTTGCATCAGCAGATTGTTCGGTGTGTCAGACAAATTGCCATCCCTCCATGTTAAATTAGGGGCTGTCACTTTCATGCCTTACGGCCATTGAGAATTGAGGTAATGAGCTGAGACGTCTTTGGTCTGTGGACTGGCATTTCTCCCTTGTTCTAAAGCTGCTAGATTGCTGGGAAGGTAAATGTTAGTCTCACCTTAAGCCTGCCTCACCCATTGGTTCATTAGGAAGCCTACATTCAAGCTTGAAATTCAAATCTTCCGTTATTTAATAACCAAACAACATAAAAATATTTTGTTATGTAGAGGGTCTCACATTAACTACTCTTTTCCACAGAACTCATCAGTTATTGTGTGTTCTTTTTTTTGCTCATCTCTCCCTTCCTTGATAATTTTTCCATCAATCAAATGGGCACATTCACTGTTAATTATGCAAACTGCACACATCACTGTGACTACAGGCTTGTACTTCATGCCACCTACACGTTTGCTCATTACATTGATGCAGCCAATTAGGAGGAAATTAATAGCAAACTAAAGAATGATTATCCAGTGTTAAAAAGTGAAATTGTGGAGTGGAGGTTTTATTTAAATGGGTGAAAATCTCTCAATCTTTTCTGATCTATTTTAAAAAATGGGGCTGTAAATATAAAATACTAGATGTTATGAACTCGAACTTGTTTGCCAAATAGGAAACAGTTAATACCAATTCAACCATTATGTTGTTTGATTTTTTTTTTCAAGTTAATTGGCTTTAAATTGTAGCTATTGATCATTCCAAATTGGATCAGCGCTAGAGCGCTCGCCCGCGGACCAGAAGGTCGCGGGTTTGATTCCCACTGAGACCACCATCTAGGGTCCTTGGAGAAGACACCTAACCCCCGCCTCTCCCACCATTGGTGCCGTCAAAGGGCAGCCTGCTGTGGTGTAAGGAGTGCAGCACACAAATTTCCCCGGTGAGGGATGAATAGAGTTATTTATTTATTTTGTTGTCTTCCACTTATCGGGGTCCAGATCACGGGGCCATCAGTCACAGATGGGAAGCCCAGGCTTCTCTCACCCCGGCTGTGTCCTCCAGCTCACCTGGACGGATTCTGAGGTGTTTCTGTCCAGCTGTGAGACGTACTGTAGGTCTACTTCTGGGTCTCCTCCCGGTGGAACATGCATGAAACACCTCATCAGCGAGACGTTTGAAAGGCATCCTAACCAGATGCCCACCACCCCATCTGGCTTCTCTTGACTTGAAGAAACAATGGGCCTACTCCAAGCTTCTCCAAGATGGCAAAGCTCCTCACTCTATCTCTGAGTAAGAGAAGAGCCACCCTCCTGAGGAAGCTCATTTTGGCTGATTGTATCTGCAATCTTGTTCTTTCGGTCACCACTGTGTCACTCTTGCTTCATAATAATTATGTTAGTAATACATATTTTTAAAAAAAAAATCAGTTTCACCAGTGTTTTTACCATCAGTTTATCTTCAGGCTCATCTCTAATGACCACAATTGAGATTTCCAGAAAATGTAACTAAATTCAAATCATTTAAAACTTTTTGAAAACAAATCCAGATTACTTTTTTTATTCTTTATTTTCAGGTGATAAATACAAAGAAGAAAATGAAGAAAAAGAAATATGTTAACTCAGGAACTGTAAGTACAATTCTCACCAACTGTTAATTTTGTCATTTTCCCATTAGATTTATTAATTATTTCATCTTTTGTGAGAATTTTGTGAGTTAGCTTACATTTAAAAAAACATTTGGTGGTCATTTATTTTCATACTAGTTGGTAGACAAACTTTGTAAAATAAGAAATACTGTACTTAACAACTATGTACTTAAAAAAAATATAGTGATAAATTTGAACGTAATAACCATGGCTGTAGTGTTAATTTATGCTACCACTTTTTTCTTGCTTTTTTTTTTTTTTTTTTACAAGCATCTTAACAACTGTATTTATAACTTTGTAAACTGAGAAAAAAATTGTGACAAAGATGGAATAAAAACAACTGCCAAATTGGAATCACAGTGCTAATTTCAATTATAATCTAACAATTTGATTTCAAATTGTTCCTCAGTGTCAAATATTAAAAAGGAAGTCTCTGAAACATCCATTCTAAAAAAAATCCTAGCAGGATAAAATAAGAAAGAAGAAATCTATAAATTTAAAAGACATTAGATGCTTGAACAACGCACGAGACCAATTGAGACACCAATTCTCAGAGAGCCTTCCTGATGGTGTTTGCACAAGCAAGTAATGAATACAAATGGATCCAATCTTCTCTTCAAACTTGTCCTCGGGCAATGCAAATACTCCAGCGAACACAACAGCTACCTCCTATTATCCTCTTTGATAAGTGAAGATCCTCAGTGCTGCACAACGTTAAGATATAGAGTTGTACAATGTGTAAATAGAAAAAATTACCATTACCCCAGTGTTTAATTAACTTCTCCTCTTTAACTTTCAGGTGACCCTGCTTTCATTCTCAGTTGAGTCAGAGTTCACGTTCTTAGATTACATCAAAGGAGGGTAAGTGCAACAATCACAAACTTAAAAAGATTAAGATAGACAAACTGAGCTTTTTTTTTTTTTTCCTTTTACAAATTTTTATATTAATAAAATAAGAAGTTGTTGATGAAACAATGTTTTGTGAGAATAGACAATAAATATGATGCTGAACAATTCATAATTGAATTCCAGATTTTTCTTGCATTAGACATGTGATACATTGGGCACTTTTTCTCCCTTCTTTATGTAGTTTATTGTTACATTGTTGGAAAATATCAAAACTGAGAAGAGTTACTTCCACGTCTTACAATACACATGAATCACAATACTCGCATAGATATATCATTTAAATACAGAACAGTAACCTGTAAAAAAAAAAAAAAATTCTGGCCGTTTCAAAATTGTATTAGGTGTGTAAAAAGTAGTTACAAAATTAGATGAAAACAAAGTCACTCATAAAAAATTTTTGGCCATTTTCTAGATGCAATATTTCTATAATTACCAATCAAAATTAATTTAATAAGTATTTTGTCTCTTGCTCTGTTTTATACAAACCTCTTGGAGAAATATTATGTGTCGAATGACAGAATTATGTTTCATCATAATTCTTTCTAACATAAACTATCACTGTTTGCACAACTACATATGCAAATAAGTGCTCTTTAAAAAAAAAAAAGATTGACTCAGTGCTAGAATGTTCACCCTTGGTCAGAGAGAAGTTGGTATATTTCTTATTCGGCCCATGCCTAAAAATTCCTGGAGAGGACACCCAACCCCGGTTTCTCCCAAGATTGGCGCCGTCATGGCAACCTGCTGCAGTGCAATGGAGCACAGAAATGTTCCCATTTGAGGGATGAATACAGTATCTTGGGAAAAAAGTCTGTGGATTATATGATTAGCATTAATAAAATTATTATAATTATAAGTCTTGTGATCCGTTAAATCACTGCTATCTGTGATATTTTTTTGCAACCATTTCTGAGTGACTTCAGGTTTTATATCAGTGTTATCTGAGTACACAGATGATTATGTGTTTACATAACTCAGTTCTAAATAGTCTTCACTGAAACCACCAGAGCTTTAGCTCTAGCTTGTGTTGAACACTTGAGGTTGACATGTGGACATAAAGTAATCCTTGGCCAAAGTGTCTTTCCAGGCAGCCTGGTCTGCACTTTGAACTCCATCGTCTCAGCACAGCAGGTCGCCTGTCAGAGGTTTTTATATCCTCTGGTCGAGCTGACAACTGTGACAGATTTTACTGACAGTTCTTGGCTTGGTCTGATTTATGATACAATAACCTTAAGGTTTAGTGACCTCACTTCAGAAAAAATATTGTCCTCATCATCCTGCCCCCTCAACATTGCTTTGGCACTTACTACATGACCTATTGCAGAATTAGTCATTGCTAATGCAAATTATCCTCAAAAATATCAAAAACATAAGGCTGGAATTTAAGAAAAAAAATATCCTGTAACTTTAAACAGAAAATACAAGCCAATCCTTGAGAAATAGTCCTCTTACAGACAAATTTATCATTTCTTTTAGTTTTGTCCTTGCAAATTTTTGTGCTATTTCTCAGACACTTCAGTTATTAAAAGGAAAAGTATTTCATTCCTCATATAGCTCAAATGCATTTCCATCTTCATGTGACCCAAGGTGAAATGAGATGCTTTCAAACATGATCTTTCTCATTCTCGAGCCCTGCAGAGCAGAAACAGTTAAGGGGTAAGGACATGATATGTCTGAAATGTAATGAGGAACCATCTCACCATATCGATTATAGTTCAAAGCACTCGTATCCCTTGTATGAAGTTAATGGTTTGAATGACATTACCTCTTACTAGTTTTGAATTTCAAACAGATAGAAGTGTTGTTGTGAAGCAGAAAATCAAAAGAACAATTGAAACCATGAGGCTGTGCGAATAAAATGAGATGTGAGCAATCTGGCATTTTAGATTTAGCTCTCATTATTTGACAGAAAAAAGTAAACCAGAATATCTTTAATTTATCAGAATGATCTGCAAAGAAGGATGCAAAACATGGGGAAAATACGTTAGTGCTCATTTCTCGCTGTCAGAAAGACTCAGTTAACAAAGCTTATTCTGACTGACAAAATGCTTTAAAGGTTTTTTTTTCTGCTGCTGACCTTTTAGTTAAATTTCCATCCACACCTCTAAAACTTTGCTCAAACTTCCCCAATCATCATGTTCTATACAGTTTGCTAAACTACTTTCCCAGAAGAATGTTTAACACATTTAGAAATTTCTCATATCTATTTAAATGCTGTTTAATTATTGCTGAGGGTTACCCGTGTCAGGCTGTGGCATTCTCTGCCCCCACACCAAAATTAAAGGTTAATGTCAATCTTTGACTCATTCGTTTTACTATCAGTCTTCCGTTGTTCTCTCTGGTGACTTTCCTTGTTAATGAGAGGTTGTTGGTGAAGCCCCTGAAGGCCTTGTCTCATTGTCGTAAATTACGAAGGAGAAGGAAAAGCTTCATCAGTGAAGAAAATTAGACTATGATTTGCTCTTAAGTACTCCATCAGTGTAATTGCTTATTTCCAGACTCAGTGTCTCACTGCCTTGTGCTTGTTCTCATGAAGGTAAAAGTCAGATACACGCGACGTAATCACCCAAATTTTATTTAGCTAAATGAAAAATTGCAGTTGCATATAGCATTTTAAATAGCAAACCATCACATAATTGAATTCTGTGGGGTGTTTTCAGCCATCCTCATTTGGTTTCAATGCTTTTTTTACATGTTGTGGTACAGATTGTATTTTAATGAATTTAGGTGTGCAGTTTGGCTGGAGTCAAGCTGTGAAACCAAAAGTATTTTAAAGAAGCCCAACATATTATTATTGGCTGCTCCCTGTCACTGATTGTTTTTTTTTAAAGTCCTCCTCTCCAACTCTCTTGTAGGACGCAGATCAATTTCACTGTGGCCATCGATTTCACAGCATCTAATGGTGAGTGATACCAACATCAGAACGTGTGTTCGGAGAGAGGGGCGAGAATAGATCGTCCTGCTCTTTGACTTTGGCAAGTCCAATTTAGGAATCACTCACACAAACACATGCAGACAGTGTGGACACACATACTGTATACCTCTCCACCTTGAGCCGATAAGCTTTCTTGTGAAATGTCAGATTTGAACCATATATGCATCGTTGGAGTTGCAATGTGCGGTGAACACATTGAACTTCGTTCAAACTTTCATAGATTACATGCCCAAGTGTCATTTGAATAGATGCTAAATCCCTGATTACTTTCGATGTGCCTGTTAGTCCGTGAATGCAGGTGAAAATCACTTAATGGATAATTCCTCACAAATGCTATACAAGTGTGGGTGTGAATGGGTGGATGTGACCTGATGTATAAGGTGGTGTGTTGGATCAAAATAACAAGAAAAGAGCTATAGAGGCACAGTTCATTCATTGTGGAAAAGGCTGGCTTGATTATTATGCCTGCATGCTGAGCAGGTAATGACATTGATATTTGCCAAGCAGACATTAATCTTTTTATGAAGCAGATGCTCAAGCTGTCTAATCTCCCATTTCATTCCCAATTCAAAACTCAAATGAATTTGAGAAGCTGGTGTCTTTAGAGTGTAATGCAGTGATTTCAAACTTTTTTGTTGTGATAAAAAAGAAAAAAAACAACGGAAAGTAATCTTTCCATAAAGAGAGAGCAGGGCACATTTAGAAGAGAGATGATGTATGGCATGTGTTTACCTCAAAGGTATAATAATGTATGATATCTATATGTCAGTGTTAAGAAAATAAAACGATAAATTCACCAAAACTTAATAGATTAACAATAACATTGATATTTGAAAAAATTTTGGGTTTGAGAAAACAAGCTTCAAAGGAAACCCTTTCATGCGCTACGATAATGACTTCATAGTTAGTTTTACTTTCCTTTCAGACAGTGAAGATACCAATGAACGTATACAGCCATTTCTGTTTATGATGGTTATAAAAAGCCAAGATAGAGATTATACGAGTATTTCATAAGACATAATAATTCCAGTGTATTTTTCACTGTTATATAAAATAGATCATATTTGTAGTGTCTAGACACAGCCAATATAAGTAGTAGTAGTGGGTAAGTTAATTGTAACCAGTTTAATTAAACTTCCTGAATAAATCTCTGTGGTATTAAAACACATTGACTGTTTGACCTTGTCACCAGGTAACCCCTCACAGTCCACTTCGCTGCACTACATGAATCCTTACCAACTGAATGCCTATGCCATGGCTCTAAAAGCTGTCGGAGAGATCATTCAGGACTACGACAGCGATAAGATGTTTCCTGCTCTTGGATTTGGAGCCAAACTGCCACCTGATGGGAGGGTGTCTCATGAGTTTCCTTTGGTGAATCCTCATTACTTTTTTTCACTGCTGATTGCTCAATTAGGTTGATTTTCATTAGGGATTTTTTTTTAGTCTTCTTGAAAGAGCTACTTACTTTTTAAGATAACTTACTTTAACAAGAAAAAAATCTTTCTTGTATCTTCTCAGCTCACTCCTCAGTGTTCAAAGCATAAATTATTTTGCAACTCAGTAAATTCTGTTCAGCTAAAACGGTCTTATTGAAGTGGATTTCATTCCGTCTGTTTCGGCTTTTTGTTCGTGTTACACTAAGAGAGAATATTAAAAAATTCTGTTGGATTGTTTCTGCTTTTTTTCTAGAATGGAAACATGGAGAATCCTTACTGCAATGGTATTGAAGGCATCTTAGAGGCATATCACCAAAGTTTGAAGACAGTACAGCTATATGGACCAACTAACTTTGCTCCTGTTGTGAACCATGTCGCCAGGTAAGACACTATTTTAAAACGGGCAAGAACACGGGGTAAAAATATTTTTCCATGTTACTTTGAAAATAGATATATTTTTTTAAATTTTCTATGATTTTTTTCATGAATATTTTTCCACTTTTATTTTATTCAGATTTATTTTTCATATTTTAAATAAATAAGAATCAGAAGACTGGATATTTAGGGATCTGAATTGAACTCTACCTCTTTCTTTTCTCATTTAAATCTTCTAGTATCAAATGTTTGCCATCTCATTACAGCAGGTCTTTGTTGTGATTAAAAATCTATATTTGAACAAACTGATTCAGACTTCTCAAATGATGTTACCCGTTGCTGCGAAAACACAAAACCAGTTTTGTGGTTTTGATAGCATCTGAATGGATCAAGCCAATAGATATTCCAACCCAGAAAATCAGTCTGACTGTTTTGTTTTGTTTTAACCTTGATTGTTTAGTTTGATTAGTCTTTTTCTATTTGGGAGGCAGTGTATTGAGTGTTATCTGAAGCTCAGAACTTACAAAGAAAATTGTATTGAATTTGCATCAGGTGTAAGCTCATGATAAGGTTTGTTCTGTCCTGAGCGTATCAACCACATTGATCGCTTAGATTAATGTATTAACGAATGTGCACATTGATTATGTTTTTGTTTTATAAAGATAATGCAGAAGCCTTTAATATACGATTCTATCTGTGTACTCAGGTATGCAGCAGCAGTGCAGGACGGCTCGCAATACTTTGTTCTCCTCATCATCACAGATGGAGTCATTTCAGATATGGCCCAAACCAAAGAAGCCATTGTAAACGTAAGAATGGGAGGTGTGGGGAGGCTTTTTATGTGGTCAGATTAGCACAGTTTTGTTTGTGAAAAAAGACATGAAGATGCAATAGCGGTGCTTTTCAATAAAGGATTTTGCAGCACAATAAAAAGAAAACACCACACAAAAGACCTTGAATAATTTTCAAAGATCGTTATATTGAAAATGTGATTTGGAAAACTCATCCATCCATTTTCTATATTGTATTTTTTTTTTTTATTCAAGGTTGCTGAGGGCAGATGGTACAAATCCCAGCTATCAAGGAAAGAAAGGCAGGACACACCCAGGAGAGCTCACCAATGTAGCACTGGCCCATACATAGAGACAGACAACCGTGTACTGTACGCCTTGTGACAATTTAACTAGCAAACAAGTATATTTTTGGTGGGTGGAAGGTGGATGGAGTTTCGAGAGAGAACTCACACATACACTGTAGAAAAAGCCTAATGTCCCTAGACTCCCACTCAAGCTGGTGCTTACATGACCAAGATGGTTGGTCGTCTTGCTGTGAGATAGCAAAGCTTAATGTGATTCCAATTTCTAAAATGATAAATTTTAAAAATTGACAACCATGAAGCTGGGGCTATTAAATTTGGCTTTTACTGTTTCATCTCTAGAAATAAATAGTCTCCTTTATTCAAAACTTCAGGAACGATTATTTAATTGCTCACTGTGAACAAATAACTTATCGTGCTGTAAAGAAATTGGGGTCAGAAATGTGTGGTTTACCTGCTTTACTGAATTATTTGTGCTTGTTTCCATTCTTGTTGCTTATAAAACAGTTTGTTTTTTGGCCACCTTTAAATGGTACAAATTCCTTCGACTATTAAAAAAAAACCACATGAGGTTTGCTTTTTAATCACTTAATTTATCTTCCAACAAGTTGCTTGTTCGGGTTGTTTTTTTTGCTTTGTTTTCACAGTAACCAGAACCGTTTTTTCTCTGATTTACTGGCTTTATAAAGCAGGGGTTTATGAGCTTCCATCGTGTATGATGATGTGAAGGAAGCATTTTTATTTTAAAGGTACTACGAGCTATAAATAGATTCATATATCTTACATATTTGATGTCTCGTCCCTCAGAAGAATCTTCACATGCATTAGAAGTTACTGGCTCCGTAAATAAAAACAGCATGACATTGTAATAAATTCCTTGGAGCTTTCCCTGAAACTTGTCCTCACTCCTTCTTTCTTTCAGCTTTAAACATCAGATGGCTGTCTTCCTTCTCTTTTCCTTTTTCCTTGGTATCTCCCTGTTTTCTTCACTACTCCTCCTCAGCCCGCCTCAGGCACAGAACACCCAGCAGACTGGATTTAAAGGGAATTTGCGACTGTTAGTCAAAACATTAGAACAGCCACACCTTCCTTTTAAGATCTTGCCTGCTGCTCTATCTCACTGTCTCCAGCCCTGTGGCCTACTGATGCTTGCCGCTTCCACTGCTATCCTTTTTACACTCCACGGCTCCTGGGTGAGGGAGGAGGCTGAGGTTATGAAAGCCTTACTTACTTATTCATGCTCAAAGGTAAATTCAAGTGATACCTGGGAAACATATTACCAGGAAGCGAGAGATCGAATGTACACAACTGTAAAAAAAAGAAAAGGAAAACTGGATGTTTCATGTTTTTTTTTGTCAGCATGTTAGCCAGAACTTTTATCAGTGTCCAGGCGGTGGGAAAAAAGAAGGTTTATCAGTTACAACGAATTCTGCTTCACTACAGATATCCTCCCACCAATCCCCAGCAGCTTTCTCCTCCACTCACAACGTGGATCTGAATTTTTTTTATTTCTTTGCTCTGAGCCATAAGGCTCCCTCACGTTTTTCTTTTTATTCTGCATGTTTCACACCGAAGATTAAAGCTTGTTAGTCTTCATCTCGTTCTCTTTGTTCTGTATCACCATTTTTAGTTTGCAAAAAAAAAATCCCATTGAAGTTTGGTTCCTTTCCTTTTGCTTCTCCTATCTATTTTAGTCCTTTTCTCACCATGTGCATGTATTTAATCTCATAAACTGAAGGCAAACTTCCATCACATGTTATTTATTTAAACTTCTTCAAATACAATACTCAACTTGGTGTGAAAGTCAATGCAGATATCAACACAACTCCTACACAAATTACATAAATGTTTATTTGCAGTTAAAAATCAGCAACAGGTCAATTGGTTAAACGTGACTGTTTACTACGAAATGCATGTCACTACAATCAACTCTCACAGTAGATCTGCACAGCGGCTTGTTAAAAGGAAAGGCAAGCACATATTTGCATTTAAATAGTTTGTCACTTTTTCTTAAATGCAAATGCCTATTATCTTTATTTACATACAAGCATTTCACACCAATAAAACTGTGTTTTTATTAAATGAGTAGCTGAACAGACGCCTGGTTAAATAAAGTCCATTCAGCATGCTGACAGTAATGAAGGAGTCTTCACGCTCCCTGCCGTGGGTGTCACAGAATCTGTCTTTTTTCTCTGTGTTTACTTTTATGCAAAGTGTTATTCTATTCAGCTATAATCTTCTGCCCAATTGAGGAGCGATCAAAGGCTTGTCCTGATACTTTATGTGATTTACATTAAACAGAGTTAAAGATATCTCACTTCTTCTTATCTGCCACTGTTGCCTAGCATCTAGAGTTACCTATTACCCTTTTTCAGTTTTCTTTATTTAATATTCCACTGATGGAAATGAGGCAAAACTATTTTGTTTTAAGGAAGATTATTACGTATTCAGGATTATTAAATGAAATGTAGTAACACAGGTTGACTTAATCTGGTATGAGAAGGTAAAAGGCATTCAATTTCAACTTTTGAATCATCATCTTTTGACTTTTTCCAATTCACTATTTTTATGATTATTTTTTAAATCCTAATTATCTAAAGAAAACAAAAATTGACCTTGAGATTTTATGGATTTCAAACAATCGTGTTTTGTTGTATTTATTCATTAATTTTCTGAACCGCTTAACCCTGTTGGAGTTGCGGGGGTGCCGAAGCCTAACCCGAATGATTTAAGGCGAGAGGCAGGATACACCCTGAACAGGTGTCCCGGCTCCGGATGAGGCTTGGAACACTGGCCTTTCTGTGTGGAGTTGGCATGTTCTCCCCGTGTCTGCGTGGGTTTCCTCTGGATACTCCGATTTCCTCCTAACCTCCAAAAACATACATTTTAGGCTAATTGGCCGGTGCCAAATTGCCCCTAGTAATCAGAATCAGAATATACTTTAATGATCCCACACATGGGAAATTTGTAATGAGTGTATGGTTGTATGTGTGTGGCCTCGCGACAGACTGGTGACCTGTTTGGGGTGTACCCTAGCCCTCACCTTGAATCAGCCAGGATGGGCCCCGTCAACCCCACAGCCCTGTTACGGTTAAATGGTTAAGAAGGTGACTGACATTTTCTATAAACACAAACTCAAACTGTTGATAGTTTGACAAACCAAAATCCATGCATCATATTTCACAAATTAAATGTTCAGAGTCAGTTGTCACACAGAGTTGGTGACAGACCAAAAACAAAAATCTGCACAAAGAGAAAGTTTGTAGGTTCTTTTGCTCAAATCTGACTGCTGACTGCATTGTGTTGAGCTGACAGTCGCGTCTCTATAAACCAACTTCTAAAAACATCTCTATGAGTTTGTTTTGTGTGCATGACTAAAAAAAAAAACACCACGCATTTCAGGCTACACACATGCTTGGTGTCAAGCTTTAAGAAGCCCACACAGAAGAAGTTATTGGAGTGTTGATTCATGTTTTGTTTTGTTGTCTTGTGAGAATGGAGTTCTTCAGCTAGACAGAATGACAGAAGGATGGTAAAAACGGGGCATGGTAGATTTGCCAGGTTATTTCTAGTGGCATTTGATATTCTAATGTGAGAGGGGTTTTGTCTGCAGCTTCACACAGATGCATAGATGTCTGCAAATACAAGTGTGAGTGTGTATGCATGTGTGGGAGGACAAAACCTGGCAGGAGGTGTTCAACACTGATAATCATATTGATGTACAGTATTTCAGCGCGGAAGTGGGAATGAAATGTTCCAAACCCTCCGGCAATGGGAGGTAGTCTGCTACTGTACACTCAACTCAACTAGTTAGGACTTCCAGAAACTTGTTAAATTCAACATTGGATTTCACCCTCAGTTTTTAAGGTAGTGTACATCTGGGAAGATTTAGTGCTAAAATACAAATATATGACCAAATTTTCTTACTTAACTGTCCAGTTTCACAGACTGGCCACCATGTGATTGGCTCAAAGTGAGAATTTAAACTCAGATGTATGGATGCACTATGCTAATGTACAGTGCATGTGAAAATGTATTCATTCACTGTAATGTCATGTGTTTGCACGTGGGCATCTAATGCTGATGCTTAAACATTTTGAGGCATCATGTCCTGACCTTTTATTTGATTCTGCCGAATAGAATTGTAAAACATTTTTATTGGAAATAATCATACTACCAAGATCAACGTTTCAAGCTGATAGAAAAAGCTGATAACTTTTTCTTACTTGTTTCAAAAATGAATTACAAAGTGTTTTAGTATTTAAAATATTATAGCTGTAAAATGCACATACATTCACCACATTACCTACAACCATATTTTCATCTCTAAGAACTTATCGGTGTATTTAGACTTTAAAACAAGAAGGTAATTGGTTTACTTGGTAATCAGAGCATTCCATCCTTTGACTTTGGAGGTGTGACTGGTTTTAAGTTTTATTTGAAACCTTTTGAGCTTTTTGAGTTAAAATGTGATCAAATTTTCCATTCTAAACTATATATTTAACATAAAACATATTTATGTTTTTGTAAACTGATTTTTTTTTTTTTATCGAGGTTTAGCTGCATTTGGACACAGTTAAGCGGGAGAAATGACCTGAGTCATGATGGAGCTTGGGAGTGGCTAGGAGGGTGAACGAGGATGATTGCTGTCCTCAATGAATTTAGCTCATCCTCTCCCTCCATCCTCTCCTTGCTCCTCCATCAGCTTCTTTGTAAGACTTTATCGAGCTGTCTGCTGACAGATTTGCTGCTTTTTTTACCTCCATGTGGACAACTCAACCAGCCACTCACAGTTTGTCAGCACACTGTTAGATTTGCAAAGTCAGCTTTTTTCTCCCACCAGGAAGCAAAATTTAGATAAAGTCCTGTTTTTGAGAAAATTGTTCATGTTAGAAACCGGTTATGGCTCAATTTATTGTGTAACTATCAAAACTCGATCAATACTAAAATGACTTATCTGCTGTTCCAACATTTTAGGAGGCACTGTCACTGTTGACTGTGGATTTAATTCCAGCTCCGGAGAGCCTGATAACCTGCACATAGGGATGTTTCCAGAAAGTGATTGAGTGCAAACAAATGTTTGGGATGTAAAAATGTGTGGAAAAGCAAGCAGGGGGAAAAAAATCAAGTTAAAGAAACAAATTTAATTTCTTACCATGTTGCATTAGAAAAGAACAAAATAGACCTGGAAAATACATTAAAAGGATTATATGCTGAAATAAGTAAATATATTTTTAATTAATTTTTAATGTGTTAACAATAAATAAAATCTTGATTTCTTTTCCTTCCATTTCCTTGCAGGCTGCCAAGTTGCCCATGTCTATCATCATAGTTGGAGTGGGACAGGCTGAGTTTGATGGTAACGTAACTATACAATTTACTTTTAGAAATAAAGTGAAGCCATTTCAACATGAACATTTCTAAAATTAGAAATCTGAACTACAAACCTTGGCCATGCTTCTTTTCAAGTTAGAAAGACAACATGATTTAGATAAAGTAGTGACACTTCATTACAATGAGTTATTTTTTGGCTCGTCCGTCCATTGTTCTCCACCCCAGCTGAATCCTCAAGCTCACCTGGGAGGATCCCAAGGCATTCCCTGGTCAGCTGTAGGACATATTCTTTCCAGTGGGTCTGGGGTCTGCCTCTGGGTCTCCTCTCAGTGAGATGTGCCCAAAACTTTTCACCAGCGAGGTGCTTTAGAGGTATACTAACCAGATGCCCGAACTACCCCATAAGGCTTCTCTTGACCTGGAGGAGCAATGGCTCGACTCTAAGCTCCTCCCAGATGGCAGTGCTGCTCACTCTATCTCTGAGTGAGAGCCCAGCCACCCTGCGGAGTAAGCTCATTTCAGCCGCTTGTATCCACAATCTCATTCTTTCCGGTCACCACCCACAGCTGGTGAGCATAGGTGAGGGTAGGAACATAAATCGACTGGTAAAATGAGAGCTTTGTTTGTTGTCTCAGCTCTTTCATCTCCTCAACAAAGTAATTCTAAAAAATGACTAAACTATAGAAGGCCTTAAATTACATTTCTATGATCAGTTATCTAGATTAAACTAAATTGAATAATTTAATTGCATTTTAAAAGGCTACTCTTCGACAATAAAATAAATATAGTGAACCAACAGTAAATCTTGACTCACTTGATCATTAGCATATAAAATTGTACACTTGTGAAAACATTTAATCCTGTGTGTTTTTCTTTGTTGTGTTAATTTAACCGCTCTTAGATTTATAACAATTTTTGTTTTTAAATGTGCTAGTCTTCTTTTGTTAGAAGCATTTGATTTAGTGTGAGTTGATGTAAAATCTCTGTTCCAGCATAACCCCCCTCAGCAGTAATGAACTAAAAAGGGACTAATGTGTTTTACTGTGAGCCAGGAAGGAAGTAAATGTGTAGGTGGATGTCGACATGGTTGTGGAAGAAGTAGCTGAGGTTAATTACTGGGTTTTAAGAGTTTTGTGCTGCTGATTCTAAATTGCATAGGCCATAATAATAGACTTGTTAGTGTAATAAATCTGCACTAATGACTTTATGACCAGTCCTATAAGGAAAAAAAAAAGACAAGTAAACTTTACATAAGTAACATATAAACTCTTCTATCATAAGAGCAGCAGTTTAGTTGAGTTTTAATCATGTGTTTCCTATGCATCAGTGTGATTTTGTGTCTTTCAGCCATGGTGGAGCTTGACGGCGATGACATCAGGATTTCATCCAGAGGAAAACTGGCAGAGAGAGACATTGTTCAGGTGATTGTTCTATACATGTTTTGAGAATTCTTGAATTTTGTAAAAGTAATTTTTCTCTGACATAATGGAGACCATTTAAATATTTTGTGTTCTGAATGTTCAGCAAAGGGAGAAGTTATGTACAGCAGGCAAACAGTAACACATTTAGATGTGTTGGTTTTTTGTTTGCACCTTTCTGAAACACTAGTTAGTTACAGCACACAGACACGATGAGTATTTGTGATTTCTGACTGCTGAATCTGTGTGCCAGTTTATAGGAAACAGGTTTTCTTATTGCATTCTTAAACATTTTATTTTCATCCCACATTCACTGATGTGCTGACACATCCAAACACCATCTGCCTCTAACGGCAGTCGCAAACGTAAATGTGATTCTTGTGAATACCGAAGCAAAATGTTAGGTTTAACGTCTTGCTATCAGAAACCTCACGACTCCATGAAACATCTGTCAAGCTGTTTTAGCTAGACTGAGTTTTCATCTGTCTTCATTTGAGGTGTCAAAATCCAGATTTTTTTGTCAATAAATAGTATGATAGACAAGACCGATTGAAGTGCTCTGTAACAGAAAAAAAGGACTTCGTTACCTCACAAAGGTAACACATTACACACATTACTCACATTACAACTCGAATGGGTTTTTAAGCTTTTTTCCTCATTTTCCATCTACAAAGAATCATTTCCTGATGAATCATGACACAAAATTAAGCAAATTATTGAATTATTTTGCTAAATTTTTGTCTCACATTCTTATTCATCTCTTAATTCTCTTGAGAAAGTGGAAACATTTTGCAGATAATGCAAGCCAAACACTTCAAATGTTGAGAAACACCAGGGCTGAAACATGAGCCTCCTGGATTTCTCAATTTACAAAACTACCAAAACAGAGAAAGTTCTTGTGAGATCTGTTATTGCTGAAATTGTATTTTCTAAAGCTTGCAATAAGATGTACCTACTTTTTCTTTTTTTCCAGTTTGTTCCTTTCAGAGATTACATGGACCGGACAGGTAACCACGTGCTAAGCATGGCAAGACTCGCTAAAGATGTGCTTGCAGAAATCCCTGACCAGTTCATCTCCTACATGAAGAGTCGGGGAATCAAACCCAACCCTGCACCACCTCCTTACACCCCACCTGGACACACACACCACCACACACAAATCTGAGGTCCTCTGTTTGGCGTTTTACCGAAGACTGAAAGCTTGCCGCAGCCAATCAGAGTCCTTTGAGAACTCTACCTCCTTTTATTTTTGGAGGTGTGAAATAAGAAACGGTTCAGCAGAGAAATTGGTGTTCAATTTTTGCTGATCCCAGGCAGTAACAGGAGCTTTTTTTTTTTTTCCAGTTTTTTTTTTTTCATTTTGAAGGTTTCTTTTTTTTAGTTGTTGTTTGTTTTTCTTGTGATACATTTATTCGTAGTGTTTCTGCACTAGAAACTTAGCAAAATTTTTTAGGACTTGTTTAGTGACAGCCTTTCAGGCACTGACTGTTTCACATCTAATTTGACAGCGGGTTGGTTGAAAAGGTCATATTGTAGTAAAAACTTGTGCCTGTCTGTTGATGTTTCTCTAAATGTATCAGGACATGTGAACTTTGACCCAAACCTTGCTCGTCAGTTATTGGTGTGGCCTAAAACAGTTACTTTTGGGCACTTTTTTTTCTTTTTCAAACAACTTTTTTATATAACAAATTACATTCACACTCTCTAATGCATCAGTTATGATGCTTTATGAATACCACGACATCCTGTACTATTTGGTAGGTAGATGTTTATAAGAGCATGTTGTATGAGTTTTACCACCCATGCCCGAGTATGTACCTTCTAATATTCAGAATGGCATGGACACATAGACGTTTTGATTTAAACACTTGTTATTTTTCTGGTTACTGCAACTAAAAAGCACAACTCCACTCTCCACAAGATTATTTACCAGAGTGCTGCTATTTAAACTTTTTTGGAGGAAAAAAAAACACTTTTTTAAAGCAGGTAAAATATTTTTTAAGAATTAGTAATAGTAAAAATCAGTTAAATGAATGCCTTCACATTACAAATAAAACTGGCCATAATGAGCATTTTCCATTTAAGTATGATTATTTTCAGATTTAACTTCTCATTTATCCACTTCTAGACTGGTTTTAAACAATAAAACTATAACAAATCATTTCAAATTAGCTCACTAATAAATCAAAAAATGCAAAGAAGAGGCCTTGTAGTAAATTTGATTGCTTAATCATTCTAGTAATAATTGAGTTAGAAAGCAAGCAAAGTAACCAAAAAATTTATGAGCTCAGCATGTAGCAAATTGCAGGTATCTCGAACATCCCTGTTTTAAATTACATTTTTTTTAATAGTAATTTAGAATGCTAATATAAAAAAGGATATTATTAAGAAATATGTTTTCTGAAGGTGATACATTTCATGTAAAGTTTGCCTACATTATGTTTGGCGTAGTTGATGTGTAAGGTGTGTCAGGCTTACATGAAGGATGTCGACACAATGTCACATTTTCTTATCTCGAAGTCAGAGATAACATCAGCTCCATCTAACCAGTCACATGCGAGTACTTGGTCTGAAAGTGATGCACATCACACCTTCACAGATCCACATAATCCACAGGTCTATCCAACTGACCTTACGCACCAATAAGGTGGAATGAATCCACCTCGACATACTCAGCAGATAATAGGTTATCCGCATGGGTTAAAACTAATCTTTTTCACTATTTTACCTTTTCTTTTTCTGGTGACCCGATGGAAGGTTTTCTCAACCATTATTCTACACTTACTACACCACTAATACAAGCAAGACATTTCCACTGAAATGTCACTAGTTACACATCAGCAGACACACGACATCCATGTTTAAATCAGCCCCGGGGGATTTTAATTAAATTCAGAGCTGTCCTCCTGACAATGCATCATAAGTTTCTGGTGGCCAAAAGTTCAAACTGCTCTGCATAGCCATATGTTTAGGTTTTTTTTTTATTCACTACATAAAGTAATGATATTTTTACATGTATGAACTTTTTGCAGTGGTCATGTAGAAAAGTAGAGAAGGAGAAAGGGATTCATTTGGTATAATTGGCTTAGTTGAGGTGTGACATGCAGATGAAACGGAATAAAATGCTCAAAGTGTGACTAAATTATTCAGTATGTGAAAGTTTTGGATTTGTGGAACTTTTTAGTTTCTTTATTACCTAAACGAGATATGGGAACATTATTTTTTTCCGTTCCATTGTCTTCCACTTATCCAGGGCTGGGTTGTTGGGGTAACAGCCTCAATTGGGAAACCCAGGGTTTTCTCACCCCAGCTGCATCCTCCAGCTCACCCGGGTGGATCCCAAGGCGTTCACAGGCCAGTTGTGAGACAAAGTCTCTCCTGGACCCACTCCCCAAAACACCTCACTAGCGAGGTGTTCAGGAGGCATCCTAACCAGATGCCGGAATCACCCCATCTGGTTTCTCTGGACTCGGTGGAGCTCTACTCCAAGCTCCTCCTGAATGGCAGACCTCCTCACTCTATGTCTGAGTGAGAACCCAGACACCCTGCGAAGGAAAATCATTTTGGCCGCTTGTATTCGCAATCTCAATCTTTCGGTCACCACCCTCAGCTGGTGACCATAGGTGAGGTGGGAATGTAGATTAACTGGTAAATCAAGAGACAAATACGGCATCCTGATTTTTGCGGATGCCACACCGATCCGTCTGTCGATCTCCATCATTAAATATAATGGACATATTATATGTAAATCTTATTTATTAAACACTCTATCTTGTTTAATATAAAAAATCAATAGACTAAAATTGGGAAAAAAGAAAAAAAGACTAAATGATTTTAAACAGTCAATAAACAAAACTCCATGTTCTTTTTAACTGTCATTAAAGTTTAATTTTCGGACAGTGAGCTATAACTTATCCTGTTGTGATGCTAAAAGGTAAACTTCCTGACACATACATTTTGATGAGAAATTTTTACAGACAGCAGTGTTTAACACTGTCTGAATAACTGTTTTGTTACCACTCAGGAAAGCGCCATTAGTGGTCTAAAATATTGTCTAAAATAACTTGTCACAATTTATTTTCTATGCAAAAGCACCCGCTCCCATCTCCCTCAAATGTAACTGAAGGGGAAAATGGCAAAAATCCTAGTTTCTAATTTTTTGGCAGTACAACACAGAAAAATGAGCTCTGTAATGCACTGTAAAACAGGACTTTGTTTAAAAAATGTATAAAAAGAAATAGAAAAAATAATTAGTTATATTCAAATTACTTGCAAGCACAACAACGGCCCAGTTGTGACAGAAATATTTCTAGCTTTTAATATTTCAATTTGATGATTATAAGCTCATGGGGTTTTTTTTTTTTTTTTAAAGGCAGAAAAATTGCATTGTGTTAGACTTTTTTTCCACATGTTCTTTGAGAGAAAAAAACTAAGACTTGCACACTTTGAAGAAAAGTGCTGTTACCGTTGGATTCAAACATGACATATTACTTCCCCGTTTTTTGGTTTTTAATTGCTTTGAGACATTTTTAGGTAGTTTTTATATATATAGTTATAAGTTTAATCACACCCAATAAACACACAGTGTGAATTTTTTTTTGTTTTTTAAAAAGGTATTTGGTGAGGCTTTGTGTAAGTGAGGTGCTTGAAGGGTCTTTCTGAAAAATAAGTCAAGTTTGCATGAATATCTTTCTAGAATTTAGGGCATGACTTAGAAATTATTCTCAAATTTGATCCAGATTCTTAAATGGAACCAAGCCTTTTTATTCAACTGAGGAATGCAGTCTCAGCACTTGTTCCATTTTTAGCCAAATTTGCATGTTGACATCAATGAAGGTAATGTAGGTCAGTTTAGGACTAAAATATCTCGAGAGACAATTATTTATGTTATTTTTGCCATATGTCGCCATGTGTATAAATTGAAACGATCATCTGGTCAAAATAAAAATGTGCAACCATCGGCTAACTAAACTTTAGTCAATTTTTTTTAACTATGAACAAACTGAAAAACTTACAAAGAGCAGGCATTTAGTAACAACAATGAATGTCATATCTAAGGTTTTGGTCGAAATGTGATTAAATTAGACCAAATTACATGTTTTATTGAGATTTATATATAATACATGACATATCTGTAATCTTCAATCTGGTATGTTAATCTGCCTCATTTTCAATTCAGTGTTCTTTAAATCGACTTTAATTTTCTGTGAATTATTGTTTCATTTCTGTAGTTTATTTTCTGGCTTTACTTTCCTGTTGCTCATTGACAATTAAATGTTTTTTGAAAATGATGAAGCATTAAGGGTGAAAAATATCTAAGCTGAAAAGCTCCGTTCAAGCGTTTAGTGTAGCACACTATAAAAGCATAAATGATCTGAAAGGCAGTCACTCCATCTTGTATAATCCTGAACTAAGAACCAGTTGAGACGGATGAATGCCTTTTGTAAGAGCAATAGAGAACTTCTTAACAGTTCTCATGACTAAAAAAAAATACTCAGTTCATTTATATGTGTTATGAAGCACATCAATCAGATGTAAAAAGAGTCATTTTAGAACATAAACTAGAGTTAATGGTTTACTTTTAAGAGGTGGATAAGAATATACATGTTTTTTCTCTAAGAGAAAAGACTAACTGACTTTGTCATGATGGTTAACATTATCAATACTGAATAGTCAAAGGTCCCAATCCCAACTAAAGCAATCGCATTTTGATTTGTTACATCTTGCCTTCATTTTTTTGCCCATTCGTTTGGGCTAAAGAATGTTTTAAAGGTCTCAGATAATATCAGGATTTGGTTTGTCACTTCTGCGACGACATATGGAAATTTTTAATTGGGTAGAAAACCTTGAAGACTAAAATTTCCCTTGAACCATCAAAATGTAAACCACCAGATGAGTGCTTGTTGTAAATGCGTATTATATTTTTTTTAGAATAATGCTAGATTAGAGATATTTATTGATAGTTTTAAGAATTTATGACAAGCCATTTCTCCTAAAGTTGATCTGTCAATCCTGATTTTCTTACCAACTGCATGTTTTGTTACAATAGTGTTTTACACAAAATGGGACGTGGCCCATTTAGCCATTTTTGTGCCGAACAGGGCATTTGCAGTGGACTGTAAGCTATTTTTCTCTCTTGTGCCTGGTTCCTGTAACATTTTCTGTCTCATCAGTGGTTAAAAAAGTGACTGTAGCTAATTTGCATGTTACAGTTTACATGTTTGGTTATGAGTTTATTTATTTGGTTTTATTCCACAGTTTCTCTTTATTGGTTTGATCTTTTTTAGTTTATCTGTTTGCATGAATTCCTATTTTACATTTCAAGGGTTTTCAATTGTACATGATAATTGTTATATTGGTGGGTTGTGAAATGCTTTGTATTGGATTGCCTTAAATGAATTATTAAAAACTGACTACTTTTATAAAAGCTTGTGGAAAGTTTGTTTTGATGTTAGTGCATAATTCAGTGGCATAAAGATACACCGGAAAATGTTTGTTTAGTTCTCTAAATTACAAGCCTCCTCCTAAATTCAAACCCTTAAAAACCTTATTTTTTCTCTATTTTATTAATGAAGAACAAAGTTATTCGGGCGGCACGGTGGTGCAATGGTTAGCACAGTCAACTCACAGCAAGACAATTGGGGTTTGAGTCCCAGGTGGGAGGAAACTTGAAACACTTGCCTATCTGTGTGGAGTTTGCATCTTCTCTCTGTATATACTATGTGGGTTTTCTCCGGGTACTCCGATTTCCTCCCACCCTCAAAAAACATGCATGTTAGGTTTGTTGACTGGTATAAAATTGCCCCTAGGAATGAGAATGTGTGTGGATAGTTGTGCGTGTGTGTGTGTATTTGGCCCAGTGACAGACTGGTAATGTGTGGGGTATACCCTGCCTCTCGCCTTGACTCTGACCCTGTGACCCGGCTAGGAATGAGCAATTCAAAAGACAAAACAAAATTGGTCATTGCGGTGCAATGTCATGTATATTGTGAAACTTTACTGATCAGTAAAAAAAAAAAAAAAAAGGAGACATGCTCTGCAAATCAAACAAATCTTTGCTTGATTTAATTCTTTTCATTAATAATGCTTCAGACAGTTTTTACAAAACATAAATTCAGTGTTATGTTTAAAAAACTTTTACCAGTTCATCAATTCTATTTTTTAATAGCATCTCACTGTATTTGGTCTACTTACAAAAAAAGTATTTACTTTGCTTTTCAGCGTTGAATAGATTTGTCATTGATAACCTTCTGCACACTCAAGAACAGACACATTTCACTCCATCCATTGATTATGTACAGTTATACTGCCATTTACCCAGGTGAGTACCGTTTGTCTTTAATAAGACTCATTAATTTTAGAGATCATGAAAAGACGATGTGGTGCAGGGGTCGTTCGCTACATCCTCAATGAGTTATTGAAATTAGTAACAGATGGATCCGAATTTAGAAAGACAAAATTAAATATCTATTCCATCTTTGAACTATAAAATTGTCCTACTTGTGTGAGTGCAAATTTTTCCAGTAGTTCAACTCTGTTGAAGTGACAAAAATAGATAAAGAAGATTTCTGAAACATTTTTCCAGGTTGTGCAGCATGTTTTTTCCAGATGAATAATTAATCTTTATGTGATCTTTGTTTTACCTTTTCTTCCCAAAAACCTTTGTTTTTCATTCCGATGGGCTTAATAACAATGTGTTAATGGATCAGGAGGCAAACTATTGGTTTATGTCATTCATGACACTTTGAGATCCTGAACTTTTTAACCATGTCATAAAATTTGAAATTCGGACATGCAGGCAGACACTATCCTCCATTGACTCGTAAATAATTGGTTTTGTGGGAGCGTAAAATGACACCCAAATGCCTATGAAACCACACAGCTGTGAAATGAAAAGAACTCATAACAAAAAATATGTAATAATTTAATATAATATAATGTCATTTAATAATGTGCTTTATAATATTATACAGTTGCATTCATAAGTAAGATTTTAGCAGCTTCTTTATTTTAATTGCACCATTAGAAACTTGCACATAGGCTGATTTCTTGTTTTAAATTGTGCATAGAAGTGAGTATGCTTGTGATTGGTTGTCCATCTCTCTGAGCTGCAATGTGATAGACTGGCAACTTGCACTGGGTGTATCCTGCCAAATACTCACTAACAGCAGGATAAGCAGATAAAAAACTCAAATTTCCCCTTGGGGATAAATAAAGCATCTTCAATTCAATTAAAACATTAAATTGTGTTATAAATATTCTAGATATTATAATGTTTACTACATTCAAAGCCAATAAAAATGTTCTTCAAACGCTCCAGCTCACCAACTGTCAAAAAGTTTGTTTTGTATCATAAAATTTAATTATCTTTTTGGACTGCATAATTTGTTCATAGCAAAAATGTTTCCTTGTGTTGAAGAGGAAAGTTTTTACGTTTTCCGTCAACATGCTATGAAATATCTATTTCCCGTTCTGTTGTGTGTTACACAAGTTTGTCCATTTTAAATGATTTAGTCTGGATTGTGTTGTCCCAGCGCAGAGGTTTGTTGTGGGGGTGTACAGTGACAGCTGTCATAAATAAAATTCGAAGCAATCCTTGCACGAGAGCAGCTCCAAACTCAGAGCAATTTTTTCTTTCTCACATAAACAAACAGTATTCCTGGTTTACTTTCTGAGCCAAATTTCCATCAAAAAAGCAGTCACTCCTTTTTCAAACGTCTGACATTAATCTTGCCAGCCTTTCAGGGGGATTTACTGTGTGAAAAGGATCCACTTAAACATCCTTCAGAAGATTCCCTGGGTATGTGCCATTTCTGGGTCAAGAGGAAATAAGGTGGTAAAAATGTCATTTCAAGTTTTATGCTCAAGTTATGACACCATAACATTCCTAGAAAAATAATAACTTGGAGACTTAGATTTTAAAAAATTATTTAAAAAAAAGTACTGTATGTATTTTTTAGAATAAAACAGGGGAAAGAAATAATACTTGCAGCAAGACAAATAAAACTTTTAATTTAACTATTACTTTCATGGCATTTTTACGTTATTTGTACCCTATGACAACAATTTCTAGTCACCTCCAGGATTGTTTTTAAAGAGTTCCACATCTTAAAAATCTTTGAAAGAAGCCTCTTGACTTAATGTTTTATCAAATAATTCATTCATCTTCTGCACCTCTTATCCAACTCGGGGGTACAGGGTGCCAGAGCCTGTCTCAGATGATTGAAGTGAAGATGCAGGGTACACCACAAACAGGTCCCCAGTCTGTTGCTGGGCCACAACATGATAAACATAAAATACTTCAAAGAAGCAAGACATTTTTTACTCATTCTTCCACAGCGATCAAATAATGAACCATGTGAAGATTGTGTTATTTGGTTCTGATTAAATTTACAACTTCTGCAAGTCCAGTTTAGTTCTGGAAGGGTCCCCAAAATATGACGTCCCTAAGTTATTTTGATGTCATACATCTGTCTTGGTGTTTTGTTTGAAATATTGGTTAAACAGTTAACATTACAAAACCCGTTCTGCACATGTGAAAACTCAGTACATCTTTGCATATGTGTCTTTTGTTTGGTGTAGTTTTTAACACGTACTGACCAACATCACAGCAAACACCACATATTACTGCTATTTTCAAATTCAAAAGCATCTAATAAATATCTGAACACATTTTTGTAAATGTGTCCAGTTACCATTTTTACTTAGTAAACAAATCATCATTCATCAGTCTTTGTAAGACGTAAACATACAATAAATAGTTTGTAAGAATTGTAAACTCCGTTTTCAGGCTTTGTCTCAAAAGCTCAACCTCAAAGTATTAAAAGCCCCTGACAGAGGAATGATCCCATCATAAAGTAATACACCATGGGTAGTCTGAAGAAATACAACTGACCAACCAGCAATGAGGTTAAGAGTGCCTGGGGCTGTTTGATGCACCTGTGGTGTAAAAGCTAGCCGGCACAGTCCAGCACTATGAAAGAGCCTCTGTGGCACACGGAGCTAAGAACCTACTACTGACTACTGTATAAATGTGACAGAACACCCAGCATGAAAGCTGGCAGTGAAAGTGACTTTGTGCTGCATTCTGGTCTAAGTGCCTGCAATATAAATAAAAAAGGTGGACTTTCAAAATGAATTATGTTTTCTTTGACATCATGCGAATGGTTGGATGTAGGTTGTTTACATAAAGGAAAGGATGGCTGCAGGATGAATTTGTGAATCTTTGGATGAGAACTCACCATGGCAACAGCACGTGCAGTAGTAGCGGTCATTGTTGATATGAAGTGACTGACCATGGAGGGGTTTTTCATGCTAACATCTCACACACTGTTTTCAACATGCATATTCTAATTCTTTCAATTTTGCTTGATTAAATTAGAAGGCGAAGGTCTAAACTTTGGAAATGTTCTCACTTTTGATTCAAAAACTAAAAACCAGCTTGACATTTGTTTTGCATCTTTTTTCTTCTCAGAACTCTGTCATCATAGGAAAAGTCAGTATGACATCATTCATCTTCTTCTCGTTTTGGCATTTCCCTTCAGGGTTCGCCACAGCAAGTCAGTTTCTTCCATCTAACCCTATCTGCTGCATCTTCTTTGGTCACACCAACTATCTTCATGTCTTCTTTCAATGTATCCATGAACCTCCTCTTTGGTCTCACTTTAGGCTTCTTGCCTGGTGGTTCCAAATCCAGCATCCTTCTGCCGATGTACTCTCTCTCCCTGCTCTGCACATGTCCAAACCATCTCAGTCTGGCCTCTCTGACTTTATCTCCAAAACCTCTAATGTGCTGTTCCTCTGATATACTCATTTTTGATCCTGTCCACTCTGGTCACTCCCAGAGAGATCCTCAGCATCTTCATCTCTGCTACCAACATCTCTTTTTTCTTGTCTTTTCCTCGGTGCCACTGTCTCTAGACCAAATAGCATGGTCGTATAGACCAAACAGTATGACATGATTCAAACGCTCATATTTTTTTTCTTCATGTGCATAATCTGATTTTTTTTGTTTGTTTAAAGTTTAGTTAGACGTTGATTGTTTTAAAAAAAAAGTGCTAAAATGTCAATGTAGATCTCATCAACTCAAAAACAATTGAAAACAAAATTAGCTCACAATCCTTTTCAAAGAATAGGTTTCTCATTCTTAACTACCGGTAATGAGAATATTTAATTCGATTTGCTCTTGTTTTTTTTTTTGCTTGTTCAGGCTAATGTCTCATGTTGTTGAAACAAATTGAACATTTTACAGAAACTTTTGGAAAGATAGAATATGAGCAATGAAGCTGTGTTCACATGACAAGTACCTAGTTTGTTTGTCAAAATGTCTCTTTCATGTCGGACTAAAAACAGGAAGGTCAGCATGTACAACAGCAATCCACTAATGATGATGTAATTACAAATCACTAATTGTGAAACACAAACATTAACCTTTCCGCTCTATATGTGAAGGAAATATATGTTAATTTGCAGAGAGCATAAAACTATTTGGTAATGATATGCATCCTAATTGATCAACTCAATCCATCTCAGAGAAAAAAATCTTTGGTTTGGGACGTTTTAATGACTTTATTTTGTAATATTGAATCATTTCCCTCGAACCTCCCAATTCACCTTTTGTGATGTTGTGGAAATATCCCAGTTGTGTGTTTAATATTTCAATAGCTGGCGGGAGAAGAATTGTTAAGAACTGTCAGCCAAAAGCTGCAGCCAGTGAGTCATGGGATGTGACAGGGCAACACCTGGAACAGAATACTGACAAACATAAAAAAACATGATAAAATCTCATCTGATCGAAAATCTAAATGCACTAATGTCTGTTTGCTTCTCTGATATTTTTATTGATAATATCAAACATATGGAAAATTCTATTACTTTAAAACTGGGAGAACAAAACAGATTGAATCACCACAACCAGCTTTTAGCAGAACATTGATAATCATGTGAACCAAAAATATTTTATTGACAGCTAAATTTAATTTGAATTTCTTCAAAAATTACTTTTCATAAAACCAATATTTCAGTGTTATCAATGAAGGCCAGTAGCTATTCTAATAATCATGGAAATGGACTCAGAACACGAGCATTTGATGGAAATGGACTCTGAACACGAGCATTTGCATCCGTAGAGTTGTAATTAATTATTCTTCTCCACTTGCATAATTTGTTCCCAGACTGACACAAAATTCCAGTAAAACAGCAGCAAAAGTCTGGAGGGAAATCACTTCAGTCTATTCTATACACAATAGTCAAGCGTTAATATTCATAGTTCACCATCAAACTAATTGGAAACAGGAAGGGGTCATAATGAGGTGTCATTCCAAAAAATCCACTAAAAAATAATCAGTAAAACGCTAAATTATAATGGTAGAAACACACATAAGTGCAACCTTTCAGCCTCCAACAAATTATTTGGTATCAAATGCACTAATACATTTGAATTACCAACAGAAAGAAAAACATTGGAGAACAATTAGACATCAAGCTATTTCTATAAATTTTAGAGTGAATGTGTTTCCGTCTCATCATGTTTTAAAGTCAGACTAGGTTAATTTCTCACGTTTAGGTGCAATGAAAGTAAAGGTTACTGATGTGATAAATTACAAGAAGAGATAATGGAATGTAAAGTAATAATAAAATATTAACATCCTGCAACATAAAATGTACGGTCATAAAATGTCATGAGGTAAAATAGTGAAAAGGCACATGGTGTGACTATTTTTACCGAACTATTAGCAATATAAAAATTTCCCAGACAAAATAATAAAATAAAGCTATGACAATCAGGTATTTAAATTACAGAAGGTCTGCCTTTTTGTCACTTATGGAAAGAAAAATTGAAGGCTATTCTTTCCTAAAACATATACACTTTTCTACACTCTCACTAAACAAGTGAAAAATAGTTTAGGTTTGAGATATACTGTAGTTACATCCACCCGACACAACTAATGGCTTTTAAAATGGGCTACTCTTTAAATTCAGAGACAACACATATATTTAACCAACCCATCAAATTTCATGAGCCATGTATAGTAGTTTTAATGCAATCAAAGCTTGTAAAATGGATTTGCATGGAGGAAAAACACAACAAAGAGAAACAAAGATTGTATTACATAAGTAGAAAGTGATTTGTTAGAACATTACATTTGCTAAATATGTGAATATGTTCAGGATCACATTTTGACGCCACAATAATGTGAGGGGAAACATTGTCTATTGTTTTACAGTATCATCAGACATGTCAAAGTTATTTCACATCTGTTCATCAATCTAGACCTACTTATTTATTTCTTCTGCATCAGCCATCCAGACTGATCATCCCAACAACTTTCCAGTATTTCACCCCTGTGTGTGTTTGTGTTGGCATCAGGGTGGGGCATTCATGTGTGATCTGTAGGTATAGACTGCCTTCTTGTGGTTTTAAAGATATATGACATTTTTTAGTCCACAAATTATATTCTGCATGTTTTGAAGATTCATAACATTTGGGACTTTATTTTTTTTTTCTTTATTTAGATCAAAAAATTTTTGGTGATTTTTTACTAATTCAATAGCTATGGAGTAGAGTCAGACGAATGATTCTGGGTGTTGTGATGTGAACCATCACAAAATGCATGTTATACACATTGATGACAGATGAAGGAGCTTGATCTAAGAAACTAAGAAAAAGTAATCTTATAATTTTTTATTTCTATGTTTAGTCATTTTAATGCATTTTTCTATTTTGTAAAGCACTTTGAATTGCTTTGTGCATGAAGTATGCAATGCAAATAAACTTGCCTTGCAATGATCAAATGTTTCATTTGGAATCCTAAACTTTTGCCTGGACTTTACCCTCCTGACAAACAAAATATTGCAATCAAAACGGATTAACACAGTTTTGACATCACTGCAATCGAGAAACATAAATTATTCTCATCAAAAAACACAACAAAGAAAATTGAAGATATTTTTCTAATTACGTCATGAGGTCATTTGTTAGTTAATGATTAGTAATGACGTCTACGTAAGATGACGCAACCCGGAAGCCACACCCTCTATTTTCAGAAATGGCTCCCACAGATACAGATGTGGAGTGGCAGACAGCAGCGATTATTAACTGTTTATTTGAGGATGAAGCAGTTCGATTATTATCAGATGAATATGAACATGACGGTCCAGGTGATGAAGGTTAGTGTTTGAAATTTTAACCAAGAAATTATAATGTCATCTAAAATCATGTAAATGCTAGTTTCGTTTTGATTAAAGTTGCCCAGTCATTGCCTCCTAAAAGATCTTATAACTGTATTTTTTTTTCTGTTTCAGATGAGGGGTTTGATCCTGTTGCCATTGCTCTTAAATTAAGAAGTATAGGTGATTCCTTGAACGATGACAGCAGGTTTACAGCAGCTTTGGCTGATCTCAGACAAGCAGCAGCACAAGAGGTAAAAATATCAGTAAATATCAGAAATCAGGCCTGTGAATTCATCACAAATTCATCCAAAAGGCAATTTAAAAACATGATTTATAATCTACTCCAGAGATCTTTAGTTTGAATGGTTTTCTGTAAGGAGGCACTGCCTGTTTAAAGTCCAGCACCATCTCCTTGGTTTTGGATGTGTTCAGCTGGAGCTTATTCCATTCACACCAGCTCCAGGAATGAATCCTTTGTTATTTTTTATTTGCCTGGAACATTAAAAGAATTTCAATGATCCCCCATCCATTATCTGGAAGCATTCTGTAACAGTTTTGGTGTTTGCTTATTGTGAGCCTGATGATTATTAGTCCAACTCCCAGGTTGTCCGGTTGTAACCAATACAGGTCAGGAAGTAAAGTGGATTTTAGTTCAGGAGAGAAGAAAGTAAAAATAGCAATAAAGTACATGTTATTGGAGCTTTTGCAATGTTCTTTTGCTTATTAAAGAAACCATCTACCTTATAAATTCCTGTTGGATTACTTGTGTTTAATACAAGGTTGGAGAGCACATCATCTTTTAAAAACATCTGACTGTACTTTCCAATCTGGTGAGCACTGTCTGATCTGCCAACAGAAGAATAAAATTCTTCCATGATGACACACAGGACAGGTTGTGGCAAAGACTGTTAAAAATGGAAGCGTGCTTTTGTCTTCCTTCTGAAGTTCTTCATCAGATTGCTACCAAAAATGACAGTAATTCAGCTCTGTGTCTTTGTTTTGTTAAGTTGGTAGAAAAGGTTTGACATGATGAGTGTCTTGTTTTGTATTTTGGTCTGAACTCCTTTTAATGTTTAAAGAAAAAAAATCTTACACTTGAGTCACGTTAGATTCATTTTTTTGTCGAAACTATCAGTAAAAAAAAAACAAAAGAAGCTCACTTTTCTTCAGAATAACATCTTCCCTTTCTGTTCCTTTTCCAGGCTGTGGTGGTGGCTTTCAGCCATGGCGTGGAGGCCGCCTGTCAGGCTTATGCTTCTAAAGAAGCTGAAGTGGCTCCAGAGATCCAGATTATCAGGGCCTCAGTGGCTTTTGCTCTTTTCCTGAAGAAATCTTGTCCGGAGCTGAAAATTAAAGTCCAATCTGCCATGACCGCTTTCCTCAACAGGCGTGTGGGAAGTTGGGTGGCTCAGCAAGGTGGTTGGGTAAGTATATGTTTAGTCACCAGAATATCTCAACATTTTTCTTGTTTATGCAGAAACATGCTGATGTTGGCACTCACTAAAGACAAAAATATGCCAAACAATGCCATGCAACATTTTCAACATATTGGAAACAAAATCTTATCAGGATGCTTTCTAACTGATGATGTTTAATCTTCTTAAAAAAGGATAATTGTGCTTTTGTAAATCTTGTTTGGACACAGTGTAAAATTCATTAAGTTGCAAAATTAGTGTATATTCTTTTATGTTCTTACTTTAGTGCACTTACACTAAAAGGTTGTGAAGAAAACACTTGTGAGCAGAGCATGGGCACCCCTCCTGGGAAAACATTTCCTGCTTCACGTTGGAACATGGACGTAACAGAGATCAAAATTGGTGGCAAGAACAACACGGTTTTTAAATAGTGTCTTAAATCTAAATTGCTCAGACATGTGTGAATACAATAGAATAATACGTCACTTTCAAACTTGGTCAAAACCTTTAAAAAGTTATTTGTATTATTTATTTGTATTAAAAAGAATACAAAGATTGCATACGAACCCCTCTTAAAACAGGGTCCATTTTTACAGTTTGTATAGAATTTTGGAATGTTAAGAACGAACGTTCTAATGAAGGTGGAGATCGGGCTGAAAATATTTGACACAACATGACTCAGCAAATATGCAAGTCTAAACAACTGCTTTGTATTCTTCTCACCTCATTTGGATATATTGCTTTTTATTTTAAGCAATACTACTTCCTGCTACAAACTTGGTGGATTTCCAAAGAAACAACAGTGAGAAATTCACTCTGACAATTTGCATTGTCAACCAATGAGAAAGTTCTTAGTCTTAAAATGGATTTACATGATATTTTTCTTTATCCACCGAACATTGGCGGAACAAGATATTTTTTTTTTTTATTGTTTTCGGTGCTTCTGAATATTACCGTCAAATTTTAACTAATTTGTCAATCTGCATTTGTTTTTAGGAAAAAGTGCCGGATGTTGTGAAGAAATGAAGTTCCTCTTCATCAGCTGAACACCGTAAAGAGCCACAAAAGAAGGTGGATCACCTCATTTGCATTTTGGTGCATTTTTTTTTTAGATTGCCTGGTACTTTATGAAATCTTAGATGCTGTTAAAATACTTTTTCTACCTGTTTACTTGCACGTTTTTTGCTGTGCAAGCTTTTCTAAATCAGGAAGAAACAATCATGTCTCAAATGTGTCTTAAACCGCATCAAAAGTTTTGTAAACTATATTAGATTATTCATTGTAAATTGTGTGGTGAACATTTGTCTTTAGATCATACAATATGAAGAGTATGTGTGTGATTAGCAGTAAATGTTTCTTGGTAAGAAATTTTAAGTTCAATCATGTGTTTGAAAAGCAATCAAAAATGAATATTTTTTGGCTTTAAAAAAATAAATGACAAAATTCCGTTCTGCTTTTCCTACCTGTTTCTACCAGTTGATAAAATGAAGCCTGATTGAAATAATTTAAAAATGTAAGTATATAGAAGCTGGGCCATATTTAATGTTTGTTTTTGTCTGAATCTGCTGTAAGTGTCTTAATGTCTGCCAAGTTTGTCAACCAAATCCAAGAAAAAAAATAATGAAAAAGTATTAAATGGTGCTTCATTTTCTCATGTCTCTTTGTATTTGCAACTTTGTAATAATTTTATTAAAAATTTTGGGGGAAACTCAACTCTGAACATCATTTCCTCCAAATAAAATTAGAAGAATGAAGATTGATTCAACACAATTCTGCAAAACAACGACCTTAAAGAAAATAAAGAAAACCTTTGATGTTATTAAGTTTCAGGGCCTGATCTTCTAGATATAAAGATTGTTAGACTGTGTCATTCAAACAGATTGCTTAGTGACGTTTTCTCTTTGACCTGTGTTTCAATACATCCAAGTTATTATTTAGTGATGTCAAAATGTCCTGTCTTGCAAAAAAAAAAAACCTACCTTTTTTTTTTTTCAAATGCACAGTCTTACAAGTAATGCAGACAGTAGCCAAAAGAGGAAGTTTGGAAGTTTAAATAATCTCTTCAGCATCTTAATGTCAGGAAAATTTCTTGTCTGAATGTCTTTGGGTAAATTCTTTCATTTTAACAAGATAAAGCTTTTGATCTGCAAGAAAAGGCAGCTGAGGTCAAATTTTAGTATGAAATAATGTCACGTTTGATTTTTATTTTAAAATGATTTCTAACCATCACAGAATTTTTCACTTCAATAATTTTGTTCTTCATAAGTTGTGGAGTTAATGAGCTCTTAAAACTTTTTTTCAGGTTTTTATTTACAGACTGGGAAAGTAGATTTCAAATTCCATGATAGTGAACAACTACACAGAGAATGTGAAATCTGAGAACGGTGACTTTAATTGCTCAAAGTACATTTTTAGGTTGTTTTTAGACTTGTTTTCTGTACTTTTAAAGAATTTTTTTTTCCCCTTTATTAGTGTAATGTTTATTGTGCAGCAGATTTAAATTCCTGAAAAGTGATTCATGCATGAACCAGTGTTCCAATTTCACAACAATCTTTACACCTAAGGTTTTGCACATTTTGGTCAAAACAGAATAATAGGCATTTCTTGTGATCTTTTCTGGCATGACATTTTTTATTCCTCTTTTACACATTTAGGTTATACAATGCATGACTTTTAAGTGAATCCATCTTCTTTATGCTTCCATTTGATCATCTTGACCTTTTCAACTTGAAATATATCTTGCAGCAATTTGTTGATTTTATTACAAACTTCACATTCTGTGCACATTTATAAGAAATATTAATCATTTTGCACAGAAACTGTTTGAAAAAGTTGCAAATGTTTTCAATAAGTGTGTAATTCCTGTTTTATAATTTTGTGTTCAAGTTCTTGAGAGAAATTAATTTCTTTTTTAATAAAACTTTTTGCTCGATTCGACCAGTAACCACTAGACGTCACTGTAAAGCTGTAAATCATTGAGATGCTCCCAGTTTGAAAGGAAAAAAAACAACAACACTGTAATCTTTTTATTCGTCTGCTTTTAATTTTTGATTCAGTTGACTCGGGGTTTTTTTTCTACTTTTTATCAGAGTGTAATGCTTGTATGCCCAACAATCACTGACACAAGTTAAAGCATCTGTTTCTTCTCACACATGTGATGAGGGGATGGCAGACTCTTGCTTCCAATGTCAAAAGAAAATCCACTAATGTTTACCATTAGGATTATTTCATTCCCAATGTTTTGTCAAATAAATGGGTTTGGGGAGTACATTCAAGCTATCCTCATTTCCAGCATTTGTTTGATCAGGAATAAGTCTCTTTCTTTCTTCTGTTTGGCATATTAGGAGTTAGTCTGCAGGCATCCAACTGGGCAGGGATTCAAATGCATGGGGAGTTTTTGTTTAAGAAGAAAAGGATGTTTGAACCTCTTATCTGTGTTTGTAATGGAAGCATTTTTATTTCACAAACTCAGATTACCGGCAGCTCCAGTTTCTGTAGACTAACTATCTCTATTTAAAAAACAGAGTAGAACACTAACACATAAGGCCAGCACACAGGCTTAAAAAGTGGATTGTTGGGATGTGATGGAAACTTCTCCACACAAAGAATGAATGTCAAAAGCCGGTGTCTGTGTAAAACAAGGATGTGATGCCACAGCAAACATTAGCAAGTCCATTTAAGATCTGCAATGACAGGTGTGGACGGATGCAGGAGCTGTACAGGATCATGTGTTGGTTATGGTTGGCCAGGGGGATCCATAAACCCAGAAAGTTTAAATCATCTTCTCATTTTGAATAGTTTCTGACTTTCAATACTGATTTTTGTTTAAAGACGTCCACCTCCAGTTTTTTTTTAATATTATAATGAAACGGTGTGGTGGTGTGTTATTAGGAACAGATTGAGAAGAAGTACAAGCCAGCAGAGGATGAATTGTTTGCCTACCTGGGGCCTGAAATATGTGCAGGCGCAGGATTTTTAAATTCCTCTCTTCTTTTGAAAGTGAATCTGCCAAAAGAATCCATAAACTCCAAAGAGGAGAGTCATTAAATATTTAATCTATTTTAATAGTGGGGAAAGACAAAAAGTGATGTCAGTAATGGCTAAGAACTCCTCTGAGAGGTGCTTAACAGTCTTCTCAGCCCTCTCTGGCTTAATGCAACCACAACAAAAAAAAATTAAGAACAGAACAACTTTACTCAAAAGAATATATTTTTTACTTAAAAAAGTACTTAAAAGATCCAGGACAAATTTTCTAGAGACTCAAAATAAAAGCTGAACAGAGCAGAGAGCAGAAGAGTACTAAAATAATTTTTAATCACAATAATCTACAAATATTTTATGTTTTCAAGTAGAGGATAAAATGATATCAAAATATTACAACCAGTATTTAGAAAAGGAAAACAACACATGTCAAGCAGAAACTGGCTCATGCACTTTTAGGGGTAAATGTGTTTCTGATGAGATCAGAATAATTAATTAATAACAGTCCAAAAAAATGACACTGTTGTCATTTTTTATGCTATTGAAACGCATGTTGAAGCAGATAAATCGGAGGGGAAAAAATTGTATTCAAATGTTATGTAAGATGTTTTTTTAATAATACTTTACTAGTGTTAATTAAGAGAAAACTTTGTAGGAACTTTTTCACTTTCTGCTTTCAGCGCTTAAATGTTTTAAACACTGTGCACATGAGCTAATTTGAATTTCATTTTGTGTTTGTGTGTTAACCTTTTATGTGAGGGAAAACACCCTTCTGCACCTCGCTGGATGTGTGGAAGGTTTCTTCTGCTCAGAGTTTGGGGTTTCTGGCATCAAGGTGAGTGTGACCCCTGGTCGATTGTGGTTACCCTACTTCGGTCCGGCCTTTAGGGGCTGGGAACAATCTGCTACCCCTAATAAACCACATCAGTAGCATGCAGGTACTTTCACGTGGACACTGTCCCACACTGTTTACTATCCGCTATGTTCCTTACTCCCAATTAATATTATAGCTTTGGTTACATCAGTTAGTGTTCTACATCATTTGTTAGTTGATCATAGAAGGCTGACTTTAAGTGTTTCAATTTCTTCTCTGTTTATACTTTGGTTTGTTTTTTCCGGCGATTCACCAATTTTTTGTGATGCCTAATATTGTAACTACAGTTTCCACAAAAAGAAAAGTATCAGGTGTGTTGTGTGGTAGAAGAGTTTCAGGTAAAATGAAAGGGAAAGTGTACAAAACCGCGGTGAGACCAGCCATGTTGTTTGGTCTAGAAACAGTAGCACTGAGAAAAAGACAGGAAACAGAGATGGAGGTAGCAGCGATAAAGATGCTGAGGATGTCTCTGGGAGTGACCAGGATGGACAGGATTAAAAATGACTATAACAGGTAAACAGCACATGTTAGAGGTTTTGAAGATAAAGTCAGAGAGGCCAGACTGAGATGGTTTGGACATGTGCAGAGGAGAGAAATATATCGAAGGGAGGATGCTGGGTTTGGAACCACCAGGAAAGAGGGCTATAGGAAGACCAAAGAGGAGGTTCATGGATACAGTGAAGGAAGATGTGAATATAGTTGGCATGACCAAAGAAGATGCAGCAGATAGGGTTAGATCGAAGAAACTGACTTGCTGTGGCGACCCTGAAGGGTAATGCCAAAAGAAAAAGTTCTCACACCTCTTCTTTCACACTTTTTTCATCTCTTTCCTCTGTAGTACCTGTCAGGTCCAGCAAAAAAGCTATAAAAAGCACAGACATTTAAGATGTAACATAAAATATATATATAAAAATAATACTGAAATAATACTTGCAATGATTGAGATATGATGTTGACACAGGGCAAATCTGTCCAACAATACTTGGATGTACAGATCACAATTCTGTTTGTCATAACATTTGAAAGGACAGAAAAAAAAAAACTAAAGACGCTTAAAAATAAGTGAAAATGAGCTCAAATATTTATAGTCACATGAGACGAGCATTTAAGCAAAAACTGAACCATAAAGCTTGTTTATGGCTGCCAATATCTCATTTGAGAATGTCACATTTTACAGCTTAAGCGGATTCAGTTGACACATAAAAAAAACTGCAGTGGACAGAAAATCATGTGACGGGTTAGTATTTAATGAAAAGAGCTTTTTTATTTTATGGAAGAGAAAGTCATAACAATGTTAAGACAGAGCAAGGGTCGAATTAGTGGGAGAAAGAAACTTCAATTTTTTTGAATCGGCATATGGGCAGGTGTTTGTATTAACACTGTAAATAATATACTCTATTTATCTTTTTAAATTACCCATAAATATAAAAAAAATGCCCTTTATCATTTTTGTTACCAAAAATCTTCAATAAACCTGTTATGATAATTTGAAACAGCTTTACGGCCAAACATGGCAAGACTGATCATGTCTTAAATAATTCACTGAAATAACTAATCCAAATTCAAATTTTGGGGTTTAACCTGTAATGCAAAAACCAACAGTCAGTGTATTTCTTTTATTTTTTTAACTATTTCTTTAGTTTTACCAAAAAGACTTACTTTGCCTGATGTTGGTCTTCCTTTCTTGGACTTTTCTCCAAGAATGTGTTTTATTTTCGATAAAACTTACAATCAAACAGATCACATTGAATGAAAAGAACAAGCAAAAGTTTAATTTCTTTTGACACTTGCACACAATTTATTGAAAGACATGTTTGAATTCTTAACATTTTTTGTCTTCTTACAATTGGGACAAAAGAGCTCAGACAGTTTTTAAATGAAAATTGATTCATTTGTTTCTGAGATGCATTATGCTTTAAAAGCAGCCTTCTTGGCAGTCTGATTTGCTGAGGACTGGTGTTGCCAAGATTTGTGCAGAATATTGATGAAAACCTAACGTCTGTTAATAGCCATTTTTGGCTGACAATCTTCTAAGTGGTTGTATATCACAATAAGAACTTAATCTTACAGTTAGTTTGAATCACATCTGCATAGCACCACATGGAAACTTAGAAAATTTGGCTACAAATTTTTAAAAGGAGGGGCTTTAAAATTATTCTTAGAAGTAAGGACAGAACTATGCTTACCTAAGGTAAGGTTGAGTGGTTGCACTTGGGGTTTGTTTACAGGTGGTTGTGTTTGGTACTTTTTGTTAAACTGTTGAAAATCTAACAAGTAAAAATAACAATTATTGAAGGTTGGAGCTGCCACACTGGCACAGTGGTTGGCACAGGAGCCTTGCAGCAAGAAGGTCAAGGGTTTGAGTCACGGGTGGGACGAGCCTTGAACACTGTTCTTTCTTTGTGGAGTTTGCATGTTCTCTCTGTCTATGTGTGGGTTTTCTCCTGGTACTTTGGTTTCCTCCCACTGTCCAAAAACATGCATGTTAGGTTGATTGGCTACTATAATATTGCCCCATGGTATAAGTGTATGGATGGTTTGCATGTGTGTGTAGCCATGCAGCAGACTGGCAACCTGTTTGGAGTGCACCCCATTCTTCCCTTAAATCAACTGGGATAGGCTCTGGCATGCCCCTTGACTCCTTAGGGGATAAGCGGTTCAGATGAATTGTAAGCCTTTGTAAACTGTTGGCAAATTTCCCAACCTGACTTTTATTTCTGACTATCTTTTCCTCTGCTAACATGACAGAAATAGAAGAAGAACTCATAAACAAATACTGTAATAGAACAGCCTGTTTTGTTTGGGTTTTTTTTTTCACAGATTGGCAGATTCTCAAAGAAATAAAATCACTTCCTGGAAAAACAAAAAAGAAGAAGAAAGTTTTTTGTATCGTTTGATGAATCTGTACATACACACAGCTCATTTGATTTTTAATTAGTGCCCATACATTCCCACATGTCTGCTCACTCCCACAGAGACACTTCCACTCTCATTTGGAATCATTCATGATGTGCAGTCAGTCTCTGGATGAGATTAATTTTCACCAGTAAATCCCTGTAACATTAAACATACTAGTTACTGTACATGTTGTGTCATACATACTTTCTCATTTCATCAGGTGAACGTCACATCAAATAAAATTCTTTGTTAAAGAGCATCAACTTTCACTTTCAAATTCACCTTGCTGTAACTGAGGTCATATGTAATTTTCTTTTAATATCTTTCACATGAACATTAGTAAACACAAAAATATGAATGGACATAAACATAAAAAACACAAGAGTAAGATTTATGATTTGTTCCTTCACTTCAGAAATTTAAACATTAATTTGTTTTGTGACAATACAATTTTCTCATATATAGTTACCACATGGTTGCTGAAATAAAATGCTTCACCTCTTTCTACGTGATTGGTTTTCATATGTATAAATATTTACAGTAGTAGTCCTACTGCTTCTGTTTCTGAGTTTTCAACCATCTTGAGTTTGACAATCAAATAGTCTCAATCATTTATGAACTTAAACTTTTAACCACATATTTTTAAAGGTCATGAACTAAAGAACTTTGCAGCTGACAAACCAAAGTTTTGCTAAAAATATTATTTATGTATTCCATGTTTCAGACTTTGTCACAGCACCAAATTAATTGTGCAAACTTCCTGCTTGCTTGAAATTCCACCATTAAAACATGACATTAAGCCATAATGTTTCTTCATCATACATTCTGGTCATAAGGCCACAGAATTAATCATAATAATGTAGCATAACCTATAAAAAGATAAATATTTCAGGTCATTCCCATCAAGAAGGTCAAATATTTTAATTTAGATTAATCAGTACAACACTACTGTTTTACCACATGTGCTACAAATACACACTTACTTCAAGTCCAACAGGTTGACGTTGAAGGTCATCAAAAGCCCCTTTTCCCATGAAACAAAGTGAGCATTTTCAGTCAGCCGGAAACAATCAGTCTCATGTACGTCTTAGTCTTTCATGCTGATATCCAGGCTGATAAGTTCTTCTGTCCTCTCCATGCACGTTGGATGGTGTGAATCGGTTCTTCTTTTTCTCCCATGTACCATTAATGTTCTGAAGGGCTTCCATCCCTCAGGCATTAAACAAAGTCAAAGTTCTTCCCACGTACAAATAGCTGCAGTGAAATCAGTGAAGTACACAGTACATGATTTAGCTGCCAAAGGTCACACATCATCATCGTCATCATCATTCTGCCTGAACCTACTCACTTGAGTCTGTCCTCTCTGACTTCCTCTTTGAGGAAGATGACCAACTGGATCCCGACACAGCACGTACTGTTTCCAAATTTTCCGGAACGCTGTGCGAAATTTCTTAATGCGAAAAGCGTAAACAATGGGATTGACGGCTGAGTTGCCGTGGGTGAGAATAATTGCTATGTAAATTAGAAAGATTGGCTTTTTGCAATCAGGACAGAAGAGGGTGATGCAGTTGAGGATATGAAGAGGGAGCCAGCTGACTGCAAAGAGAAAAAGAACAAGGGCTAAAGACTTGGCTAATTTCAGTTCCTTCCCAAAGTAACGTCTGGGGTCCATGTGGCTCGCTGTCACCTGAACAAATATAAAACAAAGACAAATAATTTTGTTTAGTCTTTCTTCGTCTTGTACTAAACCATAACATACTGTAAATCTGGCATGAAAAGAAAAGCATCCTACCTTTTTGTTAAGCTGGTTATGGATCATGTAAAAGATTTCCACATAGATTGCAAGCATGAGCAGTAGAGGGGGTAAAACCCATCCAAAGAAGTTAAAGTAAACCATGTAACCCATGCTGATGACTGTCTCAAACTCACAGGTTACCACTAGGTCATCTGTGATTGAGGAGCCATTGTCACGTAGACGTGGCAGGTTATTCCATCCCAACATAGGTGTGAGGCCCACGATGATGGACACCACCCAGCACAGCAACACAGCAGTCCCAGCTCGCCGAGGGGTCACCACTTGCTTGTAGCTATGGCAACAAGGGAAAAGATAGCAGATTGAGTAAAAAAAAAAAAAAAATTCTTGAACAAATAGTGCTAAGATTTGTCCTTGAGAAGGACAAGGGAGAGGACAAATTTTAAAATGTTCTGATAAAATTTTCTTTGCTTTTTTAAAAAAATATTTATTACTTTCTTACTTAATAAAAATGCATTGTACTTCTTTAACACTTTTCAGGACACTCAAAGACACTTCACATATGCATTATTCATTCACTCCATACCAGGTAATGATAAGCTACTGTTGTATAGCTGTCCTGGGCCAGACTTACAGAAGCAAGGCTGCCATCACACCAACCAATCACACATACACCAGCCCGACTAGGCAACGTGGGTGAAGTGTCTTGCTCAGGGACACAGCGACAATTTAATCTCAACGGCCATCCCACTGTGGCACCTGGGGTTCCGGCGGTCTCCCATCCAAGTACTGCGAAGGCCGTGCATGCTTAGCTTCTGAGGTCTGACGGGATCAGGCATTCACAGGCTAGTACGGCCACATTTGGGTTTGGGTTTGGGCTTTTCTTTTTTGTTTGGGCTAGTTTATAGCCCATTAGCATGGGCCCATTAGCATTGGCTATGAACTAGACCGAAAGAAGTCGGTTCAATTCCCACTGGATTCATTCTTAAGTGTTCCTGGAGAAGACACTAAACCCCAGTTACTCCCACCATTGGCATTGTAATGGCTGCCTTCTGCGGTGCAAAGCAGCAAAAGTAATTTTTCCATAAGGGATTAATATAGTACGGTAAAAAATAAATAAATCATAAAATGATAGCAACAAAAAAAGGAGCCAATTTCAAGTTAACAAACATTTGAAAAGTAAATTTAGTGTGTAACGTTTCACTTTTTGCTAAAAAATTAGAACACTTATATCTGAATTTATTTAGTAACACCACTGGGCAAGCATAAGGTCTCACACTCTGAAATGAAGAGTTCATAAAAGACTCTGCAACTCCATTAATTTGAAGCACCATGAAGGAAGCAGCTGCGTGAAAATAAAGCAAAGCTCTTCCAGAAAGTTAGTAACACATGTTTGGAGTGGTTTAGTACAGGGCGAGGTTTCAAAAATATATAAAATGCTAAACGTCTCATAAAACATTATTAAATGAATATTTACAGCACAAAAATATAATGGAACCAGAAATTGAAAAAGAAGTAGACTCCAAAACTTTCATCACCAAAAGTGATGAAAATAAAGTCGTGGATGGTGTTTATGATCTGGTCGGAATTAAAAAGTAGCGTGAAAAGTTACACTTTGATTAAATTATCCAGACACTATAATTTTTGCAATCAAACTAAAGGCTTTTTTGTGTTTTATGACCAATAGTTTTGTGCTTTAGAGCGAAAACTGGTTACTGTGTGAGACTTAAGTTGTTTTCCCCAAACATTTAGGACTTTGGTGTAAAGAAAAAGTGGATGCACAAATTCACGACACAATCTCAATACCATTGCCATACATTTTAGGGAGACACTGTGTAACAAAAGCCACACTGCTTTATTAAAAATGCATTTAATTTATTAGAAAGTCCTATTCAAAATTCAGTTGTGTGAAACCAATTCAGAATGAGAAAAATTAAACAGTTACGCACTATATGGTTGGTCATAAATCACAATGGTTACATCTGTCAAACCTAAAGAGACATCCCAAAGGCAGTTGCAGCTGCTGCTTTATTTTTACTGAAACAACAGTCGGCATAAATATGCTTATGTTTTTTTTTCTTTTTTACAAATTGGTGTCTTCTTTAATCAAAAGTCTTGTTAGATCCAGGCATTTTTAAAGGCAGATGTTTGTAGTTTTATACACGTGAACAAAGAAAGTTCTATGTTGGGAGACTTTCTGCTGAAACAAACACACAAACAAACAAGCCAGCGGACAGGAAAAATGAGGCAGTAGCTATTATTAGTGCACAAAACCAGTTGAGGGGCATACTTCTGCTGCATTTAAGTATCGTTTTATTGTAACACACACTAATGAGATTGAGATTAGTGGTGCTGTAATAGATGCTTTGGTATTTACATTAAAGATTATCCAACCAGACTTTTAGAAAAAATCTTTGGAATGTTGATTTGGAGTGAACAGAAGTTCATTTTCCTAAAAGTTAACAGCCAATCTTAGAAATATTTAGAGATACAGATTGTTCACTCAGTCTCCTTAATGCCCTGAGTTTATCAGGGAGGACAGCTTGGTTCAAGGCTTTTTGAAAGATGCAAGACAGAAAGAACTTTGATGCTCTCCAAGAGATTTTTTTTTTGCATATTTGAGCAAACCTGGTCAAACTACCAAATTATTCTCTCAGTTAAGAAATACATTTCAATAAATCCTTATTTCAATGTAAAAAAAAAAAAAAAACTGAATCATCCTAAATGTTAATAAAAAATGCTCTTGTAGCTTCAGATTGACAATTTTACTGGATATTTAATTTTCCTCAACTCTCCTTTTCCATTAAACTGTTGGTAGCCAAACATTTTCCAGAACATGTTGTGCGTAAATGACCCCACTTTGAAACACTGTTCATTCTGTGTGGAGTTTGCATGTTCTCTCTGTGTATGTGTGGGTTTTCTTCTGGTACTATTGTTTTTCTTTCTGTTTAAAATGACACTCCAACTGAGGTCAGTCTATGCAGCTCACATACTGTTTAACTTTTGATGCAAAACTATTACAAACTACATGAGTCTAAAAGAAACTGTCATAAATTAGTTGTTGGTTGCAAACTTATAAGCAGACAATAATGGAATAAATTGCCAGTTGTATAGAAAAAAAATGTTTGCTGCTACCTGGCCAAGTATAGAAAAAGCAATGTCTTCATGGCTAAATTTCTAGTAATGTGAATGCCCTCAAGTAGTTTCCTCTACTTTGATGAACTTCCAGTCTCACACAAAAATCAAATATCGCATGCATTATGTACTTGTGTCCTCTAATTGTGTATGTGTGAATACATCAGCACACATTAGACATAATTAATCGTGTACAGTCACAAATTGAATTGTGTCGGAGCAGCTGCTTCTTGGTTGTTAAATTAATAAAGAGCTGCATTGAGTAACCTTCACCATTTAACATATAATTAATGTTTTGCACAATGATGGCAAAAACAAAAAAAAAAGTAATAAATGTTTGAAACAAGTGTAGGAGCATAGCTACTGTTTATACCATTGGAAGAGCGAAGATAAAGGTTTCTTAGGAAAGCCAAAATAAAAATTTAATTTCACAAGATTGGTTTGAAAGTCGTCTTTTAACATTTGTTTAGTTTATTCTTCTTATCCCTAACGAGATCGCGGGGATGCTGGAGCCCATCCTGGCTGATTTAAGGTAAGAGGCAGGGTACACCCTGAACAGGTCGCCAGTCTGTTGCGAGGTCACACACACTCATTCCTTGGGGCAATTTCATAACAGCCAATCAGGGTGTGAGGAAACCGGACTACCTGGTAAAAAACCCACACATACATGAGAAGAAGATGCAAACTCTACACAGAAAGGACAGTGTTCCAAGTCTCGTTCTGCCAAGGACTCAGAATCCGACCTTCTTGGTGTGAGACCACTGTGCTAAATACTGCGCCACTGTGCGCCTTTTTTTTTTTAACATTGTTTTTAAATATAAAAACTCTGCAAAGAAGCAAAGGAATGTCTAATGACTATTTAAAATGTTTTCAAGTTACAATAAGGGTTCATTTCATCAACTTATCAAAGCCACTTTTACAATTTTTAACATTATCATCGGCATGCATTTTGATGTCTTTCTTCTGAAGTCACTTAGATCTGTCCACTTTACTTTTTTTTCCTTTACTCAGCGTGGTTGTCAGTGGTAGATTTATTCACAATGAAGTTTTTATATAGTTTTCTTTTTTTTATCTTATCTTTTACTGATACACCTAAGTACACTGGAAAACCAAGGGCAGGAGTTACTGCTTCATTAGAAATCTGGGAGATGTCAAATCTGTCAGCAACACTGTGATTTCTAGCTTTTTTAAAAAATAAATGATTGCCTCAAGAAATCTATCAGTTTTAACTTGATGAACCAGTTACTAAACATTGTGATTCTCAGAGGCATTGCTTCCTCTTCTATTCCAGTGAACCATGTAATTTACCACATCATAAACAACGAATACAGTGAAAAGAATATCTTTATTCTCTTCTTTTTTTTTCTCCTTATTGCTCATTATTTTTGACCTGCACATCTGTATATAGTTTCTACAAATAAAAAGTTGCACCCTGTTGAGCCAGACACATAGCACAGGATAAGCCAGACTTGTGGGCTGTAACTCTAGCAGCTCCTAAAGCTTTTGGCTTTCTGTTTGCATACAGATCAGCTCTTCATCTGCCAAAATGTGCTTTCAGTCTTTGACTCATCCTGGTTTTATCTCTACTTTCCTCTGAGGATTTCAGTCTTTGTCTGTTAGGGATTCTTTAAATTCTGTTCAACAATTAAATCTACCAAGAGGGCACAAGGCCATTTGCAAACTGCACACAATCCTTATCATTTGTGTCCCCAAACACCTCAGCTATAAAAAGCATTCGGAGTCTAAATGCTTTCTCTCTGAGAGTCACAGTGGAGGAGATGAGAGAAACTGTCCATTGTTACAGTCAACAGTAAAATACAATTTATTGTCATTTAAACTTATTCAGTTGATTGTTATTTGATTGTTATTTATTCAGATAATGGTTAAAGATATTTTTTACATACAGTTGTATTTTAAAATGGAAGATAACATGAAAACAAATACCAAACATATCAGAAAATACCACAACTGTCAAAGACTTGACTAACCTGAATTATTGTCCCTCCCTGACTGAGTCAGCTGTGTGTGTAAGTGTGTGTCCTTTTTTGTGTCAATTTTGCACATTATGCAATGTAAGAATCATCCACCATGAGGCTATTGACCAATCATGCATTCGCTGACTAACTCTTTATCAGACGGCTCAACTCTGGAGTGAAAGCAATAGTCAGAAAGACCAAAAAAAAAACTTGAAAAGAGAAAAAGAGAGAAATTGTTGTATGGTCATATCCCATTTTGCATTATGCATGTAAAAAGATTTGAATAAGTTTTACAAATAACTTTGCAGCAGAAGTACAAATGTTTGACATTTTTCCGCAGCTGTGTTATGTATCGTACATTATTATCCAATTCACACAACAATATGTTGATTAAATGAGTTATAGTTAAATATGCAATTGCCAGAGCCAAATTTAGGGCTCTTAATATTCTACATATTATGATTTGATTATGTCTTACAATCACACAACATGTGCAAAGAATAAATCATGTAATTTTTAAAAGTGAAATCTTCTGTCTGACCCTATGTGGTTGTTCTGGTTTGTGTCCTTGGAGACACTTCCTAATATGAAACAAGATATTGGAAACTAAAGAAATTCACCTTTGGGCCTACCTCATGGGAATTTTCACTCTCAGGTAGCGGTCGATTGCGATGGCCAGCAAGGCTAGGATTGAACTTTGAGTTAGAACTAGCACAGTGCAGGCGACCAGCAGACAGCTGTAGAAGTGCGTCTGGAGTCCGATGCTGATGGTTATAGCGAGCGGGATGACAAGAGCCCCGACCGCAATGTCAGCCAAGGCCAAAGAAACAATAAAACAGAAGGTGGTTTCTCTCAGAGATCTGTTGATACGTACAGCCCAGACCACCATGATGTTCCCAATAACAGAGGACACCGCGATCACCACCTCCATTCCGATATAGAGCGCTTTGGCCGGAGTTAGATCTGAAGTCATGGTGACGGATGCTGGATGTGTGCGCTGTCACTCCAAATGTCTTGATAGAGTTTCCCCTTTGAGTTTGTGGGTATCAAATGAGACACCCTGACTTAAGTTTCGCATTTTAACAGCCACATAAAAGCAAAGGGAGACTGAGTGTCTGTGAGTTATTTAGGATCTTATCCAGATCGGTTTTCTGTCCAGATGTGCGCCAGTGCGCCCGGCGCAACTTCTCCAGATTCTAAGAATGAGACGTCCGATTTCAGACCGATTGGCTGGAAGACAGACCAGACAGTGTGATACAGAGTGACTCACATGCAGGTTCCTAAAAGGCTTTCCAGACAACCTACACTGAATGCCACGCGTGCGTCATACGTGAGAAAGAAAAATAAAGTCAAGTGAGGCGCAAAATCCAAAAAGGCGATGTTTTCCTTTTTCACCATCATCCGGTTTGTCATTTCATCTCACTTTGGTGAGACAAACATATCCCAGGAAAATAATTTTGTGATAATTTGCTGATATTGAAGATTAAACTGTGAGATGGTGAAGAGGCAGAAAAGAAACATCTGACTTAAACCTGGTCCTCTGAGGGAGTGGACACAGGGAGGGAGGATCCTGTCAAACCTCACATAAACCTACTCTTGATCATTTAAACACTGATTTATTCATATTTTATTATCATCCACTTTGAGCCATTAGTGTGGTCACATCATAAAGATCTGGTAACTGAAGGCATAATGATACTTGTTCAATTAAATTATATTTGCACAGCCCAATATCACAAAACAATCGTCTCAACAGGATTCATGTTGTGGATTGAAAAAAAAGTGTGAACAAAAAAGGGAAAATGTACATTTGTTACACCCAATCTGTAGAATTGCCCATTTCATTATATGGGCAATTTCATAGATTGGGTGTAACATACACAAATTCACAGCTAAAGCTTGCAAAACAATTTCAGCACACTCCTGCTCCTAGATCCTCCTTCACGTTGAGGAAAAACTCCAAAATCCCAGCAGTGGAGAAAAAAAAGAAACCTCATGGGCATCTACACAAAAGAAAGATCCCCCCCCCCCAGACAAGCAGCAAATGTATCTAAATTTGTTACTATGTAACTAAATTTGTTGTTGATCTAATACAAAGTATAGATCTAATACAGAGTATTAGATCATTCTACTCTACCGCTGTATATCTGAAGAAATCAGTAGAAGGGCTTCATCCTGGGCGGCACGGTGGCATAGTGGGTAGCGCAGTGGGTAGCGCAGTGGCCTCACAGTAAGTAGGTCATGGGTTCGAGTCCCAGGTGGGGACGAGGCTTGGAACACTGTCCTTTCTGTGCGGAGTTTGCATGTTCTCCCCATGTCTGCCTGGGTTTCCCCCAGGTACTCTGGGTTCCTTCCACCCTCCAAAGACATGCATGCTATGTTGATTTGCCGGTGTCAAAATTGCCCCTAGGAACAACTGTGTGTGTGGATGGTTGGATGGTGTGGCTCCACGACAGACTGGCGAACTGTTCGGGGTGTATCCTGCCCCTTGCCTTGAATCAGCCGGGATGGGAACCGGCAACCCCTGCCGCCCCATTTGGGATAGACGGATAAGAAGGTGACTGACTGACTGGCTTCATCATGATGGAAACAGGATGGAACATCAAACACGGGGCCCTCCTGTCTGGCGATGCCAAGGAGGAGGAAGAGAGAGTTGGACAACATAATCCTCAAATGTACTTTGAAACCAACAAATTTAGAAAAAATTAAATTTATTCCAAGAAGAAGTTCAATGTTTTTCTACTTTATTTTCAAGTGATTTACTGCTACTGTGTAACTAAATCAGAAATTCTGTGTAATTCCAGCCTTTTGGCCCAACAATCACCTAGCAAATGAGGTATTTAGTCAGACTTCAGAGGTGCCAACCTGAACACCCTTCTTACTTTATGTCTTTGAAACTCTAGAGTGAATGCAAAAGCATGAAGACACACAATGATGATGCCTCATCACTGTTAAACAATAACACAATACTGGACATCATCAGGTTGTTATCTGCGGCAAACAGCTGTAACTCACATACAAAGCCATTCAGATGCAAATGAGATGCAATGAAGTTGCCATTAGGTGCAATCTAGTAAAAAATATGAAAACATATCACACAATGTTCATAGCCCTGTCTGTGAATGAGGTGGGGGTTTTTTTCTAAATTTGTCTGTCCCTGTCCAATTATAACATTGAGTACAGATTGACCCTTCTTCAAACTTGTAATAGACAGAAGAGGATTAGCTTCCTTCTCTCACCTTGGATAGACTGAAGGTCTTCCTCCTGACATTGATGTATGACTCTCTCTTTATCCTCAATCATTGGATTTCCTCCAAGAACATCCACCTAGATCACTCAGAGAGACAAACTAAAACCTCTGGTTACCTTAGGTTACTTTTCATCCAAAGATTGTAAAACCACCAAGTCATATCTACTGTACGTTTTCTTTCACACATATTTGCAATGAAATGATAAAGAAACCTAAAAATGGAAGATAAAAAAAATTTATTTGTTGTATTTATTTGATTTATTGGTTCTGTGAGTACAAAGTATTATCAATGTCAGTAAACCAAAACTTCCTTTTTATTGCTCTCTTCTAAATCCAAAGCAGATTTAATTTTTCATCGATTATCCAAAAAGCATTTAGTCATGTCAATGCTGTAAACAAACGAAATGATAGATTAGTAAATTGTTGAATTCAATGTTGAAATTGTGAGAAAAACACAGAAAAAGCGCAAAAAAACACAGTAGCCGAGCAACATTTAACAGGGAAAGGAAACATCTAAAGGGAAAAAGTTAGCTCATTCACCTCACAGTGGCACTACGTGGGAGGTAATGGAGTATGTCATTCAGCAGGAGATTTGAATATCCATCAAGTAAGAGAGTTAAGCATGGTTCTCTGTAGGTTTACACAACTTCCCGTCTGTTATGAGGTGTCACACATGACGGTGATTCAGTATCCTTAAACTATCAATGCAGGAAATAAAGATAGCGGGAAATTAGAGTTCAAGATGATTTTCCTGGAAGCCCTCAGAAAGGGAAGGTGCTACTGGGTTTTTATAAGAATAGCTTTGATGTGATTGACCTCAAGTATGTATTGAAAATCTGCCCCATACATTGATGACTGGTTGTATGAGCCAAGAAGTCCCTTTAAAAAAAAAATAGCTGTCTCATCAACTTTCCGACCCTACATTAATTCTTCATCAGGGATCCCGTTCTACCTTTATTTTTTATCTACTGTATGTCTGCATTTATCTTCATTTCCTCATGTTCCTTCTGCATCTTCTTATTTACCATCTTGTTACCATCTATTTCTTTTTCATTCATCCATGTCTGCCATTCTTCCACATGGTCTGATTTCACTTAATCTGATTTGTATTCAGATGTGTTTTTCCGTTTTTCTGTTTTAGTTTTGCCTCCTGTAATTACTTATCAGAGCTAATTTGATCGGTGTTGACGTTGGGACACATTTGTACTTATCCAATTGGTAAGTTTCAGCTCAGGCTAGACATTTTAAACAAGCTAACTTTGAATGTTTATGGATCAGTTGATGATCTTTCTTGTATCTTAGCAGGAAACCTAAAGTTTGCACATGAGTAGCTTGTCTTATAAAGAATCTGTGTTACAAATGAGTCTATTCATCAGACATTGTGCTCAAATATACACAGTGCAGACTCTTTTAATCAACAGTTTTCATAAATCTGAAAGAGCTCAATATTTCTAATTGATCTTTTTTTTTTCATGTGATTCATAGCGGCCTGGCATTTTACCCGAAAAGAAGACGTGCAAAACGAAATTTTCATATCCTTTTTTTGTTAGTTTTTTTTATATATACATGCATTATATGTTCAAACAGGCAACTTCATGTCAGACAGCAATAAGGATGTAACATTTTAGATTGATTTCTTATATCTTGGGTTGAATTTAAACTTAACCCAATTTCCTGTGAAGTGTACGTCTGTATGCAAAGCTTTTATGATCAACAACTGCATAAGAGAGCAGGTGGTGATGAGGAACTGAAATCTGCTACAATGTCACACATTTGAATTAAGAAAGAATTAGTCTGGGTGTTCTGAGCAATAATGAGATAAGATTTGTGATAGTGTGATTATTTAAGCAATCAGTCTTCTTTGATTGCTCTGAAGACTGCTCTGTGACCAGTGCTTGCCCATCAGCATAAAACAATCTGAGCATAATTCAAAAAGCCACGGCATTGTGCTTTTTTTTAATACAGATAAATCATCTTACATGTCGATGGCATTGTGCCTTTAAAATAAATGAAAGCAACCAAACGTAGCATGAAAAATTTCTCCATCACATCATATTCCATTCTGCTTTATGGCTCAACTTAGAAGATTGCCAAATCAACTCTGCAGTTCATTTCAGAAAGCAAACTTCACTTTCCATTTCCAGAAGTGAGCCCCTGAACGTGTTCCAGCTCGCAGCGAGCACCATTGTGTTGGATCTGTGCAGTGGCTGTTGAAGCATGGTAATTTAGGGAGAACGTGCAGCTTCTCATCAACCCTCCACAGCTCTAAATGGAGCGAATTGTTCAGTTCATGGCCAGGACGAGCCACAGTAGTATGTGTTCTTCTTATGCTAACCACAAAGAGATTCAACCACAGTTGAGAATACCACAACTTTGGGAGAAATATTTTTTTCTTGTTGTGCAAGTTAGTCACCACAATATTCCACATACTTATAAAAAAAAAAACCCATAAATTTAATTGCTCACTACTTTCTTAATTATTCAATTTGGTTAATTTAAGCTTTTAATTACATCTTGTTCAACCTTTGAAACAAAACAAGTCTAGTTTGCTCTCAGAAATTTATTTACTTATACTCTGTAATTTCATTTTCCTGCCAGAGTGACTGATGACTCAGATACGTTTGAACTGTTTACCCTGTTTTTCTGCTGACCAATATGAAACATGTCCAGACAGTTTCATGATGCTAAAGAGCAAGAAGGACTGGACCGCTGGAAGGACTATGGCTTGCAGCTGGCAACATCTTATTCATCCATCTGTAATCCCTGTTCTGATTCATCTGTAAGCCTTGAAGGTTCATTCCGAAGGTTTAAAGCAAATTTTGATGGCTTTAGACAAGTTCAGTTTTCTGTGTTTGTCAGAAAAGATGCTTTCTGAAAGTGTCAAACTCTTCTAAAACATTTTCTATAGTGTGGCTCATCTTGTGCCATCAAGAAGTTGAACCATTAACTCAGAATTTCAAATCGCACACTTGGAATGGACTATTTCAAAGCACTCCAATCAGCTATTGAGTCCAAACCCTAGTTTGCTATTTCAATTTATGAATGAAGGATTGAGAGACCATAAAGTTATCTGCAACGCATAATGGGGTGTTTTCAGCGGAGCGGAAATATCTGACACACATTGTGCAAGCTGTCCAAGAACAAGTGAAAGATGCACACTAAAACCGTTCCTTCCTTTTTATGGCCATCCACAGTTCTTCCTCTTTATACACAAATTGATGAAAGCGCAACTTTTTAAAAAGTGTACTATGACTTGCTGCTTTGTAACATCGGGTGAACTTCACAATTTCTCTCTTCTTGTGTGCATTTATTCAGGTATTTCAACTTGTTTGCACAAACTCATTGTTCATTAAAACTATGATGAACATGGCACTGGGATAGACTGGCAAATATACAGTAATTCTTTATCATCAGTACGTCAAAGCATGATAGACTATAAAAAAGTATATTGTTTTTAATTAGAAATCAGGGTTTAGTATTTAGAACCTACTTTATTTGTCTCCAGGGCTAAGCTTGTAAGCCACGTCAGATGAAAATGAAAGCAGAATTGAAAAAAGAAGCAGAGAAGTTTGACCTAAAAAAGGGCAAAAAAGTAAATATGAGGTGTGAAAGTCAGGAAGTTGTCTAATGGTGTTTTGAAGGGAGGAAAATGTCAGACCAAAACTTCCACAGCCTGAAGGTAACCTAACAAACCCCAACAACACGTACTAGAAAAAGAAAAGAACATGGATTAGGCAGATGCTGCTTGCTGATATTTAAAGATGGACGATCTGATTAGCTCCAGATCAGCTAATTAACTTCCATTTAAATACTGCAGACACAGAAATAACCAAAAAATAATAAAATAAACATGAAAATATAATTTCATCAGTCATTTTGTTCCAAGATGTACAGTGTGGTATTTCTCGGGCTATTAGGGAAGAGGCATTGGCTTAGTGGTAGAATGTCCACCCTTGGACTGAGAGAAGCTGGTTTGATTCCCACTGGGCCTATGTCTAAGTGTCCTTGGGGAAGACACCTAATTCCCTGTTTTTCCTACCATTGGTGCCATCATGGCTGCCTGCTGTGGTGTAATGCAACACAGAAATTAAACATTTTAAAAACATTCCTTTTTAATGAGACTTTTAATTTTTTATTTTATGATTCACTGTTTTCTAAATGTTGATTTTGGTTTTTAAATAGTTTTTATTGCTTTTACCTTATGATGTATGTTTGGATGAAGCACTTTTGAATTTTTTCATAAAATGTAAGGCGCGTACAAATAAAATCTATCATTATCATTATGAAATTTCTCTATTTGAGGGATGAATGTAATCCGTTGGAAAAAAAAAACAGAGTTCACATTAGAATGCTTGGTATAACTGAGGCCCCGCGACAGACTGGCAACCTGTTCCGGGTTTATCCTGCCTCTCACCTCAAATCGGTCTGTATGGGCTTCGGCACCTCCCGCAACCCAAAAGGGATAGATGGTTAAGAAGGTGACTGACTGACGCACTGACTGACTGGTATAACTGAACAAATGTGGTCACTTTGTGGATAATTACATTTTACGTAAATGTTTCTTTATAAATGTTTGCATCACGTTGGCCATTTGATGACTTACTGTGACAACTTTTTTTATTTGTCAGAAAAAGCTGTTTCTTTGCATTAGTCTCTCAGTTTCTTATAGTTCCGGTGTATTTTTGTATCCTTCTGACACGTTACTCATTTCAGAAAACACATGTCTCTGACGTTTGTTTTTTATTTTGAAAATTCCACACGAAAGCCACATCTGGATAGTAAAACAAACACATTTTGGTTCACTTGCGCTGACTGTTGAATTTCCTGACACTCATAACACTTTTTTACTGCTGTTTCCGGAAATTCAATTCAATTCAATTCAATTTTATTTGTATAGCCCAAAATCACAGAATGTCCGTCTCAATGGGCTTCACAAGAAAAAGAGGAATGTATTAACACAAATACACAACAAGAAAAATAACTAACAAATGCTAACTAAACAAGACTAGCACATTAATGCACTTAGACTCTCCTTCTCGGTGAGGAAAAACTCCTAAAAAACCCATCAGTGGGGAAAAAATAAGAAACCTCATGGGGATCCACGTGAAAGAGAGATCCCTCCCCCGGGACGAGCAAACAATGTGTCAAAGATTATTGTTTAAATATTAGCTTATTCTAATCTACAGCTAAATATCTAAAGAAGTCAATAAATGTTCTTCATCCTGATGGAAACACGGGGGGCTCTTCAGCCCGGAGATGTCAAGTACGGGGATGAGTAGATGTTCTTCATCCTGATGGAAACACTGGGGGACTCCTCAGCCCGGAGATGTCCAGAACGGGGATGAGTAGATGTTCTTCATGCTGATGGAAACACGGGGGACTCCTCAGCCCGGAGATGTCCAGTACGGGGATGAGTAGATGTTCTTCATCCTGATGGAGACACGGGAGACTCCTCAGCCCAGCGATGCCCACGGCAGAGATGAGTAGATGGATTTCGTCCTGATGGAGCGGGGATGAAGAAGCGCGGAGGTCTCCTCGGTGTGGCCATGCCCAGGACAGGAACGCAGAGTCCTGGATGGGGCTCTCTCCCAGAGAGGAGAGAGACAACATGTGAATTGTATTGTACCAACTAGCAGTGTAATTCTAAATAAACGGACAATTTAGAACAATGAATGAGATAGAAAGCCAGGGGTTTAGGGTAGAGGGTTAGAGTAGGGGGTACGGGGAAAGAGCCAAGACAGTCTGGCAGAGAATAGTAGATAGAATTAGAGGACAGAACCCCAATGTACCATACTTTCCCCAGCTTTTACTATCTAGCAGCCAACTATTAATTATATCAGCTAAATGAAACTGTTTCTATCTGGCCTGTTGATAAGCTTGTTCAAACAGGAATGCTTTAAGCCTCCCTTTAAATGTAAGAACACTGTCTGCCTCTCTCACTTGAGCTGGGAGCTTATTCCATAAAACTGGAGCTTGGTAGCTAAAGGCTCTACCTCCAACTGTACTTTTTGAAATCCTAGGAACCACCAACAGCCCTGCATTTTGTGAGCGGAGTGTTCTGCTTGGTTGATAAGGTACTATAAGTTCACTAATGTAAGATGGAGCCATGCCGTTTAGGGCCTTGTAGGTTAGTAAGATGATTTTAAACTTGATCCTAAACTCAATAGGAAGCCAATGGAGAGACGCTAGCACGGGAGTAATATGATCTCTTCTATGAGTTCCTGCTAATAGTCGTGCTGCTGCATTTTGAACCAGCTGAAGACTTTTTAGGGAAGACTTAGGGCATGCTACGAGCAAAGCGTTACAATAATCCAATCTCGATGTAACAAATGCATGGATGAGTTTTTCGGCATCACTTTTACATAAGATATTTCGGATTCTAGAAATGTTGCGAAGGTGAAAGAATGCAGTTTTACAAGTCTGTTCTATGTGAGCTTTAAATGATAAATCTGGATCAAATAAAACTCCTAGGTTTCTAACGGTGAGGTCAGAGGCCACAGTTACTTCGTCGAAGAAGACTGCTTGGTCAGTAAAAACATCTCTCAGATTTTTAGGACCTACTACAATAACTTCAGTCTCATCTGAGTTTAAAAGGAGATAATTGATTGTCATCCAAGTCTTTATGTCCCTGATACAGGTATTAAGTTTTTCTACATGGTCACTCTGGTCAGGTTTGACTGATAAGTACAGTTGTGTATCATCTGCGTAACAGTGAAAATTAATACTGTGTTTTCTGATTATGTTTCCCAGAGGCAGCATGTAGAGCATGAACAGAATAGGTCCAAGAACTGAGCCCTGAGGCACACCAAAACTAACTTTGGTAGAAATAGAGGACTGATCATTTACATGAACAAACTGGTATCTATCAGATAAATAAGATTTAAACCATTGAAGAGCTGCTCCTCTGATCCCTAAGTCATATTCTAATCTTTGAAGTAAAATGCTGTGGTCAATTGTGTCAAAGGCTGCACTAAGGTCCAAGAGAACTACGATTGAAACCAATTCAATTCAATTCAATTCAATTTTATTTGTATAGCCCAAAATCACAGAATGTCCGTCTCAATGGGCTTCACAAGAAAAAGAGGAATGTATTAACACAAATACACAACAAGAAAAATAACTAACAAATGCTAACTAAACAAGACTAGCACATTAATGCACTTAGACTCTCCTTCTCGGTGAGGAAAAACTCCTAAAAAACCCATCAGTGGGGAAAAAATAAGAAACCTCATGGGGATCCACGTGAAAGAGAGATCCCTCCCCCGGGACGAGCAAACAATGTGTCACAGATTATTGTTTAAATATTAGCTTATTCTAATCTACAGCTAAATATCTAAAGAAGTCAATAAATGTTCTTCATCCTGATGGAAACACGGGGGGCTCCTCAGCCCGGAGATGTCCAGAACGGGGATGAGTAGATGTTCTTCATGCTGATGGAAACACGGGGGGCTCCTCAGCCCGGAGATGTCAAGTACGGGGATGAGCAGATGTTCTTCATCCTGATGGAGACACGGGAGACTCCTCAGCCCAGCGATGCCCACGGCGGGGATGAGTAGATGGACCAGTCCCTTTTCTTTGGCTAATAAAAGGTCATTTGTCACTCTAACTAGCGCAGTTTCTGTGCTGTGGTGTGATCTAAACCCTGATTGAAATTCTTCAAAAAGACTATTTTCCTGCAGGTGACGGTTCAGCTGCTTAACTACAACTCTTTCTAGAATTTTAGACATAAAAGGTAAATTTGATATTGGTCTATAGTTGGCCAGAATGCTGGGATCTAAATTGGTCTTTTTTAGAAGCGGTTTAATAACTGCATGCTTAAATAACTGTGGAACATATCCTGTTTCTAGGGAGGAATTTATTATAGTTAAAATAGGTTTGTTAATTACAGGTAGCGTTTCTTTGAAAAGCTTGGTTGGAATTGGATCTAAAAGACAGGTTGATGTTTTGGAGCATGTAATAACATCTGTTAGCTCAGTTTGGTCTATAGCAGTGAAACAATCTAATGTTACAGAAGTTTTTAGAGAAGCTTTCATTTCTGCAGCTTCAGCCTGCTCTGGACTAATTGTAGGAATAAGTTCATTCAGTTTATGCCTTATATTTGAGATTTTATCATTAAAAAATGTAAGAAAATCTTCACAGCTTAGAGTAACTGGGATAGAAGGCTCTATTGTGTTGTGACTGCTGGTCAGCCTAGCTATAGTGCTAAAAAGAAATCTAGGATTATTTTCATTCTCCGCTATTAAAGTTGAATAGTACTGGTTTCTAGCCTTACGCAAAGATTTTTTATAATCTAGGAGGCTACGTTTCCAGGCGTTCCGATATTGCTCTGATCCAGAACGCCGCCATTCTTTTTCTAGCTTACGGGTTTCTTGTTTAAGAGAGCGTGTATCAGAGTTAAACCAAGGTGGCACTCGGTCCCGTCTAATAACTTTGGAATTTAAAGGCGCGACAGAATCTAGTGAGTCCCTAAGACTTTGGAAAGCACTATCGACATACTGGTCATGAATACTGCGACTAGAGCTGCAAGAGGTATTGTCAGTAAATTCATTTAATATGGTACTAAGTATTGGCTGAATTTGACATTTAAACTCAGACACAGATCGCTCAGATAACGTTCTTCTAAGTTGTGTTTTTTTTCATTGGGGCAGACACATTTTTTAATAAAAACTGAAACGTAATTAGAAAATGGTCTGAAAGTACAGGGTTATGAGGAAAGACGCTAAGCTGACTAATCTCTACACCATAGGTTAGAACTAGGTCCAATATGTGTTTGTGAAAGTGAGTAGGTTCATTTACATTTTGTGTGAAACCAACATGATCTAGTAAAGCAGTGAAAGCATTTCCTAAGCAATCGCTAGAGTCATCAACGTGAATATTAAAATCTCCTACTATCACTATTTTATCAGAATCTAAAACTACACTGGACAGAAAATCAGAGAACTCGGTTAAAAATTCTGAATAAGGTCCTGGCGGACGGTAGACAATTATAAATAAAATTGCTTTTTGTTTTTTCCGGTTTTGCTGGTTAATAGATAGTACGATACTTTCAAAGGAATTATATGTGTATTTTATTTTAGGGGTAAGAAGTAAGCTAGACTGTGATATTACTGCTAAACCACCACCTTTCCCAGAGCTTCTGGATTTTAGGTAGTTATTGTGACTTGGAGGCGTTGCTTCATTTAGCCTTACATAGTCATCTTGTCGTAGCCAAGTTTCAGTTAGCGCTAGTAGACTAAGTTTGTTATCACTAACTAGTTCATTGACTAGAAGGGACTTTGAAGAAATTGATCTGATGTTCAGTAGGCCACATTTAACTATATCATAATTCTGCTCATTGTTACTGAGACTGTTGGTGGTTATCACTTTTAAGTTTCTGGGTCTCACTCCTTTCACTTGTCTTTCTGTGTATAAGCTAAAGCTAAGTCCTGCTGAGCTAAGCCTGTGTTGGGTTTGCACCAGCGCAGAAGGAAGCTCAGAGGAGAGTTTTAAACTACAGCTCTGTGCCTGGGTCTCGTCTCTGGATTGTCAGGTTGAACGACTAAGGCTGTCACGAATGTTCCTAGAAAGAAGAGCGGCACCTTCCAAAGTGGGATGGATACCATCTCTCCGCATGAGACCAGGCTTCCCCCAGAACGCACTCCAGTTATCTATAAAACCAATGCCGTTCTCTGGGCACCATCTAGCTAAGCTAAATTGCACAGCTAATTTTTTGCATTCCATGTGTTTTGCTGAGAGTAACTAAGTTTATTTGTTCTTGGTTTTACCTTCATTGTTTGCATTTAAATTGACTGTTTCTTTATTATTAGTCTTCAATAATTAACAATCTGTACATTTGAATCCTACAACCAAAAGTTGTTTTGAACTCTTTTTTTGTCCCCATAAACTTCACACATGTGTACTTCTGCCCGGATGTGGTTTCAAACATCGCTGGAAAGCCTGAGTAAGTGTTGTGCATTTGTGAAATGAGCCAGACTGCTGTAGGAAGTGGTTGGGAAGAGTGGGATTACTGTACTGTTTCTCAGCAATGAGCCAAAAGACAAACACATATCAGATTCTTACTTACACATCATTCAGACACCTCCACACATCACTAAAGCAGCCTTACTCCATCTCTCCATCTTGGTCAGAGTTAGCTGTAGGATAGCATGTCATTTCTCTACTGGGAATTGATGAAGGTCAGCCAGTATAATTATGTTGGTCCTCACTGCGTGTACATGTCAAAGTCAATCTCACTAGTGTTTTATTTCGGTCAAAATCTGGATTACTGACAGACTAATTTCAACTCAAAAGTCTTAAATATCACTTATGTGTTTTGCACTAAATTTTTAACATCTTTTTAACATTGTCAAAAATTCTCAAATTGGCTGAGCTCTGCAATGTTTTCTGGTCCGTCCTGCAGCGGTACCCACACCAGCTGTATCGGTTCTCCTTCTGTTGGACACTATCAGTTACGCCGAGAGGAGGATCCTGGCACTGGGCACTCCAGGATCTTCGTATCACTTACCCAGGCATGCACCTGCATAACTTGCTGCTTCATCGGGCGCACAAAGCTTAGACAAAATCGACAGGCTAGTTGTAAAACTGAACACCTCTTGGAGACTCCATTGTCTCTAGAGACAGAAGGATTGATAAATAGATCTGAATGAATTACTGGATGGTTGCGTGTGTAAAGAGTTTGAAGAAGACCTTAAAGTAGATTATTATGGGTTCACCTCACCTTTTAAAGGGCTCCAGAAAATAGCTTTTTTTTTTGTTCTGACTGCATTAAAAACACTCAAAACCTAAATACTGTAACTCACACAAGCACGTTTTCAACAAAGGCACCTTCCTGTTTACTGATTTACCAGTTGTTTTCTCCAAAGAATTGATGGTAAATTCAAGAAAAAAATTATTTTTGACTCATGCTCTTTTCAGAGACTTTGACGGTCCATTGAGACACATTTTATTCTCTCGTGAAAACATTAATGTGTTGTGCAGAGTTATGTTATGCTGACTTAATCTTGGCCAAATATCCTTAAAAAATACCAAGAATCACCAAGGAATAATATTTCCCATCATAATCTCAGTTAAGAATCTGTAGGGTTAGTGAGTAATAGTGAGTATTCAGTGATTGACGTCACACACTGATTTTAGAAGCACATCTCAACACAGCTCATAAACGCATACATCCCAGTAGCTCCAGTCCAGGAAGAATGAATAAAGTCTACAGATTTTAAAAGGAGTGTTTACTGCAAATTGAAAAAAGTCTAAAGTGAAAATCTAAGTGACCTTGTTTCTTACTTGTCATTTAAAAAACTTATGTCAAAGATCTTTTCTATTTAGAAACCATTTCACATCATATCACGGTTCAATTTCTTTCATCATGTGAAATGATCTACTTGATTTGTGTCTGTCTGACCTCAGTGAGCAATACCATGATCGAAAAGTGTGAGCCTGAGGTTGCATCAAGAGGGATTATGGTGGAGATGAAGAAAAGATTGGAAATGTTTGGATTGGTTCAGGACTGTCAGGAAAAGCAGGTCCTGGCAGTGTGATGCCTGCACACCAAGACTGCAGATGAGCTCATCAGTTGCAGAGTTGTTGGGAAGAAACATCTGGATGTCAGTAAAAGAAAGACACAAGTTACTGAAAATGACTAAACTTTAAATGTGTGCTATGCACAGCACTTCAGCTGAACATGAAAAAGGGCCATTTTGGTTTCTGACAAATACGACTCAGCTAATTGAATAATATACTTTGAATGGATCTGGAAAGTCTGACATACATTTTAAGAATAATTTCCCGTGAGACCTGCTGATATGCCAAAGTTGCATTTAAACTGTTCCGGTCTTGACATATTTAGACAGATTGCATAAAAAGCCCAAATAATTTCATTCTTAGATTTTATAATATTGCAGTAATGTTGTTTCCTACATAAGAATTTTTATCTAATGCATTTTTATGTAATGATTATCAGGATGAAGTTTTGCGTAAAGTCAAGGTGATGCAGGGCATACTTTCAGACCACTACAATTAGCACTGTTAAGAAAATTAGGTTTTTCTCATGTTACACCCATTTTTAAATCTTAAACAAATTAAAAACCAATCAAAAAAACCGGCAATAAAAATGTTCAAAGGGTTTTTGGGCCTTTCTTTCTGCTGTACACAAACAATTATCGTAAATGCTCATCCAGAAATTGAATGCCTCACCTCCCGCAACCGAGAAGCCACATAGAAAGATTTGAGTCAGACAATCTGTGTAAATATTTAATGCCAGACTTAAAGTGATCAATCAATGGACATTTATTTTATTAATTTGATGTTAAACAGACAGGACAACCATTCCTTCTGGTGGACGCAGCGGTGAAGAAAAAGCAAGGAGCATATGCAGTATTGTTTGAGCAGTTATGGCAACTGTTGTATCAAAACAGGTAACTTGTCATGTTAATGTATCTTGGATGGGTTTGAGAATACTGATTTACTGTAGTTCTTTCATTTCATTTAGCTGCATTAACAAATCAAAGAACTCAGAAAGAACTTATGTGTACATAAAAGACATGTAAACACAGCACCACCATGTTACTTTACCATCACTTAAGATTTATTCATCAAAAACGGTTTATTTGTGTTTTCTGTCAAGCTTAGTTACTTTAAGTTTCTTTATGTGTACAAGTCCAATACAAAATTGAAATGAGTAATTTATTTTCATTCCATTTAAACTGAAAATTTCTTCTCTTTAGAACTCGAGAATCCCTCCAAGCTCCATGAGGAGGAAATCCAAGGAGTAGCGTGATAAACACAACCCAAGTTTATTGAGCAACAATCTTGAACTCTCTAACATGAGGAAAATTTTATCAAACTAAAAAGACTTTTTCCATCCATTATAAGGATTGTAAAATAATGCAAATCTTTTTCAAAGAGTTAAAAAAAAAATTCTTCTTCACAGACATTATTTAGTTTTTTCAAAGGTAAACTACAAAACCTTGTGGCTGACAGTTACGAGATAAAGAGTTCAGAGTACATGGAAAAAAAAAGTCAAAGTATAAATCCATTTAAATGTTGCCAATAATTCTACGCAATTTATTTCCCTTGAGACCCATCAGAAGGATGAATGGACAGTACCAAGGTAAATCTTAGAATTATGAGCTTCTTTAGTACAAAACCGGACAGGATGTAACCAGCAGCCTTCAGTCCATTTGTGGAATGCATAAACATAAACTCACCTTGACAGGAGTATTTCTCCTTTCGAAGAAACATGTTTTTTTTTTTTTTTCACATTTTTTTTTGGCACTCATTTTTATAAAAGCAAATGTAGTTGTATAAATCTGGAAAAAATATGTAGATTTAATGAGGACACAATGTTTAGCAGTACGACATGTGATTTACAAATTATCTCTGGACACATCAGGTCATCCCACCACCTCGTTCCTTGTCATGACCTATTCAGACCATGATGAATGCCCAGTCTTTTGTCAGACATCCAGCACTCTGCTGTCATGTCAGTGTCCCCCAGATCCCTGCAAAATTTAAAATAAAAATCATAATCTCCCAAAATTCAGCACAGGTTTTTCTGTGTTCGATCAAAATTATTCAAGTAGTTCAACTCATACAAATTTAGATTTGTGCTAACACCTTAATTTGATCCTACAAAGTTCATACAATTTCAGGAAGAAACCATTATAAAAAAAAAAAAAAAAGATATGTTTCTCTCATCAACGGGAGAACAGTAACAAGCTTAAATTTTTGTCTTGCTGAAAACATGTGTGTTTTTAAAATAAAACTTTCACCCTTTAATTTTTCTCTAATTTTATTGTTTAATTACATGCATATTTCACAAAGTTATGTTTGGCATTTATTGATACACAATTTTCATGAGGTTCCAAATAAACAAATTGCCAGAATACTCAACTAAATATTCTCCAAATGCCTGTGTGGCCACAGTTTTTTTTTTTCGTGTAACAGTAGAAAATTTGTAGTTTTTCTTAGTAAGATACCAGAAGGACAAATCCCAAACAGCATGACAGCATGGTGCAGTAGAACTTGGCACTGCCACCTTGCAGCAAGAAGATAGCTGACTCAAACCCCATCTAAGATGAGGCGTGAGACACTGACTTGTTAGTGTGACGTTTGCATGTTCTCCTTTTTTATGCAGGAGTTCTCTCTAGATATTGTGGCTTCCTCACACCCTCCAAAAACATGCAGTTTAGGTATTGCCGATTGTACCGTAAATGGCCCCCACAATGAATGTTTGGTGTGTGATGGATTGTCTACATTGTGACAAACTGGGACCTGACCAATGTGTACCCTGCCTCTTGGTTGATAATTACACATTTGTGACTCAACGGGAAAGAAATAAGAAAGTGGATGAGTGGACATTTGCAAACTCAATAGAGAATGTTTGACTTACAAAATATCAAATGTCTTGCTAAATCTGAAGTATTTTGTCACATTTCAATTAAAAAGCAGTCACAGGTTTCCGTAATCATTTCAAAACTATGTTGGGTTTTTTTAATGTGAAAAAAGATAGTGGAGGGACAACAAGCAACCACACATTTTTGGCTCTCTGACACACCATAAACAGCTCTACAGATACAGTACATCCTGCTAGCAGCTGTTTCTGTTGGTGTGTCATAAAATATGCAGTTTACCATGATGATTTAATATCCCAACTGCTGTTAAAATATGTCCAAAAGGAGCAGTACACAGTCCTGCTGGAAATAATCTGTCATGTCCTGCTGTGTGTTTGAGAGTCTGATCATTATCTACCCTACCCCTTATATTAGAGGTTTATCTCTACAAATCATCTGCAGAATGTTGTTTACGTACTTCTGTGAAATTGAGATGGTGAGGTAATATGTAGAGGTTACAAGGAGTTTGTCATTGTAAATGAGACAAGTAGTGGAGAGAAAAAAAACACTCCTGAAACTGTCACATTAACAACCCGAGAGGAGCTGACAGGTGAGGGGAGCAGGTGTTCCTGTTGAAGAGCTTCATCAGCAGAGAATTTATTCAAAACTGGGAACACAATCTGGCAGCAACCCCACAAGCATGTTTTGAATTATTGCTTTGGAAAACTGATTAACAAATGAACATGCTGATAAAAAAAAATTGAAACAGAACTATTTTAAAAAGCAGACTAAGATTTACAAAATAGGCATCATTGATTAAGATGAACTTTGTCAACAAAATTAGCACTACGTTTTTTAACACTTTTTTTAAATCCCACCATATTTCAATTCTCTTTAGTGAGAAGTAGTAGATAGATGCTGAGTTCTCAACTTAGGAAACCTGGAGGAGGTCCAGAAAGTTCACGGATCAAGTGATGGTGGACATGAAGATGGTGGATGCAAGAAAGGAAAATGTAGTGTAAAAAGAATTGATTTGCAATGGGAACTCTTGAAGGAAAGAGGTGAAAAAAAATTTTCATAAATAAAAAATTGTAAACGGTTTTAGTCCTGGATGGGACGAGGCTTTTCAATGGCCTTTCTGGGTGGAGTTGGCATGTTCTCCCTTGGTGTGCATGGGTTTTTCTCCAGGTACGCCGGTTCCCTGCCATCCCCCAAAACACGCATATGTGAGGTTGATTGGCTGCTATGAAATTGCCCCAAAGTATATGTGTGTTTGATGGTTGTCTGTGTGGACCTGCAGCAGACTAGCAACCTGTTTGGGGTGTACCCTGCCGCATGCCTGAAGTCAGTCACGATAGGCTTCGGCACGCCGTGCAATTCTGACGGGATAAGTGGTTCAGAGGACGAAAAGTACGAAATATTGTAAATAACTGAGATTGTCTGAGAAAAGATTTTTTTAAAGAAGAAGCATCTAGAAAATTACTTCTCAGTCGTACAACTTATTAATATATTTTGCGCATTTTTGGAAAATAGTGTAGAAGACATTTAATTGTGGTATTTCATCAGGTACAATTTCTTTACATTTCATGCATCAAACTATTCTGACTGGGTTACGCCATGATTCCAGTGTCACCACATTAGTAATAATCGGGCCTGCACAGGCTGTGTTTGCGTTAGAAATTTGTATTAGTAATTTAGGAAAAGATAAAGAAATACCACCAAAATGTCACATTACCCAGTTGAATGCACTTAACAAGAAAAAAAAAGAGAGCAATCACGCACGGGGAATAGAAGATACCAGTTTTTATGGTTTTATCAATGTATCTTTGATCTTCATGGATCTGTTGAAATCAAATCCACATAATTCCTTTGATGATAGCTTCACAAAGTATTTTATGTGGGAAAGAAAAGTTTCTACATCCTGGAATTCAGAGCTCATTCAATAAAACAATAAGTCAAAGTTTGATCAATGCAGTAAATATTTTCCTTCTCTGTTCATCATTCAACCTTTTGCCCCTTTCGTCAAGTCTTTTCATGATGCCAAATATCAGAACATCAGAGGTCAGTGTCTTGTCAAATAATTTCTTTTCATTCCTTCATTGGCTCAAGATAAGAAGAGTTTGGTGATAGCTGAGTGTAGGGAGTTTTTAGATTTGAACAGCTCTTGGCGTTTTTTTATGAAAAGAACATGATCAGTGTCAAAATTTGCGTGGGCAAACACAATGAAATTTATTTGCTGAGCTGATGTGAACTTGTCTTGTGGTTGGGAGCAGTACGTACTATAAACACAAGTAAAAAGACATTACGAAACCGCTAAAATAAAAGTGTAAAAGAAAAAATAGTGTGCAATAAAAGAATTGTCTAATTGATTTCGTTTGCTGGAAAATTACATCAGGATTGTGCTGCTATAACTCGGCAAAAAGAAGTTCAAAGACATCTTTTCCATGTCAGATGACTTCATAACTGTCGAACGGTATTGTGTCAGGATCCTTGCACTATTCCTGCCTTCACACCATTAACCAGATAGACATTTCACCACAACAGCAATTTTACTTTTATTGTATTTTGATTGGTTTGTAGTATCAGCGCATTAGGAAACTCGGTTATATCTCATTTTCGACATAATGTGGCCATTGAGGGCAGTTTGTTTGCTGAACAAATATGAACATTTTGAGGAGTTGAATTCCACAAATGATATTTACTGCCGCTACCCAATCAGCATAACATGAATGAGATGCTCACTTTCTTTGTTGAAAGAAATTTTATTCTGGGTAGCTCGTTTAATCTGTGACAAGACTTTTACTGCAACAAACGGCAAACACGTGACGTGACTGAGAATGTCAAAACTTTCAAATGGAACACAGAGACGGAAAACCACTTGTGTTAACAGGTTAACTTTGTGATTGTTTTAATATTTTATTCCCTGAAACTTTTTGCTCAGTCACTGTAGTTTGAAATATTTCTGAGTTGGGTTTTTGTTTCCTTACCAGGAGGGAGGGCTTCTTCAGAGAAATAATAATGACAGTTCTGAGGTTTTCCAGAGGATTTCAATATTTGGGGAATGAAAACTATGTGAATTAGAAACCTTTCACAATCAGCAAGTCTCAATCCAAGAGATTATATGAGATTTGTGGTTCCACTAACAATAATTTTTTCAATGTCACATACTTGAAGAGAAAGGAAGGGGATTCATCAAGACTATTCTGTCCTCCTTTATTATTTTTTTTTCTAAATATATTGGATTAAACAAATAATAATGTTAGGGTGGTCCCTCATTTTTCTCTGAGCCTCTTGGGAGCCATAAACAAATTATCTGAAAAGGAGTTCAGAGGAAATGAAGGTTATTCTGTGTGGGTGACCACACTTTTTACTTTTGCTGTACAAGATAGAGGTGAAATCTTGTTGCTCTGGAGAGATACAGGATCTATACTTGTGATGGTGGACTTCTGACATGTTTTTGTCACATCAATGAACAGTATGACCATTCATGCGGAAACACTGAGACAGGGCTGACTGGCTATCTCCGAGGAGCTGGAACAAGACTTTCACTGACTAAAGGCATCAATGTCTTTGCTTCAGTTCACTTTGACATTTTCATCGACGCTCTCAGTGACTGACCAAAATAATTGGAAAGATAGCCCCTGAGAATATGCTAAAAGTTTTTTCCATTGATGTAGTTAAACTTGTTCGAACAAGACCGATATGTTAACAAAATGTTTTTCAGATTGTAAGCTTGGCATTGTTTTACTGCCTGCTTAAAATGGCCCGTGTTTACAAGGACTTTCTATTAAATTTTGAGATGTGTGCAATCGGAATGAAAATAAAACTTGTTTGTTCCATTTGTCAACACTTATAGCAGTAAAAAAAAAACAAAAAAACTTTTGTTCAATTCGTTCAGGTTAGGAGGCTGTCCAACTGTATTTAAAATGATGATGTTTTAGTGACAATCCATGTTTTACATAACATGGTGTTATCAAGTTAAAGTATTTATCCATGTAAAGTGCATTGGAGAAAAAAAAAATCATTCGAATCTTAAGAGCTTGATTAATGCAGCACTGTTTTGGTCGGCCAAACCAAAAAGGTGTTACAAATGGCTGTTATTTTGATCAAATGTACTTATCGGAGCCTTAATAAGCTTCAGGCTTACATTAAAAGTGACCAAGAGGCTATGGAAAGTGAAGTAGCAAAGGAGATTAGGTGCTCAAATTTAGTTTGTTCACAAAATTTTATGGATCACAACTTGAATCCTGACGACCGACAACCTGTTCCGGGTGTATCCTGCCTCGTCTGAAATCAGTCGGGATAGGCTCCAACAACCCCATTTGGGATAAAAGGTTCAAAACTTGAATCCTTTCCATTTTTAAAGAAAAGAGGTCAAAATGTTGAAACAATAATTTTCCTAAATTTTAGCTTCCAGCAACATGTCTTCAGTTTTTTTCTCGTTTCGTTCATATAGGCTGTAATTATTTTGTAAAGCCAGAGAAAACCACAAGTTCAAACAGGAGTTGCTAAAATGTCGTTTGTCTCCTAAACAGAGACCCGATAGTGGGATTAAAGAGTTTTCCCCCCTTTTGTCTTATGTTTCAACAGCATTCAAATGCATCAAACCTAAATTTAGTCCCTTTTCAAGTTCAGATTGAGATCTGAAGATCTCACATGTTCCTCCAAGTTGTTAAGAGTTGGAAGCACACAGTCCAGGTGCTTCCTTGTTTGGCATGGTTCAGTGAATAAAGTGACTGTCCTATTATCAGAAGGTCGTAGGTTCAATTTGCAGTCTGTCCCCCTTCCTGTCAAACTCTCTTTGTGTAAGACACCAGTGTCCTGATGGATGTCTAGTGAGGTGTGTGGAAACTTCTGCAATTGGCGTACGAATGAAGGCAATAAGTAGTGGTGCAATGTGCATGTTTTACCATTTAAAGGTGTCCATATACTGACTGTAACTGAAGTGAGATTAGTTTTTCCCAAGGAGAAGTGAATTAATCAATATGAAGACAGTGGTGAGCTGAGTTACTTTCTGAGAAAATAAAATAAAGGGGTCAATATAAATTCTGAAGCGAGATTTTAAGATAAACAGTTGAAAAAACTTTCAGAAAAGTAATTTGAGATTAACATCAGAATGTCAAACTTGTTTACTGAGTAGTAAAGGAGACAAGTTTGAACAGTGAAATTTTCCTTTTGGGTAAGATATAGCCAACCCATTTTCCCAGAAACTGTGTGAAGATTTGCCCCAACAGGACATTTTGAAAATCTTGTGGCTGTGACTAGAAGCAGGTTAACAGCAAATGTCTTTTCTGCAGAACTGAATGCCCTGGGCCAGTTCTGTTCTAATGCAGACTCACTATCAACCAAAGTCTAAACCTGTCAAACTGAGTCAATACACTCTAGTTAGAAATGCGCAATCGCAGGAAATGATTCAGTACGCTTTCAAACAAGAGTTTTCCTTTCAAGCAAGAGAAGTACTTTTAATTATATTTGAGCCAACCTAATCTTGACTATAGTAATTTTTAATTTTACAATAGTTACTGTCAGAAATTTTGAGTCCAGATTGTGAAAGCAAAATGAAGAACTCAGCTTTCCTTTGTGGTGGTAAATGTTATTATGATTCTTTCCCCTGATGGTGTGTTCTACAATTGTCATTCAGCTTTGAAATATATTTTTTATTGCTGGAGCACAGCCACTTTCATTAATGGAATGTAATTAATATTATTGATCTTCAAGATGATTTCGTCATCATGATAAATACTTAATGAAGAAAAATGAATTGGGGGCTACAGAGACCCGAGTGAGACATTTCCAGTTTTGATGTGATCATTACAGTACAGCCTGCCTCCGAACACTGTCACCCCACTGGAGTAAAAACAGCAGAACTGTTGGTGACCAGTCACCATTATGAGGCCTCATCTCTAATGAGGCCCAGTTAATTCAGTGTCCAGTGAACCACGAGTCCCTCACCATTTCATTTATTCCTTTTCTTCTTTCTTTCCTTTTTCTTCTTTCAGTTCAAAGTGGAGTTTCAACAATGTCTTTCCAGTAAATCATTGGTTCTGCAACTGATCTACCCTCAAAAAAAGTAGCAATAATTACCTTTTGAAAGTTTTGATAGAATTTATCTCTATCATTAAAAATTTTAGGATTGCTGACACAACCACAAATGTGTTTGTCACAACTACTGATTGTTTTGTAATAAAATCTCACTCCGATTTTTTAATCAGATACAGCCTTATTTCAGATGGATGACAAGTAGAAATACGTGAATCATTCACATTGATTATATACTGCTCGTTTCTCACTCACATTGCTTCATTTGTTTCCCACTTAAAACTGTCCAGTGGAGCAGAAAAGCCATAAAAAGATCTTGGATAAAAAAGTTTTGCAGTGGATTATTACGTAACTAGCAGAGTACATTTTTGCAGAACAGTACGTAACAGTGCAAAAGGAGGGGAGCCAATAGAAGACCTGCTCTACTTTGATTTTTTTTTTTTTTAGTATCAGTTCATGATAAGGTGACTCTTTTATTTTAAAAAGAATTAAGAATTTTTTTTAATTAAATGGAATCATTTAAATTTCCAAAATCACTTGTTGAATTACATAATCAAAAATTAGTTTAGTTAACATTCTGTTGCGGAATTAAAAAAAAAAAAAAACTAAATATTTTTCAAAAGTAGGCATCTGTATGTGAGGAAATGAAACTTTAGTCAGTAAACTTTAGTGAAACTGTACCAACTTCTTTTTTGTATTTTTAGACGCTATTAGAGGTCACATCAGTTTGCTTCACTGCTTATTGTGGGATAGTCTTACTTAACTTTATTACTTTATAAATGTATTAATGCTCATAATATGGAAACTTACCAGTGCAGGCGATCTTGTGACTCTTACTGTTGGTGTGTTTGGTGTTTTTTTTTCTTTTTGCAATGAAGGTGTTTTGACAAAGAGTCTCCCACTCCTTCCTTCAACATGAGTTATCAAATGCTTATTTTTGTCATTCTGTTGATTTGCCGTCCTCCAGTGCACCATGAAATACCATCTCAGGATGATTTATTTTGCCAATTACCATCGATCACTAGGATGATGTGACCAACCCACACATTTCCTCTTCAGCAAAAGGGAGGATCAGAAATATGATTGCATGTGTAACCCAACAGAATGATGACTTCATAAGTGATGTGTGCACCTACCAGTCGTCAGCATTAAAACAGCTTTTCTGATATATGACGACAAGGCCAACAGAAGGAGAGCAAGAGTTGGGTGTGACAGATGAGAAAATGTTGTTTTGGGAAAACATGAGCGAGGCAGTGTGGCGCAGAGGATAGCACAGTGGCCTCACAGCAAGAAGGTCGGAGTTCGAGTCCCTGGTGGGGACATGGTTTGGAATGCTGGCCTTTCTGTGTAGAGGTTGCATGTTCTCCCCATGTATGTATGGGTTTTCTCCGGGTACTCCGGTTAACTCCCATTCTCTAAAAACATGCATATTAGGTTGATTGTCTACTATGAAACTGCCCTGAGGAGAATGAGTGCGTATTGCCACACAACAGACTGGTGTATCCTCAAATCAGCCAGGATAGGCTCTGGCATCCGCCATGACCCTGTCAGGAATAAGCAGTTCAGAAGATGAATAAATGAATGAGAGAGACAAAGAAAATACATGTATGATTGCTGTATATATTACAAACATGGGGATTACATCAACTTTACTGTAGCTTTAAATATTCTGTTTGTAATACAAAGTATATTCATCTTTAATTAAGTTGTATTTGGTGAACAGTGCTTAAGTAAAAGTGGCATCAAAAGTAAAATAGTGGGTGTTTTTGCTTCTGAATCTCCAAAGCTCAATTAAACTCTTCTGGGCTGTTTAATTGAACAATAAATGATATGTCTGATAACTTTGAAATTCTGTTATTTTTGCCTTTGTCTGTTAGGAAATTCGATTATTTGAACAAGTTGAAAAACACAATTTCTGAACTTGCGAACAGAGCCCCACTTGCCCTGCAGCACACTGTTTACTTCAAACTGCCATACTGTATCTACATGGAATTTTCTAGCTTTGATCTGGAAAGTCTGGCACCAACATTTTAGATTACAAATTACAGTATACTTCAAACTTTGTTACTCCTACACAGCATCAAACCTCCAAATTCCTCATAACTCATGAGTGGGTTAAATCCTCACCTTAGAAATAGTTCCTTTGTAGTATACTGCAGAGAGACGTTCAACTCTGCTGTGGTGTACTTTACTTTTTAGAATAACTTTTTGCTGACAAACAGAAATAGGAGAAATGAAAAAGAAAATTTCACTGGGGCATTAGTATCAGGTCGATTTACTGCAGAGTTTACCAAAAGATTAAAATTAATCAACATAACAACTCCATGTATAAGTGTTTTGACTACTTTGGGTTTTTTATTTCTTGTGAATTTAGTAAATATTTCAGTAGTTGGTGGAGACGGTGGCCGCGTGGTTAGCGCGTTCGCCCGCGGACCGGAAGGTCGCGGGTTCGCGTCCCACGGAGAGCACGTCTAGGGTCCTTGGAGAAGACACCTAGCCCCCACTTCTCCCACCATTGGCGCCGTTGAAGGGCAGCCTGCTGCGGTGTAAGGAGTGCAGCAAACAAATTTCCCCGGTGAGGGATGAATAGAGTAATTCAAAATAATCAAAAAAAAAAAAAAAAAATAGTTAATGAGATAAAATGGTATTATTAAGTCTTAGCTTGCAATGTGGGAAATCTCCCAAAGACTGTCTGTATGAAGTTTAACTGGTTTCCCTGTGAATCACTGGGTTTTTATTGAGTACTCTGTCTCCTTCCACAGTTTAAAAGAACAAGCATATTAGTTTAGATAGTGGATTTTTTCCTGAAAGAAATTGTAATCATGAGTGATGGATGAAGGACATTCTGCTATCATACATTTCCTGCCACTTTAATCTTATGAAATTAAACGTGTTTATGGCTTTCTTTTGTTAATCAGTGACCATGAACAAGTTGAAGCGGCTTGAAAAATTAATAAATGATTGCTTTGAATGAACAACAAACTTTTATCTTTCTAACTTGTTTCTGATGTAGAAGTTTTGTTTTTTTTTAAGAGGCAGTCTACCATAATAATCAATTTGCTGAAAACAGATCTTCTGCCTAAAGTTTTTAGTTTGTAAAATAATCTATGATCAATGTTCTGAAATAATTCACACAAACTTTTAAAAGATTAAAACACATGCAAAAGAAAAGTATGAGGAAATAATTTCTTTTTCTCATGGTGAAGCAACATTTTTAAATAATAGGTTTAATCTATTCAGACAAGATATCAAATGAACCATCTTCTCATGAAACTTCCTACACTTCAAAGCAAAACAAACAGAACACACTGGGAAGATTTGTATCATATAATCTCAGCATGACTGGTCAAGTGGTTGTGATTAGATTGACCAGATTTTTTTGCTTTTACAAAATATATATCTTCCTTTTCTCTGCAGTTTTATGTGTGATCAAATAAGTTTCATCACTGGTTTTCCCATTTGTATTTTAAAAGTTAGATTATTTAATGCTGTTTGAATTATACAAATATGAATTGTTTATGAGATGTTGTATGGTACCAAAAAAAGAATGAAAATGTATTTTGAAATTTGTCAATGGGTTCCATTCAAAGTGGTTTATATTCTCTATGAAGACTCTGTGGGATAAACAATGATTCATTTAATCAAAGGTAAGCTTGTCCTACTTTGGTAATCAGGGATTAGACTCACCCACACATAATTCAAAAGAAAGAATTTTAAAAATGGTTGAAAAATGAAACGTCCACATTGAGAATTGGTACAGATAGAGGAAGAGCTATTTTGATCCGTTAGTCCTCGATTATGCTTGTTTAAAACTCAAGCTAACTGTGACTATTGCAGGCTGGATATACTTTTTAAAACTGTGGTTTTATTTATTTTTCTTTTAAATTAACTTGATCAACTAAACTAACATTTGGCAAAAAAAAATTAATACAAACCTCATATCATTTATTTCTGCAATGTTTGCATTAAGTGAAACAGAAATGTTCATTTCAACCCAAAATTTTTAGTACAATTGGCACAAACATTGAGTTGCCATTTCAGATACATCGTTTTTATTATCCTACAGGCCATTTAAGCTCCTGACAAAGTGCAATATATGCTTTTATGTTCACAGCCCTCCTGGGGTATTGCTTCATGAGACACCAGTGAGCACACAGAGCCACAGACACAATCCTATGCAATGAAAAAAAAGAGATCGATGTGGCACAAAATGGTCAGAAGCTTCAGGAAGTGTGAGCTTTTCACAAATTAATCACAGATGTGTGTGCTGGCTGTGTGAGTGTTCAGGAATACCACACAAGGAGGAATAGCTTTGTGTGACTCATTGGATCTGGGGGGTCTTCTACTGTTTGGCTTCTGTTCTTGATGCTATTGGGAAAAGATTCCAGACACATTGCTTCCACACAACAGCATCACCAAATGTTTTAAAATTTAACCAAAAGCATCTGCTAGAGGTTAAAGAGTAAGGTAGAGTGCTATAAGGGGCACTGTGAGGTCAATTTCTGTGGGTGTAAGTCAGAGATTTTAATCAAACGTCTGTTTTTAAAAGGAGTCAGTCGCTGACCAGATCTCTGAAACACAGTTTGAGCTTGTTTTCTTTTGCTCCTTTGTTTTTTGCCTTTTCTGGAGCCCAAGATAACACATTTCTGTTCCTTCTTGTTCAGTCTGATCTCGGTTCCACTGATGGCGGCTTTCTGATTGACAGCTTGCCTCTCTGTCACAGGACCACAAAAAGAAAGAAAACCACACAAACACATACTACCCAGGTGTCTATTACCATGACCAGTAAGCTGAACCTGCACGTTTGTTTTGAATACATATGAAGCAGCTAATTTTTTTTCTTTCAGATCAGTCACTGTTTTCTTCCTTAAATTTGTAATAAACACAACCTAATAATAAAACTGTGCAATAATTTTGAATGACTTTGACTTTTGAGAAAGAACCAAACATTGTTAACGCACTATGAAAGCATATATGTATTATTGGTGTTTGTCCTTTTCCTCACACGTAAAACAATCATGTCCAAAACCCCTTTCCGTCTGCATTAAATGAATGAACTGGATGATGAAATGGATTAAAAATGGCATGACGTCATAGCGACTTTCCAAAGTCATATTGATAACCTACAGCTATACTCAAACGCTACAATTCAAGTACTGATGAGTAAAAAAACAAACTTTCGATTGGTTCTGTATATCTTATTTTTTGCTTCTTGTCATTTCTTGACCAGAATTTAAACTACTCACATAAAAAGTTCTGCCTGACCGAGCTTTGTCCCACATCCAGGGCATTATGGTTTCAGATATTCCCAACAGAGCACTTTGCTGTCAGACTGCAGCTCTACTCATTGTTCCAGGAGTGTGTGAGAGTAGAAAATGAAGCCAAGCCTTTCAGCTATCAGCCCTGTGACTTATGAAACTGACTTAACAGTACTTTTTGGTTTAGGAAGGTGCCTTCCTAAACTTTTCTATTTTTATATTTTGCTTTGACCATTTTAGTTTGTTCTCATGATTAGGTGTGGATTGGCTATTTTTCAGTCATGCTCCTATTGGTTTAGAGTGCATCGGTTTTGTTTTGTTTCATCTTCTGTACTGCTCATTCATTACATGGTCACGGGGGGTGCTGGAGCCTATCCCGACTGATTTAAGGCAAGAAGCAGAGTTTCCTCCTACACCCCTAGCTCCAGCCTGTCACAGGACCACACTCACACAACCATCCACACACACTCATTCCTAGGGGCAATTTTGTAGCGGCCAATCAACCTAACATGCATATTTTTTGGAGAGTGGGAGGAAACTGAAGAACACCCACCAATACACGGAAAGAACATCCAAATTCCACACAGAAAGACAGGTTTCAAGCCTCGTCCAACCCGGGACTCCAAACCCCAACTTTCTTACTGCGAGGCCACTGTGCTAACCTCTGGGCCACGGTGCCGCCCCTTGGGTACAGTGGTATGTCTGGTAATTCTTTTGAGAACTCTCTTCCACTTCCACTTTTCTGGTCTATGTTTTGCATCTCACATATTAAAGTATAACTGTCATTAAAACCACAACCAGTTGGGGAAATAACCGCAGTCCCAGAGACGCTGTTGAGTTGTTTCCTTTTCATTCTTAAACACTGCTTTGTATCCTTGTTACTAAATTATTGAAAGTCAATATTCAAAATAATATGTTGGTTGGTCTTGCTTGTGTTTTGAGAGTGTGCCTGTATTTACTTGGTTGTTAATTAACAATCGGTTTATCCGATTGGCTGGCAGGTCTCTGTTTGGTCCATAAAAGTAGAGTGGAGGCTGTGATGAACAGAGCCACCATCATTTTGTTTTTGATTGCTTTTGAGCTATCAAATAATCTTACTTGGGTGTTGTTATGTTTTATTGGACCCTGCTTGAAAATTAAGGGAGACAACTTTTTGCAGCGGCAGCCCATGGTTCCTCTGATTTGTCTACCACCTTTTGTTGTTTTTAACCAAAACTTTCATTTTCTTGACTTTTTGTTCTTGATAAATTTTAGTTTGACCAAACTTGTTTAGGAGTGGTCTCTCATTGGTATTTTGGTTCCAATAGTTAGAACCTTATTTTATTTTTGTGGCTGTAAAAGCATTGTAGTTATTTTTGGGAATTGGCTTTTACTTATTGGCTCAGATGAAAAATTTTAAAAAAGGCTCAATGTGATTCATCTTTGCAGTGCTCTGAGCTAATAATGATAATGAACACTTAAACTGTTGAATTCATCTCATTTCCGGGCTCGTCTTCAGTATTTGACATTGAACAAGGAGCACTCTCACCTACTGAATATTCACCATCAATCTACTTCACCTTGTTTAAGATCAGCCACACACCATGTTGAAGAAGGACACTCACTTAATGGACTTCCTTTCGAAGGTTTTTGATTATTATTATTCATATTTGTATAATTAAAAAGACTATGCCTTTTGATTATCCCCTATGAGAAAAATCTCATTCCAACCTGCAATGTCCTTTTTTTGGAGTGAGCTGCTTGCCTTACAGTTCAATTACAGTCTAACAATAATTAATTTGTGTGAAAATCTTAGATGAACTGGTTCTAAAATGTCAAACAATTAATGGTAAAAAGTTTTTTCACACAAGTGATAAACAGTATACTTATTAATGTGGAGATTCCTAAAAAACATCTGAGAGCTATTTTTAGTCCAGATCTTTTAAAGCTTCACTGGAAGCTGGAATGTCTTCAAAAATCATTGATTCTCAACTTTTTCAATACAAACACAACTTTTGAGACCAAAAAAAATGTTTTGAAGATTTCAGCAAGTCAATAGCAAAATGACACATTTCAAGCTAAAAATTTAAAGTGTAATTAAATAACTAATTAAATTATTATTAAACAACTAATTAAAGTCACAAACATATAATCAGGGCTGCACGGTGGTGTGGTGATTAGCACGGTGGCCTCCGGGACTCGAACTTGGAATTTGAGTCCCGGATTGATAGCTTGCCTTGAAACTTTGGCCTTTCTGTGTGGAGTTTCCCTATTCTACCTTTGTATGCGTGTGTTTTCTCCAAGTACACCGATTTTCTCCAATCCTCCAAAAACATGTGTGTTTGGTTAATTGGCGAGTATGAAATTGCCCCTCGCGTGTGTTTATGGTTGACTATGTGTGTGGCCCTGCACTAGACTGGCAACCTGTTCAGAGTGTACCCTACCTCTTGCCTGAAGGCAGTCGGGATAGGCTTTGGCGATCCTCGCAACCTCATTAGAGATAAGTGGTTCAGAAGATGAAACAAAATACATAATCAATGCAGTCATTTAGTAAAACTATTCTAATAGAAAGTTGTGTTGTGTGAAGAGTCACATTATTCTATTCTGTAGACTTTGAGAAACAATATTCAAATTTTCACAGCAAGACTTAGTCACTTATTAATAAGGACTAAACAAGATAAGTCAAACTTGCCAATCTGACTGTACGAACATTTTTAATGTGAGAAACCTTTTTTAAAAGCATGCATTGATCCATGTTAAGGATAATCCCCAGCAAAATCTCAAAACACTAGCATATCATTTCAACAAACTGTTCAATTTGTTCATTATGATCTCATCAGAAAACCTCCAAAAGACTAACGCTCCATGGTGAGGTTATTTTTGCCTTTACTTTTATATATAGTATTCGTAAACTGCAATCTTTCTGCAATAAATCATATCCTGTGAGGTTCAGTGTGAGACTGTATCTCTAAAAGATAGATCATAGATATCCTTTCCAGACACCTGAAAATATGACCACTTTTTATCTTCTGTATATGACTACTCCCTTACTATGCAGTAGCAATTCAGTGGTGGTGTTTTTGATCAAACTGGTTCCATTTCTAGAAATGTTATTTGTTTGTGTTGGTAAACAATAGAATTGAAAAGGCTGAGGAAGAGAATGAAAAGAATCTAAAAACTATGAATAAAATTGTGAATGTCTCCTGAAAATTCACAAATCTGAACAAACCACCAGGCATCTGACACCTAAACACTCATAAGGCCTTTTGGACTGTCGAACCAACTATTTCCAGAATAATGAAACAATTTAATTTATTTTTACAGGTAAGTAGCTTGAATTACTTAGAGAAAGAACCAGTTTAAAATGGATTAGACACAAATTGCACTGTTCTTATCAACTAGAGTGACTTGGGTTTGAATTTTTGCAAAACTGGTTATGTTAAAACTAGAGAGAATTTAAAACAGTGACAGATCGAGATAGTGTTTTCAAGATTCTCAAAAATCAACTGCTGTATTTTTACAAAGAAACTCAACTGAAGAAAAAAAGTCATTGAAACTGGAATTGATTGAGTCAAACAATCTGGAATTGGTTGTTTAAAATAAGAGGAAGACTATTGTGAGTTGTTGGCTGGAAATAGTAATAAAGAACATGTAGAAGTAACAGATTCTCATTATTCCATGTTCAACAATGGTTTTATTTATGTCCTCTTTTTTTTTTATAGGTGAATAACTATTTTTACAAACTGTAGCTGCATACACTGTGCCATGGAGGTAAAAGCTTTCAATAAGAAGTTAAATTATTCAGTAAAAAAAGACTACTCGAATATTCTGTTTTTGACAACATCTGGGTTTTGCAGTGGTCTTTTTTCATCTGAAATATGTTCCCACTTATTGAAGTCCAAATATCACCTGTCTTTGTGAACAGTTGGTGAAGAAAACCAAGCAAAAGAAAAATGCTTGTTACCCATTCCTTTGTCAGTGGATTTCTTTTACCAGACCATTGAAGATCAAACAAAATAATATTCAAAAGCTGAGGTTTAAATTCATGTTTGTCATAAAGTAGTTGTGATGCATAGTGGAAGATTCTTTTTTATAAGCAATTTAGTTTTGAGATTACCTCCTTTGCATTTGTTATAAACACGGTTAGTCTATGCGATTTCTGATCTTTTCACACATAAACCAGAAACACTGAACCTGTAGCTGCAACATGAACATTACAGTGTTAACAAAACAATTTATCATTTATAATTATTGAGGTTCCCCTCTTTGTTCTTGCTTTTTCGTTATTAAATGCAATGAAATAACAAAGTGAGACCATTATGTGTCCAAAACCTGTTTTATGTTTGAATATTTTCTTTAAAGCTACATTTTTTTAATTAAGTCAGAGCTTAAGTCCACATCTCCCACTGTTTAACCCCAGAACAATCTTCAAGAAGAGTGCTCCATCATCTGTTTTCATTTTGTTACTACACATACATTTACCCAAACTGTATCCTCTTTCAAACCCTCCAAATAAATCCAATCAATTTGGTGACATGGGAGCAGTAGAATTATTTTAAGTGTTTAATTGTCATTAGTCTTTTAGGATGCTTCGATTAGGATATTTTTCCATTACATGATGTGACATACAAATAATAATATTTTGCATTAACATACACACATCTGTTCATGTAGTAACATCAACCAATATCTTACATATGGAAATGCATCATCCCCAAACAATGAGAAAACTTGTTCTTTCTTCATCTGACAGGCATGAGTTGAATACAAATCTCATGAGGTTGCAAATTTGGTGAAAGGCCTTTTTTAATATTGAGCGTTCCTTTCTGGTCTATTGTACAATGCATGTATCACTAAATTATCTAATCAATTTTTTCTGTGTTGATTTTTATCTCTCGGTACAGAAAACACTAGACAAAATATTCAGAAGATTCTTACTTACTACTTTATTAAAAAATAACATTCAGTAAACAATGATACAACACTGTACATCGGTTAATGTGCAGGAAAGTAAAGACACTTTACTTAGTGAAGGGTCTGCTGGTTGGCTGTGAAATTTACTGGTGTTAACTCTTTCTGCTTTTTTCACATGTAAACATAACTAAACTGATGGAAGAACTTTTTGCATTGTTTGATTTTTTTTATGCAATACCTTACAACAACAAAATTTGCTTTTTTGCTCCATGCATGGATTAAGAACTCACAAACCCTGAGTTACACATTTAAATTGGCAACCAGATTTGATTGTTTCTGAAATGGTGTTACGGCAATGATTAAAAGGAGCCAAAGAAGAAAAAACTTCTTGTCATGGGAACAGTCAGTCAGATAGGAAGGAACTTTATTCTGAATCTCTTCCAAACCTAAAACCTGTACGTGCACATGTAAATGGCCACGCGGAGACGGTGGCCGCGTGGTTAGCGCGTTCGCCCGCGGACCGGAAGGTCGCGGGTTCGCGTCCCACGGAGAGCACGTCTAGGGTCCTTGGAGAAGACACCTAGCCCCCACTTCTCCCACCATTGGCGCCGTTGAAGGGCAGCCTGCTGCGGTGTAAGGAGTGCAGCAAACAAATTTCCCCGGTGAGGGATGAATAGAGTAATTCAAAATAAACAAATAAAATAAAAAAAAATGTGTAATGATATTAGTTATAAGTCATCCTTCAACATCTTCATCTCCTAAAACCTCAAGTAGTGCATGTTACATTACATTACAATTCAAATCAGTAATGAAGCCGAGGTGACTCAGAACAGCAGCTTAACAAAATTTTGTTCAATTGTGGCACCATTACACATAAAATGAGTTCCGTAGAGAATAGAATTAGAACATTTGTGCGGCAATGATGTGATAACACTGACCTAGCAGATAAGCTAGAGAAATAACACTGACACAAAGTGAATTACTAAGAAATTTGTCAACATATTATTGAACAATTTAAAACTTCAATTTTATCGGTTATTTGTTGAGAGCTGTCGTTTGTTTAACAAAACAGATAATTGTACTTTAGTACTTTATATACGGTCAAGAAACATTCTACACCATCACAGATTTGTCTTTTGAAATGAAAGATTAGTTTGAGTTTTAAACAACCCAATTGGGTGTTTTCTGTTCTTTATTTTTATTACAATTTATCACTCTTTTTTTCTTAAGGAAGACCCAGTGTGTCACTCACTGGTAGAGAAAAAAATTGATTAAAATTTTAGTGAATTACTTTTGAGCAAGACCTTTCAACTATCTTGACATTTTTTTTTCAAAAGGCTTTTTAACAAAGTTTTTAGTGTTTTTAGTGTTTTGATTTTCTGTACTTTTACCGTTTATTATTTCTTTTAATTATTGTAGCACTTTGAGATCTCCACTGGAAATGTAAAGTGCGTTATGAATAAAATTTATTTTTATCTTGCCTTGTCTTGTATTACGAGTGCTAATGCGTGATTGTATATAATCTGTAGTGAATTTATAGCGAATCATTTATTCACCATAAAGTTATTCAGTTACTTAATGAATTCAATTTATCATTGTAACAGACAAATTATCATTACTGAATACAGAAAGTACTCACTTGAAATGTGATTTTTTTTCACATTACGTCATTTTCCTAATCCTAAAGAAAGTATGTTTTCTTCATCAGGCTTTTAAATTGATTCAAATACGTCTCGATCACAACAAGACATTTTTTTATCCGGTTCAATCTGAGACTAACCAGTTTCTATTAAAACAACTTGTGTTTACAGAGCATAATTAAAACAAAAGAGCTACAATTTGATGCCGAAAGCCTGAACAGAAGGTTCTATCTCAAATCCATTCATTTTGCTCTACAGTGCAGTCCTCCCACAACAATTTTCAGCAATCTAAAGTTAAGAGTTCACTCAATATTTCTTTCAATATTCAGTTTTGTTTGTTACAAACAAAACGGGAAAGATGAAACGGGGATCGACAGGCAAATCGATAGTTGAGAAAAGCCATATGGGATAGTTAAGGTATACCTCCTGGACGACTCGCAAGTGAGGTGTCCCGAGCATGTCTCCCCAGGCGGGTACTCAGAGGCAAACCTGCTGGAGAGACTATGTCTCGCAGCTGGTCAGAGAATGCCTCAGGATCCAGCCAGAGGAGCTGGAGAACATGGCCAGGGAGGGTGAAGTCTAGTCTTCCATCCTGAGGCTGTTGCCCTCACAACCTGGCCCCGGAGAAGCCGAAGACAACAGTACATACACAAACTAAAAAACAAAACCGGCAGTGTAGGTTTTAGCCACGTGGCTCACAGGCAGGTCAATTCTTTACTTAACTAAAAAAATAAAAACATCTCTACAAAAAAAATCTAAATTCGAAAACTTACAGAAATTAACACTTTATCTGGTGTGCAGCGTTTACTCTCAAGCATGGATTTGAGGGCATAAAGTGACCGTCTGGCAAAAGAACTCTATGTTCTCAATGTTCTTGCACTTTGTAATAAATTTGTGTGGAAGACGTTGTGCTACTTTTACTACTACAAAAATGCTACATGATTCAGAAAGGCTCGCAAATAACTCAATTGTCTTTTAGATGTGGAAGATTCAGTGCTATAATAAAATTGAGTCAATGACCAACTATGATAACTATGAGCTTTACAGGGGCGTTGAAAATGTTTAGATGAAAAATAGTGTGATTTAAAAGTCAGAGAAGTCAAAGCTCTTGGAAGATAGAAAAATTTTGTCAGTGATGGCAAGTTTTGCTTTATAAAAAGTTTTCTTTGCTGATGTGATTGATGAGCTGGGTTGTGTGACACTTGCATCATTGCCCTGAGAAATAGGTTCCCTCACGGCTGTGGGTTTGAAGATGCCTTTTGATTTTGTCAGAACGGCTGAAGCACTTGCCGCATACGGGGCAGCTGTACGGCTTCTCGCCTGTATGGATCCTCATATGAACTTTGAGATGAGCCATCTGTGTGAATCCTTTCCCACAAATCTGGCAGCGGAAAGGTTTTTCTCCCGTGTGACTACGCTGGTGCTCTTGAAGTCTACCGGAGGAGCTGCAGCATTTTCCACACACTCCACAGCGGTATGGTTTTTCCCGCGTGTGTACCTGTACGTGCACATGTAAATGGCCGACGTGGCTAAATGCTTCACCACAAACCTTACAGCAAAAAGACGACATGTGTCCCTGCAGGGGGGATTTTTGGTGAGGACATTCTACAGTGTTGGTGGGTTGGCCACGCATAACAGCAGCCTGTCCTCTGTTTACTCCATTCACAGATCCTTTAGCACCAACCATCTGCCCAGCGTTCTCCACACCAATTATATCTATGTTGTTCTCATTTGGACAGTTAGGGTTGACTGGTGCAAGAGGCTGAGCCCCGTTGTTGGATGAAGAAGAGCCTCTGTGGCCACATCCAGTTTCTGCCTTCACGTGCCTTGGTGGGCCACGGGATCCAGGGTCTCTTTCCCTGTTCTCAACACCTTGACTTTGAGGGAGGTTGGATGTGTGAGGACCGTCCTGTGGGTATTCATTTGCAACACGCGGAGCGGAGAACATATTCTCTGAAGTGCCACAAGATCCATGACCCCGAAGCTGATCGTCTCCTTGATTAACTCGCAGATCTCTCTTGTCTTTTATCTGAATAGGAATACGTTCTTCGTGACCCATACTGGGACTCCACTCACGACGTGGATGTTCACCATCCTCTTCATCCAACAATGCCATTGATGGACGATCTGGGAATAAAATTACAGATAAATAATGGTCAGATCTAATCATAATTCTAAGAACTAAAACAAAGATGTTCTGTTGTCTTTCGCTTATCCAGGGCCGACTGCGGGGGCAACAGTCTCAAACAGAAAAACCAGGCTTTTCTCACTCTGGCTGCACCCTCCAGCTTACCCAGGAGGATCCTGAGGTGTTTCCCGGCCAGCTGTGAGACATAGTCTCTCCAGTGGGTTGGGGCCTGCCTCTAGGTCTCTTCCCGGTGGAACGTGCCTGAAACACCTCACCAGCAAAGCATTCGGGAGGCATCCTAACCAGATGCCTAAACCTGACCTGCTGTGAGACATAGTGGCACAGCGGTTTCCGGGTCCAGCTCTAGATCTCCTCCGGGAGGGACGTGCCTGAAACATCTTACCAGCAAGGTGTTCCTTGCCGTACCAGCACCTTACCAGCAAGGTGTTCCTAACCAGATTCCCGAACCACCCCATCTGGCTTCTCTCGACTGGAGGAGCAATAGCTCTACTCCGAGCTCCTCAATCTACCTGAGTGAGAGCCCAGTCATCCTACGGGAGGAGCTCATTTCAGTCGCTTGTATCCGTGGTCTTGCATACAATATCAATTAGACCCATATTATTGATGTAATATACAGACAATTCAATCATGACAATAGAAATCATTTAAAAGGCGGAAAATAATTGTTTATTTTTTTTACTTATGTCAATTCAAAAAATACTTTATTATTTCTTATCGGATTATTTCCAAGTAGAACAATTTCAAAGAGATAAACTAAGCGGAGCAGCAATAATTAGATGCAAACTGACAGGCTAACGAACAAAGGTTGCTAACATGCTAAGTGCTAAGCAGTGGCTAACGGTAACTAGCTTCTCTAAAAACACTGTTTAGTGGTTAAAAATGAAAGCAACAAGATTTTTTTGCAACGTTGACTAATTTAATCTTCTTTCTGTACTCTATCATATCTTTTCAGAAGTCATTGTCACATTTAGAGTTGTCAAACCCTGTAAAAAAAACTGCAGAGCTGCACCGTTAGCTTTGCTAACCTGGCCATATTTCAATTCCAGCTTCTCGGAGTCTCCGTCTCAGATGATCATTCTCCCGCTCTCTGATCGCTATCTCCTCCTGATACTCCAAAATAGTATCCTCCACAGACTTATAAATCTCCTGTGCAGCAAGCATAAGACGTTCAGTCAAAAAGACATTTAAAAATTGTAGTTTAGTCATTTTCTCGATATGCTTAACTATCCTTTTTTTTTTAAAAAGACCAAATGATGCGCAGCCCAATGACGTGACAGTAGATGTACTTCTTCGTTTCCTGTTCTCGCTCTTTTCTTTCTCTGTGAAGACGTCTGCTGTTTGGGAGGTGAAGTTACACACAGGTTTAAGAATGTTCCCAAAAATTCATTTCACCAAGTTTATGTAAGAAATTCACTTCTTTCGATTCAAACTGGTTTGACACCTATAGACTGAACTACTAACAACATAGTACACAATCCTTTTTCTCTCTATGGCTACTTTTCAAGTGTAAAACCTCCTAAGATCTATCAGCCCAATGCCAACATCACAAACAGAAAAAAGACACCAAGCAGAGATAGAGGTAGCAGATTAAGAGAGGGAATGTATTGGCAGGTGAAAGCTGAATTTGGAACTGTCAGGCAGTGGTCCATGAGGAAGGTCAAAGAAGAGGTTTATCGATTATCGATAGTGAAAGAGGACATGAAGGCGGTTGGTGTGATAGAAGACAATAGGAGACAAGATTAGATGGAGGAAAACGACTTTATGTAGCATTCCCTTCAGGAGAAAACCAAAAGAAAAACTAGTCATAAGTAGCTTGGCACTTATAATTGAATGGAAGTGGTAAAGTTATGATTAAAATTCTCAAAGTTTTAGAGACATTTTAAATAGTTGATTTGTTAAGGCATGTAAAATGCATTCAGAAGAATCCTACACCACCCATTGTTGATGCTCTGGAGCCCAACCTTTTTTGTCCCAAGATCTACTTTACAAATATCAAACCTCCTGAGATCTACCAGTCCCATGTTTCCATCGCAAACCCCAACAGATCGTTTCCAGCCTGCTGTAACTACGCCTACAACACGATTTGTTACATACGCACTCACTCACAGCGCTTTACGAGGAGGAGGGACCACAGCAGCACCGCGGGCTGCTTATTGATCACCGGCTTAACAACGGGATTTTGTTGTTAAGTCACAGACTCCAAAAATCTCCAGTAACAGCAGAAAAGCAGCTAGATTGACACTTTTATGGGACAAAAAAAAGAAAGAGTCCCTAAATTTCAGCTGACTTTAGGGCAGATATCATTGTGAGACTGATGATAGGCTGGCGCCAACTTTTTTTTTTCTTGTTTTTTTTTTTTTTACTTTTTTTTCAATGCCATGTGATCTACCCATAATGCCTTTGCGATCGACCAGTCGATCGCGATCAATGTAATGGACACCCTTGGTCAGGAGTCTTGTGCTTCCAAGTTGGGGGTCATTGCTTAGGTTCCAGCACTGCCTCCACCCAGCTGACTCACCATCTTCCTGCATGTATGAGGGCCTCATATTTTTCATATTTATATAATCTAGGATCTCACTGCATGTTTTCATAATCTCATCATCATGAACATTACACCCTTAGTAACAGTTTTACTATCTTTCACCACTAGTATTTTTGCTTCGAATGTTGCTCTATTTTCCATTCCTCCAAAAAGGTTTTGCTTTTACTTCGTAGCATTTTATTTTTCAAAATAGTCAAATACAATTGAACAGTCTTACTTAGTGTCTCTGGAACTTTAGAAGCCCTCTTTGGTAAGATGTGCAAGTATAAAAACTGTTTACATATAAAAAAAATCTTTCATACAGCTTTGTGATAGCTTTAGAAAACACAATGAGAAAGATGTTTGCTCTAAATTCATGCTGTAATTTTATTATTATTCATAATGTTTGTTTTGTCCCTTGACTACGGCTCGTAAAGATAAATAAAATTATTGTATTACAAAAATGTCCACCAAAAGGTAATTAAATGCTTACATTGTTAAAAAACACAATTGATTCATGCTAACTTAATTTTTATAATTTACTTAATCAGGAACATCAGCACCACATAACTATCACACACATGGTTAATCAATTACTGACTTTGTGTTCTAAGAGGGTACTTTGGCCCAAATCTGACCATGTACTTAATCGTTATTTTAAAAAAATACTATATAATAATTAGACCTCTGAAGTTGAAAAAGGAGATATGTCTTGATATAGTATAATAATGTCTCTAGAGTGATACACTGGTAATGTTAGTGCTCTATTTTCTTAACCTTGTTTTTACAGTCTGTTTTTTATTATTAGTTACACTTAATACAATTCTGCTATTTAATTAATCAGTGTATCACATAAACAGAGGCTAGATTTGTCCTTCAATTTATACACTAAATTATCTCCGACTCTCCAAAAAAATCTGAGATTCCACAAAACTGCCACTAGATGGTAGTTTGAATTTTCTTGTTTGCTCCTATGATTTTTTTACACATTTAAATTGAACAAAAAGTAAAGCATTTAATTAAGAAAATCTCATTTCTGCTCTAAACTGATTTTTAAATGTTATTTGATACATATTTAATAACACTTTAATTTTAATTTTTTTTAGTTTGATCCTTCAGCTATGGTCTCAAAAGAGAGGTCCACCGTTTTTTGCATGTTGGTGAGAATAAAGAGAACAACCAAGAGTAACTGTGAGTGGACAAGAGGACTGCAGGAGTTTTCAGCAACACATTTTTCTCTTTAGCACAACTCTTCAAAGAGACTTGCAGAAGTACTGAAATCTGCATCAATGAGGAGAACAATGGCAATGTGAGGGGGAAAACACTTTTTTCTTTCATTCATTTGACCATCACCTTCACTGTGCGCCTTAGTGCGGATCTGCGCATCTACTCCCTGTCACATCATGTGGATTACTCTATTGATGGTTCTGGTGGCTGTCGGTCCCTTTTGGAGTTTAGGATGTCAGCTTCCACATGACTGGAGACCTCAGACAGAAGCATGCCGCGCGGAACTTGCGGAGATCATCGTGTTTGCAAAGGTGTTGGCGCTGCACAAGGAGTCATACAGTGTGTATAATTACCTGCCGTGGCAGCACGACACCGACCTGCTCTTTTCTGCAGAGATCGAGCTGCTTTGTGATCAAGCATGGGGCAGCATGCTGGAGGTCCCTGCTGGATCCAGGTTCAATGTCAGTGGATTGGGTTACCTGCCCTGTTTTTCCTACAGTGTCACCAAAGACAACAACTACTACTTCTTTCTAAGGTGAAATCAATTCTACTTGTGTGTTAAACTGTCTTTGTCATGATGGTGGTAAGTAGGACCCATATGCAGAGCCAGTTTATTGCAGGTAGCAGGAGTGCAGAACAAGACACACCTCAGCAAGAAGAGGGACCAGAGGTGGAGGGACAGCCGGATGAAGGACAGCCGCATGAGGGACCAGACATGCAGAGGACAGCAGGAGGGACTAGATGTGGAGGGACAGCTACAAGTAGATGAGGAGCCAGATGTGGAGCGACAGCTGGATAAGGAGCCAGACATGGAGGGACAGCCGGATGAGGGACCTGGCGTGGAGGGATAGCAGGACAACAGGGTGTAGCAGGAGCACAGTGAGGAATTAAATCATGGAAGGACACCATCTTGGCTGGAGTAGCAGTGCATGACAGCAGCACCACAGGACAGAAAGATGATCTGACACTGCAGTGCAGTCATGGACATGGAGTTTAAGTTACATGGGGAAGACAAGACAGAGCTGGAGGAATAAGGGAGAGGCTATTGGAACCAAGTGTAATGAGTTAGGACAGAGTGTATGATTTGGAGAGAGGAAATGTTGAAACCTTTTAAAGTTTTTGTAAACAAACATTGTTATTCTATGTCATTTCAAAATACAGACTTGAATTGAAGCTGTGCATCTAAATCTGAAAAGTGAAATATAGTTTTTTTTTGTGTAATTGTCATAGGAAATTCATTTTTTTCCCAGCTCACAACTGTTTTACATTTACTGGTAAATATGCCACATTTAACACAAGGAGGTGAGAACTGTTTTTGTTCAACATGATCTGGTGTTTGTGAACCCAACACCAGAATACTCACACTTCATTAGAAATGAGATACTGCATAGCAACCTTCTCCCTACCCTTTTTTGTTTTGCTTTCTACATCATAACTATTACAAATTATTGTGGCTGCTTAGCAACATAAACTCCCAGAATCCCTTGCCCAAACTGAAAACTTCTCTTTGTAATCTCCTGTTGGCATTTATTTCCTGTTATGAAGGTCCCAAAACATCCCCCATACACCAGAATAGATTTTCCAATCAATCATGAGTGCAAGCTCCCTGAACAGGATGAATCAGTCACTATATTGCATCCAAGGATGTCCCTAAGGAGCTCTAGACGACACTGATTGAATGTTCTGCTTCAGACATGTTTTAGGTCGTTATGCTTAAGTCGTTCAACGTTATTAACTGTTTTGTAAAAACAAAAAAAAAAAAAAAAAAAAAAAAACAGACACAAGAAAAACAGCCAAACCCAAAACCTTCTGATAATCAGCTGTGTACATGCCATCATTTAAACAGTTGATTGCAATGGTTTTTTATTTAGTTTTATATGCCATTGCAGCCAGATATATGTTTCCAATTCAGCATGTCCATGCACCTCATTTAGTTTCTGTGATTACATCTAACCTTTGACCTGCTCTGTTGAATTCCAAACTTCATGCTCTCTTCTTGGTTTTCAACTTGAACACACATATGTAACACACACAACCAGTTGACGGGGACAGCCAGACCTTCGCTGTCCCTGGAGGTGTACATGATGGAATCCAGATGTATGCCAAAATGCTTCCCAAAGATGTTAAGCATGCACAGTAATTCTTTTTGGGCTCACAATTTAGACCATCCACATGGTGTTTAATATTACTTAAAAATAGATCATAGTCTGCTAACATTTTGGATAGACATATATCATCAAACTCATTTTTAAACTTTCTTACAGTTGGCACCGCAAAAAACTTAAACCATATTTCTTAATTTTGTTAAGTTCTTAGGTTTTCTTTACAATTTTTATCCCAGCTAAATTCCAGATGTTGTCACCATTTTGTTTTCTTTCTACACACATACAGAATGGATGAGAACTATAACATAATCCCACATGGAGTAAACTTCCAGGATCCAATCTTCCCAGACACAGCAGACAACCATCGCATGTTTGCAAGTCTTTTCCAGTTCTCCAACTGCACACCTGGAACTCAAGTGCACACTTTCACCCCAGAGTGGGAGGCTCAAGAGGACAGCCGGGTGAGTGGCCACACAAACCAACAACATAAATCATATGCTGCTGGAAAAATATTGACAGAGAATTCTAGTGAAAGTTACAGTTGTACGGTGGCTTCACACACAATGAAGTAAAGCCTGTGTTCAGATTTGTCTGACTTTAAACAGCTCTAGCAGGAATGTATAGGAATTTGTAGATGTATTTTATTTTCCAGCATAGTGTAAATGTACATGTTCCAGTACATACATGCAAAGACACACATATGTATACATTTAAGACTGTTAATTGTTTTAGAGATACTAGAATTATTCTTACAATACTGTGGAACTCATAGTATTTTTAAAAAAAGAATAAAAATATCAATTTAATTCATGTTTCTGTTGTCACTATTTAATTAGGTAAAAAGCATTCACATATAAACACCTTTGGTAAACATCTGGCATCCATTTACTTCTAAATCTGCAGCAGTTTTAGATGTTACCACATAAATACATGCCATGTTTGGTTTCTTCTCTCAAATCTTATTAAACTCGGTCTTTTTTTCTGTCAGTTTGTAAAACTTTACTGATTGCTCATGAACACAGACATGTATCATTGTTAAAAATAATAAAAGTATATGTGCTATGTATATGTAAACATTTTGTGCTATGGCCCAGCAGTTAGCACAGTGGCCTCACAGCTGGAAGATCAGGGTTTGAGTCCTGAAGTGTAGGCATGGCTTAAAACACTGGCCTTTCTGTGTGTAGTTTGCATTTTCCCCCCTCGAATGCATGGGTTTTTACAAGGCACACCGGTTTCCTCCCATCCTCCAAAAAGTGTTTTAGGTTAAACTGGTCAATATAAAATTGCCCCTCATGCACACACTCGTGTGTGTGTGGATAGTCATGATTGTGTGGCCCCGCAACAGACTAGCGACCTGTGATATATCCTGCAACCCGTTGGGGATAAGCGGTTCGGAAGAAACATTTTTGATCGAAGCTAGTGACTTTAAAGCAACTGCTTTACATCAATATGATGATGAGATTTCCTAAAAAATCTGTTGATTTTTTTAAATCTCTCCACACAATAACTTCCTATCCAACAAGTTCAGGGCATGCCAGACACACTTAAATCTAATGTCAACCAAACTGGATCAAATAGTACAGATTTACCATTAAAATAAATTAGTGATATTCTTCTTAATCAGTCAGGAACAAACATTAGTTCAGTTGAACAATAAAATTACAGTATTAGCTCAATTTGCTGGCATGGCGTTTTGAAAATGATACCTTTCATCTTTTTTTCCAAAACTAAACACAGATCTTAGTGTAAATTCTTTTTTTTTCTTTTTTTTTACAACTTTGTTCTATTCATAAAAGATGTAGAGGGAAGAGAGAAATGCATGACATGAACTTTTAACCAAATGAGTAATGGTCCTTTCAGAAATCAGGTGGTTTTGTTTCTTCTTTATGTTTTCAATCAAATCAGTATTGAATGAGTCTGTCTGTGATGAAGTGACACGTGATTTTCCTTCTGATGGTGCTGATATAACAAAAAAATCATTTTGCACAGAACACATTGTAGTTTCTCATTTTGATCTACTTTGACATTGATCATTTTTCTTCAAACATCAAGCAGGTTTTTTGTTTTTTCATTTTGAAAAAGGAAACAAAGATAGGTACTCCTGATCCCACTCTTACTTCTGAATTGATCCATTTGTGCACAGTTTGGTAAACCCTGCCCAAGCAAACTGAGGCAAATTTCCGGGTACACCCTCAACAGGGCACCAGTCTGTGGCAGGGCCTACTTTGCACACATATTTAAAATAACTTTTATGTTTCAGCCACTCTTTATAAATTTAAATTTGACAGGTACTGTTTGAAAAGTCCATCAACTCTTTAATAGTAAACTCATTTAATTTATAAAAACGTACCAGTACACGGTAGTGCAGTGGTTAGCACAGCGGCCTCACGGTAAGAGGGTCAGGGTTCGAGTGCCAGAGTGGGGGCGATGTTTGAAGCTCACTCCTAGGAGTTTGGAGTTTGCATTCTCTATGTATGTGTATGTTCCCTCCAGGTGATCTGGTTTCCTCCTACTCTCCAAAAAACATGTACACAAGGTTGATTGGCTGCTGCAAAATTTTCCCAAGGAATGAGTCTGTGTGTGGATCGTTGTGTCTGTGTGGCCTCGCAACAGACTGGTGAGCTGTTTGGGGTGTACCCTGCCTCTCACCTGAAATAATCCAGAATAGGCTCCAGTACCCCCGAGGATCCCGTTAGGAATAAACAGTTCAGAAGACGAAAAGAAACAGAATTTACCAGTATGTGTAAAATGCTTACTACTGGCCTCAAGTGAGTTGAATTCAGTAATCAGCGCAACTTCTGGGAAAGTGCAAACTAAAAACAAGCAATAATTATTTGTGGTTCAACAAAACTCAAATGTTGCATTTTACACCTTCTGCTTTCTGGAAAAAAATAATCTTTGTTCATTTTCTAAACTTTACTCTTCCCACTTTAAAGTTAATACTGCTCAGGCACCCCTCAGGGGGTTTAGTGGAAGCACATGGCACAAGAAATCTAAAGTTAATGTTACAATAAGTAATGGACTAACCAATGATGTGGGTCTGTGGCACATTTTTAACATTTCCCCAAAACCCTCAGTGGTTGTTATCTGATGGCAGAGAATTGACATCAGTTTTCCTGCTGGCTAACGTTAAAGCATTAAAGTCTGCAGCGGAAATCCACACTCTGGCACCGAAGCACAGAGTCGGCGGCATCTGGAATTAATTTTTTTTACCCACTAAAGGCCCAGACCTTTGGATTGTCTGTCACACGTTCACAGGCATGTTGGGTTTTATTTCACCACAGTGTCTTACTGAAACTTAATAGAAATAATGTGATGTGGAATCAATTTTCTACTTTCTGTTGCCCCAAACTGTTGTTTTGTCTGTGGGCATTCTTAATTTTTTTTCCCACGTTTTATATACAAGAAGAAAAGAAATACTTCCCATCCTCAAAGGTCATGGCCAAAAAAAATAACCTAATTTGTTTTTCTGAAATATTTTTCCACTTCGTTCCTCATTTTGTAAAAAAGATTTCTTTATGTATCCAAAACAAATTTTATTTTTATCTCACACACACAAATAGGGGGATTTTCTACATGGTTTGCAAACTATTTGTTTTGGCTTTAGCCCAAAGAGTGTGCCTGCAGCTTTTTCAAGACTCAGAGAAAATCTACTATCAAAGACACCAGAATCATCTGGAGCTCCATGGCAAATGTATTAAACCCTACATCAATATTTTATTTGAGCTTGTTTTTTCTAAATCTCTACGGAAAACTTTTTTTTTTTCACAATTTTTGTATTTTACGTGTGCAGTTGACAGTAAAGACCATGATAAGCAGCAATAGACCTCAGGTTGAGATTTAAACTTAGACTGTGTTAAGTAGTCTCAGCTTCGCACAAGTGGTCACTACAACGTTGGATTCAGTCTAACATCACACAGAACTTTTGTGCTGTGAGGTAAAAGTTGGATCATAGATTTATAAAAACCAGCAAGAAAGTATAGAAAACATACATTTTGTCAAACATTAAACACAAAGTTATGGACAAAGTGAGCAAGACGCTAAATGTTTAACCCTACAGTAAAAGGCTATGAATAACTCCTAAATTGCTCCTAACTTATTTTGTCTAGCCATACCAATATACAGTAGTTTTACATAGCGAAGGTTATTTTCCGCTTATTGCAGGTTTATTACATATAAAAGGAAAGGACACATGTTAAAGGTGGTATAAAAAAATTTATAAACTCATTTTTTGCAATATTAATTAAGACTGGTTTTAGTGGTTGAACTCAAGCTTAAATGCCAGGTGTACTGAAAAGAAAAATATACACATTGATAAACTATGAACTCCATGAGACATTAAGAAACAATTATTTTTGAATTGTGAGTTAAAACCATTAGCCCTCAGCCGGTCAATCACGCAGACATTTTTTGTTTTACAAGCACACTTGTTTTGGAGACTCAAACTCAGAAGAAGTCAGGAAAAAACAGAGGCTGGTCGGACACATGCGAAATATTCAGTTAAGGTCATTGAGCTCTCAGCGCAGGTATATATTGTTCTATTCTGTTTTTAAATGCACTCTAAAATTGATTTGGGTTACTCTTTGTAGAAAAATTGCAACTGGAATGAGTGGCCTTTTTCACATTCGGCTTGTTTTCTTTAAATGCCTACAACGCCTTCAAAGTTTGAGTATGCAATCCTTTTTCTGTTTTTTCATTCAGTTGCTGTGTTCTACGGTGCAGAAAGCTCTGTTTGAAGAAGAAGAGAGGGTGAGGACGCTCTCCTTAAAAGTGCGTTCGCTGGAGAAAGCCAATGGTCACCTGAGGGAAAAGGTGAAGACCCTGAAACGGCAGCTTCGCCAAGCTCAGCGAGGAACAAAGGAGCAACAAACTCTCAGTCTCAAGGAGCTTTATGAGTCAAAGACACCCCAAACATATCCCAATCAGGAAACAAACAAAGATACAAAAAACCCTCCGCTTAAGCAGGTTCTAACTAAAAAACTAAAAGACTAGTTGGTTTGGGGATTTCTCATGTTTTATGTTATACTTATTTTACTTCTTGGTGCATACAGCCAGACACACTAATTGCAGGAGTGTGGTGGAGGTAGAGATGGCAGCAAACACTCAAACAAATAATCATTGCAAACCCTTCACAAATCATTTATATAAATCTCGTTATTGTTCAAACATTGATTGTGTCATCATTATGGGTTTTCTTAGTTAAATTATATCTCATTTAGTGCTGGACACACTATGCATCACAAAAATGTTTGTTCATTAATAATAAAATCTATAGATGCATTCCTGCAAACCAGTTTATTATGATATGCTCTAATTTATGGATTTACTTGAGCACACGTAATAAATAACTTTTGAATTAAAATGTTTTGTAAGATTATAGAAACTTTAGATGTTACACTTCCAGCTTGAAAGAAGTTTTGGGGTCCTGGAAAATAATTTTCAACTCATGTAATAAATTCTTCTAAATACAAAATATTTGGAAAAGTTGTCAATTGGCTACTTGGAATAATTTTTTTTATTATACTCTAAATTCCTTTTAAATGCACACACTTAAATTATTTGGCCAATTTGTAACATGAACTTACAAGGTTTCCAGACAGATACTAGTTGTTGAGGTAAACTTAAAGTTGTAAACTGTGCTATTTTAGTTCTAAATTATTAGAAATGTGATATCCTAAAATTTTAGTATGCGCTCACCCCTCTTAAAGGTTAAGTGGAAGTAATAAATCAATGCATACACAAGCATTTATACAAAGGGGTTTGAGGATTTGTGGAAAGCTTGTGAAGGGATTATCACAGTATTAACTTTTCAAGATAAAATCTAAGCAGTAAAATATTCTCACTTTTCCAACACACATCCCAGGAAAAACATGATGGGCTGAGAAGCAAAAAGTGGGTTCAAAGGAAACTAAATGAATTGCTCTGAAGTTTATTGGTCAATTGATTTCAAATTAAATTATACTATTACTATATAACTTTTTTGTTATAAAATATCAAATTATTCAAATTGAACAAAACAAGCCAAACCTAAATATGAGTGAAAATGTATTGAAATTGTACACACATCTTTTGTGCTTGAAGCAAATTCCATTTAGAAAGTATTCAACCAGATATCCTCTTTATAGATGCATTCTTGTTTTGTTTGTTGATTTTTTAAGGTGCTAATTTTGTGCTGACTATAAATTGATGGAATAATAACCCCACTCTTTTACAAATCTTTTCATCTAGACACTGTAAATGTTCAACCAAATTCGTTTCGTGTTCTGAACTTATCATCCCCAATGGCATCATGGGCGGTGGCAGAGCCTATCCCAGCTGATTTAAGGCAAGAATCAGGGTACACCCCAAACAGGTCGCCAGTCTGTCACGGGGCCACACACAGAACCATCCACACCACACACACTCATTACTATGGGCAATTTTAAAGTGGCCAATCAATCTGACATGCATGTTGAGACCAGGGTGAGAGAAACCAGAGTAACTGGAAAAATCCACACTTATAGGGGAGAACATGCAAACTACACACAGAAAACCCAGCGTTCCAAGCCTCGTTCCACCCGGGACTTGAACCCCAGCCTTCTTGCTATAACGCTATTGTGCCAACCACTGCACCACTGTCTTGCCCTCAACCAAATTCTTCTACATTTTTGTCACCATATTACAGGGGGTGAAATTTGGCAGCTTATTTTAGTTCCATTTTTTATGAAAATATGTATCTTTTCAGCCCTTGTATCATTTATTTTTAACCAGATTGTTTTTTAAAATAATACATTAATATAAGGTGTTGAGCACCCATCACTTTGAGCCAATAAAAATCGCTAATTAGGATTGGACCTTTTTTTTTAGTCAGAAGAAAGTTTACTTTTATCGCATATTTACTTATACTTATTATATGAATCTGTTTCCTATTATATTTCATCATTTTTCTGTAACTTTACAACATTTGCCATTGCAAAATTCTTTAAAATAAACTTTTTCATCACCTTGATTGAAAGTTTATTGAATTTATTACAAATATGTTACACTATGACACTTTATCAAAATTCTTGGTGCACATTGAAAAAAAAAAATAATTAGAAAAAAAAATCAAACCACAAGAATTTAAGTAGTTGTTATCCACAGAGGTGTAAGATTTGCAATCTGATTGTAAGAGTTATGCCATTACATTCTCATCTCCTGGTGAGTTTTCTGTAGGATGGGGAAGCGTTTTACACTGTAATGGGAATCAGCTGCCATTCTTTGACCTGAGAATCCAATAAATCCAGCGTAATATACTGTAACAGTTTTACAACTGAAATTTTGAGATAAATATGTCTGGAGATATGTGGTCCCAAACAGCTGAATGAAAAGACAATTGAAAGAGTTGTAAAGTAGAAGACTGATGTATTCGATTGAAAGCTACAGTCAGAGTTGTAACGTTTCATGCTCTCAGTCTGGTCAAGTCAGAAATAACAAATGCTTTCAGGTATGCACAGCCTGATGAATATGTGCTAATAAATCAGAAGTTTCCAAACGAGTGCTATATTGTCAGAGGCAACGTTAATCATTCAAATAAACTGGCCTTTTCTTGACCTACTTCTCTGGAGTTGTAGTTCAGTTTGGACTCAATGTTCTTCAGCAGTATAAAATTGTTTCAGATGCAAATCATTGTGTCATATGATATTTTCAACACACTTTGCAGGAGAGCTGAAGCAGATTTCTTCCATATGCTTCTGTTGTATGAAGTAGAACCTTATACAAAAGCATATCTGGCAAAATAATGCATTGCTGGGCAAAAAAATGAATAAAGAAGAATGTGAGAAGGTGTTTACAAGTTTTTATGCAATATTAAAAGACAAGTTAAAAGAAAAAAAATACTACAGAAAATCACCTCATCCGTCTAGTTGGCTCTTTCTTCTCCTCAGGAAACCTTCGCATAAGACGGTCTTGCTTGCAGCCAACTGTCAGGGTCTTATGGAGCTGGGCCAAAGATGATATACACATACTGCTTTCTCAACATAAACCACGGTGCACAGCCAGGCTGCAAAACAGATGTCAAACAACGTGGCTACACAGAGGTGGTCTCATGACGGTGACCTGTGGGCATGATTTGTTTATCGTTCAAGCATTGTATTTGTTCTTTTTTTCTCCTCTAACTTCTTCAGCTGATTGTTTTCATTTCAGTGTATTGATGAACTGATGGGTTATTTGTTACACCCACCCCATTACATCATTTGTGGAAAGTTGAAAATCCCATTTTGATCCAAATAATTCTGTTTTGGTTCCAAAACATCTAACATTGAGAGTTTTCTCCAAAAGCATATGTGACATCTAAACTCTTTTCCAAACACTAATAAGAAACTGAAACTGTTTGGGAAGTAATGCTTAATTGAAACCACAAAGAACAATAAAGAGGTTAATGCAATAAAACCCCAAAAGGTATAAAGTTCTATACACCTAGAGATTGCAATTATAGACCATCATGATTTCATATGTGTTTTTCTTTCCAACAATCCATTTGCATTCATAATATGCTCATTTTTGCTTTTGGACATCAGTATTGTCTTTGGAAACTTTATCTAGCTCATAAAAACTTTTCCTGGAAAGCCTTTCCCGTATGCAAACAAGCTCTCTCAGTTGGCTCTGTAGACAAATGACAACAAAATTAATCAAAAGAAAATGAACATGTACTAAAAGTTTCCTTGGATGAATCTCTCTGCTCAACAAATAGCTGTCACACACTCTCAGGCTTCACCGTATCAATCAAAGACTATTTAAGGGCCAAATATTACTATATGTTGGAGATATTTATGAAAGTCACTGTGTCAGAGGGAGTAAAGCAGTGACAGCATGACTTGAGAAACACTCGAGCCTCTGTAGGAATGCTGGTGTAAGAATTTAAGCAAATTAAACACTTGCATACTAATTAATAAAACTAACCAAGTAGACATATGAAATGAATTGGTTAAAAAAAACTGGCTTGATTGGTGTTAAACAGTTACTGAACATCTCAATTGTTTCAGAAATTGGCAACCTTATTAATCCAGCACTCAAGGAACATTTGAGTGCTGCAGTGTAAACAGAGGACCAAAAAAAAAGAATCCACAGGAAGAAGAAGTCAACAATCAAAACCATATTTTGATACAAAACTATTGATTTGATAGTTTTGTATCTAAAAAATTGGTGGTTGCAGTCTGGAGAATGAAAGGTTAAAGAGTTTGATTGAAGACAGCAGAAAAGATTTTCTGTACCGTTCCCTTGGGTGTTTTCTCAAATTCTTTTGATTTTGTTGTCTCAACCGTGCCCAATTTCCAGTTTTCCATAAAAAGTTAATAGTCTTTTCTCCTCTGTTCTACCTTTCTGCCTGATAATAATTATCCCTTATTTTTATTGTTTACTTTGTCCGTCCGCATGTCTGTTGTGTTTTCTTGATTACATTTACATACAATCTCTAAATCCATCTGGTGTTCAGCAGATTTTCCACCTCAATCTTGTAAAATTTTTACTTTTTTAAAATGTTTTTAAATAAATTTATAGTTACTTGCACCCCGCAAAATACTGGTGCACTGTTTGGGGTGTATCCCGCCTCTTGCCTGTAACAAGTCGAGATAGACACCGGCACCCCGCGACCCCAGCAAGGATAAGCAGTTCAGAAGACGAATGAATGGAGTTAATCACTTTCTCTGAGACAGAATGCATCCATGTGTTTAAGCTCAAGGTGAAAACATCTGCTTCAAATGAAAAAGAAGCAGATGTCAAGATGCTGAACTCATTAAGACAGTCTCACAGTAAAACGAGCAAACAGTTGCAAAGATTTCCTCATGCTTTGACATGTTTAAGTTCAGATTAAAACATTAGACAGAAATATAGATAGTAAAAAACTAAAGCATTACAGACAAAGAGTGTCATCTAAATCCAACCATGTGGAAGCCACATATTTTCTTTCAGCATGTAGTTTCCTCTTTAACCTGTCCCTCGGTCTAGTTGTACATCAGCCAGCACCTCCACCGTTACATCTTTGATCTCCCTGGAACTGTTTTCTCATCATTGCTTTATAGTTGACCAGCTGTGTACTGGTGATTTTTCATGTTCAGTCCATCTCTGTTTTAATAAAGAGCACTAATGTATGTGTCTTTATTCTCTGAAATTGGATCTGGTTGTTTTTACGGTACTTTTTTTTTTTTTTACCTCAAACTGTTACCATGATTTGTGCTTTCAGACAAATTTATGGATCACACAGGCTTAGTTTCCGACTGGAAGTTGCTGACTAATTGGACTCTAGTCAGTCCAAACTGACTAATTGTACTCTTTTCTTTTTTAATGTTCTACAATATTTTTAAAAAAAATCATTATTTTCTCCAGAAACTGCAATCTTTTCTACCCTTTTCCACATTTAGCCGTTCTTACCTCTCTTTTTTTTCACCTGTAATTACTTCTTTCTGTGTCTGGGTCGCTAACAAGGTTCATAAGAGCTGGAGCTCACATGTTAGTTATTAGCACCGGCAATCTGTTTTTATATCTAAAGCTTTTTTGCCCAAGGAGTTTTTTTTTTTTCTTTATTTTCCACCCTGGATGTTTACTGTGTTTCAGGTGTTTGCTTAGAAGAAAGGGTTTATTCTTTGCACTGACATGTTAGCATTAGAAGTTTTTAGTTTGGCAAGTTTACAGAGAGATATGTAATGCATCGTGATGACTGTTGTTCTTTTTGAAGTGACATTTCAGGTCACTGATTAGATTTTTTTTTTAGTGTGCATCAAAGCTATTTATTAGAATTGAGGAGATCAGATTTCATGTGCAGCTGCAGTTTTATTTACTGAGCCAAGAAGGAATAGTGATGAGAAAGGGGACGTGGTATAGTGATGGATACAGTCAGGTCCAGCCATGTGATTATGGGAGAGTTGTAGAAAAAAAGCTTTACCATCAAAAAATACCTGCACAAGGTCAATGATCATTTTTAGCGATTGTGGTCTCCTTCAACTCTGGAACAAAACACACGGGGCACATTTTCCATAAAGAGTTCCAAAATTTACAGGCAAGACATGGTCAGAGGTTCCACCCAAAACAAAGAACAAAAAATTAAAGGAACACAAACATACAAACATTATTTCATGATTATTATATTTTTTTACCCATTCAGTGTTATGATAGAAAGCCAAATGATAATATGTATCAAATCTTGCTGAACAGCTGAGCTTAACTCTGAATGGCCCAATTACAAAAAAACATTAAATGCATTCTCGATTCAGATTGTGATCAAGCTTGCAAAATGAATGCCGATTGATACAAGAAAGAAAACATTTAAACCAGAAGTAAATTGTGACACACTAATACAACCATAACTGATCATTAATTTTACAAGACAAAATTTACTGATAACACTGTGTGGATTCAGATTAAGGAACATAGCAGACAAGAAACAGTGTGACACGACATACACTATGTGACATTAGTGACACCATGTGCATGTGCTTTAAAAAGGATTATCTAGAGCCAGCATCTGTCTGAGTCTCCAAGTATGAAACACTCACAGACATTATCAGTTTGTGTGGTGTAGATAAAGTGTAACTGAAGACAGCTTAGAAAGATTTATGGAACAGTTGATTCAATAACAAATTTTTAATGTGTTTTTTAGTCTTCTTCTTTTCCTTTCGGCATTTCCCTTCAGGGGTCGCCACAGCAAGTCAGTTTCTTCCATCTAACCCTATCTGCTGAATCCTCTTCGGTCACGCCAACTATCTTCATGTCTTCCTTCCCCATATCCAGGAACCTCCTCTTTGGTCTTCCTCTAGGCCTCTTTCCTGGTGCATCCAAACCCGGCATCCTCCTGCCGATGGACTCTCTCTCCTCTACACATGTCCAAACCATCTCAGTCTGGACTGTTTGACTTTATATCCAAAACTTCTAACATTAGCTGAGCCTCTACTATACTCATTTCTGATCCTGTCCATCCTGGTCACCCCATTGTGAATGCACAATTTATTAATTTGATTGGGGACTTTTATTAATCAGTGCCCATGATACTGATGGACCACTGTTATTTCATATGTTTTTGTTGTGAAATGAATTGTCCATAAGTTCTTAATTGACACGCTCTAATTGCAGACAAACATAATATCTTTTAATAAAACCACAAACTGAAAGTATTTTTCATGTTCAAGTTTACAAAGTTCTTTTTCTCATTTTTAAAAAAAACTTCTTCTGTCTTTCTGCCTTGATTTGTTTTTTTTGCTAGTTTAGTGATGTGCTTTTCAAAGCTTGTCTTGCACTGTGTTGTGTCAAACAAGAAGAAACAGGACTTTTCAGTTACTGAATCACTGTGCCGACACCAAAAAAGTAATTCCAGCACAACCTGACTTAGAATGCTTTCAATGTTTGAGGTAAATCACTTTGAATCTTCCTGTGAATGAAACATGTTCTTTAAATAAACTTGCACTGCTTTGTTTCAGTCCTGTTTCCTACATCTTTTGTTCACATGTGAGAGGAAAGCTCTGTATTTCAAAATCATTCATTGTGTTTCAGTGCTGTTCAAGTGCTTGTTAAAAGCATTTGTGACATTTTAGGTAAACTTTTACAGCTTTGAAAATGACCCATCAAAAGAAATACTCACATTATGTGTGCATTATTAAGCTGATAAATTTGACGCCAAAAACTAAAAAGTGACAATTGGTAATTCTGATCGGAGAATCATCCAACAAGCTGTCTTTCTTTCTATCCTCTCTGACTTTTTTGGTAGATCACAGTATGTTTTTGCACATTTGTGAACATTTTGCATTGTGGTGTAAGCCACTTCCATCTTTCACCACTCACAAGCCCTTTTGGATCTAATTATATATTTAACATCAGTCCTTCCATCATGGGATGTATAATAATGTAAGTCTAACAAAAACATCCAGAAATATGTTAGAATGTTTTTTTAAAAATCTAATTACAGTTGGTAAGTTGGTTAGGGTTAGATTGGGCATGTACTTTAAAAAGATGATGAGTGGGTTTCTAAGTATGATGATAAAAAGAAATGTTCTTGGTCATTATTTTTAAAGAATAATTTTTCGGAGCCAATAAACCAAATAAATTCTTCTTTTCTTCCCACAATTCTTGTTTCAAGGAAAACATTTGATGCCAAGACATATAAAAAAGGGTCATTGAAAGTTTTAGTAATAAATCATATGCAATCCTTCATTTGAAGAGGTAGTGACCTCAAGACTGATGAGAAGAAAGAAAATTTTTTACAGAGCTTTTTGTATCAGACATAATAAAAAATGCTTCATGATGATGTTCATCCCTGTTGTTTCCTGTGTTTTTTTTTTCCTCCCCGGTTTTCTTTTCATCTGCTGCCATTTTTGAGCCTGAGCCAGAATTGAATGTATTACCAATGCGAGTTAGACAAGTGTCAGGTTTCTGGCAATGTTCAACCCTAATTGCAGGCTGAATTTTCCAAAAGTGGAAAATAAGTGGGTTTCTTTGTTCTGCCAGAGAGTCACAGTCCCTCATTTTTCATTCTTCCATTCATTCTATGTATTATTATTACTGCGGTTTGCAAAACCATGAAGGACTGTTAGGAACAGCAACATTTAACAAGCTACTGTACTTTACTTGCAGCGTTAATGCAGCATTTATTCAGATTTGCAGAACTTTAGATCCTCAAAGAACACCACGTGCAACTAACTCTCAGAGGAAAACACATTCATATCTATTCTTCCCAAACTCATTTTTTCTGGAGTGATTCATTTAGAGAAAGTAAATAGTTTGCAAACAGTGTGTCGTTTGACTCTAGGGTATAAAAAAAGAGGATGAACTCATTTGTGCTCCAGCACCTGTAGGACTGTGACTAAGTCAGATTCAAACAATTTAGTTTTATTTGATCACATAATGTAATGCTTGGATACGGAGCGGAGGAGGACTGGACTTGGAACACATGCAGATACAAGTGGGTTTTGTTCGTTTTCTACTTATTCCTTGTGGTTGTTTGGCCCATCGACAAAGAAAATGTGTGAGCAAGATGTTTGAAAAGAATATCAGTGATCAATCTAAAATTCCCCTATAAAGACAAACTGAAACATATATGTACCATTTGACCTTTGTTTTATGAGTCACTTGGTATGCTTTTTTAGATTCCGTTTTGTTTCGTCTCCTAAAATACATATCCCTAATGAGGTAGCGAAGTGGCCGGCTGATTTCAGGCAAGAGACAGGGTACACCCCGACCAGGTCGCCAGTCTGTTGCGTGGCCTCACACAGAGAACCATCCACACACACTCTTATTCCTAGGGGTAATTTCCTAGCAGCCAATCAACCTAACATGCCTGTTTTTGGAGATTGGGATGAAACCGGCGTACCTGAAGAAAATTCACGCGTACACAGGGAGAACATGCAAACTCCAGAAAAGCCAGTGTTTCAAGCCTCACATCACCCAGGACTCAAACCCCAACCTTCTTGCTGTGAGGCCACTGTGCTGCTTCACGACCGTGCTGCCTGATTGAAGACTTAAAAATTGCAAAATTGCACAAATTACCCCAAAATGTCAATATTTTAAATTTTTTTATACAGATGTGTTTTTTTCCGCCAGTATTTGCGAAATTGGACTAATGTTTAATATTTCAGGAGCTTTTTTTCTGCAGTGGAGTGGGTTTTTTATAAACATGTGTGCAGAGTTTGGTAACTGACTCAAGAGGTTTGTTTTTGATCATTTAAAGATGGTTGCATGGAGTTTGCAGGCAAACGTTCAATGATCTGAAACTGACCAAAAAGGCTCATTTTAAAAAAAAGTTTGCCTTTATTTTTAATTTTATCTCCACAACAATCTTAACTTGTGAATATTTATGAAAGATGGCTGTTTGAACTTTAGCAGGAATATCACCAGTAAACATACGCTGTTCCATTTTGTGTTTTAGTAGGAGGGTCTCACACACTCACACAAATTTACTGTATCAGCTCACAAATCATAACGTCTTGGACTTTTATTTGTCTCGATGGCCTAAAGTCTGACTCATTTGGTAACAGTAACTTTCTGTTACATGCATTATTACCCATTAACTCAAATGGATTTTAAAGCTTTATTAAATGTGTAACACATGTATATGACATAGTTGTGTATGCTATATTTAGTACTGTTTATATACACTCAGTCTTCATGGACCTTTTGGCTTCTCTCCCAGAATTGAGGTATTTTTCATGTTAAACGTTTCAGTGTTTTCTATTCCTTTACTTTCAATGTTCTCACAGAGAGAAAGGATCACTGTTATTTGATTTTTTTTTTTTTTAAAAACATAATAGAGAAAAAAAGAGTTTCAAATGACTAGTTGAGCTCTCTGAGTAAATGACAGCACACATAATGACGGATAACAGGAACCTCCTGAGAGTAATGACAGATATCAGCACAATAACTTCCTGATGACAGATCCGAGGGAGCATTTTGTTTCCAATCCAATACTTCAACTCTTTACTCATTAATTTGTTTAAGTCCCAATGTATAAAGATATATTTTAGAGGTGTGTGTAGATGAAAAAATACTTTTATCTTAAAGCCTGTTTTGTCCTTATAAATTGCAAATGACATCTCATTATTATAAACCATATCATATCACTTATCTGCACAATTATTTGAATGTAACTGAATGCTCAAACACACCAGAGGTCACCTTGGAGTCTCATGATAGTTTTATAGTTCCAATGGCAAATAATCGTTTTCAAAACATAGCCTACAATGAGATCTTTTTGTTCTTTTATGTGCAAAAGGTGTTTCTGGTTTTATGCCTAATTTTCTGGCTATAAAACCTTCATAAATCTCTGAAAACTTCCACATCAGCAGCATGTTTTTAGTGCTTCTGTAAGGTTTGAATTTTTCCACCACAGAGATAAATTATCCTGGTGATGCTACGTCTGTAATTGTGGTTGTTGTTTTGGCTCATCTTTGAATCACGTCTCAGTTTCACATTCCAAGCAAACACTGCCAACAGAAGTCAGCAAACAGGATGTAGATACACATGATCGCCAAGCTGCTGCTGGGACTTCATGGAATATGTAGACATGTGTATGCAAGATTTTATTTTGTCTTTCATATTTTTATTTCTGTGTCTCAGTGTTTTTCATGCCTCATTTGAGATTTTCTGGTTTTTATCTAAAGATGGGCTGAAACTTTCAGCATTTTCCACTATAATCTAGTACATGAATGACCTCTTATTATGTTTAACCAATCCCTTATATCTCACTCAACCACAACATTTTATTCTATCCACTGTCTCCCAAGTGGAGGCCACCACCAAAACTGTACTTCTTCATCTGTTCTTTGTTCTTCTTCAGCAGCCAAACCGCACGCTTTAAATACATACTATGTCTTAAATAGAACAAAATAACATGGCAAGGAAACAAAAACATATTTCATGTTACTGAATATTTCTAATACGACAGATGATTCTAACCATGACAAAGTAAAAGGTGCCCGATATGAAAATTAAAAGCAAATGCTTTTGCTTAAAAATGTTCTTTTTAAGCAAAATGGCCAGAAATTGTGACCAGCTAACAAGACCAAAGCTGTTCTCCCATACAGTGGGTTTGAAACCACCAGGAAACAAGCCTAGAGGAAGACTAAAGAGGAGGTTCATGGATACAGTGAAGGAAGACATGAGGATAGTTGGCGTGACCAAAGAGGATTCAGTAGATAGGGTTAGATGGAAGAAACTGACTTGCTGTGGCGACCCCTGAAGGGAAATGCCAAAAGAAGAAGTGCCTGCTGAGGCTTGTGTTCCAGACCCTGGTGAGAAATGGATCAAACCATTTGACCAAAAATAAAGTGGTGCTATTTTACCTTAGCTTGTGGGATCATGCCTGTGCAGGCAGGCTGAAACGGGTGGAGAAAGGTATCAGGTGTGATGTGAGATAGAAGAGATTCGGCTAAGATGAAAGGAAAAGTGTACAAAACCGTGTTGAGACCAGCCATGCTGTTTGTTCTAGAGACAGTGGCACTGAGAAAAAGACAAGAAACAGAGATGGAGGTAGCAGAGATGAAGATCCAACAAGGTAAAGTAATATAGCACCATGATTAGAACATTTTTTGGGTGTGTCAAGCATGTGCTTTAAGTTTTTATACTGGGCACCTTTTACTTTGTCATGGTTTAAATTGTCTGTCTGGGAGTGACCAGGATGGATAGGATCAGAGGAACAGCACATGTTAGAGGTTTTGGAGATAAAGTCAGAGAGGCCAGACTGAGATGGTTTGGACATGTTTAAAGGAGAGAGACAGTACATCGGCAGAAAAATGGTGGGTTTGGAACTGCCAGACAGGAGGCTTACACGACAACCAAAGAGGAGCTTCATGGATACAATGAAGGAAGACACGAAGATAGTTGGTGTGACCAAAGAGGATGCAGCAGATAGGGTTAGATGAAAGAAACTGACTTGCTGTGGTGACCCCTGAAGGGAAATGCTGAAAGGAGAAGAAGAAGTGAGAGCATGAAGGACATTGCTAGCGGAAACTGTTAAATGCAGTTAGCTTGTATTAGTCATTTGGAAAAAAAAAAAAATCGAGAAAAACTTTTTGTGGGAAATTTAATTATTTGAAGCATATTGCGCTGTATGTGCATGTAATGAACAGCAGGTGAAAAGGACTTTTTTTTAAAATGTACAAATGATCTCAAACAGCTTCCTAATGCATAGAAGAAAATTTAATATCACTGACAAATGTCTTCCAAACAAGCAGATTTCCAAATTTCTGACTTTCACACTTTGCAACATACACTTTATCACATTTCATGATGCAATACATTTGTGTTTACAGTTTACTGTACCCCGAGCAAGATTTATCAAAAGGCAACAAATCTGTTCAACAAATACTTTATGCAACAAATTTTCTAATTTTGTAGCAACAAGTTGATTCCTGCGACCTCAACAAGCAATTGGAGCAGTAATCAGAAGGAAAACATTCATTAACATGCGGCTATTGCTTCAGACTGAGCAGTTAAAAGGCTTTAGGAAAAGAGTGTATGTTGGAAATCCAAAGTAAAGCTACATCAGTCGGAAAGCTCACACCACTCTTGAATCTCTTCCTGGTGTTTTTTTTTCTTGGTAAATATTTGTGTAGTTAGGAAATAATGTGTGACTTTGAATCTTATTAAAATCATTTTCATTTTTGTGAAATTAAATTACTAGCTAGTCATCAGAAAACCAATTAACATTTAAATGATAAATATCTTGTAAATCAAATAAAAAAATCTTGTTTTATTTGAAAAGTTTCTTCACGGAGCCAAACTTTTATGGCCAGAATAAAATATAATTAAATTCATCTGACATGAGACAGATGGAAAATTAGATTAAGTAAAGATCAATTTGGAAAATTAGTCATAACTATCTAAACTGGGATTTAGCAAATTGAAACCAGAAAAAAAAAATCTGGTCACAAAATTTTTACTACTTTTTAGTTTCCAAGTCACCAAAATTTAATGTTTAACTATTGTGAACAATTTTGATCAAAATATTCATTAGAAAAAAGAAAAAACATTTCAGTCTCTCTCCAGATGCTGTGAAGCTACAATCAAATACGTGACCAATAAAATGTAGAAATAATTTTTAAAGCGACACAGAAAAACTTTTTTTTTTTTAGTTCTCTGATGCTTTTTACTCATCTTTATTGTCAGGATTGGGACGTAATTGCTCCTAAAATACATCCTCTTGGATTAAATGGGAAATGAGAACTGATCCCACTATGAAAAAACCTCCACTGAGTCATAACAAATAAAATGTACAGTCACCTCAGAGAGGCAAAAATAAACACTTTTTAAATATTTATATATATAAATCCTGTAATCCAGCAACAGATTAAGCACTAATTACGGAAATTAATAACTTGACCAATTTCAAGGAAACCCTGGCCTTTCTGTGTGGAGTTTGCATGTTCTCCCCATGCATGTTAGGCTAACTGGCTAGTAAGAAAATTAACCGTAGGAATAAGTGTGTTGGTGTGTGGCCTGTAACATACTGGCGACCTGTTCGGGGTGTGTCCTGCCTCTTGACTGAAATCACCGGCGCCCTCCGCGACACCATCAGCGGTTCAGAAGATGAAACAAAACCAATTTCAAGTGATGATCAGCTTAAAAGTGATCAGATCCTCATTATTAGAAGACACTTATATAAAATGATTTGAAATTGTTTGAAGCGCTAGTTTCCAGATTTATTAGGAAAAATTTAAATTACAGAAATAAAATGTATTACTGTATGGGTTTTTATATTCTAAATTGTTCATAAAAGAGAAGTTAAATTCAGTGTTATAGTGACACATACATCTCCATACTGTAGAAATTATCAGAGGGAATTTAATAAATGCATATCACATTTTATAAGTGAGTGGACTGTGATGGAAAACAGCACCATCACAGAGCGAAGGAACAAGATCGGCTAGTTCAATGTTGTCTTTTTTTTTTTTTAATGTGTAGGGAAGAACCCGGCATGCTGAGTTAAAAAACAAAACAAACATTTTTTTTTTAATTATGGAGTGAATTTTCTTATAGACTTTAGTTCATGTTGCATGTGTCAAACAAAAAAATGTCAGTGGAAGAAAAGAGTTTGTTTGTTTTTTGTTTTTTACAGAGCAACTTTTCACCAATAACTCCATACTCCATCAAACTGGAAATCCTAAAGGCACCTTACATGTAAATAAATATGTTCTTAAAGAAGTTTAGGGTAAGAAAAAAAATAGAATAGGGGAACCATTTCCTCTTAAAAAGCCAAACCACCTCATTTAAACACAGTAAAGCCACAAGAAAGGCTACAGAAGAGGAGTTTTCCTGGCAAAGTGATTGTCTAACAAAGCATAACTTACAGACATAAAGGCAAACTGTAAAATCACAAAATTCAGCTCACGTTCTATTGAAACGTATAAAAAAAATATCTGCATTCTTCTGATGTACTGGGACTGATTTTACTGTGTACTTTTCAAGAAAATTCATGCAATGGGAAATTCTCTCCTAGTCATGCGTTTTTTTTTTCTTTAAACATTATTTTTGGCTTTACTCTCCAAAATCTAAGAGCGGGAGTTCAATAAAAGAACACAAAAAAATGTACAAAACAATTTAACAAAGAGACAATTTGAAAAAAAAAAGCTACAATAAAAACAAGATGTCCAATAAACTTTGTCCTGCTTCGGCAAAAAACAATCCCCCAACGAGAAGGAGGGGAGGCCGTACCCCAACTTGTTCCCCCTCCTTCTTTTGTTTCCATTTCAACTTATCCCAAAAAATGATCCGCTCTGGTGCATCATCATCACCATCGACATCATGTCTCCCTCCACCTCCTTTTCTACACTTTCTATAAATCTTCTCTCAGACTTGACAGACTTGCTCCTCCTGCAGGCGACAGGTTCGAATGACACCGTATTCCTAGCCAGACAAAAGGAGGGAGACGATGCTGCTGGTTCCATCGGAGGTAAAATTAGAAATTACTTAGGGTTGAAAGATGGGTACATGAAGCTGGGTATACATCACACACTGCCAGTTGGATGGCAGCGGTAGGTACAGCTGGACAGAGTGTCTGCTCCTCCGTCCACTTTCTGAGAGCAACCACCCTCACGAATATCTTCTGAGAGAGAGAAAAGGATGATGATTTTTTTCTTTCAGGTATAAGGATTAAGACAAGTTGAAAGACAAAATGATACTTGTACCTTCAGTTTTTTCTGGCATCAGCAGTTGAGTTCGGCAGGGACTGGGCAATGTGGGATTGGATCCTTCACTACCGGTGTTCAGCTGGAGACGCCTCATGTGACGAATCACAGCGGTGGCGTTAAACGCTTGCTGCAGAAAAAAACCCCCACATATTTAAGTAAAATTTGCCTGAATGCAACTTTTCAAGAACTTGATGAGTTAGTTGTCATTTCAAACTTACAAAGCCATTCTGTAAAAAAATTTTTTAAACTAATGAAAAGTAAAGAGATGTATTTAGACTTACCTTCCACTTGCTCTTTGCAAAATTTTTCTTGATCTGAGCACTCACAGACTCATGGATGTTCTTGTCTAAGGCGGTATCACCAGCAATCCTAATGAAGAGAGGGTGGAGAATGTTTCTAAGTGTATTGGGAGAAGCTAGACACACACATACAGTGTACATACAGTACATATATTTAAGAGAACATACCAGGGGTGCTGCAGTGCCTGTTCACACGTATACCGTGTCTCAGAATCTTTCTCCATGAGATGGCAAATAAAATCTTTAGCTGTAAGGACAGAAAAAAAACTATTAAAACATGTTGATGTGTCATTCTTTATGTTCATCAAAACATATCGATATAAAGGTTTAAAAGATAAGATAACCTAAAAACTTTGATAACAAAATGATTTTTCAAACAATTCTGTTTTTGTAGAGATTTAAAATACATGATCGACTTCAAAAAATGTAACAAAAAATCTAACTCATAGTTTAATGTCTCACGCTTCAAAACAATTTTAAGATATGCACTACCTGAGTCAGAGATATCGTCCCAATATGGCGAGTCAAACTCATATTCTGCTTTTAGAATCTGTTCAAACAGTTTGGCATCATTCTCATCATAGAAAGGAGGATAGCCACACAACCTGAACAACGAAAGAAAACAGAAGCGCACCTTCAATTTGATGCAACATATTTTATAGAAATTTGTATGAACTATGAAAAAAAATGAACTTACAGAATATATGCTATGACACCAATGGACCAGCAGTCCACAGCTTTGCTGTAGGGTTTCTGTGCCAAAACTTCCGGGGCTGCAAGACAAAAGGCAGGAGAATGAGTTTTTAAAATATACATATTTGTTAATGGCACGGCAATTTATGACCTTGATCATATTATCTAAAATGTTTCAACTTTTTAATCATATTCACAAAAGAAACTGTTAAATTTTAAACATCAGCACAAGTTATTTCCAATATAACCAACACAATAAAACTACATTCCACTTGAACATTTTATTGCGTCACTTTACCAACATATCCAGGAGTTCCACAGGCTGTTGACATCACACTACCAGAACCCTCAATCTTGGACAGACCAAAGTCACTGATCATGATTTTAGAGTCATCATCCATGCTGTCGTACAACAAGTTTTCTGGCTGGGAATTTAAAAAAAATAAATAATAAAATTTAAAAATATATTTATTTTTTAAAACACAGTAATATAAACGAATTGGTATTTAATCTCTTAAACACACCGCCACAGCCCTTTTAAAACAACATTCAGAGAGTAATTACCAATCCCCAGAAAGGGATTATATACTAATGAGGCTGGGATTATATTAGCAGCACTCAAGCCTGTTTTTATTTGCTGTCTGCACGCTATTGGAAACATATCCAGTTAGGTGAATAAAAAGTTTTTCTAATCACTAAAAAACTGGTTGCACTGATTAATTAGGAGAGTGATGCAGCTTTTTTACATTAAAAAGGAATGCATTGAGCTTTATTTTTAATCTTCCTGAAAATCTTTTGTGTTCTATTAAAATAATCACAAAAAATAAAATGGGAAAATTAGATATATACATACACATAGCATAGTACTCTATCATGAATATCATGCATACTTTCTTGTTTCATACCGTACTTGTGTCGCCTGACTCACCTTCAGGTCACGATGTACGATGCCCATGTCATGGAGATATCTGACAGCATCCAGAATTTGCTGAATGAGCTTACTAGCATCTTTCTCCGTGTACATGCCCTTCTCTATGATCCGGTCGAAGAGTTCCCCGCCAGACACTCTGCAGAAATAAATTAATCTTTGTGATGAAAGTTGGTACAGTTAAACATTTATAACCAATTCATAAGAAAGTTAAAAAAAAATTCTACGAGGTAGTTTCAAAGTTTGAGGAACAAATGAGGAAAATCAGATTCACTAGAATATGTTACTTGAGTTTGGCCACATGGCGGAGACATCACTCTACTTAATTATTACTTGCTAAGAGCTGAAGCAACACGCTCCAACTCAAGTTGTACAGTGTTTGCTAAAATACAATCTCTGTAACATAGAAATCCAACTGATAAGTAAACTTCAGATTAGATACTTTTGTCTTAATTTGACTTGGAATGCAAGACTGTCAGTTTTCAATTTTTTCATTTAAATAAGAAGTCTTAAGGCTGCACAGTGGAGCCATGGTTAGCACAGTGGCCTCATAGCCAGAAGGAAGGGGTTCAAGTCCCGAACGGGATGAGGCTTGGAACACTGTCCTTTCTGTTTGCATGTTCTCCCCGTGTATGCGTGGGTTTTCTCCAGGTGCTCTGGTTGCATCCCACCCTCCAAAAACATGCATGTTAGGTTGATTGGCCGCTACAAAATTGCCCCAAAGTGTGAGTTTATGTGTGAATGGTTGAGAGTGAGAGGCCCTGCAACAGACTGGCGACCTGTTTGGGGTGTACCCTGCCTCACAAGTGAAATCCACCAAGATAAGTTCCAGCACCCCCTGCAATCCCGTTAGGGATAAATGGTTCAGAAGATGAAAGGAACAAATCTTTTTGAGTTTTGCAATCACAGTAATTTGGCTTTTCGAGCAACTTTAAAGTTTTGGGTTGTTTTTTTTTTTTTTCCTGAGTTTGACGTCTGACCCCAATATAAGACAAATTTATTTCTTCTTTTTCTTCCACCTGCATACAATTGTTTAAATAAAGTACCTCCTGGCATGGTGGGGTACAGAAAAAAAAATGCATCTTTGTTACTTAGTCAGCTGTCCTGAATAAGCCTGAAAATGCATGTCTTTTAAAAAGAACATTTTGCTCTCCAACTGCAGATCCACCCAGAAGAGCAGAAAAGGAACCTCTGACTAACAAGCTCCTGGATTTTGATCCCAGTTGGGAGAAAAATACCCTAGCAACATTTATAATTTGGCTTTGTTGTTATTGTTAAGTCATGCTTAAGTTATGCTGACTTGGGTTGCTAAAGAGCATCTACTCATGCACCAAGTTCTTCAGTCTCCCTGCTTTATAATTTTACTGTGTAAACCTGAAACAGTATTGGTGCCATGAACTTGTATTTCTTCTTTCTAAAAATGTATCCCTGGCCTAACGTGGCAGTCCCTGTCAATCTTTCTGTCCTTTTCACCTTAATGAGTTCTGCTGGTTTCTCCTCACTGTTCCTGCCAACACCATCCACACTCAGGAGGTAGAAACGAATGAAGATTCAAAACAATTTACAAAGGTTACATGTTTAAACAAATTAGCTTGTAAAATAAAAACTTTAATCCGAATTTATTTACAGTCCTGATTTGATTACATCTGTAAAGCTTTCAAAAAATTCTATAAATTAGAACCACATACTGTAAATGAATCTAAACTGGATTCAGTTGAATTAAACAACAGAGAGCTGAGGTAACAATCTCGTCCTCTAATGTGTGTGTCTTTAAATAACATGCAACGATTGCAGAATCAGAGCACCACAGAGCATCTGTGTTTGGTTCTGCATATTCTGCTAAATGCAATGTCTCTTACACACATCTTTTAGAGTTAGTAAAACATCTGCTGATGGCTCCAAGGCAAGCAGTATTTACGTCTGAATATTTTTGTGCAGCAACCAAAAAGACCAACTTACAAAAATTGTTAATTGGTATTTGTTGAAACTGTTTAATTTTCAAAAAGCATGGAAATCTCCTCATTCTTAGAAACAAAATGTAAATCCTAACACATGCCAAATTACTTCTTTTGTGCATTTAATTACTGTCTTAAGGATTCACAAAATGTCTTTTATGAACAAAGCCTTTTCCTGTGTAACATTTAAAAAGTAAAATACATGCTTGAAAATTGTGGTTACTTCACCACCACAAGATTGAGGAATAATTTAGATACCATTACACTTCCTCTGTTTCTTCATTTTCTAAGTGATTGCCAAACTTTTTAAATGCTGGAAATCCTACACACATATGGATGTAAAGTTTAAAGTTGTCACCATAAAGATGATCAGAGTTTGTGTTCAATCAAACACTGCTTTACTTTTCAGCAAAAGAAAGTAAAACGTGTGTTTGAAGGAGCAGCTGACCTGCTTTTTTCTGTTTTAGATCAGGAGTGGGCAGCTGCAGGTAAATAGGGCACGAGGACGAGGTTACTTTGCCAATAGTCAGATTGTGGTCGCCTACATTAAGTTGTGCTGTCGACATTCACTAAGGGACTGGTTTACTTAAACGTATCATACGACTTTCACAAAAAGTATTTTCCTACTAATATAATTAATAAAATGTTTAAAGAATGCAAGTGTCAGTACTCATTATTTTTCATCAAATGACGTACAGTATTTCTATTACTTTTGTCATTTTTCTGAATTTACTATGGTTGGTGAAAAAATTAATGAAATGCTCAGGAGTCTCAGTTAGAACCAGTTCTAATCCTGGTCTGTTCCTGGTCCAATTCCTTTCTGTGACATTTTGCCTCATACGGAGGAGGGGTATAACAGTCTGCTGGTGTTAGGGGGGAAACTCCCCACCGTTGCTTAAGGATGCCTCAGTACCGTGTGTGTTTGAATTTCTATGTGAAAGAGTGCAGGTTGAGGCATGTGCCAAAAATTGTCAGTTTAAACGCAGAAATAAACCTGAGAATCCCACACACTTAGCGTGTGAATACTCACAGTTGCATGACGAGGTAGAGGTGTGATTTACTCTCAAAAATTTCTTCCAAAGAAACAATGTTGGGGTGTTTAATCCTGTGAGAAAAAGAAGACAACAAGTTAAGTGATTAAATATGTTCTGGAATCATGCAAATAAATAAAAATAATATTTGCTATTTGACTGTACATAGAATTGCCTCAGCTATGAGATGGTACACTTTCTGAATGTATTTTGATTTCTGGAGCTTATCAGAAGTTTGCTCAGATTAGTTTTGTGTTGGAGTCAACATAAGGACACAGATAACACAGGCATGTGAGTGAGATGTTCCGGAGGTAACTGTATAAATCAGCTCCAGCTCATGCTGGATTACAGCAATGACTCTTATCCAGATTGTAAGAATGCTTGGACACCTTCATTCATCTGCTTAACTCAGTGTGGAGGGAGAGAAGGACCCAGTGAAGGATGAGTGATGGATTAAAACGGAGCAAACACACACGTGTGACCTCGCCTGAGCTGTGGCATGCACTTCCACAAAGAAGTCCAGAACATGCAGATTCACACAGAAGTTGCAAGAAAGTTTGTTTGTGCAAATGGTCAATCTAAAAACTTTTTTTTTTAGAAAATGAATAATTGAGCCTGGATTTTTTTTTTTAGAGGTTAAAAGGTTCGATGCCTCTAAACTTTATGTTTAGAAAATGTGTTATAAACTTAAACATGCTTTTGTTGGAAGGTATGTTATGTAAGTTTTTACTTTATGTGTGAATCCTTAGAAAATCTTTCATCATTTATTTTGATCATCTTACAATTAAGCATTATGGTTAGGATGTTGGCATCGCTGGTTTTTTGCCTTCTTGTGGCAACATGCAGATACCTCTCACAGTGACATAATTAATCACATTCCACAGACTTGATTCGACAGGAGAGTGAGTTCTGTGCGTTCATAGAGTGAAATCAAACCCTGTATGTGTCGAGGAAGACATTGCACATTACCACAAAGATATGAAGACACAACCTCCATCAGTAACATTTAACATCATATTGGGTTTTCAAACTCAGATACTCAATTCTTCCAAGGAACAAGCGCATGTGGATGGTTGTCTGTGTGTGGCCCCATGAGAGAATGGTGCCCCGTTCGGGGTGTACCTGCCTCTCGCTTGCATAGGCTCCAGCACTTCGCCAACCCCCGTCACATTAGGGATAAGCGGTTTACAAGAGGAAATTAAACAATATTCGATAAGTGGCATTTTTCTCTATATATCCAAATGTTTTTGTCTGAGTAAATTTAATTGTTCTGAAAAAAATAGATACAGAGAAAAATCCTATAATATCTATGATGACACAATTGGTACGTATATGCAGACATTTTATTAACAGCATTAAGGAGAAAAAAAATTTAAAAATTTGATCATTTGAGAAATTCCTGACAGTGCCATGTTGTTGGATGTTGAGTATTTTCCTTTTTTGTGTTTCTCACACTAACAAATCCCAAAGAATTCACCAGATGTCAATTAAAGTGGAGCCAGGATGACAGCAGGTGAAAAGAGCACTGGATCAGCAGCAGTATGTTTGTTAGAGAACATTTTTTTCACATCTGTGTCCTCAGGTCTAACAACGAAGTGAGTTTAGCTATCGTTTTGTCTTTCTCTTTGTGTCAAATTCAATTATTTTATTGTATAGCGAAAAGGTGGCCACAGTTTTTATTTTCTATTTAAAAACAAAAAAATTTCATGTAATCATGTTGTTGAAGCTTTAGGCAAAGATTAGTGAGGTTCCTGAATGTGAACATGAACAACATGAACTCTGAACATTTTAGTCAACATATTCATGTTGTAAATAGTGCAACTTAATCTTGAGATGAAAAAGAAAAAGGTTAAATTTTTTTTGCACATCCATAACTAGGTATCAGATTGTTTTCCAGCAGCTTGGCTATAACAGAGAGAACTATTACACAAGTGTGTGAGCAAACCTCACACACGCTCACTAATGATGACAACTACATCATGCAGACCATGCCAAGATGCTGCACCCTCACATCTGTTAAAGTGTTTCACTCTTGCATCCTCTTTCTGGATGAATGTTTGGATTCACACCAGTGGAAAATTTGTCTATGTTTTCCTTAAAAAAAATTAGAACAGAATAAGCAACATGTAATCAAAACTCTGCACAAGGCCTGCCTTCTGTTGAAAATGTGTTGAAGGTTTTGATTGAATCTCCAATGCCATCCATGAGTTAAAAAACACATTTACTTCATTTTTTTTGTTTGTTTATTATTACCGTAACTGAGCAGCTAATGAAACCTCACCACACTCATTCCATCGTCCTCACCTCAGGAGGAATCGTGGCTGTATATTGTGTGTCTCCTGTAACCCAGGCAACAAGCGCTCTAAAAATAACTTGGGACCGATGTAGATCAGCCATTTTCACTGTGACCCGTAATTCCTCACTCTTAAAAAGAGTTCATAAAAAACTCATCATGATAAAAACATAGAATTAGTTACTTTTTGACAATCATACTTGTGTGAACTGAGAAAAATTAAAATGAGAAAATATTATGAGGTCATGATTTGAGTTTTTTGCTGTTATGTTACATTTTTAAATGACTTTACATCGACTATAATTTGTGCATGAGATTAATTTATTTCACAAGACCAACAAAAAGGACACGTAAATGAACTCATAAGCCAGTCTGCCAGCGTTCTTCAAAGAGCAATTAAACCAAGAGATCTGCCAAGGAAACTCATATACCGTGCAATTAGTGGGCGTGTCAAATTAACTAAAGAAAGTGCTTTTGTCAATCACTGACAAATTTATAGGCTCAGTTTCTTTTGTAATGATTGATTCAAACAGACTTTACATCCATAAATGACACTAAGTAAAATTAAATGTGTTTTTGGTTTTGGTGTACTGATACGATTGGGTTCAACTGAAAAGTTTGTATCATTACTTTTTGCATGCAAGAAGGAAAATAATCCAGATGGGAAAAAGAAACCAGTAAAACTGCAAACTCATTACTCATACATCTTCAATCCCTCAAAGCGTTAGAAGCTTAGAAATTCAGATGTAATAATAGCTGGAGAGCAAGATAAAGATTTAGTGGTGTAAAAATGGAAATACAAACAAAGATAATGTTCTATCTTGAATTTTGGAAGTATTTCAAATGTGTCTTCAAAGATTCTCGAAGTGTTTTATGAATCTAATAATCTTTATTTTCCAAAACACTTACTTGTGCAAGACTGCAATCTCATTCTCAATGCTGTTTTCTTTGCCTTCTAACGCCTTCTTAGGGATACATTTAACAGCCACCAGTTTGTGGGTCCTCTTCTCTTCAGCCAGGACCACCTCAGAGAAAGCCCCTCTGAAACACAAACACACATTTCAGTTCAACAAACGTCCTTCATTTATCCTCGGTGCCCAAACGATCTTCACATGTATCTGTGACATTAAGGGAAAACGCATAAATTAACATTGATGTTAAGTTATTCTGACTTTTGTAAAAAACTTGCCAGCTCAGCATGTCAATGACAAACTGGATTTATTTTTTACCTCAAGCTTCTTTTGAATTCTTTGGGAAGCTCACTCGAGTTGTGGCAAGTCTAGAGGTTGGCAAGACTATTTAGAAGAACTTTTATAAGTTTTGAGCGTTTTCTTTTTACATCAGTCTATTTTAGCAAAACAATATGCTCTCATGTTTTTAAAAATATTTTCAGCCCATGATCCCTAAAAAGAATACGAGAAATAAGTGAATTCATATTCATACTTATTCCCATGCCCTATTAAACAGTGAAAGCAAACCTTGAACCACTGCCCAAAGATGTTTGACTCACATCCAATTCTCACTACAGCTATAAAGTACAGGCTGACAATCATATGTGTCAACGCAGTGTTCCTCTGTTAGGATTAGTAGTTTAACTGTAATGGAACTCTGTATGGAACGGATGATGAGGGATAAGATAAAGCAAAGATAAGAGTGAACATTACTCTTAAGCTGCATTAGAAGCGCTCCGCCTAACCCGAGTTGCCTTCTCATTGTCAACTCTGTTTACAATGGAATATATGTTTAAACTAAACTATATGTTAAAAAAAGACATTTTGCTTTGAACAAATGAAGTTACTATTTGGCGTTTTGTACATAGATATATTTTTATTGGTTTAACTTTATAGATTATAGATTTATGGTTTAACCTTTTTAGGGCCACAAAGACCCAGAAACAACCAAAAAAAAGACAGTCTGCCACTGCTCCCCTCATGACTCATACCGCCTATCATGTTTGCAACAAGTGGTGTAGGAGCTGCAGCTCCCACATTGGATTATTCAGCCAGACACGATGCTGCACAAACAGATTAGTATCCAGGTGCAGACTTCATTGTCTTTAAAGATAGAAGGATCCAAACAACAGACAAGAACAGTCAGTCAACTTTATTGGATCAAAATGTTACCCTTTAGCTTAATATAACTTTTTTTTTTAATGCTAAAAAGGTCATGGTTGTTATTAGTAATTCTTTCTTAAACAAACATTATCTGAAGAGGAGACATCAATTGAGGTGCTTTCACCAGAAAATTTAATATCAGCTTTGACCCATTCTTCTTTTTTCGTTGTCTCGCTTCCATCCAGCCAGCCCACATTATTTACTTTCACAAATTGAGGGTTTCTTTAAACATCAACCATGAATCATAATGACGGAGCTGAAGATAAATGCTGTCAGTATGTTTTTTTAACACTAACTGTATTAAAAGCTGTTAGCAGAAACAATCACACTGGCTGTGTCACAGAAGACCACGTGTGTTTGCAGAGGAGGACCTTTCACACGGTATGGTTTACAGATACATTATCTTTTATAGACAAAGATAGCCTGCACAGTGTCATTTCATTGTCACTAGAAAAACAAACCATGACCTACAAACTTCTTCAGAAGGTGTGTTTTCCTGGATGTAAAATCCAGAAAAAAAAAATCCAGAATATGCTTTAAATGTAAATTTAAAACTTTTGTGAAACTGTTCAAGCATTTCCTTATATTCAGTCTTACAGTCCTAAAGTTAATTTTTGAACTTTAAAGCATAAGCTAAGTTTCCACAGAAAATCCAGAAAGCTAGTTCAACCAAACTCCACAACACTTTTTATTCAGATTGAGGTACAAGTTATTTTATATTATTAAAGTGGGTGATGTGAAATCAACTTTTTAGAGGTTTCTATTTTATGTAAATCCACCATAATAAGTAAATAAATAAATATGCGCTAGCTTTCAGATGAGACTTTGTGCGCTTTGAATGTCATTTTATGACTTTGGACCAAAGAGTTGCTGGTTCGATACCCGATGAGCTCATGCCTAAATGTCCCTGAAGAAGACACTTAGTCCCCAGTTAGTCCCACCATTAGGGCTGCCAGGTGCAATGCAAAGCAGTAAAAGTAATTTTTCCATGACACAAAGTACGATTATTATTATTATTATTATTATTTGCGACCTCAAACAAGATTTACAGTATACACTGTCGTGCATGCGCACTGGGGCAGCACTAAATAGAGAGGATAGAGAGGTAATCAAACTAAATAGATGCATTTTTAAGTTGTTTTTTTTTTTGGCAAACATTGCCTTTTTGAGCTAAAAAAAGTGTCATGTTTCTCTAATTATGCTATGAACTAAGAATTATTAGCCCACATAAGCACCCTTCTTTTAACTCTCCGACTTGCTATACCGAGTGATATTTTGTCGTCACAACTTCACAACAACAGCTTCCAACTGCCACAGAAAGGATGTTAGCTCCAGCAGAATGCCAGTTATGTCTGTGTGTGTAGTGTGGGGAAAGGCTGGCGGGTCAAAGATTCAGATTCCTCAGTGCATGAGGAGGATTTTAGTGACATTCTCCATGCACCCACTGACAGACCAAGAGGCCGTAGCTGAAGGGTCCCAAATTGTTTCACCCAAACACTACAAAAACTTAAGAACTCTTCTGTCTTTGACTAGTCAAATTAAACTTTTGATTATAAGCACAAGCTCTTTTCTTAAATATTATAATTGTGTTTGGACTATTTCTATTTTTTATTTCAGTTTTGACGAAAGCACTCCACAAATTTCCAAAAAATGCAAACAATTTATTACTTCTTTGTGGAGATAAAACTATTTTTCCATTTGAATCTACATTATGTTAAGCCACACCCTGCATGTTTGTAGCATGTAATACAGTATAAACTTCTTTTAAATCACATCCTTGTAATTATCTATTTGAGAAAGAGAATGAACTTATGCCTAGAGAAAAATCCAGATATGAAAAGAAAACCACATACTCAAATAAAGCTGGGATTTACCTCACTCCGGTTGTGACATAAAAAAGGTCTCCTTTCTATAAATTGGGAAACAATAAAGAGCCAACCAATCGCTCTTTCAGGAGAAGCATTGAGCAGTCGCCACCATTTGCAGTAACCATAGTGATTCTGCAAGGGTAGACACAAATGATAAAAGCAGGAATGTACTACATGTCTGATCCTAATGTCTTAAACAATGAGGGACTTGACTGTTTTAGTCAAGTTTGTATTGAATAGTTAGTTAATGAATGTCAAAAAACCCAGATAGAAAAAAACAAACTACCCACAGAATCTAAGATTGATGTTGCCAGTTTTGGGCAAACATACCAGTAAGTAAGACTATAAATTAGTGAAATTATTGAAGTAAAAAGTGAAAAGTTTTGAACGTTCACAACTGTTTTTTACGACTGATTTATTTTTCTCTGACCTTAACGGCCAGCAAACTGTTCCGAGATCACCTGTCAACCCCACTTAGCTTCAGTTAGGTCTGTGTTTTCATGTGAACAGGGACTCTTTTTTCCTTTACAGAGAGAGGAATGAAGGATGGAAAATTCTGTTTTTCAAAAATACCAATGGTCATACGTATTCAGCCATGTACTCAAAAATGTATAAAAGAAGTCAGCATGTTAAAGATTTCTTTATCACTTTAATGATACATCTTCTAAGATATGGAAATGGCTTATTTTGCTAGACTCTCAAGAATGAATGAAAAACAAAAAGTGGTTGGCTCGGTTTTGCTTGTTAAAAAATAGAAGAATTTAGAAACTTTTCAAGGACGCTTTTTGTGAACCATGCTGCTTTCCTGTTAGTAGGAAAATATGGTAACTCTTGCAGCTGGGGTAGGTGTTAGCTCAGTGGTGGAGCGTTTGTCCTTGGACTGGGAGAAGCTGGCTCAAATCTCACTAAGTGCCCTTGGAGCAGACATCCAACCCCCTACTTGCTCCCGCCACTGACTGCCTGCTGTGGTGCAATGCAGCAATATAATTTCCACACTGTGGAACTAGTAAAGGTTTTTTTTAAAAAAAAGAAAAAGTTAGAGACACTACCGCTATCGGTCTTCTGGTATGAGAAGTACTCAGCCAGATGTTATACAAGCCAAGCTCTCTACCCGATTGAAGCAGGAAACTCTTCACACGTTTGTGACTCAAAATAAAAAGTCACAGTGTCTGTGTAAGCAACATGAGAAAGTAAAAATGCTGCTGAGAGGTAATGATAAGAAAAAAGAGCAGCTGAAGACAATATAAAAAGAAAAAATAAGATCATTTGCAAATGGTGAGAATATTTAAATCCCAAGAAAGGTTTCATTAAATCACAAACAACAGCATTTACTGAACCACTTCAGTTCCAAACAGGAAATTCTTGTAGTCTCCATGGGACATGTGTTCAGGAAGTTGAGACATACACACATGGCAATGCATAACATTGGATCACATAACTATCACCCATTAATTTATTGTGTAGCAAAACACAGTTACTATCTGAACATCAACACATATTACAATATGCTGTGCAAATACTTGAAACACTAGTTCAAACATCCGTGATAAATGCAGACGTCTTCAATCCTAAGTAGTTTAAATATTTGTACAAGTTCTTGATCCTACTTACACCCTGCACACACAGTAGACAAGGTGGACAAAACTTTTCTAAAACAATTATTGACATAGTGTAGTTTTATATGCACAAGGTTTTTTTAATGTCACCAAAGGCTTTTTGTTTCTTTAGGCTTCAAATGAGTCCTGAACATCCTACATAAACACAAATTAAGCAAATAATTTTCTTGTTTCTTACTTTTATGGACCAAATTTTCAGATGACTTTAAGAAAGCGGCAATCGATTGCTGAAAACTGTCTATGCACATGAACAATGTCACTCTTAATTTGCAGCTAATGTCATTTTTTATAAAGACAAATGTAGCTTGTTCTTTAAAACAGAGTACTGTATCTTCAGATTCTTTCATCCATTCTTTTTTGTAAGAACTCTGCTTTTTGTTGGACAACCTCATCTTTGCATGAATTACTGGCAGTAAAAACATCACTGTAAGCAAAACAATACTACAAAACAAAAAGGCATTTAAAAAAAAGAAATCCTGGAAACATTTCTCATTTTGTGTGCTACTTCTCTTTTTCTGATTAAAAAAAAAAAACCAAAACCTTTTGTTTTTTTATATCTGTTCAGTTGTACCATCTGTCCTAATGAGAAGTTGATCAAGAAGGAATATAAACAAATGAGAAAATGATTGCTGTAGAAATGCCACAGAGACATAGGGAAGGACCATCTGCTACAATCAGAACTGAGATACACCCCACTGTGATCCTGGACCTGGAACATAAAAAAGGCCATTTTTCCTCTTTGCGCTCTCCAAACATGGAGAACAGCCTCACAGCCACAATCACTTGTTCTACATCCACGATGTTTAGTGACATTCAATGCACAAGAAGAGTCGTGTTACACATGAGAATGCTAATGAATTGTTTGATGCATATTTTTAATGTTAAAGTCTGCTTTTATTTGAGAACAAAATTTGGTGCATGTCTACTTATTCATATCCACTTTTCCCTTGATCAGATCCTTTCTGCAGTTTTTAACATAACAAGCAGGAACTTTAAATTGAATAAATAGAAAATATTTTATTGATCACCAAATGGAAATTTGAGTGCAGCAATGCAAACAAAAAAAACAAGAAAAGTCCAGAAGAACATGTAGCTACCTACAGACAAGTAGTTACAGATTAGAAAATGAAAGGTTAAAGAGTTTAATGGAGGATGGCAGAAATTATTTTCTCTACCGTTCCTCTGAGCAGCTGGGTTACTAAAGCTGCTCTTCAGATGGTCCACAGATTCATGGAGGATATGGAAATGGTTTAACAAGAGTGACAACAGTTTTGCCTTTATTCTGTCCCTCACTACCTCCTCCCTGCAGGTCAGGGGTGATGCAACCACAGATCCAGCTTTATTGATCAGTTAATAAAACAATTTTGAAATTCTACTGTAGTATTTACTGTAAATTAACTTGCAACCGGGATGTTGCAGGATCTTCTTCTGGAGAGCTCATCTCAAGTTGTCCATGAGTACGACACTGAACCCCAAATTGTCCTGATATGTCATAGTTGAGCACCTTATTTGGCAGCTTTTGTCATTAAACACGGAATGTGTGGGAATCGATACAACATGATGTTAATTATGTCTTCTTATGTCAATACATGACAATGATTATTAGAGAGGGACTGTTAGGTAGAAAATGTAAATACTTCTTTTATTACTTTTTTATTCTTATCAATCAAAATTGTCTTTAGTTAAATGTGATCCCCCAAGCTGCAGGGAGTTCCTGACCAGCTGTCTGACACAGTGTTATGTCAACTAAGGGACGTGCTGATATTGCTGAGCATCCCCCACCTCAAGTCTACTCTGTCTCCACTTATCTGCAAGTGGGGGTCTAGATCTTTCCTTACCCCACCCATTCACACCCTCCCACTACTCTCTAAGAACACAACTTTTGTTTTTTATTACTGCATAAATAAAGTAGGTAGGGATGTATTTCTTCATAGACACTCCAGTCTGGAGAAAATGCTATCCTTGTGACAAGTAAAACAGAGTCTCTTATTTTATTTTATTTTTCTGGTCAGCACAGATTTGGGGAAAAAAATTCATTATTTTCCCTCTAACAATGATAAAACTTTATTAATCCCGGAGGAAATTTTAAGTGGCACACTGCCATTGGTTTCCACGTTTCATGAAGCTGATGTTTTTATCTCTCAAACATAAACCATCTGTTTTAGGTTGTAAATGGTTTAATAATAGCATACTCGTCTAAAATTTCACAAATTTTCCTTTGATAACTACAAAAAAGCCCAAATTTTCTACACAAGTGTATCCTTTTTAATAATAGAAAAAATAAAACTGAACTCATCATCAAATACTACAAAAGGACACTAAATATAGAAAACTGTGTTACGTTCGGATGAATGCTATATTAAAATGGGAATTCTAAATTTGTCCTTAAATCAATGCTTTATTCTATTTTTAAGTGGACAGAAACATGACAGATGGAAAAACAATAACCAACATGCGCTCTGACTTGAATATTACATTTACAAAGAGTACAATCTATATTTAGGAAAGAGGCCTGAACTGTCTGCTTCATATGGAGTAAAAGCTAAATCCCATTCTAAATCATACACTAAAGCATACACTAGTACACTATACATACACACATACACATAGTGACAAAGCTCTTCAGCATTGGACAGTTTTCTCATAGGATTTCAGGGCTAAAGATCATCGACCCAAATTGTCTTTTCATGCCGGTTTAAATATCCGCAGACAGCTTAAAATACAGAAAATTATAGCAACAAAAGATTACAAAAGTGGAGTTGAAGGGTGAAAGATAGAGACGACAAGCCACTAGTGGAAATACGTTGCGGTGAGGAGAAAGAGATCCATAAGTGGGCTAGATAGTGGGCATTTACACAAGGGTATATATTCTGAGAACTGCGAGCTATGCCATGCTGAGCTGTGCAGTGCTGAGATGCAGACTTCTGTTTGAATTAGGTCACAGCGGGACAGAAGGGCTGAAGGTGCAATAAGCACCGGTGGATTTTTAGGATTGAACCTTGAAAACCTTCTGGGTTTTAATTTTCGATAGAATTGTACTTCATGAGTGGAAAAAAACAAAGCGTTTCATTGACTTCATGTTTATTTCCAGCGTGAATCAAATCCCATGAGGTTGGTACAATATATGTTTATGATGATCCTTTCTTCAAGGTAGGAAGTAGGTAAGCTGCACAAAAATATAAAACGTAGTTCTTTACCAAATCTTGAATGGTATAAACAGCTAAGACAGATAAAGAATGAGGCTGAGTTGCAAGCCATAATCCTCACTCATAACTCCTAAAGGGAATAATCAGAGGCTGAGAGAAGAATTACACGGGACAACGTGGTATTAAAGTCCAAACAGACACAGGATGTCGTATGCATATCCTGCCTTTAGGGAAGAAAGTCTTCCTTTGCTTCAGCCTTCACTCAATAAAACTTTACAACTATTGAATTTATGTTTAAAGCTAACCATATACAAATAAAAACTCCCTTCTTTTTAAACTCTAGTTATGTCTGCATGAGTCTCTTTTTAGAAAAGGAGAAAACCACAAAAAAGAAAACAACTAAAAGAGAGAGACGATCTATCACTGTCTTATAATGGGGTCAATATGACAGTAGAAAAATGGGCTATGAGGGAGAGTTAGAATTGAGATTTAAAAAAGAGGCAGCGAGAGAAGCACAGATGAAAAATAGATGAAGTGGGGCAGCTCACATGCTGGGAGACTTATCTGCTTCATAAAGGTGCTGGTTTCTCTTTGTTTGAATCAATTTGTTAATCACCATTTTAGATTAATGACATTCAAACACTGAATCACCATTAAAGAGAGGGTTTTGTGCTTTCATGGGGAAATAATTCTAGTAATCTCATAGCACACAGAGATAAACGTGGTGCCTTTAGGTTAGCTCAGAAATGCAATATCTGCCCCAAAAAATAGCATTTAAAGACATTTTTTCAGTTATACTTCAGTTTTTGACATTGAATTCCCCCCAGTCTCTCGCCGCTTAGTCCCCCCAACTTAGCACGTGCACAGTACAGTCTAAATCTTGTTTCTAAAGCGCATCAATTATCAAAGCTAGTACAAAATTGTTTTATGTTCTTATTTGAATCAGCAACATAAAATTGACACTACTTGTTGATGGGAGGGACTGAGCGTGAGCAGAGAAGGTGCACTAAAACACTTCCTGCTTACATTGCCTCTTCCTAGTTCAATACAGCTGATGCTCATAAAGTAAAATCAACAGCCAATAAAATTTAGACTCAATAACCTGAATCAGGTATGTAGATGCAAGAACACATAAAAAACCTTCAGGACAACAGGCCTAAGTTTGGCACCCCTGCATTAAAATTTGGGCATGGCAGAGAACAAAATGCATGGGCAAAAATAACCTGGCGGTCAAATACTGGACGGGAGAACTAATAAATTACTCAAACCTGCATGCATAATATTTTTTAAAAAAAACCCACTTATGTATGTTTTGATGTAGATAATGTACAAACATGGTAGAACCATCCAAAAGTTTTTTTTTTTTTTTAAACCCACATTAGGTAACAGAAATAGACTCCACGGAATAAAAGGTAAGTGATATAAACACCTAGTTAAACTCATACTGCTGCTATATTTCAAGTGAATATGGCAAGTCATGAGTGCAGGTGTTTCTTGCTGGCTTTATATAACGAATGACAAAGACAAACAGGTGAGACTGTGAGAACAAATGTGTTATCATGGCTCATTACTAAGATGATACACCTGTCTATCACAACATGGAAGGTGTGTACACACTTTAATTACTGCAATAACTTTCATACACTTCATTATTTAAAGATTTTGCAGGGACTTCTGTTTCCACTGATAACAACTGAGTCTTGAAATAAAAACTTTAAATGTGACCAACAACACAGTTCATAAAACCATCTGCAAAAAGTGTTTTGAATCAAGTTGACAAACTATATGCTAACGCTCCTGTTTTAATAGAAACAAATGTGGAAGCTCCTCAATATGCAAAATCCTGTTTATGGTCTCTATAAACTAATGTTCTGCTTATAAAACAATGTAATCAAGCACCACAGCAAACCACCTCTTGTCACAATTTACAAAAACACTTACACACTCAGACGCACACACATTAGTAATCGTGGAGTTATCGAACCTCTCCACTCAGAAACAGAGAGCCCTCAGACAGAGTGGCAAATTAAAGCCCATGTAATGTGGCCCAGAGGCGCAAATGTGAGGAAACAAGTGGTGCAGAAGGATTGGATTGCGTTTCAACTACTAAATTAAACTTTAGTAAGAGAAAAGAAACCTTTTCTGACTGATTTAAATAGCAAAAATGACAGAAGATATCTCTGAATGAGGTAAACATAATCCAGCACTAAAGTCTAAGAAGTCTTTGATTTCTTTATCTTGTATTTGATGAATATTTATAAATTGTCTGAAAGGATTACTCTCAGGTTGTGGTTTGCTGGAAAAGACTGATTTGAATGAAAGAACCTCTGTTGAGGGAAAATGTGTTGCTGAGAGGCCTCCCTGCCATAGGATGAAAGAAAATGTAAGATGAATGGGTGGTCTTTGTTCATTCACAGTGGTAGATGCACAGGTAGGAGTAGCAGAGGTTAACAGTAGTAAATCACACAAAGGACAGAGACCACTAACACACCCTGTTTGAGAGGGGGAAATCCCCCCCCCCCCAAAAAAAAAAACAGACTTAAATTTATTTCAAAAAGACTTTTTCCCCACTGTGTCTCTTTAGTAATCACCAACAGTTTCTCTTTTGCCATTACCAGCACAAACATCACTCCTTCCAAATCAATACGACCAGAAAGAGATGGGGGCTAGTGGGTCACTGTTAGATGAAGACAGCCTGCCCAGTCCATCAGTCCTAACGATTTTAGATGATTACACGCTCTCTTACTCTCTCCATCCTATGCCGAGTCCCTTGTTGCCCTATGTCCTCTATGTTTTTTTCCTGTGAAATCTGTGTGGAAAATGCCAAGAATTTTTTTTTTTCATTCTGCTCTGGGCATGAGAACATGTGCAGCCATTTAAATGTCAGAAAAGTCAACATGCTTCATTAGTGCAGTTTGTCATCAGTACAGAAATCTTGCAGCCTGCAGCTGACTGTGGGAAAGCTTTAAAAAGCTGTTTCCCGGATTTTATGTGAAAAGACCAACATTAATAACGCATTAGAATAAGTGGTCATGCAAAAGCTATCCGTTAATAGCAATTTTATGAGACATTTCTTAATTGGTTCCTCTCTTTTTTAGTAGCAAGCCATATTGGATGCAAATAAGATTCCCGATGTTGAGAAACAATGTTCTTCAATATTGATTGTTTCATTCCTTTTAAACCAAAAAGAAGTGATACAGACCTATATACAGTGGTGGTCAAAAGTTTACATACACTTGTAAAGAACATAATGTCATGGCTGTCTTGAGTTTCCAGTTATTTCAACAACTCTGATTTTTCTCTGATATAGTGATTGGAACAGATCCTTCTTTGTCACAAAAAACATTCATGAAGTTTGATTCTTTTATGACTTTATTATGGGTAAACTGAAAATGTGACGGAATCAGCTGGGTCAAAAATATACATACAGCAATGCTAATATTTGGTTACATGTCCTTTGGCCATTTTTACTTCAATTAGGCGCTTTTGGTAGCCATCCACAAGCTTCTGGCAAGTTTCTGGTTGAATCTTTGACCACTCCTCTTGACAGAATTGGTGCAGTTCAGTTAAATTTGTTGGCTTTCTGACATGGACTTGTTTCTTCAGCATTATCCACATGTTCCCAATGGGATTTAAGTCAGGACTTTGGGAAGGCCATTCTAAAACCTTAATTCTAGCCTGATTTAGCCATTCCATGACCACTTTTGATGTGTGTTTGGGGTCATTGTCCTGTTGGAACACCCAACTGCGCCCAAGACCCAACCTTTGGGCTGATGACTTTAGGTTTTCTTGAAGAATTTGAAGGTAATCCTCCTTCTTCATTGTCCCATTGACTCTCTGTAAAGCACCAGTTCCATTGGCAGCAAAACAGGCCCACCGTGCTTGATGGTAGGCATGGTGTTCTTGGGGTTAAAGGCCTCACATTTTCTCCTCCAAACATATTGCTGGGCATTGTGGCCAAACAGCTCAATTTTTGTTTCATCTGACCACAAAACTTTGTCCATGTGATCAGCAGCAAACTTTAGTCGAGCCTTAAGGTGCCGCTTTTGGAGCAAGGGCTTCCTTCTTGCACGGCAACCTCTCAGTCCATGGCGATGCAAAACACGCTTGACTGTGGACACTGACACCTGTGTTCCAGCAGCTTCTAATTCTTGGCAGATCTGCTTTTTGGTGCTCCTGGGTTGACTCTTCACCCTCCTGACCAGTTTTCTCTCAGCAGCAGGTGACAGCTTGCGTTTTCTTCTTGATCGTGGCAGTGACAAAACACTGCCATGCACTTTATACTTACAAACAATTGTTTGCACTGTTGCTCTTGGAACCTGCAGCTGCTTTGAAATGGCTCCAAGTGACTTTCCTGACTCGTTCAAGTCAATGATTCTCTTTTTCAAATCTGTGCTGAGCTCCTTTGACTTTCCCATTGTAGCGTTTGTGGGTGTTTTTATCCAATGAGCCCTTTTTAAATGGCCTCAGAGAAGTCACCAGCTGTAGTCACTCATAATCACTCACAAGAAGTTAAGAGGTCATGCTATGAAGCTCATGTCATTGACACAACTTTCTAAGTCTCCAAAATTGCTCATTCATGTTGCTGTATGTATATTTTTGACCCAGCTGATTTCGTCACATTTTCAGTTTACCCATAATAAAGTCATAAAAGAATCAAACTTCATGAATGTTTTTTGTGACAAAGAAGGATCTGTTCCAATCACTATATCAGAGAAAAATCAGAGTTGTTGAAATAACTGGAAACTCAAGACAGCCATGACATTATGTTCTTTACAAGTGTATGTAAACTTTTGACCACCACTGTAGGTACATTCAAAGTGACACTGTTTTCTACACTTTAAACTAATCTTGGTTCAGCGACATGAACTGTCCAGTTTAAAGGAGTGATGTGAATGTGTGTTTTGTTTCAGGTTCAATAAACTGAAGAAGAATGTTCATTTTAAATCTCTGCATCTAAACTTTGATGAATTTGAACGCTGGTCTGGTTGCAATATGGTGAAACAAAATAAACCATGGAGTGCATGAAAAACGAGATTGCATAAAAACTCTCGTACTGCAGCATCTTGAATAATTGGCAGACAAATATACAGTAGATTTTTGAAAAATTGTATTAGTTTTGAAAAATTGCCAAAAAACAAAAGCACAAAATATAATATTGTTTTCCACTATTGATGTCAAATTTAAGGTTTTCAGCCTGCGTGTATTTACCAACTAGAATTTCTTATTCAGTCTCGTTATTCAGCAATAATTTCAGGAAGTGGCTGATCTTAGCATGAACTAGTATTTGTGTGACAGTTTACCTGTTGGTTTCTGGTCATTTCATCTCCCTCCATGTAATCTTTTTGTTTTACTTTAAGAAAATGCTCCTGCATTTCATATCATTTTATGATAATTAGTTGCACACTTTGTTTTACCTGTAGGACTATATTTTAAAGTCCATTGTTGAAGAATTTTTTACAGTGGATGGTGGACGAGCTTCTTTAACTGTCAGAAACCATTTGCTATCTGAAAAGGCATTTCTAAGATAAAGAGGGCACTAAAACCTTTGCATAACCTTTGACACTGGATTTTCTTTGCACGCACATATTGAGTCTCTAGTTAGTTCCTGTTTTTATGATCCAGGAAATATTGCCAAACTTAGCTTCCTTGGGTCATGTCCTGCACTGGAAATGATTCTTCAGTTACCTTCTTAGCAACTGGATTACCTCACAGCAAAGTATAAATCTTGCAAGACCTCCAGTGAGCCAAAGTAAGGGCTTAAGAGTGTAATTCAGGAAGGGTCTTTGGTTTACTGAACTGCAAGCATTTTTCTGGCAAATATAGTAATATTGGACAGCTTCTGTTACATGAGTAGGACTAATGGTGACCCACAGGTAGCGAAGACACTTTTTTCTCTGTCTTAGTGCCACATACTGCTGTTTAGGATTGCAGGAAAGGTCAAATTTGTGATTTGTTTTTGAAGTATTTGTCTAGTTTTTAAATTGTTCGATTGTACATTAGGTGTTATACATTATTAAAGATATTAAATTTATAATGATTGTCTATAGAAAACTGTTTTAACTACTTTTGTTGTTGCTTATCAACAATTTTTTGGTCAGACGTTAATTACTATTGAAGGGTTGCAATCACAACAATGATGTGTCATTTAAGAATTAAGAATTAGGTCCTTTCATTTCCAAAAAGCAATCAAATAAGGCTCTATTACACATTAATAATAATTATGTCTTTGCTATTTAGTGCTGTCCCATAAAAAGAATGATTGCGTTTGTCTCGTGCATGATGCACACATATGTCCTCTGTGTTGGATTATTAATAGAAAATCAAAAACTTTGTTTCCATAGTGACTGTTTCAAGTCCATTATGGAAAGTGTCTCCCGTTGTTACCAAGACAACAATCCAGCAATGCCAAATGAATGTGGCACAAAGCTGAACGATGCGGTGAGCTGGTGATCTTCTCATACACAAGCTGATGCCCCAAACCAGAGGCAGGTGGGGAATTACATAAAAACAAGATAATTAAAACAAACGAGATAGCTTTTTTTTTTTTTTTTATGTTTCCACGAGTCAGTCTAGCTCAGCTGGAAACTTTCATGTATATACGAATAGGAATTACACTTTACGATGCTAATTATTTGAGGCTACAAATTTTTTTTTGATCTCTCACTGTGTGTTTGAGATATTGGTCCAGAACTCCTTGAAGCTTGAAATTCTTCCTGTAATAAAGTTGTTATACTTTACTATGTGAAGGGTGTTGAGTTACAATCAGACTAATGGAAAGCAACTTTTCCTGGAAAGAAGCGTGTGAAAGTTTTTTAATTTCAGATAAAAACGTTTATTTTCAGCTGAGGTTTGTTCACAGTTCACATGACTTAATCCTGGACTAACACGGATGTGGGTGTTTATTAATGATACTTAAAGAGAAACACCTTAGATAAACGTAGTGTCTTATGACATTCCGCCTTTAAGAAACTATTTAGAGTTGCATTTCCTAAGCTGATAAGCATCAGGACTGCTTCATCGCATTACAAAAAAAAAAGAAAATTTTATGGCAAACAGAAAAAACAAGTTTAACCAACACACACACATATTCATAGACACATACAGACACATCCATAGTAATGGGATCTGGACCAAAAAATTAAATAAGGAAGCAGCACAATGTCATGGTCAATAAGTTCCAAGATATCCCAAATACAATGTTCCACCAATTTGGGAAACACATAAATTTATGGATGACTGTTGTTAGAGGGGAAATAATGAATTTTTATCCCAAAGCTGTGCTAACCGAAGAACAAATGAGAGAACTCCCAGTTTTACTTGTCAACAAGAGTAGCATTCTCTCCAACCAGAATTGTCTACAAAGAAATGCATCCCTGTCGTCTTTATTTATACAGTTTTGGAAACAAAAGGTGCGATTTTCAGAGTAGTGAAAACAAAGTTCCAGACCCCCACTTACAGATAAGTGGAGACAGAGTAGAGGTGAGGTGGGGGATGCTCAGCAGTGTCAGCACATCCCTTAGTTAACAACACTATAGCTGGTCATATAGCTGGTTTGGAGCTGCCTGCAGCCAGAGGATCACATTAACTAAAGACACTTTTGAATGATAATAATAAAAGAAGTAACCAAAGAAGTAGTAACAAAAGGAGTATTTACATTTTCTACCTAACAACTGTGATATCGTAGCTGCTGTATATATGAATATTCCACAGAACTAATTTAGATAAATGACAAAAGCAAGAAATTTAAACTTTGAGATTATGAAGCAGGTGCCAACCTGAGTGAACAATAAAGATTTAATTGAAAATAAAATTTTAAAGCGGAAGGAGCAAAGCTTCCAGCTCACAGAAAAAAAGTGGGTAGATTTCAGACAAGGGGTTGACTGACAAACTGCAGACATAGAGATAAACAATCTGTGGTGACAAATAAGAAGCTGTAAGAAAAAAAGCCTGTGACATTCTGGGGTACAAATGACCAAGAAGAAGAAGGTGTGCCAATTTTTATCAGAAGACCAGATGTGATCAGAAGATGAAGTTCAATTCAGTAACCAGGCAACTGGAACGTAGTAAAATAGGACACCCAGTAAAAAAAATGAGCATGAAGGAGTAGAACAAAATATAAATCACAAAAACCCAGAAAACCAAACTAAAAAAAAATCCCAGCTGAATACTAAAAAACAAACACTGTAAGACCTAAAATTAGAAATCTAAAAATAGATCTGAAGCACAGACTGTAAAAAGGGGGACCTAATTCTACTTCAAACAGATTTTATCCAAGAAAAAAGTGAAATTGCCACAGGTTTCTGGTGTTTCAAAGTGTTAAAAAAATAAGCAGTACGGACCGAAAAACCAGGGTGATTGTTGCCCAAGCTGGTGATCTGTCACACTTGTATATTTTGTGTATGATGTTGCACCATCAACCACATATTTTTAGCTGAACTGTTTTCCAACTGCCAGTAAACGACTGATTGTCGGGTCAATTTATAGACAAGCATCAGTTTGATAACGAGAATATATAATTGTGTACAACAGCAATTTTTAATGGTTGGTTTTTAAAACAGAAAGAAAATCAAGGAAATCCAGACAGTTCAAAGTCTAACTAACTTAATGCTTCATTCAAACAACCTTGGCATGGCTATTTTTACCCCTCTAAATTTGTGTGCAAATCTAGATTAGCTCAGCACACTTTATTTCTCTAATTTGCTTATAATTACCCTCCAAAACCAAAAGTATGAGGAAATACCATTTGGGTTTTGGAATTATTAGGATTCACCTGTGCATTTCTGGCAATAAATACATATTATACAAATTCCCCTCCAAAAATGACTTTTGTATAAATAGTTATAGATGCAAAAGTGCAGTAAATCCAACCAAAGTGGAGAGCATCTATAGCCATGACCTACTAGAAGTAATGAGGCATGCATATTCTCCTACAGCAACTCGAGGCTAAACTGCTGGCAGCTCTTCATTGCACACAAACACATCAACTGCATTGATGTTGGTTTAAATAAACTCTGCATGCTAACAGCAGTTTAAACAGGTGTAGGAAAAATGAGGACCCTTTTAGTAATCAAATCATTTGATTAAGACTAAGTACAAGTACATGATTGAACAGAGGTGCATGCACCACACAAATATCTTGTAGTTTCATTTCCTGCTCGTGGCTTATAGAATTGTATTATTAGAACTGTCGTGTTTGTTTGGTTGTTTTTGTCTACTTTTACCGCAAAGTTAGCATTGTGCAAATTTTTGTCAAATGAACTTGATAAGAATTCTTCCAAGACTCAGACTCATTTTATGTCAAAAAATTTTTTTGAGCTAATAAATCATTTAAATGTTTTTTTGTTTGTTTGTTTTGAGGAATTTAAGTGTGAAATGTATCCAGGATATTAAATACAGGAGTGTTCCTCTTTGAAGGGTGATTGTTTTAAAATTTTGCATTTGCACTTTGGTTAACTTCCCTTACGACTAAAAAGGGGGAAAAAGATTAAACCAAACACCTCAACAAACATAGTATTGAAAAAAATTAATCAATCAGAAAGCATTGTGTCAATAAATAAAACAAATGTAAACTCTTCATGCAATACAACTCAATTACTGCAAAAATACTTTCTATACAAATAGTATCACATATTTTTGGTCCTTTTCTGGATAAATTTAAAGTTGGTATGAGCAAAGTATAAATTTAACACGCAACATGTTGCAGACCAGTTCGACGATTGCTGATTAAACTGGTTTAAATCGAAGTTAATGTGCAGAAAACTTACGTTCCCAGGATTTCTTTGAAGTCATACGCTTCTTTCACATCTGAGGTCTTCTTCTTCCAGGCATAGCAATCCTCACCCAGCGGCATCTTCTTATTGTGACGGTCGAAAACGATACTAGCAAGGAGCAACAACAGAAAATTAGCATCAGTATTTGCAGATTAATCAACAATTCAAATGGAAACAAAATTTGTTTGTTTGTAACAAACCTAAGTTCTTAAGGCTCATCTATTTTCAACTTTTTTAAATATCAGTGGACTTGCCTTTGCTACTTTTATCTTAAAAATAATGCTGTTCGTAAATAAACAAGAAATATGTATTTGCATGTAAATTGATGGAATTAGATTTCCATGTGAAATTCAAGTCTCATAATTCAGTAAACAGTATTTTAATTTATTTTAAACTCGTGATCTTTTTTATCTTAAAGGCTGGAGATTGCATTTACTAAGTGAATGTGTGTCAGAGAGCAAAAGGTCACATAAGAAATTTTCAAAGAGCAATTTAACATATTATTATGGCAGAACAGTTTTTTTTTAAACACCTTCAACATGCAAAGTAAAATTGCATAAAATGTTGAAGCAACTTTGTTTTTGACAACTTGATGAAATGTGTTACAACTCCACCTTGGGTTGCACTCATGAGTTCTGTATGCAGATACTGTTTTTGCATATTTAACATTTAAGTGAAGTTTAAATTTTGCTTTAAAAGTAGAACTTTTTTTCTGGTATGCTGGAGGTGTCTGCACTCACGCATCTCTCTCTTTGACGGTCCAAGGAAGGTATTTCTGACAGAGGCCCAAAAGTCTCACCAACCATCTACATCGTTAATGATTAAACAATGCATTGACTCTGGTGTTGCTATTGTGAGCCTTTAATAATTCAAATTCAAACTTACAGTGGTGTAAAGTAACTTTTCCTGGTGCTGAGCTGTACAAAACCCACTGTCATATTAAAGATTATGAATGTAGAATTTAAATATTTTATGCTACTTAAATGCCACAGGAAAAAAAAACACAATCTATAAGTTATATGTATTTAAAAACACAACTTGACTTGCAAAGAAACAGTTCAATTTTAAACCTCAGCTTAGACAAAAACAATTTAACTTCCTGTTTTATTGTCTTTCATCTTACACGTTTAAATTTATATTTAAATAATTGTCCATAACATGCTTTAACACGTGGTGGCAAACACGCGAGGACCATGCTGTCACATCGTTATCATCTAAATCCTTCACAACTAAAATAGCCCTGTTTATATCAGCATGCTTCATTCCTCCTCTGCCTGCCTGACAACTTCATACTCAGTCTGCGTGAGATGATGTAACATATTGTTCCGAGCTTGACTAGTGTTGCATGGCTGCCTTCATTTTAGCACAGCAAATTGTAGAGAAGTGCTCAAAATCATGTTGTCTAAATGCTTATTTGACGATGAACAAGAATCTAACGCTGTCAGTCAGTCAGGACAGCTGTAAAAGGCCACCGTCTCTACTTGCTGCTATCACCGACAAAAAAAGCACAATACACAGTTTCAATCTTTCACTGTTATTTTCTAATGCCCCCTGCCCGCCTTGCATTCTCTAAAACCACAAGCCAACTTCATATGAGTCACCATGAAACCCTAAGTTGTCGTGTCTGAAATGTAAAACCTGCTTTCCTGCCTGGCAGCAGGTGATAGTAAACTCGATGTTACATTTATTACAGATATTTAAATATGTTAAAGCAAAGATGGAACTCAATATACACTGTTCAGTGCATTTTTTAAGGCATTAGTGTAAGTGTTTTACAACTACTAACGACTGAAAAGTAGTGGAGTGTCTGAATTAGACATGACAACATGCAAAGTAATGTGAAAAAAGGAAGCAGTAAAAGGAAGTTAAACTTTTCATTGTACAAGGTTCCAATTCTGGATTTCAGCACGAACTAAAACACGGCAAAAAAAAAAAAAAGACTAAATAAACCTAAACAGAACTGAAATTAGGAACATATTCAAATTGACATAAATTGGCGAGTTGTGACTATTTTGGGTTTTATGTCTGGCTGGGGACAACTAGACGTGTGGATGTGCATGATAACTGTTTAATTGTTTTATAAAAATCTATTTAGGATATCATTAATCAACAGAGCAGCCTGCCTAAGAACAGCCGACACATGTTAATCATTGATCAATAAGCTGTAGTAACAAGTTGTTTGTTTAATGTAAACTACTTTCACTTTGAGCTAACAAACTTGTGTGGCTCTGTTTACATTGAGCTGAAACAAATGATCATTGTGCAAAACACACAATGATTTTTTTCGTAGAAAATGTATCCGGAGGGTTGCAAAAAAAAAAAGATGCCAAGAAAGGATTTTGACTTTTACCATACAGACATTGTTAACATATACAAACTGTCTCATGGGCGTAGATACACTGAACCCATCAGAAAATTAGACGTTTCCACATTAAACTTGACGGAAAATTGTGAAACTTTTGACCGGCAAAGTAATGATTTCTTTAGTCAGATGTCTGGTTGAAAATATCTTGGGGATCTCATTTCAATTTCATTTTATTGGAAACAATCATGAGTGACGAGAACTTTTAGTTTTAGCCTATCAAAAAAAAAAAATCAATGGAAAGACAGATAATCATATAATGTGATTAGAACAGTTAACTTTTTCCTAATTTGGTGGTTTTATTTCATTAAGCAGTCATTAAATAAAAAATGAAATTGTCATTATTGAAGAAGAAAAACATTTGCAAACAAAGACTGGAGAAACAGTGAAAGCAGCTCTTACATTCTGCTGGTTTGTAGCATCACACCTTGCTCATAGAAAGATGCAAATTCATGATAATTCATGCACTGAGAAAGTCGGATAATGGAATGCCAAAGGTATCTAAAATATATGAATGTGTCAACCTTTACAGTAACAAGTTGCATTGACGATCTCCACATAACTATACCGAGCATCATGCAACTAAAACTCCATCCATCACTTAAAATAAAAAAAGGCACGGGAATTATTCTCTTGAATAACTTTTGTGACATTTCGAACAACCCAATTTGAGCGAGCAGACTTTTAAGGACACAGTCAAAGATGAGCAAGGGTGAGTGGGAGGTCTGTTTTTCAAACAGGCCAATGCTTCCAACAGCAGAATAAGATTCATTTTTCACATTATGCAGGAGCAGAACAGGGCAAGGTTGTAACATGTGGGATTGTCGAGGAAAGACACATGCAGGTATATGTGAGCATATAGGACCAAAAAAAAAAAAACACCCTCTCTCCCTCCCTCCCAGTACTCAGTTATGACATGACTCACACCCCAACAGCACTGAAAGAAGCCTGAAACTGGGAAACGCACAACATCATAACCACATTCCCTGAGCTGGAGGTGACATGCAACATTCACCCTTATTTGAGGTTCACACTGAGAGAATCGCTGTACTCACTGGTTTCCCATTCCTGTGATGAGCAGTGGACAGAAGAAACACACATATGCACGTAACGACAATTAAACGTGACAAACAAACATTAAATACAGTTTCAAATGAAAGATTTCCTGCAGTGATTTTAAGTGAAAGCATTTTTGCTTAAATGGTGACACCTTCATACACACATGCATGCAGAAAAAACAGCATCAAATATACAAACTAATATATGAATTGGAAAAATAAGACTTATAAAACGTTTTAAGAGGTTTTATATATGTCTGTAAATGATTGAGTTGTTTGTAAAGAATGTATAACGTTTTTGAAAAGTTTTATCTTTGGAACTAAGAAACCTCTATGAAGGTTTAACTTTATGAGCATTACATCAGATTTCAGCACACAGTTCATGGTTCCAAACAAGAGGAAATTTATTGCAAAGTTTTACAGAAAAATACACACTACATAACGGTATTCTTTGAGGAAAAACAGTCACGCCTTTTTTTAAAATGACTTCATTGGAGTCATTTTCAGAACTTTACGAAGCCATGTTCTTGCATTTCATACAATTAATTGTTACATCACTTTTCTGTCCGACTAACTCTGTTGTAAGAAGGTGGAACCGTCTGTGGAATTTAAGGTTTACAAATGATCAAATATGTAAAGTAGAAACTCTAAATAGACCTCTCATGTTTAGAATTTGCTTCATATGAATATATGTTTGTTTTTTATTATTTTTTCTATAACTTCTTAAAGAGAATGCCCAACAAAAAGGGAGTTTACAGCAACACAAATATGATTCATTTTCCTTTTTTCATTTAGAAAGCCAGTTTGTATTAACACTTTAAAGAGTGTGATATATAAATGTCCTTATGAGCAGAGAGATTTTTAAGTGTGTCATACACCACCTAAAAAATAAAAAAATATGTGAAAAATTCACTAAGCTTGAGAGAGTGCAATATTACTTTTTCTTATATCTCTAAACTGCAGAACCCAAAATCTAGAGTGAAACTGCGTTTTTGAAGCCATGTAAGTTCATTTTAAATACCTGCTATTTTACAGAAATCTTCAGATGTGTACACCAACAAAGCGACATGGCACAAGAACTCTTGATGAAACCAGTGAAGACAGGGCAAACCTTCATCCACATATCTTGACAACAATCAAGATGATTCATACGGATCAGACTGTTGGACTCAAATACGCCAAACCTCTGCAGGAGTGGGCGAGAGCTTTCTCCTGCTTAGTAAATGCAACATATTCAGTAGTATAAACACACAGATGGTGATTCACCAAATTCTGCTGTCATCACTTTCACTTTGATTCATAAAAGGAATTTCAAGGACTAGACACAGTGCCAAGACATATCACTCAACACTTTACCTTCACAACCTGGGAATAGTCTGATCGCATCATATCATACACTAGTACAACTTTATAAAACGATTATCAGGTTCAATAAATCAAAAGAGGAGTATTGGACATTCCGTTCCGTCATCTTCCGCTTATCTGGGGCCGAGTTGTGGGACAACAGCGTAAGACAGGAAACCCAGGCTTCTCTCACCCCGGCTGCATCCTCCAGCTCATCCGGGAGGATCGCAAGGCATTCCCTGTCTAGCTGTGACACATAGCCTCTCCAGCAGGTTAGTGGCCTGTTTCTGGGTCTCCTCATAGTGGGACATGTCCAAAACACCTCAACAGCAAGACGTTTGGGAGGCATCCTAACCAGATGCCCGAGCCACCCCATCTGGTTCTTTTCAAGCCGGAGGAGCAATGGCTCTATTCCGAGCTCCTCACTCTGTCTCTGGATACTGGACATGTTTTTGACACAAAAAAGATGAAAGAGAAAGAGATGAAACCAGAAAATAGCAACTTGAGGGTGGAGACGGTGGCCGCGTGGTTAGCGCGTTCGCCCGCGGACCGGAAGGTCGCGGGTTCGCGTCCCACGGAGAGCACGTCTAGGGTCCTTGGAGAGGACACCTAACCCCCACTTCTCCCACCATTGGCGCCGTTGAAGGGCAGCCTGCTGCGGTGTAAGGAGTGCAGCAAACAAATTTCCCCGGTGAGGGATGAATAGAGTAATTCTAAATAAAAAAAATAAAAATAAAGAGAGGAAACCTTGATTTTACAAGAGCTGAAACCAACGTGAGGAAAAATACTTAGAGAACCACAATGTCTGCTTTAAATCTAGGAATCATTCAGAGATTAACATACGAGTTTAAACTCATTGGAAATCTTATAGAATTGGAACTCTATCTGTATATTTCCACACATATTCCATGTTAGTATCTAGAGAACCTCTCAGTTAGAATGAGGGTACATTTGTGACCCCTCCTTCTGTCTACCTTATCTTTGCAGGTTGCATCCAAACTCGTAAAAATCTACAATCAACACTTTTTAACACCTTGCTCCAAAGTCCGAGTGACATAAAACACAAAACCTGACAGTAAAAGATGACCTTAGAATGTGTTAAATGTGAGTTTGAGAGAAAGAAACTGTCAAAATAATAGCGGGAAACTCCTTGGATTTTAGTAGAAAGTGTAAAAGTTAGTAGTGTTAGAGCAGTGGGGTGTTTTCTCTTACCTAAAAATGCGTGATTGTTGAGGTCCAGTGTCCGTGTGTCCCTGTCCTCGGTGTGTCTCGGTGTATCTCGGTGTAGTGCTGAATCTGTAGAAGAGACCAAGTGAGGACCGACTGCACTGCTGCTGACGTCACGTCAGGGCAGGGTGACTGCTGAACCAATCAGAGCGCGAGTTGATCAACTCAGGTAAAATTTATTATTTTAATATTATTATTATTTTACACATCCCCATTTAAAAAAAAACTTTTTATATCACTTCATTTTCTCTATATTTTCCCTTTACTTTTTACATGGCTGCCTCACTGTTAATAGCCAGCACCACTGATGATTTGGAGGTGAGTTGGTCCTCTGATAACAAGTAAATCTCGAGTTAGGGGCAGGTGAGGCCAAATTTGATCATTCTAGCAGTGGTTTGGAAAAATCAAACGAGGATCTAAGTGCACAATACAAAATCCACTCCATGTTCTAGCCTCCCCTGCTTTTTTTCTGTCTAAATGTATGTATGTAATGTATGTCTGGCCTCCTCGCCAGACAGTGGAGGAGTCTGTGCTTGATCTACCAACCCGGTTCCATCAGAATGAAGTTCATCTACTGATTTCTTAAGACATACAGGTGTAGAGTAGAATATGGTCGAAATTAACAATCTTAGACACATTGGCTGCTCATCTCTGGGGTGGGATCCCTATTTCATGTGGGTCCCAATGAGGTCTCTTCCTATTTTTCCCCATGGTAGTTTTTTTTTTTAAAGTTTTTTCTTACCTTGAAGGAAGGTCTAAGAGCAAGAATGTGCTGGTACTGTTTGGCTAGCTTCTGTTTAGCTAGCTTTTAGCTATGTATTTGGATTTATACATTTTTTGTTCTTTGTTTTTGTACTTTTTTTCAATCTGCAATGTGATGTCCATTGAGAAAATTGTTTTCTGATTTTGAGCTGTACCATAGAATTGAATTAAAAGTCCCATCTCATGCTAAATAAATATTTTCTCATTATGTTTTATGCACACAAACCACAACAATTTGGGTTCTGGGACATCTATGACACAATTGTTACAAATTATAATTTATAAAGCTTTATTACCAACCAAGAAATGCAAGTAGTCCGTGCCAACTCATTTTCTCATGAGTTGGCACGGACCATTTAGACAGAACACCAGAATCAAACAAAAGCTTTAAAGTTCATGAGCATCACTGCAGCATCAGCAAAACCTTTCTGAATGATGAGGTGCCAATTATTTTATTCTGTAATGTGTTGCAGTTCTATATGCTGTCATGGGGGGAAAATCAGCATTGACAGTTTGGTACATTTGTGGTACATTTGAATGTTTTTTAGTCACAAATACGCTGCTATGCTTTTACCAACATTGCAAGTAGATGTATAAATACTTCCTGTTTTAAGAACTTTTATGTCTTTGTCATAAAGTAATATTTTCTGCCCTTTCATTTTTGTTTTATTATAATTTTCAGATAATCTCACATAGGTTTGCATGTGCCATTGGTGCAATAATTGGTCCACAATAAAAACAAACATAATCTTACATACTGTAAATGATCAGACAAGATAAACACTGGTTGGAAATGAAGTTAAAGAATCTTGCTCAACCAGTTGCTTTAAGCTGTAACTGTAACCAAGTCTTTGTTTAAGATAGTTAAACAAAGGATTACGGACAAATGGGATCATGTGCTTTTTGAGCTTGACTTGTTGCATGTCTTGCATGAAGTCTTGTTATTTCTGCATTGACAATACAAATAGATTCTAAAACACATCCGGAATTATGAAATAATTTTTCTCAATTTAGTGTGTGATATCTATAAAACGCTGTTGTGCATTGATTGTCTCTTATTTTTAATGCTACTTTTTTGTTGTTGTTTTGATGATTTAGTATTTTCAAGTCTTTGATATGTAAAATATTCTTCCTCAGTGGATAATATGTAATGGAACAAGCTGTTTTGTGAATAGGTGTGAGCTATTCCTTCATTATTTCTTCATCAATTAAGCAGGTAAAAAAGGTCTGGAGTTGATTCCCAGTGTGCCATTTGCATTTGAAAGCCGCAGCTGGGTACCCATGCTATGCAGTCAGAGAGGCTCGCAATGTAATCGAAACAGAGCATCCTGCATCATCCAAACAAATTTATTAAAGGAATAAGAAGAACACTACACAAAATTAGCTATACTGTACATTCTGGAAAATAAAACAGACTAAATCGAACAACTCAGATGAGACAAACAACAGTTTGGAATGGTTTGTAATAGAGTTGTTACAAATTCTACATTCAGTAGGAGTGAGGGATTAACCTCTGTCTGACAATATGTGTTTTCTGTTCCCCTGAAAAGACTATTTTATTACACACTATACGCTGTTGTAAAATGTCAATGTTTTAGACAAATTTCCGAGTAGGAATAGATTAGTAGATATTAACGAAAACAAATATCTACCAAAGTATCAATCTATCTAGGCAAGGCAAGTTTATTTGAATAGCACAATTCATACAGAAGGCAATTAAAATTGCTTTACAAGACAGAAAAATGCATTAAAATAACATAACGTTGAATAAAAAAGATAAAGAGTAATTAATCTTCAGTCAAATGCATGATTATGTCTATTTTAATGACTATTTCTCACCAGAACTGTGCAATAGCTCCCTTGAAATGCATATTTTATCCTTTGTCTGTTTTACCTTTTTTATTTTATTTGCACTATTTATTTTACTTATCATGACCTTATTTTCTTCCAGTATTTATGCTTTTGCATACTGCAATAACCCCACTGTGGGACAAATAAAGGTTTTCTTGATTCTTGATTGATTCTTGATTAAATTGAATTGTTTTCAGCCTAGAGTTAAACATTGTGACAGTATCGGCCTGTCTCACAGCCTCAAGAAATTTGTTCTCCATGTGTAGTCATGATTCTAGACACCAGTGGGAGTCCAGTCCGAGAGGTTCTCAGAGTTCTAGATGCTTAATAAGGCACTAAAATTTCACAGATCTATACAAATACTTGGACGTGTATCTTTAGTAGGTTGAAGCAAAACAGTAGGTTGTTAAATCTCAATGGGAAGCAAATAAATTGTTTTGATAAAAGAATCCTACTTTTTGATTGAAGGCTCTCACTCTCTGGATTGGGATCAAACCATGCGTCATCAAGATTAATTTAAAAGTTCAAGGAAAGGTTTTCTGTGGACATGTTGTAGCAAGAATCTGTTTACATCTTCGTTTCATCTTCTGATCGCTCATTCTTAAAGGGGTCGCTGCGGGTGCCATTGCGTATCGTGGTTGATTTCAGAGGAGAGGCAGAGTTCACCCGGAACAGGTCACCAGTCTGTTGTGGAGTCACACGCAACCATCCACACACTCATTCTTAGGGGCAATTTTATAGTGGCCAATGTGTCTAACATGCATGTTTTTTGGAGGGTAGGAGGAAAACAGAGTACCCGCATAACCCATGTATGCATGGGGAGAACATGCAAACTCCACACAGAAAGGTCAGTGTTTCAAGCCTCACCCTTTTTCCGGGACTGGAACTCCTGACATTCTTGCTGTGAGGCCACTGTGCTAACCACTGCACCACTATGCAGTCCCCTGTTTGCACCTGAGGGAAGATTTGTCAAGGAATTAAAGTAAGACATTTTTTCTACTCGTTACAAAGGTAGAATAAAGGAGGAAATTGCATACTCAAGATGCCCGTTTCAGGAACAAACATTTTCGTTACATAAGAACAGTCAATGATTTTTTTTTATATTTGTTTCTAAATATAACTAAATAAACTGATAACTACAGTGAGCTTCTCTATGAGTTTTAGACAACCTAAACTAGAAAACATTCATTTTTCTGGCAGAACATTTTTATAGCAACCACTGGTCTTGGAAAGTTCTTGTCAGATTAGAAATTCCAACCCAGTAACTTTTTCCTACTTCACCTCCCCTTCTCAGTGAGAAAGATTTTAAAAAAATTGCAGTGGAAGAAAAAAGATGAAACCTTTTATTTTTTTTGACAAAGTCTTTTCTAGTTTCTCCAAAAGTCTGAGGCTGAAGACAAGTAGAATCGAAGTGGGATGCTCCCACCAAGAGGTTGTACTAGGAATTGGACTTTGATTGCATCAGGTTAACTTTGGATTGGTTGTGATTTTATTTAAATTTGCTACATTAGATCTGAATGGCTTTTGCAAATCCAAACATCCTACTAAAAACCCAAACATAAAAATAAATGCAGAAAATTAATCCATTCTTTTTTATTATTATTTGTCATTGAGTCACAATTTGTCTGAGTGGCTCAGCTATTTCTCATAAAAATGTACTTGTTGCTCATTGAATAAAAAAAAAATACCTATACAAATGTTGCTTCAAAATCAGCTAGATTATAACAATATGACTTATACAGCAAGCATTATTCTTGATCACTTTTTGCAATTAGTATAAACAGCAGAAGTTTTTTATCTGTCATCTTATGCCAATTATATAGATTTTGGTGTCCATTTTTTATCTTAAAAGTTTACATGCATTAAATAAACTATGAGTAAAAACGATATAAAATATATTTTTTATCCCATCATAAAGTAGTAAGTAGTAGTTAAGTAAATAGATTTTATTTTAATTGCACTTTCTGAAGGAAAATGTCACAAAGGGCTTCACAAGTTAAAGTAAAATTTTAAGAGAATACAAAAAACATTTTTGACATGAAATAATTATAATCAATCATCTTAATTAAGATGCTAAATATAAAGATGCCTCATTTATTTTATCACCAATCAACCATTGTTTATAAGAACACATCACATTACATGCATGTGATGCTTTTTCTTTTATGAAGAAAATATTGTGTTGTAATTAATCTGATGACATTTCACAAGAAATGTGAAAAACATACAATTCAGTTAAATTATTTAAAATAAAAAAACTAAATTAAAATACTTGTTTTGGATTCCTCATGTGCACATTTCACCGTCTGGGGAAAAAAGCCCATCTGCTCCTAAGATTACATAAGCGACAATATCGGTCTAAATAAACAAAATCAAATTGAGGTAAATCACAATTTAAAAGGAAATGTGTTCATGGGGGGGTGCAATGGTTTAAAACAAATTACATTTGCCTGGAAAAATCTATAAAAACACCTTCAAATGTTGACAAAAAAAACGTATGAAGTCCAATAGTCCTAAACATCTCCGGGCTGAGGAGTCCCCCGTGTTTCCATCAGCATGAAGAACATCTACTCATCCCCGTTCTGGACATCTCCGGGCTGAGGAGTCCCCCAGTGTTTCCTCAGAGTCCCCCAGTGTTTCCATCAGGATGAAGAACATCTACTCATCCCCGTTCTGGACATCTCCGGGCTGAGGAGTCCCCCAGTGTTTCCTCAGAGTCCCCCAGTGTTTCCATCAGGATGAAGAACATCTACTCATCCCCGTACTTGACATCTCCGGGCTGAGGAGCCCTCCGTGTTTCCATCAGGATGAAGAACATTTATTGACTTCTTTAGATATTTAGCTGTAGATTAGAATAAGCTAATATTTAAACAATAATCTTTGACACATTGTTTGCTCGTCCCGGGGGAGGGATCTCTCTTTAACGTGGATCCCCATGAGGTTTCTTATTTTTTCCCCACTGATGGGTTTTTTAGGAGTTTTTCCTCACCGAGAAGGAGAGTCTAAGTGCATTAATGTGCTAGTCTTGTTTAGTTAGCATTTGTTAGTTATTTTTCTTGTTTTGTATTTGTGTTAATACATTCCTCTTTTTCTTGTGAAGCCCATTGAGACGGACATTCTGTGATTTTGGGCTATACAAATAAAATTGAATTGAATTGAATTAAAATACTTCTTAAGGACAATATATGTCATCTCTTGAGAAACACTGGAATTATGTGGAGGGGGGAAAATTTTCAATAAAAATATTTATTTACAGAATCTCCTTCTGTTCAGATGGCCAGATTAAACGGTTTAGTGTGGCCCGCGGGCCATAGTTTGTCCAACTATGTGAAATTGTACTTATTGCCGTTTTTATGATGCTGCCACATAATTTTGTTGTTTAGTTGTTCATCACTTACACAAATAACCTAACAGAGATAACAATAAGTGTTTCAGGAGATGAATGAATTGATGAATAAATATATATATAAAAAAGTGATCCCAAAATAAAGTTTATGCACGTTAATACAGATTCTCAGCCGACATAATGTGTTATGTAGCCTCCCAACCAGCAGATGGCGGTGTGAAAAATTACAACAGAAGGAAAGCGGAAGTGATCCTACGTAAAGTCAGTGCAGCCCACGTGCAGAAGCAGACTTTCCACGATGAAACGGCCTAGTAAGTACTTAAAGTGGCTTAAAGACGTGATAATTTTAAATAATATTTAATTTAATTAAAAATAACAAAAATTATCAGTGTGTAGTTCGTTGGCTTGCTAGTTTTATTTTAGGGATCTTCTGTTAACAGAAAAATTTGTGCTTATTGAGTAAGAACGGTATAGCATTTTCATCTTCTTTTTTCCAGAGTTAAAGAAAGCAAGTAAGCGGGTCAGCTGTTCTAAGCGTTATAAAATACAAAAGAAAGTAAGTAGCAAACGTTTATTTGATCCATTTTCAATTATGTCAAAACCAGCTCATTATCTGTACAATTTTATTACTTTTGTCCCATAAATGTCTCTGTATTCACATTCCTTTGATTTTTGTTTAGGTACGAGAGCATCACAGGAAAGTGAGAAAAGAAGCCAAAAAGAAAGGCTTTAAAAAACGCGTGAAGAAGGATCTTGGGGTCCCCAGCAGTGCCCCCTTTAAGGAGGAGGTTCTTAGAGAAGCAGAACAGAGGAGGATACAGGTAAGTTTAACATAAAACGGATTAGTGACTGACCCAGAATTTACATATACTACATAGTGGATAACTGGCCTCACAGCTAGAAGGTCAGGGTTCGAACCCTGCACTGGGGTGAAGCTTGAAAAACTGTCCTTTCTGTGTGGAGTTTGCATGTTCTCCCCCTGTATGCATGCATGGGTGTTCTCCAATGTCCTCCCACCCTCTAAAAACATGCATGTTAGGTATGAAATTGCCCCTACGTATGAGTGTGCGTGTGGATGGTTGCTTGTGTGTGTGGCCTTGTAACAGACTGTTTGGAGTGTATCCTGTCTCTGGCCTGAAATCAGCCAGGTTAGACTCAGGCACCCCTGCAAGCCCATTAGGGATAAGAATTTCAGAAGATGAAACATAATGGGTTTTAATGCCTCAGCTGTCCAAATTTCTTTTGTTTTTGTCATGTGTGCTTGATTGAACCACCAACTGGTTGTAAAGTATTTATCCTAATTTTGATTTAGATTGAAGCCGAGCAGGAGAAAAAACGACAAGCTAAAAAAGAGCGAGCGTTAAAAAGAAAAAAGGAAAAGGAAGCAGCAAATAATGAAAGTGAACCCAAAGCAAAGAAGACCCGCAAGGTGAAAAGATAACTCTGCAGTTTCACATTTTAATTATGTGATATCTCAGCTGACTTAACTTTGTTTTAAAACTTTTTTTTTATAGGAAAACTCTGAGAAACGTCCCTCCCAGAATAAGAGCTCAGCTAAATTCCTTTGTGCAGAATTAAAAAAGGTACAAACAGCTCAATCAGTCATTGTATTAAAAATAGAAATGTTCTCAATACTGTCCTATTGATACTAGTACTCTTATCGATATCACTTGGTGATCCGGTATCTTATCTATACTTTTTTAGTGTAAAAACATGAAGAGAAAGACAAACTATGTCAATGCAACCAAACTTTTTATTTGGAAACACTAACCTTCTTTACATCAATTATTTTAACTTGGTTGCATCTGCAAAGTTTGTTTTTCTCTGCTTGTTTTTATACTAAAAAGTATTGATAAAATACTGGATTGATAAGCAGGATCAATAAGAATACCAGTACCGATTAGATGGTCTAACTATCCCTCGTTAAAATAAAATTTAAAAAAACAGCCCTAATCATTTATTTGTAGGTCCTTGAAGCATCTGATGTTGTGATAGAAGTGCTTGATGCCCGGGATCCACTTGGATACAGATGTCCACAGCTGGAGGAAGCTGTGTTGCAGCAAGAAGGAAACAAAAAAATACTCTTAGTTTTAAACAAAATAGGTAATAATTCATATCATTGGATCATTTTAAAACATGGTTAGGGCACTGATAAAATTTTAACTTTGTGTTATTCTGTAGACCTTGTACCCAAAGAAGACGTTGAAAAGTGGTTGGAGTATTTGCAGAAAGACTTTCCTGTAATTGCTTTTAAAGCCTCAACACAAAACCCGCACAAAGCAGCAGTAAGTTATCCATTTTAAACACAACTTAATGATCAACTTTCTAATCTCAATGGACCAGGTTGTGACTAACTTGTAAATTAGTGTTAGCATTGCTTAGATGTTGTGGAGGACTGAGAAGGTTAAGCAGCATCTGCCGTGCTGTTACAACTGGTTTTTGCCTCCAAGAATAACTAACAAATCACATAAAGAAGTCACTCTGGAATACACAGAGCTGATGTTTGTGTTTGTGGATCATTTACATTCAAATCTTGACAAAGATGCAGTTAAAAAATTGTATTACAACCTTTTTTGTTTTTATAAATCCACCAGAAAGCAAGAAAAAGCCGAATAGTGCCCTCTAATGATCTCCTGGATAATTCAAGGAGCGCCACTTGCTTAGGAAGCAGTTGTCTCACAGAGCTGCTCACAAGTTATGGAGCCAAGACTAAAGGTGAAGGGGTTCTTAAAGTGGGCGTGGTTGGTAAGTGTATGTTTTATGTTCTTTCTGTTTCCATAAAAAATTATACTGATAAAATTTGTTTTTTAAACTCTTATGTCTAGTTGACTTCTAAATTGATTATTTCCATGCGCTCATGTGAACCACAGGGTTTCCGAACGTAGGAAAGAGCAGTCTTATTAACAGCATGAAGGGAATGGCAGCCTGCAATGTTGGAATGGCCAGAGGCATCACAAAGTAAGTGATCAAATATTTCTCTGTAATTAAGCACTAATGGAAATGTACATCAACCAGTACCATTTTGCCCCGTGTACCCACTACCAAAGATGCTCTAGCCCATTTTTTGCATCTCAGGGATCTCTGGTGTGACTAAATTGTGTTTTTGGATAGATATTTGTTGGTTAAAAGTCCAACATAAAAGGTTTTGCTTTCTTTGAACACCTTACTAAAATGTGTTCTGTTGCCAAATGTCCATAAACTTTTTTTTGCCATCATTCAATTCTAATGTACTTAACAGATTCATGCAGGAGGTGAACATCTCGAAGAGCTTAAAGTTAATCGACAGCCCGGGAATTGTAGCATCTCCTACTAACCCACAATCCTCCATGGCATTGAGGAGCCTGCAGGTGGAGGAGGGTCATGAAAGTGTGATGGATGCTGTAAAGACTCTGCTGAATCGATGTGACAAGACACAGGTAGACAAAAGTTAAAGCTACAGTGAAGAATCACAGACAAAGAGAATTATTTTAATAATAATTTTCCATTTCAGGTAATGCTTCAGTACAGCGTCCCAGACTTTAGAAACTGTCTGGAGTTCACAACTCTGCTGGCTAAAAAACGTGGCTACCTGCAAAAGGGCGGCATTCCCGACGGGAACCAGGCAGCCACTACTTTTCTTAATGACTGGACAGGGTAAGGATGTTGTTATCCAAGCTTTTTATTTACAGCTACAGAGCATCACAGTGGAAATGAGGACAAATAGCAAATTTTGCTGATTTTATTGTGAAGACTTTTTGATCCAACTCTGATCCATCTGTGTGTCATGCAGTCTGAAATGACCCAAACACAAGGCTAACTTTTTCTAAGTTCTGAAACCTGTCTTGGTATCCCATCAGAAATAAGCTGAGCTACCACTGTAAGGTACCAGGAACCCACTGTCTCCCTGCCTATATGTCGGACACAGCGGTTGATGAGATGCACAAAGACTGGAATCTGAGCAAAGTGAAGACAGGAAATGAGGAAACTCTCAAATGTACAAATTATAATTTTACTCCAAATTACCAGTAGTTATGTTTGGTTAATTAGTACTTCAAAATATTTTCAAAGTTTTGTGAACTGATTGTATTGACTCACACTTTGTGTGGCTCCACCTGAACAGGTACAAAATTCCCAAACCGGGCCAGCAGTATCAGCTTTTCCTCTGAGGGTCCCACAGAAGGTGTGCTGAACGTGACTGACATTTCTAAAGAAAACAATGGTGCGGCAACCTCAGAGGGAGAGATGGATCAAAATGATGAGAATGATGAGGTAACTGTCTGAAATGTCAAGAAAACCATATTTGTTGTTGTGGAAATGAGGAAAAAAATTGAGTCTTAATGTTCTTGAAGACTTCTAATCCAACTCTGATCCCACAACTGCATGTTTTTTTTCCTGTAAAGACTTGAAGTCATTTAAACAACTTAAGGATTTATTCTTACAGCCTGAAACAACTCTAGAGGACATAGATGAAACAGAGGAGATGGAGACTCCAGAAGCACAGAAGACTTCACTTAAAAGTAATTATTTTCACACTTTTGTTGTGCAAAAAAATACAACCATGGTGATTTTTGTCTTTTTCTTCTAGAGAAAGGCAGTCAGGTGCAGTTTGATTCGGTTCCAGTTGACTACAAGCTCTCTACAGTTGATACAGACGATGCTTATGACTTTAATACAGATTTTAAATGAGCCATCACCTTGTGTAAATACATTGACGTTCAGATATGGACTCCAGATACAGAAATACTGAGCCATTTTTAAAATAACTCAGACTTAGTTTCTTCTGCTCTTTCACTAATCTGCTTAAGTCCTTTCATCTACTCAAAGCAGGAAGGAGAACAATTACAAACGGATTTGTAATTGTATTTTAAACATTGTCATCAAAAATTTGGTCTGGGACTGATGACTTGCATCTGGTGGCACTGTCCTTCGTATTTAACAATTTTTAATTTGAAAACATTTGGGTTAATTTGTAATGTTGATGCAACATTCTGTAAATAAAATAACTTGTAAATGTGTTGAATAAAACATTTCTCCTCTAATAATTGACTCTTAGTTTTTAATTTAAACTGGATATAAAAAATTCCAAGATATACAAATTTATTTATTGTACAGAAAACAATTGATTACTGACATTCTGATGGCAAATGGAGAAAAACAAATGTTAAGTTTCTGCACAAGTAATCTCAGTGGCCTGCATGTAGTCATAATACAGTCGAAAGGCACTCGTGGTTTAAACGTTTCAACTTGATGTAACAGACAAGTACATGGGAAAATCAAAGTAGTGGTTGGGTTACAATAACTTACAACTGAAAAAAGAACAAAAACGCTAATCTTAAAACTGGAATGATGCACAGGTAGTGTTGAAAGTAGTGCTTGAAATGATTTGTACACCAAGACGTGGCAATATTTAGCAGCCTGTAACATTTACATAATTTACTTTTTACGCTAAAGATCTGAAAAATCTTGTTAAAAGGCCTTTAGCATAAGAGGTGTATAAAAATATCCAAAGGTTTCTTAAAATATCTCAACATTACCCCTTATGCTAGAAATCCAAACTTGTAACATCAGGATATGAAAGCGACAGGTCAAGAGGATGACACAATCAAAACAAGAAAAAGTCTAAGTCCCTGAGATGTTGGAAGCCGCCTCATTCTCGAACTGAGACTGAGCTTATGAGATTAATTTTGTTCAATCTTCGTATTGGGTGGAACTTTCCCATAGGGTCAGGAATAAACCACCTATCCCACACCTCAGAGAAAGATGATGTTCTCCCCCAAGGCTTGAAATGTCCATTCCAATGTAACAATTTAGCTGCTTTTACAAACTGTGAGGAGTATCGACTTCCAGCACTTGTCGAGCCTGAAAGTTGAAATTGTTTCAAATAAGAGTTACTGGAATTGTTGACTATGCTTATTAAAGTTCATCTCTAGATGTGCGTCATCAGGAATCTTACCTAGGTGTCTTACATGCCACAAAGGATCGATAAAGGAGTAACGTTTGTAAAATGTTATGAGGAGAGGTGGAGTAACGATGCTTTCTGCAAGAGTTTTACTGTACAGATCCTCGCTGAAAAAAAAAGACAAACACACCACTGTGAGGCTATTTTGTCTGTTCTAAAAGTACATTTATCAGAATCAGAAATAATTAGACAGTTTGAATTCATTTTTTCCAATTTTGTTATTTTCTGCTAATCTGGGGCCGGGTCACGCGGGCAAGAGCCTCAGACGGTTTCTTTCACCCCCGACTGCATCCTCCAGGGACCTGAGAGGATCCTGAGACGTTCCCCGTTCAGCAGGGAGACAGTCTCTCCAGCAGGTCCAAGGTTTGCCGATGAGATGTGCCCGAAACACCTCACCAGCGTAGTGTCGGGGAGGCATCCTAACCAGATGCCCAAACCACACCATCTGGCTTCTCTCAACCCAGAGGAGCAACGACTCTACTCTGAGCTGCTCCTGGATGGCAGAGCTCCTTCCTCTATCACTGAGTGAGAGCCCAGACACCCTGCAGAGGAAGCTCATTCTTTTGGCCCACACCCATAGCTGGTAACCATAGGTAAGGGTGGGAACGTAGATTGACTGGTAAATCCAGAGCTTTGCTTTTCGTCTCAGCTCTTTCTTCACCACGACGGACCCATGCTGCGTGCTGGTTATTGTGGACGCCGCTAAGATCAGTCTTGTCGATCACCTGCTCCATCCTTTCCCCACTTGTTTCCCTCACCCATTTTTTTTAATCCATCCTAATACCTGAGTTGATAACTCACTGTGTGTTTAGTTCCATCCAGTGCTCCAGCTGTTTGGTGATGTTTTGGTTTCTCCATTCAGTTAGGTTGGCAACAATTACCCCAGGATTGAAAGAACACGTGTTGGCTCTCATCCCCAGTTTCTTGATAGCATCTTTTTTGAAGTCCAGAAAACCAATGTAAGTATTCTGAAAAAGAGACAGTAATTAAGTATCCATCAGTGATTTCTTTTAGTTTCTCATTTTGAAAACAGCTGTAGGAACTCAAACCCACCTGATTTCCAGCTCCTCGAATAATACCTTTAGAAGAAGCTGAGTCACAGTCATCCGAGAAAGCAGCAGCATGTCCTGGTTTAAGATTGGTTTCATAAAGCTCCTGAATGTCCCCTTTGAGTCAAAAAGATGTGATCATCAATGTTGGTTTTTATTATTATTAGTTAAGTAAAGTATAACTAAACACAATGTCTGTTTAACTTCAGGAGCTACTTACCTTGTATGATTACATCATCATCCAAATATATGGCCTTGTCTGAATCTGTTATGTACAAAGGCAGATAAAATCTGGCAAATGCCAACTGCAAAATAGAAATTTAAAGTCAGTGAATCAAAAGAGTTAAAGAAGTTAAGCTGATTAGAAGATCTCGATTTGTGCAATTTCCAGTTTTCTTACTGGTCTTGTAGCCTCCATCAGTTGATCATCTTTTGCAATCTTCCCTTTGAGGAGTTGAGGATCAAAAACAACTATCTTATATTTGACATTTTTTAAGTGTGTTTCATGGAGCCACATCCTGTCAGTGAATACATAAAGTTGTGTTAGACCAATATTTTCAACCTTTTTCATGCCAAGGTACATTTTTACATGGAAAAAAAATCTTGATGCACACCACCAACCAAAACAGTTAAAAACTATTCTCTATAGTTGCATAAATTAGCAATATATAATTACAATATATATAGCAGACAATAGGGTCTTCAGAGGATTTAACTGGAATGCAAGACAAAAATTTTTTCTCTTTAATGTCTTGCAGAAAATGTGAGGTGTCATTAGAATCTGCAATTTTTCTGCTTAAAAACGCAACCCAAATTTTGTCATAATGTCTCGAACTCATGTAGAAAATACAATCCACTAGCTGGGGTTATTTTTTGGAGGGATGGACAGCAACAACAAAAAAAAGCAAAGAAGAGTGGGTTGCTATGGTTACAGGACAGCCCTATCTGTCTAAATAAATTGACAGGATTTTATCATGATGAATATAAATAAACCATCACAGATATGTTTTACTGTAAAAGCATGATTGTTCCACATCCTTACTTTAGGTGATCCTCTGTATTATTCAGTGTTACAATAGTGAAAGCCACATTAGCTTTACTATTCTGGTAGACACTGTTCATGGCAGCGATCACAGCTCCAAGCCTTTCCTCTGTGGCAGTAATCAGAATAGAAATTTTCGCTTTTTTACTTTCAAAGTTTCGTCTTGGACTTGGAGAGAACTCAGACTCAAAAGGAAATGAACGTCCAGCATCTGAAAAAAGACCAAAAAAGTAACTTTAGACATTAATATCGAAATTAAAATTTAAAGAGAAAAACATACAAATATACCTGGGGTTTCTTTGTGTAAGAGCTCACTGAGGTTAAAGAGATTTCTTTGAATGATGATCACAAATGCAACAACCAGGAGCAGCAAAATAATAGCATTTACTGTAAAATAAATCAACAAGAGTTATTAACAGGATAAAAACAAACAAAAAAACACTAAAACTTTCTTTTTGCACATTTCAAAGATTTGAAAAAAAAATCAAGCCATTTTTTTCCACTTTCCATAAATCTTTGTTAAACATAAATAAATAAAAATACTCTACTTTTTCTTAGTGTCATCTCAGAGCAGTCTGATTGGTCCTTCCAACGTGTTCAAAAATTACGAAACAGCACCAAACTACTTCAAATTTAAAGACATAAATATATGATTTTTAAATTGAATTTCCCAGAGAGAATCAGTCTAATCCACACAGATTCAGAAGAGAAAATGACTAAAATGACTCTTGATGCCAAGATGCCAACTCAACATCAACAACTTCATCCGTTAACAATAACTGTCTGTTATGCGCCTGATTAAAAATAATAATACTAATCTCTTTTTTAGATAATCTAAAACCCGGCTGACTAGTAAAAGATATTTAAACTCTTTAATATTTTTTAAGCAAATTTGGATACAAATGTTATTAGTTTAATGGATTTAGTTATTTACTTTGCCTGGGTTCAGGCACTAAGAAGTGGACCTTAAGGGTCCTTTTTTATGTTACGATTCATTCAGGATCCGGAAAAAGAAAAAATAACGTTTCATTTTGCGACCTATAGTCAGAATCATTCCTGATTTGGGTTTTCCCCGACAAATCAAAATGCTGCCTATATTTAAGTCCATTCCAACGCACATGGTGAGTAAAAGTTTTACATCCTAGCTTATTGCTATAGCAACAGCTGCTTGGTCAAATTTTTTAACTTAATGCTTGTAAATGTTTTTTTTTTAAGATCAGATTATCTTTACCTGTATTTAATACTTCATATAACCATAATTCATCATTTAAAGGTGCTTTAAAAAAGTTATGGTTAAAAACACCTCCGTATTTAATACAGCTGCGTTTTTCAACCTTTTTAAGCCAAAATACATTTTTCCATCGAAGAAGAAATCATAAGAATATAGCGATTCTCATCAAAGTATCTCAAATAAGAATCAAATCAACACATCAAAACGTATTTAGTCATCTTTTATTATTTCTCTTTCAAGTAAAAAGTGCAGTTACTTTTTCCTCTTGAATGTCTTGCAGAAAGTGTGAGATTTCATTAGAACCCACAATTTTTCTGCTTTAAAACGCGAGCTAAATTTTCTCATACAATCCCCAAAACATGTAGAAAATATGATCCAATAGCTGGAGTACTTTTTGGGAGGGATAGACAGCAGCATACAAAACAAAAAAAGCAGAGCAGAGTGGGTTGCTATGGTTTCAGGACAGCCCTGCCTGTCTCTAGATAAAATGACAATATGTCATACTGTTAAACACAAATAAACCACTCTTTAATTTTTTTTTTACACGAACAACATGAGATAAATCAAAATAATCTTTGGGAGCTACTCTATCAGATTAAATAGATTAATTTCCCACAGAACACCTGATGATCTTTTATGGTAAACTAGTGTGCCGTGGAACACTGGTTGAGAAACAGTTCTATGGAAGATTTTTACAAACAAGTCCGTGTAGTCCCTCATTCATCCAGGAGTGATCCATTGTAGAAAAAGTTTTAAAAAAGTCTTCTGGACAGATTTTATTTCTTCACAAAGATGGCTTCCTTCACACCTCTTTCAAGGAAGGAAGCCATCTTTGTGAAGAAAGAAAATCCCTCACTGAATCGGAGTGGAGGCGTTAGATACATTCTGCCCGGGCTTTACAGCAGCATTCTGAACCCCTGGACCAAAGATGACACTTTGTGACCCAGATTCACGCCTCTCGTTAGCAGGAATTTCTATTCACTAGGCTTTTAGCATTATTACAATAGTGATCGTCTACTGGTCTGTGGTTACAATAGGAGCCATTTACAGCCATCACAGGTAACACAGGCTCATTGGTCGAGCCCCTCCTTACTATTTTTTACCTGTTACTCAGGTCAGTATATATAGATCCAGTTTTCAGTCCATTTCTATCAGATTGAAAATGATTTCCGGATGGAAGTCGAAACGTCTCGATCAAGAATTAAACTGTCCTGAAGACTTTTTTTAAACTTTTTCTACAGTTCTATAGAGGCGTCATAATGTGTTATAAATGTTAAATTAATTGTCTTTTCAGGACTACAAGGGCCAGAAGCTTGCAGAGCAGATTTTCCAAGGAATCATCCTCGTCTCTGCTGTAATGATCTCTTCTCATTAATAATTTCATCTCCATAATGTTAACATGTGGTTGATGTAATAAATTCTCTTTGCAGGTGATTGGATTCGTCTATGGCCTGATTGTTGAACAGTTTGGGTACACTGTGTATGTTGTACTGATGGGTTTTACTTTGTCTTCCTTGGTAAGTTTTTTTTTTTATTCTTTTCAAAGATGTTTGTCTTTCAGTGTAACTAACATGATCTCATTTATTTCAGCTGACCTTGCCCCCATGGCCTATGTATAGAAGAAATCCTTTGTCTTGGCAGCCGGTTGTACAAGAAAGCAGTGGTGATACCGTCCAAAAACCTCAGGAAAATCTCAAGAAAAAGAAGCACAAATAATCTGTTTACCACACTCAAGTCTGCTGGGGAACCATCTTTTTATATGGGAATTATTTTCAAGAATGATTCATTCAAGTTAGAAGTATTAAGAAATAGAAGACATATTTTCACCTAACTGTCAACGTCAAAATGTGTTGGAAAAACAATAAAGATTTGATCCCACTTTCTTTTCATAAAATCATTGTTTTATTTCTGTTTTTGGGAGTGTTTGTGTTTGATGTTAGCGCAGCACAAAAAAATCTTTAGAAAACAATTTTTAGTCACGTGGACTTTAAAAATAAAGTTTATTGTGGCATAAATGTTCATTTCTACAACTTATATAGATAATATTATTTTAAGAAAACAAAATGGTTTAACTACAACAAATATTTTCTTCTCGATTTTAACCACTGGATAAAATATTAAAGTTTGTGCCATGAATACTTTTAAGATGACAACTGTTTGCATAGATATTCTCAATATTGTGAAACTATTTTTACATTTTCTACACTCATTTTTACAGAATCTATATATATATAAAAAACTTTTGAACAAATAATTTACAAAACATGAACCATTTTTTTTAAAAAGTTGCTCTTTGTCAAAACAACTGAGCAGAAGCACATTCCTACTTGATTGACATTCACTTCGGAAAAAAAAAAAATCTGAGACTGTTACATACAAAACTGAAAGACTATTTTAAAAAAAAGCCTACTTTAAGATAACTAAAACACAACTGGGAAAATATACTTTAAGTCTTGAAGACGTTATCCTCAAAGAACTTTAGCTGCCTCACCATTACAGCATAAGTTTGGTACTTTTCATCTCCCATTTGATTCCGAAGGCACAGCTGAAAAAGAAAAAATATGAAATTAAAAAAACAAAAACATTTTTTTTGCATTTTTTGGGTTGATGTTTGCAAATCAATTTGGGGGTCTTTGCAAAGACAACTTACTTCTCTTTGAGTCTCATCCTCTTCTTCCATTATTTCAAGCACTTTGTCTAACAGTTTGACACCGAGACCCTTTACCACATCAGTTCTCAAATGCTCTATGGCTCTTCTGATCTTGGCTGGACCAGATGAAGGGCCTGCGGGACGAGCAATATTGTTTTTGTGGCTTAAGAAAAGGTCATTTAATGACAGACTTAAAAGTATCTCACCTCTTGGTATTTCTCCAACAGACAGATCCCTACATTCCTTCCCATGAAGAACGAGGGTGTCCCTATACTTTCTGTTCAACTTAAATTCTGGGAGTGTTGTACAGTCAACTTTGCTTTGGTCCATGTCATTTACAGAGTCTCCGGAATCCAATTTCAAAGTTTGCGTCATCATGTGGACCAAATCGTGCATGTCACAGGATTCAGTTCTGCTGAAAATGTATTAGTACAATTCAGTTTGCAAGCCAGGGCAGCACCACCTTTGACCAATCTAATGGAAAATAGTGTTAACTTTTGAAAATAAAGTATATTTGCTAGCTATTTTAGTAAATTAGAGATATTTGATCTTTTAGTAATATTTGATCCTGTTCTACTTGAATAGATGCTCTCACTGACCTTTCCTTGCAATCTCCTTCTAAACGCTCTGTGGAACTTGTGGATGAGCTGAGATCCTCTTCATCAGATTTTTGCCCCAGTATTTTATCCTGCAGAAAAAAATACACAGTCAGAACAAAAACAAAACAGGAATATTTGCATATCCATCTTTACACATGGTGTGGTTCTCTAAAAAAGTACATAGACAATATTTAACAACACAGTGAGTAAACCATTTCTACCTTACTGCTGGATTCTGTAACACAACAAGAAGCAGATCGAGTGACTGGGACATTGTGACATTCGGCTTTGGTGATGTCGTGAGATGCTCTCCGAGCAACATCGACTCCTGGAGACGAAGAAAATCAATAAAAACAGAAACTTTATTTAATTTTACATCAGTGACGTTGCTTAACAGTCCATTAAACTTGTGTGTTTAGGTGTAAAATTTAGAAAAGTCTGTACAAGAGTAGACATTATACAAGGCTGTTTATATGTTTTATGTGAATTATAAGGTGTAGAAAGAAATATAAATCAATTACCTGGTTGGTTGACATTCTCTTGAGACTGCCTGAGCCGCCTTCTTTCTCTTGCAGATAAAGGACGGTTCTGAAAAAACAGGAACATTTTATTTGCTGTGACTAATTGACTTAATTTAACAATTTAATATTTTTTTTTGTGAAATAGTAATAGAAGATTAAAAAATAAATGCAAAAAATAACAGATACTGCTTTAAGAAAAATAATGATTTTTCTAACTTTGCCAAAAAGAGGCATAACTGTTGTGAACAGTTTTTCTCAGGTAAACTGTTCACCATCAAATGCTCCTGTGCACAGGAAGTGGGTGTCTGATTTTACTTTTTTCGTACCACTGATAGCAAAATGAATTTATTCTATGAAAAACTCACAGACGTGGAATCTGCAACCGTTTCAGTTTTTTTGCTTTCTGTCGCCTTCCTTTTCTTTTTCTTTACTTCCATATGTACACTTTCAGCAGGTGGTTGGGGTAGAGGTCTTGGGGCAGTTATCTTAAAGAAATAGAAAACAAACAAAACATCAGAAAATAATAAAATTTTAGTTCATCATGAATATATTAATGATACAAGATCTTTAATTCATATAAAAAAAGACCTACATTTCATAGATATTTTGTAATGTAGTATACAAATAAAGGGAGCATATTTTCAGACATAAAATTCAGGAATTTAACTTATAAGGGTGTTAATTTATCTGGTTCCTAACCTCAAACCATGTTCACTAGCTATGGGTGGTGACTTAGAGAACGAGATCGTGAATACAAACAGCCGAAATGAGCTTCCTCTGCAGGGTGGCTGGGCTATCACTCAGAGATAGAGTGAGGAGTTCTGCCCTCCGGGAGGGGGTCAGAGTGGAGAGAAGCCAGATGGAGTGGTTTGGGCATCTGGTTAGGATGCTTCCCAAATGCCTCGCTGGTGAGGTGTTCAGGACATGTCCCATCAAGAGGAGACCCTGGACCCACTGGAAAGACTATGTCTCACGGTGAGTTGGAGGATGCAGCTGAGGTAAGAGAAGCCTGGGCTTCCTGCCCCCGTGACCCAGACCCGGGTAAGCAGAAGACAGCGCAACAGAACAAATTAATCTAGTTAGTAACTGATTTCGGTTTTGAGAGGGGTAACTTGACTGATATGAAAAACAAAATATACGAACAGTATAATTGTATGATTTATTTTGAGCTATTAGGCTCAACAATTTGCAGCATGGATTGAAGTTTCAGCAGGAAATTTTCCTTCAGTGGTTTCTCAGTTTCAAGAAGCAAGAGAAAAATACATATTGTTTTCTGTACTGAAGCTTACCTTCCACTTCTCTTTCTGTGTCTGGTTCTTATCTTTTCTTTTGTCCTGATTTAATATTGAAGGCTCTGAAGACAACTGAGAAAGTTGGCAAACGTCTCTCTTGATGCCCTCACAGGATTCTTTCTCAACACACTCCTAAAAAATATATATATTTTTTAAAATTCAACAAAAAAAGACAACTATGAATCTTCAACACTGGTTGTTAATTGTGTTCTAGCAAAAAAAATGTTAATGTTTACCAGTTTTGGAGACTGTAACAGTTCAGCAGTAGCTTCAAGGTTTTCCTAAAAAGATACAAAGAAACAACTTAAAAAATTACTTTAAAACTAAAGTGTTCTGTTTTGTTCTTTTATCTCCTTACGTGGACATCTGAGATAAGTGAGGGTAAAGATGAAGATTGTTTTTTTACAGTCTTTGTATTACTTTCATTGCACATTTTCACATCCAAATCTACTCCGATGTTTTCTGGTGATGGGTGTAGCAGATCCACTTCATTCAGTAACTCCATGGTATTATCTGTATAATCTGAGGGCGGTTTCTGTTCACAAACAGAGAACGTTTCACCAGCGTTTATTTTGGCTTGCGGTTGAATCCCTGCCAGTTTGTTGGACGCCGTCTTCTCATCAGCTGCTTTGCTGCAAATATTTACCACAGCAGTCGGAGAGGTGGGGTACACCGGATTAGGGGAAAGTGAATTATCTGGTTTTTCTTTTTTTCTGTTATTGTACACACAGGAAGCCGCACATTCGCTGCTTGGTTCCTGTTTTGTCATTACTGACTGAGGTCCATGTGGTTGTCTATTGATAATGTCTCCATCCTGCTGCAGCTGGATGTCAATGTTGCTGACAGTTGCCATAGATACATTGTTGGTTTTTAAAACATCAGGCGATGAAGCTTTAGGTGGTGACGGTGTCTGGACTGGAGCGCTTTCTGTTTCAGGGTCAAGGTTCTTAGATCGCTGAGATTTTTCTTCTTTCTATGGAAGAAAAAAAATCAAATTCACTGCCTAAAATGCAAGTAATTTTGAAAAATATCAATGCACAGATCTGTTGTAGGGGAATGCTTAAATTTCACAAAAAACACATTTAAAATATGGACTAAGACTAGTTTATTTTTGAAAACTATTTGAAAAAACAGCAAAGACGAGGGTTAAGCAGCCGATCAAATCATCAATGGCACAGCTTATCCCGGCTGATTTCTGCCAAGAGGCAGGATACACCGTGAACAGGTCGCCAGTCTGCTGCAAGGCCGCACACAAAGACAACCATCCACACACTTATTCCTATGGGCAATTTCATAGCGGCCAATCAACCTAACATGCATGTTTTTGTAGGATGGCAACAAAAGGAGTACCCGTAGAAAATCCACACATAAATGGGGAGAACATGCAAACTCACCACAGGAAGAGCAGTGTTTCAAGACTCGTCCAACCCAGGACGCAAACGCTGACCTTTTTTCTGTGAGGCCAGTGTGCTAATTACTGTACCACCATGCAACCCCAACAGCAAAAGTTTCATTTTAAAACTTTAAACATATAAAATTATTTTTACTCACCAGTAACTGGAAATAGATTACGCGTAATTCTATCAATGTTATTTCTACATATTGTAAAATTACTTGTTAAAACAAGAAAACAAGTAAATTCTGAAAGCCGGATCAAAAAATAACTTCATTTCAATTCTATTTAAAATTGAACAAGTTAAATATCATCTTTTTCTTTATGTCAGTGAGATAATTAAGAGCGAAACTATTTGGATTGTGCTTATTGTCTTCTATTTGCTTCATTAGACAATAATTTCCATTTTAGGTAAAAAATATTATAAAAAAAAAACTATTCTCCGAACAATCTTAACTTTGGGATTCACAAGATACTCACCTGTTTAACCCGAGCAACAGGTTCAGCTTGGGGACTTAGAGAAGGTCTCTCAGGCTTTGATTGAAACGAACCTCCCCCAGACCTACTGCTGGGTCTGGAACCACCACCGGTGTCCGCGCTTTTTTTTCTTGATTTGGCAGTTTTTCTAGAAACAAACCAAACAAACACATTTAGTTTGGTTGGTTTGGCTGAAAAAAAAAGAAGAAAAAACAAGTTGCCCGTAAATATCACTTACTCTTTGGTGGCCTCAAGGAACATGGCAATTTGCTGTTTAATGTAGGGCTGACGGAGAATAAGTTTGACATCTGGTCTGTCCTCAGGTCGTTTAGACAACATGCTCTTGATTATTTCTCCAAGCTGAGTATCATATCGACTCGGCATTTGAGGAAGCTAATGGGAAAATAGACATATGTTTATATAATTGTGATTATTATTAATCATTAATCAAAAGCAATGCAAGAAAATAAAGTCAAACGGAATTCTTATATGTTCTATTTACATTGGGCAATCAGGTACCAAAAATTTGCACCTTTGTAAAAGCAACAGCGCACCAAACAGGTCTAAGACTTGATGAGTTTAAAATGTGTTCATTTAAAACCAACCTTTCCTTCTACAATGCGGTATACCAATGAGTTCATGTCTTTAGCATTGAAGGCGTGTTTCAGTGTGGACATCTCATACACACAGCAACCCAGTGCCCAGACATCTGACTGGAGACAGAATGAGTTAAATTATTCAACATATCCAACATAAAAAATTCATCTTTAACATAAAATAATTACATAGTACATAGAGGCAATAAGCATACACACCTGATCTTTGTTTTTAGGTAAAGTCAAGCAAGGAAGTTCATACAGTAAACTGATTTATCTAGAAGTTGAATAAAATGTTAAACTTTTTTGTGGTGGGTAAATTTGTTATAATTAATTTAATCATCAATATAATCTAAATAACATTAGACCTGAGCATTAGTGTAAAATTGAGATCTTTTTCTTAAAAACAACATAAACAAATCACTTTTAATTCCTACTTTGTGATTGTAGGGTTTAGTTGAGAAGAGCTCAGGACTCATATAGTATGGTGTTCCAATAAGTGTGCTGGCCATGTCGTTCTGGTTCTCCAATACTCGTGCAATGCCGAGGTCTCCAACTTTGATGATGTTGGTTTTTGTCAGAAAAATATTCTGAGTTTTTAAATCCCGATGCAGAATGTTTCTCTCATGCAGATACTGCAAAACAAAATTCAAACAGTGACCAACCGTGTTTAAAAAAGAGTATATATATAAAATTTATGTTCAATACATATTTTTATGTTTTACCTGGAGTGCCATGGCTATTTGGACAAACCACTCAATGACCTGTCTCTCTGTTAACAATTCTCCTTTTTGTTGTTTGAGTCTGTGATAGAGGTCTCCACCTTCACAGAAACCCATCACTATATAAAGCTGGCAGTCATCTCCTTCCCAAGACTCCCTGTATGTAACAATGTTGGGATGTCGAAGCTGAGAGAGGAGCTGTGCTTCTTGTTCTGCAGCTCGCCGCTCTCTCTTTGAGGATGTGATCAGATTCAGCTTCTTTATAACATACTGAGGAGAAAATGACAATAATGGAATTAGTCTGTGTAATTCTTCATTCGTCCAGGAGTGATCCACTGTAGAAAAGGCTTCAAAGTTATTTTGTGGACAGTGTGTTTAAAAATTGAGACTTTTCAACTTCCATTCAGAAATCATTTTCAATTTTATAGATGGGACCTGAGAACTGTTCTATATAAACTAATAGTAGTTAGCCTAATTCCCAAGTGGGCTGTAACCCCAAAAACCTATTTGAAAATGATATAATAATAAAGCATAAGGAATAAACATATATGTTCTGTTGTCTTCCACTTATCTGGGTCGGGGGGGCAACAACCTCAGATTGGGAGCCCAGGCTTCTCTTACCCTGATTACATCTTCCATCTCACCCTGGAGCATCCTGAGGCGTTCCCAATCAGTTGTGAGACATAGCCTCTCCAGCGGGTCCAAGTTATACCGCTGGGTCTCCTACCAGTTGGATGTGCCCGAAACACCTCACCAAGCAAGGCGTTCGGAAGGCAGTCTAACCAGATGCCCAAACCACCCCATCTGGCTTGTCTCTCTTGACTGGAGAAGCATTAGCTCTACTCCAAGCTTCACCTGGATTGCAGAGCTCCTCACTTTTTTTCTGAATGACAGACCAGCCATTCAGTGAATATTAAATGGTAATAATGACATAATAAACATGCACCTAATTTATTATTGATTTCATCCTCGGAACTACTTATTCCTAATTAGGTTACAGGTGATGCCAGATCATATCCCAGCTGGTTTCAGGCGAAAGACAAGGTACACCCTGAACAGGTCGCCAGTCTGTAAGTTGGACATAATTTAATAAATTACAGCAGTAGGACTTCTTAAAGCAAAGCAACCAGAATTTAATAAATGGGAATTTGTTAATAATATGCAAACAGCAATAGAACAACAGTGGTGTGTGTTTGTGGAGATGATCCAGCTTATAACTATTTTTAAAAAATATCCAAATTGATACTTTGGATGCACTTAATACATCTTTTGCACTTAAAAAGAATTGATTCAGCTACAAAACTCATTTGTTCCTTATTGATTTAGTACTAATTGCTAATGATGTAAAAAAAAAAATCACCCAACTCAGATAGTTTAACAATCTAGAGATTCTACAGAATCAAACATTTTCTTACCTGTTTTTTATCTGTTTTATTCTTTACTAAATTCACTTCCCCGTAGCTTCCTTTTCCAACGACCCGAATAAAATGATAATTATTCATTTTATTTTCATAAGAAGTGCTGAAACATCACGGAGGAAATTTATTATATGTGTCACACATAAACAAAAGAAAGAGGAATTAACTAAATAAATCTGTGCAAAAACTTAACGCTAGCTTCAGTAAACGACGAGATTTTGAAAAGGCAGGAAATCAATAGCCGTCATTAGTTTGTCATCACTAGGCAACCGGGAAATGCTGGGATGGATTTAATGCAATAAATTACACAGCGCCACCTTGCGTTTTGGAGTGTGACACAGTTTTCACTGTTCAAGCTTTCAGAAAACTTACTTGCTTCATCTAATTGGTTCTTTTCTGAAAAATGTTTGATTTCTAAAATTAAATCTACATTAAAAAAAAAAATTCTGTATGGATGGACCAGCGTTGAAATTGAAAGCTCCATTTTTTTTTTTTATTTAAGTTGAGATTTGCCCTTGTTAGTGTCTGGAAAATATAATAATAATGCGTTGTATTTATAAAATCATTTCATATAAACCTCATGTCATGATACTGCTCTCTTCTGGAACATGTCCTCATTCCAAATTTGGCACTCTGCCCTAATTATGCACACCGGGTCCAAATTGCCTCTCCCTGATGTCTCCACCTGTGTCTCATCTTCCTCCGGTTCTTTAATTTGTGGTGTCCATCACTCCAGTGTGTGAGACCATCTGCTGTGCTGCTCGCCATGATGGTGGATCAGCGCGTCCAGTCCCTTGCCCTGCTGCAGCCACGATGGTGTCCCTCCACGACTGGGCCCTCACCCTGCTGTTCTGCTCTCCGGCAACAGCCATCATGGGGTCCCCTCCGCACCGTATGGTCCTGGCAAGACTGCCCTGGCTGCATCAGTTATGCCCAGGATGGCTACCAGGCTGCACATACGTACACTCTTCTTAACTCTGTCCTGATTACCCGCAATACACTGGCTATGAAACTGGGTCCGACATCTCCACCTTCACCACGTCTTGACACCTCATTAGAAATAGTCTTAATGCTCTTTGGTTGGAAACAGCTCCTTTCAGTTCAAGGCTAGCTTGTACAGTCCTTGACTGATACAGGACTCTGTTATCTATCTGATGAATTTGTTAGAGGTCACCAGGTGACAACCCCAGGTGAGAATCATCTTCACTCTGCTCAACCAGAGAAGATTGATGAAAACCAGATGTTTGAAAGGAATGTTCTTTGCTCATATTTATCAATTACCATAAAAGGATGGACTTTTTCTATCATATACTTTATATATCAACCTCACAATCCCTTGATGGGGCAGTTTTTCATCTTGGCTTCCCTCCGATTTTCTGTAATAAACAATTTTATGTCAATAAATTTGTTGCAAGAAGTGTCTTTTTTTTGTCCAAATTAGATGGGAAACCCACGACCAAAGGCCATAACACCCTCAAAGTCAGGGGTGTCAAACCCCAGTTCCTGAGGGCCGGTGTCCTAAAGGTTTTTCATGTGTTTTTTATATTAATACACTTGATCCAGATTTTTAAATCACTGTGCCAAATTTTAATGACTGTTGATTTCACTTTATGGGCATCAGCTGTATTGAACCAGGGACACAATCAAAACCTTGAGGACAGTAAGGCCCTAGGAATGGATCTTGACACCCCTGTTCTAAGTATCTTAGGATTTAAACACATTTTTTAACAAATCAGGTTGTTTTTTTTATCCTTTCCTTACTCACAAATACTTTTAACACCTTTGTCAAATGTATTATGAACCAGATGAAAAGGGTGAATATTTCATTTTTTCTGTTTTTTTATACTTAATTCTATATATACACATGTACGTGTATATATATACACACATTTACATCAAATTCTGTTTAATTTTTTTTTAATACAGGTTTATATAAAATTACATAATTGAACTGACCACTTCTTTTTGACACAGATTTATGTAACATCCTTCCCACTTTGTAGATTCCTTTCATAGTTGAGCTGAACTTTTGGACCAACTAATAAACTATAACCATCTGTCATTCCTGTTATTGTTATTCTACCTTGCCTTTTTTGCCACGTTAGCTTGGATGTCTTGCAAAAATGCTGCTCACAAATCTTTCCTAAGCTATTTCAACAGTGAAAAAAATACCAAAAGAAACTAAATAATTTTGATAGAAATAGTAGAAAAAAATTAATACTTTGTAGAAAAAATGGGTTATACTAACTGCTGTGGTTGCAAACAAAAATCACAGCAAATCCCTTTTTGGTCATGCAACATCACGATGTCAGCAGGTTCACACTGCAATCTCTAAAACAAAACAAAGATAATGATAGAAAATATTACAGAGTATAAAAGCTCAAGCAAGACACAAACATATTTGTAGCCACATTTATCAACAATGTGACTATGTGTGTGCTGATGGAGGCAGGAGTGGGCGATAAAGAATGGCTGATAAGCCAGAAAAAAAAGTCTTTGTTTGGATTACAGCAACAAAATAAAGATATGAATGTCACAAATACACAATCACCGCATTCCATATTTTACTTCAAAACAAATCATCTAATTTTTATTATTTTTTTAAACCAATACTGATTCAGTTTTTAAATGTTATAAGCTGCAAAAAAAAATGGAAACGCAAAATTTACATAGAAAATAAAAGGTGTTATTGCATTTCATACAGAAGAACACTGTTACAAAATGTCTGTGCAACAGAAAGTTTTAATACAGACACACTTGTCTTTAGTTGCCAAGAACACATGGAGAAAATGAAGTTGTAGCTCATTTGGGTCTAAAAAAAACAGAATGTAAATGTACAATAAGTTTAACAATTGCAACACTTTCACAGATCTTTATACAGTGCAAACAAAACCATAGCGTATGTATCTGAGTTCGCTTCTACTGGCAGCTGAGTAAATTAGGAAGCATCAAGAATATGAGGTTGCTTTCATATCTGACAAAGTCCACCCAAACAGTCCTTGAGAAAATGCCTCAACAAAAGGCCTGTCTAATAGAATAGCTTATTTACTGGGATATTATTCCCTCTGCTGGTGAATGAGTATCAGCTATAAGTCCTGCACGTGTGTAAAATGTTCCAGGTCTTACACAACAGTCAGAAGAATTGTAGCCACCGTTTCACCTTTGTAAATACATTACTTCATTTGTTTAATACTGTAACTTCAGAGAGAAGATGTATTTGGATTGTGCAATTTCAATACAGATATGTTTCTGAAAATGTCTGCTTTTGCATACTCACACAGTTTTGTTGTTTTGATGATTAACCCAGAATCTGTTTTAGTAATCATAGAAATCTTGATATTAGAGGAACATTCTGGTGCATCTTGTTGAGCAAAGGTATATGACAGTTCAAGTAAAGGGCTTCTGTAATCATCTTCATTCTCATTCATTGCTGGGCTAAGGTTAGGTTTTCCCTTTAAAACCTCAACTAAAAAACTCTGAAACAGAAACAGTAAAAGTGCTTTGGCAACAATTCAAGTCTTTCATTTTCACCACAAATACAGGAAAGATATTGGCCACAATCAGCTGCTTCCATCGTGTTTAATCACCATGTTGTCTGTGCTAGTAGAATTTACATCTAAAGTTTAATCGGAAACTAAACACCAAAAGAGTTGACATCTTTTAATGTTGCTCTTGTCTGGAGCTTCATATGCTGTAATGGTTATAAATGTAAGCAGGCAATTTGAACACAATTATTAGAACATTATTTAGCAACAATCTTTACAAGTGTGTAATTATCTATTAGAAAAGCTAGGTGAATTTTTTTTCATCCCACTTTCCAGGATTTGTTATGGTCTTCATTATAAAGAAAAAAGGCTGCAGCCCTGCTGTGACCACCTTTTAGTGGAATGAAAAAGGACAGCTGGATAAATCTGGGTTAGGTGTTTGTTGAATGTGCCACAAATGATTGATTAGTCACACTTGAAGTTGAAAGTTTTTGCCCTACTTGATTCATGCAAAATTTATTAGAAAAGCTTATGGACGAAAATTTGTATCTAGAATTTTTTTTACATTATTTGTAAGGAGTCCTTCATTTTAACTCAGTATGCTCACTGTGAATTACACAAAAAATTACTTGCATGACTAAACATAACAAAGAAAGTTTTTTTATATTGAAAGATGTTTTCACGATAAACTGATCTGATTGCTGTAAACGTACCTTACACGCGGCCTAAAGTTTAAATCGCTTGTTTGATCAGCATACTAAGTTGTACCACTTCACTTAAGTTCAATAATAAATTAAACAAAATTCCCAATGACCTTAACTCGTTATAGTTTATTGACATTTTAAGAATATTTTTATCTAACGTTCAAAGTGCCTCAGCATAAATTTGATATAAATTTAGATTACAAAGGATTAGAAAAATATTGTCAATGTTAATGTGATTTTATGCAATCAAGTTCAAGTTGGAAGTAAAGTATGTTTATATAATGAATAATGAATAAAAAATAGAAAACCTCAACTAATCAAATACTGAACGCACATAAAAAAAAGTAATGCTATTTTAAATGGCAGCCATAAAAAAAGTACCATTAAGATTTGCATCAATGAAAAAGGAAAACACTCAATTTAACTGACCATGTGGAAGAAAAGCCCAGTGACTAGTCTTTTAAAATGTGCTTATGTCTAGTGTGAAAGTAATCTACAGTGTATTTGAATGACCATCTGTGCACAGCAGGGCTGAATCTGCAATGTCTTCCATTTACAAAGTACAAAAACTACCTAAATGTCAATAAGATAAATTCCTAAGAAACAAAAAAAAATACAGATTTAAAACTTTGTTCTATTGCTTAGCTGCTCCCTAAATCATCTGGACACTATCATCTGCATAATGCTTCTGTAGTGCAAGGCCAACTCTTCTCAGATCAGTTTGAAGGGAAACTTTTAGAGCACAATGGGGAACATATTCACACTCGATGGCCCTTAAGGAACCTTCTGTGACAGCAAAGACAAAAACTCTCCAGGAAACCCAGAGGCTGTCCTCTGTTTTTCACCAGCTTTGTCCCCCCTTCTCTTAGAATCCACCTCTTTGTGGGAGCCATAACTGGAACTAGGAAGCGATGTAAGAACTTGCCCCACTACTGCTGAGTCTTTCAACCAGCAGGGGTATAACAAGAAGTGAGAAGCAGATGTTAATCAGCATGTGGGAGCAACAGGAATGCCCAGGCCTCGTGTGAGCCATTCAGTGTGGAGAAATCTTATTCTAACAGGTCCTGTGAGGAGATACAAACAAAACAAAATCATTTAGAAAATAAAAGATGGACTGAAATAAGATAAGTTGATCAAGTTTCACTCACCTGATCTGAATCTTCATTAAACTGTGCTTTTCCTGTCTCCATGTAGTGAGGGTCAACATCATCTACTCCTTCGATTTTGTTTGCTTCCACGTGTTCCCTCATCACAGAGTATCGGTGCACGAGAAAACTAATAAAAAATAGAAAATCATTGGGGAGAAAAGGAAGAGAAAGGTTAACATTGTGTAGAGAAGGAAGGAGAGAGAGAGAAAAAAAACTTCACTGACCGTCCACCACAGACGTATTTCTTCACAAGCCAGACACCGACTAATGCACACACTAGAAGGAAGGCTATGATAACCATCACTGTGATGGCAGTGTTTGGTGAACTGTTGTCGGTCTGGGATTTCAAAATCAAAAAGAAATAAAACATAAAAATATTAAGAAGTATAAACTTTTTGAGATCTTAAAAAAATCCCAGAATATAACAAGACAATGAGCCGAATAAAAATATCACAAAGGAAAATAATGTATAAAAAATTCTAACATTTTTCAGCTGTTCTAGACAATGAAGAGTGTGTACTTTCTGCTGGTGAATGTGTTGCTTTTTCTTGGCTCCCTGCTACTGTACGAAAAATGTAGCATCATATCAGCATAAAAAAAGAAACATTAAACTGGTGCAGTTTGAATCTTCATACAAATCAAGGTTCATATTGGAAACAATATTGAAATATGCAGACTGACCAGAGAGTTTGGATGAAGAGCGTCACTAGTGCAGATCTTCCCAATGTCTGTCTCTTTCCTAGATGGCTGAAAACCTCCCTCACACTGGTTCCCCGGAACTTTCCGATAGCTTCAATGTGAGGAGAAAAGAGAGAGAAAAAGGGTAAAAACCAAATTCTCTTGAGTTTGGCATTAGACTTTAAAAACATTTGAAAAAAGTTTGTTTAGGAAAATCTTTATCCATTGTATTGCACGATTGACAATTCAAATTTATTCAGATTTGTGAAGTTTTGTGCAGATGTGTTCTCACCCACTGGTCTGTAGCTGTTCAATGGTCCCATTTAAACAAAACTCCAAGGCACGACCTTTCATCTCTTCCTGTATGACACACTCAGAGCTGTTTTTTGGGCGGTAATACCCAAAGTCACTGTAAGAAGAGTGATATCAGATACATGCAGATTCTTATAGGACGTAAATTAGCTGTTATTAAGAGACAAATCACTAAAAAAAAAAAAAACAGAGCTTCTTAAATGATGAAAAACTAGCATAGTTTACAAAATGCACCTTTAACTTGAAAAATGTCTTGAGAAAAGAAAACTTTTAGTGCTCCGTGTTGTGTGAATCTATATATAAAAAAAGTGAAAACCAAGGACATACCAATGATAATCCGCCAGTGTGCACGGACAGGGAGACAGTTTCTTGGTGACCGCAAAATCCCTCCCATTCCAGCACACTGAATCTTTCCTCAGACGCAAGAAAGTCTCTTTATAGCCCAGCACACATCCATCACTCAATCCTTTGGGATCTGAAGAGTGAGCCAGCCACTCGACGTAATCTGCGTCTCCGCCTGGATAAGAATGCAACGTTTGTACAAACACAGACTGACTAGAAATCTGTGTTGTTCACATACTCACAAGTTCTGGAGAGAAGATTCCTGAAGTCTATGGTGATCACCACCCATTTACTAAAATCATTCCTGTAGCCCCACAGACTGACATTCATAGAGCGGGAGCCAGGCTCGCTGTCCATGCCGCTGAAGTGAAACGGGTCATTGGTGAAGTTGTATGTATGCCAGCACTGCCCTTCATCTGTAGAGAACCTGAAAGCGAGTCCAGATATTTGTTGAGCACACCTCTCCAACTATAAAGTAATCTGTTAGGAGTAATCTCACTTTATCTGGTTGATGGCTGAGTTGGTGTGCTCCACAGCAACCAGCAGACCTCCAGAATCCAGGATAGCGTAGTGATGAGGGCCCCTGAGGGCTAGGAACCACGAGTAGCCCCCATCATCCGATACGTACACATCGGGGGAGAGAACAGACTCTGCATCTCCAACGCTCCCTGATGAGAGGGAGATAGATTGTGTCAACAAACATTCAGAAAAATGTCAATAAATATTGAAAAAGACTTGTGATTCTTTGTTTCTGTGTTTCACCGTGAGCCAGGATGAGGCCCACCGCATTGGGCTGGGACAGCGGTAACATGGGAATGTTCATCCTCATGGTGGTGCCGTAGGAAGCATGGATATGAAGTTTACACTGTAACGACAAGAATGAATTAAAATGAAATGATACTTTTATCCGATAAAAAAAACAATGAGAAGACACAGAATCTCCTGTCTTACTCTGTTAGATTTATTGGTGTATGTGTTAGCGTTGCAGTTGCTGTTCTGTGGACCGCGAAGCCTCTGCCAGTTTGCTCCTTGGTCATATGTGATCACAGTTTCCACTTCGCTGTCTAAGAAAAGAGCAGACATTTAAATGAGTATTTAATTGTCTGCTGATTATAAATGACTCCAAAAAACATTTAAAACCAAAGAAATAACCAAAAGTAAATCAAAGAGGTTCATTGTTCCTGAAAAGAGGCCATTAAAACAATGGCATTGGAAAAGTTTGCAAATGCATAAAACTGGTGATAAAAGTGTTTATAATTAACAAAACATTGAGTAAAATAAGTCTGTGGAATCCCTCATTCATCCAGGAGGGATTCATTGTAGAAAAGGCTATAATGATCGAGATGTTTCGATTTCCATCCGGAAATCATTTTGAATGATTGATGGAAATCGAAACATCTCGATCAGCCAATACACTGTCCAGATGTTTTGAAGCCTTTTCTACGATAATGTAAAATGAAACAAAAATGAGTAATTTGTGAAGTTATTCAATCCTAAGTTTAGCTATTAAATCTTAGAAACCAGGAATTTGAAACTGTAAGATTTACAGTATTTAAATTTCAGCCTTGGAACCTCTGATTTCAAAGGCAAGGAGGACGGATTAAAAGCCCCCTTAGTTTTGTTTAATGCTAAAACCCTCACACATTTTGTTAAACACATAAATGTGTTTTGAGTAAATTATGCCTTGAGCAAAAACTAAATGAGTGCAAATTTTTTTAGTTTGTTTCAACTTATCGTCTTCTATTACCTTCTAAAAAAAAGTTAAACTTGACATTTTGATTATGGGTACAGAATCTTTTTTCTTTATATTAGAATTAATTTAAATTCTGTAAAAAATGTTCAAATGAAGGAATTATAACGTTTTGGGGTTATTAGTTGTACCATCACTGCATCCTTGTTTGCTAATTTGAAACTAAGAACTCTTTTTGATTCAAATATTTTTCTATAAAAACTAAGTGAATGAAAGTAACAATCGTTAAAAATGGAAACTAGTTTACCCACCTTCTGTGAGTATACTTGTCATGTAAACACCTCTGAGTGAAGAAATAGTGGTGAAGTCTGTGTCGCTTCCTGTGATTGAGTAAAGATGTCGCTCAAGAGACTTTGAGAAGACAGTTCCTCGGTCATCTGACACATAAATTGTTCCAACTCCAGAATCTGCTCCACATAGTGCGCACACAAACACACAAAAAACAACAAACCAAAGGTATTTAGCTTAGAAACTCACAGATAAATAGTAAGACATGTGAATACATTGGAATTATCACTGTTTTGTTTTTTTGTAGATACATGTACAGGGAAATTTAGAACTGACCTCCAGGATCATCCACGTGCATGAAGATCATGTCCTGAGTGGCTGTGAGTGTGGAATAAAACTGTTGGTGGTTGACTGTAGGAAGCTGTGCCATATTCCAGTTCTCGCCTCCATCCACTGAAACGTGGATCATCCGTTCTGATCCCTAACACGAACAAACACAAGAACCCTTATTTCTATTTCCTCTATTCTGTTTGCAATATTTCACCTCATCAGACTCAACAGCAAAATTTAAACAACTTTTATCAGCAAAAGTTTGAGCACCGTTGGAAAGATTCAAGCCTCTCATATAAATTATGTTTAGTGTTTTACATCAAAGATGGTTTTTAACTACTTGGAAGCTGGGAATTATTTATTGTCCCACTGGTTGGTTGTGCATAGAATTGTAGAGCAAAACCAATGCTGAAATTTCTTGGAACTTGTATAGAACATAGTGTCTGTCAGACGCGCTACTCAGTGGTTTAAAGAATTAAATCAGCAGGAAAATGTGCAAGAAAATAGCTCAAATTCCCACTTGACATGTTGGCTTACTTGGTTTCTCGGGTTTGTGGTTCATCTCAACAAATAGCACATGATGTCACTTTGTGATTCATGGTTTGATTCAGAGCAAAACAAATATGGGAACAGCTATGCTTAGAAATGGTGGCATTATGATCTACAAGCCGCTGTCCACAGGAATACATAGTTTTTAGGATACTCATGATGCTGGGAAAAAGGAGACATAACTACAGCCCATAGTATTTCTTAAGTTGGGGGATTTAGAGGTTTTATTTAGTGGTCACTAGTTTAGTTTGTCTGTTTAGATTATTACACTGCTGGTAAAACCATCTACATATAATTATTGTGTTTTTGTTGCCATGTATCGTATAAAACATTTTATCAACATAAACTTTCATTATGGAACAGTAAAATGTAAGGAGAGAAAAAAACAGAGGAGTCTTGTGGGTTTTTGTCAACCATTCCATATCCCAGTCTCTTTCGTAAGCCTTTATTAGCCTGGCTCTTATAGCTAGTGGGATCTTTGCCCACTCCTAAACACAAAACTGCTCCAGTTTCCAGCTCCCTCAAGCCAAATGGTTCCTCGAGTGTGCAACCATCTTTAAGTCATTCCACAGATTCTCAATCAGATTAAGGTCTGTAGATTTTATGTGGACGGTCCAAAACACTTAAATGTTTCCTCCTAAACCACTTGGGTGTTATTTTATCACCCATTGTCTTAAACTCCAGTCTAAATTCTCTAAGAGACAGCCACATGATTCCTCAAGATTAGGGTTGCATTTATATCTAATGTCTTGTAAAATTTTCCAAAGTTATGATGAAAAACATTCCCATAGTATGAAACTTCCGCTATCGTACTTCATTCCTCGTACACAACATGAGAAGAACAGGTGGGTTTCTTTGAACAAAAATGATCAAATTTTCTTAACACTCTCAAGCCCTTGATATTTTATTTTTGAAATAACACATTTTGTAAAGGTAGCTTAACATAATTTTATGTTCAGCATGTTTTTTATGTTTGGTTGAAAATTAATGTTGTGGAACCTTGCAACTAAATCACTTTATTACCCTCCTGAAAACAATTTCTGTTGATTTTTAATGTAGTTTGATTTAGTCTTGATTGTTTACATCGTAAACAAAAAACAACATTTTACTGGTTCTGTACAATCTGCTTAGGTAAAACTCTAGTTATTTTACAATAAAATTGAACTTCAACTAGAAATGTGCTGTTATAGATGAACAGCTGCTTGATACTAAGCAGCCTAGTTATGCTGAAATGCTAAATATGGACTACAACCCCCATTATGTGTAGCGTAATTCAAATGCATCCAAACTAAACACAAAACAAACACAGCCCCTCTGTGGCATGCACACGCACCCTTTTAAAGCACTATATAAATAAAATATTATTATATTTAGATAATTTCTGTAAAACAGTCGTTTATTTCCTCCTACAGCCATCTGTGCACTACCGGCTCATTCAAAAGTTAGTTGACACATCCGCCCTTCTGTATATTTCTGAGACTTTGTCATTTATTGTAAAAACAACCACAAATCTACTAAAATAATTTTTTACTGTGAGATTGACAAGGTTTAGAGCTATGCAAAAATATATATATATATATATTTGAAGCGTAACAGATTTTAATTAACAGCAGTTTAAAAATGGCCTAAGTTTTTTTTTTCAGCCTCTCTCAAAATTGCATCAGAGTGAATGAGAAAAAAATCTTTACTTTGACTCGGTTAGAGGGATTTGGCAAGACAACAGTGGCTTGAATAAAAAAATTTAGTTCAAGTTCATTTTTATAGAGGAAAAAGTTTTCAACGTTTTAAGTAAAATTTGTGGCTGCGGGATAAAAATTGATGGAGCTATTGACATATTTTCAACTTCTGAATCACTAACAAAAACACGTCTCTCGCTCTATTTTGGTAAAACCAGGGCCTTTCCCAGAACTTTTTCAGATTTTAAACAGTCATTTTCTAAAAGTATTAACACTTATCTTAATTCTGTTGGGTTGGAAGAGAGACAAGGAGGGGGGGATGTCACTAAAATAAAAATATTACAAAAACTAAGTGAAAATTCTAAAATCTGGATAGATGCGCGTGACTCCCTATAAAGCTAGTTGTTTTGAGTCCATAATCAGTCAAATTGGTCCATCCTAACTGGGACATCTAGGGCTATAACGGGTTATTATGAAGAAAACAAGAAAGCAATACTTGCGGCCTTTTCAAGGCAGCAAGCAAATATTAAGTTTTAAGTTAAAAAATACACAGAAAAGAACAATGATTAACAAGTAATTCTTGGTAAAGCTTCAAAAAATTGTATTACGTACTCAGTGTAAGGACCTATACATACCGTTCCTGTCATGATGGATGCAAAGACAAATTTTCCTCCCAACACAAAGGAATAAACCCTTGTTGCAATGGTCTGAAAAGTTCTGCCATAGTCGACCGTCTTTTTTAATTCTAACATCCCTTTATCAACTGAAAGGGAAAAAAACACACACAATTTAATTAGAATTTTTTTTTTAAACATTGGTGGTTAGTATATGTAAGGTTAACTTACTGCAGGATCCATTACTGTTAGTGGTGAAGAAGATGCTGTTGTTAGGACCCCTAGGCATAAAGGATGCAAAAAGAAACTTTTTAGAATGAAAAAAAAGTTCAAATACAATCACATTTTTTAACAAATGAAGTTTTGTTTTTTTGGTGAAAATTACAGATTGTACTTGTGATTTCAAGTGGCACATTAAGGACTGTTCTTCAAACCTCACATTGGTTTTGTTCACTGCTTTAAAAAGGATGAAAATTTTCCTACTGCACGCACACACACAGATTCTCCTGGCTCTAGTAGTGCTGTATGAACGAGATGGTTGTTACTAACTCGTGACTCAGGCTGACGGTAACTTCAGCTCAGGTGCACACACAGAGCCACAACACTGCAACCACAATCTGACACCACAACCTTGTGTGAACTCAGGGCTCAAATAAAAAGAGCTTCAGGAGAAGGAGCCAATCTGTGGTAAGGAAGCCAGCAGGGGAACAACAAAGTATAGACAAGACACGCATTCTTCTTTTTACCAAAAGAAAAAGGGAGCTTGTAAACCATGTGAAATAACAGTGAGCTCGCAGTGTTTCATGGACAAAACAAAGAAAGAATAACAAACTTAAAAACTTTTCCTTAAAGTTCATATGAAGAATGAAGTTTCTTTTTAGTTCTACTTTTCTCATGACAGTTTTAAGGTAAAAATATTTTTAATTTAATTTCAACCATAAAGCTCAGATCACGACATAGGACTTAACATACAAGTAATCAAACATAAAAACACCATCAGTCATATCACATAACAAAAGTAAACTGACCCAGGTAATGACAGTACCTAAACCTACCTTATCAATGCAAAAAACTCCCAAAAACAAGACGGTCGAGACAGACATCTGTACCATCGCTGCCTTTAAGGCAGAGCCACTAAAACCGAAGCACACACTATGTGCAGGGCCTCACGATGAGCTGAGGGGCCCCATCTTTAGACGATAACATGAGCTACACTGCCACTGTTTACAAGAGTAGAAAAAATCCCTACAGCATTAATAGTAATAAAAAAACAGGCACAAAGTAAAATCGTCCACAAATTGCGTCTCTTCTCTATACTGCTCATACTGAATCAGCAACTTTTTCTAAATTCCTATCGGTTAAACTCACGGATTCTTTAACTTTGAAAACTCTGTACTCATACTCTAGTGAAATCTGGGTATACAAAGAAAAATTCTCACCATCTAACTAAACACACACTGTCATGGATCTTTCTCCAGGTGGCGCCAAAGTCCTCAGACAGCCAAAGCTCCAACTGAAAAGAAAAACAAAACTAGTTAATTAAAAAAACACAAATATTTTAATTGCAGAAAGACTATTGACTGATCCCAAACTGGGTGTTTAGTCTAGTTAATCGTTTTTCTTAAAAGAGGATGGTTAATCCACCTTTAAACTTCACTAAAATTCAACATTCCTGGGCAGACTGAAAGCTGCTACCATGATACTGAGGGTCACGAGTGTGTTGGAGTGTCCGGGGTTGTACAACATCTGAATGAGGGGCTCAAACGGTAGGTCAGTTGAAACAAAAGTCAGGCCAAAATCCTGTGAGCGAAATAGTCGAAATCCACCGATGTCTGACACATCCCCTGTAAGGATCACCTGGAACAAGATGAGTGTAGAACTCAATCTCCAAACAGGGTAATTAAAATAGTTCAGCATAAGAACATGTAATTAAGATAAATGTATTTAGAGATTTTGGCTTGTGATGTGATGTTAGTGAAGCTAGACCCCAGATTTTGGACATTTAATTTCTTTGGCTTGGCTGATTGTCTCACCTTCCCTGAGTGGTCCGGACTGATGGCGATGCCAAACTCTGTCTGGATGAAAGTGTGGTTGATCAGATGAGTCACGTCTTTGAACGTCTTCCCGTAGTCTTCACTGACACACAGAGAAGCTTCTAGTTAGAAGTTTGAAGTAATGGAAACATCTACAAACTCTTTTGTATCTGCTTTGGAGGGCATCTCTCACCTCCTGTAGAGGTTCGATTGGCCGAAGCGCATCATGAACAGCGGTACCCGAAAGGTTGTCAACACCAGAAGCACCTGTTCAGAAAAGAGTTTAAAGTAGCATGAGTAAAAGTTTCACTATTTACGTGACCTTCATTTTGAATAGTAAAAATGAAGAAACTCACTCCTGATCCATCTCCTACCCAGGCCAGTGATAGAGAACCCATCGTCCGGACTTTGAATGTAAACTGAAACAAGAAAGAAAGATCCTGAGACATTCTAAGAAAATTTAAGAACAAAAACTACACTCAAAACACTCCTATGAACTCCAAAAAACAATAAGCACTGATTTTGAGTTTCTGTTTTCAACAAATGGAACATGCCAGCCAGAAGGACAGAATGTCCATACAGTTCAAAGTAGCACAACCTTTTGGACTGTCTCTGCACCCTGGGCTTATATTCCCAAATGCTGGAGAACTTCTAAACAGTCCTCCTGTTTGGGAGGACAAATTAGAGCTGAGTGGATCTTGAAAAACAAAAAGATAAAGACACAAAGTACCAAACTCCGCTTGTCTGCTATGACACAAACATGTCTGCTCTATAAAGCATAGGTTTGTCTCCTCTCCCAGTTGAGCAGAGATGTTTACAAGGTGAACATGGCATTTTAGAATCTGCTTTTATGAAGCTACAGAAGATCACCGGATCAGCCTGGTGGAAACTCCTTGCAAATGGGTAGAACTGAAATTGGCCTACTCTTTGCTGTCCAACACTCTGACTTTCCACTTCCCCTCTAATAATCACCTCGCTATGCTTGTTCAGATCTTTCAAAACTTTTTTTCCCCTTTCTTCTGCGCCCATCTGTTGGATTTGTGGATCATTTTTTGAAAGAGGGCCACATGTCCACTGGTCTAGCAAATTCTTTATACCATTAAACCTCAATGATGTTGGCCCAAAGAAACAAAGATGTAGCTTTTAACCCTTTCAATTTGCAGCTGTTCTCTGAAACAATTAGCCAAACTAACTCAGGCTGACACGTTTACTTGCACTTCATCAAAGTGAAGTTGTTTGTGGAGGAAATAACAAGTTTTATAGTAAGTCAGTAAAACTGTTAGTTACGCAATCCCTCCTGCTGGAACAGAAGTGAAGTGCCGTGAGAGCTACATCTTGTTCAGTCAAAGCAGCACCAGGCAGTTCCCTCTGTCTAAAAGAAATACGCTCAGATCCAAAATAGACAGCTTGACGAAGGGAAAAAGTTTGCCAATACCTAAAGTTTGGTTCATTGGTTTCAGAAAATATCTCAAACAACCATTGTATTCCTGGATTTTCTACAAATAGAGTTTTATGTCCTAAAATATATTTGTTTCTTAAAAAAATTTAGGAGTACTGTGTTTAGAATTTACATGTTCATCTTTCATTCATCATCAGTATGCGTCTATCCTCTGTATCTAATTTGAAAAGCACTACAGAAAAAAAATAAAAATAACAACAATAAGATATAATAGTACTGGAATGACAAAAAAAACCTCTTATCTAATTGGGAGAGAAAAAATTAGGATGTGCTAGTGGACATCAAACAATGAATGTGTCCTTGGTTATGCATTAGGAAACAAACACTAAAGATTACAGCCTGACTCAGTTGGAGACAACCATACAGTCCAGACGTGACCTCATGCTGTGTCACATGTTGAAATTAGGACTCCAATGAAAGTCTCCTCCGCTCTCTTTGGAGAGCTCTTGTCAAAAAGCATTCAAGGTGTGCCAACACATCCTGACAAGCTGTAGCAAACAGCAACACCAGATCAGCAAGCTGTGCCCTTTTAGCAGAACAAACACACATATGTGTCCCTGCAGACCTACAAACAGTTTGCACGTGGAAGCACACCCACTGACTTTGGGTGACGTCGTCTTAGAGAGGTCAGATACCGACACAATGAGCTCCTTATTCCCTCCGCTCTGGGTTTAACTTCCTGCTTTAGTTGTGTTTACACACATACAAAACATCAAATGTAGAGGTCGAACCCTGAGGTTCTGATCAAACACACAGAAAGCTCAGTACAGTAAGTTCCTATTAATGGACAGAACTGTGTGCGGCTGGGTTATTATTTCAAACAACCAGCAAAGGCAAAGCCAAGAACTTCAGCAAGATCAGATGATTAGTTTGTATAAATAAATACAGGCAATACAACAACAAAAATCTTTACATTTTTATGATATATTAGCAAAAACAGAATAACTTTTACTTTACCTACTTTTGATACCATAATAATAAAATACTATGCTTCCCCACCAAAAAATCCAGATTTTTTTACAAATATTATCAGCCTTTCCAAATAAATTGGATACTGTTACTTTGTCATCTTGTTGATCAGTAAAAAGCACCAGAAGATGAGACCTTGGCGATTCATATTGCAAATTCACCCCCACCTGTTTAATGTAGCTTAATATTGCTCAGTGTGGCTTACTGTAGCTTAATAAAGTTTAATGTAGCTTAATATCACTTACTGTAGCTTAATACAGCTTAATACAGTTTAATGTAGCTTAATACAACTTACTGTAGCTTAATACAGCTTGATATAGCTTAATACAGTTTAAAGTAGCTTAATGCAACGTATTGTAGCTTAATACAGCTTAATATAGTTTACTACAGTTTTTTGAAGCTTAATACTGCATAATGTATCTTAATTGTAACGTAATGTAGCTTAATACAGCTTAATGTAGTTTAACATAGCTCAATGTAATTTAATAAATCTTAATGTAGCTTAATTGTAACTTAATGTAACGTAATGTAGCTAAATAAAGCTAAAGCAGCTGAAAATCTGAAGGCAGTTTTAGGCAGCTGAAAAGCTACAGGCAACTTTTAAAGGTTTAAAAAGTGTAAACTTTGTTGCTTTATATCTCCATGTGGTTGATCCAAAAGCAAAGTGGTTAATGCCATCTGTACCTATGGGGTAAAAAAAAAAATCACTAAAATTGAAATGTTTAAAAAAAAAAACAAAACAAAAAAAAACTGAGCTAACATTTTTAAAAATCTGTCTAGATCCGCACGGTTCCTGATCGAGACAGTCGTTTTGGAACCAGGTAAATCAGTCAATCCTAGCAAGCGAAATTAAGAGACAAAAACAGTATGGAAAAAGTAAGAATAAATCTATAAAAACAGAAAAACAAAGATTGAATGCCCAAGGGACATTCACCCAATAAAGTCAATATGGTGCTGACTTCAAAATAGAAAAGACAGATTCAGACAAAAACAGACAAATATTTCTATAAGCTTACAGTAACTTGTTCATTCATATTCTAAACCACCGATGGGGAATTAAAAAAAAAAATCCACTGTCAGGAAATCAGCAGTTTATTTGGTATAGAATAAGCGTTAGCAAATATCCATGAATACAAGTTGGAAAAAAGGTGTTTACTTTGTCCCTTATCTGCAAAAAAAAGACTTGCTTTATGCATACATATACAATACATGGCTACCGTAAAGGTCTAGATATCCGTGACTAACTTAATAACATTTTCACTTTCACATTTTGTGTCAACGGGGACCCAGACTACAATGTGCACATACAGAAATGGTGTTCAACAAATGTTTAAATAAGCAGTGAATATTTGTATGTATCAAAAATAACATGTTTTATTTAGAAAACTTTAAATACTTTGTATCTCTATCTCTTTTGCAAAGGTAGCGCTGCATTGTTTGGTTGCATCCTCAATTCTCACAACTCTGTAATTTGTGTTTAATTGTTTATGTGTCTAATCTTAAATTGAAATTCTAGGAAATGTTATTTTGTTGCATTGAAAAATGACAATGACAAATAAAGTAACTCAACAATGTTAGATTAGATTTACTTTATTGATCCCACACTTGGGAAATTTGTGATGTTCTTATCTATTTCTGTTTGTTCTTATTCTGATTGTTCTTATCTTGCAATGTTCTTATCTATTCTTAAATATTTATCTTTACGCTCCTAGAAATTATCTTGAAATTTGACAATAACATTTGAAGCAGAAAACGGAAATAAAAAATGGGTTTTATTGCTGTCAAGCTGTTCATATATATAGATTAAATAACACATTGATATACTGTATATAGGTTTTCTTTTGCTGAGAGTAACCTATAAGTAGGTTAGCTAAAACTCTATTAAACTAATAAAAAGTCATTTTAAAAGCTGCATCCAAAAGTTTAGGAAAGATTGGTTTTTTTTTCTCTAAGAAGTCATTATTCAGTATTCCAAAGTCAAAGCAGGGAGCAAGCTCTCTTTCAGAAAGATTCAGTAGTTCCTGCCATAGTTCCGTTACATCTTCTTGCACTTTTTCAGGGCTGGGAAACCTAGGCTTCGGGAGATTCCCGAGGTGTCCCCCGGCCAGCTGTGAGACATAGTCTCTCCAGCGGTCTGGGGTCTGTCTCTGGGTCTCCTCCCAGTGGGATGTGTTCGAAACACCTCACCAGCAAGGCGTTTGGGAGTCATCCTAACCAGTTGCCCGAACCACGCCATCTGGCTTCTCCTGACCTGGAGAAGCTCTACTCTGAGCTCCTCCCAGATGACAGAGCTCCTCACTATTTCTGAGTGAGAGCTGAGCTACCCTGCAGATGAAGCTCATTTCAGACGCTTGTATCCATAATCTCGTTCTTTTCTTCCATAGTTTGCCAGCTTAATAATCTTAATAATTTAGCACAGAAATTTTCTGAGCTTTATAAAAAAAAGACCACTTAGCCTTAGATAATTATGTGGAAACTGTTTTTCTTACTGCACACATCTTGTCAATGATAGAACATTTGCGCTTTTCTAGCATCTAGCTAAGATCCAGCTACCGATCAGCCTGTTTTTGTCATCTGCCAAAAAGCATACAGTAAAAGATTAATAAAATGATGTAAACTAGTTTTCTAACCCGAGTCAGCAAATTTCTACATCAACATCGCAGACTGGGAAAATAAAGCGTTGGCTTGCTAAGAAAAAATACACATTTTGTGCCACTCATCAGAACAATAGAAGAATAAAAGTAACTACACAGGACAATCTGATTGCATAGTTTAACTAGTCATCAGGACACTAGAAGTGAATGATTTGGATCTAAATGCTTCCTCTGTCCTGTCTGATCTTGCCCTGCAGGTCTGATTAGAGTTAAGCCCACTGTGGTTCACAGTCAGATCAAGCTGAACAGAGGAACGTGGGGAATGTTTGTGAGGGTTAGAAAGGCCCAGAGGAGTTGGGAGGAGTCTCCAAAAGCATGCTGAACAGTTTTCATGCTCAAAACCTAGCCCAGGTGTCAGAGTCCCAGAACAGCTCCAGCATCCAAACTCATACACAACAACACAACTTTACATTTGATTATGTTGAATTCACACAGGATGACTTCAGTTATGCAATGCATCATATGAAAAAAAAATCAGATGTTAAAAATGCATCAGCAAAGGGCAGAAACAATTTTCCCCCCTCTGTCATTCTAATCCCAGCTGTAAGACCTCAAATAATAGCTTTGGTAACATTCTCCATTCACTCTACATCATTAGTCCATCCAAGCATGACAGCTCAGGGTCAGCAAACATAATAGATGTGACCTGGACTTGTGGCCTACATTTATCCAAATCAATTGAATAAATTGTAAAAAAGAAAGAACGAGAAAAGGACAAAATTGTTCCAAGCATGAAATACTTACTTTTTATCATTTCCAGCTAATTTCTGGTTTTTAAACATATCCCAACAAACTGGAATAAGCAGTAAAACTCAGTTAGATAGCAATCATAACGTCAGAAAGGGAATTTACAGCCCTTTTTTTTCATTTCATGATGAGAATGTGGTGTAATCCCTGGCTCTGTGTTTGACCCTCAACACTTTTTCAGCTGTCTCAGCACAAAAATCCACATTGTGATTTTACGAGAGAAAGATATCAATCCTGAGTAAAAGTAGTTTTGTTCTAATTTAATTAGATTTAATGACTGGTAGGTTTAGATTTGCTCCCATCAGGATGGAAACAAACCAAAAAACAACTTCAACTGTCATTTGATGCTCCAAATCTCTTTTTTATTTCCACATTGTTAAAATGTGATGTGAAAATATGAATGCACTCCCTTCATATTTTGAAAAACAATATGCAGAAATAACAGAAAATGGTTAGAAGTGGAAGAATGAAAAAATATATAGAAAAATCACTAAGTTAGATCCACTTTTATAAAAATGCTGATCTTTTTGGATCAATAAAAAGATAAGGTTGCTTTGGATCAAGTGAGGTTTAATATATTAAGTGAGGAAGATCTAAAAATACATATATAAAAAAAGTTAAAATGCACATAAAAAAGGAGCATAAGTGTTTTATTTTCTATTTGTTGTAGTTTTTAAAGTTACTCACAGTGCTGGTGTTGTTCTGCAGAGCAGATTCTATTGCATGGAGAGCAGAGCATGTCTGTTCATTCACTCCTGAACTGCGTTTCGACAACTTTTGTAAAAGATCTCGTTGATCCTCTCCATCAAAGCTTCTCTGAATCCTCTTCACACGGAATAAGTTTTCTTCCTGCAGCCTGCTTTGGCCAGGAGAAAATAAACAGATCGCAGAAATCAAGAATACCACATTCATGATTTCACAAACTATCAGAACTTTTGGACACAGCGAGGAGATCTACTGTCCTACAAGCTGCTCACACACACATTACACACATATACACACACCTCATCACCAGAAGCATCCTCAATAACGGCCCATCCACACAAGCAGCTCATTGGTCAGCGCTAGAATAAACTACCTTCTGATTGGATAAAAGCGATTCCCATCAAACGTATGTCAGATTAGTTTTGGCGTCATGTTGCCCCCTCGTGGACAGATTGTGTAAAAGCACGCCAATGTTCATAAAAAAGATTTATTCTTAGAATCTGATTTGGTTTCCAAGTAGCTGGGCAGGACAAAAAAAAAATCGTCTTATACAATAAGATTATCCAACTTTTAACTCTTGTGTAGCATACCAGCAGGAAGTTGAGATTTTTAGGTAGATTTGGGGTTTTAACTCTACATAAATATATTTTAAGTTTCTTAAAAATTGACAGGAATTACCTTATAAGTGAACTAGGTTTTTCTGATTGAAGAATGGGTTAAAAAATTCCGTTCATTCAGTTATCTTCTCAAATGCTTATTCCAAGTAGGATTAAATAGGTCTTGGAGCAGCAGGGTACACCCTTGATAGGTCACCAGTCTCCTGTTTGGATCATATATAGACATATACAACTTCTTAGAGGTAATTTCTCAGTGGCCAATCAACCTGCATGTATGTTTTTGGAGGGTTGGAAGAAGCAGGAGTGCTCAGAGAGAACCTACATGGGAGAACATGCAAACCACACTCAGAAGGGGCAGCACTACAAACCTCAACCTTCTTGCTATGAGGTCACGGTGCTAACATCTCACCATGTGCAACCAGAACAATTCCAAATACATGTTTATCATAATAACAAATCTGTGTAGTCCCTCATTCATCCAGGAGTGATCCATAGTAGAAAAAGTTTCAAAAAAGTCTTCTGGATCTGAATTTCAGATTGAAAATGATTTCCGGATGGAAGTCGAAACGTCTCGTTCAAGAATTAAACTGTCCAGAAGACTTTTTTGAAACTTTTTCTACTATGTTTATCCTAATATTTTTCTACATTATTCAGGTAGTAACACCTTGTAAAATTCAGCCTGAACTACATTAAAATGGTCAAATACATTAATGCCTGGTTTTATTGCTTGGTAACTATAATTAACTTGAAAACAATAATATGGTTGCTACTCAAGGTCGAGATAAGCAGGATGAGGTGGCTTGGGCATCTTGCTAGGATGCCTCCCAAACGCCTTGATGATGATGTGTTCGGGCACAGCTGTCCGAGTAACACCTCAGGATCCTCCCAGGTGAGCTGGAAGATGCAGCCTGGGTGAGAGAAGCCTGCATTTCGCAACTAAGGTCGTTAATCCCACAACAGGGCCCATGATAAGCAGAAGAACGAAACAATATTGTGGGTTGTATTTTTATTGCCATAAGATTTTGAGGATTATTGTTAAATATTGCTCAAATTCCAAGTTGCGTATGTTACACCACTAACCCACAAATATCCTTTCTACTCCGCAGCTCTTTGCTTTACACATTTTTTTTCATGTAAAAAGTGTGGATTGGATCTTGGAATTTATATTTGCTTTTAATGCACATCTAGAGAATGTAGATATTTAATTTATGTAGTATTATAAACCTCATAAGTTTAACAAAATAAATAAAACAAAGAAGGCATCAAGAGTCAGTCTCTTTTTGAATACAACAATTTTAATTGAAGTACTGATCCGTAACAAAAACAGTGAAGCTCCCCCCATTCTTTGACCCTAACCTTTACATCTATCCCTCAATCAGAGAGACATGAGGAAAATTACCACATTGGAAATAGAAACCCCACCCCCCGAAAAACATCTGATTGCAGCAGGTTTGTTTGAAAATTGTGGTTGGTGTGACATTAGGTAAACTTTCATGTCCTCTCCAGCCCAGAATTAGAGGCAAGTCTTTTCTCTGCTTTAGATGTCTTTGATTACATCCTCCAGTTCTTCTTTGGAGAACATGTGGAAGGTTTTGCCGGGCTCTACTGTTGCCAGCTACATTAGACACACACAAAAAAAACAATTAAAAGCAGACAATTGTGTAAGGTTAAAACAAATTCCACATTCCAAATCAAAAGACAAAGATTTTATTTTAATTCATTTCCTTTTAACATCTGCAGAAAAAAACAAACCTCAATGTTGGTGGCGTTGAGCTTCTCCTCCATCACCTGCTTCAGAATGGTAAGAGATGACTTGATGGCGTCTTTTAATGTCATTGACTTCATGTTACCCAGAAAGAGAGAAAACCAAAAAATTACATGAATTTTTGTCCAATTTCAAAACAATTTTACACCTCTCTGTCATACCTGTGTCAAAAATATTGGTGAATATCAACTACGTTGTGGTTATTTTTAAATATTTAAAACAACTTCTTGTATTAAAAACATATAAAAGTTGTTGCTATTTGATTATGAGCAAACTTTAAATATGTTGTGATTGATTCTACCTTGTGGTAGACCTCCTGCAAAGAGCTTTGTGCCCCCTCCGATGCAGAGCCGATAGCCCGCGCATCACACTGAACAAAAGTTCCTGACGGATCCATGTGGTAGCTGGATTACATGGGGGGAAAACACTGTTAAAGTCATGATAAACATAATTACAAATTCAAAGGCAGAAGTTCATTTTACTTACAGTTGGGGTCCTTTTTCATCAACTCCACCGAAGAGTAACGCAACACCGAAGGGCCGACTCTAAACAGTAATGAGAGAGAAAAAAATCCCGCTCATCTTATATTATTAATACATACATAACAAATTACATCTAATAAAATCTGGAATGAGCTAAGTGACTAACCATAGCTCCAGGGTCTGCATCCTCTTCTCCAAACTGCAGTGCAAGGTTGGACACAGCCTGAGTCACACTCTCTACTGTCATCGTCTCATTGTAAGTGAACCAGTGGTTCTGTAAAAGATAACATACATATCACATGAATATGACCCACACACACTGCACACAACACCTGACTCAGAAATCGTACCTGTGTTTCCACTCTTGCTTTGTCAATTAGAGTTTTTGCATCAGCTATTAAGCCGCTCATGGCACAACCTGAAAATAAAAAGAAATTAACATCACGTTTATCTTTCACAACAGAAGTTTTCAATTAGGGGGAAAATGTTTGCAAATCCCCGTAATCTAGACACGTAATTCTGTTCATGAACAGATGCAATGTTAAAACAGTTAAACAAAAATGAAAACAACAGATGCTAATAATCAATTTACAATACAATGATTATTTTGTCAGTGACAAAAATGTCCTTTTTAGTACCACAGAGTAATATTAAGTAAAACATTTTCTGATTAAACACCAGGAGGTGTAAAAGCATGTGTATTCTTATCAAAATTTACTTCGCAATTGAATACAACATACCGCTCTATGTGCACAGTAGTCACATGCACATAATTGATGTGGGAAGCATGCAATTTCCCGCCAGGATTACTTTTCTCATGAGAAACAGGCCGTTGTGCACATGCCGGTTTGTTTTGTGGGGGTAGAATTTCACTTCTGGCTATAATTATGTGGACAAATCTTGTGGCGTAAATGTGAAACCATTGCGTGTGTTACTCTGAGTTGGCCAAAAGGACAATTGCTGTTGGCCCAATGCTATTAAAACCTACAGTGGAGTGCACCACAAATAGTAGAAATCCCATAAAGCTCTTTTAGTGTTTTATCAATTGACAGAACTCATAAATGAACTCTAATGGGAGATGGTGGCTCAGTAGTTAGAGCGTTCGCCCACGAACTGGAAGTGAACTGGAAGTTTGCGTGTTCGCATCCCATTGAGTGCACGTCTAGAGTCCTTGGCGAAGACACCTAACCCCTCGTCTCTTCTACCATTGGTGTTGTCATAGGTGACGGCCTGCTGCGGTAAAATGCAGCACATAAATTTCCCAGTGAGGGATTATTAAAGTATATTAAAATAAAAAAAATAAATAATAATAATTTGTTGACAGTTGCTACAACAACATGCAATTTTGTGTGATTCCAATGTAATTTGTAAATAGTATTGTTAAGCTTTTCTTGTCTTTGTGTCGTATGAAAAGGCATAAACATAACGTTTGCTGTAAAGATCAATTGCGACCTACAACTTTTACCCAATATATCACATTTTGGCCAATTGTGAATTTGAGTTTGACACTCCTGGTATAAAACTAGAACAGAAGATAACATTCAGTCAAAGTGTTAGTTCTGCTATTAGTTTATTAGGTTTTTCAAAGCATTTATTTGTTTCCGTGACAATGTTTTATTTATCTTGTTACCAAGCAAAGCTTTGCGTTTAATTTCATTTTCCCAATTGCATAATCTTAAAATGAATTGTATTTTGCTCCAAACCATACCAAAACCTAACCAAACTGGGACCTCAACAAACTGACGTATGTGCCAAACGGAGATTTTTGTGTTTCCTACTAAAGACGTTTTTTTCTCTCTCTCTAAATTATAAACCACAATGTTAAAATTTCTGCACGCTTCTCTACATACCGATGTGACTGTCGATCTCCACAATCTTCTCAATGCTGTTGGGCTCCATCAGCGGAGAGGTAATTCTCTTTTCCACAGCCAGGCACACGCCTTCTGATGTCTGGATACCGATGGCTGTAGAACCCAACTGATACACAAAACCAGACCAATGAAGAATTGTACATACAGTAAGTAATGTCTTTCATCACTAGAAGGGGCAAGGATGGCTCAGTAGGTAGGGCGACCATCCTGTAACCTGAGGGTTGCCGGTTCGATCCACTACCCTAAGTTCATGCCAAGGTGTCTCTAAACAAAATCCCCAGTTGCTTCTGATGGTGGTTTGGCTTCCACCATCAGGTATGAATGCGAGTTAAAATGTAAAGCACTTTTAGTACCAATAAGTAGAGTCCATGGAAATAGATAATGATTTAAAAAATACTCACTTTTATTGCTTCTATTGCATATTCAACTTGAAACAATCTTCCTTCTGGAGAGAATGTGTTCACACCTCTGAAAAACAACATTGCTCATTGCTGTTATTAGTTATAACTTGTTAATATCCAGAGATTTCTTTGTGGAAAAAAGGAGAATGAAAGTGAAAGTATGGCTCATTTTCTAACTATTCTTTTAGGTGATTATTTCTAAAAGAGAATTCATATGATCTCTGCTGATCTTTAAAAGTAACAACACACATATATAAAGTTTAGAAAATTAAACAACAGGAAGAAGTTTGATTAAATCCATGGAAGAGTAATAAATGACAAAGCAGATTGAACTTTTCCTACCTGTCATATTCCGATCTGGTCAAAAACATCTTTATCACTCCGATCAAGATCTGTAAAGTAAGAAAAATATATATTTCAGATAATCAGATACTAACAAGATCTTAAAAAGTGTAAAAGTTTAGTCTTTGATTTGCTCTTACAGAAGACTGATTAGTTAGCATAGTTAGCTACAAGGCGTGCTAGCTAACTAGCAAAGCTAACCAAAAGAAATAAATTACAACAAGTCTTTCAGTATTTTTAGCATCGATTTGAAATGAGTTCATTTATATTTTATGGCATTATTATTAACAACTTTCTGATGTATTTTCACATTAAACTAATCAAGAGAAATCGTTTACCTTTAGCCTAAAACCCTTCAATGAGTTCGCTTGTTTCAGAGGAAGTGTCTGTGTGTGACAGTCAAACCAGACCGCACTGTTTCAACTATGTGAACGAAGGTTCCGCTTTTTACATTAACGATGTAAAAAAGAAATTTGATAAACTCATAATAATTTTTTCTAGTTTTAAAAGACATGTTTTACTGTAAAATATTAATATATTGTATTTTTTATATGATGTTTTTTAAAATCATGCTCTACAGAGATACATTTAAACAAAAATGTCATATGTTAATAAAATTGTACAACTTTGTTACCCCTTTAAAAAAAACAAAAAAAAAAACTAAATTTCATAAAAAATATATATAATTAGAGATTTGCTGTTCATGTTGGCTTAAAACTTTACTAATAAAAACCTTGTTTTTGATTTCATGAAACGTTGCAAAGTTTTTCCACTAGAGGCCACTGTAGTACAGAAAGAGCTCAGACAGTTTTTTAATGTCTCAAAATAAAAACAAGTGCGATTTAACTCTTTTGATAGTCATTAAATTCCTCTAGAGAAGCTTTAATCTCATGTAATTCTTTTCCATTTTGTTATTTTTTATTGTATTAGAATAAGAAAGGAAAATAGGCAAAGCAAGGGAATTTTATTGCGATTTTATTTGGAGAGTACAGGTCCATAAGTTCATCAGAGTTCTTCTAGATGGTTCTTAAAACACTACCATTTCACAGTAAGCAGAACAGCTTTAAAGTTTATTCTCTGAGCCACAGGAAGCCTGTGCAGAGTCTTGGGCACAGGACTAATGTGATCATATTTTGTAGTTCAGTACCATTTTGAGTAAACTGCAGCTGTTTTCAGGCCTTTTTGATCAGACCCAGGGGCAGATCCAGAATTTTCTAAAGAAGGGGGCGAGAGGTCATTGACCAAGCCAGTATGGGCGGGAGGAGGGCGGGATTTCTCCTAGAACGTTTTGAAAAATAAGAGTCATATTCCTGCATTTTGGTGGCCTATTTGTTAATCCTGCAAGAAGATAGCTTGACTAGTCCCTTTTCTGTGGACCATAAAGGGGGCACGGGGGGCGTATGCACCCCACGCCTTCCGCTGAATCCGCCCTTGAGACCAGTGAGTAAACCAGGGGTGCCCAACCTATTTTGTCGCAAGATCTACTTTACAAATATCAAACCTCCTGAGATCTACCAGTCCCATGTTACCAACGTAAACCCCACAGACTGTTTCTAGCCTGCTATAACTACCCTTACAACACGATTTGTTATATCCGCACACGCACACACTCACAGCGCTTTGCGAGGGGGAGGGGCCACAGCAGCACTGCGGGCTGTTTATTGATTACAGGCTCAACAACGTGATTTCACATCACAGACTCCAAAAATCTCCAGCAACAGCAGAAAAGCCGCTAGATTGACATTTTTTTTTTAAGTTTTTTTTTTCTTTTTTTACTTTTTTCAATGCCATGCGATCTACCCATAATGCCTTTGCAATCAACCAGTCGATCGCGATCGACGTAATGGGCACCCCTGGAGTAAACCATTGCAATACTTTAACAAACTAGAAAAAAATGCATAGATAAGAACCTGTAAGTCTGTTTTAGACCCCAAACCTCTGATTTTAGCAATGTTTTTAAGGTGGTAAAAGGCTGCTGATGTAATCGATTTGATGTGATGTAGTTGATTTGATGTGATGTTAAAGTTAAATTTTAAGTCTAATATTACTAACTATTATTTCTATTATCTCTAGCTTAGTTCCATAAAGTAGCGGGTAAATTTGCCCAAACCAACAAAGTTTACTGTAGTTGAAAAAACACCTGTATGACAATGAAGAGTCATTCAATCCAGACTTGATTTTTAAAGTGTTTCTATTTATTAAAATGCGTATGAATCTAATGTGGCAATATACGTATATTACATGTCCATCAATGTACGTAACTTCGTATATTACATGTTTATGTTGTTGTAATTTTTTTAAAAAAGAGGGCAATTAGTCTTTTAATGACCTAAAATAAAGCAATCCTAAATCAATGCAAATAAATTATACTAATTCCTGCAGCTTAAAAAATAATTGTGTCTGAAAAAAAAAATCATTAAAATGCTTTACTTGAAAGGGTTTGCTTAGAATAAAAGATAAAAACAGTTATTCATGTTTTGGTATCTAGAAACAGTTAAGTAATAGTTTTCCTAATTTTTTTAATAGAAGAATAAAGTCTAAAAATGATAGGTTATAAGTAAAAAGATAAAGATTTAGACCAAATTGGTATTCCAATAAAATACAAGACATATTCTAACAAAAATTAGGCAAAAGAATCCAGAGAAAACCATCTATTTTTTTTCTTGTAGAAGTGAATGTCTCTCTCGAGGTGTTACAGGGAGATGAATCATAGAGGAGGGGTACAAGCTGGTTTCAGATTTCACTTTTCTCCAGACTGGGAAAAGTTCAGTTTGGTCTTGTTTTGTTTCTGAGTCAGGATCTGCACAATGTAAATTTTCTGCATGCTACCATACTGTCTTTGGAAGTGAAATACCACATAATTCTTCTGTGTCGCTCAAGGAGTTTTACAACTACACAACCTGTCATAAGGAGGAACAAAATGAAGTTGGATGTTTTTCTTCAGACTCTCCTCCTGATCCACTGTAAGTAAGCATTGTTTTGAACAAAGAGGGTCTAAATAGACTTAGAAAAAAAAACCATGAACATTCTTGCTTCAAAAGTGTCCCACTTTATGCTTAATATAAGGAATTAAAGCATGAACATTTGAAACACATTACTGTCTCTTCTTTGTCTCATCATCTTGACCTACATTTGAGGCTGTACAAGTTATGTATTCATGTTATTAACTGTAATCAGACGAGAAATGGTTTGATATAGTCCTCTCAATCTCTGCTCTATTTTATCTTAAGCAGCTTCATACTAGTGTTGTTGGATGACAAACTCCAATTCCGGTTATAATAAATCAAGACAATAGAAGACGGCTCAAAGGGTCCCAAAAGGCCAATGACTTCCAATATTATATCAAGTTACACATCCTGAAGTTTACTTTTCCCAACAGCTGTGGACAGTTGTTATCTTAATTTTATCATGAGCATGATTACTTCAAACCTTGCAGTTTTAAACTTAAAAACGAACCACTCTGTATTTGTAGCAAACATCATCATGTTGTTTTGTCTCAGTCTGTTTTAGTATTCATGCCATTCTTTTACTTTTTCTATTTTAGTCTCTGCGTCCGTCTTATTTACTGCAGGTATGTTGCAAATTAAAGCAGCTGTGATTCACATCTGTATCATTTCTCCTCTGAGTTTTTTTTTAAGTGCTTCTTTGTCTTTCTTTCAGTTTCCTGTCAGTCCGACAGCAGCAGTAGTGTGGTGGTGGCAGGTTATAACATGAGTGGCCCTGCCGGGTCCAAAATGGTGCTCCAGTGTATGAGCAGCCGTATGGTGTGGACCAGGGACACGGTGAGAGACAGACAGAGAGTAGTTCACTGGGACATATACCGGGAATACCGTGACAATGCCATGGAGCGTGTGGTAGACATGTTCTCTGCAGGAGACCAGAGGATCTACAACTCCTACGACCTGGGCAGGACAGGTCTCAATCCAACAGCGTTCAAAGATGGAAACTTCTCACTGGTTATCAAAGGTCAAAATAAAGTTTTGTGTGCAGCTTTTTTAAAAGATGTTGCATTCGGTGGCACGGATAATCATGTCTTTATCCAACTATTTGTTTGTTTCCACATCTTTTTGACAGATGTAACAATGAATGACAGAGGTTTGTACTCCTGTAACCTCCACCATATCTACTGCCACTTGTATGAGACAATCAGAGTGCAAGTTAATGTGACTAAATCACGTAGGTATCATTATGTGTGCAGATACACATTGCTGTCCATTAATGTCTGCTCTGACAGTTGTTTTTTTTATCTTTTTTTAATCATCAAGGCCGTAAATTGCAGCGTTTCTGGGATGGGCAGAAAGCTGTGTATGTGGTGCTCGTTGGAAGCACCGTAGTGCTACCATGCATCAACAGGCGATCAGTTTGGACGGACTGGAGCAATGAAGAAGGAGACCAGCAGGTGCATACTTCATCAGTCAAGTCAATATCACTATGAAAGGAGCTAGTTGTGTGCAGTCATGTAACTTTATATTAACTGAAAGATGCATCAATCATCTAGGTAGTCCACTGGGACCATCAGCCTCCTGGAGTCCACCATGACCGTGCTGATCGATTGGTGGACCTTTATGCTTCAGGGGAACAGCGTAGCTATGGACCTTTGTTCATTCAGAGGAAGATGAACATCAGCAACCGTGCCTTTTCAGATGGAGACTTTTCCCTTACCATTTCAAATCTGCAGGTGTGTGTGTGTGAACAGAGGCTGTCATGACACATAAGCAGCAAATTCCTCACTGATGTGATGTCAAAGCCACACTGCTGAATCAGCAGTATTTCAACATCAAAGATGCATCATGTTAAGGCTTAAGCATTCATTGTGTGATGCATGTTTGGTGTCTTTAATTGGGATAAAATGTCAATTTAAAAAATTTAATTTTTTTTACATCCTGAACATTATTTAAAATGGGATATGGTAACATTTTATTGTGTGCATGGATATAACATTTTTATCCCAAAAAACATAGCTTACAGTTAGTTTTTCAAGAGGGTTATTGTAATTTTATTCAAAATGTATCACATTCCGTTCACATTTTGAGCCAAGGGTGCTGCTTGTAGTACAGTGGTACTGTAACACATGGACAATTCATTACCAGTGTAGTTGTGGACAAGTCAAGCTTTACGGCACCGCTGGGAGCCTTAAGTTGGCAGCTACGGCAAGTTTAGCAATGACTTGAATAAAAAAAGCAACAGCAAACAGAGGAAGGTTTATGGAAGCAGTCTAGGGAATCTTAAGCATCCCTGTGATTTAAGCTGAAGCTTAGATTTCAGGAAGTTTCAAGTCAAACTCATGAATCATAGGTTGTGGTATAATTTGTCTTTTTTGTGAACTCAAAATGACATTCAACCAGCAATCCAAGTTCTTGTTTTTGATCTGTTAAACTATGTATCTAAAACATAAGAAAGAATCCTACATTTTTGTACTATAAATTAGGTCCAAATTGACAGTATCGCTTTCAGCCATGGGTGCTATACAAAATGCGTGAAAGTGATCATTTTAAAGGCTGAAACTGAAAAGTATTTTTATTTATCACAGGTAAATTCATTTTCAACTGAAATGGGATTCGGTATGTTGTCAGTTTTTAATGGATTGTCATTAGATTTAGTGGAAAAATTTTGTGCTTATTTTAGATAAGTTTTGATCAGTAAACGCTCTAAAGTTTTACTTCAATGGCTCTTACCAAAATCCATGCTAAATTATTTAAACTAAATGTGAGTGTGCAAACACACTAACTCAATACGAAACACACAAAAAAACTCTGACCGACATTAACTTTATGTTTCTGTTCAGGTTGATCTGTCCCACTGACAAAGTGATAAATGAGCCTTTTGGATAATTCTTCCCATCTGACATGTATTGTACATGTATGTTTTGGCAGCCCACAGACCAAGGGAAGTATTCCTGCCACTTGCACCATCATTATTGTGGTCTACATGAGAGGAGGGAATTCCAGGTAACAGTAGACCCTCCACTGATTCAGAGCACTGAGCCGGCCAAAGCACAGCCCAGAGAAGAAAAAGGTAAGCAGTGGAAATTTATCCCCATTTTTAACGTTTATAGGACACATACGGGATGTTATATCGCTTAGTGTTTAAATTATCATGTGTACAATTAATAGGAAAACACACACATCTGTTCTTTTATTTATTTTTGCTCTATTGAGTTAGACTTTGAAAAGTAAAGATAAACCAGGAGAGGAATCCATCCACGTCGTCGAGTTTTTGTCCTTTTTACACTCAGAAGGATGATGTCAAAAGTTGTTTTTTTAGCAGACATTTTTTATGCAATAAGCAGCATTAGATATCTGAAATTATCCTAAGCAGATCAAATGCTTTTTATTGTGATGGGTTTATCATCTGGGCAAGAAACTGCTGACATTCAAGTGGTTTATCTGTAATTGAAAAGGCAGGCCCATTTGTTAAGATTTCTGTAGAACTTTAGGATTTTTTTTTTCTAGTTTTGTAACTGAGACACACACTTATATCATCAAACACATTTTCTTCAGATTGTTATTGACCTTACAATACATTTATGTTCCTCTTTCACATGCAAGTTTCCCAGGGTTTTTTCCCCCTGTGCTGCCTGTAACAGTCTTTCATCAGATAGAGAGAAAAAATAAAGAAAAGAAGGAGTAGGTGGGGGGAACCAGACTGACGTGCTCTAATGCCTGCTTATAACAAACTCTTTGATAATAAGAACATTTTTGCTGCACACGTCTGCTTTTTCCAGAAGGTGACTGAACTAAAGCCGATAATAGCTCTCGGATCTATGTGGGAAAACTGTTAAGTTTCTTCAAGCTTTTTATGCGTTGTTTTTTCGTGCCAAGAAGAGTCTCATTTCATTGGAATTTCTTGAATCTGAGCTTTTGATTGGAATCCAGCTCTGCCCACACAGATGATATCTCACTCTTTGAGCTGTAACTGCACAATCTGTAGGACTGCACAATCTGTAGCATCCGGATTACATTTCTTCTTATTAGCTTCCAGCTGATTTTGCAGATGTCTGCAGTGTTCTATACCTTCCAATCTGCCATGTTTTTCACCAGTCTGCTCTGCTGTTGACTTTGGCCTAAATCTGGCATTTTGCAGAAGTTTTCCCACTTCCTCTGCTCAACCTTCATCTTCCATCTACTCCTCCTGATTCCACTCGCTCAAGTTTATTTCCATCAACTATTTATCTCTCATTCATTCTTTCCCCTCTATTTAGTAAAAACATATTTTTTTAGTGTCTGTACAAGAAGAGAGTGTGTATTTTATCAACTCAACAGCAGACCCTTCAGAGTGATAGAAAAAACTGAAAGATGGATTAAGTTAAGAGTTTAGTTTTTGTCATGTTGAGATAAAACAGACATGGAGAAAGATTTAAGGTTCAATGAAAGTGTGTGCAACTAGAGAGGTCATTTTTAGACAAACACAGATGCCTAATTTCAAATAGACATATTTTCCTTGACAAAAGGACAAGAAATCCTCATATTCCCAAAACAAGCTGAAAGTTAACATCTCAAATGTCGGGCGAGGTCTTCTGTTGCTGCCTTTTGTACGGTATTAGTCTGGAGAAACCATACTTTTCCTCTCCCTTGGCAATTCTCCTTCATTCCACTCTTTCTTGTCCTCCTTTCACTCGTCTTGCTCTCCTGATTTTCTCTGTTTTAGTTCCAGGAAAAGTAAATCACAGCATGACAACAGTCTGGATTTCATTTTGGACTCAGATATGATGGGTCTGAGGTCCACAGCTGCTTCTTCACTTAAGCTTTTCTTTTTCTTTTTGCAATGCTAAAGTAAAACAAGGTTCTCTTTGGTTCTTCACTTCACAGCTGAACGCCACATTTCACCTGCAGAAAAACTAATCACTCCTCACTTCCCTTTTGTGTTCAATGATTTGTCCGTCTGCTTGAAAATGAACAAATAAAATAAATCCTCCACACATTTCAATGATTTATGGGCCACTTATGTGTTGGGATTAAATCAAATTTCCCACTTTTGAAGTTCAATAAAACTACTCCACTGAGACAAATAAAATTATTGCCCCATTCTCACACAAGTTAATTTTCGCTTAAATATGTCATTAAATTTGCTGGAAAAACATAGAAAAAAAAGCATGAAAGTGATGAATGTTAATTCTTTTTATTCTTAGATACAACAAAGGATGAATCACCTCGAGTTTTCACTGTTGTTCTCCCAGACCAAAGACACTACTTTCTTCTACCCCTGGGTTACACCCTCACATCCTTCTTGCTACTAGCCTTCATTGTTCTCATCATCATCCTTGTCACACGACAACTTCGAGCAAAAGGTTTAGCATAAAAGTTTGTGTTTAATATTTTAGACTCAAATTGAAAGACTTCATTTAATGTTTCTTTCTTTATACCTTTTCAGAATTTTATCCTCAGACATCCATGAGGTAAGAACTAATATTAGGCCGTAAATCAGAAATTTGTGTGTTACATAAAGTTTATAAGTGATAGTTTTATGATAAACAGCAGAAATTATAGTTCAATAAACAGTGAGGTTGTCCTGGTTTTGAAGCAACCAAATTGCCCTGGATCTTCCTACCGCCATCATAGTGCCTGACCAAATAACCTTCTTAAAAGGTCAGCTTTTGGTTTCTTAATAATCACAGTATTTTTTTTCTCCAAAAGTTGGGGGATCATAAAAATCTAATTTTTTCAAATCTGAGATGAGCCTTTGGGATGTTCTTTTTTTGCATTTGTGTTTTTTGCCTTTAAAATCTGCCATTAGTACCATTTGTCTCAATTTTGTTTCTCATTGAGTCTAACTCTGGCTTAACTGAGGTAAACATGAGCCACAGTTTTGGGATATTTTATTTTTAACAATCCAAACAATTAATTAGCATCACCAGAAGAGTACTTACCACTGTTCCCAGTTTTCCCATTTAAGGATTATAGCTTTGATCATGCTCAACAAGAGTGAAAGAAATGTGGTAAATGCTTCCAGAATTTTTCTTTCAATCCATTTGTTTCTCAATTACTCTCTGACTTAGTTGAATTTTGCTTCTTTTTTCCCAAAATGCACAGTTTACATTACGTTCTCAGACAAATTAATAGATTCTTTGGTCTTTTTCACCTTCATTTGACGTAATAATTCACTGCTACAGGTCTGGGAGAACCAGCAACTGTTTGGATGAATATGAGATGGATGTTAGTGAGCAGGATGTGGGAAGTTCTGGGAGGAGATTTGGTGAGTAATTTGGGTTTTTCCCTTATAGATGATTTAGATGATGCATGAATCTGAGAATGTTAGTGTTACTGAAATATCTCCTGATTGTGTCTATGTGCTTTGATTGGTTCTGCTCATCTACTGTTTTCTCTGTTCTTATAATGGCAGAAATAAAGGAGCATGTAAAATACAATAGATTCACTATTTACTGTATAGGCTTAATATTGTAAGGGTTTTTTTTTTCTTTAGACTACAAGAACAACCTGCTAAAAGAAAAAATCAACTTAAACACCCAATCGAAAGTCATTGATCTTGACAAAGGTATGCATTCACGTGCAAAGTCATTTGCCTTGACTAATAATTTCTTTCTCCAGACTGAGTTTTTGGTTTGTCTTGCAGAAATGCAGAAGTTTTCCAAGTGAGAAAAGGAGACAAGTGAAATCTGAGCCACTGGCTGGTCCAGAGGTTACTTTCCAAACTAAACACATCCACGTTGCCTTCTATCCTGGATGGAGAGACATGATAGCAAGCAAACAGATGTTGCAAATATGCTTCGTTAGAAAATTTATAGTGTTGTTTTGAATGTTTTTTAATTCAAGGAAGTTCTTGTTTGCTTTTAGATTAACAAACTATGACAGGATCTCGAGATCCTGCAGCTCAAGATTTTGCTGTTAATTTTTTTTTATGCTTGAATTTTCAGTTTTACCTTCATATATACAATTTTTTTTACACTTGCATCACATCAGTATAGAACGGATGTTAAAATTAAGTGTTATAATTACAATTGAGGAACTTTACAAGAAAAAATTGGAAACTAATGGACATGTGGTTTGTCTTTTTATAATGCTACTTTTTTCTGTTTTACAAACTAAATGTACAAAATCTTACCCCTGTCTCTCTGCTAATTTCAGACAATGAATGCTTTGACAGACTTACTGAATTTTCACAGAAAATGTTTGACTAACAATCCTTTTTCGCAAAAGGTTTTCAGATTTTGATGCTGCTGAATACACATTCTTTTCAAGTTTTTAGGAACAGTATGCAGTTCATAAAGAAAAAAGTACACTTAATTCGTTCCTTAACAGGAAAATTTGTGCACTGCATTACATCGCAGCAGGCTGCGACTGAGATGGTTTGGACATGTGCAGAGGAGAGAGAGTACATTGGAAGAAGGGTGTAGGAAAGAGGCCTAGAGGAAGACCAAAGAGGAAGGCCATGGATGCTGTGAAGGAAGACATGAAAATAGTTGGCGTGACCAAAGAAGATGCAGCAGATAGGGTTAGATGGAAGAAACTGACTTGCTGTGGCGATCCCTGAAGGGAAATGAGAAAGAAGAAGAAGAGGCGTCTTCCCCAAGAACACCTAGACATGACCTCAGTGGAATTCGATCCTGCAAACTTCCGGTCCAAGGGTGAATGTTCTACCACTCTGCTTTTGCCTCCCCCCTAAATTAAAGTGGTTTGCCATTGCCAAATGCTCAATAAAATACTGAAGCATTTTATTTTCTGCTTGTTCTTTCTCTTAAAAAAAACCCCAAAAAGCAAAAATTTATTTCAGGAAGTTATTTTCTTTTCAAGTGATATCAATGTAACCTGATGTGGTATAAAATCCTAGATCTAAAAAAAATACAGAAGTTTGTTGTTTATTTAAAACAGTTTAATCTGGAAAACCCATTAGAACAACAACAAAAAAAAAAAATATTTTCTTAGGTCATTTAATCATTCCTTTGTGTCACAATTAAACAGTCCCTGAATTCCAGATAAATGGCTTTTTACACACTTTGTGAAATTTTTGTGTACATTTTCTATAAAATACACATTACTGTAATGCACATTTAATCTAAAAACGGTAGAAAACCTGGTTTGTCTTTACTACAGAGAAATCCACTGCAGAAAGTAACTCACACTCTCATTCACACAATTTTAACTGCAAGTCAATTGCAGTAGAAAAAGATGAGTGATGACATTCGTGGAACGGCAGCAGGGTATGGCAGTTCATCCACATTCACACGCATTCAGTCACAACAACATCGATAAGGTCTGAGAGGATAATTTACTAAGTAAATGCAAGATTAGAAGAAATCTTGGATTGTGCTGTGCCTGTTGACAACTACAGGTGGGCTACACGTACATCAAGGTGCTGACAAAGTGAGATACCGTCACCATAAAAAAGATTTACTACTGGTTTTTAAGCACTGGGTTGTAAATTCATAAAAGCAGCCATTTCCATTTGAAATGATTGAATCGCAATTAATGGGTCAAAATGACAGAAAAAGGGATGTTTCTGGATGAGAAAAACCAAGCTAAGGAATAAGAGTAAACTTCAATAATATTAACAATAATAGTTTACAAGTTTAAAATTTGAACAATATAAACAACAGAGAAATACAAATTTTCTTTGTCTTAGTGCCCTGAAAAACTGAAGAAAAAAAAAAAACGAGTCAACCACAATGTAGTCACGATATGCCATCACAGCATTTCACTGAGGAGTCACTATGGTACATACTGTACAATTGATACACCAGGATGATGAGTCGAACTTCCTCTGAGAGTCCCACTTGATCTTTACATATGCCATCTTTACACCCGGCCTCACCGAAAATACACAAGAAATCCAGATCTTTGCACAGTTATTTGTTGTAGGGCAGCAACTACAAGTTCTTTTTAACTTATTGATTCATTTGTAGCTCATAATGCTGAGGGATCTCTTATCGACAAGGTGTCAGTATCATGCCCCCCTCCACTGATTCTCCTTTTGTGCTAAACATCTGGGCAAAGTACAAGGATCCAATCCTGCATTTGGGTCTGCAGATATGCATGGGAGATGCTGTAAAGATGTCTGACGAGGCTGCTTCACCGAATGGTGGACAGGGGATGCACGAACTCTGAGTGTTTTAGGTGTCGACCTCGGGTTCAAAGGAGTCCTGCTGAGGTCTCTCTACAGGAGACGAACTGTCTGGTGCAGGTGGGTAAGCAGAGTGACCGATGCCTGCGCCGGAGTTGCAGCCAACACAACCCTAACACACAACATATGTTAATGTGTTTTCATTTCAGCACAATTAGTATTACAGGTAGAGTGAGAACAATGTAGTACCTGTGTGTCTATTTCCTGTGGGATGATGTGCTGCTGGATCCAAGGATGGACCTCAGCTAACTCCTCTCTCTGCTCCTGACTGAACCAGGGCTGCATGGGCTGAAGTACTCTAAGTTTCTCTCTGTCTTCTGCCAATACCTCACTTTGGTCTCTGCAAAATAAAACAAAAAATACAACAGATTGCTAGAACAGTGAAGAAACAAAGAGAAGTTTACAAATCTTTTACAAATCTAGTTTTTATGAGCAGTAAGTCTATTAACCTGGTCTGGATTTGATACGTCATCATGACGTGTTCAGGTGTTTGTTGGATCATGCTCCATAGGGAGTTTTCCACCCGAGATTCGAAGGTGTGTTGGTGCTCTGGAGGGACTTCCTGACTCTTGCGGGTTTTGCGTGACATGTCTGATGAATCGTTGCTGGCAAAATATTTGCTGCTGTTGCTGCTCCCTGTAACCCAGAAAGAACTTTGCTTTACTCTCTTTATATCTTACTATTATTGTATAATTTATTCAATTAACTTCTTTTTAATATGAAATAACAAAAAGTGTGGTTGCAAAATTTGAAATATTACCACCATTATTGTAAGGAAGAGATAACACACAAAATGTTCACGCTAAAACTTCTTTTTCTTCTTACCAGTGTGTGAAGTTGAGGTTCCATTGGAGCCAGATCCGGATCCCAGAGATCCAGATTCTCCTGATCCGGATCCTGAAGCATTGGATCCAGTTCCTGACCTTGCATCTTCTTGCAGCAGCAGGTCAAGCAGCTCGCTGGATGTCGACTGAGCATCATGGTTGCCAGAATCACTGGGAGCATCAACCTGGCCAAAGAAGAAGTTAAAACAATATTTAACCAAACAGTTTGCATGTCTAACAAACAAGATGAAGCCTGCTAATGAAAACTAAACAAACCTCATTGGGATGGTTTTCATGCAGGCTTTCAGAGAGGTTGATTCCGGTGCTGCTCTGCCCTTCGCTCAGCTTGGGAAGTTCCTCCTGCAGCAGGTTAAGCTGCAGTGGAGAGCTTGACCGAGAGCTGGAGAATAAAGCTCGAGGTCCAGCCGCTTCTTCTTCTTCTTCAACTGATGAGCTGGCTCTCGGTGAGCAGAGAAGAAGGCCAGGAGGTGTCTGAGTTTGGAGACCAGGCTGGGCCTGAAACTGCATCTGAGGAAAAGTGGTCCCACCAGGTGCATAACCTGGCATGCTGATGGGGGCCTGGGGCAACAGAGGGGGAATGCAAGGTGGTGGGTAAATGGATGGGAAGCTTGGAGTGAAATTTGGGAAGTTTGGAAGAATGACCGCCATCACAGGCATTGTATAAGGGTTAAAGTTCTGTGGTGAGGTGAGTGGCTGCATGTTGGGAAAGTTCTGGATGTTCTGTAGATTCTGAGTGGGTTCCATGTTAACGGATTGTATGCTGGGCTGGCTCTGACCAGGTTGCATGAGGTTAAAGTTGTAGTTGAGCTGGTTAGGAGGTTGCAACATCATCGGAGTTGTTCCAGGTGGCTGTGGTGGTCTGGAAAGCTGATCTGTGTTCAGCTTTCCCATGACAGGGAGGAATGGGACTTGCAGTGGCGATGTTTGGGTGTAAGGTACTCCAACCTGAGGCTGCGAGGACTCTGAAGAAGGCCAGGAAGAGTCAGGAACACGGTATGGGTGGCCAGATGGTGAAGCGTAACTGTCTGAAGAACCTTGAGGTTTGGCTCGCTTATATCTAGGCTTTCCTCTTCGAGATCGATTCCAACCTGCAGCACTCAAAGGACGATGGTAATCTCCTGCAATGCAGGCAAAAGTGAGGAAGTTAGTCTAATTATTGATGCTAAAAGAGAGAAGATCTTCTAGCTCTGACAGCTCAGTAACTGTCAGAGCTCAGTCACCAAAACTAGGAAGTTGGCATGATTCTTTACTTTACATTTACTTTGTTACATTCCACCACTGTATATATATATATATATATATATACATATATATACTGTATATACAGATATAAAATAAAGATATATATACAGTGGTGTATATATATATATATATATATATATATATATATATTTTAGGGCTGCAACTAACGATTATTTTGGTAATCGATTAATTTGTCGATTATTGGTTCGATTACTCGATTAATCGGATAAAATGGCAATTTAATAAATATTACTTTTTCGGCATATTATAGAATGTATTTGTGTAAAACACAGCTCATAACCACTTAAACAACACGTCTGGTTTATTCCAGTAAGAGCAAATGTTAATCTTTCTGTCAAATAAAGAGGTAGAATATTATCATTTCTAAAAAATAATAAATCTACTTACTGTATACAGTAAAAGTAAATCATAAGCACCTATAAAATGTGCTTTAGTAGTACTGGCTAATAAAACATCAAATGTAAACAGTTGGATCACATTTGAAAACAAGAAACCTTGAACAAAATTTGGAAATTTAACCTTGTTCAGGAGTATCGTACAAAAAAAAGCCCCCAGATTAACATGAGTAAAAAATATACAAAAACATTCAAGTTGTGTAGTTTTAGTGCAAAAAAACAAAACAAAAAAACAATCTCTACTGTAAAAATAGTGACTTTAATAAATAAAATGGCCATCTTTACCATTACGAACACAGATCTATTAATCGGTAAAGGGGTTCCCAACTAACAAAACTCATTTTTTTTGTGGAAAAAAAATGTGTTTTGAGGTGTAGAGGAGGGGGTCACTTATCCTGGATTGAATTTAGCGATCTTTTTTTTTTTTTTAAACCCCTCGTCTTCCTACTGACAGCGGTCTCATATTAGACATGATCATTTCCAAAATAAGAGTCTCTGAGAGAAGCGCTCTGCTGCGGAGTGCAACCGTTTTCCAAGGAAAATAGTTCATGTTGAGTTGTTTAGGGGTTTTTTTGCAAATAATAAAACGTGTATTTAGCGACCTGTAAAATTGTTTTTATTAGAAATAACATTGTGTATCGCTTCGGTTTGCCGTCTCCCGCTTTGAGTCCAACATGTTTTTTATTTTTTAAATGCCCGTGACGTTATGCTTCCGTGCCAAAACGTGTCTGTTTCACAAACTTTGCATATTAATGCGAGTCTAGTTCAAATTTAGCGGAAAAGGAACCAAACTTCTGATGATTATGTATTTGTTTTTCTTTGCGCCATCTTGTTGAATCTGCCTGATCACGTTGTAATAAATTATTATTTATTACAACAAGGTACAACCTCAATTAATAAAAAAAAACAAACAAAAAAGAAGGCCAATGATTGGCTGCTATCTTCTTCTCCTCCTATTTTGGTAGCTGGCATCGCCAATTTGCTCCCTACTACCCCACATGGAGACCAATTTAAGTGCAGTTGACAGCAAAAACGTTTTAGGTGATTAATCGATGACCAAATTAGTCGACAACTAATTTGATAATCAATTATAATCGATTAAATCGATTAACTGTTTCAGCCCTAATATATTTTACTCTTTATATTTACTCTATTTATATATATTTACTCTTAGTATATCTGTTTATGAGCACAAGTCTAACCAGGGAAGACAGATTTAAGTAATATTGCCAAAAAAATAATTTATAAACAGAGGTGCACGCAAGTGCATGTGTTGTCAAAATGTATGGTACGCCACAATTTGAAAGCATTTGAATGCATCATGACAAACCAATCTATGGTATGAACGCCTTTTCCCTGTAAATATCATAAAAAGTGATGCCGGGAAGCATAAAATACCAAAATCAGTTGATGATTTTACATATTCCAATGAGTTAAAAGCAAACTAAATTCTGAATGTTTTTCAAGCTCTTTTCAAACCTTTTTAAACTCTGATACAAAGTTGTTCTGTTTTATTTTGCGTGACTCAAAGCAGCAGGTGAGTAATAATCTCGATCACTTCCTGCTGGTTTACTGCAGCCTGATGTTTTGAGAACCTGCTTCTGTTTTTTTTTTATCATCCATAATTTTGTTTGTTATGTGTAAAGTCATTCATTTTATTTAATTAAAAACGGTTGAGATGTTATCCTAACCTGGATGATGGGAGTGAGCCATTGAGCTATTGTCCAGCTGCAGATATGACCTGTACGGGCTTTGAAGGATGCGATTCCGGAAGCGATCCACGTACTCTTGTTCCTCTTTTTGAGTGTGAGCCGACAGCACCTCCTTAGTGAGACCTACAAACCTTCGCTCCTCAGTGGCAGGGCTCGGGGTTGGACGAGCCAGAGTTGTAGCGGTATCAGCAGGTTCACTGCCCATTGGGGTATCTTCCAACACTGTGGCTTCTGGAACAAAACAGCAATCGGACAAAGCTTTGAGCACACAAACCCAAAATTTTACCTCCTGTATAAAAAAAATTAGTACAGCTTTGGACAAAACACAAACATTAAACACATAGATAATCTAAAGTTTATCAGAGATACATGTTTTCACTAAGTAGCCACTTACGTGCAAGTAAAATCTACAAGAAAAAAATATTAAAAATAAAAGCATCCGAGCAGCTCCTGTGCCCATGCTCCTTGTTTTTATACCTGACTCAGGCTGTGGCACATGGACGATGGTGCTGCTGTATGAACACTGGCTAGTGACCGAGACAACACTCATGGCCTTAGAGGACATGGGGATGTCTGTTAGAGGGGCCCCGACAACAGCTGCAGCTGCAGGGCCCACTGACACCTCACTGTCCAACACAACCACTGGAAAGTGAGGTGAAATATAGTTACAACGAGCTCAAATTGCTCAAAACATTTGTCAAATAAACATGTCTTTTTACCATTTGAATCGACTGGAGCTGAGTCAGTGGTGATCACTGGCTTGTCATCTTCTGAGGTAGAGGATGAGGAAGAGGCCAAAGAGTGACAATCACTCTTCCGCTTTAAGACTGGACCTGTACAGCTTTCCAAATATCTGGAAAATACAAATAAAATGATGAATTGTAGATCAATTTGAAGTCTAAATTATTAATTTACTTTACGTTCATGCAGGGAACACAGACCTTATGATATTGTCCACACAGTTGATCTGCTGATAAGAGGGAATGTGTGTTTGTTTTCGGTTGTCCTCATTTTCTCTGACCTGAGGGTTGGAACCTAGAAGAGGTGCTTCAGAAACATTAGATTATTAAAGCTATAAATAATTATCTACCAAATTAAATAACATATTTCCCATTATTAACAGTTTGGTTTACCTGTGGCAGGTTTGCCTAGGCAAGCCATTTTTCGGCTGGAATCCAAATACACATGTTGGCCCCATCTTTGCATCCTGTTCACATCTGCACAAATTTGCTGCAAGGTCATCTACAAACAAACAAACACACACAAATAATGTAACAAGATGATAAAGTATTTAAAAAAATGTATTTGTTTGCTGGATTATGTTGTGATATTTCACCGGCTCTCGGTGTGACTCCTCCCATGGGTTCCCGTTGCTATCACTCGAGGAAGCAACACTGATGTAGTGCTCATGAGAGCCGTTGCTTCCCAAACTACCGTAGCCACTGGATCCATTGTTGTGCACGGGCTGAAAAAAAGCAGTGAAACTATTAAGAACTCCCATACACACAAACGGACAAAAATATACTGGTAATTAGTAATTACCATTTTTTAATTATTATTTTCCTACAAGCACATGATCAACTGAGAAAGACTTAATTGAAAAACCGATACAATAAGTTGAACAGACGTGGCCATACAAAATAACACAAAAGGAGGATTTATGTGGTTCTTTTTTTTTTTTAAACCATCAATAGTACATTTTTAGTGAATAAAAATTCCCACCTGCAGCAAAAGCTTGTAAATTTTTGCTTGAAGATCTTTAATTTCTTCATGCGTGACGGGGACTTCATCCCTCGTTCGAGCAGCAAACACATCCTCATTCAATGGACTCCTAACAAAACAACATCACAGTAAGACAGTTGCATAACTTTATTACAAAATAAAAGGATTATAAAATGCAAGAAAATTTTTTGTCTTTGAAAATCTTTAGAATTTTTTTCCCCTTACGTCCTGACTTTGTGGCGTCCAATGATGAAGGCCACCTTGCGACTCCAAGGGTTTATAAAGCTGGACCAGCTGGTGTCCAAAGTGATGTAGTCTCCATTCTGACAGCGCAGACGCACAGGAGAGTGCTCAAACGGAGACTGACCTGCGTACTTCAGGACTACATAGAGAATGAAAAAAATTTAAAATAGAGGGAGATAAAGAATGAGAAAAATGAAACCCAAATTTGGGAAAAACTTGACTTTTTTTTTTTAATATAGAAAATTAGTAAATTGCTATTTATAAATCAAAAGAGCATTTGGGCACAAAAAAGTCCAAATAACATAAAAGAAATCCACATTATTATCACTTTTAACTTAAAGAGGTAATTGTAAAAATTCCCACTTAGCTTAGATAATCTGTAAGACCCTGTCCAAAATCTGCATTCTAGGTAGCCCTTCTACATTTTGCAGAACATCCGAGTACCACAGTGTGCTTGTTATGCAATAGCACTAATTTCTAAGAAATCCTAGTGCCGAACAGGTTTGTCTGGATTTTTGTCCAATTAGTGAAGATATTCTATGAAAATATTCAAAGTATTTACTAAAATATAACAAAAGAAAGTCATTTGTGTTATTTGTGTTAGTGAAACTAAAATCCTTCCTGAAGCATATAAGGAGAAAAAAACCTTCAAAGATGGTTGCTAAAAGATTTAGCTCTAGTCGTCATTAACACATGAAGTAGACAATCAATTTAAATTGTTTTAATTTTCTAGAATTGAGTTCAAAGTTGCACTTTTTGTCAAAAGTGAATCATTTAGTGTTCTGTATTGTAATTACATATTTTCACAAAATTCTCCAGTAAATGAACACTCACCTTTCCTGTGCATAGACAGCATAAGAGGACGGTCTTCAGCGTGAATGCAAGCCAGTAACGATGTGCCGATCAGGTCCTGAGGAAGATATCCTAACAAAGGCACAGCCCTGTGGATGGCGATTATTGGATTAGCATCGCCAACCCCATGTCTGCCGATGTAAATGTGTGCTAGTGTACTAACCTGTCATCAACTTCCAAAAATACGCAGCCTGGGGAATGTGTTGTGGTAAAAATGCGCTTGTCCATGGGAATCCGTGGGGCTACAAACAGTAAGCAAATTAAACCAATATTTTTTTTTTCTGCACACTGTGGAGCAAATGGAATTCTCAAATAATAAAAAACAAACTCCACAAATGTAATAAGTGGATACTTTCATGACATAGTGTCTTACAACTTGCTGCTTTAAGAATTTTACCCTCATATCCAGAGATGATGCGTTCAGCCAGCGCTAAGCAGCACGGTTCCTCCTCCTCTCCGCTGCTCCCCGTTCCCTGAACCTTTAGCAGGTAAGGCGTGACCCGGAATGGATTGTAGCGCATCTCCCCCTCACGGTCTTTACCACTCCTAAAACATGTTTCAGCTTCATTAACACTACAAGTAAAGATCAACTAAAACAAATAACGATAAATACTGTAATTTACCTACTGCTAATTTTATAATAAAACAAGTTTTTCTCTCTTGGTCAAACTAAGCATGTTAGCATTTTCACCAAATATAAAATAGTAAAAACATTCTGTTTCATTTCTAAGTTGTTTGCAAAACCTACTGACCTGATTCTGCAGAAGAAGGATTTGACTTGGGCGCTGTCAAATAAAACTCCAGCTGCAAGAGGTAAATAAAAAAGTTTATCATCTGCAACAATACTTTAAAATGCATAAAAATAATACAAAACTACACACAAAAAAATCCCATTTAAACTTTATAAATATTTAAAAAATTGACAGTTATTTTCTTTTGCAAACTCCTTTTTACACAACATCAGATTATCTTGTTCACAATAAAAATTTCATATATGTCTAAATTTATTTATTTAGGAAAGGGTCATGTTTTTCTTTTTTCTTTTTTACCTTTATATGAGTTGCTCCATGGTGGCAGATGTGGCTGTGCTGTGTGGGAGTAGAAAACATTGACATCTTGATGGAAGAGTAACTCAACGAACTTTGCAGACTCCAGGAACTTTCTCTTGCAGCACATGATGCTGGGAGCCTGTTCTGATGCGTACAGGACACGGCCGCTCGACAGGGAGAAAACCACCACAAAGGAATCCTGCATGCAGAGTAACAAGTGTACAAACAGCAAACAGTCCCGGACACACAAAAGCAACAGACACATATGTCCACAATGACACGAACTTTAGTTGGTAGTGGAAATACATCAAAATGTACTTGTGCATAAAAATCTATGATAAAGCATCAGTCTTTAAAGCAACTGAATCACAGTTTAACAATTGAAGCCCGTAAGAACTTCTAAAGTATGAGAAATGTGTGCATACCGTGTTTTTAAGCGTGTGCTCAGAGGTGACTCTCTCCAGTTCTTCCAAAGTGCAAACAGTAGCATCTCTCCTTTCATCCTGTCCATTTTGCATCAATAGTTTGTAGTATTCACTGTTGGCTGCAGATAAGTACAAGGAAAATGCACATCAAGCTTAGAAAAAAATATTAAAAGGGTGTGATTGTTGATTATTGACAACAAATCAACAAATTTACGACCAAACAATATTTTGGTGTTGCAGATTACCTTGCACTTGCTTGACACAGTTAAGTGCATAATGTAAGGCCTCCACTGTGCTGGCTTTGCTGCAGTTACGTTTGTCTGATGGAAGCCGCTTTTTCATTTCAGCCACAGTGCTCATTAGCTCTTGGTGACTCTGTCCTCTGCTACCATCTGTCTGTTCACTGCTAAAAACACAGCAAAACACAAAAACAGGGATAAAATAGTAAGAAGCAAAAAACAAAAAAAACTCCAAAATACAGAAGAAAAAAAAAAAGAATCTATTACCCTTGATTTTGAAAGCTTCTATTTGAATTCGAAAAATTATAAGTTTGCTCAGTTGAAAAACATGACATTAGTTTATGACATGTGGTCATGAAAAGCATTCTGACCTTTTGGCTTGTGTAAAACTGATTGGTTTCTCAAAATTTTTACACAACCTTGATGAAAACCTTTGTAATTGGCTAAATATTAGTTTGGCATGTTTATACGTTTGTAAAGCACAGATAAATAAAAAAGACTGGAAAGTTTTTTGTTTTTTTTTAAACTTCTAACGATGAAACTCTGAGCCTTTGATAAATATTTGATTTCCTGTCCTTGTTAAATGGCCATCTACCATTTTCAACTTTGGCCCAGTTTACTTACCTTTGCAACATGCAAAAGCAGCATTTCAGATGCACTGACTTTCTTATCTCATAAATAAGTAATTTAACTCAATTAATTTACAAATAAGTCTGAAAAAGTGGAGACAATCTCCGAAAATAAAGATAAATGTTGTGAACAGAGATAACATCGATAACAACGTTATCTCTGCAGTCTGTAGTTTTTTTAAAACCTAATAGTAACTAAAACCTAATAGTAACTTTAACCTTTGTCACAAATCAGAGCAAGCAGGCACCTTTTTGTAGAAAACGAGGTGGATCCCATAGTGCTCCCAGGACTAGGATTGGCCGAGGAAGAAAGATCATGAGAACCACCAGTCATCTCTTCATCATCCTGGCCTACGTCTCCACCTGAAGCTCCACTTTCTTCTCTGAAGCTCTCCAACTGCTCAGGTCCATCCTGCTGCCCCGATGACACCCTCTCTTCCACGTCTCCTGCTGTGGCAGACGGTAAAGCAGGACCTTCCCCATTTGGACCACCGCCACCTCCTGGCATCACCGGGCTTTGGTCACACATTAATAGCATTTTGTCCAGTTAAAGTTGTACGCAAGCATCTTCATATGTTCAACAGATGGAAAGGTTTCCATGTGGGAATAATAATTTTACATTCGCTCAGTTCTGTTGTGAATTTGAGATCTGAATGTCCCGTCTTGTACACTGAAAGAAAAAAGAGAAAAACAGGTCAGAAAAAAAGAAGTAAGTTTTCAAGTCTTGTCAAACTTGGTGTAAAACAGATAGATAAGATAGTCACATATTATTCAGATCAGTTTACTTCATAGTCTAGATACAAGCAATCGTCCCTGGTAGTCAGTCCTAAGGCAGGTGCACAATTCCCATTTGTTATTCTGATAACAAATAGTCAGACATGAAGTTGTTTTCTGTTCAATATACAGTATGCATGTTTGAAAAATTTGCGTTTTTCCCATTCAGTATTAGGTTACAATCCAAACGCAAAGTAGTTTTTTTTGTGCAAAATTATGGCTGGATTCTCCTGTGTCATCTACAAACCTATCATATAAATACTGTATATATAATAACTAACAGTACTACTTTCTAGTTCACCAGGGTGAGGCTGGAAACACATGAATGCTTTTAAGTTGAAGAAAAAGTATTTCTGCTAAATTGCAGAGATGTTTATTTTGTAAAACAAAAACAAGATTATGTGCAAGTTTGCATGCGACTACATTCCAATCTCAATCCTGTCTCTATAATTGCTTCTGCTGATTTTGATCAAGCAGGTCACACTTTTACACCGGGTTACATTGTGGTGCAAACATACAAGGTACTTCAACTAACTTACAACTTGCAAAACACAAAGTAGTTGTTTTGTACAATTATTGTATTCCTCACTTGGCCATTATTTGTTATGGATGATTAGACTAGTTTTGTTCTTTGTACACAGTGATACAAATACATAGTTTAATTAGTGTGCGGGGTTGCACAAGTTTAAACTTTGAAAGCTTTTTTTATCTTTTAATTTTTTGTTTAATCAATAACAAGCATGTTATCAGCAGGTTCTTTTGATAGATTCCTTCAGCTAGATTAAGAGTTTTGAAACAGGGAAAATCAAACAACTGTGGTTCTCGAAGACAGAGGTTCAAACCTCACTTCATTAGGAGTGCCATGAAGAGATTTTAAAATACCTAACGTATCCTACCAGCCACACATTTAGGTTTTCAACATAGATGCATTCATATAAATGAGGATTCTGTTTGGATAGCACGCTCCGCTACTATGTTCTATGTCTGGAATTGTTCTGGGTGCAATAATGTTTGGGTGGAGACGGTGGCCGCGTGGTTAGCGCGTTCGCCCGCGGACCGGAAGGTCGCGGGTTCGCGTCCCACGGAGAGCACGTCTAGGGTCCTTGGAGAAGACACCTAGCCCCCACTTCTCCCACCATTGGCGCCGTTGAAGGGCAGCCTGCTGCGGTGTAAGGAGTGCAGCAAACAAATTTCCCCGGTGAGGGATGAATAGAGTAATTCAAAAAAAAAAAAAAAAAAAAAAAAAAAAAACTCTGCAACTTTCAGTTCAACCTTTTACATTCATTAGCAGTGTTTCATCAATCACCAAATTAAAAACATTATTTAAAAAAAGATTTTATTTTTAAAAGACTTGTGATATGTTTCCTCACCACTTTCTCAGGTCTAACGAGGTGAGTGAATGGCCACCCACAAAACCAAATCCCAATGTCAGCATTACAGGAAACAATAACAATGCCACAACTGCACTGTCAGCACTATGCCGCCATCCCAGGTCATTCACCATGAGGTTCTCATCATCAACCAGATGCACACCTTCACACAACTACTCATAATTCCTAACTTTATCCTCTCCTTTCCAATAATACAGACACTCACCACGCACAGGTAAAAATCTGCATCTGTGTCACAATGGATCTAAAAAAAAAGACCCTTCAACTGAAGTGATCAATATGAGTGTTGTAATGTTTTGTGTTGAATACAATAGGCTTAATCAAGATGGCAAAAGCACATTTGTCATCTTTTAATCAGATACGCACAAAAAGAGACAGTCCATTGTGATGATGACTTAAACGGTCTTGGATGGCTTACTTCACTTACTAAAAAAACACCACAGTAAATTAAAAAAAAAACTGAAAAGAAAGACGTATTAAAATTGAAAGAATGAACATTATATAAAAACCCTGGAAGATAACAATCAAATTGACTTCTGTAATGATAACCATCTCGCACCGTACATAGTCAGCATGTTTACACATTTGGTCCCACAAAACCAGAGTGAAGAGCCGGCAGATATGAGAAACCCCCTGCTAAGGCTGCATGTGGTACCAGCCAGAAATGAAAAACTCCAACAGTGACTACTTGTAACTTTCACAGAAGACCCACAAATCACCCCTGTATAGAGGAAAAAAGGTGCCGAAAAATGGGTATCAACAACAATTAAATGAACGATTCGGTTTCTTTACTCAAGATGTTTAGTCAAATGAAACAGCAATGTTTGTTTTGAGAAATGAAGCTAAATGTCAAATGAGAGAAAACTGAATGTGTCATTACACCAAACATCCAGTTTGATCAAACCCCTTAGTGATGGACAGGATCACAGTTATTACATTTTATTCAGGCAAACAAAAGAAAAACAAATGGAGAAAAAAAAAAGAATTTGACAAATGTTTCAGTGTGGACAAACCAAAAGAGGAATACAAAGGCCATGCCAAAAGGCCTTATTGTGACCAGATCTTATTGTGTATATTGAGACAAAAAATATCTGCATTAGACAACCAGACTATCTAAATGACCTTCTAGTCAAAGCTAAAAAAACAAGTGTTGTATCTAATTCCATTTTATATACTAAATTACTATTTAATTTTATAGCATGCAATTAAAATGCAAAGTCATCAAAACTCATTTTGCAGAAAATAAAAATGATATTTTACACACAAACTAACCAGTAGCATTTTAACAAAATCGGGTAAAACAACAGCAGAAGCAAATATTTTTACATAGCAGATAGCGTTAATTTAAATTCTTAAGTTTCCAAAGAGTTACAATATAGTTTAAAAAGAGACTTTTGAGTCTTCCAGTAAAAACATTTATGAAAGTAACTGAATGCGATTAATAATGTTGCTTTTGTCTTTTCTACCTTGCCTAGCACAGAAAATATTATCAGCAAAAGATTTAGTTTTTTTTTTTATTTAGATGATGTGAACAAACACAATCTGCCTTGTTATCTAATGCTACTGGTGTCTCTGGTTAGCAAACAGGCTCAGTGCTGTCTGACTCACACCCTCAGCCGCCATTTACATATGGACAAATCTATCCAGCCAAACTGCCAAGATGAGCTGCGACTCTGGCAATCATTACACATAAAAAATAAAAAATTCTTGCATAATACCTCTAACTTATGAGCCATTACAAGTGGATCGCACCAAACCAGACTCCTTGTTTTTCCAAAGTACATGTAATATAAATTCCACATGTCAGTGTTTTATTAAATTATTGTGATAAACTGAAGCTGCAACCTAATAAATACAGCAGTGAATAATGCTCAGAAAAATACTGAGTAAAACATAATGACCGATAAATTTATTGTGCATCATCGAGTTCTTAGCGCACACTTACATAACCACTTTACTCAGTTTCAAGTTCAAGCAATTACTTGTTACAAGAAAATTGCATTGACACAACACAGATTATGCTGGCTGAAATACTTTCCCTCTGGTTTAGTTTTTATTGCAAAGAAATAAAGTTAGAACAAACAGCTACTTTGTACTTTCTCTTCTGCTTTTTAGGAGCAAGATTTGGGAACAGGTTTAAATATATAATGCAACAAATTAGTAACATTTCAGCAATACTAATAAAAGAAAAATATCCTTCTGAGACTAATTTTGAGGTTGCAGTTGGTGAGTGGTTAGAATTACACAACATCTAATAATGACTATTCATCTTTCCAAACTGCTCCACTGTGATGGTGATGCAACTTATGCCGGTTATTATGCAAGTGAAAGGTAGGGTACATCCTGGACAGGTCAACGGTCTGTTGCAGGGTCACATAGACATTTATGCCATGCACACTTCCCAGGAACAATGTCTGTTTTCTCCTGATGAGAGGAAGCCAAAGTACCTGAAAAGATTAATGATAAACATACAAACTCCACTCAGAAAGGCCACTGCTGCCGAATTCATCATGCTTACACTGTTAATCCACAACAATAGCATCCAACCTTTGATTCAATGGTGATGACTAGAATAGGGTTAACCAAATAAATAATCCTATAAGGCTTATCTAAACATACAGTATTTAAAAGAATAAAGTAATTAAAATGTGAGTAATGAAACCTCACTCCTCAATATTCATACGTTTTTCAAAATGTCAGTATTTCCTGTTTAAGTACTCACAAACATTAAATTAGTATTCTATTCTATTAAAATTCTCAACTGTAAATACATTTAATGGATTACTAAATTTAGAGCAACAGCCAAAAAAAGTAAGTAGTGATGGTAATTTACTGAAAGGAGAACCATAAATTAAGAGCAATCATTTGGCAATTATTATTCATACTGACCAACAATGTTCTTCTGATTTTAAATCTACGTACAATAGATAACAATGAGTTCAAATAAAAAAAAGACTCAGGCCACATAAAGCATTTAAGAAGACGTAAAATCTCTACAACCATCTAATCTCCGTTCCATTCTGTCGTCTTCCACTTATCCAGGACCAGGTCGCAGGAGCAACACCCTAAGAAAGGAAACCTTCTCTCACCCCAGCTACATCCTCCAACTCACCCGTGACAATCCGAAGGTGTTGGTAGCTGTAAGACACAGTCTTTCCAGCAGGTCCAGGGTATGCCTCTAGGTCTATTCCCGGTGGGACATGTCCGAAACACCTCACCAGCGTGGTGTTCAGAAGGCATTCTAACAAGATGCCCTACCCAAGATGCCCAATCTGGCTTCTCTCGACTCGGAGGAGCAACGGCTCTACTTGGAGCTCCTTGCGGATGGCAGAGCTCCTCACTTTGTCTCTGAGTGAGAGCCCAGCCTATAGAGGAAGTACATTTCAGCCACTTGTAATTGTGATCTTGTTCTTTCAGTCACCCCCATAACTGGTGAACATTGGTAAAAGACGGAACGTAGATCGACTAATAAATCGAGGGCTTTGCTTTTCGGCTCAGCTCTTTGTTCACCAGTACGGACCAATGCAGCGTCCTAAATATTGCGGACGCAGCACTGATCCATCTGTCAATATCCCACTTGTGAACAAGACCCTGAGATACTTAAACTCATCCACTTTGGTCAGGACCCGTTTAATCTTGATTAATAGTAATGCTCAAAAAGATTCCATAACATACTTAAATCTTATTAAACCCATTCTGGATGTCAAAAATTGGCCTCAAGACATGGATTCCAACTAACTTGAAGGAAAACACTTTCTAAAGCTAACTTTGAAGCAGACTGATATTTATTTAGTCTTTATTTAAAAGGTGAGGTGATAAGTACCTTTCTGCATTTATGTCGCACACTCATCCTCATGAAATAAATACAACTCAAAGAATGAACTAAAAAACACCCAAACTCTTGCAACTTTCTGACAGTATTTAAAGTTTTAAAATAATCCTGACACTTATCAGATCACTAACTACGAACCCACTGACCTCTCGTTGCACCAGTAACCATTCCATGCTTCATGGTGAGACGTGCACGCCTTCTAATCCACCTCTACGTAAAACTAGCCGTCATTCATGCACTGTTGCGTAAAGTGACACGCATCTGCCAAGCTATATAAGCAATCAACTTTAAAAAATACAAATTATTTACTTGTAATTATAAAATAACACTGAGTAAACACAAAAAAATACCACGTAGGCTGCGATGTAACGCAAATATAAAATAACACTAATCAAAATCGCAGATCGCGCTTAAATTTAAGACCAATTGTGATTCTGAGAGTTGGATACTAATAAGTATGAGATAACTAAACAAAAAAAGGTGATGATGAATAAATGATTATTGAAACAGTAAAACTTATTAGAAATTAGCTCTCATGCTAACACGTTAGCGACACATAAAATGTAGTCTTAATTACATGTAAAACATCATTAATCATCCATTTTAAATATGTGTCGCATTAAAACGCAAGCAAAATTTACTATGAGCTTTTAACAACGAGGAAATGTATCATATTTAATTAGTTTACATCCATTTTTCTTTTAGAAACACGGGTGAGGTTAGCTAGCTTCTCCAGTCAGCTCAGAAACCATGTTTCTAAACGTGTTTACATAGAAAGCAGTTACCTTGCTTACTTCTTCTTTGCTTTAATCTTGGACATCCAAAAAAAATAATCGTCCTCAAATGTGATTTTCATAAATGGTATAAAAATAAATAGTTGTAATTATTTCTCCGTCACGTTGGTAAAGCGTCATCCATTCCGAACCGCTTGACAGATTTGTGCAACGTGAGCCACGGTGAAAAACCACGCCCACGGTATGGTGATTGGACGATAAAAATTTCTGTCCAATACTTGATAGGATGGAGAAGAATGAAATGGGCGTGTCTGAATAGGGCTCTGTAGTGCTGCACGTGGATTCCCATGTTACACAACAAGAAGGAAAACAGGACAGGGCCAGTATCTACAGGCCTGAATCCACTCACTCCTACTACATTATTTATAGATCGAAGAAAAAATCAGACTCTATTATATATCATTTTATTTTTATAATAAGCCAATATCAACATATAGCCAATATCAACAATATTTATACAGTAATTTGAACAAAAAACGCCCAAATTCATCAAAATCTATTTTAAAATAATCAATAGTTAATTATTGAATTACATCTTAAACTTCTTAAAATATGTCAGTGGGAAAAGAAAGAAATCCAAATGAGTGGTGAGATGTTGGTCACAAGACAGGAAAGCCTGGAATCAGCAAAGGATAATGTGGATTTATCAAGCATCCTAGAACACCTCTGTCTGGCAAAGCAATCAAAGCAATTAATCACAGACTTTTTCCTGTAACCCTCTCCTCTTTGGTTTGCCCAACATATCTTTATGGACACTGCAGCTACTCCATCATCTCATCACATCATTCCAATCCTTCTTCAACAATATACAAAGCCCCCCTAAAAAGTGGGCCTATAAAGACAGGGTCATCAGTCGCTCTGCCATCTCTGAAAGAATCCCTCTCCTGACCTACTCTAGATAAAAATCTTTTGCTCTGTTCAAATCCACTTCACTCTCAGTCAGTTTTGTGCTTTATTCTATTTTTAATTTGTATATTTTTGTTTTTTAATTATTGTAAAGTGCAGCACATTCTTTTTTTGTATAACTTAGCAATTATTTCTAGATTTATTTATTTTTTTATCATGTCTAATGTATGATTCGTTTTCAATCAAAATGACATGAATTACTTAGACACATTCACCTGTGCATCTTTTGGAGTTATTTTCACGATTGTTAACAGTTTCACTGGTAATGTCCAAGAGGATGATGGAGTGGTGGAAGTATAGCTCCCTGTAGGGCTGTAGTGTTCTTCATTATTAGTAGCTAATGTTTCCATGTGATCTGCTTGTCAGACAGTTGCTGATTTATGATTTACATAACTCGGGGGAACATCGACATGTATGTTTTACAACTTCTCTGCAGGCGAAGCCAGGATTGTTGTAGATTCTAAAAGTCCATGGACCTTTAGCAATGCATAGTGATCTGCATCCATTCATACATCTGCCAAAAACTCAGAAAAATGACCAAAGTGACTGATGAAAATCATGGGATTTTTTTTTATCTCACAGCATTTATTCAAATATCCTTACAGGTAAATAATTAAAAGGAGAAGAGTTTTTACAAGAAATTTATTGTTTTATTCAAGCAACAGAAGCAAAAAGACATTAGGGGCAAAGAGTATAATTGCACTTTTTCTGTGTAATCCTAAATTAGCTATTAAAAAAACACTTTGCATTCAATGGTTCTTTAAACTGTGTAAACAGAATGTTGTTGAACATGTGCTTGTATGTGACTTCGATAAGGCCTGTACATACAGTACCTCTAATTTACCACCCTGTCTTTAAGGCAACACTGTATGTTTACGCAATCACGTCAGTGTTAATGTCAATTAAAATGATCAGTTGTTCTGGAATGAGGAAGACCGGAATTTATAGTGTTACAAAGAAAACAATTGTAATAAAATGTAAAAAAAAAAAAAAAAAAAAAGAAATCCAGTGTTGGTGTATAATGTGACATATTATAATCAAAGTCAAAAGCATTTTCTTCTACGTGCCCCCAAATGATCAGTAACTTACACATCTATCAGATTGAAAATAAAACTATTTTATAATAAAACTAAATGAAGAGTAATGAGTAGTAATTCACATCAATCAGATGGGTCAATGCCAATGAGACATTACACAAAAACTTCATTAAAGGTTTTCTATTTATTAACAAAAGTAGCATTGTAAAGAATATTCACAAGGCACCGTTATCACAGCTGCTGCACTGTTATTTATGGCTGTAGTTTTGACTGTTTCCCCTTATGAGAACAGTTTAAAAATTGTTGTTGCATTTGTACATTTAGCAAAGGCAATACTTTTGTCATGTATAAGAGCACTTTACTGAAATTGTTTCAAATGTGGCACTTTTGTTTCACAAGGCAGTTTTTCTGACTTTAGAAAGGCTACTGGTCTGTTTGGTTTTGGCAATGAGACGCTGTTCTAAAGTATAACTTTACAGCAGAGTGACAACAGTTCAAAAAATGGTTATCAAATATGAGAATAATCAGATGGTTCAGAGAAGTCTTTCTAATTCACAATGTTTTTGGAAGATTTTCAAATTGATGTTTTGATTTCTACAAAAATAGTTCATTAGCACTTGTAGTTCAAAATTTAAATAAAGGTAACATATCCCATTATCTTTAAATTAATATTACCCAAAATTCTCTAAAATGAGAAGACATAGAAATACTGGAGTTACATTCTGAAAAGCGAAAAAAAAAAAAAGTCAGCTGGAAACTTGGACATCTTTACACACTAAGAACAAAATCAAAGGCACCTGACGCAATTTTAGAGATTAATAATAAAATATAATAATGTTCATGAGGAGTTCAAAAGAGCTTTATGACAGTATACTTCAATATTTATATTAAAATTGGCGTTTGTGTGTATGTGTGTGTACATGCAACGGCACAAAAACCAATTAGAAAGAATATATTTTTGCTGAATGAGTTTTCCTTCCCCCCGCCCAGTAGGCATTTTTGTTTTCCTGCATTCTTTGGTATATGACCTGCCATCACGTTGAATGTTGTGATCTCCACTGTGGTGAATTAAAACAGGGTGGAACAGTGTTATTTTAACTTAAACACTTGTGCAAACAAACACATACACACAGTATAAGTCAATCCGGGACAAGGAATGGAGACCCCTGCAGAGGTGAATAATTTGGAGGTCAGTATGCATTATTTATGGGACTTCTTCCTCTGAGACTCAAGGTATGCACATTGCCCCACTCCTCTTCTTCATCATTGCCTCCTCTCAATCATCCTGAGGTAGACCAAACTGTAAGAAGAAAATCAGATTTTTTTAAAAACAATTTTTAAAAATGATCACAAACCACAACAATAGTAGATTTTGTACACGTTGGCAGTAAATAGCCTTCCTTGCGAAAGTCATACTTGTACATTTTTCCCAGTGCCATTATAAAATTTATTTTAATCAAGTACATTAAAATACTGTATTATTCCCAAAAAAGCCCACTTTTTAATAGAAGCAAACCCTTTTTTGTTCCTGAAAATTAAATACAGCAAAGCTTAATCCAACAAAAATAACTTCCATACGCAACTTTAGCTCAAGCCTGACATGTCCATGTCCTTTTAAATAGCGCTTTAAATAGCGTTACTACGCATGTGCAGTTTGTGCTAGTACCAGTTTTGTACTGAGACTAATTTTTTTGTCTTGCAAATTTTATTTTTGCAAATAGATTATTCATAGACGAGCACCCCATCAGTGCGGGCGCCAGTATTGGGAATAATGCGGTCTTTAAAGTTGTTCATATTTAGATTGTTCACTGAACATTTTTTTGTGAATGAAAAAGTGTAGATCAAGATAATTTTGTTTTTAAACTAGTTTTTTGTCCCTCATGGCTCGATACTTACCAATAATGATGATGATGATGATCACTATGACAGCAATCAGGATAGCCCACATCTAAAATAAAAACACACAAAGAAAAGTTAACCTTCAACCAGAAAAACAATTGTGTTGAAATGTGAAACCACATTCATGTCAAAGCAACGTAGCCAAATGGATTTTTCTTAAAAATTAGGTTTTGTAAACCTATTAATAATTCCCTGTAGAGTCAGACTGTGACTTGATTCAAACTTAAGATCAGCAAAACGAACATGAATACTGATCTCTTACCTTGAGGTTTTTCCACCAGTATTTTCTTTTCAGCTTAGCAGCACTGGTCTCAAACTGAGAGGCTCCAGCTTGCAAAGCATCAGCTCTGTCATCCAGTTCTGACAGTTTCTGATCACGTTCCAAGACTTTGTCCACATTGACACGCATAATATCCACCACCTAACCATTAAACAAAAAAAAAGAAAAAAAAAATCAACAGTGAAAAAAATACTTGTTCTTTCAAGAAATATTTTTTGTTAAATAGATTTGAATATAATAGCCCCTTATGGTCAAATCACAATTAGACCATATATTTTTATTGTTTTAGTTACTTAATTTACAAAACACACTGAGATGGGAGAAAAAGGCTTGTAAATACACCATAACGTGATTCATAGGATGTAATGATGTAACATTTCAAATGCAAAACAGTTTCAAGCAACACCTAACGTCTCAGCCAAACACGAGGGGGAAAAGTCAATCACCAGTAGCTCTTCTAATGCCAAAACCAAGCGGGTGTACATGTGCACAGACAGTTTCACCGAATTTGTTCAACTGATCCACAAACCTCTCCGCAGCCCCTCCCTTCAGACAGGGCAACATTTTAGTGGAGTGCAGGCTGATGCAGTCTCATGCAGACCTTACATAACTATGGAGACGGTGATTACATAAATATCTGGCAGCCAATTGGATACTGTGTGTGACACACGGAGGTTAAAGTTCCGTGTGGGAGGGGAAAACCCTCAACAGACAGAGTGAAAACAGTGGTAGTGATTATTCTGAGACTTGTGAGCCCTAAATTTATGCTCATACTAAAAGGTTTTTGAAAGTTTCTCAAAAACCATAAAAGTTTTCTTCAAAAAAAAAAAAAAAAAGAGGCCCTCTGACTAATTAGATACCACGTGCGGGGAAACAGAGGAGCAAAATGTATTTGGTGAATCATGGCAATGCTGCCAAGGGTTATGCAAGTTTCAAGCACAAGACTGAACTGAGACGGGAGGAAGGTATGGGTAGAAGAGGAAGTTTTGAAGAAAAATAAAAAGAAAAAATTGACCTTAATTTTCAGTTCATCTAATTGTTAATATGTTCAATCTATGAACATATTATGTATCGGCGGTGTTTTAGGTCCAGTGTACTGTCGAGTTGTGCGGCCTTGTTGAGAAGAGAGGCTCGGCGCCTCTGCACATGCCACGACCAAACTCCTATGATGCAACTAAACTCTGTCCCATTCTGTTGTATGCTTGTTGTATGTGATATTTTCCATTTAACTGACGCATAATATTTATTTAAATCTAACTCTGATTACTTGAACCTTAACCACTACCCATATTTATGCCTACTCTCGCATCCTAAACTTAACAAGACCTCTAAACCTATTCAAACACTTTTACCATTAGTATAAGTCCTAAAAGTCTTAATTTTGCAGGTAATTCAGGTCAGATAAATTTGTTTATCAGACGTGGCTCTACTGTGTATGGATGCAAGACAACACCAGTGTACATTAGCGGAGATGTACTAGGTCGCTTGTCTCGACGGGGAAGCTCAGTTCAACAGGGATTGTGTCATGAGGCGGAGTTTGGATGCGGCATAGGAGTTTGGTTGCGTAATGGATGTGCGCTAAAGCGCCGAGGCTTTCATCATGACGGGCCTCACAACTCGACAAAATACCTGCTTGTATCAGTTCAAAGTGCAAGCCTAGTGAGAACAGAAATAGCTATTTATTCTATTTTAAAAGTTACAAATAACCAGCAATATTGTTTCCACAGAAAATAGATAGCATTTGCTAAATTAATACTTTGCTAGCTCAGCATTTGAAGACAAAAATAGAAAGAACAAAACTGCTCAAATTTAAAATGTCTTACCTCATCCACTTGTGCCTGAGTCTGCTGGAGGCGCCTGTTGCCGGATGCGCCACCAGAACCATCTTGACCAGCAGATGACCTAACAATACAACCAAAATGCAAAAAAATCTTAGCTTCCAATGTGAGATGCACTGTATTTTACATCCTTAGATCCCCATTCCCATCCACTGATGCAATTCTTTCTTGAATAAAATGTTAATAAGATCAAGATCAAACTTGAATACAGCTCCCAAGTGCATAACAACATTTCCTGCTGTGTACCAATTTTATATACAAGTAACATTATTGACGTACGATTTTCTGAATCTTTGCTTTTTAACTCAAACAGCCAAATGTTATACTTTCCATTAATTAGAAACCCTTCACCAAGCCATTTGTTAACTTGCTGACCTGTAAAAATGACCATTATCTTTTCAGAAAAAAAAAACTCCAACATGAGACAAAAATATAATTATCTTATCCAAAAAATGTATTTCATGGTGAAATAAATAGATTTATTTAAAAATAGGACTGTCTATCTAAAAGATAAAAAGTTTATGCAAAAGATAATGCTCTCACGGTTTAGTGGCCAATTCGTACATAAAAGTAAAATACTTGCACTCAAGTAGGAGTTAAGTGTATTTAAGGCAAAAAATGACCACAGTAACACTGATGTCACACGGTTGACAACAACGGATTTTTTACTTTACCTTTTACTCTTATTTAGTTACTTTTTTATTCCAAGTAATTTTATATTCTACTTTTACACTCATCAAGTCCTGTCTTTAACTGTGCTCATAAAAGATTTCAACCCCAAAGATAAAAACTTGCTTGAATAGAATTTAAAACAAATATTAGGCTGGGGCGGCACAGTGGTTAGCACAGTAGCTTTAAAACAAGATCATTGGCAATCGAGTCCCGGAGTGAGGGTAAGGATTGGCCTTACTGTGTGGTGATGCAAGTTCTCCTTGTGTATGTGTGGGTTTTCTTTGGGTACTGCGGTTTTATCTCACCCTCTGAAAACATGCATGTCAGGTTAATTTACCACTACACAATTGCCCCTTGGAATGTGTGTGTGTGAGTGTGCGTGCGTGCGTGCGCGCGGCCCTGCAACAGATTGGCGACCTGTTTAGGGTCTTCAGTGCCTGTCGCCTGAAAGCAGCCAGGATAAGCTCTGGCACCCCTGTGTCCCTATCAGGGATAAGCAGTTCAGAAGACGAACAACAAAATATTAGGCCATGCAAAATCCAGAAAACTTACAAGATCCTCAAACCCTTCTAGCTGGGTATGATAAGGATCCAACATCTCTGTTGAACATGTTTGAAGTCAGTGTGTCACATTTTTTCTAATCAGCTCAAACATCTATTATCTGTCTATAGTATATAGCTAGTATGTTCAGTCGTGAGTTATTTAGCAACATGTAACTTTGTGTGTATTTGATATTTTATGTTGTTTTTAACTATTACTGTATTTTTTTTATATTTCTAAATGTGATGTACGCAACCTTGAGTGCCTAGAAAGGTGACTTAGAAATAAAAAATGTATTATTGTGCCACTCTAGAACAGTGGACAACAGTTACAGAGCATTTTCTTACATATTAAAGTGTTTAGAACTTTTTCACAATCCTTTTTTTGACCTTTTAAAAATTGTGATAAAGACATGAGGTCATTATATCTGTGATCTAATAATAGCAATCTGACTATTTTTAGAAGGCCATATGTTGAACTACCAACCTTAAAGAATTGTCGCTTTTGAAAGCTTTGGTTGAATTTTTTAGAAAACTTTTAAATAAGAATATAAAGAGAAAATTTGTACAAAGTTGCATTTATCTGCTAGCTTTGTTAATTTACTAACTTGTTTTCTATATTTTTTAACCAGACTTGGATTTTTATGCCTCAACAACACTCTTAACAACTGATCTCTGCTGCCACCCTCTGATCTTATAGATGATTGCTTAAAGGGTATTTGTTTTTCCCAGTTTTGGCACATGGTGAAAGTTGATTGTGCTAATTGTAAGAATGGAAGAAGAAACAAACATGATTTTCTTTAAAAGAATGTGTATTTAATCTAGATAGTATGTCTTTTGTTTGATGTGAGACAGCTGCAGCACACATTAGCCAAGTACTCCCACACATTAGTAAAATACTGCTGAACGTGTCTCCCCTCTACTTAAAATATTTTCCATCACGAGATAAAAACCTCCTATGAGTTTTTGCAGAACAGGGAAACCGATAGTAACTTATAGATAGCCACATGTGGTTTTCACTCTAAGATAACACATTAAAACAATAGCATGAAAGCAGGATGTTCAAGTGGAAAGGAAAAAACAGATTTAAAAAGCTTGGCAAATTCTTTGTTCTATAGAGGTGGAACAAAAAGGATTCCATTACGATTAATAAAGAGTATTATTATTTGAATGACAGAAGTGTGCTTTGTTGATAATTTGCTGAAATGCAATGCAAGGTTGTTGATGTGTGTGTTTCTTTTAACTGGTTCATACCAGTGAGCCAATTTAACAAAGCCACCTTTTTACAAACACAAACATCGTAATACAAAAAGTAAATAAGAAACATGAGCACAAGGCCAGAAAAACCAGTACACTACAGTTCAGAAGCAATTACTCCTATCAAGTAAAAATAATTTATGACTATTATCAATATGTTTGGGGTGGAGACGGTGGCCGCGTGGTTAGCGCGTTCGCCCGCGGACCGGAAGGTCGCGGGTTCGCGTCCCACGGAGAGCACGTCTAGGGTCTTTGGAGAAGACACCTAACCCCCGCTTCTCCCACCATTGGCGCCGTTGAAGGGCAGCCTGCTGCGGTGTAAGGAGTGCAGCAAACAAATTTCCCCGATGAGGGATGAATAGAGTAATTCAAATAAAAAATGTTGTTCTTGTCTTATAGAAGACATATCTGGACGATAAGAGGCACGTAGACGTGTATATGTTTTTTGTCTGTTTTTTCCAAAGCTATGTATTATTTTAGCATTCCAAGCATGTGAATAAGTCTTTAAGTCCTATCTAGACTTCTAACTGAAGACTGATAACATCCTTACAGTAAATTAACTGCAAGGATAAAGAAAATATACAAGGAATTTTGGCTACATGTACACTTCAGTGAACACAGTGCACTTCTTTGATGGATGACCTTTTATTAAATATGTAAACAGAACTATTTTTCTCTCCTCTGGAGTTTTTAAAATACAGCTTTTCATTTGGTCTTTTCACTCTAGTGAAGAATAAGGAGTAAAAGGTTAAATTCAAAGAATCAATATTCCATCAATTGTTGTTTAATTAACAGGAGTGGAGGCCTTAGTTGGCAAAAAATACATGTTCCGTTCCATTGTCTTCTGCTTGTCCAGAGCTGGGTCATGGGGCAACAGTCTTAGATGAGAAGCCCAGACTTCTCTCACGACGGCAGCATCCCCCAGTCCACCGGGGAGGATCCCGAAGTGTTCCCTGGCCAGCTGTAGGACAAAGTCTCTCCAGCAGGTCCAGGGCCTTCTTCTGGATCTCCTCCCGCTGGGACGTACCTGAAACACCTCACCAATGAGGCATTTAGGAGGCATCTTAACCAGATGCTCGAACCACCCCATCTGGCTTCTCTCGATCAACAGCATGTGATAATAAAATATGCAACCAGTATATGTAACAGCTCACTTATCATCATTAAGTTATCTTCAGTATATTTAATAATTAGCTTATTCTTATGGATATCTAATTTCATAAAAGTTTTTTATGAGCAACTAATTTTTATGACAACCATTACAAATAAATGCACAAATTACAACTTTAATTTATTCAATTTGGAAAGATTTATTTCAAAGAGCGACAAGACGGACCATTTGCAGATGGTAAGCTATGTACCACATGGCATGGCATGCAAGTTAAATACCATCATATCTAGCCATCCTAAGCTCCTTTTTTCTCAAATTAATTGCAATACTATTTAAAAAAAACAAAACAATTAGGATGAAATTAATTGTGATACTTTGCTTCACACAGTTTGCACATTGTTTGCACCAACCAAAAATTACGTCTTTATTTGCAAAATAAGCAAGATTTCTGCAACTCCTACAAACTTAAACTTACAAATGCTGACACCAACTGGTGTTAGTTCCACAGAGTATCTTTTCAGTGTTGTGTGCATATTAAAACACTTGCACGCTCAGTGGACACTTGTAAAACAACTTACAGTAAATTCATCAATTTTTTTTTTTAAATAATACATATTTTTCCCATGGCCCGTACCTAACCCCCAGACGGACCAGGTGCGGCCCGCGGGCCATACGTTTGACACCATTGATCAAAAAGCGCAAATTTACTATATTAAGCTGAGAAATTGCTTGTTTAAATAACTGTCATAACTCATCCAATCATATTTACCACTGTGGATTGTTAAACTAATTTATTTTCAGTGGCATTTAAATTAAAATGAGAATTTAGATTGTATTAAACTTCCACGCAGTTTGATTAAGCAGGGCCAACAAACCATACACATCAACAGGAAACGTTAACTTTACTTAAAAAATCGAAAACCTCTCATCAGTCAACATTTAATTATTGTTAAATTGTGTAAATCGGTAAAGTTTGATGAATAGTTTGTGCTTTTATATATGACTTAAATGGTTTGTTTTATAGATCGTAATGACTTCATTAGTAAAGCTAATAATGCTAAAGCTAACTTAGTGTTAGCACTTGTTGCAGGCTAAAAGTTTTGGGCGTTGTTTTTTAAGATCTCACAAAATAAAAAAAAATAGAAGCCTTTTCTGTTTAGAAACTATTAACGGATTTAAGTAAAAGAACAAAATACTTACATATTGAAAAGGATTTTTAAGACTTTTGGGATTTCTTAATAGCAATGTGTCAAAGCTCGTAACAGCTAGCACTGTCGTAGGTGTTGCCTTCCGGACAATCGGAAACGAAAACTATCAGCCACACATGAGAAATCAATATCCCAATAAAATGGGTAAAAGCCCTGTAAAATGAGTAAAATGGCAAATCATTTAAGTCTTTACAATATTTTTTATATAAAAATGTTCCATTGATTTTTTTTTGTTAAATGCATGATGTGCAAACTATTTCTACCACACTTAAAAACAACAATTAAACTCATTTAGTCACCAAATTAATACGTTACTTTATGCGTAAGTTTATCATTTTTACGTTGCATATGTTTCATCTGTACATGGAGAAAAGTTGGTAAAACTATGATCAATTATTCTTAACATGATTAAGTTTGTATAGATTTGTACAGTTAACCTAGGATTTACATATTTACTAGTATTTATAAATTAATTTTTCAGATTGCAGGCTTTAAACTCAATCATTTTACATGGGGCTGCACAGTGGCCTCACAGCATGAAGATCAGGGTTCGAGTCTCAAAGGGGGTGTGAGGCTGAAAAACTGGCCTTTCTGTGTGGAGTTTGCATATTCACCCTGTGTCTATTGTGGGTTTTCTCCAGTTTCCTCCCAACCTACATGCATGCCAGATTGATTGGCTGCCACAAAATTGCCCCTGGGTTTGGTTGGTCATCTGTGTGTGTTGCTCCGCAACAGACTGGCAACCTGTTCCAGGTGTACCCTTCCTCTTGCCTGAAATCAGGCAGGAAAGGCTCCAACACCCCCCATGACCCTGTTAGGTATAAGCGGTTCGGGAGACAAAACAAAACTGGACTATTTTCTATCTTGATCTTATTCCCTGTGTGACTGTTAGATATGCACAGAGAAAGCAGCAGGCCGTGACTTGCATGTGACATATAGAGGAACAAAAACTCATGCTTGTCTTCAACTTCCCTTAGAACTCTGATCACATTTTGACAAAGAATTTCTCATTTTATTAGATAAAAAGAAACACCAATGAAGAAGACTACATTTTTTAATGAAACACCGCAAGTGTCTGGTCAGGATATTCATTGGTTGTACAACAATTAGCAAGTATAGTAAAAAAAAATCTAACTGTTAAGTATGTTATAGCAATCTCTATAATTTTAATTACAGACGATAAAGATCACAAAATAAGACTAAGAGATCAGAAATATGTAGGATAAAATAAAACCATGACAGATGAGATTGATTATACCACAATGATTCTTTGATTACCGGTAGTTCTTTTAGTGGAGCTCACTTGAATGCTTTGAAAGAAATTACAAGTTGGAACCCTTTCAGAAAGGGTGGGTGGCACAGTGGTAGTACAGAAGGTCAGGGTTTGAGTCCTGGAATCTGGGCGAGGTTTGAAACACTGGCCTTTCTGTGTGGAGTTTGCATGTTTTTCCTGTGTATGCATAACAGGGTACTCCAATTTCTTCCCACCCTCCAAAAACATGTATGATAGGTTAATTGGCTGCATTGCCAGTAGAAATGAATGTGTGTGGATGGTTGTCTGTGTGGATGGCCCGCACAACAGACTGGGGAGCTGTTCGGGTTGGTGACTTCCTCTCGCCTGAAATCAGCCGGGATAGTCTCCAGCACGCCCGTAACCCCTTTACGGATAAGCGGTTCAGAACACGAAACCAAACAATCAGCTTATTCAACATAGAAATGATTTAAAAAGTAATCAGGTTTCCAGAAACCAATTTATGAGTACAATAATAAACAAAAGAAAGTTAAGAAATAATGAAACAGATGAATATTTAAAAAATTGACACAAAGATACCATAAAGACAGCTTAGTCTGAGTTATATATTTGTGTCTAGCATACAAAACATTATTTAGTACAATCATTGTCGTGCAAAATTCTACTTAAAAGTTAAAAATCAACTACATTCAACTAACTGTGCGTCTCCCTAGTTTAAAATTAGAAATATTTTCCATTACCTACAATGTGAGACATTGGGTGAAAGTTTTACTCTTATTATTTTTTTACTAAATTATAAACCATTCCAAGTCTGTGTAATACCTCATTTGTCCAGGAGTTATTCACTATAGAAAAGGTTTCAAAGTTGTCTTCTTGACAGTGTATTTGAGGATCGGGTTGTCTTTTGCCTTCTAATTTCATTTAGGACAATAGAAGACAATTAGCACACAAAAGAGGTTAGGAAGACCCACCTGTACCATTCTTAACAGGTAACATAACCTTTCAAAAGAACAGTTGTTGACAGGTTTGTTGGGGGCAACTCCTCCTAAGGGGTTGGTATACTCAGGTTAGTATATATAGAATCAGTTCTCAGGTCAATTCTATCAGATTGAAAATGATTTCTGGATGGAAGTCAAAATGTCTTGATCATCAAATACTCTGTCCGAAGACAAATTTGAGGCCTTTTCTAAAATAAATATCCCATGTCATATTCAATGCATTTTAATAAAAATATTCCCAGCTAAATTTAAACATATTTAAGTCCGAACTCATTATATCCCGATTCAGTTGGAAATAGTTACAACTGAATGTAAGAGATGTGCCACGCTCTTAAAAAAATCAAGCAATTTTAAATGCTTGACCTAATTTCTGGTTGGATATGCTTCCTATGCATTCCTAAACCTTTATTTATTGACGTCAAAAGTTTGATGAGGGCCAAAGTATATTTAATAGTCTTTATATTTTGTTACTGTTGTTTTTCTATTTAAATGTAATTAGACAAAGTTAAATTGTTACTGGTCTTTTCAGGGTCATGCTGTGCAGTCTCATTTGGCTACATTCCAGATCCTTCATCCATCACGGCTTCCCTCTCAGGTGCCTTAGGTTTCTGCCAAAGGATGAAGACTTTAAAAATTGTTTTATCAGTTTGTGAAAAAAACATCCAAATTCAATAACTGTTGGAACTTACATTATTAATTTCTTGCTTGGCCGGTGCTTCATTGAATGGCAAGTGAGGCCTCTCTTCCTGTAAAATCAAAGATTACAAAGAATAAACACATTCTTTTTAAAAATTGTTTCTCTTTTTCTAAATCTGAATGCAAAAAAAAGTACACTAAACCTTCCATTCTGTCTATCAGATGTTTGTCATTTGATATGTAGAGCAAGTTCTTTGACAGTCAATGACTTTGCAGACTTGGTATGCAGGAGCACATTAAAGGTAAAGCTCTTACTGACTCGCTTGACTAAGTTACACTTTATCCTCCTTTAACAGAGGGCCATTTCTCAGCTCCTAGTCTGCTTTCAGGATGTAGTCTTTGTTCCTGATGTTCAGTTTCGTCTGGATAGAATCTCACTATGAGCTTTTCAAACAGGGACACCTTTCACTGAAGCTCTCCTGTTGATGATGTCTAAAGTTACTGGCATTCAGACTCTTCCACAAAACTTTTAAGCTTGACTGAGATGTAAAAAATATTATTTGGTTCATATATATTGTGCGCAAAAGGACAGTCAATAAAATTTAAAAAGACACATCCATCAACCTGTTTGCTGTCCCATTAATTGTGTCTAAGGATTTGAACAAGACATGGACAAATTATTCAACTCAAGGAAATTAATTAGTTAATTATAACTGATAAAATGACTGTAAAACAAATTGTGTAACTTAATGAGATAAAGAGCAGTAAATATTAAATCAATCTCTAATGATTTGTTGGAATAAATATGGAAAATAAAGTGTGATTTGCACTATAGTTTGAGCACTTTTGATTGCACGCGGATTTACAACCAAAACAGTGTCTAGTGACTGTTTAGTTGAGAACAATGGGACTTAAACAATTCATTTTAATACCTAGTTTGCACTTAACAGAAGCTTGTATCAATGCCAAGTAAATTAGTAAAAAACAATTAATCTGTGCTTACTTACATATCCTACATTCAGCTCCATCAGCTCTCCGATCTCGCTGACCTCTGTGCTGCAGCCTCCAGGAATGCACTCCAGTTCACGCCTGTCTCTTATTTTCTGCAGGAAGTCATATGCAGTCGATTTTTCCAGCAAAGCTAGCAGGTAAACAGGATAACACAGAAACACTCATCTTAGCACAGAAAAATTTTAAGTATTTTGACATGGAGCATTATTCGATATGGTTATAAATCCACTTCACCTCCTTCACAAATGTGGATCACCAAGACCATCACAGCCAACATCTTAACAGCCATGTCCTCTTTATTTTCCACACTCTTGAATATTCTGATCCCTCCAGCTTCATGCACTTTTTGCTTCAACTCCCCACGCCCACCAAAGTCTAGTGAGTAGTCCCATGGGTTGACATGCATCAGGTGGATCTGTGGTAAGGAGGTACAGAGAACACAACTGTATAGAAAAGATCATTCAAAGTTTTTGCTTAAACACTAGTGCTTAAATAAGATTTCAGCTTTGTCCTTGCATTAAAAAGATGGAAGTTGTTGGTTTATGACGGTCAAAAGTAACTTTTGCTAAAGTAAAGAACATCATTGTTTTTGTTCATAAGATGGCATCTGCTATAAAAATGGAAATAAATTTTAAAAACTAAATAATATAGTTGGCTGCACAGTGATGTAGTGGTTAGAACGGTGGCCTCACAGCAAGAATGTTGGGGTTCAAGTCCCAGAGTGGAATGAGGCTCTAAACACTGGGCTTTCTGTGTGGAGTTTGCATATTCCACCTGTGTATGCGTGGGTTTTCACTGGGTTCTCCAGCTTCCCCTCATCCCCCAAAAACATGAATGTTAAATTGATTGGTTGTCACAAAATTGCCTCTAGAAATTAGTGTGTGGCCCTGCAACATACTGGGGACCTGTTCGGGTGTATCCTGCTTCTTGCCTAAAATCAGCCGGGTTAGGAGAGTGTAAGGAGAAGCGTTTCAGAAGACTAACCAATTTCTTCTACCAACCCAGGTAGAAGACGTGCTATACAAGTAGAATCTATTTCCCTTCAGTAGGTTTATAGTAGCTGTCTTACATTTAAACTAAGACACCAACATGTGACTCTTAAAAATGTCACATTGGATTTTTTTCCCCTAAAAATATGTTTTATAAAACTTGCTGACTACATCTGTTTTGATGATGAGCAATACACCCACAAAAATAGGGCCAATGTTTAGTTCTATGAAAATCTGAAATCTGTTGGACTATTTATGGACTATTGAATACTGGAGAAACTAAAGCAGACCTCAGTTGAATGTTCACGTCTTTAGATCATTTTCAGGCTTTTCAAATATAAGTACTTTCTAAGATACTTGACAAGACATGTGGGACAACTTGTATGAGATAATCAAGCCTTAAGTTCCATGTTTTATCCCGTAGGGGGCACTACATTCTTCCCTGCACCCGGAAATAGCAAAAAGCTTTGAATTTTTAGTTCAGCTAGCTTTAGCTAAAATTAAACTATTTCTCGGCTCTTTTATTAATATCTGTTGTAAAAAAAGAAACAGCGTTGAATTATTATTATTTTAACACAGTTGGATTACTTTAACTGATGTATTTTATGTTAAAAAAATCATTTTTGAGTATTTCGACAGCCATAGTAAAAAAGCTAACGTTAGCTTCAATGCTAAGTTAGCTTCCACGTTCAACAGTAACGCTGCAAAATGACATCGGAACGTTCCAATTCACCTGTCTGCAAATGGTAAATGCAATTAAAATCAAATTTTAAACCTTTAGTGCTGCCTTTGATGTGTAATTTGGTTATTTAAACGTGTGGCTTGACTCGTTATATGTGAAAAGTTAACTGGTTGTTTAACAGCTGTTCAGTCGCATGGCTGGGTGGTTGTTCCAACATGTTTTATACATATAATACTTGATTCATTTATTAAGTGCATTTTCTTAATTTTTTTTACATTATATGGATTTTTTTGGTTCTTATTTGATGTATATTTCTGTCCAGTTAGTAAGATTGTTGGAATAGCCCGCTCACATGTGACATTGTCAGTTTATTCATTCAGAAGTGATCCATTGTACAAAAGGCATATACTCTGTCCACAAGACATGTTTAAAGCCTTATCTACATGTTAAATTTGTGTTTCAGATTTGGTTGTAATATGACCTCCCTGTCTGCCCAATCTTTAACTTCAAGCTCCTCATGCAGGAATCTACCTGGGGAGGGAAATCCGGTAGGACATATTCTCACACACAAATTCTAAAGTAGATGAATGCTGTTTTATATTCTAATTTGGAATTACTTGATCAGGTACAACCAAAGCCCCCTCTCTTGCAAATTCTGCGTGTTGCTGGAGCTCAGGAGGATGTCTTCACACTTAAAGAGGTAAGCTATCAAAAAAAGAAAAAAATTGAAACATTCACTGGGATCCCCCACTCAGAAACAAGACCCTGAGATACTTAAACTCCTCCACTTGACCCAAAGCACATAATTCTGTTGGATGCATATTTTATGGTCATTAAGCAACACATTGTCTTGTCATTTTCATCTGGTTGTAACAGTGGGACATTGTTAATTTGCATTATGTGTGGAAATGTCATCTCTTGGCAATTATTAAACAATATATACCGTATTTTCCGCACTATAAGGCGCATCTAAAAACCTTAAATTGTCTCTAAAGTCCACGATGCGCCTTTTAACCCGGAGCACCTTATACATGGATCAATATTGAGCTACAACAGGTGTCGCAACTGCGGTAAGCAGCCGCTGATTCCATTTTTTCCCCATAGAAGAAGTAGTGCGCGGTGCATGCTGGGATATATGAAACAGTGTCTCATTTCCATTTGTGTGTTTGTGTAAAGACCCTGAAATGGCTCCTACCAAGAGACACTGTTACAACGCAGAGTTTAAACTCAATACGATTGGTCACGCAGTAGAACACGGGAATAGAGTCGCAGCGAGAGAGTTTAACATTAACGAATCAATGGTGAGGAAGTGGAGGAAGCAAGAGGATGCGCTGTGCCAAGTAAGTAAGACTACACAGAGTTTCCGCGGGAACAAAGCGAGATGGCCACAGTTAGAGGACAAAGGTGAACAGTGGGTTGTTCATTTTGGGAGTAAATGGAGTTGTCAGAAAGCTGTTTTGCAATTGTTAATAAAGTTTGACTGACCGTTTTTTTTTTTTTTTTACATTCCCTTTAGCGCAGCACCATCTAGTGGATGCACAATGTAACCCCAGCCTTTACTGTAGCGCCTTATAATGCGGTGCGCCTTATATATGGAAAAAGTTTTTAAAAATGTCATTTATTGAAGGTGCGCCTTATAATGCAGATAATACGGTAACTAAAGTAGAGGAAAGTGTTTGTATTAATTAGTTTTAAACAAGAAAGCACCTTTGTGTAATGGAAATATCTGTTTTGCCTGTTCAGGTGATGCACTACTTGGGTCAGTACATAATGGGAAAACAACTATATGACAAGCAGAGACAGCACATTGTTCACTGCCAGGACGATCCTTTAGGAGAACTTCTAGAAGTCGAGAGCTTTTCTGTCAAAAACCCAAGGTATGATTTGGCCATACCCAAAATTCATTCCAGAAAAATACTTTATACCAATGTTTTTTTTTTTTCTAACTTCATTTAAAAAATTTTTTTTTATATTTCAGTCCAGTTTATGAAATGCTCAAGAAGTACGTGGTTGTACTTGGTTGTGCTGGTAAGTTGCAGTTAAATTTTAGTTTTACATTTGCTCAAGAATTTTTTCCCTTATCTAAATGTGTGTGAAAGACAAGCAGTTGAATGTTAATGTGAAAATACATTGAATATTTGTCATCTATTGCAAATCAGTCATTTTTTTAGTTCCGTAAGGTATGATGAACTTCCTGTTTGATTAATGTTTTACCTGAAATTTGAAGAGAACATCGTGGGAAAAAACAGGAGTTCATGTTTTATGATCAGAAGATTTTTTTTTTCCCAATTCCTTTTGAATTTCCTGTGGACACAAGTATCTTTTTTACTTTTCAAGAAGACTTTTCTTTTTCCATTTTTTTTCTTCATGTCCAAGAGGGCTACAGCGACAGTGTTCAATGCTATGATTGTAAGGGGGGTTGTCCTTTTCTGTTACTGTGTCTTATTTGAAATGCAGACGCAGCAGAGAATCTTTCTGTGGGCCGTGAGTGTGTAGATGGCGGAGTGGAGGAACGTGGTCAGGTAAAGCTGAAACATGGTGCTCAGAAGAAACAGAGGCTCGCATTTTTCACCCCAGTGTACACAATCCTCCAAGACAGGAAGTTGCACTCCTACTTAATCTCAAATCTCCAGTTTGAGATTAAGTAATATGTCAATTCATCTTAGTCACACTTACTCCTTTATGACTTTGAGGCACTTTTTAGTTTTAAACTTAAAACTTCTCATTATATAAAGATCTTTCACAAGTTTTGTCAATACAATTTTTAAAAAGACAATTATAAAAATGTCCTTTTCCACTTTAATCCACTTAATAAATGTTTAAATTTTGATTGATATTTTTTAACGTAGGTCAATCTCATTGTACCTCAGTGTATTGCTACATCCCATGATCTGCTCAATTTGTAAAGTAAGAGAATTTCTCCAAATTGAGGTAGAGGATTTGCTCAGTTTAATTAAGGTGTGCTTCTTGTGTGCACTGAGGAGAGTTGAGCTGCAGTCTGCTGTCTTCGTTGGTGTGTGTTTGTACAGAGTGGCACCGTCTCTGTACAACCCTATCCCTGGGTTCGACCTGGTTGGATTTCTAACATGCTTTTTGTGCGACCCACCAGCTCCACCCTGTGGATGGGGGGCAGAGTCACTGTCTCTGTCTCAGAGTTCTCTTCTCTGACGCAAACTGGAGGATCTCAGCTCCTGATCAGCAACTGGCTTTTACAGCCCTTGACATTTTTACCCATCCCCGTGACCCTACAACCCATTCTTGCTTGTTCTTTGTCTAGTAATTCACTTTGAGCTAAGGACGGTGTACCTTAAAAAATTCTCACTTATCAAAATAATGACGTTTTGATTTGCTGCACAACCTGAAACAACACCAATAACTTGCCAAAACTTGACGTTTGATTATACTTAACAAATTTTCCAAGTGTGGGATCAATAAAGTAAATCTAACCTAAACCAGATGATGAAATGGCTTGGGATGAAAATGTTCTGAATTGGTTTGGTTCAAATCAATCTAAATTAATTAATCTGACATGAATTCTTTCATATTACATGAATATTTTTCTATTATGTATTAAATTTAAGAGATCATACTGCACTGTTTGCTCCAAAAATGCCATTTCTGTTTTTTATCCTATTGAGCCTTTTTTTTTTTTGAGGAGATGGTAGAATAAGTACAAATAAACCCAAAGTTTTACCTAGTACCAATTAAAGACATAACAAACCTTTTATAGTTACGTGTTAATCGATATATAGGCCTTTTTACCTGATCTTTTTACATCTCAGGTTTTATTTTAAAATTGCATCTCAAAAGACACTCTTCACCACCCTAAATTTCCCTCCCGACCCACACCTTGCTTTTCCTGTAACCCGTCTCACAACCTACATAACTAGAGGCCATCTTGAAAGGAGCTGCGATTCCTCCATGTGTTCAGTTGTGGCTCCATATTCTAATGTCTAAAATTTCTCGGTAGATGTGCGAGGGTGTAGTAAAAGCAGGAGCCTGGGCCGGCAGCGACGAGCCTCTCCTGCAGACACCCTCCCAGAGGCGACCTCGCGATCCAGATGATGGTAAAGCAGTTCATGACAGATTTAGCAGGTTCAAACCAGAAAAGCTGAGTTTAACTGTTCCAAACCTACTCAGACTCATTCGATGGTCACGCACACTCCGCCTGCAAGCGTCCCAAACTGGATGTCAGCCTGGAGGAATGGGATCTGTCTGGCCTGCCGTGGTGGTTTCTGGGTAATCTGCGTAATAATTACAGCCGAAGAAGCAACGGCTCAACTGATATCCACACAAACCAAGTAAGAGAACTGATATGCTGAGAAAATAAAATGACCTCACAATGTATGCAGAATGCAAGTTGCACAAACACATTAAAGTACCGTATTTTCCGCACTATAAGGCGCACTGCATTATAAGGCACTACAGTAAAGGCTGGCGTTACGTTATGCATTCACTAAATGGTGCTGCGCTAAAGAGAATGTAAAAAAAAACCTGTCAGATAGTTCAGTCAAACTTTATTAACAATTACAAAACAGCTTTCTGTTTTTACTCCCAAAATGAATAAACAGCTGTTTTATTATTTTCTCCGAGATAAAGTATTAGTATTTTCGTGACACGGTTTATCTTCCATTGAAGATAAACTCTGTTTAGTCTAACTTACTTGGCGCAGCGCATCCTCTTGCATCCTCCACTTCCTCACCATTGATTCATTGATGTTAAACTATCTCGCTGCGGCTCTATTTCCGTGTTCTACTGCGTGACCGATCGCCTTGAGTTTAAACTCTGTGGTGTAACAGTGTCTCTTGGTAGGAGCCATTTCCGGGTCTTTACTCAAACGCACAAATGGAAATAGGTGCGTTCGAGATGACACAGGCGGAGGCAGTTCTGATCGGCGCAGATAGGTGCGCAATGCATGCCAGTTAGGTTTTGCATTCAAAAACCATATATAAGACTATAAAACCTTACAAATGCAGAACTGCGTTTGACACAAAATTGGAGCCTCCTAAATTTTGGAAAAAATGTTTCAAGTGTCTTATTTGTGACACACAAATTCCCCATGTGTGGGATCATTAAAGTATATTCTGATTCTGATTTTAAATAGTCCCAAAGTACCTTTCACATAGTGTAATTAGTCTAATTTGTCATTTTCTTATACTATAGAATTTTGATTTTATAAATATAATTATTTCTTATCTTGTTTAATCTTTCGGTAGAATTTGTTTCTACCGCTGTGGAATGTATATGGTGTGTAAAACAGGAGTAGTCGGGTGGGTGGTGGTCTGACTCATGTGTCAGCTGTCTGTTGCACAGGAGAAAGACACCGCCGTAATGTCAGACACCACAGATGACCTCTGGTTCTTAACTGAGGGTGAGAGTGAACAGGTGAGTGTGGAGATGAAAGAAGCTGCTCTTGAAGAAGGAAGCAGAGGAGAAGAAGAAGGTTCATTGGAGGACGACTATGGTGGAGGAAAAGAAGAAAAGCCAGAGAAAGAAGTGGGTGCCTCTTCATACTTGACGTTTTAATCCAGATATAGAGCACACGTTAGAATGAGACATAGGATGTCTGCAATGTTCACTCAGAAATTGTAAACAGTAAAAAAAAATGAAGAGTTCTAGTTCTTTGTTGTAGGCGTTGTAAATCCTGACAGTCCTAAGTCTCTCCTGTTGTCATAGTAACAGATTTCTTTATGCTGACAGACATGAGTTAATGCAGTCAGTTTGAATAGTTACTTATTGCCAATTATCCATGTCACACTGATGGTGGCTCTCTGATATTCTTCATTGACATGGCAATAAATGCATTCTGATTCTGATTTAAATACTTTATTTTGGCTCCAGGGAAGCAATGTCATCTTAATTTGTTCATAAATTTTTTTTTTGTAATGAAATAATGTTAAAATAAACATTTTCATTTGTAAAAATTTATCTGGATAGTTGCCATAGAAATAGCAGCTTAAATAGCCTGACAAAAATCTTGGCAAATGCAATTTATTCAATTTAGAAAACTCCCACTTCAGAATTTTTGTTTTGAATTATCCTGCAATTTTAATTATCTACCCAGAGATGTGTGTTTTTTAATGGCAGACTTGGAAATCAGCTTTTTTTAAAAAAAAAAAAAACCCTGTCTTGACCAGCTATCAAGACAAACAAAACAGTGATTGTTTCAAGTTTTGCTTGACCAATTTGTAGACTTGCTCTGAGGTTGGTGCCGCATGCAAATTTTAGTGTCACTGTTTATATTTCATTTTAAATATGTGTTACTTTTGGTTTAAAAGAAGGAAAAAGGAAATAATTCAGCTTAAAATCATCCCCACAAAAAAAGAGCTCTGCAGTTGTAATTTGACCCTCTATCGTTAAATATTACCATATTAATGTTTACATGCAAGATGGAAGTTAGATGTAGTGATAATTTCTTAATAATAATAAAGAAGTCATTTGTTCCACTTTGTAAGCTAATTTTTATCCAAGGTAAAATTTAGCTGAATCAGATGAGTACCTAATTGAGCACACCTGACTCAGATTAAATTAAACCCTCATCAACAAATAAGTTTCTGTACATCTCATTGAAGCAGATGTTGATGCAGAAACCCCACACTTCTTCAGTACTTCTGAGTTTTACATCTTTGAAATAACTCAGAATTGTTGATGATGTTTAACAGTGACTCAGTAGTATCTCTTGCACTTTTCCAGATGGTAGAGGAGCTGGATGAAGACTCTCAGTGTCTGAGTGATGACACAGACACAGAGATCTCCACGCAGGTTTGTAATGGCTCATCTCACATATGAGATTGTAGTTTTTTTTTTTTACCTGATAACTAATGCTTGACTTTTCTCCCAGGATGCGTGGCGTTGCAAAGAGTGCAACAAGTACAACACACCACTGCGAAAGTATTGTGTTCGCTGTTGGGCTCTCCGCAAAAACTGGTACAAAGAAGTCCCTCGGCTTGCTCATTCCCTGTCTGTCCCAGACATCCCAGCATGTGGATCTCTCTCTACTCCCGATGAAGATAGCGACGTAGGCATCGATGTACCGGACTGTAGCAGGACTGTCTCTGATCCCATCATTCTGCCCTCCTATTCTACAGCTGATCGACCGCTACCCACTACGATCACTGGGAAAAGTAAAGGCCCACATCGCTCCATCTTCAATAGTGGCAATCAGTTGTCGGAAGCAGAATTTCAAGGACCCGTGGGCATTGAGATGGAGGAAGTTCCACCAGAATCACTGCTAGAACCCTGCAAGCTGTGCAGAGTGCGACCACGGAATGGAAACATCATCCATGGCCGAACAGGGCACCTGATCACCTGCTTTCCCTGTGCACGCAGGCTGCACAAATTCCATGCTCCCTGTCCAGGTTGTGGAAAAATTATTCAGAAAGTTATTAAGACATTTGTACTTTAAGACGTACAAATGTCCTATTTGTTTTGTGAGTATAATCAAAAATGAAGAGAACACAAAAAAGCAAATATACAAGTTATTTATAATCAACAGCTCAGCTGCATGCTTACAAGTTACCATGCACCTTAAAAATCTACAGAGGTATGTATAAAATAGCACTTGGTAAATATCTCTCCTTAATACGAGGTTTATTCTGATGCTCATGCTGCCTTTAGGTTAAAAAAAAAACATGAAGATTGTTTGTCTTACTGACATAAGGGACAGAGGTAGTTATTTATTTATTTAGTTGTAATAAAATAGTGTGTCTTTGGTTTGAGCTTTGTTTGATCTCATGAAGGGTTGTTCTGGGGTTTTTTTTTGTTTGTTTTTTGGGACATGTGTTTCACATTTTGTAGAACTTGTTACAGTTAAATAATAGCAAGTAATCTGAGCAGATATTAAAAATAAGCTCAATGCAGAAATAAAAAGTAAAGACAGGAGCTCTAACCCAGCTCTATGGTGCTATAGTTCTGAAATACAAGGCTAAAAATGCTGTGACTGAAGAAACAAAAAATCCTTTTTTTTTTTTTTTTGCCTGGACAGCTTGAGACAAATTTTAAACGTGAACATTAGACGCATTGATAATGGCCAACATAATATTGCAGCTGATAGAAATTAGTTTGCGTGTGCAACTGAAGTCCATAAAATATTTGCTGGTGAATTGATGTTGAATTCTTAATTGCCATTCAGATAATTGTGCCTGTTGTGTGTCACCTAAGTTGATCGTGTTATTTCTCTGTTTACATCTTGAACTTAAAACGAACACTAACGGTATATTTAGTTGTTTTTTTTTTTTTGTTTGTTTTTTTTAAGAATTGCATTTGGTTTAAACATTGCTACCTATTACAGAAAACAAATGTTCTATGGTAAGTTCTATGTTCATTTTGATTTATAATTTCTTAAATGTGCAGTAACGTTAGTGGAAATGTTTGCAAAGTACTTAAAAGTTTTTAATTAAAGCTTTCCACTGCCTTTGAATTATTTTGAAAGTTTATACACACAAGTTTTTATTGAAATAATCCTGCAATAAAGCGATTGTTGGAGATTATTCCTGTAATTTCACTTTGTAAATCACCACAGACAAAAATATGTTAATGTTTTTCATAAATAGATGGTTTGTTTTTGACTATGATAATTTCAGAAATGTACTGTTTTGTTTATTGTATTTGTCTCATACTTGCACTTAAATTTTTTTGCCAGCAGGTGGAGAGAAGCTTTATACTTGTGCTTAGAAACTACAGAAGTATCAGGCTTTAATGCATAATTAAGTTACTTTATTACGACTGGAGCCAAACTAAGTTAGTTTGAGAAATACCAGATACTTAAAGATAAATGTCACCATATACAGAATATTTTTACATCAGATGAAAGTTCAGAGTAATAAATCCTTTTGGGATTTTTTTTTTTTTGTTGTTTTGGCTTTTTGTTCAAAATCTTATTTGTACTTGTTGCAGATTGGTTACATTATTTTAAGTAATAAAGATTTAGAAGTGAAATGTGTTTACTTCATTTGTCCTTCTGATTTTGTGTGTGTGTGTGTGTGTGTGTGTGTGTGTGTGTGTGTGTGTGTGTGTGTGTGTGTGTGTGTGTGTGTGTGTGTGTGTGTGTGTGTGTGTGTGTGTGTGTGTGTGTGTGAGAGAGAGAGATGGCTGAAGAAAAAGTCATTGTATGACAAACCAGCTGTCACATGTCTTCTGCTTCTTCACTGGAGTCCGACTCTCTCCTGCTTACTCAGTTCCTCCTCTGCTTGCTGCTCTCCAGCTCATTTCTACCCTGTTCTTGAGAAGTAGGGCAGACATGTCGTCCTCTACTGTGTTTGCAGCTGTAACACTAATTCAATCTAGCTGGTTTCTAAATACAGGAGCTGCTTAAGCCCAGGGTGTTCTTTAGGTGCAGATTAGTCAGAAGGATATATTTCCTGTTTGTGGAAAGCCCCTAGTTAAGCTCTACCCCAATGTAATTACACCTTAATTTAGTTAAGAGCACATTTTAGTGATAATTATGAATGAGCTTTTTTTCTCTCCATTAGATCATTTTTCATTTAATATCCTAGGATTAATCAGAATCAGAATGCTTTTATTGCCATGTCAGTGAAAAACATCAGAGACTAGGAACTTGTTCTGGTACTGGTGTGCAAACATATAAAATAATAAAATAAATAAAAATAATAATAATTTTTACAAAACTAAGAGTGCTCAGAAGAAAAAGAAAAGTAGTGCAATGTCATAGAAAATAATAGAAAATAATAAAGATAGTGAAGTGACAAGAGGGAGGTGACTAAGAGATGTGGGGATCCAGGTTATAAAGAGTTCATAAGTCCAACGGCAGAAGGGAAGAAGCTGTTTTTGTGGCGGGACGTTCTGGTCCGAATGGACCGGAGCCTCCTGCCCGAGGGGAGTCGCTCAAAAAGTCCATGTCCAGGGTGGAAAGGGTCAGCTACTATCCGACCTGCACGCCCCCGAGTCCTGGAGACGTACAGGTCTTCGAGAGATGGAAGGCTGCAGCCGATCACCTTCTCTGCGGAGCGCACAATGCGCTGCAGTCTGTGTTTGTTCCTGACTGTGGCTCCAGCGTACCACACGGTGATGGAGGAGGTGAGGACAGACTCGATGATGGCTCTGTAAAACTGCACCAACATCTGGGCGGGCAGCTTGGCTTTCTTCAACTGCCGCAGAAAGTACATCCTCTGCTGGGCCTTTTTGATCAGGGAGCTGATGGATGGCTCCCACTTTAGGTCCTGTGTGATGGTAGTGCCGAGGAAGCGGAAAGAGTCTACAGTGGTGATGGAGAAGTCTGTCAGTGCAAGGGGGGTAATGGGAGCTGTGACTTTCCTAAAGTCCACGATCATCTCCACTGTCTTCTGAGCGTTGAGCTCCAGGCTGTTGTTGCTGCACCAGGACACCAGCCGGTCTACCTCCATCCTGTAGGCCGACTCATCGCCATCAGAGATGAGCCCAATGAGTGTGGTGTCATCTGCAAACTTGATCAGTTTGACAGAGTCATGGCTGGAAGTGCAGGAGTTGGTGTACAGGGAGAAGAGCAGGGGAGAGAGGACACAGCCCTGTGGAGATCCTGTGTTGATAGTCCGAGAGGTGGAGACATTCTTCCCCAGCCGCACGCACTGCCTCCGGTCTGTTAGGAAGTCAGTAATCCACCTGCAAGTGGAGTCAGGCACGTTGAGCTGAGAGAGCTTGTCCTGAAGCAGGGTAGGGAGGATGGTGTTGAATGCAGAGCTGAAGTCCACAAACAGGATCCTGGCATAGGTTTCCGGGGAGTCCAGGTGCTGCAGGGTGAAGTGGAGGGCCAGGTTGATAGCGTCGTCTACAGACCTGTTGGCTCTGTAGGCAAACTGCAGAGGGTCCAGAGAGGGAGAGGTGAAGTGCTTGAGATGAGGGAGGACCAGGCGTTCGAATGACTTCATGACTACAGACGTAAGCGCCACAGGCCTGTAGTCATTAAGTCCAGTGATACGGGGCTTCTTGGGAACAGGAACGATAGTGGACCGCTTGAAGCAGGCTGGAACGTGGCATGTCTTCAGCGAGGTGTTGAAAATGTCTGTGAAAACTGGAGACAGTTCCTCAGCACAGTGTTTCAGGGTGGCCGGGGAGACACCATCTGGGCCCGAAGCTTTCCGAGGGTTTTGCTTGCGGAAGAGCTTGAGCACATCCTGTTTTGTCACCAAGAAAGCAGTGGAGGGGGAGGGCTGGTCAGTTGGAGTGACCTCTGTTGTTAATTGGGTGGGGGATGGGAGTGGCTTCAAAGTGTCTGAAGGTTGTTGATCAGTGAGGGGGGAGGAGAGTGAGACATCAAACCTGGCATAGAAGGTGTTGAGTTTCTCTGCCAGTTGTAAGTCATCAGCAGCATGTGGGGCTTTCGGCTTATAGTTTGTAATTTGCCGAAGTGATCTCCAGACAGAGGCGGTGTCATTGACAGAGAATTGCTCCTTCAGACGTTTATTGTACCTGGATCTCGCCTGCTGTACCTCTCTCGAGAACCGGTACTTAGCGCCTTTGTAGCTCTCTCTGTCATTGGCTCTGTGAGCTGCTTCCTTTTCCCTCCTGATCTGTCTTAGTCTGGGTGTGAACCAGGGTTTGTCGTTGTTAAATCTTACCCTGGTTTTTGATGGAATGATGCTGTCCTCACAGAAACGTATGTATGACGTCACTGTGTCTGTGTAGTCATCCAGACTATCTGTGGCAGCTCTAAACACACCCCAGTCTGTTGTGTCCAGACACATACGAAGCTCGTCCACAGCTTCGCTGGTCCACTTCTTGGAAGTCCTCACTGCAGGTTTAGAAAGCTTCAACTTCTGTCTGTATGCCGGGATGAGGTGAACCATGTCGTGATCAGAGAAGCCCAGAGCAGCTCGAGGTACAGCCTTGTAGGCTTTACTGGCTGTAGTGTAGCAGTGATCCAATGTGTTCTTTTCCCTGGTTGGGCAGTTTACAAACTGTCTGTACTTTGGGAGTTCCTGGCTCAGATTTCCCTTGTTAAAATCCCCAAGGATAATAACTAGAGAGTCCGGGAAGTTTTGCTCCACACACAGAATTTGGTCCGCGAGCGCGCGTTGGGCCTCGTGCACGTTTGCGCATGGCGGAATGTAAACAGCAGCCAGAATGAATGAAGCAAACTCCCGTGGAGAATAAAATGGTCTACAGTTTATAAAGAAGTATTCCAGAACCGGAGAGCAAAGCTGGGAGATCACAGACACATCCGAACACCAGGAGTGGTTGATGTAGAAACAGAGCCCTCCACCTTTTGTTTTTCCACCGGAGAAATCCCTCTGTCTGTCAGCGCGGAAGAGCTGAAATCCCTCCAGCTGAAGCGCGCAGTCCGGGATCTGCTCGTTGAGCCATGTCTCCGTGAAGCATAGAACACAAGAGGAAGAGAAGTCCCTGTTTCGTCGCATTAGCAGCGCTAGCTCGTCCATCTTGTTGGTAAGTGAGCGGACATTGGAGAGAAAAAGGCTCGGCAAAGGCTTACGCGAGCCACGTCTGCGGAGACGAAGGAGGACTCCCGCACGCTTTCCTCTCTTCCGGCCTTTCACTTTTTTAGCCAATATTTGGACTAAATCTGCCGCAACCGCTAAAAAAACTGGTAGTAGGTCCGTGGGGGTCATAGTCCTGAGATTTAAGAGCTCTTCACGAGTGTAAGAGCACGCTGATACACCATTTACCAACAAAAACAGAGAAAAAAGGTTGCACAGAAGTACCGAGGCAGCCATGTTGGACGGCGCCATCTTGAAAAATCTACACCGTTTAGAATAGAAAAACTTTTATTTTACAATTTTGTGAAATGGTGATAGTTATTTTTCTCCAATTTAGATTTGTCTTCTGAACCGATAATTCTTATCAATGTCGTGGGGCATACCTGAGCCTATCCTGGCTGATTCTAAGGCGAGAGACAGGGTACACCCTAAACAGGATGTCAGTTTGTCACGAGGGCCAAACATCCATCCACACACAAACTCATGACTAGGAACAATTTTATACCGGTCAGTAAACTTAACATTTATGTTTTTGGAGGGTGGGAGGAAACTGGACTACCTGGAGAAAACCCATGCATATACAGGGAGAAAATGCAAACTCCACACAGAAAGGCCAGTGTTTCTAGCCTTGTCCCACCCAAGACTCGAACCCCTGCCTCCTTGCTGTGAGGCCCCTGTGTTGCCCCATTCTATCAGAATTAATCAAATGATCAATTGTGTAGAGAAGACCACTTTTTGATGGTCTGTTTAATCCAAGCTTTATAGAAAAAGATAATTAAAAAAAGTGTGTATAACAAACTATTCTAAAGATTTATCGGCTTGATGTATCTGTACTGTCAGACTACTCTTTGTTAGAAAGAGAAAAGTTCAATCTCACTCTGTATTTAATTCTGGGATGGCATCTGATGCGTCACAGCATAAAGATGAGTGTTATAACACCCCTGGTGACATGGCATCCAGACTTTGGCAGCTCTAGAATGGCACAACCCATGGAGTGGAATGGGAGTTTGATGTTTCCATGGTGACAGTATCACTATCTCAACATCCCAGAATAACTTATCACATTTTCTGTTCATCCTCCTCAGTGTATAACATGCTGGACTTCCTAGAGAGATTTTTAAAATTCTTTCCTACCTCCTTTCATTCCCTCTTCAGGGGTTCATTTGTGATTTAGCTCATTTAAAAATACACTTGTTAAAATTAGAAGTGACTAACTTCCTGTGTCCTTCATCTTCATGTCTCCACCACAGTCTGTTTACCTTCCTTTCCTTTCTTCAGGTTATGTGTCTGAATATTTGTAACTGTATCTTCATGGTGGGGGACCTTTCCTTTTCTCACCTCCATTTAGACACACGCATACACACACATTCCCCTCTGTTGTGTTCGACCATTTTGTTGCTCCAGAAACCAGGCCACTAATTTTGTCTCACTGTTGACACAAGAGAAGGTCACTGAAGCTGGAGGAAAACAAAGTGAAGAATCCAAAAGAAGTTTAAAAGTAAAAAAAAAACTGATGACAATAAATCCCAGATGAATTTTTATTTTTTTTAATGTCTAAATCCCAATGCCTAAAACCTTGTCATAATTTCTGTAAACATTTCCATACATCTCTAACCCCTACTCTGACATGTTCAGGTGAATCCAGCTTTCGGTTCACACTTGGCAATGTGAAGGTGTGAATTGCCTTCAAATTAACTGAATGGATTTCATCAGAGCTCAGTCAAATACTTTTTAGATTAATTGGAATGAAGTGGCAAGTTTCAAAGACATCAATCCTCTTTGTTACCCTGCCTGTGATGCCTGCTTGGACCATCATCCTGCATGTGTAATTACTGGGACAAACATGATGTTATGTGGAAAATGTGTTTGTTTGTCACAAGTGGAACACAAGTTATTTGGAGTAAATAATTTTAATGGAACCTTGTGCGTCAAAGTATGCTGGTGGGAAGTAGGTTATGTAGATGGGTAAATGGATGCATGTATTTGTCTGTGTACACTGGAGCCTGGTAAAGAGTGGGATGCCAGCGAAGGGAAGGGCAATGAATAGCTCAGGGGTTCAGGCCATTCCTGTGATTTAACATGATACCACTTGCACTAAGACAGCGACAGCTGCATATGCACATGCCGACCATTCTGTTTGTTGTAGGGGATTACTCTGTGATAAAAGCCCCAGTGAGCAGCAGCGTGGTCAGGCTGCAAACTACTGTTTCTCCCCTTGCTTTTGGAAAGCTTTCTCCGGGCCTCCAGAGCCCTGTGAAAACACAGGTGGGGCACTTCATTTTGAACAGGAATGAATGGGAGTATTCTCCTGGTGATTAGCCAGATGATAGTAGTCACATCATATTCAGAAATCAGTCAGATGGTTTGAGCACAGCAGCTTATGTAAGGATCATTAGTCAATAGAAATACTGGGTTATAGATATCATAATGAGATCTAACCGATTGTTAAAATGAATCAATTTTCTAATTCTAATGTTTCTATTTTTTGAGCAGTACACTATTTTTATTGTTTCACATGGTGATTATTATAATCAGGAATAGTGCATCTGATATAATGAGATTAAATAATGAGAATGCAGTCACGGTGACCAGATAGAAGCTGTATCTCTAAATGATAAAGTTGGGCATCTGTTTTTGTCACTATGGTGACCATATTTTCTTTCGCACTGGCATCTCACAAGCATCTTTTATAGCTGAATAAATTTAGATTTCAGACAGATTTTTCCAGTGAAAAGCTATAAAGTTTTTTAAAAAATGAGTCAGATTGAAGCAAATGGTTTGTTTAGAATGTAATACTCATAGTTGTTAAGACATGTATGGAAGATAAAAAAAAATCAATGAGTTAAAATTGTGTTTTCAAATTTTCTATTCAAAGAAGCTTAAACGTAATTCTCGTACTCAAATGTTGGGGAATCTACTCAAGAAATATGGAACCAAGCCTTAAAGTATTCGTTTATATTGATTTCTAGATGACCATACTTGTAAAAAAAAAAAAACCACAGCATATGTTTTTTTCTGGAATACTGTATATCTGTCATTAACAAGTCGCTCGGTATCTCCCCTACAATCCTCACTACATCACTGTTGTTATGTTACTCTCCTCTTACACATCGTAGATTTCCCGTCTGAGCTCAGATTACGGTTTTCCAGGTTAGTGATGATCTTGAGGCTAACCTGGGGTAAAGGGGACTTGCCCCCCTCTCTCATGCCACAGTTCAGCTGTTCTTCAATGTGCTGCTTCTTGTCACTGAGATGTATACTAGTATTGCCAGTGACAGGGCAATCCTTGAAAACACGGCCACATATAAACCTAAACAAACCTCCAACTATGTTTGGTACAAGTGATTTAATCCTCGTTTTAAACTTTACAAATAACTTTGAATGCCCAATTTCATTTATAGTCTCCTTTTAGTCATTTATTGTCTTTTGGTAAGATAAATTACTATAATATCTGATCATGTTTAAAAAAAGGGCTCCTCAGAGTTAAACCCCCTACTTTTCAGATGGACAATTTAAATTAATGTGTATTGTGCTTGTTCGGTTTATTGACTATCTTCAGACCACAATGTCAAGTTCTTCCACCCTAAACATGTATTAAATGGGAAAGATCATTTATTTAACAAAAATGGACTTTCCTTTAAAACCTTGGGTCAGGGTTCAGAGTCAGGGTTCAGTCGGAAGTAAATTTTTGGAGACGCGTGAAACAAGTAGATGTGTATTCATCAATTCATTTTGCCGGTGAAGCATTGAAAGTGTAATCATATATCCGTACTCTTCTAGGATGTGGAAATACTTGTAAATAATATGCTGTGGTTTATCTTTTACTGTCTAAGTGCCTGCTTCAAAATGCTGTGAGAAGACTTTTTTCTTTTACAAACAAGTGTATGGCTGGTGGCATAAAAACGCACACGCACAACTTCTCCAGTTCTGCTGACAATGGTTTAAGATGACAGAAGGTTATGAGTGACTCTGACACACTGCAGACCCCCTCCTTGCTGCACCCGAGTCCAACACAGGCGTCTTTGTACTCGATCCACCATCAGTGACGATCCATCACAGACTAACCTGACAGCCTATTGGAGCCCTGTGCCAAGCTCCAACTGCACTCTGCTTCAACCCCAAATCTTCACGCTGAGCAACCAGCATTCAAACAAGATTAAATGACATTTATAGGACACTAAACCTAACAAATATCCTCAACTGGATTAAAGCAGAATTAAACATTTTCAAATGAAGAGTACAGCTAAGAAAATCACTTTTTTGACTTTGTTTTTATAGTAGTGGTAGGCCCCTGCACCACCTTGACCCTGGATGTTACTCTAACATGAGAAAACATCACATTAGATGTAACAGATCAACATTTGTAATAAAAAATACTTCTTGTATCAAGTTTGAGATACAAATACACTTATTATGAGATGTGTGGTATCACATGGCTTTGGAAATAATTGGTTGCATCTGAATGAGTAAAAATAAAATAATTTAAAGCTGAAAAACTGTATTTAAAGTTAGATGTTAAGGGACACAAGAGTCAATAGAGCTGGTCACTGTTCAAATGATTTCAAAATGACAGGATAATTTGGAAAAGATATGAAATTAAAAAAAAAATCTGTTGGTTCAAAATAATGAACATAATTGGTGTAATCAGGCAATCTAGAATTTATAGTTGGATTGTGAAAACCATGAAAAGAAAAACTAAAAGCCCTTATTTGGTTGAATTCTGTGTTAGAAAATAACTTTGTTTCGATAAATTTGGGGATTCTTGACAAAAAGAGATTGATAATTGAAGAAAGATCATTACGAAGTCTCATATTAGAGACTAGACTTTACCATTAAGCTTCACTTTGGGCAAATAGTCATAATTGGAATAATGTTTCTTTTTTAAATGATTAAAAAAAGGATTTCACAGAAAACCTTTCCAAATACATTATGTCCCAAACATGTGGTTAATGCTGGTTTGTTCTAGTTAGACTTTATTTTTTTGCCAGAAAAGTGTTGCACGTAACAGAAACCCCTTTCTTTGCCACAGTGTTTCGCATTCAAAATAGTGTGAATGAGACAGCAAATATTCTCTCCCAAATACATGCATTACTAGCATATATTTATGGCACAAATCTTCCATGTAAAAATTGTAACTCAAACTGTTCTTTGACTTTGATAAAAAGCTTCATCTTTTTGATGCAGATAATGTTTTGATCAGAAACCAGACAGAATTGGTACATGTCCAAGAAGGACTAACACCCTAGCAATATGATCATCAGTAAGACGGTATGACAACAACATCCATTGCCCTATACAGTATATTCGTTTAAATATTGTTTGTTAAAATTATAAGAGTAATATGAGACAATGACTGATTCATTTAGGCTGTTTGGGCGTGTGTAGACTTGCCTATTTCAGAGGTAAGTCAAGCTCAGATAATCACTTGCATCACTCTGTGCAATCATCTTTGAATGGAAAGTCAGTGGATATAGATGGCATGTATTACGCCCAGCATCAAGGAAAAAGTGTCACAAGCTTTCATGTCACATTACAGTTGACATTTTTATTGATCATGTGGGTTATCACATTTAGAACCTTGTATCACCTTCTCAACCTGGTTGTGAGTAATCAGTAAAAACAACAACCAAAAACGCATAAATACTTTTTACTACATACTTAAAATGTGTCAGCTGTCTCTACGGACTGTCCCTTCTCGAACTGCCCCACCCCCATGGAGGGACACTTCATGTATTGTGTCCTAAAGAAGAACGTGAGTCTGGGATTAGCTCATCAAGGCGGACATCTTTGATCTTGGGTCATCTTTTCCATTTCCGAGGCAACTCGATCATGTCCTATCCTCTTGAAGCACACACGAGTGCACTAACCCAGAAGGATGCACACACGCAAATACACGAGCGGGCCTTAAAGCCCTAGAGAGCACAGTCCAACAGAGATGTGAAGTGTAGATGTGCAGCAACAGCTAAACGTCGTGTCAGGTTTCTTGGGGCTCGTGCTAAATTTAACCCTGTGATCCTGCAGCAGGCAGAGGGGTTTAAATGCCAGCCTACAGTTGCTCCAGACCAGTTGTTCTCCACACATCTTCCACTCATTGCAAACTAAGACCAGGAAGGAGACAGGCACAGATACACTGACTCCAACACACATCACAGACGCAGGACTGAAGATTATTCACTGAAGTGCAGTTCAAGGGGAAGCAGGGATACTTTGGTCCTCTACATCCAGACCACCGTACCATCTAGTATGGAGCTTTTTGAGACCAACCCTTATTTTTTCCCTGACCAGCGCTTTTATGAAGGAGGGGACAACTATTTCCCCTCTCGCCTTCCTGGGGCATATGACCAAGCTGGCTACCAGGACCGAAATCCCGTGATGGGCTTGTGTGGGACCATGTCTGGTGGTGTTGGTGTTGGAGTGACAGATACTGAGGATAAAGGTTCTCCATCCAGCCTGTCACCTCACTCTGAACCCCACTGCCCAGGTCAATGCCTACCTTGGGCCTGTAAGCTCTGTAAAAGAAAGACTGTGACGATGGACCGCCGGAGGGCAGCCACATTGAGGGAGAAGAGGCGTCTGAAGAAAGTTAATGAGGCTTTCGATGCTCTGAAGAGAAGCACCCTGATGAACCCCAATCAAAGACTGCCCAAAGTGGAGATTCTGCGCAGCGCAATCCAATATATTGAAAGGCTGCAAGCACTGGTGTCCTCCTTAAACCAGCAAGACACTGAGACAGGACAGCAAGGACTCCACTACCGACCGAGTCCATCTCAACCCAGGGTAAGTAAAAAAGAGGCAAGGCAAGACCTCAAAGACGCAAAACAATTGTTGGAGGATGAAAAAAAATGGAATCGAGAAGAAACTTATTTATATATAAAAAAAATGATTGTTGAGGATTTTTATTTTCCGCTAATTAGTCACAGTATGTATAAACTGTGGTATGTGTGAAATTAGATTGTAACACAGTGAATGAAATGTTTCTGTGTGAGGTTTGCACTGTAAAACACAGTGACTGATGGCAACTTCTGTCCTTGTCTTTATGGTAACAGGTGTCATCTTCAAGCGAGCCCAGTTCAGGCAGCACCTGCTGCAGTAGCCCGGAGTGGAGCAGCACTCCGGAGCAGTGCCCGCAGAGCTACAGTAGCGAGGGTAAGAGCGCTCTATAAAACTTTAAAAACAGCACTAATTCAAAACAGCTACTTCTCAGATACTAACAGACTTCTCTCTCTGCAGATCTCCTAAGTGCTGTCGACTCTCCAGATCAGGGGAACATGCATGCTTTGACTTCCATTGTGGAAAGCATCTCTGCAGCTGATGGACCAGTGGCCTTTCCAGTGGACATTCCCAAATAGACCCTCCGACCAGCGCAACCACGCATGTGGGTGCAGCAGGAACCACAAACTAAAGGCATAGGAAGAACTGGACAAGAAAGATCTATTCTTTTTTGCATCTACTGATTTGAGTGCTTTGTCTTATATGGAATTTAAAATGTATTATTAATAGATATTGTAACTTTACTGATTTATGGGTCTGCTAGCCAAAATTAATTCCACCTTTCACGATGAGGCCTTATTTCCTTTGCCAGCAGCCTAATCTTGCGGTCCATCCCTGTTTCTTTTTTACTTGGCGCTACAGGCGCTCAGTATACGTAGAGATTTGAGGACTTTGCTGCATGAGCTTGACACTTATGTAGTAGCTAGAGTGGATCTCTGTTAAGCCCGATTTACATGACATGTCCTCTCTTAATTTAATTTTTCCTATTTCCAAGAACTTTTCCTAATCTTTCATTCTTTTTTTTGTGTGAGTTTGTAATAAGTAATGCTTAAACAAAGCATGAGTTTCTTTGTGGGGCCAATATGTACCATGGCAGTTTTGACCAAGAATTGCTTAATTTAAACAGGTTAAGAATGCTAGTGATGTAAATACGTTCCCTTTTTCTACAGAGTGCTTTTGCCATTTTATTTTTAAATTTTTTTGCTAACTTATTTTTGACTTTTATATCTAAGATTGTTGTGTATTTGTAGATGTTTTACAAAAAAGATAATATTTTCAGTCTTGCAATAAAAAAGCATTTTCAATACAATGTCTGATGTCTGAATCATCACCTCAAAAGAAAGTTAATGATGTAAATAATAGCAGCACGCAACATTTTTGAAAAAAGAAACAGTTTTACTTATGTTTATATAGTGTCATTAATACAGTACACCTTTTTTTGGATAGCCAAATAATAATAAAATCTTGATTTGTCAGCATTGTTTCACACCTGGAATAAAGACACGGTACTCATAGCTGCCACATATCACATTACACCTTTTAGACATCTTGAAAATAATATAAAAAAAAGAAACTCTTAAAATAAATAAATAAATAAAACAAGATTGTACAGCCATCCACCAATTCACTAGTTCATTTGATGCGATCTCATTGAAAGGGAAGTTGTTCAGCCAATGGCATGGACTGCTTCCTGGCACATTTCCATAGCAACTACATAGTCTAGGGATAAGGGCGTTGGACAAATTTGTCACTAAGAGCAGTACCATGCGGAGATCATTGGCTGATGTTGAGCAGCAGTTTACAGTTCGACTTGAGAGAAAGTTTAAAATCAACAAAGAAGAGCTACAGTTTTAAAACTACCATCCACAGAGAAAACTCATGGTCACACGGCTGGGCTCGAACTTCTACACAAATCATCTCAACAAGGCAGAGGTTCATCATTCTCTTCATACACACACACATACATACACACACACACGGCTCATATTAAAGGATTCTCTCTATTCTAGGCTACATAGTGTCATACAGAAGGCGAGAAAGGCAGAAAGAGAAGAATTAACAGCTACATTGTGTCAAAAAGAAGAAGAAAAAAGAAAGGAGGCAAAGAGAGATTTGGACCCATGAACCTGCGAAGAGTCCTTATAGAAATACACACTTCCTGTAGTGAATCCCTCCCACCACCGTTATATCACACACTTACAGCAAACAGCAAAAAGACACAGAAAGGTCCGACACAGAAAGGAAGAGAAAGAAAGAGAAGAGAAAGAGAGAGATTGAGAGAGAACAGTCACTATCAAATACAGGGCATTGGGTTTCATACTGCAATATTATGTTTTTCCCATAGATATTTCCAATATATATTTATATTATATATAATATTTCTATAAAAAACATAAGTCATCCATTTTATGTACAGAGACAATTAATGAGTAATACCTTGCATAACCGGTAGGGTACTGTGCAGCAGATCTGCCATTTATACAAGTATTCATCATAAGTCCAAACCGGGGACTGGTCATTATCTCTAAAATGTTTTTTTTTTATCCCATCAACTGCTAGAACGGGAAGAAACATTTGGATTTTGGCCATTTTCAGACTATCAGAACCAGAACAAGAACCCAAAGCTGAGACCAGAGGAGCAGGAGCACAACACCACAACAACAAGGCTACTGGGATCACTGGGGTTGAACTGGGCAAAACCAGGATGAGCCTCCTTTACAGCAGCGAGCGCAGCCAATCCGCACTTTCAGAGTTCTAAGGTCCAAGTTGGCCTCTGTATTGCACGTGTCCAGAGCAGAAGTGAGAGATGAAAAGTGGAGGGCAGGCTAGGCAGCAGAGGGATCAAGTCCCCCTCATCCCTCCACAGAGGCACCCAGGTCTCCCTCTCCAGGTTTGGCATATCACTCTCAAAAGGCCGCAAGCATATGTCCATACAGGTAATGAGAATGCACTGGAAGAGAAAAACAAAGATGAGGAGAGTGAGAAATATGGTATATGAAATATGATTAACATTTGCTGCAAATCTACAGGCTACCCATATGAAATATTTGTTTATATTTAGGTTGACAGCAGGCAGGCATGTCCGCACTTGCCTAACATTGTTCAGGTCCTCATGGTGTCATATAACCCGTTATGACGTGAAGAAATAACACAAGACTGTTCTAGACAGTTTGGTACCAGAATGCTACCAATAAATTCTTCTACCCGTGGTCTTACTTCACAAACTGTTTTCTGAGAAGCAAATTGAACATTTTACAAATGTATCAAACTTTTTTTTTTTTTATAATTGCGTTTGCATAAGATGCTGAAAAAGTGTTCATTTTAATTTCTTTTGACATTCTTGACTAAGTTTACTCCCATTTTCTGTATGTGAGTTATGAATTATTCTTAACTTAGTGTTGAACAGTGTTGGTTTGTTTTGTAGGAGGTGCTTCAAGTTAAAATCTGGAGTGAAAGCTCCAGCTGGAGGATGACCTTGCAGTCAAGTGGCTTGTGGTTGGCCTTACATGAGCTTGGCTACAAAAAGAAAATCTCGTACATTTTTTTGCTATTATTTCACTGAATTACACAAAGCCAGTTTAAAGAGCCAGGCTTCCACTTTCTGTTGTAAACCTTACACACATTAAGAATGGATGCTAGACTGATGTGACAGCTGTTGACCGGTTTGTAAAATATCAAAGTGTAACTGACTACTAACAGAATGGTATCCGCTTGAATTCTACTTTAATTTCTGCAAGAACTAAAAATACAAATTTATAATAATGCGATGGTTTTAACAAAAGAAACATCATAAAAACTTTGACTGTGTAATTCAATCAACAGTTCTTATAAATTAAGAACTGTTGAACTCTTTTATTACTGCGTTTCTGTTACTTATAGTTTTTTTCGGTCACTGGTGCATTTCTCATGACATTATTCACATTCACAACAATTAGTTCAACCTCCACAACGATTAGACATTTGTTCACATGATCGAGGCTATTTCTCATTTCTTGCATCGAATTGAAAATGCTTTGGGATATTATTCACATATTTTCATGCAATCCCCTGCTTATTATAGCAATAGTGATGATCTCGTGTTTCCAAACTGAATCATACATGTGATAGCTGAATTATTTTTCGATGTATAACTAAAAGTTCTCATTTCACTGTTTGAGTCACTGTGCGATAAGTTATTGATGTAGATTTTAAAGTCTGTTCTCCAAACCATAGTTGGTCTGTTCAAATTTTCCACAGGTATGAGTGAGCGTGGGATTTGTTGTTTGACTTTTGCGACCCAATAACAGTCTGTAGACCTATACTGGGTGCCTGCTAAAGTTTCCAGGATAGAGACCGATATTACCCGTGGCTCAGAAATGGAAAAGCAATAAAGATGAAAAATATTATCTGTATATTAGACTACTTTCTTTTTTCTGAGAATGCACAGCTGTGCATTTTCACCAGTCTGAATTTATCACACAGAGATAAACATTTAGAGGTGGAGGAACAATTTACAGTTTGTGTGACAAACATTCAGTTCCAGAATCTGTGCACTGTTCTTTTTTTTTTGCACAAAGCTATGTTTACATTGGAATTGTAAAAAGCATACTCAGTACAAAGAGAACCAAATTCAATGTCTCTTGCTCATATCAGTATTCAAATAAATGCACCTAATGTCTTACTTTACTTTTTCTAATTTAAGTTTGCAAACAACTCTGAAAATAGTGTGAAGTTGCGATTTGAGCGTTTTCAGGTAGTTTCACCAAAATCTAAGTTTTCTCTGGTAGAGCATTTCCAGAGTATACTCTACGAATGAAAATGTAACTGATTCATTTGGAGTCTTGTTCAAAAACAGGGATATCAGAACTTTTCATTTTGATGGAACTGATACCTTTATGACATGAAGACGATTTTGAGGAATGACCCATCCGTTTTGAGCAAGTGACTTGATTTTGTGGTTTATTCACTGGGGTTACTGGTTTGCACCATTTGCACAAACTGTTGTGCAAATAGGATTAATTTTGTTAGTAATGCACCAAAGCGACTAAGAAAAATTATAGGTTCGCAGCAATTTTAGATACAGGGGTATTAGCCTACCTGTTTGCAGTAGTGCTCCTGTTAGTAAGCAGGGTGTAGTTAGCAAGAATAGGTCCGGATGGCCGAAGGGTCTAGTCTCGGCGGAGCTGGGGGAGGAGCTTGAAAAGGTGTGGTAGAGGGGATTTTAAACACAGCAGAACAAAAGCGATAACACCATGCAGTTACTATTTAGTCAGGCCAATCAGAGTAAAATTACTCAAGCTAAAAATGTACAGGTTAATGAGTAGGTGGTATTACAAACCTTCAGGCTGGAGATGTTTCCTGGCTCCTAAATTTACAGAGTGTGGCATAGACATGGAGGGCATGCGGAAGCCAGCAGGTAGCGTTTCCATGGAGCCTGCCATCATACCCAAACCAGTTCCTCCCTCACGGGCCCTGAACCTCTTGCGCCAAGATGGAGAGCGACGGAATGATTTGTCGTCTCCGCTCTATAGCGACAAAAGAAAGAGTCTACAGAAAACTGTTTTGTAGTATTTGAATCTGATGAAAACGCTAAAGGAGAGGTCACCTCTTCCAGCCGCCGATCTGTTCCTAAGGCTAACAAGTTGTTGAATTCTCTCTCTAGAACTTGACGTGCCTGAAAAACAAATAGCCTTCATATAAGGGTACAACAGCACAGTCAAGAACAATTTAGGACTCATAAAATTAGTTGTAATGCTCCTTAGATGAATCTTTTAAGTTTCACTGAACCTAAAATATTAATTGTACAATAAAATAATAACATTTTTAACATTCAGTCCAAGTTTTGGGCAGATGGGAATCCAAATTATTTATGTGGTACATCAAGATAATAAAAGAAAATAGAAAGGAACTATCATTTTAACAAAATAAAAATCTGGTTGCCTTGCTTATTGCTTGCTGATAATTAACACCTACTGTACATGACAAGTTTTTTATAAGTCAGCTGAAACAAAGACACTAAAAATCTAAGAAATAAAGACACATTTCATCCTAGATTTGACATTATTAACTATCTGAATGAATGATATTTTTCCCATAAGATACCTGTGTGTTCTGCATTGGGATTTGCAGGATGAGTGCTAAACTGCTGTAGTCGAACGTCTCATCCAGAGCAAGAAGTGCTCCGTGAACGCCGCTCTCTAACAAGTTGCTGCTGTATTCCCTCAGACCAATGGACTGTGCCCAGTGGATAACTTGCTCATTGGTCCAAACTAATACATCTGAAATACAAGCAAATGGTAAGAATTTATCAATTTGATACAATCAACCAATCTACTGTGTGTCATTATTGGCAAATACTGTAGATGAGAGATGGATCACGTCCACATGATGTCGATTCACTGGCACACTCCCTTTGTTCATTCAAAGCACAGCTGTCGGACAGCTTTCCAAGCTGGAACAGGCGGCGTGTGTGCATGCAAGTGCGTTTATGTGGGTGTAAACAGAGTTTTGATTTGACACGACAGCTGAGTCAAGTTCATGTGTTGAACTCAAGGTCAAGAGGGCGAGAAGGTTGGTTAGATCTAAGTGTGTGTGCTTGCGTGTGTGCAGAGCACTCCACACGCAAGTGGGGGATTTAGATCGTAAGATTGGCTTTATGACAGTATAAGGAGCAGCTGTTGGGAGAACCAAGCACTGTACACATCCACAATATCTCATAAAACCACTAGGTGGTACTCTGACCCGCTGAGACAGACAAGGTGCTGAAGCTTGTAAAGCTGTGCATGAACATTTTAATATGTGAGAATCACTGTGCATGTAGATCAGGGTATGTGTCAAATGTACCTTTCATGTCATGCTGGCTGTCCTCTCTCCGGCGATCTAGGTCTTTCCTGTCATAATTGAGTCTCTTCAAGCACATAATCCCGTACTGAAGGCTAGCCCTGGTGCACATCCACCCACACACAAATTAAAACACAAGCACATTTGCATGATTAGCTTTCTCATTTCCAATGCCAATGTTTCCACCTGGTAGACGTTAAGGGAATCAGAGCAAATGACAGGCGAGCTTGCTGTGATTGCTGCATACCTGTGGAAGCTGTCCACCATCTTGAGGTGGCTCCTGAGGTCCTTCTTGGTCAGGTGGTCCAGCATGCGGGCATCCACCAGGCACTCCATAAAGTAGGAGCGATACTGAGGCAAACCCAGGCTGGGAAGCCACTCATTCCCAATCCACTCGTGATTCATGTCACCATATGCCAAAGTCTTAACAGGAGAGGAGAAAATAATAATAAATGTGAGAGAAAGTTTAATTTTGCTTCATCTTCTGAACCACCCATCTCTAACGGTGTCGCAGGGAGTGCCAGAGCACTCCCTACGATTTAAGGCGAGAAGCAAGGCTCACCCCGAACAGGTCTCCAGTCTGTCACGGAGCTACACACACACTCATTTCTAGGGGCAATTTCATAGTAGCCAATTTGCCTAACATGCATGTTTTTTGAGGGTGGGAGGAAACCAGAATACCTGGAGAAAACCCACACATACATGAGGAGAACATGCAAACTCCACACAGAAAGGACAGAGTTCCAAGCCTTGTCCCACCCATGACTCGGACCCTGACCTTCTTGCTGTGAGGCCACTGCGCCACCGTACCGCCTGCGAGAAAGTTCTAAAAAACTAATTTTGTGATAGCTTTTAGTGCATCATGTTAGCAAAACTAGTGAAATTCTTTTATATTCCACTTTGGGTGTATGTACGTACAAGTGGCGATCCCAGTTGAGGGGTCGGGGGGTAGGGTAGGCAGAGAGCATGCTTCAAACACTTTCTGCTTATGTTAGAAAGTGGGAGTGGCAGAGGACAAATTGCATGGCCAAGAACAATCTAACAATTGAATAGCATCTCAGTTCTGGACAGGAGAGATTGCAAATTATTCAAACATGCAAGAATGAAATAGGAATCACTTCAAGTATGTTTCTAATGTAGGACTAACAATCAAACCAATCAAACATGTTAGAAACCTCAAAAAAGTTGATTTTCATGAACTCTCTTTAACTACAATGCTTTAATGTGTATTTTATGAATCAGTAACATCAAAGCAATAAACATTGCTAGGCATAGGCCATGGCATTGGCGGTTCCTAATAAGCACAAAAAACATTTTTAAATCATATGTCATGGCTGTAATGAGACCTACGAACACGTATTAAAAGGAAAATGGATGATCCAACCTCAAATGCCAGATAAATCTAACCCGAGTGCTAGCTTTAGTAAATTTTTTTCTCCCCCTATGGATTAAAATGAATGAGCTAATTTGTGAAAGTATGTGTCTGTGTGTGCCAGGATCATATTTTACAGTGTGTGCAGACAGATGTTCGCAGCTCAGCAGTCTCACCTGTGCCCAGCTGCCTTCCTCATTCTCCTGAGTGGCAGTGTGACGGAAAAAAACACACGAGGTTAGTGAGACAAAGGGTTGGTTAAATACACATTGAGAAAAAAAATCCAGCTCTTTTTAGTTATTAACCAACAGTACACTTCAATACTTGTAATTTTAATTGAAAAACTTGCAGGAATACAGGTTATGGTTAGGCTACATCAGATACATCTGGCAAGCACATATGATTAGTGTGAAATGCAGGGGACATTTCCACTGGCCATGGTGGGGAGAGGGCATATGTGTACTGCTGTGAGGACGGTGTGAGGTGACAGTGGTGGTGGGTTGGGCTGAGAGGAAGGAGAGCACCCAGATGGTACTGACCGCTTTAGAGGAGGACGCCAGGTTCTCCATCTCTTCATGAGTCACCCACACGTTTCCGGAGGACTGCTCAGAGGACGAGAATATACCCAAATGTACACACACGCATACCGACACACACATACAGAAACATACAAAGCATTCATAGGCATCCTAACAAGGAAACGCACCAAAAAACTGCACTTGTGTGTATTTTCATATATCCTACCCCCACAAAGACACACAGACAAACATTGTGTTGATTGATGCCAAAGAAGCGAGTGTGTACAGGTAGCCTGTAGCTTTGCCTGCCACTATTTGTGTGTTTTCCAGCAGATACCCCATGCAGTGTCTGGCTGCCGAGAGCGACAAGTCAGACTGTGATCATAGATTTTTTCAAAATAGTTGGAAAAAACTGTGAGGAGAGATCAAACAGCTAGCAGTGGAAGAGATTCTCAGTGAGGGAAATGTGTGCAGATGTGTTAGAAGTGAATATCTTGTGTGTTAAAGTTTTTTTGTGCCCTGTTAATAATTTATTCATGATTTGTATGTGTACACTGGAGAAAAAATACAGTATAGGTATGATAGTTGTTTTTTCTTTACCGTTCTGGATGTGAGAGGAGCAGAGGGACTGGTGAGCGAGACCATCTCCTGAATGGCTAAACGGAGTTTGAGACGGTGGAGTGGGTTGCTTATGCCGATTTCCCTCTGGATTTCTGTATCTGACAGGGCAGACATGATGGCTCCACTCTTCACGTTGGCACGACAGGCTGCTACATACCAGGCTGGCATTCCCACCCACAGCTGGTGGAGGTCAGGAGAGAATTCAATGTCACCAATGTGGTCAAAATTAATGTACAAATTAAGAAAAGGAGGTACATTTGGTGTTTAATAAGTTTATGAACACAAAGTTTTCAAATATAGATGATGAAAAAAAGCTACCTCCAGCCATGAGACAACAGTTGGACCATCCCAGTGTGCAAATGGAAGTCCTCTTTTTCTTGCATCTTCTAATAGTTCATGTCTGGAGAATAGAAAAGACAAAATGGAAAAAAGAAATGAGGAAAAATCCCTAGAAACACGTATGAACATTAAATTATTTAATCATTTCTTTTACTTTTTCTTCATCCTGCGATCCCTCTCAGCCTGAGTGCCCAGTTTTCCTAAAGTCATAGTGTCACCGATGCCCATCTCAAAATCTAAAACACAAGGTACGAGTTCATGTACATTTCTGTTGCAGATGATAAAAGCAGTGTGTTGTAATGTTAATGAAAAACCTGTTAATGCTGGTAAAGACTGTCCGTCTCTGACAACAGTCGGATCCATTCGGCCTTTCTCCTTCTTTCCAAATAACCGGCCAATAGATGATTTGATTCCTTTTTTCTGCTTACTACAAACACAGAGATAAAAAAAAAATCTATTAGCATACAATAATGTATACTTTGGCCCTTCACTGCATTCATTTTTTAACACATATAGGAACAAAATTTGAAATGTTTTGTTTAAAATAAAAGGAATAAGATAAATTTATTCATTCTGTTCGGTTGTGTTCCGCTTAGGGTAAGGGTAAGGTCGCTGGGGCAACAGCCTCAGACAGGGATCCGAGGCATTTCTCACCCCAGCTGCATCCTCCAGCTCACCCGATAGGATCCCGAGGCGTTCCCCAGCCAGCTGTGAGGCGAATCTGGCATCTTCCCATGGGTTTTCTCCCAGTGGAACGTGCCTAAACCTCTCCAACTAGGCATTTGGGAGGTATCCTAACTAGATGCCTGAACCAACCCATCTGGCTTCTCTTGACCTGGAGGAGCAACAGCTCTACTCCGAGCTCCTCCCGGATGGCAGAGCTCCTCTCTCTATCTCTGAGTAAGAGCCTAGCCACCCTACGAAGGAAGCTCATTTCGGCTGCTTGTATCGTCAATCTTGTTTTTTCGGTCACCACCCACAGTTGGTGGCCATAAGATAATATCTAATTAAATTTTTGACTGGAACAGATTTTGTTATTTACCCTTCAGTGAAACACGGATAAACATGTAACACAAAAAAACAGACTGAGAATTTAACACAAGTGTGTTTACAAGAAGGTACCAAGCAGATTTTCTGACTTGGAGAAGCTTATGCTTCTTATTTTCTTCAACAATATGTTACATCCATAAGTCTGTGCAACCATCTGTTGAGGTGGCAGAACTACAGCCAGAAACTCAACAAGCTAATGGAGAAGGTTGGCTCTGTGCTGAAGACAGACGTCCACAGGGCAATAAAAATGATCGCACCAGTTTTCCACAACACTGCAGAGTGATTAAGCAGAAGTTCTGTTCACTTGTTCATACAATTAAAAAGCTCAACAACAGTAAGGATAGTGACGATGATGCTCAAAAAGCTGTGCATCTATACTATGGGTGTCAAACAGGAGGTCAGAGGGCTGGATTTGGACTGTCAGATGGTTTCATCTGTCTCTGACAAAGTAAAAATGATTTTAAAATAGAAGCTGGATACATCCTAAGTCATTCATTTGGTAACTTAAAATTTTTAAATGATCAATCAAAATACCTTTATACATGGTGAAGAAAAAAATGTATTTACATAACAAGTGATCAGAAAATATGGTTTTAGCAACATCTTCTGATCTGGTTCTATTATTGGTGGTATTATCTCAGACCATTAATAAGGAAAAAAGATCAGCATCACCACAAATTCAGGCTTAAAGTGCTAACCGCAAAGTGGAAAAAAGAGATTTTTGTGCATTCCAATGTGTTTTTCAGCTGGAAACTTCAAGTCGTAGAACACTAAATCAGATCAAGTAATGAGTGTGGATTTGCAAACTGAGCCCATGGTTCAAATCACTGTAAGTTTGACAATACAGTCATTCATATTTTCTTAAGTGTAAACACTCTGGAAAATGCAGTAAAAAGATGTTTGAATAAAGGACGTTTTAAGTCTTGTCTCAAATTGGATTTTTTTTTTTCTTGTACAATTTTGTTCCTAGTCTGACCAAGATGAAATTAGAAGGCCCTTAAGACTACATGAGTTTGACACTCCTGTTCTACACGGTGCATCTACTTACCCCCGACCATCTTCCAAACTGCCTGTAAACTGGGCGAAGTTTGTTTCTAGCCGTAAACTGCGTGGTGATGAGGGAGGAGATGTCTCACACTTAATGGTGGCTTTGTCCACCTCCACCGGAGACTGAAAGAGTCATAAACCATTCTACTTGTTAATAATTAAAAAAGGTAACACATAAAAAGGATGTTTGGTATGGCTGCAAACTTACAGCCACTTTTCTTCTGTGTTTCCTCAAGTCACTCGGCTACAAGACAGAAAAAAATACATTGTTGGAAACAGACTCACACTAGTGCCTGAGTTCAACAATTTTAAGCCCGTTTGTACTCTGACCAGGGTCATGATGCCCAGATGGTGGCTGGTGTTGCGTCCGTGATGTTTAGGTGTTGAGTGACCACTGGTAGGAGGGGAGGATGATGATGCTAAGGATTGGGCTGTGGCAGAGGTGGGCATGGCCCGAGGTCGAAGCGTCACATTGAGGCCGTCCATGCTGCTGCTATTCACTCGAGACTCCATATCATCAGAACGCAAATCAGCTGACTCCCTTTCTACCTGGATCATCCTGTCAAATAGAAAAATGAACACAAATGATGTAAAAGATCTAACACTCTGAGTTATTAATTGACAAAAATAGCAGAACATACTTTTATGTCTTACTTAATATCTATTTACTTTAAAATGACTTGTCTCATTGTAAAATATTGTTACGTGAAAGTTAAAAAAGATTACAATTAAAATTTTTAACCCTATAAACCTGATCTATCAATAAAAAGTCGGAAAATTCAGAATTTTTGAAATTGAGAAGTTTATTAACTCTTTTAACAAATTCATCAAAAAAACTTGCGGTATCATGTTTTTGTTACGTTGTTTGAACTGCTTATCCTTAATTGAGTTGTAGGGGAAGCCGGAGCCTATCCCGGCTGATTTCAGTCGAGAGGTGGGGTACACCCCGAACAGGCTGCCAGTCTGTTGTGAGGCCACACACTCACAACAATCCACACACACACACATTCCTTTGGCCAATTAACCTACCATGCATATTTTTGGAGAGTGGGAGGAAACTAAGGTACCCGGAGAAAACCCACAGTTACATTGTGAGAACAACTCCACACAGAAAGGCCTGTGTTTCATCCCCGCACCCATTCCGGGACTCAAACCCCAAGCTTTCTTGTGGTGTGGCTACTGTGCATTGCACCTGAACCACCATGCAACCCACAATATATTGTTTTTTATGACATTTTTTAAATCAGATTTGATACAGTGGTTACTTTTGACACATTTTTGTACAGAAACAATGTTAATTTTAGGCTAAAAAAAAAAGGAGATATTTTGTTTAAACTTTTTGAACACTTAGACTATGTTTTGAAGTTGATTCTGTTTTTTTTTTTTTTTTTTTTTTGTAAACATAAAATTTTTAGGGCTTTTTTAAATTTCACTTTGTGGTGGGCAGAAAACAGCTCCTGTCGTTGTTCAGGCGAAGGTGCACCTTACACTTTTCACAGTAGACATGTGAAAAGTGATTGCCTGTGCAGGACTTGCATTGTTGCCTACGTAGTTTCCCATGTAGGAAAATGGTCAGTTCCATTCTTTCTCACATCTTCCATCAGGGTAGATGGAGACTTTGGAAATAACCAATAAAAAACTTGGCCTGCCTGTAGTGCCATCATAGCTCACCAGGGGGTATAATACATGTTGATGAAATAGAGGAGTCAGAAACCCCATGTTGCAAATATGACACAAATGGCACCATAGGGATAAAAAGAAAAGACATATATTCACTTGTAACTTTAGTTAAAAAGACATATCTTGAAGTCGGGTTATACAGCATGTAGCTGTCAGTGTTCAGTCGAGTGGAATCTGCTGTAACAAGAAAGCTGAAAATTAAAGCTTCTTTCCATTATTCTATTTTTAGAAATTCTCAGAAGCAAAATCAGGCCTATATTTTTGAACATGAAGATTAGTTGCGGGGTGACTGGGAAAATTTGATTTCTGAGACAAGGGGCAGCTTAGGCATCACAGGGTTTCTGTAAGATAAGAAGATTTGTTTTGGCTGCTAGGGCAGAGGCGAAGAAAAAAATTGAGAAAATTATGGTAACTCATCAATATTCAGGTTGTAATGTCTTGGATTAATTCCAGGACTCTTTGCAAATTATTTGGACTACTAAAGTAATGACAGTGAACAAAGGTGTTCAGGATAAAATTATATTTATATAAAGTACATGTATTTTTTTTATGGATCTTGTCTTTTTTTTTTTTTTAAATGTATACCATCAGGTTACATTTTGATTAATAATCTAATTATCTTTATGATTTAAATTTCATTCAAATCCAAATATAAAACTTCCAACGTGATATCAAATAAAAAGTACAGTGGTGAATTTAAAGATTGTAAAATCTATACTTTATCTTGAGGTTATTTTTGTCTCATTGCTTTCTGTCTTTTCTGCTGCTGCATTACCGATAATCCCCACGGAGACCATGCAGTGTAATGTGTCTATAATACGCCACCTTATCTCCTCATTGATGGCATCGAGTTGCTCTTGCAGCATGAGAGCGAGAGTTTGAGCATCAGATTGACCGCTGGGAGAGAGCAGGGCAGAGCTGACATCGTCATCCATGTCTGACTCGGCCTCGATGTCGCTGCCGAGGAGGTGGCTGACGCTTCCACGCAGAGACGGATAGTCCTGCTCAAACATCGCACACACCTACATACAGACGTCTACTGTCAGATGTGCTTTACATTAAATATAAAAATAACATTATTTTAAATATGGATGGAAATGCAGAAATGATTAGATTCTGATTAATTGCATACATATAAAAACATCATGACCCTTGTGAGTGCTTTTGTTTGGTTATGAGAAAAAAATGCATGAACAGGAAACTTACATCACACATGATGTCCAGCAGCAAGTGAAAGAGACAGGAAGACAGAGAGGTTAGTAGAGAATGAAAAGTTAGGCATGGAGATCATCACACACAGCCAAGCACTGACACTTTGCGGCAAAGCAAAACATGAACCTGAATCAGGCACTGCGAAGTAGAAGTTAACATGTGATCTTTAAATGTAAATGCAGCTGAGTAAACGCGGCCTTCTAAAAGTCACTGTCAGCACCTTATTTGGGTCATCTCGCAGTGCTGACAGTCTACCCTTCTGTGCCCGTCTTATCACAGTTGTGCTGTAGTGGCCATCTTGAGCCTCCACCATAGAGAAACGGAGGTCACTGGCACTTCCTAAATGAGACCTGAGATATATAAAACAAATTTTAATTAGTATGTTATATGTTCCAGCATGAATATTAAAAGCAAGACAATACGTATACCGAGGATGTGTTCCATCTCCAAATGCTCCACTTCGCCGCTTTAAATGATCAATCTCATTTCTCAGTTTATCAATCTCCCCAATCAACCTTTCCTAAAGAAAAAGTGTCTCATGAAGTGATCAATTAGAATAAAAAGTAAGAGTAACATTTTTGCAAGACAGACATTTTTCAGCACATCCTGCATATATAGTACACCAGTTCCAATGTGCTAAGCATCCTGCTTAAACACTAGTCCAATGGGGCCAGTGGTATAAATTTAACTTGAAATGTAGGTAAAAAATAAAAAAACAAAACACCAATATCCCAAACAAAATTTCAGTGTGTTTAATGGATTTTTGCACATAAATATAAAACATCAGCCGAACCAACCCTGGTGTGATGAAATTCTTCTAGTTGTTTCTGGCAGTTCTCGAGGTCTTGAATGAGCGAGTTCTACAAACAATGAAACACAAAACCCATCCTCATTAAAGATATCTATGACTCGAACAAGAAATGCAACTTCCTTGTAGTTTCATTTCCTTCATGAGACAAAACAATACGATGAACGTGTGCACCGGCCTTGCCTTGTCCTCCAGGGCAGCCATGCGTTCTTTCAAATGGAGCTGGAGACGTTCATTTGACTCAGTGAGCAGACGATCTACGGTATCAGATAAACGCTTGTTGTGCTCTTCATTCATTTTCTCTCTTTGACGAGCCTGATGAGCAGAGAGAAGGAACCAGATGATGAAAGATGAACACCACCGCTTTTTATCTTTGAAACAGACTCCATGTGGATGTGTTTATCAAACTTATCAAGCATCTCTACATGGATTAAAGGATAAAGTGTGCATTTAGACTTAGATCACCAGCTGCCACGTTCAGGTCTTCTCGGCCAACAATAGATCTTATAGCGACAGTGATTTGATTACAGTCGTTTATGTGATGATAAAAATGTGTTAAGTAGCTTCTCTTTGAATGGTAAACACCATGCTTAATATGTCTTCTACTGCAATTTTATTAAATAAATAATCATAGACAAACCCATATTTGCATCCTCAGAGAGCACTTTTTACTAAATATAGTCATGAGGTTGCAGAGAGAGGGAGAAATTAGCCGTGCGTGAATTATTCAGAGTCTAAAGATAGCAGCCAATCAGTCTTACAAGAGGGAGGAGGTTAGGAGCAAGATACGTGTGTATCTTGTATTGTTAATTCAAGCTACAAAACTAACAATGAATGAGTAGAATGAGCAGTGTTCCCTGGATCTGTGCTTCCTCCGAGTGTACGAATGTCTAGATCGGTAAAGATGATAGTTGTGAGGAGCAGCTTGTATAAAGCATCAGCCCACATGTTTGCACTGCACTGTGAGAGATTAGAGCAGCTCTTCAGGGCTGGTGTACTACACACACACACACACATATTCCTCTCCTAGGTATCCTCTGTCAGGCACACACCCTTCCAAGCTCTTGGTTCTTCTCATCCAGTTGTGACTCCAGCTGTCTGAGCCTCTCCTCTACGTTCCCATGACGTTCCTCTGCCTGTAGGAGGAGACAAACACAAAGTTCAAGTAAAACTACCTCAATATTTACAGTATCTCTAGATCGATAGATAGATGTGTCAACTCATAATGTTGGTGCACAACCATGGTATAATGTAGTTTTAATTTTTAATATACTTTATTAATCCCTCACCGGGAAATGTGTGTGCTTCATTATACTGCCACGTATGACGGCGCCAATGGTGGGAGAAATGAGGGGTTAGGTGTCTTCTCCAAATACCCTAGACGTGAACTCAGTGGGATGCAAACTAGCAAACTTCTGGTTAACTTCCAATCTGCGGGTAAACGCTCTAATCACTGAGTCACCGTCTGCCCCCGTTGGTGCATATTGTTGGTGCATTCGATTACAATGCAACAATATTACACCAATAGTATTTTTTTGGGAGATTATTGATTATTTTCATGTATCCAATAAATGTGCAATTTTTGCATGCATATTTCTGTGTTCATTCTTGTTACCTTGGTGAGCGCTGCAACTCTCTGGGCAAGTTCTGCTTCCACCTCAGGGAGAGTCTCAGCTTTCCTCATTGTCTGAGCTAACCTCTGCTCGGCCATCTCCAGCATCTCCTGTAGCTGACGCACCTTTTCCTCACTCTGACACACACAAAGTGAAATAAAAAGGATGGAGTTTATTGCACTGATTTAAGAGGCGCTAACTACGGTTCTGTTTAAACATTACACACAGAGAGACGTAGAAAATGGTACTGGTGTCTCCGAAGTGGATCTGAACTGGGAATCACCTTGAACTGAGTATGAACTTTTAGGTAACATGTCTCTGTCGCTCGCTCACTTCATTTAACACTCCTCCATATGTGAGCTACCTTGTTGCAGACGGTTGGGGCATCAAATATTAAATTGCTGCATTTAAAAAGTTATAAGATGACACGCATTATCCTGAAATTGCCTCTGGTCTGCTTTTGACTGTGAAAGAGGAAGCAGCTAAATTAGACAGTAAATTTATGAATATCAATTTAGTCTTGATATCCATAAATCTTATATTAATGGATTTGTTGACCAGAATCCATAGTTTCTTGTGTGCAGTTTTCAAAGGGTTCTCAATATACTATTAAAAGGAAATAAACCACATTGATCTTTTTATGGCTTTACTTTCAATTTAGGTTATCAATTTGAAGTGCAAAAATTAAAAATTTTTCTTGGCCAAGACCCAATAAAAAAACAAATTTAATATATGTAATTTTATTTCCTTGAATGTTGATTTAAACAATTTACATTATATAATGAAATTTCAGTGTGTGTGTTACCTGTCGGTGTAGGGAGTTTTTGGTTGCCAGTTCATTCTCTAGTTTGTCATTGAGGTCGTGAATGTGTGTGGTCTCTCGCTGGGCGGCCAGGTAGCGCTTCTCCAAAGTTGTTATTCTTTCTTCCATATCCTCTCTCTGTAGGAAACAGAGCAGAGGGAGAAACACCAACAAACAAGTGAAAAAATTGATTTTGGTTATAAATTTTTCTCTCCTGATAATTATCAACAGTGAATATTAATACCCTATATGTATGAGCAGCGGCATAAATCAGCATTAAATTACCAGAATTTTATTTGTGAACAGTTTTGTTTAGTTGATTGTTACACACATACACAGACAACAAAACCTTTCCTTGCTTAACCTCACCTCTCTCTGCTCCCTCTGTTGTTTAATCGACAGTTCTTCGCTGCGGCTCAATTCTCGCCGTGCATTTGCAAGCTCAGCCTCAAGTTCTGCCATGCGGGCATTTAGCGTGGTACAATGCTCACGGCTCTGAGTCAGTTCCTTATTGGTCCGGTCCAGGAGTTCCTGAAGCTCAGACACTCTATTCCCATCATCATGGGCATCTATGGAGCCATTTGGTAGCCTCTGTTAAAGAAAGAAAAAAAATGGTTTCTGAATAAAATGTTTTATTTTAAACACGTTATTAAAACAAAATTAGGTCAGTGGATGACTTGAAATAACAAGAAAGGTGCGAGGATTCATGCATACAGGGGTCTACAACCTTATGCTGGTGTTTTGATGTTTTCTTCTCATCACAGCTCAAAGAGCAGCTATTTCCAGGGTCTTAATTAAACAAACCATCAGAGACATATTTTTCCACGGGCAACACAGTGGGTTGACAACATTAGCAGGACCCCCTCTGGTTTTTAATGTACTCAATTTGCCTTCTTAAAAATACCCCACAAAAACTAAGGAACACACAAATTCTGATGGATACGGAGTCAAATAGAGTAAAACTGTGTGATAAAACACAACTGGTGGGTGGTGTGGTTGTGCATAATTCCTCATTAACCAACTCAGATTAAGATTAACTTTGTAAGTAAAAACAGCTGTCTCATTAACTAAAATCTGCTTAGATCTTTTTTTGCTCTGCACTTCAATGATGCTTACACCACTTAAATTTGGAATTTATCAAAAACAATTGTAATTCTCCTTACGCAACATAAGCTTCATAAACCACACCTGCGACACATCTCGGGCATAAGCCATCTAGAAATTCATTGCACTCCTCCCACGTGATACATTTACAATGGTCACATGTGGTGGTGGCACCTGAATAACTCATAAGCAATGGCAAGGTGTGGCTATTGCGGAGCCATGGTGACATCGGCTACAAGCAAAAAAGAGTGAGAGGCCTTCACTGCGGCAACTCCATGATGGACACATTGATCTATATGAAATAAAAATGAAGTGGTCCAACCTCAAAGTAGTGCCAAAAAAGAAACTAACCATGCTTTGGGAATCCATGTGAGCCACTGGAAGCGGTCCAAGTAATTCTTAGCTTGATATTTTATAATGAAATTACCTTTATGTGTAGGATGTGAAATAACATGTAAAAGGTGTTCAAAATAAGTTCAAATGTGGGGATTGAAAATGTGTGTGTATCTTAATTGACCATTATTTTTCTTATGACAGGCAGTTATGTGTTTTTTTTTTTTTATTATTTACGCGCTGCTTCAAACACTTAATTTTTCTGCCTTCAGTTCACTTCAGGTTCTGTAAGTGTGATTTTCTCCCCATGTCTTCAAGTTTGTTTAAGGCCTGACTTACCTTAAAGTTACACAACAGTCCATGCACTTCACCACCATCATAAATCGCTCGATTTGTGTAGAAGTTGGCATACACACGGGTTGGACAAAAGCACACTTGATAAATGAGGCCCCTGGTCTCTTGTCCCTATCTGTTTCTTCCATACTTAGCACCCTTCAAGTTTGGTCCTGCCATGCCCACCCAGGGCTCATACCTTCCCAGGACTCCTGTCTGCAAAGACTCAACCCATCTCAGGACATAAGCCTGCTCATGCTGGTCACCAGGCTGCACCTATCTACCTCAGGGTCCTATGTCTCCACCTCCACTACATGATAGCATGTGTGTCTTTTTAATTTAAAAATTATCAATGACCAGACAACGAGCTGTTGCGGACAGTTTTTAAAAGAATGAATTGAAATAAAAAATCAGAGTCAGGAAGACCTTCCATGTAGGTTTGGATCCATCTGTTCGCTCCAATGAGTCACCATCCTTCCTCTGCCTCACCATATTCAACTGTGAAGAAAAAAAAAAAAAACTTTGAAAATTCAACAATTGAAAAAAAGTCTCTGTTTCTTCATGCAAAGTATCTAACTAAATGTGATGCATAAGATTAGAGAAAAGAGCTACGGGGACTGAGTCTCTTATGCATGGTGAATAAAATGTACAACCCATCTGACCGGAGGCTTCAACAGATGTTTGCCAGAGCAGATGTTTCACCATTTACAGGAGCACATGCACTAATACAGACAATACAGTCCCCTCACCTCCTGCGTAGTAGATGCTAGCTGACCCTCCAGGCTGGCCACCCTCTCCAAAGCCACTCGAAGCCGTTCACGTACCTAAAAAACACACAACATATGTCTCACTTGGTTTACTTACTGAAGGTGAAACACTTTCACTCTACTTTGAGCATGAAAATGTAACGTTTTCCAAGTAAATTTATATCTTTTTTAGGGGGTGTGAAAGAGAAATAAAGGTTCTTAAAAATCTATTTTGAACTCTGTTCCCAAATCAAAATCATACCTAAAGGGTTTTTGTTTCATTCATGCATGTTTGAGTAATTTGCAAATGTTCTCAAACAACATTTGGAAACTATTCAAACGTCAGCTTGTTCTTGGGCACACATTTTTTTCTCTGCCTCATCCGCTAAGGCAAGCAGGAAGGGATTTAGCGGAAGCGCTTTGCTCACGCTCAGTCCCTGCCCTCAACAGAGGGCACTATTGTTTTGTAAATGCACCATAATGCTAGCCAGGCTAGCGCCACTGCTCAATTTAGTTTTAACTGTCAGTTAACTGTAAACAGTCAGAAATTGCAGTTATTAATGATTGCAGCGATCACGAAACATCGGGCCAATCAGCGAACAGAGATGACACATAGAAACCAATTCCGGGCCATGTTTGCAGTCGAGTCGCTGAAAAAAGGTGGTCTACATATGATCTGCATTGGCAACAATACCTGAAATTGATCGTTTAAAGACAGCATCTTCAAAGTTTATTCAGGGGAAAGACGTGGTTGTCCTGCAGCCAAATGAACATTTTTTTGCGCTCTGTTCGGATTACACACAGTATGTCACATCTGGTCCCAACCAGAAAGGAACAAATGGTTAAATTTAAAAAAGTAGAGGGGGTCAAAAGTAGAACTGAATAAGCTTTTTTTGCAAATATCTGATTTCTGAGCGAACAAAAGGTACCATATTGATGTAAGAATTGTTACCCCACAAAAGCACAGTACCCTGTCTTTAACTACAATGGTGCTAAAACAAGAAACATGAAAAGATGCCAGTAGATTTGTTAAAGAATAGGAATGAAAATACTGATAACTGACATGCTTTTGCAATGTTCATTGTCTATTTATTTGACAATCAAACAGGACACCTTTGAGCCCACCTTTTCATCCAGAGCCTTGTGGTGTTCAAACAGCGACTTCAGAGCTTTGAGGACCTCCACCTCACTGGAAACACCAGATGGTGGAGGTGCCTGTCTCTTTACCACTGTCATCCTCAGACTTCGCTCATGGCGAGACACCAGACACTCCAGGTGCTCCAATAGCAGCTACAGTCCCACACACAACATAAAAATGCGAACACAAACAGAGAGAAAATCATGTTAACATTCAGCATTTTGCATAGTTGTATACACATGCATAAACGTACCCTGGTGTTGTTCCTTTCGGCTTTCAGCTCGGATATTTCCTCCTCTTTTTCCAGCAGCTGCTCCCGGCAGATGTTTAGCTCCTTTGTCAGGGTGGCAAACTCCTATGCAGCAAAAAAGAAAAGAAACAGAGATGTTAATGCTCTGTCCACTGCACGTGGGAAACTAGCCAACCAATTTGGTGGTCTGAGGTGCACAGGGCTGATGAAGAGCATCCCAGGATGAGTGCACTGATTGTAACAGTAGTTTATCAGCAGATGACAATAGGGCAGACTTAAATAATGGTCAGTCCAAACTGTTCCCTACGGGGTTTTCTTGCCGCCTGGAAAGTGTTTGTATGCCCAAGCCCAAGATAAGGCCTAGACTGAAAAGGAAGGCATTTTTTGACAACGTATGTACCAAAAAGGCACTCCACAATCTCATACTCATTTACAAGCCTCCCTGTGCCAGTCTCTATGCTTGCCTATCAATCAGCTCTATCAACGTTGACCTTTGGAGAATCTCAGGAGACTTCAGTCTGTCCATACCAAAATAGTGCGAGGAATTGGGTGCACACCTGTGCACATTGTCGGCATGTTGATTTTGTTTGTTTCTTTGCTTTTTCTAGCACACCTGGCAGTACACACTGTAATAGTTTTATTTGAAAATGTATTAAAATTCTACTCTAAAAAGAATGGGTCTAGAAGGGGTAGCTTTAGGAACTTTGGTGGACATAAACTTCTTTTGTATGAATCTTAAAACTTACTTGTCTACAGTCCTGTAATGATGATAAATTCAATTTATTGCATAAGCCCATGTGACATTTACAGCAGAAGACCAACTAAGTGCTTCAGTAAAAATGAACCTGAAAGCCAGACGTGTAATAAAGTGTCACATTTGTAAATTTAAGACAAATGGTATACATTTTGCTGCAAAGGTTAGATTTGAAAAATGATGCCATGATTGCAGCAAGCAATGCCTTTCTAACTCTGGTTTTAGTCAAAACTAAGCTACAATGGCTTTGCTTGGGCATTTAAGCTAAGTATTTAACCTTGAACAATTGGATGTTTTTCTGTTCTAACATTCTGTATCATCTCTTATTAAATGTATTTATTTGGTATTTTCTTTTTTGTATTTGATGTGCAACACCTTGGCTATCCTGTCATTTGAACATTCTTCTTCGATTCGATTCAAACTGGATTAAAAAAGTACGAGAACGTCAATGTACAATCATTTTAATCCAGATGAAAACCCAGAAAGTCTTAAAGAATTTGTCCTCGTAACAAAATTGCCATTTTTACTTTTTCATTGCCGGCATCGTTAGATTGCAGTTTATTTTCTATCAGAGATTAAGTGAGACTTTTCTTTATAGCATTAGATCACACCTTTTCCACTATTTATGACAGCAGCATCCCGCACACATCTACAAGCAACCTCATATTTTGACTTTGATAAATATTACATCGGCTTTACTAGTTGTTAATAGCTCCAATAACTTCGCAGACACGGCTGCTTTGGCAGCATCTTTCTACGAGGAGTTTGTTTTGTAACGTTTTATAAACTTTAATACCATCAGACCGGGCTATTTATCATTTAGGAATCAAGCTTGTAAATGACAGTAAAGAACTTTTACTTAGGATTTATTACTGAGGCTTTTCTGATTCAGTTCATCCTGCCTAACTGTCAGGAGAAGACACGTTTTGGAACGTGTAAAAGTCCAGACTGTGACACGTATTTTCTGTCAAACTTTAAATTCAACTAGTCTGAGTTCATAAAAAATTAGACATCCAAACCGTCCCTTTAAAAGTGAAGCACTGTATTAAGTAAATAAAATACATTGCTTTATTTTTTACTGTGTCTATTTTCTTCCAAGTGGGGGTGAAAAAGAACAATTGCAAAGTGGAAATAGAGCTAAAGAAAAAAAGGGCCAACTAGTGGGAAAAGGGAAACTAGGTCAGCCTCTTTATTGTACTTTCTTTATTCCACGAGGGAGCACCAACAGACAAGAGCTCAGCCAAATCCAACAACAGATGTTAGAGCTTGCCGTCTCACTCAATCATGGCAAAAAGGCTCAACAGGCTGCCTCTGTTGAGTCCATCTCCTCAATCTCTTATTCTCTCTCTACCTTTAAAAAGCACACTCAATTGCACAATGACAAAAATCACACCCAGACTAAGGGTGAAATAGGACACCTGGAAATTAATACGACTAACAAATAAGTATCGTGCATTATCACAATGTAAAAAACTCTTCTTAAATTTCTTACAAAATGATGCTCGAGGGCATTTTTGTGGTGACATTCACCATGTTTTTATGTCTTCTGTTTGACTCATTTCAACACACAAACTCACAATGAAACTCCTTAGAGAGGATTTAACACTTGGACAGAGACATTGGTGAGTGGGACCCCAGGATGAGGCACAGAGCAAGTTCTGTGTAGAAGAACACCACAGCCTCTGGTCTGTGATGGTGGATACCAAACACTGCTGAGTCCAAACATTGTACAGGGATTTCTCCCCTTTCCTTACTTAAGTACTTTGGGATTAAAGGATGGAAAAAAAAAATGCTGTGTATGTGGACGTGTATGAGTTTATATCTGCGTGTGTGCACAATAAGATTGGAGTGCAGTGTGGAAAAAAAAAAAAAGCAAAAAAAAATTACATTCAGTCACTTATGCATAAATACACACAATCCTTCTGAATGGACAGATGCTTTTTTGAGGGTGGTTATCTTTCTAAACTTCTGTGTTTGTGTATTTGATCCTGTGCTTGCTTTTATGATGGACTAAGTTTGATGCAACTCTTTCTTTAGCACAGCTATCTTTTCTTAAGAAATGAACGTCCAACTTTTAGATGAGCAGAAAAAAAAACCTTTTTTTCTCATCAAGATGATCTCATCAAGATGAATATTTTTTCATTCAAAATTTTTGTCCAAAAATGATTTAATCAGATTAAACACCAGACTACCTAATGGGATGGACGAAAAGTGAGTAACGACCAAATCTTTTCCATCCAAACCCCAATATATCTGTATGACAAGAAATATTAGGAAAAAAACAAAGAAAGCTGTTCAATCTTTCATACAAAGTGGAAAACTTTGATAATCTTTTTTTTCTAAAAAGACTCCTTGAGATGCTGGAACCTATCCCAGTAGCTTCAGACAAGCAGGGTACACCCTAGACAAGTTGCCAGTTTGTTGCAGAGCCAACTCAGAGACATAAACAACCACTCATCCTCACACTCATTTCTTGTGGGAATTAAGAGTGACTAATTAACCTGACATGCATGTCTTTGGATGGTGGGAGGAAGCCAAAGTATTTTCAGGGAACCCACGCATTCATAACGTCAATGTTCAAACTTCACACAGAAAGATCTGGAAAGGTTTCCTCAATTCAATTCAAACCAGTCCCTTCTGTATCCAAGGGAACAGCATTAAGCCTCACATCACTGTGGTTCTCATGTACAAAATAAATGATGCTTAATTTTATATCCTTACCTTGAAAAAGCTCCTATTATTAGAAGCTCAAGCATCTCATATTAGATAAGATCATAACATAATCATGTATAAAGTATAACACTATTAATGTTGTTTACTGCTTTCAGTGCCATATCACCTTTTTATTTAAAAGCTTTTTAGAGGCAACTATTATTTTCTCATTTAGAACTAGTTAATTTGACAACTGCTCCTTTAGCCTACACACTGTAACTCCTCATGTTTGCGTGTCTTCTCCACAGCTTGTTGGCGTAATTGGATTCACAAATTGGAGAAAATACCCCAAAGAATGGAGAAGAAAAAGGCTTGGATGGCATTAAAGATTGTAGAGAAAAAAATCATATATTCAAAATAACTATTATATGCGACACAAGAGTTCCAATAATTGTGCGTTAACATTAGTAAGACCGCCGCCAGAAGTCAAAGAAATTTTAAATGGATGTTTACCCGAGCTGGGGAATGGTGAGGAAAAACAGTACCTCTGTGAGCATCTGCTTGTGGGAGGAAAAGAAAAGGAGAAAATATGTGACTAAGCAAGAAAGTAAAGAGAATTAATTATAAACTCATTCATACATAATTTACAAGTGTAGGTAGTGCTGTTTGATTTTACTCATCCTAATAGACCCATGTTTCATATGGTATTTTAATTAATAGAGTGAAAATACAGGAAGAGAAAAATATATTAATAAATAGTTGGATTTGTCTTTGTGGCAATAAATGCCAACTTTCTGTTACACGTACTGTATGAAAATCACATAAATGAGCAATCGAATAAAGACACTATCCTTAGAAGGACGTATAATGCAGCTGATCCGTTATCTTCAACACTTTGGATTGATCTATTCAGAAAAGGACAAAGGCAACAATTCTACTTCCTGATGTTCAGCACACACATCATGTACTGAAGTATGGAGTCACGTGTCGTCATTTAAAAAGTTCTAAGTGAGTCATCGGCTTTAAAAAAAAAAAGACCAGACTTTCTTAATTTTTTTCCAAAAGTTTCTTTATCCTCATATCTTATATTGCTTCATTTTTTCTTTTACTTTTGTTCGCCAGAGAAAGACTCACAATTTGTTCTTTTTTTTTTGGCAACCTGTAACATATACACCATAAAAATATAATATCGGATCCAACTGACAGACATATGGTGTTAAAAGGCAATATCTCAGAAAAAAAGTTGGCAAAATTCAATTTCTACTCTTGCAGACTGAGAGTCTGTGCTGCAGAGATGAACAAACACACCATGAGTGTTATGGTAGAATTGATCTGACCTATGTACAGAAAAAGATGAACTCTGCTTTTAACTACAGTTATTTACTGAAGAATGTCGAAGCAAAGACGCAGAAAGTGGAGCAAAACTGGATCCCTGCAGAGATCCAGATATCAACTCTCTGTATCTCCTCCTTTTCAGCAGAGAGCTCGCCAGGTGGCAACAGCAGAAAGTCACGTCTTGCCCGTACAAACTTTAATGAAGATGCACTAGAACTGTGATGCACAATCACAACACCTCGCCTGGGCAACAGCCCCAAGGAAACAGTGAGTAATCCATTACCATGACGCACACTCTTACAGTGGAAAAATAGTAATGGCAGCAACTAATGAAGAAAGTCTCTCAGCCCCCAAGTAGAACTTTACTTCAACATATTCAGCTCCGTACAGCCACGCATATGTGTGGGTGAGCGCACTAAAACCTCAGACAGATCCTAACTGATAGACTTCGGGAGGAGGGTTAAGGAATGATTTGATAAAGTTTTACCACATAATATATTATTCAAGGAAAAATAGAAGTTAATACATACTTTTTTCACTGTTAGCAAGTTGGAGGGGTTTGGGTTTGATGGCAACAAGCATCACTGCAAACTATCATCCATTTCTAGGGATGCTTTATATTTATATGTATGTCTCAAAAAATTGTTTGTTTCATTCTGAAGCAAAAGGAATTCTAAAGATTTTAGCCCCTATAGAAAAGATTTTGTCTTAAATTGGGCAAAGAAAAGATAAAAGTGTACCTATAAAGAAATTTACAAGTTTACTACCAGCTACAGTATTTTCCCTGTCTGTAACCTGCCTAATTGCTGGGACATGTTCTGGTATCCCTTGGTAATCTCTGTAATATTAAGCTGTTAAGAAAATAGATGGATCACTACAATGTTCGGTGAAACCAAATAGGAGAAAAACAACAGTAAAATTTTGGATTATTTTTAAATGTGAAAGTATTTTCACATGAACAATGCAAAAGCAAGCCAAGGAACCGTGACAGTTGTGGAGTCTTGATAAAACCTCTAATCAATTAGAATAGGAGGTTTCAGTTTGCTAGAAAGCAGTAAGTTAAGTGTGGCCTGATGGGTCAGAGTCATCCTATCCTGGAGAAATGGGTGCATCAGGAGAGAAAGAGAGACAGATAAAATGATGCCACCATCATCTCCTGTGTAGACTCCACAAGCCTGTGGGGAGACTGTCATGATCTGACGTTGCTGCAGAATGAGGTCAGGTGACTACCTGGATCTATCAATGGATTTTTTTTCTTTCTTGATGGCATGGACTTATTCCAAAATGGGAATGCTAGAATTCATTGGGTTCAAATTGTGAAAGAGTGATTTGGGTTAGGCGAGTGATCATTTTTACCCAAGAACTGACCACCACAATGTTTATTCCATCACCCCTTTGAGTAGCTTTGGGATGTGCTGAAGAGGTTTTTTTTTTATGACAGTCAGATTCTAACATCAAAGCTAGATCTTGATAAAAAATGAATGGTAGCTATTTGATGGAAAATTCTTTATTTTGCTTGGCAATATACAAAAAGTAAGTTAAAGGGCTTTTTCAGCAGCCCTGAAAAAGAAATGAATACATACTTACTGTTGTGTCTAACAATGGGAAATTAACCACCAAACGTCTATAATGACCGGGAAAAGGTAAGACATTCCACTGAAGGGGGTCTGCAATTTGTGTGCAAAGACTCTGAGTAATGATTGTTAGTTGCTACTAAATTGAGGCATTGTCAAAAGAATGAAAGAGAGGCAGGGAGGAAGGAAGAGGTGGAAAAAAGGCCATATGTCAGTCCGAGAAAAGAGTCATCAGCGCTGAAATCAATACAGAGGCAAGGACACACAGAGATCGTAGAGAGAGCTGTTCGACCTGGAGACAATCTCTCAATGGTAATATCCACAAACTCAGCAAATGCCAAGTCCATACCTGATATGCTGGGGGACTAAAGTCTGATCTTTTCTGATTGGAGGTAAGTTGAATAGAGAAACCAAACATATCAGGTCCTTTGAATATTTACACCGTTTACACAAAGATACAGGCAGCAGATGAAAAAAATAACAAACCAGCCAGTTCAGACTACAGAGACAGAAACAAAAGACACCAGCATGGTTTACTAGATCGAGATGTGCAAAACGAAAGTAAATGTATGTCCCAAACAAAATAGTTTGATCTCTGCATGATGCAAAGAAAGTGGGTGTTTGAAGAGAAAAGATGAAGCTTTTTAGAGTGATCAAATGATTGAGAAAGAAGGTCCGACCACCTACTCTTTGTTTCTCAACCTTGCACACAAACGAGCACAATTAAAGGAAAGTTTAAGCAGTCAGTTCAAATACTTTTAAGAGCCACATTCAATTCCAATGCTTGGCTCTAGAATAAAATGCTCTATTTCCTGTTAATAAAACTCATCCGCTTACTCATCACAAATTCAAGAGACCCATTTTCCTCCAGCATGACATCGTGTGTGCTGATTTCTTCTGTTTCATAAATCCAAGCCTGCTTTGTCCTTCTTTTGCAATGATAATACCACATAGTGCATGCACTTGATTTTCTTTTGTTCAACTGTAAATTTTAAACATGTTTTTGTCAAGAAAATAAAATCTGTAATCAAATTTGCATTTGAAAGCTAATGGAAGCCAGTTTTTGAGTTAAATGTACCATTTCAGGGATGAAATCATCACAGCATGAAACAACCACCTAAAATGATTTCCTTTTCAATGTAATCATATAAAATAGCGCAAATGGAGGGTATCTTTCAAGTGATTGACATCTTTGATGCCATTTAAGTCTAACAAGAAACCTTGTTTTGAACCATTAAAATTGTAAAATGTAATTTTGAGCAGAAATAATGTAGAGGGCATTTTCTCTGAAGAGCTTGTTCAATCCAAATGACAAAATCTGCTCTTACTGCTTGTTTTTATGACTTTCTTTTTCTCTCTTTCTCCGTCTTTAATAATGCTGACCTCAAATGTGCAACTAATCTAAATGATTGTCTTTGGTTTTGTGTTCATGAGTTTCATGGTTGCATAGAGTACATTACATCAGCAAATCACAATATTCAATATTCAAAGTGGCACATTTGGACCAAGCAGATATCATAACCTACATTTTATGTGTTTAAAACACAGTTTACATTAATAAACCGTTTTTATGTTGATCTACAGTATGTGTGATTTGTATATTATGGCATATAAACAAACTAAATCTAACTTTTTTCTCATTTGGATTTATTTAGTGACTCCAGGGTTATCCTGAGCTATCTTTTTCTGGCACTGTGGCATCATGCTTTGCTCACACTCAGTTCCAGCCCCCAAAAGGATGCACCATTATGAAAATGCACAGTAATAATATAAAAGTATTAATACAATAAGAATATAAAAGACTATGGCTTTGAATTGAAATTTTTTTATTGATCCCGAAAGGAAAATTTAAGCGCTGCAGTGTAAACAGAAAAACCAAACAAGAACCTGTAATTACCTCCAGACTGGTAGTCTAGAGGATGAATGGTTTGAGAGTTTGATGGAGGACGGCAGGAAAGAATTTCTGTACTGTTTCTTTGAGCAGCAGGGTTGCAGGATTCTGTTACTGAAGCTGCTCTTGTTTTGGGCCTCAAACAAGATTTATGCCATCATGCACATGTTCATGAGGAGAGACTAAGCAGGAAGCAAGAGGAGGAGATAATTCACAAGATCAAAAATGAAGGGGAAACCGAATAACTAATATTACGAGCTTTTTGTTTTTGCCAAATTACATTTTTAAAAACAATTACAGTACCATTTTGACCTATATACTGTATGCTGTGAGGTAGAATTAGTACCTCAATGAAAGAAAAATGACCCCAATATAAATAGACATTTTTATGCCCAAACTTTGCAAAAAGGCTGCACAGTGGCACAGTGGCTAGTTCAGTGGCGTCACAGCAAGAAGGTTGGTGTTCGAGTACCGGACTAGGGGTGACGCTGGAAACACTTTCTCTGTGGAGTTTGCATTTCTTCCTGTGTACGCATTTGTTGCTCTGTGTTCTTTAACTGGCTGTGGGTTTCCTGCCACTCTCCAAAAACCCGTGTGTTAGGTTGATTGGCCGAAATGAAATTGCCCATAGGATTTAGTGTGTGTGGATGGTTGCGTGTGTGTGTGTGGCCTCGCAGAAGACTGGCGACCTGAAACAAAACTGTGCAAAAAAGAATGGGATTTTGACTCCGCTGTCATGATGATCCATTGCATGATTAACTTCTAGCCTTCACCCACAGAATCTGGAGGAGGCTTTAAGCACTTGTGCTAGCCATGCCCTCGTGCTTCCTTTGCTCTATAGTGAAACAGTATCTACCCAAACCCCTGAAGGGATTTTAATTAAACTGCTCACAGTTACTCAGAAGTAAATGTGGAAAAACAGCTTTTAGCTGTCATCCTGCAACCAAATAAAACAATGGAGATTAAACTTTCATGTGAATGTGGAGAGATTTAAATCCAAGTTAAAATGTCTTTTTACACACACATATCATTGAGTTCTGCTCATTTTGTATATTTTTGTTATTCAATTTTAATTTTTCTTTAAATAATTATTTTTTTTTGTTAATAAACATCTTTATGTAAAATATCTTTGTCCACAAAATATGCTTAAAACTAAATTTGCCTTGTCTTCTTGCACTTGTTCACTTAACTAGATTTTCTGCACTAGATTTTCTGTATTCACACTTGGCGAATGGCACAGATACTTGAAAAGGTGGAACAAAAATGCATAAAAATACAAGAAAATGGTTACAGTCTACAGGTCTACAGCATTTTGTAGACTGCACCTGGTTGTCAAGGAAACAGGGGTTCACAGAGAAAAAGTGATAGCAGAAGATGACTCAGTGAGAAAGACAGCTCTCCACACATCAAAGCATCATTTAATGATGGTGGTGACTTCCAGCTCTAACTGACAGCAGCACACTGCAGGTTTTAGTAAAGCTGCTTTTTAGTAACCAAACACACCCCTCAGTCACTGCTGTGGTCTCTGCTTAGTGTTGAAACAGAGACCCCCACTGGAAAAAGAAAGTACAGCAAACAAAGTTCTGTATTACATTTCATGTAGAAATAGACCAAATAAGCATTTGGAGAGACCAGATAACCAGCTTTGGAAGTTCTCAAAATGAAAATAAAATTGGTGCATAACTGAGAAGAAGGAGAAGCGGGAAAACAACAAAAGCAGGTAATAACTCCTGAGTGGTGACATCTTCTTCTTGACACATCAGTAAGAGCCAGATTTGGCAGAACCTGGGATTTACTGTCAGGGACAGAGGTTCAGAGACAAACAACTAATCACACACAGGAAAGGTATACATACTCATCACCAATCCTGACAATAAAAACACAAAACCTGACATATCTGAAAGAGAGTTTTCTGCAGTGAAATTCACACAAGTGAGAGACCTCTGACTTATTTTTATCTGACAGCTTCTCCCAGTCTTGTGTCTTTCTCTTCTCGTACATCAGCCTCTCTATCTCTGCCGCTGCCTAACTGCACTTGATTGCTTCTTTCACACTCTATCCACTCCAGCTTCTTCTACAAGCTAGCACTCACATTCATTTTCATTTTTTTTTCTGAGCAATTCCTCTTCTCTCTTCCTCCGTTCTCCTCCTCCGTTCCAAGCATAGCTAATTTCAACTGAAACTGACAGAGAGGACCCATTTTATACAGTTACATACCATAACAGAGCATGGGGTATAGTCACATGTCGGAATTAGAGCTAATGCATGTAGAGCATGGCTGCAAAAAGAATTTAAAAAGACGTGTAATAAATTTAATAAATTCCATTAGTAATTAAAAACTACAGATTCAAATAGTAATTTTATTGGGGCATACTTGGCCTAGGCCTACTTGAAATCTTAACTAGGTTACACATGATAAATAAATTGAATATACACTGTACACACTGGACAATAGAACTGCAAAATGTAACTTCCAAGATGACCTTTTCCTGTGTTGTTCAGTTATTCGACATCATCATTAGTCTGTGGAGACTTATCTGCTTTTCTTCATCACCTCATTCTCCTGGTGTCCTCGCTAGTTTTTTTTTGTCCTGTCACCTTCTCCCTTCTGTGTTTGTGTGAAGCACCTATGTCAGCTCCATGTGTCTCCCCTGCTGTTCTCATCATTCAGCCGGAGTGCACGGCTTTGCTCTTTTCATCAATTCTCTACCTTTTCTCTGATTTAAGCTCATGGCATGACCAAAGGAAAGCCTAATCTTCATCCATCAATCCATCTGTCCATCCATCATACCACATGCAAACACATTGAATCGTTCACCTAAGCACACACAGACTGACAGCCATGTACTCCAGGGAGCGCACAAACACACACTCAGCTCATCGCAGCTGCTCTGGTTTTGCAGATGAAAGGGCATCAGAGGTTCTAAAGAAAAGTTGTAGATGCATTAAACAAATAGCATTAATATTAATCTTCATATTCAGAGTAAATAAACTGCTTCAAAGCTACAGTCAGCATAATTTCCAGTAAATTTGTCTCTTTGATGATTCTAAATATGGCTAGGAGTTATAAGTAGCTTAGGTGTGTTTATAGATGAGTGTGTAGGTCAGAAACACTGCCCTTGCCCTTCACAAAGCACTAACTGCAGTGGGAGTATGTAACTCTACACCCCCAATTGTGTGTGTTTGTGAGTGTGTGCTCAACTAAGGAAGTTTAGAAAAAATGCAACTGTTATGACAGAAGCATGACAAGCACCTTTCAAGGTGATGGAAAGTGAAATGTCCCGCTGCTGCTCTGTTCCTCTTCCTATGGCTTTGTCCTTTAAACCACCAGGATAAAGACGCGAGTATCCGGGCTTTTATAAAACAACAAACTTTACAACAAATTTATGAGCAAAGCTGCAGCAAAAGTAGTTTTCATTTGAGCATGATGTCGGAAATTGTCTTTTTTTTTTTTTTTATAGAAATTGTTCAGCTTGTTCTCAACTAACTTTTACTCAACAAAAAATTGGGATAATTGTGAACTGGACATTTTTAGATGGGAAATCTGATGACATGACTGGACTAAAGTGGTGGTGGTGGGTTCAAATTTCTTCATTATTTTTTTTTTTACAACACTCAGGAGAAAAGCAGGACAAAGATTGATAGAAATAAATACCTATTACAATAGTTAAAACTTTAGATTACTAAAAATTTACAATCACAAAATTAGGGTGTTTAAATGCAAAAGAGCCCATTTCTATTTTTGACAATATGTGATGAGATTCAAAACACAATATTTTGTGGGGCCATGGTGGCGCAGTGACATCACAGCAAGAAGGTTGGGATTCAAGTCCCGAGTGGGACAAGGCTTGAAACATTTCCACTTTCTGTGTGGAGTTTGTATATTCTCGCTGTGTATGTGTGGGTTTTCTCAGAGCCCTCTGGTTCCCCCCCAATCTCCAAAAACATGCATGTTAGGTTGATTGGCTGCTATAAAAAATGGCCCCTAGAAATTTGTGTGTGTGTGTGGCCCAATGGCAGACTGGCGACCTCTTTGGGGTGTATCCTGCCTCTCATCGGAAATCCGCCGGGATAGGCTTCGGCACCCCTGGTTTAGAAGAGGAAATATAGTTTTGTAGAAACTATAAGTCTAAATACTTCAATGACCAAAACCTTCCAAGAAAGTTTAAGTTGTGATATGTTCTTGAAACAACAACATGAAGGTAACAATAAAAAATTTCTGAAGATTTTCAAACTGCTGTCTTGTCCTTCTCCAAAAGGCTCAGACAGCTCCGGTCGAGAACATCTCGATACCGGAGGTCTTTCTTCCCTTATGTGATCGGGCTTTGCAACGTCTCACTCAGCAGATAGAAAGTTGTTGCTGTGACACACATATTTCCCATGTGTGGGATCATTAAAGTATATTCTGATTCAGATTCTAATTTTAGTACTAAACTTTAATTAAGAAGCAGGAAATTGCTATAAAATATTTCTAGGCTAAAACATTAAATTGTGATATTTTCTTCTAAAAAGTACAGAAAACTGCATGATATTTATCAAATGATATCTGATGAAACCTTACAGGATATGTTCAGATTCAAATAAGCTTTCCTTTAGCTCTAATTGAGGATTTGTAAGCAAATTATGCTACAACAAAGATTTTAAAGACCATAATCCTTTTATACTGAATTTAATTTCTGCAAAATCAAAGAAATGAGATTCCTCTATGTAATTTTTAGATCCTATGAGATTAAATAAAATGATGTTTGCAAACATAGATTTATTTTTTGTATTACAGACATGACCTGATTTTGCCTGAATGTTTTTTTTTCTTTAACGTACGATACACACATTCTCAAATGAATTGAAAGTCAGCTCTCAGATTGGTCATCTAAAATATTCCTATTTTGTAATAAATGTTATCAAGAAAAAAAATACTATGATGTTATTAATATTTAGAAAAAATGAACACGTCTTAGAAATGGACAAGTACTATGTAAAATAAATAGAGGTGTAAAAAAAGTGTGAAAGATGCGCTTAGAGATTAAATTCTTTATTTGTAGCCTCTTTAGGTGACATTGGGAAGGGAAGCTCTGTGGGACATTTACTTATAACAATTGATATCAAATTTAATTTAGAAATGCTGCGCTGAAGCTAAACGGTGTGTTGTTTGCTCAGCTAAGACAGAGCAGAAAACGGAACATATGAGGCACTGCCTCTGGCTACAGGGCATAAACACACACACACAACCACACACAGACAGAAGACACAGCAGCAGGAACAGCAATACACAGCTCTTTAAAAATGATTTGCCTCTAATCTGGTTCATGGTATGAAAAAGGGAGTATGCTTTCTGTGTGTGTGTGTGCATGTGTGTGTAAGTCTGTGCGTATTCTTGTTTGTGCATTTCCATCACAAGGCAGCGTCTGACTTATTTATGAAATGTGATTTCTTTTTCCTTTTTTCTGGAGCTTTTTAGGCTTGTAACTATGGGCAGCGCCACTAAGTCGTACATAAACAACACACTGTCACACACAGTGCACACACATCTTCGAGAGTCTCATTTACTTTTGAATTCTACAGACTATTTGCTCCGTAAAAAGAATTTTGTATTTTGGGATGTGACTATTTGTATGTTTCATGTATTTTTAAGAAACAAGCCCTGAGTAGTGAGTAGACCAAACCCCAAATTGTCTTTTCATCTTGATGTATTCCCGCAGTTTCTTTTTTGCCACTAGTATAATCTCCCAAGAGATCATTTTATGACTCAGAATGTTTTTCTTTTCTTTACTAACAATAAAATACTTGTGATTGTACTTTATTTGTACGGATACAAAAATATATTTATACATGAGCAAAGGATCAAGAAATGTTTTAAGTTTAAAAATGATAAATGAAAAGTAAAGCTTCACAGAAAACGAAATCTATCAGTCAATGGGAGGATTGCGTGAATAAGTTTTCTAAGACTTTTCTTCTTGATGCATGCATGCGTGTGTGGGTAAAATTAAGGCAGTCACACTGGGTGACTGAGTGAGCTCATCTGTTCTAGGAGTCTATAAATATTGTAGATGCCATGTGCCTGCAGTAGACCTTCTCTGCAAGCTTCTGTATGATGTCATACTGCTACATCCCTAATAAACACACACACAAAAACACACAGCTGTGCTGCTGAGGTCCAACATCCTTAGCAAAGCTGAGGTGTGGATGCAAAGCAAACAGCTGTTTAATGAAGCCAAATGTTTCAACTTGAAACTTCCATTTTTATTCAATCTTCACCGTGTGGTTCATTATTTAGTTCTTTTAGATACTTTGATTCCTTCTCACTTAATTTCTACTAGAATTATATTTTCATTTAACTTCTGTCAAATATGCTTTCTTTCATGGCTGCATGGTATATCAAGACAGTACGATCTGCACATCAGAAAAACAAAAATAGTATAAAATTTATGATAATTACTTTCGATGGATAAAACCTCCAACTTTTTGAAGCTGGGAATTTGCTAGTTTTTTTGTATTTCAGACTTGCATAAAACTATTTATCTTACTTTTAAAAGTGATTAATTTGAGTTTTTTTTAACCCATACAAACATGTAAAACAAAACAAAAAGCTGCAAAATCCATTTATATGCATATTTACAATGCAGTCCAAATTATTATATAAATGAAATTTAAGCACCATGAAGTTTATTGCTTTGGTTTATCCGGATTTTATTGAATCTGAGGGGTTTTGGATTTCTAAAATCAGATTTTTGTGATAATCAGATGGTCAGTTGAGTCCAATTACAGAAAAAAAATCTTAAAGGCTGTTCCATATTACCAGGCAGATCAATATTTCCAGCAATTTGGGATAGAAAAATGACCTCTGCTGCTGCAAAGCAGGAAATAAGGGGATGACAACATTCCATTTTTTACTGAAAGAGATTGGTGTCTGATTTGGAGCCTACACTGTGATGCGCAGATAAAGGTATGATGAGGATAAATTCCACAAGACAAATGTGCCAGATTAAATGAGCAGCTGCTAATATGACATTACAAAGCAGCAAAAAGGAAGAGTTACCAAGATCAAAATGTAGGATCCAACAGAGGCTTGCAGTTCTGCAGGAATCTCGATAAAAAACTCTTATCTTTATAATAAATTGAAACTCAGTGTGTGTGAGCTCCAAATTACTATAGACACAGATTTTGAAACAATCTGTGATATCAACTCTCTCTCTACCACTCCTCCAGCTTAAGAGATTTGCCCCGAATGTTGCACCTGCTCACCTATCAGACTTTCTTTAGCTACTTTTTGAGCCCTTGCTACTTTCCCAGATTTTATGTATATATCTCCACTTTTTATAAACAATATGTTTATCAGTTTATGTCCTATGAGACAGGGGATTTCCCCCACTGTTTCCTCGCTGGACCCACAATCACTTTGAGCTTTTAAACTTTGGCATAAGTCGATCAACAACAGTTATCAAGATTAAGGATTCACATCCAAAAGAAAACACATACTTTTTCATTTATCTTTCATTCACATACATACATACTGTATACCTTTACAGTCATAAAAGACATATAAATCTCCATGTCTGACAAATTAAAGCTGATGCAGAACAGAGCTGCATTATATCTAAAGTGAAAGATTCACAGGCACACTCACACGCAAACAAATCAGAGTCGCTGATACTGTAGTTTAGATCCTTTGGGACAAGAGGTGTTAAGAAGTAAACATCCCTCTCCCTGCCCTCTCCCCGTTTCCATGGAGACTGAATTCACAGGCTATCAGAGGTGGAGGGTGAAAGAGAAAATCCTGAGTCTGCATGTGAACACTTATTCGTACAAAGCCGATATGAAGTCAGTCAGAAAGACTCACAAACTGGCACCAGAGGTGTTAATAGGAATAAGGACTGGTGAATACAAAGCAAGATCCATATCAGAAACTCTGAATTGTAAGAGTAGATGTTTAAGGTGGAACTCACTGGTGCTGACAGGGTGAGAGGGAAACACTGGAGGGACAGACACATATTCCGTTGGGTCAGCATTAAACAAGAGCCAGCTATTTATGCGGTGTATCCCCACAGGGATAGCTGTGCTGTGTGGAAGTGTGCATGCGTAAATGTGTGAGTAAGCCAACAATACTGTCTTGCAGGAATTTAGTATCATCTATGCTGAAGATATATGGAAAAGTGATTCTTGCTAAAAGGCAGAAATAAAAATAATCTGGGAGAGAATAAAATATATGTGCTAACCTGACACACATACATTTATGCTGGTGATTTGCACACATACAGTAAATCTTGGAGTAAAGCCAATTTTCAGTTTTATATTTTTTCATTTAAAAACAAATTGCAATAAAAAGGTAAAATCTTGCTTGAATATTCATGATTGCATCCTTTTGGGTGGACCAGTCCAAATGCTCTAAATCAGCCTGACTGGGAGGATTTAAGCAGCTATGTGTGGAGATTTGCCTATAAAATTGTGCTGAATTAACTTTTCATTTGTAACAAACTACAGGTATGGATGAACTCGGAAGGTGACATGCTATAAGAAATCATTTTAACTTGAAACTACTGAGTAGAGTGCATGCTTAGTCACAATATTCTGCATAATGCTGTGACAGTAAAAGAAAAAAACCTTCACTTAATATTATATTACCTCCCAGAAGCTACATTAGCTTGCCCGATTGTTTAAGATGTTGAGATTTTCATGAGCAAGAATGTCCATTATCAGTTTCTGGCACAAACATACTGTTTGAAAGATACATAGAACTACTTGTGGTTATTTAAAAGCAGAAACAATGACAAAAAAAGAAAAATGACCCTTTCAAAATAAAAAGAAGAGTTCTTTGTGTGTGCGTGCATGTGTGTAGCACACGCTATAACGTATCCCTTGATTTGGCAGCAAACCCGCAGTCAATCTGGACCAATTAAAGCAGAGATCTGTGGGTGAAGGGAGTGTGTGTGTGTTTGAGTTTCAACTCCCTCCAGGGTCTCCCCTTCCCCCATAACCCAGCTCACGCAAGATGGCAGGAAGAAGAGAGGACGATACCATGGAGGGGAAAACAAGAGACAGCACTGCCATGCAACTGCTGACATGAGATGCTGAAAGAGCTCAGAGAGCCTCAACGGAGAGAGTTGGGGAAAGGAAACAGTGGATCAGATAGAGGAAAAATGAATAGGTCACAATGACAAAGGGATATACTTGAAACTGGAGAGGCAGAGCTGGCAGAGGAATATTGGACAATGGCAGAACTGAGAAGGGAGGAGGCTCAGCCTGATGCGAGCTGCAAAGCTCATAATGACCTTTATGCATCTTAACTGAAAGCCTTTCCTCTCTGACTCAAACAACACTCTTTCACACCCTTTTCCAAAAAATCTACAATTAAAGTTGGAACAACTTTTCATTAATCAATTAGTGACCTCCAAAAACATGCATGCTGGGTTGATTGGCCACTAGGAATGTGTGTGTGTGTGTGTGTGTGTGTGTGTGTGTGTGTGTGTGTGTGTGTGGATGTATGTGTGTGGTCTCGTGACAAACTGGCGACCTGTTTGGGGTGTAGCCTACCACTCGCCTCGAATCAGCCAGGATGGGCTCCGGCACCCCCCATAATACTCATAAGGGATAGACGGTTAAGAAGGTGACTGACTAATTAGTGACCTGGAGTGATTGTAATTTTAAAGGAGATAAGTGCATGCTCATACTCACAGCTGACCAATGTTTCCAAACTAAAACTTTATGCCACCCCGGAGATTTCTGAAGGCTATTCACTTACAGCTGTTACATCCACAAATAATGAAGTCTTCATTTCCACAAGGTCATTGACTCATTGTCGCTTTCTGCTGAGAGCTCAGACAATCAGATAAAATTTGCAGGTAAAACATGAACATGGTGTTATACTTATTTTGGCTCCAAACGAATCAAAAGTCCTAACCCTAAAATTTGATTTAAAAATAAACTTGCCATGGATAAAAAATATGTTTTAAAAAAATGAGGAAATGTTTTCTGGAATCTTTAGAAATGCATTTTAGCTGAACTGAACTAAAATGTTAATGACGTGAAGGTGATTCAGCAGTCTTTTTAGAGCTGACATCTGGTCAAGTTTCTTCTCGGTACAAACCCAAGCTCGCTTTTGTAATGAGCTTACACAATACAGAGTCATTTGGTCTGAATTTAGCAATATAAAAAGTTTTTTTTTTCCCAAAGGTACAAAACAGATGACTTTTGTAAAGCTTTGACTAACTCATGAGCAAAAGCAGTTGTGATTCACTCATAGTGAAATTATTTATTTTCACATTTCTAGCCACTAGACTAGAGTGCATTAAAATTTAGACATTTGCTCAGTGGTAGAATGTCTGTTCTTGTACCTGGAGATGCTGGTTTTATTCTCACTGGGCTCATGCATAAGTGTCCCTGGAGAAAACACCTAACCCCCAGTTACTCCCACCATTGGCACTGTCATACCTGCCTGCTGCGATGCAATGCAACAAATAGTCATTTCCCCATCAGGGATGAATATAGTACGATAAAAAATAATAAATAAAGCAGAAGCAAAAAAAAAAAAAAAAAAAAAAACTATTTTAATTTCATCAGTTTTGTGGTATTATCCTTCCACAAAATTATTCATACCAGCTTTCTGTAAGCTCTTATATGAGATTTAAACCCCTCTGATATCACATGATCAAAATAATGAAAACATGCGTGACAATTTGCCCAGAAACATGATGAATAACTGAAAAGTTATATAGAGCATGCATGAATTTCTGTGGACCTACATTTGATAACGTTGTGAAGGAAAGCACAAAGATTTTCTAAAGTTGCTTTAATACACAGATTACACAAGTGCCAAATCCAGAAGCTGGGATTTTCTCACAGGAAACTGAAATAAAGACTTTGGCATGTCAATATTTGAAAGAAAATTAACGTAACTTTATGTGTTGATAAAATTATTCAATTTTAATACATTTAATGAATAGGATTTATTTGATCAAATTAACAAACCGAATAACTTACAATGGTTAGCGCGAGGCTGTGCTTTTCTTTTTCTTTAAATAGCCAAAGGGAAGAAAAGTTTGATAGATGAAAGGTTTGATGGTTGCAGTCTGCTGTCTTGATGTTCAGAAATTTTCTTCTAAACAGACATTGAAATTAGAAATGGAAAGCCATTTGCAGGTACAAATATTTTCATTTTTTTCTACACTTCTGGGGCGTTTACATTAAAAAACATGTATGTTCTCAGACATATTTGAAGCCTCTGGTCATTCTGAGCCTGTGTTTGATCAAGTTCTGTCTGGTTGTGCCAGAGAGACAGAATGAGTGAGAGTAGGCATGAGTAAATGAAAGAACTACTGAAGTGTGGAATTGAGGGCAATACGAGACATTTCAGGGCACATGGCGGTGTAGTGAGAGGAAGGCAGCTAAGTGTGAATGATGTTCGTCTTGTACATGAGTGGACTACGTCATAGCCTCCATTATTGTAATGATGCTACGAGGGGGCTGTCTGACCTTCATCATGAATTGCCTGGGAACGTCCATGTGTGTGTTTATTCCTTATCAATTATTACAACAAGGGCAGTACATGCTACAAGCATTGTATTTTCATGAGCCGCCTCTGCCTTACAAAGCATTTATTAAACATATAATACCATTAAGTATAACTGACATGGTTGTGCATGCATGTGCTTTTAAAATAATATAATGAATATGTGCACTCATTGAACTAATTAAGTCAACTCATTGCACAGTGCACTTGCTAACCGTTATTCCCCCACATGCTCTATGTCTTTGTAGCATGCTAATAACAAACCCATACAATAAAGTTAAGCACCTATTCATTTCTTTAAGAGTAAGATCAAACACAAAGTCAATAAACAAGGGGCATAAAGAGCGTGTGCTTCACATCTCATGCAGTGAGGAAAGAACATTCATATGAGGAGCCAGCTTAGAGATTTGAAGCTTTATCTCAAGGCTGATAGTTTACTAATTTGCTCCTCACGCTTTAAGTCACTATTTCTGATAAGAGGTAAAGCAAGAAACTTGTGAGCTGGAGAAAACGAGACTGAGAAAAACTTAAATGAAGTAACCTTTTTTTAAAAGAAAGGAAATAGACGAAAATATCATTCAGGATTAGGAATGAGTACAGTATATCAGAGGAACAGCATGTTAGAAGTTTTGGAGATAAAGACCGAGAGGCCAGACTGAGATGGTTTGGATTTGTGCAAAGAGAGAGAGAGTGAGTACATCAGCAGAAGGATGCTGGGTTTGAAACCACTAGGAAAGAGGTCTAGAGGAAGGCCATAGAGAAGGTTCATGGATAAAGTGAAGGAAGACATGAAGATAGTTGGCGTGACCGAAGAAGATGCAGCAGATAGGGTTAGAGGAAAAAACTGACTTGCTGTAGCGAGGGTAATGCGAAAGAAGAAGAAGGAATAAATGAGTCCATTGCAAAAGTAAATTTAGATATTGAATTGTCTCCAATTCACTGAGATAGTTCTTGTGAACATGCACAGACATAAATAAATATGGCTACAAAAAACACTGTCAACATTGCTCGAGGAATCAGGAGGCATATGAAATGAGGGCTCATAAACTTATATCCCAACATTTGAAAACATGTGTTAGAATTTATATGAACTTTCATAAGTTATGAATGAAAAAGGCCAGGGCAAACCAGCATAAATTGTTAACAGACTATTTAATTATTACTTAATATTTAACAAATCAAAGAGTCTATTCATGCTTGTATTAGCAACAAATGTGTCTAGTGCATACCAATCAGGAGAGAATTTGATTTTTTTTCTATACCGCATTTAAGCCCATGTTTTAATCAGAGTATTGATGTATCTAAACACTGAATTTAAAAATGATTTTAACTTGTATTACTGAAATTGTAACAAATAATATACAGTCAACTTTTTTTTCTTCATAACATGTTATTTTACTGTGTTACCAAGAAAGGGAATAAATTACACTTACAAATATATTTTTAATGCATTACTTCCAACACTGGTAGTGTTTATATCCGAGTGTGCAGGGATAAAAGTCTGTGCCTTCCTTTGACTGTCTGTTTCAACCAACATATCTGTGAATGGAGCTGGAAGTAAATGAACGCCAGACTGCAGCTGAGAACTGAGGCGTGTTGTAGGTGGTGAATAAATGTGTTTTGATTCAATATCGAGACAAGATGTTTTGAGAACTTTCCACAAACGGATATGCAGCGGAAGTTTCTTGTTAGCTCCTCTACTAAGGACTTTGGGCTCACAATAGACTCAGAATGTATTTATCTTGAGGTAAAACATAAATTTACACCCTTTTGAGCTGCACTGCTAACATCTTACTCACATTTACACATTTGTCTGAGATACATCCGGGTGTGTTTTTGGGTTTCTGCACCTTAGCACATTCTACTGTGCATATGTGTGATCTATCAGCCTTATTGGACACTTACAGTTGCACGAAGTGCTGACTCTGTTGAGGCAATTCATCACTGTGACCATTTTTTTCATGGAAGATTTCACTATGTAAAAGCCTTTTTCTACCTACCACAAACACAAATACTCACTCCTTATCCAGCAATCGAAAGAAAAGATGGTTTGTGGGAGAAAAAAACACAAATTTATTCCTGCCACTTTGAAAAATCTGTTAAAGTAGAGAAAAGGAAATGTATTTTACTGCCCTGTAAACGCAGCTGTTATGGCTGAGAGCACACTGTTTTAGGAAAACAGAGACAAAGAAAATTAGTGAACGTACCTTAAATAAAAATTACATTACCTGGGGCACATTTCACACAACTGTGGGGCTAATTGTTAAAACCTAATTATCCTCAATCACTGCCACGCTTATAACCAGCTTAGGCCAGCTTAATAATTGTGTGTGTTCAGTTTACTTATTGATATATTTGTCTTTTTTACCCCAAAGTTCAGGTTTACTAGAAAGAAAAGCACATATAACTTATAGCACTGTAAAATTAAATCATCAAATAGTGTTTTCCTGGTTTTAATACAAAAAACAATTAGGCTCATTTTTATTCTCTGAGTCTTGTGGCAGTTTTTTTGTGCTAAATGGATTTAGATTGACCAGTTAAGTAAAATGACAGCACCTATCAAAATGATATGATACACAATTCACAAATAAATGATGAACTCAGTCTAATTTTGCAGCTCATTGGACTAAAATGCAGACCATGAAAATATAATGTATGCATCCATTTGCAATTGTATAATTTATGGTCAATTAAGAATACATTGAACAGTGGGAAACTGTTACAGTTGCTATTACTTTTCAGGTTATGGATTTATCATTGGGACAGCACACACTCCTCTTCCAATGATCACAGAATATGAAATTAAGGAGCGTAAATTTGAACTGGAAGCTCGCAAAAACCTTCTGCATAGAGATGTTTTCTGCATTATTATCCTGCAAAAAAAAAAAAATACAAAAAAACCTTTACACCAAGTATATTTTTCTTTGCGAACAAGTATAATTGCTCCCCACTGATATCATTTGTAGAAAAAGGTTATACAAATTTATCTAAAGTGTAAAATTATTCTAATTTGTTCTATGGCGATTTTTCAAACTTTACCTTTCAATTTCAGGTCATAAATTTGGTGAATTGTAAATATTCAAACACAACAGTAGATCAATAAGGACAACTGTCCAAATTTACTTGACTTACGCACTAAATCCACGCAGCAGCATAGTTGCGGAAGGACAAATGATAGTTTCCATTTGAATTGAAACAGACTTGAGCACACCAATTTGTTAATTACCAAGCTTTAGTTTGGGAATGCAATTCAATTACTCCGTTAAGTCTATCCTCTTATCCATTCTTGCTTTGTCCACTTCTCACCATCTCCTCTAAATCCAGCTGGTTTAGCTGTGAAAAACACATCTAATCAGACAGCAAAGAAAGCAAAGGGAGAGAACTTCTAAACATGACACTGCTTCACTCTCAGCATACCACATGACACAACACACTATCACAGTTTTTTGTGGTAAATATTTAAATTTACATTTATCAATTATGTAAACAATAAAGATAACTAATTTGACATCTAAATTCAAGTTAGATCTACTGATTCTCAAACAACCATGTTTAGAAAATTCAACATTTATGAATGGACCTTTACATTTAGTATTTTAAGTTGATGTAGCATTTATAGTAAAATAAATACAGCCAATATTTCTCATTCTCATGTGCGAATCCACATTTGTCCTTCCACTGTGCCCTAGCAAATCCTGCATTTCAATTGCAACAGCAGGCTTTTTTGGTATGTGAAAGGGTGTGAGTCTCTTATTGACAGTCAGCAGGGGAGGGTGCTATGTTGTGAGACTGACAAGCTCTATTTCATGGAGCAGAAGAAACATTTTGAAGTTCTTCAAATCCATTTAAAGGTCCAGCTAAGGACTTAGTTTCAGATGCCACTGCCTCAGTTGGTGCTTAAGTCTTTTGCTGAAAAAGAAATGGTGGATATAAATGCCCCCCAAACCACTGAGTCTAAAAGAGAGAGGTGTGCTTTATTGTTCTCTGTTGTATCCCAATTGTTCCAAACTGACTAGAACCATTCAACCATGAAGCCCATAACGCATTCTTTCAATACCATTGAAAGTTTTTGAAAAAAAAAGAAAAATTCAAATAAGCATAGTCACTGTTGTCCTTTTGCTAACCCCACATCTATATGCATACCGCACCCCATCCATGTGGACCCCTTATCTTCTATTCTGTTGGAATCTCAGGAGTAAAAAGTGAACTTGACAGAGTTCCAATAGTGTGGTTGTTAGACATGGCAGGGCTGCCGAGGGCTTAACTTCTGGCTGAAAAACTTCATCTCACTGTCTTCTGTTCATCCTCCTCGTTCACCACTAACTAATTCTGTTCATTCCTACCTCCCTCCTCCACTCTTGCCTTTCCCTCTGGTACTCCTGCAACTCCAATCATTCTGCTCTTATTATAGGTACAAGAGGCCCAGACACTCACTCACACATAAACACACACATGCATACACACAGAGACCTTCCACTGCTCCTATTATCAGAGCATGTCCCTTGCTTCCGGGGGGCGTCAGGTAGGCTTTATTCAGCCTTTTTCTTGGCGTGGTTTTCTTCTCTCCGTTTCTCTCTCTACCAAAGCTTCCTCTCTCTCCCTTACTGTCTCTCATTCCCACGTTTCCTCTTTCACCCCTTGCTTTTCTTCTCTCCCATGCAGCCAGGGGGACAAATTGGCATCCAGCTGAGCTAAATGTGCCTAGTACTACTAGCCAGATGGCAGTGGCAGAGGGACGGAGGGAGCGAAGGATGGATACCATAGAGAGGAGGAGCGTCTAAGCCATGGCATGGCAAGGCAACGTGGGGGAGCAAGATTTACACACTAATAATCTATTAGTGCTCAGGGGTCTAAAATCTGTATGCAGGCACTTGCCAGAGAGCAGCAGGACCAGCTCATTGCAACGATGAAAAAGGCCTTGAGTGAAACTGGACAACAAATGGGATGCAAAATGATGAAGTGAAGAGTGACAGAAAAATGCTGACAAAGTAAAAATTTGCCAAAGGACAGGGAGGACAATTTGATATAAGATACTAGCACAGCCTGTAAACCCCCTAAACACCACAGCTTGACTTTTACTAGTGATTGATTTGTTTATTTACTCTAAGTGTAACACAGTTGTACCATGAATGGTTTACCTCATTCTGGTGTCTAAATCTCACTGGACTAGTAAAAATAGAAGGCACTTTACTGCTGTCCTGGACCTGATGACATGTATTGTCATGTGTTGATAGGGCATTCTGAATTTTTTGTTTCATATTTAAAAAAAAAACAAACTTCCAAAATGATATCCTGTCATATGAAGCCAAAAAAAAAAAAACCCATTAAGCATTCATTTGAATATTAATTGTCCACAAATGAGATAAGCAATAATCATTAAACAAATTCACAGGTAAAATAATCATAATATAAACAAAATCCAACTGCAAAAGAAATGCATCAAGGTTTACTTATGAGTAAAAAGGACCTCCATTCCAACTGGAAATAAATATATACGAAAATATACTGTATATTTTTTCTGTATCATAAAAAAAAACAATTTCAAAGGCAGTTTATTTACAGTTTTTTTTAGACATAATGCACACCTTTTCAGTATCTCTAGAAATTCTGCACAAGACAGGGTACACCCAAGGCAGGTCACCAGGTTTGTCACACTAGTGCAAATAGATTAAAAGCAAAATGCTATTCATGCATTTATTTTGCAATATAAAGAAATCAATAATATAGCTAAACAAACACGCCAAATAACACAGAAGTAAATATAATGCAAATTTTTAGCCAACTCAACTTGATTAGGTTAAAGGTGGGCGGTATGAACTCTAATTCTATGTATTTTTGTCGTGGAATTTCTCTGTTTGCACAACTTTTCCCAAGAATAGAAAAAAGAAAAAAGTTGCTGAAGTAAGCAAAAATACAATGTTTTCATTCGAAGTACTGTAGCGTGTGTTTAGGGCACCACTTAAAATTTTTAGGATCCAGAACACAACAACTAATTGCTGGTAGAAAAATGTCTTCATTGGTGGTTCAGTGAGAATTTTCCCTCTGTCTGGTTTTGGAATCAAATCTTTATATTAGTACTGACTTCCTTTTTTGCAGGGCTTCCTGGACACATTCAGCTGCTCACGTCATGCTCTCTTTTACTCAACATCAACCCAAACTGCTCTATTTGGGCCCTTACATAAGACATAACACACAGCATATGATTTAGATGTCAGCAGCAGACCAATGAGATATGGAAATTTCTCATCCTTTCTCCAACCCCCATCCCATCTTTCCTCAATACACTCCTATCAGGAAGCACAAATGTGTCTCAGCCATTCATGCATAAGTAGCACTAGCTGAAGGCGTATTCGCTCACACATGTTACAAACACGCAAATTCAGGAAGACATGTAGATACTGTGAGTTGAAATTTTAAATCAGTTGTGTTTTTGCATTTTTTGTGTGGAAGGGCACAAATGTGTATCACTGGTTAGATTAGAATAAACATATCTCTTAGCTCAAAGAAAAAGTTTTTACAAATTTTTAAAGAATGTGAAAATCACAAGTCTTTTTTTTTTCCCCCACAGATTTTTCTAAAAAGTTTATGAGGTGACTTTGATTTTTTTTTTTTTTTTACCACTTTGGTTTTGGTATCCAGTGCCTCCATACCACCTTTAGTGTTCGGTGCTTAAAAGTTTGAGTCACAAGTCAGAAAACAGTTCCTCTGCTTGTATAGTGTGAAATACTTTACTGTGCTTTAACTTGGCGATGGAATCAAACAGAGTATGTAATGTTTGTGGACTTGGATATAAATCCTAAAGAACCATTTTTTTCAGTTTAGTTGAATTCTGGTTATTAAATAAATGCAAACAACTTATTTGCCCTTTATCAAGGCAACAAGGACACATTTAAAGCTTGGAATGTTTCTGAAGAAAGAATGCAGTCTGAATACAATAGATTATGTAAATTTGCGTGACGCCAAAGAATCCCAGATTTTTTGAACAGTCACACCAAATTCATTCTGTTCAAGCTTAATAGATAAAAGAAAGCAATACTCTACTCGGCTATACTCAACCTCAACACCTTCATCTGGCCATGTACAGTTTCGACATTTTGAGGTGCATTGTTTCTTATTACAGAAAAAGAAACAAGAGTCCCTTCTGTTGGGCTTGGTAGAGCTCATACTGCAACCTCACATCTCCTGAAACACCTGAAGATGCATTTCTCACCACACCCATCAAAGCCAATAAGATTGCTTCAGTTCTGGAAGACACTGCCTTCTTTAGGGTATAAGAATAAACATTCTTGTTCCTTTTTGTAAACACTATCGCACTTAACATCACATTTATTAGTTATGGCATTCAAACTGGTCTAAAAGACTTTGGCAAAGATAAATGGGACAGTTTTTAGAATCCTTAGCATTACTCTTTTTTAACTTCCACGCAATCACTTTTTCTTTAGTGTTCAATTACGACCACTAAGTAGAAACACAACTTGAGTTTAGTGTTGAACTATTGCAGTTTTTTTCTTATTGTTTGCTCACCCCATCATTTTATTAAACTACATAAAATTCAACCCTTCAATTTGAAGTTCAATAAAATTAGTGTATTTGGAGTATGTTTTGACTTTTGTTCTTTTCCTTGAATGCAAATAAAAATTTTGAGGTGTTTAATTGAAGAAAAAAGGGGACAATGTGAAGACATAGACATCAAAATAGAGAAACTAATAAAAAGACGAGCGCGGCATAGTCGCACAGTGGTTAGCACAGTGGCCTCCCAGTGAGAAGGTTGCAGTTCAAGTCCTGGGTGGGGCAAGGCTTCGAACAAGACGTTTACATTGGAGTACCCATTTTGTCCAGGTACTCCTGTTTCCTGCCACTCTCCAAAAACATGCGTGTATGGTTAATTGGCCACTATGAAATTGCCCCTAGAAATGAGTATCTGTTGGGGTGTACCTTGCCTCTCCCATAAAATAGGCTCCGGTACCCCCTTTGACCTCATCAGGGACTAAGCCGTTCATAAAATGAAACAAAGACATGAAGAGAAGACGAAAAGGGGGAAATTGAGGATGAAAAGTATTTCTATTGACTTATATTGAAGAAAAAGCCTTGACACAAGAAGACTGAAAGGCTACTAGATTAAGGAAGCATGTTTCACATGTAAACTCTATGCCATATGTTCTTTCCAGAGGACACAGAGGTATGTGTGCTAATGAGTCTGTTCAAGAGCAGGCAAAACTGCTATAAGCAATAAGGCACAAGTCAGAAGTATGGATGATGGAATCAAGAAATACTTTGCGTAAGAGCTCAAGTACATATGTGAATAAAAGTGTTCATCAGTTGGAACAGAGGATGGAAATTTGAAGCAGAGGTGGTTGTTTTGGAAGGACAGCGAGTTATGCGTGTGTCTTTATCTGTGTGTATTTGTATGCCGGCAAAAATAGACAGTGTTGTATTTGACTGGAACAGGTGTCCGAACATCACAACACACACTTCTTATCAAACACAAATCCCACCATTAAAGCTAACAATTCTTTTGGAGTTGATTTGGGAAACTTTACACATTGCACTTCAAGATTAAATAACTAATTTTTCCAATACAATACAAACAACAAGTGTTTTGTTTTATTTCAATTGGAATGTCTTCATAACAAGTGAACTGCTTCTTGAGCTCTACTTTTCAAAATGAGTAGAAGTTTTTACGGTGCATACTGTTAAATACATATACATATATAGAAACAGTGATTACCATGAAGTAATAACCTGGTCTGTTTGCACACACACTGTACACCCAATATCTTGGGTGCAGCAGATACACACATGCAGACGTGTCAGCTTAACAACATATTTCCTTTGACAGTGTCAGAACAGTTTTCTTCACACGGAAATGGAACAATGTGTTTGTGTACGTCTCTGTGTGCAAATCCAAGCATCTGAGTGCGTGCAGACATTTGTGCATGTTTAAAACCTAATTTGTCTAAGGCAGGCCAATCTCTGAGGGCCATATTAGATACATTATGCACTGTAATGGCTTGACATGTTAATCCGAGACTCCATTCTCCGTGGTTAATGAACATATTCATTCATGTTTGTGTATGCAAGTGTATGCTAACGCCAATTTCTAGCAGTGTTGTTTTTTTGTTTTTTTTCCCCAAACATCAAAACGTAGTTTATTGCCTGCTGCAGCTGAAGTTTTCAACAAAGAAATGGAAAACCATGTATTTTGGATTATCCCTGCAATTTATTTGTAGTTGTGTGTACTGTAAGTTTGAGTGTGTATCTTTGAAGGAGATGCATGAATCTGACAGTTCTGGGTCAGAGTAGTCCCATGGAGTCAAAAATCTACACAGAACTAAATTTGAACACAAATGTACTTTTAGTTATACAATTATGCGTTCATTATAAAGCCCCCTCATTTAGCTATCCATGCTGGATAGAGGAAAATGGAAAATTAAACTGTGATAAACATACAAAACTACCAGTTTCAAGACACTTCTGTCTAAAATGTGAAATCCCATAGTCAAAGAGTTATCTCAGAGTTGTTTTTTTTTTTTTTTTCTTTTTTGCCCAGTCTATAGTAGATTTTTTTTTGCTGTACATGTCATTATTGACCTATTGCATAACCCAATTTCAGCAAGCCTTCACTGCTGGAAATTGGGTTATGTCGGAAAAATTTCCAGGTCTTGTGATCCAAATCATTACCCATCAACTTCTTTACTTAGTAGTTAGCCGGCATGTTATGAGACAACTTTACCAACCATGACACTGAGCATATTTAATGGTCAAACAGAAAACAGATGTCCCTAATACCGGGCTTAGACATCTTTTACTGCCATATCAAATTTATGTGGCTAAATTTATTTCTTGAGTGAATAGAAGAACAAGCACAGAAAATGAATCTGAGCACATGCTGCTAACTACAGGGCTACACTTCAGATGTGACCACAGCAAATAAATTACTGTGATATTGTATCAACTCTAGGGCATGATGACACCAGAAATGCTCATGCAAAGAGGAGCGAGTTTAATTATCACTGACACATATAGAGTACTGGGGGGTCAGAACCATGTCCAACTGCTACAACGTTTTTGTAGCATATTTATCACACCCAAATAGAAAACATGTATAAATGTGTATTGTTTAGTTCATACTTTCCATTATTATTCTAAAGTCTAGTCTGTAATCACAATAACAATTTTATGGCAGACAGTCTCAGGAAGACAGGAAAAAACAGTGATAAAAACCATTATAACCAAGAATTCCCTGTTTGGTCAATTGTATTCCACATTGCTCAATGCATTATCTCTTCACTCGACATGTGGAAATGACCACTGGTGCATTTGCTACCAGTATGCATGAGTGCATGAAGGGTTTTGAGCAGATGCAAGGCAGCCATAACATCCCGGGGTCAATAACTGCATAACTAATACTTGAATTATTGCAAAAAAAAAAAAAAAACAACAACATTTATTGAAATCAAGAAGGATTAAAAGGCAAGCATGATAGCCTCTTCCCGCAATCCCATCCCTTCTCTGCTGGCGCACACACACATATACAAACACACAGAGACATGCCTGCATGTGTGGAAGCAAGCAGCCCAAGGCCACGTACACTAACAAGCAGCCATGTTTCCTACACAAGAGGCTGCATCGGCAGTCATTGGCAGCATGGTTTTTCTCTCTCTGCTCACTTTTAGTCTCACACACAGGCACACACTGTGACATCATGCCACACATTTAGACCAGCAGGTCAGAGGGTAACACAGCTTTATGTGCTGAGGCTTCATTGTCGTCATGCTCAGTGACTACAACAGCCCTTATTCAGCTCCCTTTGGCTCAAATCCACACAAAAATGCCACAAATGTGAAAGATAGGCAGACTTAAATCTTACTCCCATTACACCTGACATATAGGTCAGCACAAATAGAGGGGAGGTTGTAACCACTAAGGTCATTATATGTAGGCTTTACCCTTCTCTGTAGAGGGCAAAGCCTACTCAATATCCAGCTTAGACCTCTACAGGGTCACCAATCTTTAAATGAGAATCATCCCCCTTTCGTCTTCAACATTTCAGCTGTGGTACTTCACCTTTGTGTCTATAAGACATTTAGATCCCCCTTTCTGGCACAAGAACCAGTCATGAGCTTTTAAAGTAAAGGTCTGTGTGTCTGTATCCATCATCTTTGCACTTTCTTACTCTGATGAGGATGGTCTGGGACATGAAAGAGTAGTAACGAGTTTCAAGGGATTTCATTAATATAAACCTCTGTGGAGGATCACCTGTGGAGAGTGCTTATAAACCCATCCTCCTGAAACCTTTGTGGGAATTGATCCCCAGGAACTAGTTCAACTTAATATTACAGTGATCCAAACTCGGCTGGATTGAGATTTGTCCATATGGCCAGCAGTCCAGATGGACAATCCACCCCCTTTTCTGTAAAGAAAAACAGGCGGACAGCTCCTCACCTGAGGCAGCGCGGCGTTTATCTGCCGCTGGAGAACATCTCTCTCATGCAGCGCCCCCTGCAGTTTAGTTTGAGATTGAATCAGGGTCTCCTGAGTCTCCCTTAGGGACTCCAGAAGCTTGTCTCTCTCGTCCAGCATGTTGACCATCAGCTGCTCGAAGTTGGCCTCCTGATCCGAGCCGTTCGGGACGCTGCCGGTTCCTCTCGGAGGACCAGCTGACTCTCCCTCGCTGATGGTCGGCATCACCTCGCACATCATCTTCCCTGCTCTGTGGTCTCACCAACGCTATGGGACACTGTCGCTGTCGGGATTAAGGAGGGGAAATGTGGGGGGTTACAAGCCTGATAAAACAGACTTACAATAACTGATAAGAGGGCCTATTAACGAAGGACCACAGAGACGATCACATTTACGCACCGGATTCTCTTTGACACACATCATATTTCTCATGCATAAAATGTGCGTTTTGAAGCTATTGCTCGTCGTACCTTATCAGAGTGATTGAATTGATGAAATGATGTTTGACCTTTCAGCCATATCAACCGGCGTTTTTTCCTCCAGTGAACAGATCCGCCCTGGCCGGCGCGCCATGCACTCACATGCAGAAATCCCGGCGTGATGCGACTGACAGCTCTGATATAGACGTTTAAAGGGGTGGTACCCGCATGCACAACGGACAGATCAGAAGAATCTGCATATGGACTTGGAAATTTTAAGTAATAAAATAAATAAATTATGGGGGAAAAAAAATATTATCCAAGTAGAAATCGGCGTCCTTATTCCAGAGGATGGGGAGTGGGAGTCTTCACTGCATCCGCCTTCTCTGCTTCCATCCCTCACACTGCTCACTCCTCCTCCCACTCACACATTGGATGAGCCTTATACACACATAATAACACACACAGAAATACACAAAACTCTGCAGTTGCCACTTCTGACTCTGAAAATGAAGAACTAAATTCTCAATACCTTTAATAAATGTCTGCAAAGGTGAGGGATTGGATTTGGAGTGATGGTCAGTCATGTCATCATCCTGGGCTACAGTTGTTTTAGTGACAGAGAAATGGCTGAATAAACACACATCCACCCCAATGGGATGGGCAGGGTGTGGTGGCTTTAGTTTTTTCAACTTAAACTAGACAGTCCTCAGAACCATGAGCACTACATATTTGATTTCTTCAGATGTAACGCTGTAAAGTAGAATAAGCTAATATTTAATTAACAGTCTTAGACATATTGGCTGCTCATCCCAAGGAAGGGATCTTTCTTTCAAGTGGGCCCCATAAGATTTCTTCTGTTTTGTATCCCCACTGCTGGAATTTTTCCTCCCCATGAAGGAGCGTCTAAGGGCAAGAATGAACTAAAATTGTCTAGCCAGCTTTTGTTTAGGTAGCTTTTAACTGTGTATTTGTGCATCTACTTTTTTCTGTTTTGTTCTTTGTTTGTTTTTGTAGTTTCTTTTTCAATCTACAATGTGAAGCTTGTTGAGCCAATTGTTTTGAGATTTGGGGCTATTCAAATATGATTGAATTGAACCCTGCTGGATCTCAGGTTGACACTAAAAAAAGTTAGTGCTCTGTGTCTGTTTTTGTTAGCATCATCTTTCACAAAGGATATTGTGTATGCAACATCTTGAATAGTTTTCCCATTTCATCAAACCCTTTTCAGAAGTTTCTCAGCATTAGTATTTCTCAATCTTTATCTCTTGTGATGAAGATTTTGTCAGCTTTGATTAAAGGCTTAACAGTGATGGGTATCATTCAACAACAACATATGTCAGTTATTATTTCTTGTCTAGTTGAAACTGATATAGATGTTGTGACAAGTGATAAATTATTGAGCAGCCAAATCAAATGATCAATTATGTACCCTTTTAATTTTTTTCAAGCTTTCATTTATTATTAACGATTCTCATTTAATGAACATAAACTGATCCCAGAAGAATATTGATAAATGAAAAGGCATTTCCTATTTTTTCTTTTATCAAAATATCAAGAAATGCTTTTTAAAAATGTTCCAGTTGTTCCTCTATCCATCCATTCATGGTATTTTACTCGTGCAGGGCAAGTTGCATGGATGATACTCTGTTGACAGGGATAGTCTCACCTCTGTGTCTGGGATCTTCAACAAGATTTTAATAAGTATCACAAGATCCTTTCCTAGCCAGCAAAACTTCAAAAAAGCAACCAAAACCAGATTATGGACCTCATTTAGCTCCATTTGCAGTCTCTCCCCTTGTAACATCTCCTAAATGGGCAAGCTCCTATTCTTATCTTCTAGGAGGGCTTTGCCACCTGGTGGTGGAAACTCATTTCCACTTCTTGCATTCTTGTTCTTTTGGTCACTAACCAGTGCTGTCTTGCTGCAGGATAGTGACTCCACTCTTCTTGTGTGAGCAGGTAATATAGTCCACAAGAAAAGGTGACTATGTCACTTTTTCAAGCAGAGCCTCTTGGTCAAAGGCCAGCTGCTATTAACCTCCCACTATGTTCCTCCTCCTGGCCTGGTTCTAGAGAGCAGCCTCATATGAGCAGAACTGGTCCAGATGTTCTTTTTTTCTTTTGACAGAGTTTTGGGATCACACTTAATGTGAGAAACCCACAAGAAACCTATATATTTGCCATGAGTTACCCCCAAGGCTGAGAGAACATTGCCCATAGGATCATTGAGATACAAACTCCTTTTCGTGATACGGTAATGACTTAAGAAGTGATGATTTTTAAGTAAAATTATTCTGCACCATAATAACTTCTGACTTATGTTTTGATAGGTTACAACAATACTCTTTTAAAGTCAGTAAGAAAATTGCTCATATGATGTTGAAAACAAATTATTATGCCTGTGTTTTCTTCTTTTGAAAGTAACATCTAACTATGAGGCTAGGTTTCTGTTTTTGGGTCGGAACGCGGAAATTTGGGACGAATTGAACATTTCTAAATTTAGGAGTTGTTGTGGATGTAGCCAAACACCTGTATAACTCCATCCGTCACGCTTACCTTTACTCCCAGTTCTCCTTTTCTGACATGACATTTAGACGTTGGCATGAATTCAGACGCTCCTGCTCATCTACTTCCTACCACCCTTTGTACTTGTAGTTTATTGCTCAAAGTCTCAAATCCCTTTTAACCATGTTCCTCAAAATTTGAGCTGATTGAAAACAACACAGACTAGATTCTTTGTTTTCTTGTAGATTACACCAATCTGCACCAATCTAGATATTTATCCTCATTCACTACTCAAGTTAAACCAAGCCAATCTGGTAAAATGGTCAAATGAAGCAATATTTTCTGTGAACATAGTGATGCCATCCAAGAAAAATGAGAGAGACAAATAAGTGTAATACGTCTACTTCTTTTTCAAATATGGAAAAAAGAAAAAAAATTCTTTCATTGGTGCAACTGTTTGGCATATTTAAAAAAAAATACTTTTTCATTTGTGGCGCTTCTCATGCTACCAAAGAAAATAATAGAACATCATGGTTTAAAAACTAATATGAATATCATATCTGAATATATTTAAGTAACGCAGCTCTACATTTGGAATTTACCGAATGCCTACAACACCTTACCATGCTGGCTGATTTGAAGTCTAGTTGTAAATCATATTGATTGATACAACAAAAGATCTTGTTATTTTGAAGGTGAAATCAATATGCTACATTGTTGATGGGAGGAGGTGTTTCTGTATGAAGGTGAAAAACAGAGGACAGGACATATTGGACACTAATAGAGCTCTGTAAAGGCTCTAGTGAAAATATTTTTATCCTTATTTGGTAACATTGCATCAAATCAAGAATTGACCCTGTTGTGTTTGTTATAAATCTTTCTTTTTGTCTTCTTTAAATCAGAATTTCTTCCCTCTAAAAGAATTTTTCTGAAATAAATTTAAAGTGGGTGAGGCTTGAAAGTCTGGCCTTTCTGTGTAGTTTGCATGTTCTCCCTGTGTATGGGTGGGTTTTCTCCAGGTACTCAGGTTTCCTTCCTTCCTCCAAAAACATGCATGTTAGGTTGAGTGGCCACATTGAGATTGCCCTAAAGAATGAGTGTGTATAGATGGTTGTGTGCGTGCGTGGCCCCGCAACAGACCAGCGACCTGTTTGGTGTGTACCCTGCCTCTCGCCGAAATCAGCCTTGATAGGCTACAGGCACCCCCCGCAGCCTCGTTAGCAGTACAAAACTAAAAAGAAATGTAAAGTGCATAACTGAACCAAGTTGCATTTATAGAAAAAAGTTAAAGAGGAAAGGAATAGGTGCCAAGTCTGAGTGCCATTCATAATCTCGCGTGATTTCCCGACTTACGTCATTCCATGATGGCTGAAGACCCCGGCGGAACATTTTTCAATTTCTGTGTTATTTTTCTCCTTTTCTCCTCACCCCCGTTTGCCATAGAGACATGGCAGAACTCACAGCCCCGTTAGACGATTACGTATCATTGGTGTCGGCATGCCCAAGAAAGGAAGCCGAAAACGGCTGAAATTTAAAGCCGGAGACGTATGTTCAGAATCAGGTTAGCTAAATGATTAGCCATCTCTGCTAGCTTTCTACGTTACATTTAAATGTCAGGTTTAGTTCAATCTGCTTGGACTTTCTTGAATAAATTGTAATTACTTTGTATCTTGTGTGATAAATTTTGATTAATAGCAATACAATATGTCGAATTAGTAATATTTATCTTTTGTTTACAAGTCACTGTTGCAGATTATGCTAATGCAGACCCGGCAGTTGTGAAGTCAGGAAGGGTCAAAAAGGCGGTTGTAAACGCGATCGAAAAAGAAGGTAAATCTAACAAACACGTAATAGAATTAACTCTGGGAGTTGGTTTTACATAAAAATGTTTTTCTCTGCTTTAGTAAAATTACTCTGCGGGCTGGAAGCCTCTCATGGAGTTTCATCAGAAGTGATCAGCAAAGGAGATGCGTTCTGCAGCAGTGATGAGTTGGATCCTGCTGAAGATGGAGAAAGTGAATCCAAAATCGTTCGCAAGAAAAAAAACAAACGAAGAAAGGGTACCTTTTACTCCCTTTGTTTATTAATTGTTTAATAAAGCATTGATTTATGTTTGTGCATAGTTTTGTGGGAACAGGAATCCTAACTGTTTATTTTTTTGGTTCATTTTTCAGAAAGCAGGGAGAGTGGTGATGGGGAAGATTATCCAGTGGACATTTGGTTGATGCTTTCCTCCTATATCAGGCCTGAGGATGTTTGCAGATTTGCTTTAATCTGCAGAAATGCCTGGATTGTCACTTGCACTGCAGCTTTTTGGACCAGATTATACAGAAGGTTGGTTACTAAACTTATCCATACTGCCGAGGCTCCTATTTAGAGTTAACAAATACAAAAATCTTCTATCAAACAGTCCGTATTTTTCGGACTTTAAGTTGCAGTTTTTTTCCTAGTTTGTTTGGGGGTGCGACTTAAAATCCAGTGCGACTTGTATACGGAATTATTAACACATTTTTTTCACATGTCATCTTCACACTTCACCGTGAGAGGGCGCTCTAGTTTTAACTTTGACGGTAATTTTAAATGCCTTTAAAAAACATGTCTAGTTTTGGCTGGTGCGACCTATAGTCCGGAACTTACAGTACATAAATCTGTTTAATTCTTCTTTCGTCCAGGAGTAATTCATTGTTGAAAAGACTTCAAAGTTGTTTTCTGGACAATGTAATTTATGATTGACATGTTTTGAATTCCATCTGGAAATTATTTTCAATCTGATAGAAGGGACCTTAGAACTGATTCGATAGAAACTACCCTGAGTTTGCCCCACCCCCGTACCGAACCTAAACAAACCTGTTAAAAACTGGTTTACCTAACCTTTCAAAAACCTTCTGGGTGGAAGTTGAAACGTCTGATCATCAACTACTCTATCCAGAAGACAACTTTGAAGCTTTTTCAAAGAGGCTTATACATAAGATTATGTTATTATTCATTCCTTGGAATTGCGTAATTTAGTTTTCTTTCATCTAAATTTACTGTTATCCTTTTGAAGACATTACAGGGTTGATGTTGAGCTGCCATTTCGTCTTCAGCCTGACTCAATAGATAGGATGCGCTGTCTTCGGGCCTGTGTGATTCGATCGCTTTTCCATTTGTATGAGCCATTCAGCCTTCGTGTTTCAAAAGTTCCTGCACTGCCAGAATCCACACCCACTACCTTACTCAATTCCAAGGTATGGTAACAAATTTTCTTTGCATATGAGTATGGACAGGATTAAAAATGAGTATATCAGGGGACCAGCACATGTTGGAGGTTTTGGAGATAAAGTCAGAGAGGGCAGACTGAGATGGTTTGGACATGTGCAGAGGAGAGAGAGACTACATCGGAAGAAGGATGCTTGGTTTGGAACCACCAGGAAAGAGGCCTAGAGGAAGACCAAAAAGGAGGTTCATGGATACTGAGAAGGAAGACATGAAGATAATTGGCGTGACCGAAGAAGATGCAGCAGATAGGGTTAGATGGAAGAAACTGACTTGCTGTGGTGACCCTTGGAGGGAAATGCCGAAAGAATTTGAAGAAGATGAGTAATTAGTGTCTATAATGCGGTAAATGGCAATCAGCATCGTCTGTCTTTAAGTTATGGCATCGTTCCAGATGGGTAGAAGCTGCAAAAAATTTTCAGAGAGATTTTAACAGGTGTTTGACACAAATAAAATGTTTGAAATATAATAAGGTCTAAGAAAAAACACATTATTTAGACACATGCTACATTAGTTAAATCAACCAGTTCCTTTCCTCCATGTGCCAGTTTTGCATAAGAATGTCAATAGACTGTCGCAGACTACAGTCTGATTATTTATTTATTCAGCATTGATCATGTTGCAGCAGGAAGTTCTGAAAATGATGTAATCCAAACATGTGACGCTCAGTTATAAGGGTATAAAAGTTAACAATACAATTCTAATTTAAGGGAGAACTGTGATTTTTTTACTAGGTTAAAACATGTTTGTATTGTATAGAACCATTGCTAAAAATCCCATGAACCTAAGGCACTCTCCACACGGGTATTTTTGAAAACGCATATATTTTGATCTGTTTTGGACTGCCGTCGACACAAAAACTGAGGTTTTTTCACTCAAAACCTGCATTTTTGAAAACTCCGGCCAAAGTGGAGATTTTGGAAAACTCTGTTTTTGCATTGGCATGTGGACGTGCGAAAAAGGAGATATGTGTTTTTATGCGTCACTACCTGTGACATAAGTCATTCGTGTGCATCTTTGTTTACAAAAGCAGACAGTGGGCCGCATGGATCCACGGAAACAGGCATTACTTTTTACCCTGTTGCATACCGTCTTTTCTTGCCTTTTTGTTTTTTAATTTTAATCTACACTCAACAAAAATATAAACGCAACACTTTTGTTTTTGCTCCCATT